>CM060889.1:23490000-24781250 GCA_030762935.1 Hymenopus coronatus
CGTCCATTGATCATGCGTTCCATCACCTTGCAAACGCAACTGGTGAGGGAAATAGGACGGTAACTGGAAGGAAGATGGCGGTCCTTTCCAGGTTTAAGAATGGGTATGATGGTGGCCTCCCGCCACTTGTCTGGAAAAATGCCATCAACCCAGACACGATTATAGACCTCGAGTAGGAAATCTTTGCCATCAGGAGAGAGATGTTGCAACATTTGGACGTGGATACCATCTGGACCTTGTGCTGAGTGTCGTGAAGAGGAGAGTGCATTGTCTAGCTCTGCCAGGGTGAAAAGGCGATTATAATCCTCAAGGTTGCCAGAAAGAAACGAGAATTCTTGAGATTCCACCTGGTTCTTAACTGTAAGAAACTCAGGGGAATAGTTGCCTGAGCTAGACACCTCAGCGAAAGCACTGCCTAAAGTATTCGCCACGTCAAATGTATCAACAACAGCTCCGGTAGGTGTTTTGAGACCGGCGATGGGCATATGGTTCGGTTTCCCAGCCACACGTCTTAACTTATCCCATACGACAGAGGAAGGTGTATGTCGTTTAAAGGAACCCACGAATTTATTCCATGACCTCTTTTTGCTATCCTTAATAACCCGCCTGGAATATGCACGCATCCGTTTATAGTGTATCAGGTTATCCAGCGTAGGAAAACGCTGGAAAACCCGTAGAGCTCGTCTGCGAGCGCGAATAGCATCCCGACAGTCAGCGGTCCACCAAGGTACCGGAAATCGACGGCTGTAGCCAGTCGAACGCGGAATGGATTGCTCAGCAGCAGAAAGAATGGTCCCTGTAAGATGTTCGACCAAGTGGTTCACAGAGTCGTGCTCTTCGTAGCTAAATTCAGCCAAGTGGGAGTACAGTTCCCAGCTGGCGTGGTCTAGGCGCCAACTAGGTAAACGGGTGGAACATACAACGGGTGTCAGGACACTAATACGACAAGGAAAGTGGTCACTAGAATGCAAATCCGAGATGATATTCCAGCATAAGGTGACTGCCAGCTGAGGGGAACAAATTGCAATGTCAATGTGTGAAAAACTATGAAATGCGTCAGATAGAAAGGTGGGCTCTCCGGTGTTCAAGAGAGCAAGATTCTGACTATCCAAGAAGTCTTTAAGTAGCGTACCTCTCGCACAAGCCCGAGGAGAGCCCCAAAGAGGGTGATGGGCATTCACGTCGCCTACCAATAAAAAGGGTGGTGGCAACTGCGAAATGAGGTGTTCTAAGTCGCTGTGCGAGAGGTCCGCAGATGGAGGCAAATAGATACTGCAAATGGTGAATGAAGCGGAGGGTAGCTTAATGCTGACAGCAACGGACTGGATTGCAGATTGTATGGGTACGGAGTGGGCAAAAATATCATCTCGAATATGCATCATAGTGCCCCCATGTGCCGGGACACCGTCCTCCGGGGATAAATCACATCGTACGGAGGAGTACTGCCTGATGGTAACGGTGTCCTGTGGACGGAGCTTCGTCTCTTGTAAACATACAGCCAAGGGTTCATGCTGGCGCAGCAACAAGTCAAGCTCTGGTCGATGTGGTCGAATTCCGCATATGTTCCAATGGAGGATAGCCATTGAGTATATTATGGGATAAGTTTCAAATCGAAAGACGCTTCTGCAGATTGGGATTAGCTGGTCGGTTCAATTTGTTCTTCTTAGGCGTTGGGCTAGTACTATTTTCAGGAGCACGATCCTGCCGTTTCCGCACTGTCCCTCTGGCAGTGGCGGCAGAATCCTCCTTGTCCATCTCCTCCACAAGGGAGGTCCCTTTTTCAAGAACAGTTTTCGGTCCAAGTAGTTCGAACCGATTGGATGTGCTGATCGGCGAAGACGGCTGTCGCCGATTCACGCCCTCCTCCCCAGATGACCCTTCAGAGGAGGATACACGTGTGGAGTTGCGTGAACTTTTCTTACCTTTAGATGACTTGGTAATAGATTGCACATTCTCTTTCAAAAAGTCTTGTCGTACATACTTGGTCTTAAACTGTTTTTCTGGGGCAGAAGACGTCGTGAATTTAATAGCTTTAGTTCCGGAGGTCGAGGCTTTAGGTGACAAGTGTGCAGGACTATTCTGTAAGCTGGCGGATTTGGCAGATGTTGATACCAACTTGGGTGTAGGTGCCGAAGGCTTTGGCAGCGCTTGGGCTAAAATAACCTTTTCCGCAATTGTAGCCCCGTTCATATCGCCGGTCTGTGTTGCGATTTCCCGACGCGGTACCGGTTTAGCTGCAACTGAGCTATAGGTACCGGACCTCGGGGCAGAGGGTTGGCGGAGTCGCAGGAGCTTCCGGGCTTCCAAGAAGGACACCTTCTCTTTCATCCGTATCTCCTGGATCGCTCGTTCCTCTGCAAAACGGGGGCAGTCTCGGGAACTAGATGGGTGTTCCCCGTTACAGTTCACACACGATGGAGCTGAAGCACAGGCCCCATCGTGGGAGATGTCACCGCAGTGGACGCAGGTGGACTTGCCGGTACACAACTCACTAGTGTGACCAAAACGTTGGCATTTAAAGCACCTCAGCGGATTGGGTATATAAGGCCTAACTTCGATGGCTTCATACCCTGCTCTAATCTTTTGAGGCAGATCAACCCGATCAAAAGTAAGAAACAGGGTACGAGTAGGCAGGAATTCACCGTTGATCTTACGTTGTACCCGATAAACAGCTGAGACACCCTGAGTCGCAAGATTTTCTTTGATCTCCTCAATGGACAAACCGTCCAACGCGCGGGTTGTTATTACACCGCGGGAGGAGTTCAGCGACTTGTGCACCTCGACTTTCACTGGATAGCTGGCTAACATGGTGGCTTTAAGTATTCTTGCAGCTTGCGAGGCGGAGTTGGCTTCGACAAGAAGTGTACCATTGCGAGCTCGAACGCAGGATTTAACAGGACCAGCAATGGCATCGAGACCCTTTTGGATAGTAAAAGGGCTCACCGTAAGGAACTTCTTACCTTCCTCTGTCCTATGAATGACCAAGTAGCGAGGACCACATGACTCGACTACTTCCTTTCCAACGTCTTTATTAAGGGGTTTTTGTTTTGGTGCCATAGAAAAAATGGTATAAGTTCATCCCCCAGTGCTCCCCACCCACCACGGAGCCCAACGAGGGGTCACCCCACTGGGGTGACAGGGCTACACAGGGGATATAGCGGGCTCGCCGTCCCACTCACCCTGGAGTTCGGTGTAATACCTAGTCCTGGCCGATTGACTAGGGGTGGGTTAGTCCCTAGCCTCCCGTTTAGGCAAATCAGAAACCAAAGCGGTGTATTAGGCTGCGCACCCTCCCCAGTTACTGAAAGACAGAAGCCCAGGCTCAGGTACGCAACCCTCAACCAACCAGGATATTCCTTTTCACCGACACGGGTCTCCACGCACGGCCTACACGTGGGTGGGCATTCTGACCTTCTGACTCCCTCACCACTCTGAGGTTGCCCACAGAGGAAGTCAAGGTGGCTCGGGACCCCGGGTGCGCCTAACCCGTACCTACCGTAGTAGGCCCCTGGGGGGGTAATGACTGATATCTTGCATTTTCGTTATTAGATTCTGTACACTACATATGTCCTTATTTGCAAATAAAATTGAGGTGTCATCCGCGTTTGAAATTATTCTGTATTCTGAAGATCTTGGAAGATCATTTATATAAAAGAGAAACAGCAGTGGCCCAAGTACGGATCCTTGTGGCACATCGACTTTTATTATTTCATACTTTGATTTTGTGCATTTAATTGTGTCACCGGCTTGTAATGCATTCTAGAGTATTACTTCCAATTTCGTAGATAATATTTAACAATTTCAAAGAATTTCCCTCTCATACCGTATTTCTGTATCTTATGCAGAAATAAAGAATGTAACACACTACTGAATGCTCTGGATAAAAGAAGGAAGCTTCATGTAGCTTTGTCATCCCTATCAAGCCCATCTAGTATCTTGTGATAAAGTTCTGCGATAACTGAAGCGGTGAAAAAATTTCTTCTGTAGCAAGCTCAGATGTGTTCATTTATTAAATTTATTTAAAGCATTTCAATCTGTTACTTAAAATATTTGTTTAAAACTTTGGCTATAGTAGAAGTTAGACTAATTGCTTTTCCATATCTGAGTTTTCTCCTTTTTTTATATTGGTCTCACTATGCTTAGTTTTAGTGTATCCGGGAAAATTTCGTAATTTATTCAGCATTTCTTATGCGCACTAATATATTGACCAAAGCTCTCAGCAATGTTTTAGGATTTTTGCTGATAGTCCATTCCATCGAGATGATGATTATTTTTTAGTTTATTTATGATTTTCTTAACCTCCTCATTTTATTATTTCTCCAACAATATACAGAGTAAATTTCCTGAAGATTCAGATGGCATGTCTTGAGTACTATTTTGCACGATCTTTATTACATTTAGGAAGTAGTTATTAAAACACTTGAATTTTTAATTTAGATTGTTTGTAGTTTTCCATTTATATTTAGTACTATATTTTCATACTCAATTTTGCTTGTACTGCATTCTTTTACTATCTCCCATATTGTTTGAACATTGTTATTTGAATTTATTATTTTATTTGTTATTGTTGTTCTTTTACTTACTTATCGATAGAGAGTGTTTCTTTTAAGTTTCTGTACTTATTTCTGTATAATTCTAGACTGAGTGACTTGTAGATTTTCCCTAGATTTCTTCTCCTCTCTTACTTTTTTTTTACTTATGTTGGAATTTTTACAGGTTTTTCGCTCCTTTTATTTTCCTTTCGTTTTTGGATTGGACAGTACTTATGAAGAAGTTTAATTAAGGTTTTAAAGAAATTGTCCCTCTTTAAGTTAGTGTCTGGCACCCCATATTTTAATTCCCAATGTTCATTCAGTTTAAATGTTTACAAGTTATATGCCTAATGCTTATCTTGGCGAAGCTATGGGGTTATTTCTGGATAGGCTGAATAAAATTTACTGTCTTAATTTTGTGTTATACAGTAGTTCCATGCGTTGGGACTTCTTGGTAGCAAAATCTAGTTTTAT
This sequence comes from Hymenopus coronatus, assembly GCA_030762935.1. Lineage (NCBI taxonomy): Eukaryota > Metazoa > Arthropoda > Insecta > Mantodea > Hymenopodidae > Hymenopus > Hymenopus coronatus. The sequence continues at coordinate 23,495,007 of CM060889.1, forward strand.
TAGTTTTGTTACTTCTGTGTAGATAGTCTGCAGGTCATTGTTATTTATGAACTTCCAATGGTTAAAGGAGCTAAACATTTTCTTCGTCAATATAAATATCGTTCAATTCACTTTCTAGGAGTTCTTTGTTGAGTAGTGGGTAACTGGATAGAAGACAATTTAATATAATGGATGGAAAGTTTGAATTATCCAAATTAATATTGACCAAGCAATTCAATGAATGTTATGCTCTCGAGATCTCCAAATCGGGTTTTCATTTGCATAATCAATGTATTAACGGTTTCATATGCCAATAGCTTGAGAGGCTGGTAAACCTCTTGACTTATATTTGTGTTATTACGAAGTATTCTATATTTTGAAACACAGGAGGTGACATTTTTTCTGACCTCATGTCGTCTAATATGGAAATGGTCTTCCTTACTTCATTATTGCATATATTTATATCAGATATGTTTTTGTGTTGGAGGAGTACAAAAAGATGATGAATATATATAAAAATAAGTTTGTAAAGAGATAGAAGAAATAGAAAGTGAGTTTTTGTGAGATTGTAAAGTAGAAAATATGTACAATTCACTATCTCTACATCCTAGTCCCCATCATAGTCTGCATGTTTTGTAAAATGTCTTTCATATCATTGTAGTTAGAATAAATGATCTGAGCTACACGGTAATGAACATTCCATCGTGTGCTACATGTTTGAGGTAACTTATATACCTTGCTTTCTAATAGTTGTGTTCTCTTTAAAGACTTGCCAAAAATGTATGGAAAGATGTAAAATTATAAATGAAACTTCTGACTTGTTTGATTGTTTTGGAAATGTATAACAATACTAAATTTAGTTTATGGGTATAACAGCGTAGAAATACAGCTCGAGGACACGCCTGTTTAACAAAATGCTGAACGCCTCCACGGTCATAAGCCATTACAGACACTCCATCATATGTCTGGCTCACTGTTTTATCCGTAACTTCCCAGTTGTTGAGTGCAGTGATAATAATCTCAGATAATTTTGAGGCAGTTTTTCACTAGAAACATAATAAAAGCCAATTAATCTTTCTTTGGGTCCTTGTTGTGTGCAAAATCTAAGGATAATGTTCAGATTGATTTGCAAGGAGCATTTAGGGCCTCGTTTCTTGCACACCAATATATTCACAAGACTGGAGCTCTTCTTAAATATGTTCATAAATAACATCTGCCACAGAATCGATTAATTCATTTTGAATAGCGCTTGATGTACCTTTACAGTTTGAAGTGTTCTGCAAATTGTCAGGAATATACTGATCTTGCCTGGACAGAAGTTCTAACAATTTAAGCTCTGTTTACCTAAAAAAATATACAATGTCAACAAGTCTCTTAACCAATAATCTGATTTGTTTGACAATTTCACTGTGTTCTATAGCTTCTAGCTTGGCCCCTTCCGAAACTGAAAACTCTGAAGATGTTTATTTGAAATATGGTGTTTTTCGGCTTCTGTATCAACATTTTTGTATACAGATACCATGGATTGCGATGCCAATTCTTTTTCACTTCTATATATAATGCATGCATAACTATATACAGGTGTTTCAAAAATACGGGGCATAATTTCAGGTATGTATTTCCCACCTGAAGACAATCAAAATAGTTCATTATAACATGTGTCCGGAAATGCTTCATTTCCGAGTTATGGCCTTCACAACATTGGAATTCACTGGAACGTTTTTCTTTCCGCAGGTCTTTGCCGTCAAAGGAGACATTAGGAGGGCGCTCTGATAGTTCATTCTGAGGAAGGTTACATTCAGTGTTCTTTAGGCGTTAAGACTGTGCGACATGTATTCAAATCAAGAGCTGGCAGAGATACACTTCATGTACGGTAAGGCGGACGGCAATGCTGCGCTGGCTCGTCGTTTGTACCAGGAGAGGTACCCACAGCGACAATGTCCAGATCGGAAGACATTTGTACGTCTCCATTCCCGCCTGTGCGAGTATGGAACATTCACCTCTCCTGGGTTGGGAAGGGGACGACCAAGATCTACAACTCCAGAAGTGCAGGAGGAGATTCTGGTGGCTGTGGACAGGACGGTTAGCGTTGCAAACAATGTTCCTCATACGACTGTCTGGAGACTGTTGAACGAGTATCAATTGTATCCTTATCATTTGCAACGTGTACAGGCCCTGTCACCAGCAGATTACCCTGCACGAGTTAGGTTCTGTCAGTGGTTCTTGCAGCAGTGTGATGTAAATCCGAACTTTTCTGCCGTCGTATTATTTACAGATGAAGCACAGTTCACAAGAGATGGCATAACAAATTTCCACAATCAGCATGTATGGTCTCATGAAAACCCACGTGCAACCGTTGTATCTCATCACCAGGTGCGGTTCTCCCTCAACATGTGGGCCGGTATCATTGGTGATCGATTAGTTGGACCCCTTGTACTTGTAAACAGACTTACGGGGCAGGCGTACACAAACTTCCTGGAAAACACTATGCCTGACGTTTTCGAAGACACTCCACTGATCAATCATCAACACATTCACTTCTTGCATGATGGCGCTCCTGCACACTTCAGTCTTACGGCTCGCCGGTACTTGGATCGAAGGTTTCCTGATCGATGGATAGGTAGAGGTGGCCCAATCGCTTGGCCTCCACGCTCACCTGATCTGAAACCTCTCGATTTCTACTTGTGGGGCCATTTAAAATCATTGGTTTATTCGTCTCCGGTGCCGGATTTGGAATCCCTTCGGAATCGAATTGTGGCAAGTTGTGAGGACATACGCAATACTCCTGGAGTTTGGGATCGTGTTCACAGGTCAATGAGACATCGATGTGAGGTCTGTATTCAAGCAGGAGGTGGACATTTTGAACATCTTCTGTAATGACAACAACCTGCGGAAAGAAAAACGTTCCAGTGAATTTCAATGTTGTGAAGGCCATAACTCGGAAATGAAGCATTTCCGGACACATGTTATAAATGAACTAATTTGATTGTCTACATGTGGGAAATACATACCTGAAATTATGCCCCGTATTTTTTAAACACTCTGTGTATATATATATATACTTCATGTTGAAAAGGGTTTATCGTTTAATTTATTGAACAAAGCCGAAATAGTAGTTATAGTACTCTCAAGCTTGTACAATATTACAAGCCCTAAACCACACACACCCGTGCGCGCGTCGCAATAATCAATAACGGCAATAATACAATAATAAACTCACAAAAGCTGTGCAGAACAATACAATTACAAGACAATGTATTCACTTCGTCTGCTAAGATGCCACTGGGCCGTGAATCTAGCCCACTGAAGCCACAGATAGAAGCACTGAAATAGACGTAGACTCCCTTCCCGTCAGTCCCCGAAACTTCGCGAATCACTCCGCCTAACAACCCTACTTACTTTGACTCCCGCCATCGACCGCGGCCTTCCATTCGTCTTGCGAATGAGGCTTTGGTAAAGAAGCCTTCAGAAAAACATCTACGGACTGAGCGCGTTTAGTGAATCTTAACACATGGATTGATGTTGGGTGTGAAGCCAACTTCCGATACATTGAACATTTGTATAATTTCGGAATAAATGGGTAGGCTTGGCCTCAAAGGCGTGTTAAGAGCTTCGCCACCGATAGTTATGAGATTTGCAATTTCTGGAAATAGTTTATTGTTTAAAATGTCTATCAATTGTGCACAGTGATCTGAAATACAACATTCTTCTACCCTTACAATATAACTTTTAGGTAGTAATTAGTTATTACATAATCAATGACTGAGGCTATATTTGTCTTGATCCTTTTTGGTTCTTTAATTGTGTCAAACAAATTAGTCCAAATTTTACATACGTTTAAGCTACTCCACCACCTTCATGATTCTCCCTACAGTCAGCTAACTGATAGTTTTGCCATTTAAGATATTCTATCTGCTTTTCGTAAAGTCCATATTCTGTCAATACCAAAATATCATGTTTACAGTCATCCAAATTTTTATACTTTTTTATTAAACTATTGAGCAATTTGATGCTTAACCTTATATTTGTGTTGTTTTGTGTATTGTTCTTTTCTTTTTTGTGGAGTTTATAGCTTTATCAATTTTTTGAGTTTTACCTTAAACATCACTTTAAGAGTTTTTATTTACACTAGCATCATTACCCAATAGTTTTTTTTAATTTCCATTAAGCATGAAAGGCATTGCATATAAGCCGAACACATGAAGCAGATCCACTTGTATTAAAATGTTCCTCTTTCCTGTCAAAATACCAGTCATTCAGCCAGAAATTTTATATTATATAGCTAGTTTAGTTTTTGATTTATATTTCTAACATACCTGTTACTTACATAACATGTGTAGAAAACCATTTATAATACTTTTCGTGGCACTTGACTGTTCCTAACTTTGTTCATTGTTTGCGCCAGTTTCATTTTCTCCGCTTTTATAACTCACACAGTGCAATGCCCGGGAAACTCAACACCTGATGGCCATTTTGCCTTCAGTCTTCACCCGCAAATTTCATCCATCACTAACACATTTTCTTCATGTGATTTTGCTACACCTTGGTCCGTATATTGTGTTGCTTGCCGCTCTCTATCCTATAATGCATCCAATACTTGAAATCTGTTGCATGTTGCAGTTTCAAAATGGTGTTGTACCGGCTGAGAAACCAACGGTTTTTCCTAGTAACTGTAGCATAGGGAAGCTTAGATTTTTCGTCCTCTAATTTGTTTTTCAGCGTCTCATTTTCGGCCTTTAACTCACACACCTTATTGTGAGCTTTTTAATTGCCGTGCTAAGCATTTTTATTTCGCTTGTGGAAGAGGATGGAAACGCATGTGGCTGCGAGTTGCTTACATTTTCATAAACTGACGCACACCAGGGTTCCTTCCATTCGCACTTCTTGTTCTGTATTCTTGAATTATGCCTTACTCATTTTCTTGCACATTATTTCATTTTTAACATCGTTTTTCTTCAAAATCTCACCAGCTGAACGCGTTACGCGTTACGCGATCAATCATCAGCACCACCTTACATCCTTCATAAATCACTCAGGGTCTGAACCTGTGGACTAATTCAGCATAACATTCTTCTACCACTCATACTAGCAAGAACCAATTAGTTCATATAGGCCTCGCTGGAATGCATATGTTCTTCGTCCCATACTACAAATAGCATATGATTGGGCATTCTCAGTAATTAGATTTATGCGCCCCCATTCTTGTTAGAAAGAATGAATTAATACCGCGAACTAAGTATTAAATGTGTCTGTGAAGTATAATAGGATTAAGTCAATATTGAGCGTTTCACACTGTTTAATAAAACTGGAAAAGGATTTGCCTAAAAAAAAAAACCAGTCCTCTGGCACCAGGTAGAGATTTATATGTGAAACTATTTCATGCAACATTGGTCGACAATCTGCACACTTTGTAGTCAGCTTGTTCTGCTGACAACGATTTGATTTATCCTCGCCTCAAAGAAAATTAAAAGTTAGATGAATAATCGGCAGGAATGTTATCAAAACAAAAATATATACATAAGAACACTAAATAGAATGTTAGTAACATAAGTACTCACTGAGAATGCTGTAACTCTTGGAAGAATACTATGGGTTTTAAAGATTATTTTACACTTGTATTCATGTAACACTTGGAGTTATTAATTGTTGCATTTTTATGTCAGTTCATTAGTCACATTATTTGAATTATAAATCTAAATATATCTCTTTAGATTGGATAATTGAAGTTTCAATATTAAAATATGTCTGCCCACAACAATGTACTGAAGAATTTCCAGAGTGAGGGGAGGATTAATGTACAAACAAAATGTGTCCACTACTATAGTAAGAATGAAGCATCAATAATTTCTTGTTCATTTTCACTAGGTCTTGATTTTGACATGAAAAACTGTTTCTTGTACTTCAGTTGAATCAAACCACAATTGATGGTAAAATATAATTGCTTTTGAACTTGACCTTATGATTTTAAAGGAAGAGTCTTTTTGATTTTACAGGCTTCCATTGTTGGTGTTAGTGTTTTAATTTCTCTATTAATAGCAATTATTTTGAGCTGTTTATTAGACTGATCTTCATCCAATATTCAGTTCAAATGTTGCATCATTCTGGACTTTTTCTGTTCCAAAATTACATTTGGTAGCAGTGTTTGTTGAAACCACTTAATTACTGCTTCTTGTTCTTCTATAATTAAATTATTTTAATTATGTTCTACATTACTGGGTTCTGGAGGATTAATGTTTAATATTATTAAATTTCATGGCATAATCACAGTGGCTACAAATGTAAGCATGAATGCATATTTTACATGCAGCACGCTGCAATTTATCTGTCTGCATTACTTAACAGATTTCACTGCTATTGGATAACTATTTTCTACATAGCCTTGTTAAACATACTGTTTTTTAATACAGAGCTTTAGCGATTTCCTGTGTCGCTAACAAATGACAAAAATTTTACTACATAATTCTGTTCGTAAATAACCTCTCAGAGTTTCACCCTTACATATCTCATTAGTGCCTACAAAGTAGCATTGGATCATTACAGATTATTTGTGATCATATAAATTCCCATTATTCCGATGCATATACTTCAGGTATATATTAGTATTAAGACCTCAACGTAAATAACAATAATATGTCAACTTTCTGCAGGAATTGTATATTCTTTTTAAGACTATAACTGCAATATGAGCATCTCCACAATAGTAATTTGTATTCTAGTTTAAATTTCATGCAGAATTAATACAGAACTCGCAATGCAAAGCCGGGCTTTCCAAACTCTCGTTGTTATCAATTGCAAAGACTGTATTACATAAAATTTAAAGCCAGTCACTTTTATGAGCATGTTACAGAAAAAGTTGCCTGAAAATAAGGAATGGAGACTCCGTTGATGTACAGATGAAGGAGAAGAACTTTTTATTGTTTTAATGCGTAACACCTATAATATTTTTTCTCTGCAGATTTGTTAAATAGTTCAAGATACTCCCTCCTTAAAAATATCACCATGCATTACTGATATGATTTTCTTTGATTAAAGATTTATATATATATTGTTCTGCGATACCTATGGCAGTTTCCAACTAACCCCCAAATTAAAAGAATAAAAACTATTTAGAATTGGACACTTTGACCAACAGCGGATGCTGTAGAGTGTTCACAATGACATATAGTATGTATAAACCAATAATGATATCCACAATGACAAGTTGACGGAGACCTAAAGGTACCCATTACAGAATCAACATTAAGCTCTGTTATGCATTGTATAACATTTGAATAAGCTAATAACAGTGACGTGGAATTTAAATTTAACAGAAAGTTAAAAGTCGGGGCACTGTAATTGATGTATGTGTTTCAATCCCAACTCTTAACTTTCTGTTAAGTGTTTTACATATCTATATTATTCATGGGAGAACCATACAATCCGATTGACAGCATTCCAGCCCAACTTCCTTAAGCATACACTTATCTTATTGACATGCGAATGGCACTGCCTGCTTTTCTCTAAATGTCCACTTTTCCCTCATAGGCTGTTACTTCTAAACTTGTGGCTGTGTGTTGCACAGCTGCCCTTATTAAAAGCACATACTGCATTGTATTTAATTTAACTTAGTCGACTTACACTATCCGTCTGAATGGTATCAGTCTGAGTGGCTCAGTTGATTATGTGCTGGCCTTCTAATTCCAAGGATGTGGGTTCAACTCTGGCTCAAGCCAAGGTTTTTTTAAGTGTGACAGCCTCATGCTACGAATTTCCTGGCATGTAAAAGAATTCCTGCAGGAAGAAATTCCGGCACACCAACAATACTGAATGATCCTGGCAACTGACAGCATCATTAACAAACAACAAATATTTTAATGCTTACTAATGGAGGACTTACACGCGAGTGTCTAGGGTCAGAAGCCAGTCAAGGAGCCAATAACATTTAATCATAGAATGAAGAACCTGGAATGAGGAATTGACTCGTAGCCAGTCATGAGAGTGAGGAAGCAGATTATATGAAATGGATGATTGGGAAGGTGATGGTGAGGTAATTGGTAGAATGAATGACAAGGGAAACTGCAGAATCTGCAGAAAATTATTGTGCTGTATATCACTATTATATAACTGTAATAACAAATCTACGTGGATTAAAAAAGGAAATAATTAGTTCATGAGACAAAGAGTCTTAGTATAAGGCTCTGATTATCACTAGCAATCATGTGCTTCAATGCAGCTAAATGAGTTTTCAGATTAATTTTAATGGGATTTCTTCCACACTACTGAGATAAAGATGTGCCTATTGTGAGCATCAGCGGCGTGCGGTGGTTGTGCAGGCAGCCCAAGCACTTCACGTTACGATTTTTAAATAAACGTGTAAATTAAAGATGTGATTCCCCTTCATAGAATGAGAAGTACAATTAGAAATTAACTATTCTTAAGAAAACGTAATAAATTATAAACATAGGAAACGTTGTTTAAAATAACAAACTTTTAGCTTTGACTCGATGTCATAAATTGCAAAAACAAAAAAAAAAAAAAAAAAAAAAAAAATCAGCGGAATAGAAACAACATTCTTTGGTCCTAAGATGAAAATTTAGCAACCACCTCCTAAAAGAACTGCTCTTTTTTACTTTCTCCACACGTACTATGTACATAGTGTATAGAGAAGGTATTGCATTCCACCCCAAAATTCGATACCGAGATTTCACCGAAATCACTTTAGGGTCTCCTGTATCCAAAAAGTGTGTGTGTTTGAACACGATAACTCAAAAACGAAAAGTCGATAAAATACGAAACGTGGTATTTAAGTTTATTATCCTCCAGGAATGCGACACGAAGATTTTGAGAAAAATCTCCCCACCACAAGTTATCCTTTACACGGAAAAAAATCGAAATGTTTTATTTTCTCAAAAATGGCTCTAAGGATTTTGATTAAAATACCTTATATTAAAAATATTTACATGGCAAATAAATTGCATATTTTGAATTTTCTGGGAATAGCCTCTAAAGACCTCTTTATTCTGGATGAATTTTGCTGACTATTGCGGAACTGATAAACCGTAAGAGATAGACAAGAATTTACGTCATAAAAATATAGATCTAGTTAAAACACACAATTTGTGTCCTATATGTTTTGTCATGGAGTTGACCATTTTTTAGATATATCTTTTTTTTTTTTTTTTTTTTTTTGAGATTTAAAATACTTTAACTTTTCTCACAAGGAATTTTGTAAACTCCTGGCCATGCATAAAAATGGATTTCAACCACATGGCAACCACCTTTTAAAAGATTTAACTATCGTTTTAGCCTAGTGTATTCCCTTATTTACCTCCTACTTACTAGGAAGCAAGTAATTACGACAATTTCTGCTAATATTTATCCCGCTTATCGTAAAGAAGATAGAAGAATAAGCTGTTTAACAATAATTTGTTACAGCGATGTCGAGAAAGTCGTGGGAATGGAACACATCAAAATTTTGTAAGGTTTTCTAATGAGCGCGCTTCAACTGAAATAATCCAAGATGTGATAACCTGTCTCAAAAGTCTGTGCAATCAATTTCTCATTGCACCTGAATCCTGACAAGAAGTGTCGGATAAGTTCTGTAATAGGTTGGACAAGTCGATCGCTACTTATCTCACAGAACCCCAATTATCTTTCTTTCATCTGTCCATCACACACACACACACACACACACACACACACACACACACACACACACACACACACAACACACACACACACACACACCACACACACACATACCGCAGAACTATAGAAAACATCAGTTGTTTCATCAACCATAATAGTTGCCTTTACACCTAGACGCTTTCCTGCGGAAATAGCAGGTGTACGAGCTTCCGCGCCAGAAAGAATGCACGTGTAGATGAAGAGCAGGGGGGAAGGAAAGCGTGTGGCCAGTCACGTATGTCATCTCGCAAACTTTACTTCGTTTAATGCACATCCCACACGCCTAAGAAAAAAATGGATGTCCACTTATGGTCGAAGGAACTCATCACTAACTTTATTAGTCTGTATAAATCGTTGCCATGCTTGTGGAAAGTGAAGAGCCAGGAATAGAAAAACAGGAACAACACGATATAGCATGCATAAAACGACTGAATTCTGTCAGCAACAGCAAATAGGGACTTTGTCCTTAAAAAGATTCAGAGCCTGCGAGGATCTTTCAGAAAAGAACTGAAAAAGGTACACAAAAGCCAACGTAGTGGATGTGGGGGTGATGAAGTGTACACACCAACAATGCGGTGCTACGAGCTATTGGGTATTCACCAAAGATCAAGAACTGCCTACGAAGAGTGTGTCAAACCAGGACGATTCGGAACAAGAGACAAGCCAACACTATAAGGACATAACAGATGAAGAGCACGTTAGTTACTGGAGGAAGAGGGGATACAAATACCACAAGATGACAGTGTAAGTGTTCCTTTATTACAGTTACTGTGTACAATAGTAAGTAATCAAAAACAGATTTGGTTTTTATTAGGTTAATTGTCCAATTAATATTTTAGTTGCTCAAGGTCAGAAAAACTTTAAGCTTTTCCTTGTGCTATCACCGCATCTTGTCATTCCACTCTGCTTTCAACGAAGAAATTCTTATAATTCTCTCTATTATGCTTTGCTTCTCGTGCAATAAACCTGTTGTTGAAAGCCTGTAGATGAAGGAACTGTACTGAATTAGAGCGCCAGTCTTCTGGTTGCACTGCACCCGAATCTGTATGGTCTCTATCAACTGTGGAAGGAGACAGGTATGATATGCTAGAAATGCGAAAACAATTATATAAAGCACAAATTGCCAAGACAACTGAGCAAATGTTTTTAAGTTTCATATCTATGACTGCGTGTAGTACTCTAAATCTGGATGATATAATCCTAAACGCATTTTCAGCCACATTTGTAGCACGTGATAATCTGTAGTTGAAAACTCGCTTGTCCCTATCCAGTTATCTTTGAGCATAAGGTTTAAGAAAATGTTCATTTAAACCAAAAGCTTCATCCCCAAGGAACACAAAAGTTAAATTCCTGTCAGTTTCGCTATTGTGAGGTAAATTCAGTTGTCCAGATCGCAATTTTCTGTCAAATTCAGTGTATTCTAACATACCTCCAAACGACGGTCTTCCATTTTTTCCAACGTCAGCATAGTTGGAGGCCTACCAATGACAGTAGAACGATGCATTAAAAATTCTTATAGTTGTAATATGTTGTTCCAGAATGTGTAGGCGGTACAATTCGGATATGTTTTCCGTCCAGTGCTCCTCCACAGTTAATGAACTGCCATTTGTTGTGAAATTCGCATGCAATTTTTCTCCATTCTTCTTTACTAGTTGGAGAAAGGAAATAGAAGATTAAAATCAAGGGAACACTTTTATAACTCAGATTCTACTTTCGTCCATAAGTCGAGAAGACAATCCTCTCTACTGTACGGCTAAGGAAAAGAAAAAAATTCGATTCTCAGGCCCAATTCCTGCAAGTGAGCATCGCTGCCTTGAAGTTTAATAGCCAGCCATTGAGCGAATATGACGCATTCGCTATAAGTATTTCTAAAAAGTTGGCCAGGATGGACCCGAGGCAAGCAGTGTATGCCGAGTTCCTGGTTAGTGTCATAATTCGCAAAGGGTTATTTAATACGCTTACAGATAACACTGAAGAGCGGTTGCAACCTTCGGGAACCTCCAGTGAATCGCCTCACTTGCTACAACCCGTGGATACACAAACTACAAGTGAAAACTTTTGCTCATTTTATGAGTCTAGTACCATATGCATAATTAGCAAGAGACTGTACCAATTAATCTATGTAAATGGATGATAAAAACAAAAAGTGCATTAAATCAATGATTATCCATATTTTTATCACTACTGGTATGTCAAGTGATTCACGAACTATTATTCGCCAATTGAATATTGAGCAACAATTGTACCTACCTTCATGTACTCAGTTTTGAGAACATCATGTATAGCTTTACATGTTTCCGGAATAAGTATGCTTAAAGAAGCAGCGGATATCCCTGTAGAAAACTTTAAGTCCTCAAACGTCCGCCCTGTAACCAAAATCGAAGGGTTGCTGAAAGACGTTCTTCTGCACTAATAGACTTCCTTATAGTAGTGTCTTGCCTCCGTATTTTTGGTTCCACCGTCCGTAGTAAGATTTCAAATGATGAACCGTCCATTCGTAAGTAGTTTCTGAAGTCCTCAGGAAATGTTCACGGAGTTCTTGTATCAAGGGTAAGTGGCTAAAGCGTCATCTATAATTTGTTCCGATTTCGTGCGGGCAACCGTACGTGATTGCCCTTCTCACGTTCATTCTTTCGCTCTCGCATTCATATAGACACGCTTTCTCGCGTGTAAACACGTGTTTGTCTTTTTGTTCTGGAATCTACTCTCACACGATTACTTCTAGTTAAGTTGCAACAAATTGAAAATTCTCACACACACCAGCGGAGCAGAAGTAAAGGATGCTGCTCCTAAAAAATGCAACCGTTAGAGGAGCCTATCTAGCGCCACCTCCTTTCATCACCCGAAAGCTCAATTATTACCAAACCTAAAACATCCTCCTCTTTCCTGTGGTTAAGCCCTTACCAGGGTAGGTACACAGAAGCTACACCTAGGCTTACCACGAGTCTACCAGATCTCGGACGGACGGACGGACGGAATTCTCACAGTTTGTCATGTTTTTTAGAGGCGCAATCCACACCACTCATGGTAACAAAATTGCGTCAAAATCACAAAGTGTATGTATATACTATAAATCTACACAATTTGTCCTGTCTCTCATAGGCATAATCTGCGCCACTCATAACAAAGTCGTGCCAAAATCATAAAATGCGAGATATGTATATATTATAAATTTACACAGTTTGTCATGTTTCTCCAAGGGTAATCTTCGTCAGCCAAAGTAAGAAAATCGCGCCCAAATCATAAAGTGCATGATATGTATATTTTATAGGACAGTGCAAAGGGTATTTCAACATGCATTAATTAGGTTTCTCAGAGAGTAAAAGTACTCACATTTAAATGTATAATAAGTGTTTTGTCAAGGTGACTTCGCTGACAGTACTTGATGTTAAACTAAAAAGCAGAATATATTCATAAGATTGAACAAGGATCCTGTTTTTTTTTATTAATTGATCATCCAGTAGCCTTACCTGTGTTTTTTTCCTGTTGCCACCCCAAGATTTAGGGCTCTATTGAACCCAGATCAGCTATGATGAGGCAAAAATAATCTTCATCTTTTACAGGTATGTATATCCATACTAAACAGGTCCTGCATCAAGTATGGTGGACTCATCTAATTGCCTAAATACTGTTTATCATCACTCCACAGACATGACCAAGATAAGTATATAGAGAGTGTCACACCCACACATGTTAAAGAGGACAAACCTGGTGCTACCAAAGCGGACCAATCACAGCACAAAAAATGACAAGGGTTTTTGTACAGGAATAGAGGTAGGAGGTTTCATTTGCTGATCAACAATATCTTAAAATGAGTTCTGCAATTTATTGTGGGCATACTGCAAAAACCTGTTAACTACAGTTTAGCAAGTTTTGAGAAAATTGAATTTTAAGTTTCTTTATTAAGGCACAAATAACAATGTCATCATAACAATTGTAACATTACAATAATTAATTAACGATAATATCTAGAAAAGCTTAATGCACATCTCTCTGGTTAATGCATTATTACTTTTTAATGATTCTCAAAAAATAGAAATATTGCTGCCGTTAACTTATTTTGGCAGACATCATTGAAGTTGTTCAGTAACTTGAGCAAAGTTTTAGTTTACAGTCATATCTTTAAGTTATTGGAGCTCCTATAACAAGTCATTTAAAGAAATTTTAGATATCTAAATATCTGTGTAACACTGAAGAAATCACTTTTTTTTCTCTGCACTTTGTACATCTATGTCACTATTTTCAACGCTAGGTTCAGGAAATGTGTTATTGGCTGCAGATGAAGTAGGAAGAGGCTTATATCAAAAATGAAGTTCCTCAGGATAATTGTATTATCCCTTTTTGGATAATTGTATTTATTCTTGTTTGTACATACAGGATAATCTTAGGATAAAGATCTTGTAGTCAATGTTTTTCAAATTTAAAAGATGCCCTTTACCAAATGTGTGTATTTCTTTGTAATCTGATGAGTGATTGCAGCTGCACTTGTTCACTCCTGGCTTGCCTTTTTGGTAGCGAAAACATTTCACTTTTAGCCAGTTAACTTTGACTGTCAATACTTCTGTTTTTAATTACATATTTAGACAGCTTAGATACATCCTTGAAATCCGTGTTTCAATTCATGTACTGCATAAGGTCAACTTTTCTTGTTTTGGACTCTTTTAGATCTTGCAGGAATGAATCCTGAATAGTATAGACAGATACCTACATGTTTCTTTGTGCAATTGCATTATGTGTGCTGTCTACTTCCATGAACATGTGGCTAGATTCAAGAAACTTGTGCTCAGTTGTGTCTAAATTTATTGTTTGAATCAAGTACAGGAGCAACACAGCTATGATTCTGATTCCTATTTTAATCCCCATAAGTGTCAAAGAGGAATAAAATATGTTTTACATCTGGTCGAATCTGTGTAATGTATTTCAAAATGCAGGTGCTAATTTTTGAGCTACCTCTCTCTCCCTTTAGCTTAGCCCAAGCATAGCAGAATGCATCATTTGGTTAAAAAAATTCATAGATGGTGAAATTGAATGTACAGATTTATAGACAATAGTACATCTGACTGACTTAATTTGAAAGTATTTGCAAGACAGAATATAAATCAAATATGGAACACATAAGCTTTCTGTCTGCTTTACATTTTTCTTTATCAGCTGCTTTTGCTTGCTTGTATTCATTTTTCCTTGCAATATACTCATTATACTCTGTTTGTAATGCTTTCTTTTCATCATTATCCTTTGCTTTCTTATAGCTCATACGTATTTCGCATCAATCCTTTTTAGGTTTGTGGAAAGCGAGATTGTAGTTCTGAAAAAATATCCTTCTGTAAGTTATTTCACTGACTGGTTTAAAATCCTTACATTCTTCTCTGTAAAGACTATACACTTGAGATATACCTAGTTTGGGGTCTAAGTACATTCATTTTATAGATTTTCTTGAGCAGTGAGATTCCATTGTAGGAAACTTTTCTGTGTTCTTTACTTCTGTGCACATCCTCTAGTTTAGTTTAGTTGTGTAGGATTCTTTTACCTCTCGTTTCACTACCCATGAAAATTCCACTTTTGCCTTTAACTTTGACTACCATATCAATGATAACAGCAGAAATACATAAAGTTTTAATAAAGGGCTTTTTGTAGACTAACTTTCTTGTGTCTCTATTTAAATAGTATACCTTAGAATCTTTACATTGTTCTAGTGGTTCACCTTCATGCTGGAGTGAGACTCACTGTGTTACCAAGAATAATATCCTTCTGCTTTGTGTAATCACAGTACTAGAAGCTTCTACAAAAAGAGTATCTCATTTCATCTGAAAAATGTTTGTTGCAGTTTTATTGCATCTTTTGTAATTTACTGCCTTAGCTTTTTTAAATTTCAAATCTATGCTTTTTACGAGGGTGGTCTGAAAAGTTTCCGACCTAATAAAGATAGAAGACATTTTTTCAGATTTTTTTTTTATTTTCAATATAGTCTCCTTGTAACTCTACACAAGTCTCTCAGTAATGCTCCTATCTCTGTAATCTGTCCAAATAGCACTTGGTGCTTTTTTTTCCGCAAAATAATTGTTCATGAAGGTGATTGCCTCTTCATTTGATGAAAATCTCTGTCCGAGTGCAATTTTCAGATGAGGGAACAAAAAGAAGTCGCTTGGGGCTAGATCTGGAGAGTAAGGCAGATGGTCAAACACTTCAAACCGTAATTCAGGATTTTCGCCATTGCAACCATTTAGGTGCGTTGTCTTGGTGAAACAGGATTTTCTTTTTCTGCAAATGTGGCCGTTTTTCCGCAAGTTCTGCCTTCAGCTTGTCAAGTAATTATGCGTAGAATGCTCCTGTAATGGTTTTTCGTTTTTGAAGATAATCGATTAAAATAACTCCCAAAAAACAGTTGCAATTAGTTTCCCAGCCGAAAAAAGCATTTTTGCTTGTTTTGGAGCCGGTTCCCCCTTTGCAGTCCACTGTTTGGACTATATTTTTGTTTTGGGCATATAATGGTGTATCCAAGTTTCATCTACAGTAATTAATCGGCACCAAAACTCAGATTTATTTTGCCTAAACTGCACCAACAGATCATTGGAAATGTTCATTCAAACACGTTTTTGGTCAAACTTGAGCAAACGTGGCACCCAACGCGCAGACAGCTTTCTCATGTTTAAATGTTGATTTAATATGTGACAAACACATTCTTTTGACATGTTCATAGCCTCTGCTATCTCTCTCACTTAATTTCGGCGGTCATCTAGCACCATTTGGGGAACTTTGGTGATGCTTTCATCAGTAGTTGCAGTTTTTGGACGTCCCGAACGTTCATCGTCTCCCAAGCTCTTTTGGCCACTTTGAAATTCAGCTGCCCAAAATTTCACTGTGGTTAATGATGGTGCAGAGACCCCATACACAGAATCCAACTCATCTTTGATTTGTGTAGGCATATTGCCGTTCAAAAACAAATATTTAATGACAGCTTAATACTCGATTTTGTCCATTTTTATAAAAACACTCACATAACCTTACTCAAACGACTGTTACATAACAACTGAGCATCCAAAATGGCTGAAACTTTGGTGAGTAACTGTCAACAGATGAACAACAAAACTTACTAGCTTTTATTTACAAGTGCTGCCATCTTCATGTTGAGGTCAGAAACTTTTCAGACCACCTTCGTAAGTATATTCTTCTTGCATCTTTTAGGATCATTAATGTGACATCATTACATGCCAACTTTAAATCACCCACATTGTTGCTGGCTATTTAGAATATGAAGTGCAGTTTACTACAATCTGCTAATAAAATGTATCCTTGATATTATCTTTCAAAGTAATCAAGCATAATATTTTCATTAATGTTCAGACAGTATAATATTATTAAACACAAATCTTAAGTCACTTGCAAGTAGCTGAAGATAAAAGACAAATGTTGACCCCAGTCTACTTATAATATTTATCACCGAAATATCTTGTATCTTTTTCGGCTGAAATCCATTAAGTTCATTTGACAGATTTTTGTTGTTCAAATAATTTCACCAAGCATATAGTCAAAGTGCAGGAAAAATCACTTTAGTGCACCTAAATGGCTTTTGCTGAATAGAATATTCCTCAATGCACTTAGCAGATTTTTGGCACATCTGAGAAACTGTACTTAACTGGTTTCTCCAGATGAATTTCTCATTTTCTGATAGGGAAATAACTAAAAATAATCAAATCTGTACTTAACAGTTTTTGCAGTAGGCCCACAAAATAATGATCATAATTATTTAATGATAATATTATTATTATTCATATTCTGGAGCCATTCATTCCTCATATATATATTATTTACATTATATTTATGTTATGCAAATATTATACTAAATGCAGATTAATATGATATTCAAAACACTTAATAAAATAAATGAAGCAGTTCAGTGTGCATTCTTTAGCTTTTATCTCAGAAACAGAAATTGTTAGCTGTGGATGAATCTCTCAAAACAGCTGCAATATTTATTTGTTCTCTCTTGTTTGATAGCACTGGAGCTGATGCTGCTTGAAATGAGGCTGCCAGAGTTTTCTGAAATTTAAAACATAAGATGAAATAAATTAAATTGTTTTTGATCAGAATTATCTGAGAGGCTATTGGAGTGTAAAGAACATTTATGAAATGAAAAACAAAGAAAGACAAAATACATGGAGGATCAAAATTAAATGAAGGAGAAAGGAAAATTAAATGAAGGCTAAGGTTGTTTGGCATTCTTCTAAGGGATCAAAATTCACAGCTTCACTATTAGTGATGATTTCTGTAAGTACCTATTGTTAGCAAACTTGCATAGGATAAAACCAGGAAAATAATGGAATTGTACATTATATAAATAACCATAAAACTATAAATAAAATACAGATGATTGTTATCCTTCCAATAAAAATTTTACTTTTTCTACATGTACTATGTACATAGTGTATAGAGAAGGTATTGTAATGCACCCAAAAATTTGATACTGAGATTTCACTGGAAATACTTGTTTTGAGACCCCCTGAATCCAAAAAAAAAAACATTTTTAGAAAAATGTGCATGTGTGTACGTGCGAGTGCATGGGGGAGGGCAGTATAGTTCAAAAACGAAAAGATCGTTAAAAACCAAACTTGATTTTTCAAGAAAATCTCCCAACCCCCCAACTACCCTTTACATGGAACTTTTTTCAAAAATTTTTTCTCAAAAATGGCTCTAACGATTTTTATTAAAATGTCATATATTAAAGACATTTACATGACAAATAAAATGTATATCTTGAATTTTCTGAGAATATACTCTGAAGACTACTTTATTCTGGATGAATTTTATGGAATTTTGCATAACTGCTAAACTATAAGAGATGGACAAAAACTTACCACGCCGAAAATGTAGAGCACATTAAAACACACAATTTATGTTATATACATTTTTTTCGTGGTGTTGATCATTTTTAAGATATTCCTTGTTTTTGGTTTCAGCTGTGACAAATGTATACTTTTCTCATACAGGAATTTGTGAACTTCTGTCCATATAAACAAAGGAACTTCATTCACATAGCAACCAGCTTTTGATTGTCACTTTAACCTATGGTACTCCCTTATTTCGCTTCTACTTAGAAGGAAGCAAGCTATTTCTGCTAATTTTTTCTCAATTACATGAAGTAATTAGAAGCTTTTTAACAATAATTTGTTGCAGAGATGTAGAGAAAGTCATGTGAATGGAACACATCAGATTTTTTTTTTTAAGTTTGCAGTTGAAAAACCAATTTCCTACATTAAGCAGTAGCAGAGATATGGGTGTTAATTGAACTTATCTTTAATCAAACTCTCACTACCTTCACCACTCATTGTTAATTGCGTCAGTATGTGTCTGGAAACATATAATACGACCCACAAGAGCTAAGTGATAAGGAAGGAAAGGTTAAAGTTTCGGAAGGGATTTCTGATTCCATGTTAAGTGGTTGTTTCAGTTTCCATAATTCAGTTATAATGACTGTGTCAAGTTATTTTGCTTGTGTTTAATATTTTTTATTGGTTTTTCTGACAAAATGTCATTTAGTGAATAAGGTAGGAGTAGTGAAATTCAACCAATAATATATAAACAAGAAGAGTTGCATCACCAAAGCAGGAATATAATTTCAAATATGAACATTGTAAGAAGATAAAGTTTTTGAGGGCACTGGAGTTCGCTGCAGAAGCTTGTAGCTTAGGAAGTGTATACAATACAATTTGTGCAGAAACAAAAGTCTTTCATTGTCAAAGGACAAAACCTAATGCATTCATCTTGAGGCTGAGGATGGCTATGGTGATGGCGATGAAACAGATGCAGCTGCTTTGCCAAAAGGAATTTTCTGTTTGATATGCAGATATTTTTGTTGCTTTTTTAAGGTATGGTTTTCACATTACTTGTTAAATTAGAATGTACACCAAGTTGATGTTTGCTTAAGTACTATAGTAATGTCATATAAATTGCTTTCATTTCATCTTATAACGCCATGTAATGCCACCTTGCCCATTAACGTGTGGCAATATCACACTTCTTAGGTAGTGGTCAGCTATCAGCTGCTATTAAATTTTGTGCCTGTCCGAGTACTTCTCAGATTGATATGAAACCCTAAGAAGTATTGGTCTATACTGAAAACAATAATTAGATAATTACTTTATTGTGCATATCAAGAACAAGATTTACATACTCATAAGGAATTAATGGTGATGACCATGACAAGAATAACAGTCAAATGCCATTGCTATGATATAATGCAGAAGACTTCAAGCAACAAATGCTTAAATTACAAAATCCAACGTTAAGTTACAACATAATATTCTTGCAAATAATACAAAATATACTTAATCTTAAACCTAAAACAAATCTGATTTGTTACATTCAAATGACTTTTATTAATGGGTATAATACATTATTCTTAAGGAAATCTATTTTTCTATCCACTTCAGTAAAATCATCTTTGTTGAAATAGCTATATTACATATTTCTATATGCAACAATGATGGTCAAATGTTTAAGAGCTGTTTGCTATATGCTGACCTTAAAATTCCATGCTCTTTACATGAAGTCACAAGAAACAACTGAAAATTAAAAGAATTTAAAAAGAACCATTGAAACCATTAGTAATAGATCTTTTAAAAAAATAGCTGCCACAAAAAAGGTTATCTGTTTAACATTTATCACTTATACAAGATAAAATACAAGATACACCTACATTATTTGCCACGTAAATATCTTTAATGTGTGCTATTTAATAAAAATCATCAATCAATTTCTAGAAAATAAAAAATATCAAATAATGTTCCATGTAATGGGTAGTTTGGAGTAAGAGATTTTCTTGAACCATATCTTTGCAAGATACTGAACCTAAATACCAAGTTTGTTAAATAGGTATTGACTTTGTTTCTGATTATGCTGTTAACAGACACACACATGCATGCATGCTAAAAATTATTTTTGGAATTCAAAAGCCCCCTTTAACTTCTGTAGTAATATCAAAGGGATTTAGTTTAGAAACAACTGCTGGTAATTTTTCGCAGAACTGTAAGGTTCTTAAGTCATTTTTTAGTCTCTCTCTCTCTCTCTCTCTCTCTCTCTCTCTCTCTCTCTCTCTCTCTCTCTCACACACACACACACATGCACACAAAAGCATACTTAGAGACTCTGTAGGAATAGAAGATGATGATAGTTAATCAAAGAATTGCTGCCCCACGAAAAATCGAACCTGGGACCTTTAGGTGAGAAGCCAGAATGCTGATCATTCGACCGCAGGTAGTAAACCCTGTGTTTCAGTGTGGCATCACAGAAGATACAGAGGCCTTTCAGCATTTAGTATCCAAAAGCTTTTGGAAAGTTGGCTGTAACTATGCAAGGGTACAAGCATTTAATTGGATCAAATTTTTGGCAAATACTGCTGCATTTCAAAGAACTAAATATGACAAGAGTGTGATACATTTCATGATGCAATTGGCACTTTGGATTATACCCTATCATAATAATAAAAACAGAAATTTCAGGTAGATAAAATCATTACCAGGAAAGGTGTTCTTTACAAGTGGCATGGTTCTATTCAGGAGCATAATTCAGATGTCTGCAGAAATATTTGTTGTTAATACTACTACTACTACTACTACTACTACTACTACTACTACTACTACTACTACTACTACTACTACTACTACTACTAATAATAATAATAATAATAATAATAAGAATGCATTATTTCTTAATGACAGAGGTTTGGACTCATATATGCCTTATGTAGGTATCTCGCCAAGGAATGTTTTGTAAAACACAGATATTTTGGCCAGGCAAAAGAGAGTTTTTAAATACTTTAATAAAAAGTAACGTTAGCTACAAAGTACCTTGTATATTGTATGGTTCTCTATAATAAACTTTTCCAGGAATATGATTACGAGATTCTTGGTCCAAGACGTGGAGAGGACTAAGAACAGGAAGACCGGCTTATAATTTTGATCATGAACATGAGATTGATTATGGGGATGATGGAGAGGAAGCAGGTAAGGACCCTGAAAGGGGACCCAAAAAAGGGGATCAAATAGCAAGAATAATAAATGATTACATGAGTAGGTTTTTATAATCAAAGCAATATTACAATAATATATTTAACAGGAACTACAGGTATTTTAATAAGTACAAGCTTTTTAATCATTTCAATTAACTTATTACAAAGGTTATTAAATTATTAGTTGCATCAACACAGTTACAAATGAATACATATAAATGTACTGCTTGCTTCGTTATCTTTGTCTTTTATGGCACATAAGATATGATACTTATTTTAATTTTCTACAAAAATAGGTTTTTGCATTCCTTAACACACTGGAATTTTTAGAGGTTTGTCTATTTCAAAGTGACTAAATAAATAATAGATATGCAAAATAATACTCTTTTAATGTTTTATTCTTAACTTTCATTGTTTTCACAGGATTTGTTTCTCCTATCAAGTTCAAGGACCTTTTTTTCTTTTCTTTCGTTGTTGTACTTAGTAAAGCATTGTTTTTACTTTCACTGGTACGAATGTACACATAGCAGGTGGAGAAGGTATTGTATTCCACCCAAAAGTTGATGTAGAGATTTCACTAGTAATATGTTTTGAGGGCCCCTGATTCCCAAACAAATTTAGAAAAAAGTCTGTGTGTGGGGGGGAGGCATAGCTCAAAAGACATTTTTTATTATAAATGAATTAAGACTTTTGTGCATTAATTATTAGATTAAGTAGGTTTAAGAAAAAATTGCAAATATCAAACCTCATATTTAAGTTTAGTATCTTTCAAGGGTGGGACACGGAGCTTTCGAGGAAAATCCCCCCACCCCATTAAAAATACTATATATTAAAGATATCTGCATCAGAAATAAAATGTATATCTTGCATTTTCTGGGAATAGCCTCTGAAGGCTTCTTTATTCTGAATGAATTTTTCATAACTATAAACCTTACGAGATAGACAAAAACTTACTACACACAACTGTAGATCTCATTAAAATATATAATTTATGTCATATACCTTTTTCTTTTAAAGAGGACTGTTTTCAAAATATTCTTTGTTATTGTTTCAAGTTCTAAAACAGGAAGCCTACTTCATTTCAACTCTCTAGTTTTGCTGCTTGCCATGCAAAACAAACCGAACTTCTGTTTCACATAAAGATCAGGTTTTAAATGTTTTGACTATGTTTTAGCCTGGTATATTCCCTTCTTCTCACAAACAAGTAAGTAATAAGACCAATTCTACTAATGTTTATATCGATTAGCATGATATAAATAAAAGAATGTTTTGTAAGAATGGTTTGAGTGTGGAACAACTAGAGAAATTCATGTGAATGGAACATTATATTTTTTGTTTTATTCTGCTTTTCACATTGTTTATTTTCCTAAATTAAATTTCATTATAATCCCTAACAAGAATTTTTCCTAAATGTTGTTCCATTCCAACCATTGCAACTCTTTCTAATTTTCTGACAATTATGATTTTATTAAATAGTTTTTTAAAATATCCACGAAACATGATTAAAATGTAATGTTTCCTCCTCCATTTTGACACTATAAATCATATAAATTAAGTCATAAATGCTGAAATAAACCTTTCCATGCATGCAACAATACATTGCTGGCCTGTTTACCCACAGATAACAACAGCATGTAAATGAGACACAGATAGCGCATCTCATTTCGGAGGGAAAATTTTTATTCAGACGAAATTAATGAGACACGTCTCAAGACTAGCTGCGTCTCACATTTTCTGCTAGTGTTGTCCCATAAGACCGTCTCGCTTTTATTCATACCACCCTTTGAGTATGAAGTGTCAAGAAGTAAAAGTATGGACCCATTCTTAAACAAAGTAAAATAAAAGGGTAGCAAAGTATTCTTCGCAGTATAACACCATTGAACAAAATGTTCAAAAATAAAAAAAATTATATATTTATTTGTTTAGGATTTTTACGTATGAAATCAAAATAATTAACATAACTTACCATTTTCTTCTGATTTGCAAGGCAAAATGTGCAGACAGAAGGACGTTGCTCTGAAAAGTCTTCCAAATTGTGAACAGTGCTATACTTTAGGCAAGGCTGTTCAATAGGACCTGTAAGAAAACCAGTATTATATGTGATGCAATTCTTGTGCGAATAGTTGGTAATCAGAACTTATCTATGCCTAAATATACAATGCTTTACTGTTCTGCACAACAGAGTGTCTTTTGAAAAAGAAAGAAAGATTACACTTGGTATTAGTACCACATATGGAACAGCTGTTGTTATTGACATTTAAACTTATTGAACTTTGGAATCTACTCTTAGCAGAGTTAAAGTTTCACTATTTAAAAAA
Organism: Hymenopus coronatus; assembly: GCA_030762935.1. Taxonomy (NCBI): domain Eukaryota; kingdom Metazoa; phylum Arthropoda; class Insecta; order Mantodea; family Hymenopodidae; genus Hymenopus; species Hymenopus coronatus. Next base: position 23,518,974 of record CM060889.1, read on the forward strand.
GAAATTAATTGATATCTTGTGAAATAATAAGTATAAAATGTACCTACATCAAACAGTGCAAACAATAATCAATAACATATACAAAATACAATACCGTGACTGCTTAAAAGAACTGAAAAAATGGCAGTACCACATAAAAAATCTGATGTGTACCATTCACATGACTTTCTCTATATCCCTGCAGCAAATTATTGTTAAAAATCTTATACTTCTATTTACTTCATGCTAATCAGTAAAACATTAGCAGAAATAGCCATATTACTTGCTTCCTTGTAAGTAGAGATGAAATAAGGGAGTACCATAGGCTTAAGTGATAATCAAAAGCTGGTTGCTATGTCACTGAAGTTCCTTTGTTTGTATGGACAGAGTTGACAAATTCCTGTATGAGAAAAATATAAGTTTTTCATAGCAGAAACCAAAAACAAGGAATGTCTCAAAAACGACCAACTCCACGAAAAAAATGTATACAACATAAATTGTGTGTTTTAACGTGCCATACATTTTTTGTGTAGTAAGTTTTTGACCATCTCTTATGGTTTAGCAGTTATTAAAAATTCCTTAAAATTCATCCAGAATAAACTATTCTTCAGAGGCCATTCCCAGAAAATTCAAGATATACATTTTATTTGTCAGGCAAATGTCTTTAATATATGATATTTTAATCAAAATCGTTAGAGCCATTTTTGAGAAAATCAAAATTTTCGAAAAAAGTTCCATGTAAAGGGTAGTTTGGGGTGGGGGGATTTTTCTCAAAACCTACATGTCGCAACCCTGGAAGATACTAAACTTAAATACCAAGTTTGGTATTTTACCGACTTTTCGTTTTTGAGTTATCGTGTTCACAGACACACACACACACACACACACACACACACACACACACACACGGACCTTTTTCCCGAAAATACCTTTTTTTTTGATACAGGGGACCCTAAAACATATATTTCTGGTGAAATCTCGGTATTGAATTTTTTGGTGGAGTGCAATACATTCTCTATACACTATGTACATAGTCCCTATAGAGAAAGTAAAAATAATTCATGCAGTAAACAGAATGCAGTAGCTTTTGTTTAGTATTGTTACAGAAACTCTCTTTTATTCCTCCACTAAACAACCCTTTATTTTTTCCACTGATTACAAATAAAACTCAGTTCACAAATGAATGTCTTTCTTTGATGCTTCTGCAACAATTATGCCATATGGTTCACTGATGCCGGTAGCTACTACTGCTCACTATGAATTTCCCATTGAAACTGACTCAATTGTTACTTATTATGCATTCCCAGTTGAAACTGAATTCTCTGCAGGGTTCATTTCCCTCTTTATACCTGTTGATCACATGGCAGGGAGCTTCTACGTACAAACCACTGCAGGTGTCAACAAACTCCCTCAGGTTAACAATTTCAGCTTTGATGTAAAAAAACTGTCAACAGCATATGTGACCACTCACTCAGGTGTAACAATCGTAGATTTGATTTCAAAAGAACTCACAGATGGTGCACATGTCCACTAATGCAGGTGTAATAATACATGGCAACAATCAGCTATAAGGATTAATTGTTTTTTCACACAAGCCATGCGTAGGACAGGAATTGGATAGTAAACCACAAGGTGACTTCAAATTATTTTGAGATGACAACCCCCAACTATTATGGTTGGCTATGCTATGAATCCTGGGACTTGCAACATTGTAAGTCGCCATTGGGGTTGTCATCTCAAAATAATTTGAGGTCACCTTGTGGTTTAGTGGGAAACATGCGAGTCAGTTGAGAAATTCAGTGCTATGCCAGCATGTTGCCATGGTAGCTCAGTGGCATAGCAACCAGCTAGAGATCAGGAGATCTGTGGTTCAAATCCCGGCTATGGCATTGAATTTTTCAGTCTGACTCTACCTATCCAATCGGCAAGCCATTCACATAGATGCAGCCCCCTACCATATACTCTTCTCTCCCCCTACCCCCCCCCCCCCCCCCTATGCTCTTCACCACAAGGTACAACCTTTGCTGTGGTTGTTGAAGTTTGGAGCATCATCCCTTGGTGTCCAGAAAGGATGATAGCCAAAGCAGATCAACCTATTGGAAACCTCAGCTGTTGGCCTGCTGGTCATAATGGGTCTTCATCTGGTCACTCGCTACCTGGATGTTTTAATGGACCATCTCATGCATATCGTGAAGTAGGTCTAAGAGATGTTTCATGTAGTCAACTGCTGACAGGTCTGCCGCAAGAGGACTCTTATCACATAGTTGATGCAACTCTCTGCCAAAGACTGGGTTCACTGGTTCAACACAGAGATACTGTGGGTTGAAGAGCAGCGTGCCAGCTATAAAAGTGGCATTATGACATACCAGTTTCTATGATGATTGGCCATCAAATGTTCTTCTAGAGTCTTGATGTGCAACTCAACTATGCTATCTGACTGTTGGGACAGGTGCTGTGCACATCTTGTGCACTCCAAGTCGCTCCAATGTTTCCCTAATCAGGTTAGACCCAAAGTTGGTATTCTGATTGCTGTGTAGCGCCAACAACATTCCATTGAGAGAAAACCATTTTTCTACGAGGAAGTTTGAGATGGTCTCTGGCTTTTCAGATTAGCGATAGTGTACACCCCTGGACACTTTGTAAAGTGTCTGACAGAGGAAATGGCCCAGCTACACCAATGGTTATGCGTTCGACAGGTGCTCTGAAACTAGGTTCATTTGAATACTAAAAGATATTGTTGGCCTTGTAACATATTAAATTGTATATTTTATAAAAATGCATACTTTCAATGGCATAAACCTGTGAAACTACCATAACTTTAGTGGCACAATTAATATATGGATTTCAGCAGGTTATTGCAGTAAGTGTCCATAGTTTCGTGTGACTGTGTAAATTAACAAACTAATCAATTCATTTTAATAATGGGTGTAATTTCTAAATAGTCCAAATTTGCATATATCAGTTGGTTAATTCTAAGTATTATTGCTGAATCTACTTACTAGCCTATCCTTCTATTAGAATCACTGGTCATAATTTAATGAATGCCTAATATGGTGATAACTAAGTGAGTATATTATTCCCTTCACTTTTGCACTTTGAGACCCAACTGAACCATCGGCAAGCTCCAAAAATAGTACTACTGGCTGAAGCTATATAAAAAAATCTGAGGTGCTCCATTCACATGACCTTGTCTCTACATCTCTGTATCAAATTATTGTTAATAAGCTTATTTTTCTATCTATTTTATGCTAATCACAATAAACATTAGCAGAAATGGTCTTATTACTTAGTTCCTTATAAGTAGAATGGAAATAAGGGAATGCACTGCTACACTGACTGTCAAATGTTTTAAAATGTGGTTGCTATGGGATTGAAATATGTTTCTTTGAGTGAACTAGTGTTGACAAATTCCCATATGGAAAAAGTTTCAAGTATTTGAAAACTGAAACCAATAACAAAGAATACCTCCAAAATGGTCAACTCCATGAAAAAAAGTGTTTGACACAGTTTATGTTATACAAAGTTTTTTCATGAACTGTGTGTTTTAAAGAGGTCTACATTTTTGTGTAGTAAATTTTTGTCTATCTCTTATAATTTACCAGTTAAGCAAAACTCAGAAAAATTCATCCAGAATAAAAAGTTCTTCAGAGGCTATTCCCAGAAAATTAAAGATATAAATTTTATTTGTAATGTAAATACCTTAAATATAAGAGATTTTAATCAAAATCATTAGAGCCATTTTTGAGAAAATTTTGGGGTTAAGGGGATTTTCTTGAAAATCTTCATGTTGCATCTTTGGTAGATACTGAACTTGAATATGAACTTTAGTATTTAACAAACTTTTCTTTTTTGAGCTATGCTGTGCATGCACACACACACACCCACCCATGCATGCACACACACAGATCTTTTTCTAAAAATGCTTTTTATGGATTCAGAGGGTCCCAAAACATGAATTTCTGATGAAATCTCAGTATCAAATTTTTGGGTGTATTACAATAGCTTCTCTATACACTATGTACATAGTACCCATAGTTATCTCAGTAATTTATTTAAATTATTAGTACTGACCTGCTGAGAGCTGTGTATCAAGATGAGAAATATAGCTGGAAGCAAGCCTTAAAGTTTCTATTTTAGAAAGTTTTCTATCAGCCGGCTCTGTAGGGATTAATGTTCGTAGCATAGTAAATGCTGAGTTGACGCTGAAAAGAAATCAAAGTACACATGTTATTTGATCACATAAATATATATATATATATATATATATATATATATATATATATATATATATATATATATATATATATAAACTGTGCTTAACTGAAACAGAAAAAGCAAAAATATGAGATGCCCCAATTTGTGTTGACTGTGACAATTGGCAATGTTCTTTTTCTCCAGATCTAAATTTTAATCAGATGCTTGGTATTACATACATTAATCTGATCCCTACTTCACATTCCATGAATTTTTTTTCATATAATACAATGAAATTGAATGACTTCATATTATAAAATTGCATGAAGAAATGAACAATAGTGAAGTACTTCAATTCCACCAAATTTCTACAACCTATCAGCATCCCTTGCCTATTATGGAAGCATTCCCCTCCTCGTTTCTTATATTAGCAGCACCTTCAGATGCGAGGAATCTTGTATGAATCAAACAAGATGGCTCTGTGGTAATGTGTAAGGCTGGCATTCAGTAGGTCCCGAGTTTATTGCGACCATAAATTTTTGGTGGCTTTCGTTGATTGGCAGGCTGAATACTGGGGTGGTGCATTCTAACACGAATTTCCTCTCGCTCCCATTTCCTCATATTTAATTTTCGTGTGTCATCTTTCAGATTTTCTCCGAGACTGAGCGATGGTTGGTGTGGGACAGATGACGCACTGACTCCCAATTGGAACTTTCTCTCGGCCCTGTTAGATGACAGCCTTTCAAACCTTTAAATTTTCCCCCCGATCTCGCTAGAGGGAAGCTTCTGGGTAACCCTTAGTGGCTTAGAGACGCTTCTCAGTGACCTCTCTGCGCATCTCTGTCAACTGCACTGATCTGTCCTGAGGCCCATACGTCTCCTGTGATTTCTTCCCCGATCCGTTCATCCCGACACAGATTCCATTATAACATGTTACAAGAGTTTTAAGGTTGGTCCTTGAGTTTTTAGATTAGCCCTTGTACAGCTATAAGATCCTACTTGTAGGTGTCAGCCAATTTGTATGCGATAGGTAATGCACCTGGATTCTTATTGGTTGTTTGTGATGTGCAATTCATTATAATCTGGTAGATTCCAACCAATATTTCTAATCAGACCTCGAATCAACGTAGGACTGGTGTTTCTTTCTCCCATATGTTGCTTTAAAGGTAATGAATGTCATCTGAACTGAGGTGATACACACTTCTGTGCAGAACGTAGAACTCATGTCAATTCCAAAGTTTGGTTTTAAAGATGTTTCTTATATACATTTTGATACCCTTGTAATTAATTTTAACTTTTGGTAGTCCTATAGCAAATTTACACTTAAAACATTTATTAAATTTGCGCTCCAATTTACATAAGTGTATTGCATATGCTGTTTATTGCAACATCCGTTCAATTAAGAAGTTCCTTTTGTACGACTGCGTTTGTTACAATGGATATATTCGCACAGTCACTCATATTTCCGCTTCCATTTTATACACTTCTACCAAACCGAGCAGGATGGCGAGCATTCGAGAGGTTCTGGGTTCAAATTCCATGGACCGACCAATCTGACTGGACTTTTTTCGTGGTTTCCTCCAGTTACCAAGATAAATACCGGATCGGATATTTAATAGCAAAACAATAATTGTGATTGCGCTGCAGTAGACTGGATGATGCCCCTAATTCCATCTGCCTGTCGAGGAGTTAAGTAGTAAGAATGATATGAGGCTTAGAGGGCTAGTTGCACTTTGCTATCTGACTACAATTGGCACTATATTAGTGCTAGTGGAAGTGTAGCTAGAATACACGGCCCTCTAACGCTTGGGTCGGGGTAGTTCAGTTGGTTAGGACAGCTGGAAGGAAACCAGGAGATCTGTGGCTAAAATTCCTGATATGGCATTGATTTTTCGGTCTGATTCTACCTTTCCAAGATGTATAAGGTACCTTCTGTAAACAGTAGGAGACCTTTTCTTCATTTGCTCAGTTAGTTAGATGTTGGCCTTCTGACCTCAAAGTCGCGGGTTCAAAGCCGGTTCAGACCGATGGTTTTTAAGTGTGCCTAAAAGCGACAGCCTCATGTCAGTAGATGTTAAAGAACTGCTGCGGAAAGAAATCTCGGCACACGGCAGCGCTGATAGATCTTGGCAACTGACAGCGTCGATAACAAAAAATAATTAAATAAAAAAATCTAACACCAACTGGCGCTAAGTGAAGGTCGTTTGCAACGGGGATTAGATCTTAAAAGGCTACTGTCCACCTCATATCGTAAACAGGGTACCTTACCGAACAATTCCGAGTGTTAAAGTGACCGAGTTGTTGAAGCGGCGTAAAATAAAATTGAATTAAAAATAAAGTTTACAAGTACTTCCTTAGCCATTCAAGCTTCTGTTGTGTAGTTGCCTTCGTGAACCTAGAGTACGATAAGGAACATGAAGGCCAGTGGTCGCTGGCGTGGAGCACTATAGGGCAGCGTCCTCCCCCGATAAAATACATTCTGTCGAGCCAGAATACATTTCTTTACTATTTGGTTTAGAGATTGCTTTGTTTGAACATTTTTGCTACGCTTTTACAATGATAATGTTTTCATTACAGAGGGGAATGATTCCATTTTGAGCGAGAGGTGCTGGGAGGTAATAGAAATTTGAAGATCTCTGAAGCACTTCCCTATCGGTCATTTCTCCACTTGGTCTTTTCCATACCAGCCATTCAATTTTACTGCCGGCCCCATACAAAACAAGCGCATTCAGCCCGGTCTAAAATGTAACTCTTATATGAATTGATTCAAAATTTAATTTAATTCCTCAGTTATAGTGTCAATTAGTATAGCTTTGAATCTACTTAGAACGATTCTACTAGAAAAACAATAACCATCTTTTTATGCTTCACACTGTAATGCGCACACGTAGTACTGTGATTTACATGCATGTTACCTTCGTACAGTATTCGGAAGCCTGTGCAATGTAATTTAATCAGTGATTTCAGAGTTAATGATGCCCTCTTGGTGGAGACTTAAATAACTTTAAAGTAAACTTAATTACTTAAGGAACCATAATGAAAAGTCTAAATAGCAACACATTTGCATGATTCCCTAGATCACATCAGAATGTGTATGGTGTTTTTAAATTCCCAAGAGGATAAAAACATTCCCTAAGAACGGAATGAACGAAGATAGAGTTAATGCTTTTTTTTTTTTTTTTTTTTTTTTTTTTTATTTTTAAATACGCCACCGGAGTCTGATCGGGACTCCGGCACTGTATACCCTACTTTTATTTACCTTGTTTTTCTGTATTATTACTGGATTGCTGTTTTCTTACTTTTACAACACACACATAAACATAAACATATAACACCCATGCCCAAGGCGGGACTCGAACCCACGATCCGCAGCGCTACGAAGCACTAAAGAAGGACGCCTTGGCGAGCGAGGCCATGGGGACCGGCAATGCTTTAGTCAGTCATGTGTTACATTGAAAAGGCTCTATATCTAATTTCATCTATTTTGCTAAATTAAAGCAGAGGAGAATGAACTTTATCTGTAATAATATCACATAGGCGTTTAGTTATAGTTATGGTTTTTCTAGAGGCAACTAGATGCACAATTATTTCCTACAGTTTAATTCATACTCTTGAATATTTTCCAATGGGTATTGTTTGGTATGCTCATGTTCAAGTTTAGACAAGAGATAAATTTGGAGAACACAGATTTACAGGATGGTGCAGTTGTAAAAGTAGCCCGCCTCTCCTTTGAATGCGAATGTAATATTTCGATTACTGTACATATTCATGCTCAGCAATGCTACTACAGTAGACAGTTTTATGCAATCATCGATAGTTAGCAATCTTCATTTATCGACTGTTAGCATTCTTCTGTCAGCTGTTCAGTTTATTTCATCAGTGAAGTTAGATGTTTCTCTTTGCATTCTGCAAATTGTGTTTCTCGATAGAAGAAAGCATTGCAATTGTGGAAGCCTATACGAAAACAGGCTCGATTAAGGAAATTCGTGAAATTTTCGGGGTCAGGTATCCGGATAGAAGACTACCAGTAAAGAAAGCAATACAGTCTGTATAAAAATTGGCACCTACAATCTGTGCAAAATGTAAAACGACAAAGAATTCCTTAAGTTCGCAGACATTCGCCGAAGAATTATTCAGAGCCTAAACAAGTCAACACGTAAATTGGACCAACAGGCGCATGTAAGTGGGAGGAGTTGCGAGCGAATATTGAAAAATCTTAATGTGAAGCCATATGGCGTGGCTGTTGTGCAGCAATTACGGGAGGATGACAGAAACGTGAGCTTACCTACTGCACGTGTTTTTTTTTTTTGTTTTTTGATTAACATCAACATGGTTTCTTAGATCATTTCCATTACATCATGAATAATGAAGCATGATTTCATCTTTCTGGTCATGTGAATTCACAGAACACGAGGTACTCGGCAATGGAGAACCCTAACACTGTGTATCAGCAACCGCTCCGTGATGAGAAAATCGGCGTTTGGTGTGGTGTAACAGGAACGCGCATCATTGGACCGATATTTTGTTGACACCATCCTCTACAAGGTTGCATACTCGTATATGGAAACTGTTTATAAAATTGTGCTCAACTCACTGAATATGAAATGTCTTCTTCCAGCAAGATGGGACAACATTCCATACGTCTAAGATATCCTCGGAACAAACAGCAAACATTTGTGACCACCACGTTCGTTGAATCTGGCATGTGATTTTATCCTGTGGGGACAGTTGAAGAGCAAGGTCTGTGAAACAAATCCACACACAATAGAAGAACTGAAAGCCAACATCAGCAGTGAAGTTGCCGCCATCGATATCCGAACTTAACCTGTGTATCTCAATATGCTTAATTGTGTGTATGATGCTGCAGGAGGTCACTTTCAGTATATTCTATAAATTTATTTTTCACGGTATATTTCATTGCAAATAAACGGTAAATGGATTTTAGTTTTTTGTTTCTGTAATTTCACTGTATCCCTTTTATACTTACATGGACTATTTTTATCTGAGCTACCCTGTACAAATGTTGCTGCTTTATCAGCCTTATTTTAAAGGTTCCAGTTAGGAAAAATCTGATGTGTACCATTCACATGACTTTCTCTTTATCCCTGCAACAAATTACTCATAAAAAGCTTATACTTCTATTTACTTTATGCTAATCAGAAAAAACGAACAGAAATAGTCTTATTGCTTGCTTCCTTGTAAGTAGAAGCGAAATAAGGGACTACCATAGGTTAAAATGATAGTCAAAAGCTGGTTCCTTTGTTTATATGGATAGGAGTTGACAAGTTCTTGTATGAGAAAAGTATAAGTTTTTCATATCAGAAACTAAAAATAAGGAATGTCTCAAAAACGACGAACTCCACGAAAAAAATGTATATAACATAAATTGTGTGTTTTAACGTGCTCTACATTTTTTGTGCAGTAAGTTTTTGTCCATCTCTTACGGTTTAGCAGTTATTCAAAATTCAGTAAAATCCATCCAGAATAAACTACTCTTCAGAGGCTATTCCCAGAAAATTCAAGATATACCTTTTATTTGTCAGGTAAATATCTTTAGTATACGAAATTTTAATCAAAATCGTTAGAGCCGTTTTTGAAAAAATCAAAATTTTCGAAAAAAGTTCCATGTAAAGAGTAGTTGGGGTGGGGGGATTTTTCTCGAAATCTTCGTGTCGCATCCCTGGAAGATACTAAACTTAAATACCAAGTTTGGTATTTTACCGACTTTTCGTTTTTAAGTTACCGTGTTCACAGACACACGAACACACACACACACACACACACACGCATACACACACACACGGGCCTTTTTGTGAAAATGTTTTTTTTTTATATTAGGGACCCTAAAACATATATTTCCGGTGAAATCTCGGTATCGAATTTTTGGGTGGAGTGCAATACCTTCTCTATACACTATGTACATAGTGCGTATAGAGAAAGTAAAATATGTTCACAAACAGATTTTCATTTACAATAAGAACTGAAGCTTTCCTGGCTACGTATTAATTCAAAATCTTCTCAGGCTTCTAACCAGGTAAAAACTTGGTTAGAAGCCCGAGAAGGTTTTGAATTAGACTTTCATTTGTTTGAATTTTAGCGTTCTTTAACCTAGTAGACCATATTGGATGAGCATGATATAATCACAATTATTAATATCGTTTAATTAATTTACAATAGCTTTAATATACCTATGAAATTTTGTTACAGGTTTTATTTCTGAACTTCTGTAGTGGATATTGTATGCCTGAAAAAAAAAAAAAAAAACCAAAACAACAACATGCTATCAACTAAACAAACGAGAAACGATATGAAGCAGTACTTGGTTAACGTTGGTTTTGTTTAATGATATACATTTTCATTTTCTGATCAACTGTTGAATAAAAGCTGCCGTGTGCGAAAACCTGTTCACGCTCTCCCAAACATACAAGTCAGGAACCGCCACTAGATGAAGGCAGATGGTTGTGCTGAGTTTTGTAAAATGCAAAAAGATAGCATGGGCATAATTTTCAATAACAGCTAGTTAATGCTCCTGTTACTGAAATTTACAAGTATATGAGCGTTAGTTAATTATTCGAATGGAGCTTTATCATAATTCACTTCTTCTTTTTTTCCCCTTCTTATTCTTGTTCGTCTTCTTCCCCGTCATCATCTAACATTGAAATGATTTGGAGAGTAGCACTACTTATTTTAGCAGATAAGTGATTTGTAAACCGACTTTAGGCAGTCTTAGCATCTTAAACAATCGCAATAGTATTGTAACGGCCAACTAGCTATGCAAGTTGTTTAAAATATAAGACAATCATAAAATAAAATTTATTTGTGGTCACTGTGCCATTTAGTGAGAATTCACAATATTTTGTAATATTAAGTAGATGTATTAATTACTTTAAAATGTTGGAACTGCATTATTAGTACATATCTAGTATTCAACTCAAGATTTATATACCTGTTGGTTTATGTTTTCAGTACGTAATAAATTTCCGCCATAATTCCAAAGAGTATTTTTTTCTTCCATAACTGCCAATGTTTTGCAGCATTAAATTCTGAAACTAAAGGATGGTGACGGAATATGCATTCACTGTTGATATGAGACAACATCATTGTGATAAGACTTCTACTGCTTTTTAGCTGTAAGCTCTCCATAGCAAACATTGACAAATAACCAATAACCAAACAAGTATTTTCAGAGCATCTTACGCCTAAAATTCCAAGTCATAGGATGCTTATTTGTGTATACAATGAAAATGAAACATTCAAAGCTTAATGAAAACGGAATGAATTTTATTTAATATTTTTCTGGTGTTAGTAATCCATCATTAAGATCGTTTTTAAATATATATATATATATATATATATATATATATATATATAATCAGAGTCCACATTCCTGCATAAACTCTCTGAAATTCTATTTTATGTTATCCTTGAAATATATTTAAATGATGATTTCAAAATTAATAATACTCTATTGTACTGGAGGATGATACGCATTTGCCCCTCCAAATAACAGATAAAAGGTTAACTAAATATACTATACGATTTATTAAACAAATACAACATTCATGTACTGCTAACAAAAATACGAGTTACTTCTTAATTGGATGGTGAATAAAGATATTATGTGCGCCTGGGAAGTGTGGTGGTAGCGTGTCTGTCTCACATTCACTACACCGCGAGTGTGATCTCGCGTAGGGTGGGTTACCCGGATAAGGTTTTTTTCTCGGGGTTTTCCCTTTTTCTGAGAAGACGAATGTCGAGTAATTTTAAGCTTCATGTACTCCGAGCTCATTTGAGCATAATTTCACCATTTCATTTCATCGTTCGATATGACCAACTAGGTTAAAGGACGTTTAGCTTAGGAAAAAAAAAAGTTATGAATATTTTTTATTTTTATTTCGGCAACACTTGTGTATGAAACATCATTTAAATACAGGTTGGTTAACACTGTTAACAATTTTAGACTAATTATTTTATGGTGTAATAATGTAATGATTTAGCAAATTTTAGCGATGTTCAACAATAAGAACTATTTATAATTTTGGTGTATAAAAAAGAAAAAGAAGGAAAGAAAAGAGTATTTGCCGATCTTCCAACCCTGTTGAACACACAGGCATAAACATGGAAGATACATAGAAAATTTGATAAAGGGAGGAATGTCAAGGAAGAAGAAATTAGTGACTTGGGTGAGAGTTGGTTGATGAAGCAGCGGACTAGCTGGAAATGCAATTATGTGCGTCTTCAGTCATCTCCTCTGTGTTTTGATTACAGAAACAAAACAGCTGAGCTGCATGAGTCATGCACACTCAGTTTCTCTTCCCTGCTGTCTTCCTCTTTTGCACGTGATATAGGATTTGACTTTTCCAGACTTCTACGGATCCTAATGCCATCACAATACGACATTCAAGCAGAGCAACCCACGGCTACACACTTTATTTGGAGATCCTTGAGACAGTGAACAACCCAATCGCATTTTAATTTTCTCTTCCTCACACCTGAGTATATACTACAGAAAGAACTGTTGTCGCCCTCCGTGGTGAAATGGTTATCATGCTAACTTCATATACCCAAGGTCGCGGGTTCAAACCCGGCGGAGGACGATGTGTAAAAATCCTTAGCATGGCTTCCTCCAGAAGGGAAGAAAGGCGTTGGTCCCGTGTCGTAGATTTATGGCACGTAAAAGAACCTCAAGCCTGATAGAGAGGCCTCTGAGCAAAATTAAGCGATCTTTCACGCCCAATTTAGAATGGCACGCTGAGAACTACAGTAGTTAAACAGCGTCCATAAATAACACGCCATTTACATTTTTTTACAGAAAGAACTGCATTCCACCCAAAAAATGGACATTGAAATTTTACCAAAAATACATATTTTGAAGCCCCTAAACAACTGGCAATTTTAGAAAAAGGTCTGTGAGTTTATAGACACTATAATTCAAAATTGTAAAGCCGGATAAATATTAAACTTGGAATTTAAGTTCAGTGTCTTTCAAGGATGCAACACGAAGTTTTTCGAAACATTTTCACCCTAAACTACCTTTTATATAGATGATTTTTCGAAATCTTAATTTTCTCAAATTTGGCTCTAACGATTTTGAATATGATACCATATATTAAAGATAATTACATAACAAATAAAATTATAGGTATCTTGAATTTACTGGGAATATCCTGTGAAGCTCTCTTTATTCTGAAGGAATTTTGTATAATCTTATATAACTGGTAAACATTTAGCAATAGACAAAAACATACTATACAAACAAACAAAAAAAAATGTGCATCTCCTTAAAAACTAGTTTACTCCAATTAACGTTTTCAGTCATAAGCTTTTTCTGAAATGGTTGTAATTTATGATTGAATTGTAAAATAATTTGTCACTCTTTCAAAGTCCTTTCAATATCAGTTGTTTTTTCGCAAGTTCATGAAACACTGAATTTTTAAGGCAGTGCCTATATAAAGCCCACTTCTTAAAAATCCCACTATTGCTGTTCTCTGTCTATAAAAGAATGCGTAATGTAGCTATTTCCTCAATGGTTTATCTCGGTTAAAATGAAGTATATAGAAAAATAAGCTCTCGTAAGATAGTTTGCATACCCACTAAGAAAGGATAGATGACCGAGAAAATAATATGAATGTGATTCCTAAACATTTTCGCTTTAACCTTAATTTTACGCTGCAAATCATGTTCATATTTATTTGTTTACTAGCTTATTTATTTATTTATTGTAAATATGGACTATACTTTCCAATACACTTTCATACTTAACTAGTGTTTAGATGCTCTCTATTTAACATAAAATAGAGATAGTTTAAATAGTAACAATAACTGGAAAAGGTACTAGTTCATTTAGCATTACATTTCGCTTCAAATATTACAAAAATCTGATTGTTCCATTCACATGACTTTCTCTACATCTCTGCAACAAATTATTGTTAAAAAGCTTATGCTTCTATTTACTTCATGCTAATCGAAAAACAATTAGCAGAAATAGCTTCCTTGTAAGTAGAAGCGAAATAAGGGAGTACCATAGGTTAAAGTGAAAGTCAAAAGCTGGTTGCTATGTGACTGAAGTTCCTTTGTTTGCGTGGACACGAGTTGACAAATTCCCGTATGAGAAAAGTAAGTTTTTTAGAGGTGAAACCAAAAACAGAATATCTCAAAAACGATCAACTCCACGAAAAAAAGTTATATAATATAAATTGTAAGTTTTAACGTGCTCTAATTTTTTTGTATTGTAAGTTTTTGTCCATCTCTTACGGCTTAGCAGTTATGCAAAATTCAGTAAAATTAATTCAGAATAAAGTAGTCTTCAGAAGCTATTCCCAGAAAATTCAAGACATACATTTTATTTGTCAGGTAAATATCTTTAATATACGATAATTCAATCAAAATCGTTAAAGCCATTTTTAAGAAAATAAAAACATTCGAAAAAAAGTTCCATGTAAAGGGTAGTTTGGGGTGGGGAGATTTTTCTCAAAATTGTCGCATCCCTGGAAGATGCAAAAGTTAAATACCAAGTTTGGTATTTTACCGACTTTTTTTTTTTGAGTTATTGTGTTCACAGACACACGGACACACACATACAGACCTTTTTCTGAAAATGCTTTTTTTGGTTATAGGGGACCCTAAAACATATATTTCCTGTGAAATCTTGGTATCGAATTATACCTTCTCTATACACTTGTACATAGTACGTGTAGAGAAAGTAAAAACTGAATTTTTTCACCAAGTTTTAATACTTTTAGAGTAAAACACATAAAATGCAATACACCTGAGAAAAATTATGATTAAATGTTCACGAGCATTCCGAGTAATATCTAAAAGATGGGTCACTGTCGTATAGGGACCACATACTTCTGGTATGAGAGTTCTGAGTTTTGGTAAGATTTCTCGCTGAACCGTAGGGTTTCTTAATTATGCCCCCCCCCCGGTAAGTATACCATTATACTATTAAACACAGCATTCACTCCCAAATTCACACTTCCAGACTCTGTGGGGAATAGAGAATGATTCTATTCGAAGAAAAATTCCTCACGCCAGTCGGGAATTGAACCCAGGACCTCTGGGTGAGAATCCAGAATGGTGACCGCTCAACAACAGGTGCAGTTGTCATATCACTTTTTATAAGTTCCGGGTTTCCCCTCATTTGTTTCAGGTTCTATAGCTCCATCATGATGCATTCTGAAAACGAAAGAATTCCTTTATTCATTGTGAGCTATCTAAAGAATACTTTATGGTCTTTGTTATCAATTCTTTGGGAATTACCATTTTGCTTTTATGGAGAGCACTCAAATAAGTGAAACCATTTTATTTCAGGAAATGCTGATAAACCAAATTATCTCCTGTAATATTCTTATTGCCCCCTCGAACAGATGTTCCATTTTTCACGTAAGCCTTTGGCGAGTTAATAAGCTTACAGATTCAGTACTAAGGTATGTTTCCAGATTGAGGGGGTGATGGTAAAAGGGAGTGGGGATCCAATGTGCTATATTCGTATGGTTTTTTATATTATATAACTACTATAACTATTGCTCGAAAGCTTACTTTTCTATCTATTTCGTGCTAATCGCAATAAATCTTTGCAGAAAGCAGAATCTTACTCCTGTCTCAATACGCTGCTGTCCTTTAAATTTTATACTCTTTCCATTCTATCACGAGAAACAACTGACTAACTAAAACTGTACAATTGTATGACAAGAACGATTTACAATGGCGTCTCCAAGGACGTTAAGATAAACCCCCCTACGAAAATGTGTTTAAACTTTCCAATTAAACGCCTCTCCACAGTCCGCACTGTGGTACTTACCTCTGTCGGTACCTGCGTATCAGTCGATAGTCGATTACTGCTTGATGCTTCCAGCGAGAGCTATCTAGAAGTTTATAGATATAATATTTTCTTGGCATAGAAAGAACGAAAATTTTGCCTTAGTTTGAAGTAACCACATTTCTCGTAGTCATAATCTTATGCAGTGTTTTTATGGTCATAGTAATTTTGTTGTTTCTAATATTTACTAAGAACATTTTCACGATTTTATATCACAAAGAAAATAACTCAAAATAAGTGACCCGATTCCTTATTCAATAACGTTACGAGGGGCGTTCAATAAGTCATTAGAAAAGATAGA
This sequence comes from Hymenopus coronatus, assembly GCA_030762935.1. Lineage (NCBI taxonomy): Eukaryota > Metazoa > Arthropoda > Insecta > Mantodea > Hymenopodidae > Hymenopus > Hymenopus coronatus. Next base: position 23,535,269 of record CM060889.1, read on the forward strand.
AAAACAAATTATTTTTGGTAGCTTTTTTTAATTTTTTTCAACATAATCTCCTTTTAGCTCCAAAAAGTAGGATTTCGGAAGGTCTCTAAAATAGACATCTGTTTGTGAGATGACCTCTTCGTTAGACGTGAATCGTTTTCCGCCGAGCCACTTTTTCAAGTTTAATAATAATAATAATAATAATAATAATAATAATAATAATAATGATACTAATAATAATAATAATAATAATAATAATAATAATAAAGGCACTGGTGGGCAAATCTGCTGAATAAGTTGGATGTTGTAGTAATTCGAACCTTTATTCTACAATTTTCGGCATCGACACTGCGCAGGTGTGCACCCTTGCATTACCTTGATGGAAGAGAATCTTTTTCTTTGCCAGATGAGGGCGTTTTTTTCTTGATTTCTTCGCTCAACCGATGCAATAACGATGCATAATACTCTCCATTTATCGTTATGTAATCAATGTAGATGATTCCGCGTGCATCCCAAAAAACCGAAGCCATCACCTTGTTTGCAGATTTCAACACCTTTGCCTTCGTCGGAGAGGTACGCCTTTAAACAACCACTGTTTCGACTATGCTTTTGTCTCTGCAGTGTAGTAGTGTATCCTTTTCATTCACAGTTATATATCGACGCAGAAATCCGCCAAGATTGTGACGTAAAAGTGCCAAACCAGCTTGCGAATCGATCATACGATTGCGTTTATTCCCCATTAAGGCAAAAGTGGACCCATCCTGCCGAGATCTTCGTCAGATCTAATTTTTTGTGCAAAATTTAGAATACTGCACCTTATGATATGCCTGTGGTCTCTATTATTTCGTGAACTTTGATTCGTCGATCACTCAAAACCATATCCTGAATTTTATCAATAATTTCGGAGAAGTCACTTTTATTACATCCGGAACGATGTTCATCATTTGTGGCGGCCACGCTTAAATTAATTTATCCAATTATATATTGTTGCAAACGCAGGAGCAAATGTGCCATGAACTTCATCCAACTCTGTTTTTATTTCATTTGGTGTTGAGCCTTTTAAATAGAGCATGAATCTCGTCCCCCTCCCATTTCTCTAAAGAAGCACTGATTGTTGATTCAATCGCCTATGGTAACGAAACCACGTGATGGATGTAGCTGAAACTTTAACTGCCACCTAGTAAGAAAATAGGTTAGTAAATAACAACTTTTTTATGTTACGAACGTAATTTCTTGGATTTTCTAAGGACTTATTGAATACCCCTCGTATTATCGAATGTACTTTGACAAAAGTAAACACCCACCGCACGATGGGTTCTCTAATTCTCAGGCGTACTTGCATAGGTGGTATGCGAATAAAATTCCCTTTGTGTTCAAGTAGGCATTCGTTCACATCCCGCGTTCTAATTATTTTTTCTTTTGCTTTGGAGAATTTTTATTTTCGTGACCTTGTGAAATATACATTCGAGAGATGAATAAAACTCCTCCCATAGAGCAGCAAATTATATGGTTAGTTTTATTTCGCACAGCGTTGAAATATTTGCCGCCGTCTTTCGAACGCAGCAATACGATTAAAATGATACGTCTAAATACTTTATAAAATATAAATTGCTAATGCTGCAAATAAAACAGCAAAATACCTATTTCAGCAAACATTCCTTCAAAAATCTATGTTTTCCTGTAAACACCCAATTTCAAAGCATCTATCTTTAATTCTTGAGTACTATTATCTGGTTAAAGATTTATTTCGGCCATGCACTGTTAATACTTATATTGGCTTACAATGGATATAAAGAATCATTTATAACTCCTTCACGATGGGATGTCTCGCTAGATAGGAAGGAAATTAAAATGTTACAGGCTCAAAACAAAAATAATTTCTTTAGAAATGTTGATTAAACTCATCATGATTACTTTCCTTTATAGTTAATATATAGTACAGGGTTACTACAAAAGAAATAGACAACTTCAACTACCTGTATAACAAAAACTATAGAGATAGCAACCTAATTATTTTGGAGGTATGTTGAGAAACTCTCAAAGTTTCGTTTGTTACTATTGGTAATAATGTAGTGTTTTGTATGTAGTTGCAGAAGCTGAAATGGCGGAAAATCCTGTGGAAAAGGCATATTGCGTGTTGGAATTTGCTAGAACGCAATCAGCAACTGTTGTCCAACGACATTTTAGAACACGTTACCACAAAAATGAAATGATGCGCTCACAAAAACCAGCATCGTCTTCATCATATCGCAACATGTCGATGCAAAAGTCACGCCGTATGACCTTATCTTCTTCACTCAGAAACTGCAACATCTGTAATCTGTAAGGCATCATGTGCAGTAGCTTCCGCAAGATTTTCCATACAGTTTGCTGTGGAATTTGTAATTGCATGCTTGCCCTAGATGTCGATTTCTGTGGGCTTCTTATGTAGGCAGAACGAACACGTTCAACGTTTTCTTCCGAAACTCTTGGTCTTCCCGAGCTCTTCCCTTTGCTCAAACATTCCGTTGTCTCGAATTCTCTATACCAGTCATAGATTGACTGTCTAGTCGGTGGCGTTTTGTGGTAACGTGTTCTAAAATGTCGTTGGACAACAGTTGCTGATTGCGTTCTAGCAAATTCCAACACGCAATATGCCTTTTACACAGGATTTTCCGCCATTGCAGCTTCAGCAACAACAAACAAAACACTACATTATTACCAATAGTAACAAACGAAACTTTGAGAGTTTCTCAACATACCTTCAAAATAATTAGGTTGCTATCTCTAATAATTTTTGTTTTACAGACAGTTGAAGTTGTCTATTTCTTTTGTAGTAACCCTGTATATATATTTCCACCTGAAAAAATCCATCGTTCTCCGCCAGGTTTGAACCCGGGTACATGAAATTAGCATGGTAACCATTACACCACAGAGGGCGACCCAAGCAATGAAATAAAATTACAATTAAATAATTGGCAATACTTTATTGTAATGCCTTGTAATTTCCGGAAAGAAAACAAATAGCGCCAATGGTCTATCGACTCTCGAGCACGCAACGTACAACTTACGCATGCGAAAAATCATGACAATTTAAGATAAGAGTCTACGCACTTCTAACGATTGACCTTGCGATTTATTGTCATTGCGAATGCAAGGCGCGCCGGAAACTCAACACGCTTAAATTCAAAAGGAAAATCAGTTGATATTAGTGGTATTCTTGGAATAAGTGTATCATCGCCTTTGAACTTCCCTATGTTATAATAGCTTAATTCAAAATTTTCATAATCTTTTTATCAGCGAGTTTTGTTCCGCTGCATAATTTCGGCTGATTGATATTGCGTAGCATAATTATCACCGAGTCAATCTTGAGCTGTGGCAGTAATCCTAGCAAATCCAATGAATTTAGGAATTCTGTTAGATAATTGACGACTTCACTTGGGTTGGTAATGGAATCAATCGACTTAAATGAATGCATTTGTCCATCAATTTTACTCTGAATTTTTATATTCAATCATCTGCATTCTCATTAGTTGCTGCTTAAATGGCTCGTTCGCTCAATCAAGCATAGCTTTTGTAATGTGCACCAATATTTTGGAACACTTTGTGAAGTGACAAAAATTTGATGGAAACGAAATGAGGCCAGTAGAAGTGTCAACGGGATATGTTTATGATAATTTTAGTTTTTCATGAGTAGATACTCTAGTACCTCAAGACAACAATGAGAAACCGCTTACTCAATCAGGTATTCGAGATTTGTTCCAAAATAGAAAGAGTTACTTTACTGCAGTTTGTGAAATTGTATTTTAAAAATGCTTAATATCGTAAAAAATATTTTGGTCTTTGAGATTGAATTGTAAAATGCCATCTATGATTATGATTAATGAAATATGTCTGAAATGTAAGAGTTCTTTAAATATTTGAGTTCTTTATGAGGAAATATTGATGAATAGCATACAGCCATTACTATATAGCACTAGGAAATATTGCAATATGACGAATAAAATGAAAATGATCTTATTATACGTTAGAAACAATTGTCACAGAATAAATAAGTTTAACGTTATTAACGTGTGGCCTCAACTAAATCATCAATCTGCATACTTAAGTTTACTTGCCCAGTTTGATTTTCTTACCAGCTCTGTGAATTAGATGTAAATCTAATTTTCCATCCTGGAAAACTGTAAATGCGATTATTCGCATATATGAATTCGAAAATTAATGTTTTCATGTTCCAATATAAAATATACCTAATGTGGTATATAAATGATATTTCGGTACTCAAGGCATTATGTTCACCATCGGCAGGAGAGGCTGAGAGCTATATCAGTCTGAAGTACGTCACCCGATAGATTTTTATGAGATCATTAATGATTTCTCTATGAAGAATTGGTGAAATCACTGGAATTCGCAAATAGGCTAATTGTAAATTGACTCCAGAAATTAAGGCATTAATTTTAAAGCATGGATCCATGTGTGTGTGTTCGAATCCAACCAGGACCATTTTAGCTGACAGGTTTTTGCAGGATTTCCTCATTTCACATAATTGCATATGTAGGGATGCATGTATTTTAAACTTAGGCCTGGAAAGTTTCATTCCCAAATTTCCTTTCCCAGTAATAATTTCATGTATCATCATGTCCAACGCCTGTAGTGTCCTAGGCAGTAAAACACGCTCGTAAATAATTATTATATTTCCCTTAGAAGTGACTTAAACATCATGTTTTAAACTATGTTGGAATTAAGGACTTGCAAATTTTAGTTATGTCTAGAGCGGCACTATATCTACCTAAATACTGCGGCTCTGATAGTATCATCTGATAACTTTTTACACCAAAGACCAATGTGGTTCACGACTGTACTTTCAATAATGCCTACTCACGTTTGGAAGCTTTTCACATTAACACTCAACACATGATCGGAAAATACTAATACTAACCATCTAATAATAAATATTAAAATAATATAATATAACATAAAGACTATAAATTAATAGAAAGCTCAGAATAAGCTGGCAGCTTAGTTCTAGAATTTGTTATCAACAGGAAGCTTACCTGTGCGTTCTATCTCTTTCCCTAGCATTTGCTTGATTTCTCTGCTTTATGGGTCCACCATCAGCACTGTAACAATTTTCCATTCTGCTTGGATTGCATATATCTGCAATCGATGCACAGAATATCGATGGCATGCTGCTACATTACAATATCTCGAGCAAACTAGCTTGAGGAAGGGTGACGACTAAATGCCAGCTGAACTCCCTCCTTCTTCCTCTGAGAACACTCCCACAACATTCGTCACTGTCATTCTCCCTTCTGGACCACCAGCTTACTTCCAGGAATCCGTTTCTCTCGATGTCTCACATAGAGTTCATTTCCTGGGGGGATGATATATGCACGTTTAATTTTTAACGCGAATGTTTCAGGAAACCAAGAGTTAAAGCAAGATGCAAAACTACAACATTCATCCACCGAAACTTATTTTTAACGAATGACTATGCATTTCAGTATATGCAGATGTATGCTTAATTGATGGGACTTCTTACTTGAATACCAAGGATTCTCAACATGAAGCTGGCTATAAATGTGGACATTATCCGAGTTAAAATGAAAAAAAAGTTCAATATACTCTTGCGCCAAGTAAGATCTCTTTCACTTGCTGAACTTTGGAATACAATAAAATGCATAATTCTTGAAATCACTGCGTCCCCACAGGTTTATATAGAATTCATTACTGATTCAGTACATAAGAGATTAATGGTATTCCATTCTATTCAAATCGTAAGGTTGTGAGTTAAATACTAACATTAATTAATGAATTATTATCTTCATGTTGAAATACTATCTATACAACATGTTTGAATATATATATATATATATATATATATTAATTATAATTACGATGAAATATCTTATTTACATAAGAGAACACCTTTGTTACGTTCTCTGTTGCTTACCTGCAATAAGTAGAAGAAATAGAGTAAAAATTCCATGTGCAGATTTCACCACAAATACAAGTTTGGAATCCTCTGAATCAGGGGGAAAATAATTTAAGAAAAAGGGTCTGTGTATTGTACCTGTTTGTTTGTCTCCATAACAAAAATGAAAAAAAAAATCATGTTGCATTCACATGACTTTCTATACAAACTTTTGTTACAAAAGATTATTCGTTTATCTACATCGTGCTAGCCGAGATAAATATTAGAAAAAATGTTTGTATTAGTTCCTTCTAAGTAGAAGGAAAATAAGATAACACACTAGGATGAAGCGTTAGCTGGTCATTATGTGAAGTTCGATTCACAACCAACAGTAAACCAAAAGAGAGATGAAACGAAGGTGACTTCGCCTTTCAGAAAAGTTACGCGGTTTAAAATTGAAACAAATAACAAGGAATATCTCGGAAACGGTCAACTCTACATGAAAAAAATATATGACATAAATCGTGTGTTTTAACGAGATCTATATTTTGGTGCAATAAGTTTTTATCTATATCTTACGGTTTAACAGTTATTTTGCATAATTCATCCAGAATGAGGAGGGTTTCAGAAGCTATTTTCAGAAAATTCAAGGATTACATTTTAATTTGATTAATTTTAATCAAAATCCTTAGAACCATTTTTGAGAGAAACAAAATTTTCGAAAATGTTTCCTCATAAAGGAATTTTGGCATTTAACACTCGGATTGTTTTGAGCTAAACAGAGAAAAAAAATACACAGACGGGCATTTTTCGAAAAATGCTTTTTACTTTCTCTAGCCCCGTATGTACAATGTACATAGGGATAGAGAAGTATTGTATTCCACCCAAAAATTCGATACCGAGATTTCACTGGAAATACATGTTTTATGCCCTCCTGTATCCAAAAAAAAGCATTTTGAGAAAAAGGTCCGTGTGTGTGTGTCCATATGTCTGTGAACACGATAACTCAAAACGAAAAGTAGCTAAAATACCAAACTTGGTATTTAAGTTTAGTATCTTCCAGGGATGCGACACGAAGATTTTGAGAAAAATCCTCCCACCCCAAACTATCCTTTACATGGAACTTATTTCGAAAATTTTGATTTTCTTAAAAATGGCTCTAACGATTTTGATTACAATATCGTATATTAAAGATATCTACCTGAAAAATAAAATGTATATCTTGAATTTTCTGGAAATAGCCTCTGAAGACTACTTTATTCTGGGTCAATTTTACGGAATTTTACATAACTGCTAAACCGTAAGAGATGGACAAAAACTTACCACACAACAAATGTAGAGCACTTTAAACACACAATTTATGTTATATTCATGTTTTTCGTGGAGTTGATTGTTTTCTAGATATTCCTTGTTTTTGGTTTCAGCTATAAAAAACTTATACTTTTCTCATAGAGGACTTTGTGAACCTGTATCCATACAAAGGAACTTCAGTCACATAACAATCAGCTTTTGACTATCACTACCGTCTAACTGGTCTAGTGGCGTCATATCTGTGTGAGGCCCGGGACTTATCAGCCGACTCTAGTAGTAGGTGCATAGGTAGAGAAGGTACTGCATTCCATACAAATTTCGATACCAGGATTTCACTAGAAATGCACGTTTTAGAGTCCAATACATCAAAAACAGTTTTAGAAAACAGTACACGGTGTGTGTTCTGTGTGTGAACAACATAACTCAAAAACGAAAATTCGGTTAAAAACCAAACTTAATACTTAAGTTCAGCATCTTCTAAGGATGCGTCACGGAGATTTTCAAGGAAATTCACCCACTGCAAACTACTGTTTACCTGGAAAAGTTTCGAAAATGCTTATTTTCTAAAAAAAATGGCTCCAATGATTTTGATTAAAATACCCCTTACTAAAGACAAAGACATGGCAAATAAAATGTATAGAATATATTGAATTTACTTGGAATTTAAAATAAGAACTGAAGCTTTCCTGGCGACGTGTTAATTCCAAATCTTCTCGGGCTTCTAGCCAGGTAAAAACTTGGCTTGACACCAACGTTTCGAAGAAGTGCATCTTCCTCGTCTTCAGGGTGAACTGATCAGTTCACCCTGAAGACGAGGAAGATGCACTTCTTCGAAACGTTGGTGTCAAGCCAAGTTTTTACCTGGCTAGAAGCCCGAGAAGATTTGGAATTAATTACTTGGAATTGTCTGTAAGTCCTATTTAGTCTGAATGCGTTTGACATTACTGGTAAACCGTAAGAGGTAGACAAATATTTACTACACAAAACATGTAAATCACGTTAAAACAAATGATTTATGTCATGTAACGTTTTTTGTAGAGCTATTTCCAAGATATTCCCGGTTGTTGGTTTCAATGTTAAAATACAAACTTTTCTCAATCACGAACATGTCACTGCTGTTTCTTTTGTTTTGCTCCTGGCCATGCAAAGAGATCCGAATTTCAGGTATATAGCAACCAGATTTTAAAACATTCACTACCACTTTAAATATCGTCCACCGTGATCTAGGGGTAATATGCTAGCCTCTGGTTCCCAAGGTCGTGGGTTCAAACCCCGCGGAGGGCGATGGATGTTACGGGCGTAAAAATCCTTAGCATGACTTCCTTCGATTGGGAAGTAAAGCTATTGGTCCCGTGTCGTAGATTTACGGCACGTAACAAAACCTCTGAGCAAAATTAAGCGGTCTTTCACGCCCGATGTAGAATGGGACGATGAGAACCACCGCAGTTAAAGAGCGTCCATAAGTAAAACTAAAATTAATTTATTCTTTAGGATAGGGTATTCCTTCATTTTCCATCTAGTTATTAGAGAGCAAGTAATGAGACTATTTTTGATAACGTTTATCTCGATTAGCATGACGTAGATAAAAAAAATAATCTTTAGTAAGCATATCGCCCGTGAATATAACTCAAAAACCGAAAATTCGGTAAAATACTAAATTTGCATATATATATATATATAAAAAGTTCAGCATCTTCCAAGGATTCAACACCAATATTTTCGAGAAAATCTCCCTATCAAGACTACCTTTTACATGGAAACAATTTCGAAATGTTTGATTTTCTCAAAAATAGCTCCTCCGATTTTGAATAAAATACCATATATTAAAGACACTTACATGACAAATAAAATGTGTATGTTGAATTTCCTCAGAATAGTTTCGAAGTCCTCTTCATTCAGAATTACTTTTATATAACTGGTACATAGACAAAAGCTTATTACTCAAAACTGTAGATTTTCATATACATTTTTTTTTTTTTTAGAATGAACGATTTCTGAAATAAACCTTTTTATTGGTTACACTTTAAAAGACGGAAATTTGTCATACCTATTTCTTTTGTTTTAGCTATGCAAAGAGAACCGAATTTTCTATCGCATAGCAACCAACTTTTATAACGCTTTCAGCCTATATATCCCCTTATTTCACTTTCACTTACAAAGCAGCAAGTAATATGACAATTTCTGATATTTATTTGATTAGCATGAAGTAGACAGTAGAATGAGCTTTTGAAAGAAATGTGTTACAGAATAAGTAGAGACAGCCATGTGAATGGAGCATATTGATTTTTTTATGTAGTAAGGTTTCGTTTATTTGTAAGGGTTACCCATTATCAAAAGTAATTCAGAATGAAGAGCTCTTCAGAAGTCATTCACAGAAAATTCAATACCAATAGACACTTAATTTGTAATGAAAATACCTTCAACATATGGCATTTTAATCCAAATTACTAGAGCCATTTTTGAGAAAATCAACATTTTCGAAAACTTTTCCATGGGAAGGGCAGTTTGGAGTGGGGGGGATATTCTTGAAAATTTTCGTGTCACATCGTTTAAAATGCTGAACTTAAAAACTACGCTTGGTGTTCAATCGATTTACTTTCTCCATACGCACTATGAACATAGTGTATAGAAAAAGTATTGCACTCCACCCAAAAATTCGATCCGAGATTTCACCGGAAATATATGTTTTAGGGTCCCCAATATCCAAAAAAAGCATTTTCACAAAAAGGTCCGTGTGTCTGTGAACACGATAACTCAAAAACGAAAAGTCGGTAAAATAACAAACTTGGTATTTAAGTTTAGTATCTTCCAGGGATGCGACACGAAGATTTTGAGAAAAATCCCCTCACCCCCAAATACCCTTTACATTGACATTTTTTCGAAAATTTTGATTTCCTCAAAAATGGCTCTAACGATTTTGATTAAAATTTCGTATATTAAAGGTAGTTTATTCTGGATGAATTTGACTGAATTTTGAATAACAGCTAAACCGTAAGAGATGGACAAAAACTTACTACACAAAAAATGTAGAGCACATTGAAACACACAATTTATGTTATAAGCATTCTTTTCGTGGAGTTCGTCGTTTTTGAGACATTCCTTATTTTTTGTTTCTGCTATGAAAAACGTATACTTTTCTCATACAGGAACTTGTCAACTCCTATCCATATAAACAAAAGAACTTCATTGACATAGCAACCAGCTTTTGACTATCACTTTAACCTATGGTAGTCCCTTATTTCGCTTCTACTTACAAGGAAGCAAGTAATAAGTCTATTTCTGCTAATTTTTTCTGATTAGCATAAAGTAAATAGAAGTATAAGCTTTTTAAGAATAATTTGTTGCAGGGATATAGAGAAAGTCATGTGAATGATACACATCAGATTTTTACTTTCTCCATACGCACTATGTACATAGTGTATAGAGAAAGTATTGCACTCCACCAAAAATTCGATACCGAGATTTCACCGGAAATATATGTTTTAGGGTCCCCAATATCCAAAAAAAGCATTTTCACAAAAAAGTCCGTGTGTGTGTGTGTGTGTGTGTGTGTGTGTGTGTGTGTGTGTGTGTGTGTGTGTGTGTCCGTGAACACGATAACTCAAAAACGAAAAGTCGGTAAAATACCAAACTTGGTATTTAAGTTTAGAATCTTCCAGGGATGCGACACGAAGATTTTGAGAAAAATCCCCCCACCCCCAACTACCCTTTGCATGGAACTTTTTTCGAAAATTTTGATTTTCTCAAAAATGGCTCTAACGATTTTGATTAAAATTTCGGATATTAAACATATTTACCTGACAAATGAAATGTATATCTTGAATTTTCTGAGAATAGCCTCTGAAGAGTAGTTTATTCTGGATGAATTTTACTAAATTTTGAATAACTGCTAAACCGTAAGAGATGGACAAAAACGTACTACACAAAAAATGTAGAGCACATTAAAACACACAATTTATGTTATATACATTTTTTTTCGTGGAGTTCGTCGTTTTTGTGACATTCCTTATTTTTGGTTTCTGCTATGAAAAACGTATACTTTTCTCATACTGGAACTTGTCAACTCCTATCCATATAAACAAAGGAACTTCATTGACATAACAACCAGCTTTTGACTATCACTTTAACCTACGGTTGTCCCTTATTTCGCTTCTACTTACAAGGATGCGAGTAATAAGACTATTTCTGCTATTTTTTTCTGATTAGCATAAAGTAAATAGAAGTATAAGCTTTTTAAGAATTATTTGTTGCAGGGATATGGAGAAAGTCATGTGAATGGCACACATCAGATTTTTTAAGTTATGCTGTTCACGACTTGTGCGCGCAGAACTTTTCACTTTCTCTATAACGTACTATGTACATAGTAGGTAGAAAAGGTATCGTATTCCACCAAAAAATTCAATGACAAGATTTCACGGGAAAGATATATTTTGAGGTCCCTGAATAAAGACAACATTTAAAGAAAAAGATCCATGTGTGTGTGTGTGTGTGTGTGTGTGTGTGTGTGTGCGCGCGTCGATTAATATCAAAGTTGGTAATTGTGTTCAGTATCTTTCAAGTAGAGTTTTAAACAATTCTCCTCCCCAAACTGCCCCTTACATGGAAACTTCTTCGAAATTTTTTATTATCTCAAAAATGACTCTTAACGATTATAATTAAAATACGTCATACTTATGATATTTTCATCACAACTAAAAGGTATATCTTGAATTTTCTTGACAATAGCCTCTGAGGCCCTCTTAACTCTAAATTACTTTTAAATATAATTGGTAAACCGTAAAAGACAAAAGCTTAAAGCATAAAAAATGTAACCCTCGTTGAAAATACAATTTACGTCAGAAAGGTGTATTTTTTGTATAGTTGACCATTTCCAAGATATTGTCATTGTTTTTCAAATTTCCAACTTAGACATATATACTTCCAGACTCCATGAGGGATAAAAAATGATTCCTGTAAAAGAAAAATTCCCCGCCCTGGACCTTTGGGTGAGAAGTCAGAACGCTGACCACTCGGCCGCAGAGGGAGTCTTCAATTGGTGTTGATGCCGAAATTATTGTCTTATTTAATCAAAATGATTCCATAGAGGAATAATTGGGAAATGGAGTAATGGTTGGGATAAATAATTTCTATGTAATAACATATACCAATGATGGCAAAATCATGAGCTTATTCTGTAGGTAGATAAGAGTCCTTAGCAGGCAAGCTGTGTTGAAACGAAGCAATTAGCTCGAAATCAGAGTAGAGAGCGCAACGTTCGGTGATCTGAGGAAATAGAACCAACATTTCTTAAGGTTCAGTTCATGAAAATTGCTTAAACACTTAGATAACTTCTGAGAATTAGAAAGAAAACACAACACTTAGAATTTAGCAAGGCAAAGAATAGAAAATTGTGTCAGAGGTGAATGGAAGTTTAAGATTTAGTTACATTATAGGTTTATTGGTGTGGTAGTTATTTTGTAGGAGTGGCCTAGGTTAATAAAAGAGTATTGTTTCGAAAATTTAGTACTTCTGTTTCTACTTCGTCTTAGAAGGTAGCGCTTAAGTACTGCACTGGGCTTAACACCCAATAACGGTGAACGCAAGGGAATGTACCTTATAATATTTTAGCGAGTTCACCCAACTTACGCGTGTTATTCTTAAAATGGAAATATATATTGTGTAAACCGTAAAGATTACGGTTTAGGCAATTATGGTAGTTAGCATATACGAGGGTCGTTTGATAAGTTCTCAGGATTGCCAATAAGAGTCTCTGCTAGCGCAACGCGGTTCTGACGCAACAATTAGCAATTCTAGCCATCCTTTCTGAATCCTCAGGAAGAATTTCAGTGCTCTGGGTGGAGACGTTGTGTTGTGGACGACTTATTATTGTTGTTCCCGAGTAAGACATTTTGAAGATGGGGAAAAAACTGAGATTCGAGCAATGATAAAGTACTTTGCAAAGAAAGGTATGAAAGCAAATGAAATTAATGCCGACTTGCTGAACATATTGTGAAATTCTGTTCCTTCATATTCAACTGTTGCTAAGTGGACCAACAAATATAAAATTGACTGGGAGATCATAGAAGACGATCCACAGCACAGAAGATGTGTCACCACCCAGAAATGGTTATTAAAGTCCACTAAATGGTTTTAGAGGATCGCCGACTGAAAGTGGGAGACTTTGTTGAAGCTATAGTGAAATTATGCGAAAGGTGATATCACATTTTGACTGAGGAATTGGGTACAAAAAAATTATCTTCCAGAGGATACCGCGACTGTTAAAACAATATCAAAAACGCACCAGAGTGCAAATTCTTAAACAAGTTCGGCCGTTGCCAGGAAAACCCACAATATTTTTTGCTACGGTCGTGACCACAGATGAAGTATGGGTCCACTTCTATACACCAGAAACAAAACAACACTCGAAAAAGTGGAAGTGTGCTGATTCTCCACCTCCTAAAAAAGCAAAGGCAATCCAGTCGGACGGAAAGGGCATAGCATCATTTTTCTGGATGCGAAAGGGATTCTGTTGATAGATTATTTTCCTAATTGTTAATACTGGAAAATACTACGCTGACCTTTTGGACCAACTACAGCAACAGTTACGCCAAAAAGACCAACCTTAGCAAGGAAGAAATCTTCCATCAGGACAATGCACGTCCTCACACTTGTGAGCTACGGTATGATTTGTTGCCCCAACCGACTTATTTACCTGACCTGGCTCCGCCAGAATCCAAACTCATCCCTAAGCTCAAAAGTTTCATCGGAGGATGGAGATTCTCTTCAACTTATAGTCGGAGTTGACCAGCATTTTGCAGTCCTGAAGGAATTTCATTTTCGAGATGGAATAAAGGCATTGGAACTCGGTGGACAAAGTGCATTAAGGTACAGGGAGACTAAATTGAAAAATAAAACTATTGTGAACTTGGTAAATTGTTGCTTTGGGTTTCATTCCGAGAATTTTTCAAACTATCCTAATACATTACAATACAGTTACTCGTGCTTGGATTCAAGCACAACTTTATTATTCACCTTCAACAATCGGAATCGCTTCAAACAAAGTATTTACCATCCGGTTTTCTCAGTAAAGTTAAACTGGTGCTGCACATTCTCGCAGCCACCCACGCATAGTCTCAGTGAAAGATTTCATTGTTCACTATTGGAGCAGCCGGTAGCAGCTGGAGGGGGAATAACTTCAGTGTGATAAGAGATGACTAGCAGAATGACCAATACAGGGACAAGATATATTATGATTTTCCTTATCCTCATTTTCTGAAAATCAGTTTCAGCTGATTTAAATAATTTATGTTTTAAATACCGTATTAGAAATAACATGTGTTTAGACCCTAAAGGTAAATGGCCATGAAATATTTTTCATTCACATAGAACTTCGAGAAATCCGGAAACTAAAAAATACATAGAACATTTCACTGCAGTAAAAATTTAAATTTTTGTTACTCCATGTATGCATTGTTCGCAATATCAGCTGCTTTTCAAATATTTGTCAATTCACGTTTAAATATTTCTTAGCTGAAGGTTGAGCTACGTAGTGCGCCATTTATATTAGCATGTTTAAAATTACATTATTCATCATTTCCGTATCATTTTATAAGTATGAAAAATGATTACTCATTTGAGCGTTTTCTACGAACTGAGCCAGTTTTCCCAATCTGATGCATTCTAAATGAGTATTCATTAATCCCTTAGGTTTTGCTAACTCCTTAATTAGTGCAAACCTGTACTTTGGAAAAGAAGCATATAGAATTTCGTATTTGTATTCAAACTGACAGTTGAATTCGCTTGAGAGAATGAGTCAGTTTTTAATAGTCATGTAGGCCATGTAGACCATTTGCCTTTAAAAATAACCCAGGACAAAAGCACAGGTAAAAGGCAGCGATCTAGTTCCGAGAGCCAGCTTTTCCGCTGGGGAATGCATGATCTGACCACGCATTCTCCCGTATCGGTCGGATGATCGTCCATCTTTGCCATGCCTAAGTGGGCGCTAGGCCGGCAGTCGGGTTGATAGGCCAAGGGTCTTCATAAGGTGGTAGAGTCACTCACGCCTTATACAAGTTATGAGGTTCCCTGGTTAAAACGTATTTTTAGAAAATAGTCCGTGACAGGAAGAAAAAGGAGAGAGAGAGAGAGAGAGAGAGAGAGAGAGAGAGAGTGTGAGTGTGCGTGCCCGCGTGTATGTTAGCAGCATGACTCAAAAACAAAAAGTGGATTAGAGACCAAACATGTATATAAATGTATGCTCTTCCAAGTATGTGACACAAAGATTTGTACAATATCATCTCCAGCTCAAACTACTCTCCACATGGGCAAATGTTCATTACATTTTACTATCTCAAAATGACTAACAATTTTGATTAAAAACCCATATATTTAACACAATTGTATGACAGTTAAAATGTTCTATATAATTGGTTTTCTGCGAACAGCCTTGATGTCTACTTCATTTGAAAGAAATTTCTATGAATTATAAACTGTCAGATACTAATAAAATTCGGTGTATTCAGTTCCCAATTTCCGGTAGTAGCGTGTTTGCCTCACATTCAAGAGGTCGCAAGTTCAAATCCAGCTTAGGCTGAGTTACCCGATTTTTTCCCCCTCGGGGCTTTCCCTTATCCTGAGAAGACGAATGTCGAGTACCTTTAAGCGCCATGGACCCCGAGATTTTTGAGCATCATTCACCGACTTCATTCATCATCCGATAGAAACAAGATGAATATAATAGTCTTAAACCATCGTAAATTTTTTTAAATGCGGGTTGCTATATTATGACTTTGAAGTTCCCTTCTGTTTCAATGCTCACGAGAAAGAAAAATATTAAAGGCAGTTGATAAAATGTACAAAGCATTTTAAACCTCCAACCAACAGTTAAGATTATTTTAGAAAAGCTAATCCAGAAATATTTTTATTTCACATATTTTGGGTGCTGCAACTAGATATACATTTTTGGATAGTAAGTTTTTGTCAATATTTGACAATTTACAAGCCATTGAAATTCATACAGAATGAAGAGGCCTAAACAGGTTATTCACCATGTCATACACTTTTCTGTGAAGTTAACCATTTCATATTCCTTTTTCTCTTGTTTCACTCATCACCCTGCAAAGAAAACAGAATTTTAATCACTTACGACTTGACTATCACTTTAGCCTAGTGTATTCTGTTCTGCTTATAAGGAACTAGGTATACAGACCATTTATGTTAACGGTTGCCTGGTTAGCATGAAGTAAATAGAAGAACAAGCTAGTGTAAGAATAGTTGCAGAATAAGTAGGGAATGTCATGTGAATGGAATACATAAGATTTATGTCATGCAATTTCTTAAACATATAGTATTTTAATAATTTGAGATGCGAAAAAGTAAGAAAATGTGTCAAGTGGAGGGCAGTTTGAGCTAGGGAGGATTTTCTTCAACATCTTCGTGTCACATACCTCCTTGAAAACCTTACATTTAAGTAGGTACATGTTTGGTAAACAGTCAACTTTTTGTTTTGGGGTTATGCTGTTCACACACACACATACAGACACCACACACTATCTATCTCTATCTCTCTCGCCGTGGAAGAGTTGTTAGAACACTTGCATCTCATCATTGTGATCCGCGTTCTCTGCCAGGCGCTGCCAGCCTATGAATGACTTTGGTCTGACAATCCAAAAATTTCTGCCTATTGCCCACTTACGCATGGCAGAGATGCGGAAGATATGGTGAGCATCATACATCCCCCGATAGGAAGTTGGCTCTCATAACAAGATCGCTCTCTTTCGCAGCTCTGCACTTTCCTTACGATGCTGAGCGGGTATTCCTATGCCCGAGATTTAACATACGCATCCCCATGTGGGAACGATGCTGAGTGGGGGCCATTCCTATGCTCGGGACTTAA
The DNA here is from genome assembly GCA_030762935.1 of Hymenopus coronatus. Classification (NCBI taxonomy): domain Eukaryota; kingdom Metazoa; phylum Arthropoda; class Insecta; order Mantodea; family Hymenopodidae; genus Hymenopus; species Hymenopus coronatus. The sequence goes on from CM060889.1 coordinate 23,552,326, forward strand.
AATACGCACACTCTACGGCCAGGAACCTGAGCTTTACACTCTAGCCCATTGCGCCACGTTGCAGGTTGTATTTCGGGTAAAATCTCGGAAGCGGGTTTGTTTGAGATGGAATGCAATGCTCTCTCTACTTATTGGAGGTAATAGTAGGGAAGTAAAAGTATACTATTAATCAAAGCTACCATTATCTTGCTTTTGTCTTGTGTTATTTTTAAAACGAAATGCCTTTATACAAATTGACTCACTCTCTCAAGCCAATACCAGACACAAAATACTAGATTTTTATTCAAAGTAATTGGTTATATTAACAGGTACTTTTCAAATTAATTAAGGAGTTGAGGAAATCTCAGGATTAGTGAATTAATACTAAAACATTCATTTAGAAATTGTATCGAATTAGGTAATGTGAACTTAGTTCGGAGCAAACACTAGCTGTTAGTTTTATTATCTTTATAACAACATTAAAATCATTTCATTTGTATAGTCCCTTTTAACTTCAATGGTCTTATCTGGGGCTTTGACTTGTAAAACAACTCATCTATAGATTTTAGAACATCAGGTTTATCATTTTATATCATTAACCACATGCACATTCATACTTCCATATTCTGTGGGAGATAGGGAATAATTCTGGTTAAAGAAAAATTCCCCGCCCCAGCCAGGGATCGAATCCGGGACCCCCAGTGAGAAGTCAGCTCACTCACCACTTGACCAAGGAGGCACTCAGAGAGTATATCGTCGCTTCAAAAAGTAACTGAATGGTAGAATTGTTATGAAAGCCAGTTATTTGTAAGTAGATTGTAATCACTTTGTGGGAAAATAGAGTTGTTGGCAAAAAATGATAATTTTTGTTACAATAAGCAACCATGACATATTTGAGTGCAGTGTACAATCTAGAAGGGCTAGTATAGTCAAATTTGCTGAAGGGGCTATTCCAAGCGATATTTACTGACTGTGATGGATGACTGCTTGATTTACTGATGTTCCAAGTGATGTAGTTCATTCAGGGCTGAGTAAACCCTTGTCCAAATATAGTAAAAAATTAAATCTAGTTTGCTTTTTTTTGTAGCTTTACATCCTTTAAATAGAATGGACAATGAATAAAATGATGCTCAAATGATCTCGGGAACCACGAAGCTGAAAGTTACTCAATATACATCTTCTCATGATAGGAAAAAACCACAAAAAATCTTATTTGGGTAACTTACCCTAAGCAAGATTTGAACTCACGACCTGTTGAATGTGAGCACACACATGTGGTACTACACTACCCAGGCGGGCAAAATTTTAGTTTTATTTATGGATGCTCTTGAACTGCTGTAATTCTCAGTGCCCTATTCTATAATGGGCATAGAAGACAGTTAATTTTGCTTAGAGGCCTCTTATCAGAGGTCTTTTACATGGCATAAATCTCTCACACAGGACTTTATTTCCCTAAAGATGTTCTTAAGATTTTTATGTATGGAAAAATTCATTCCCTTCGCCCGGTTTGAAGCCGTGACCTTGGGAACTAGAGGCTGCCATGTTAGCCCTAGACCACAGATGATGACAACATATAAAATATAGCTGATTATAGTCAGGAATTTGTTTTTATTAGTTCATCATAATCATAACAATCAGTAAGTATTTAGTAATTTGATCTCACTTGGAGATACCATCTCTACTCTATTATTTCTCTTTGGATATGATACTGAGCAAGGAGTTTCATTAATTTTTAGATATTTACTTATTTTCATGTGTTATAATGACTTGGTAATTTGCACGGTCATATTTAGGTTTCATAAGTAGTGGTTATTTTCATAAAGAGTTTCATTAATTTATGAATGTATTTTTATAAAAAATATCTTTGGCATTGCCAGTAAAGCAATATACAGCTTATACTTATATAAGGAAAATCTAATAACATATATTTATTTTCCATACATAGGAACAGAACAGTGTGTTAGGAACCAAAAATATAACAGCATTTCATGAGCTTGAATTCCCATTTCTCTGACAACAGTGCAAAACTTCTGTGATTTGAGTTATCCTATACAGGAAAGAGGTCAACAAATGTAACTTGTCTTGTTGCTGAGAAGCAGACTTTGTTACTGACCACACTTAACCTATATGAATGGAACACAGAGCAGTTTTGCATGGCATTATTACCCGCTCCTTCAACTTTATGTTACTCCAAAACACTCAACTTTCTAATCCTTTCTGAATTGGAAGACAAGTGTGAAAAAATTACATAAAAGAATTTAGAAGTGGTCGCATATATACAAATTCATTAAATTAGGTTCATTATCTCAACTGGTTTTGAGGAATTCATCATTGTTAGCTGACTGCAACTGGATGACTTGCCTTTGATAATCATGGCTGTCTCTTTGAAACGTAGAAACAAAACTTAACCTTTTCTTGCCTGTCGGTACCTATAAGTTCCGCTTGTTTTAAGCATAACTATACAAATTTGGTTGAACACTAGGATTAATTTCCTGTTATACTAACCTTCAACCACAAAGTCAAATAATCAAGACTGTTTTATATTGTAAAAATATATACAGTTTTTGCCCTAAAATTGCAGAGTTTTTTTTAAATAAATAAAAGAGTGAAACCGACATAACTACAGCCAAATGTAACCCCATTAGCTTCCAAGATTACACTATTTATTTTACTTGGGCTCTCCCCGTCCTTCACCACAATCACTGTGATTTGAACTTGCAACATTTGGCTTTGAATGGATGGCCAGTCCATTACCTATCACCTAATACTCATGGCCATTTGGACTACTTTTTTGGTAGTATCTTTATGAAAACTGGTTTAGAAGAATTTAAATTTTTAATTGGGAAGAAAAAGATTAAAAAAGGTTCTGCATTTATTTTCATTTCTATTTTCTCTATCATTTTATACAATAATTTTATAGGTTTACTCCCATATATATTTTTACTAGAACTCCAGTTTTAAACTTGAATTAAAGGAAAAACAGCATATGTAGTTCACTAATGCAGGCAACTAAGGGTTAAGGAACATGAAATCCAGTGAAGAGGAAAAGTCAGCAGTTGCAGCTTATTTTTTTATGTAATGACACTAAATTGCTTACTCCAAAGTGCTTATCAGACAGGCACAAAAATAACTGTCAGGGGAACAAAGAAACAGTTGTGATCATCACAAAAAAGCCATTCCCCAAAACAAATTCTGGTAATTAACATAATTTAATGGATCTATGTATGGCCACATCTAAATCTTTTATTCTATTCTCTTCTCCGTTGTAAGGATAATTGAATTGATAATGCTAGTGACATATTCAACAACCATTTATCTTACCCTGAGTCTAGTTCATCAGCAAAATAACTCTTCTCCATAACTAATCTCACAATCAGATAGACCAAACAACCGATTTTCCATTCTCAATAACATCAGTGCATGAACCTGATAACCAGCATTTTAAAAACATTGAGTTAGATGCTGATTAATGCTTCTCCTGCCATCTACTGTCAAACTACAAATAGCTACTTTCATAGCTGCTTTTGTTTGTTTACAACAAAGGGAAATCTCTTCTGTTCAGTTTCAGAACTATTGGTTCTTTCATGCATGAACCTGATAACCAACAAAATGGCTGGTGAATGTTTTTCTGCTTCCAGAAAACTTGATTTTTCACTGTTTTTAACTCTAGTACAGTTAAGATATACATTATAAAATGAATTCATTTTGATTTTTGAATAATTTATTTTATATATCACTTGTGAATGAACAGAACAGCATTAATGAAATTGCACATTACAGTATGTCTCTTTAAACTGAATTTTTATTTTTAGAGGAATGAGGTTTTAGAGGTTAGTACGCCTACCACACAGTACTTGTAGTTATCACAAGATTATGGCAACATTATGTTTATGACCAGAAGTATTCAGTTAAATAAGCTTTTCTATCTTTTTCATGACTGAAAACACAATTCTTATTCATATAATGTTCATAAATAAAAATAAAACACTGAATTTCAATTACGAATAAACACAATTTCCTCTATTTTCAGAACAACATGCAGGGCAGAAATGTAACACATGAGATCACTGAAATAGTTTTAAATGAGATTCAACAAAATCTAGCAAGCTGAAAACAAGAATAAACAAGGTAAGTAACTATGGAATAAGTCTTTACTTTAGTGAAAATTAATGGAGTATGTAAAAACTTAATATGAATGTAAGTTATAACAATCTGGGCAAATCAATTAAAAGTTGATTCAATTTTTTTACCTAGATAAACAAAGAGGCAAGACACACAAGTGTGATCCAACATATTGGTTACGAAATATGCAGACAAAACGACGTGAAGGTAAAAGTTACATAGATTACAAGAGCAGGGAGATTCCAACAGCAACTGAAGGTAAAATGTGCAACTGACACAGGAAATGTTTTATGAATATTAACACAATATTTGCACAAAATACTATGGCCTGTTGAGCTGTACTGCGCAAAGAATTTTTTGTCATCCTTCAAAAACCTTAGCCTCTACCCAAGAGGAGAGATTCTTCTAGTCCAAAGAAAAAGAGAGATATTTCAGTGGAATGCAAAGTTTCAGAGGAAGGAAGCAGTAAAAAGATTTGTAAGCAGACTTTAGCAAGTATTTTAGGAATTAAAATTGCCAAAATTAATTACACTGTAGATATTCTGAAGCAGCATGGATCACCTCAAGAAAATAAAAGAGGTTGCCAACAAAACACACCCTACAAAATTCCAGAAGAGAGTAAACAACGTGTTTGCAATTTCATAGAACTATTACCTAAGTATAGAAGTCACTATACAAGAAAGGATAATCCAAATCACAAATATCTATCACCGGAACTTTCAGAAAAAAAGCTACATGGAATATATGTGCTTCTTTAGCTTTGGAATCTGTGTCATATTTACTTTGGCATTTGACATTCAGCAAAGCTTACCAACTCCCCATATATTCACAAGTGTGACTTTCTACTGTATGCAGTTATGGACATTTAATCCAGGAATTCATAATTTCACTGGTAAGGGGCATAAGCACATAGGTCCAAGGATATCGCTTGAGATTATATTCTTGTTTGTATTCTTACCTGGAGAAGTTAAAGCAAAATATATCATTGCATGGTCAGACTCTTGCATAGGCCAAAACAAGATAAGAATGTGATCAGTTTTTGGTATTATTTGCTCATATGTGGAAAATGTTCAAAAGTGTGGAACACAAATTCCAGTTCCAGAACATACATTTATATCTTTTGATAGGGACTTCGGCGTTATAGAAAAGAAAGAGAAGAGGATGCCAACTGTATGTACACAGAAGGCGTAAAAGCAAGAACCCTTTCATGGTCAAGAGAATGCCAAAAGAAGATTTCCATAGGAAATCTGAAGAAAAATATCTGATGTGTTCCATTCACATGACTTTCTCTATATCTCTGTAAATTATTATTGTTAATAAGCTTATCTTTTATTTATTTCATGCTAATCGAGAAAAATTAGCAGAAATAGTCTTATTTCTTGCTTTATTGTAAGTAGAAGCGAAATAAGGGAGTACCATAGGTTAAAGTGAAAGCAAAAAGCTGGTTGCTATGTGACTGATGTTCCTTTGTTTGTATGGACAGGAGTTAACAAATTCCTGTATGAGAAAAGTATAAATTTTTCAAAGCTGAAACCAAGAAAAAGGAATATCTCAAAAACAATCAACTCCACGAAAAAAAGGTATATTACATAAATTGTGTGTTTTAACGTGCTTACATTTTTCGTGGGTTAAGTTTTTGTCCATCTCTTACGGTTTAGTAGTTACGAAAATTTCATCCAGAATAAAGTAGTCTTCAGAGGCTATTCCCAGAAAATTTAAAATACACATTTTATTTGTCAGGTAAATAACTTTAATATACAATATTTTAATCAAAATCGTTAGAGCCATTTTTTAGAAAATCAAAATTTTCGAAAAAAGTTCCATGTAAAGGGTAGTTTAGGGGGGGATTTTTCTCAAAATCTTCGTGTCGCATCTCTGGAAGATACTAAACTTAAATACCAAGTTTGGTATTTTACAGACTTTTCGTTTTTGAGTTATTGTGTTCACAGACACACGGACACACACACACAGACCTTTTTCTGAAAATACTTTTTTTGGATACAGGGGACCCTAAAACATATATTTCCGGTGAAATCTCGGTATTGAATTTTTTGGTGGAGTGCAATACATTCTCTATACACTATGTACATAGTGAGTATAGAGAAAGTAAAAATACAAATATGGAATATGGAAAACCTGTTAAATTACAAAAAGCAGCAAGAATAATGTTAAGCAAAAATTTGCCAGGAATGTACTGCATAGCATATACTCACAGTGCAGATGTAGAATATGCCTTAGTAAACATATCTAGGAAAGGCAAAGTTCCAAAAGTGTTCTTTTACTGCTACAGAAATACAAACTTCCTATAACTAATGCAAAATTATAGGACTAGAGAAATCTTTGCGAATACATACCAAAAGAGCACAGAGGATTTTATGCTGGACGAAGGGGTAAGTTACTTACTCCGACAAAATTAAGAAGAAAAAGAAACTTCTACTTCAAAAAAATATGAAAATGAAGTTGAAGATTCCTATCTTTTAGTTCACTTACTGATGACTTAGAATAATAGGGTAACGAAAAATTGTTCAAAACTGTTGTTTATCAAATTCTTGCACTGAGTGTTTCCTAAATTCAAAAAGTGATATGTTACATTTATATCTATATTTGAACTGTGTGATTAGCTTAGAATGTAACAATTTTCAAAAATTTAAGTCAACATATGTATGTACAAGACAACTGAATAAAAACAAAGTTCATATTTGTTAACTGTGTCCAGAAATATGAAACAAAAGCTTTCCTTCTGTTTCTCCAAACTTCTTCTATGTGGGTTATCAGGTTCATGCATCACACCCCAGACATCTACTCAGCGAATGAATCCAAGGCCAAGCCTTCTAAAAATGTTCCATTCCACTGATTCTGTTTGGCTGCTGATTAAATCACCAATGCAGCCAACTGTTCCAAGAATCCATCAGTTGATTGGAATCACTGATCACTATTCAGGTTTTCAGTTTACTTTTGTGTGTATTAATAGCCATCAAAAACTAAAGGCAACCTCTTATGCTAAGAAAGAAATGAATCAAGCACATCAAATGCCAAGTCCTGGAGTGGTCTTTGCATGTGATACTTCTGTAAACACCAATACATCAGACAGAAGATACTTTCTTTTTTGTCTTTTTCTTTCTCTCTCTCTCTCTCTCTCTCTCTCTCTCTCTCTCTCTCTCTCTCTCTCTCTCTCTCTCTCTCTCTCTCTCTCTCTCTCTCTCTCTCTCTCTTTAACAGAAAACACCTTTTTTTGAAATTTAAAGTTTTGTTCTCAAAATGTATAACTCTTAATTTTTTCTAACTTCAAAACTAAATGGTACATTTTTACCAAGAAATTATAAAATTAGCATCGAGATATCCATGTTACATTGTCATATAATTTTGCATAACTAGCACACTGTAAGAGATAGACAAAAACTTACTACACAAAATACAAAGTAGATCTCATTGAAACACACAAATTGTGTCATATACTTTTTTTTCGTGGAGTTGACTATTTATGAGATATTCCTCGTTATTGGTTTCAACTATAAAATACTTAAAATTTTCACATACGGGAATTTGTGAACTCCTGGTAATGCAAAGAAACAGATTTCATCCACATGGCAACCAGTGTATTCCCTTATTTCTCTTCTACTTACAAGAAAGCATTTTTGCTAATGTTTCTCTCTATGAAGTAGATAGAAGCATATGTTTTACTTTGTCTGTTTAACACTAATTTGTTACAGAGATGTAGGAAGTCATTGGAATTGAGCACATCAGATTTTATATATATTTATATCATACAACACACACTTTCTGTTCATTGTTTTAAGTTACTTCATTAACAATTTATGTAACAGGTTATATTATTTACAATATATTACAATTAATGTTACCAAGTATACATTACAGTGTTTTTAAAGTCTATCTAGTTCATAAAGAATGAGAATTATTTTATATATTTTGCCATTTTTCACTGGGCATGCATCTGTTCATAAATAGTTCTTTTTGGAATTTCTCTTTGTTGATTTAATATTGGGTATGAAAATATCAAGTGATCTATTGTTTGTTCATCAGTATTACACTTGGCACTTTCCATAATTTTCAATCATTGGTAATATTCTGTGGTTTTTCCATGACCGGCTCTTACCTCATTTTTACTTTCTCTACACATACTATATACATAGTGTATAGAGAAGGTATTGCATTCCACCCAAAAATTTGATACCGAGATTTCACTGGAAATAGATGTTTTAGGTCCTCTATATCCAAAAACAGTATTCTCAGAAAAACGTATGCACGGGTGTGTATGTGTGTCTGTGAATATGATATCTCAAAAACGAAAAGTCTGTAAAATACCAACTTGGTATTTAAGTTTAGTATCTTCCAAGGATGCAACACGAAAATTTTGCGAAAAATCCCCCCACCCAAAATTACCCTATACATGGAAAAAATTTCGAAAATTTTGAATTTTCTAAAAAATGGCTCTAGCAATTTTGATTAAAATACTATATATTAAAGATGGCAAATAAAATTTATTCTTGAATTTTCTGGGAATAGCCTCTAAAGACCTCTTTATTCTGAATGAATTTTACTGAATTTTGCATAACTGGGAAAACCATAAGAAATAGACAAAAACTTACTACACAAAAAATGTAGAACATGTTAAAATATACAATTTATGCCATATATGTTTTGTTTTTTTCTCCCGATGAATTGGCCACTTCTGAGATATTCCTTGTTTTTTGTTTCAGATTTAAAATACTTAAACCTTTTTTCACACGGAAAGTTGTAAACTCCTGGCCCTGCATAGAAATGGATTTCATCCACATGGCAACCGGCTTTTAAAAGATTTTGACTATTGTTTTAGCCTAGTGTATTTGCTTAATTTCCTTCTACTTACAAGAAAGTAAGTAATTGAGACAATGTTTGTCTCGATTATCTTAAAGTAGATAGAAGAATAGGCTTTTTAACAATAATTTGTTACAGCGATGTAGAGAAAGTCAAGTGAATGGAACACATCAGATTTTTAAATTTCTTTCACACTCTCCAAAATGCCTTGGTTGCAGCACCCTTCCTTCATTGGTTTGCTCCATTCTCTCTTTGCCACAGAGTTAGTGCCTTAGTAGTCACATTTTATGACTTAATGTATGAGCCTTTATCTCTTGTATAGCATATCATTATGATATATTCTATTTTGAAGGGTTTTAACAGTTTTCTTCATGAAATACTTTCAGTAAACGTTGAAATCCAAGAAGGTGTTCATCTGGCTTCCGCAGTTAGCAGTTGCTGTGATGTAAACTTACTGCCAGTCATGTATGGTATATACATACTTGTACGGCATTTGCTGTTTTGTCATGAACTAATTTTTATGTATCTTCTTGGTGCATCCAGCTATTTGCCGACAGTAAAATTACCACCATATAGTTCTTTTCACAAATGATGGATATAATGGCCAATGCTTGTAGTATTTTCTAACTGCTAGAGTCCAAAAATGAGGTGTAATCAAGATATACTGCAGTACTTTTTCCAAAGTTTCAAGTAATGAAGATTTAAGTTTGGTTCTTGAAGGTTTGGGGAAGAGCATTTTATGATGTGTTCAAGATCTTCTTCATGACTGTTACATAAACAACAAATAGTAGAGTCAGTGAGATTAAAACAAAATAGATATGTCTGAGTGACTATGTGGCCAGTTCTTGCTCTTGTTAGGAAAGTTTGTAGTGTTCTGGGGATGATTTTGTATATTAGTAAATCATTTGGCTTGTTTTGTATAGTTTTTAGTGTTTTGCCTTTGTCAGATGAAAGCCATGTTTTGATCTATGAATTTATTACATGGGAATTGATTGTAGAATATGCACTAGAAAAAGATGATGTTTGTATAGGTTTAGGCTGCAAAGAGGCTGCCTGTTTAGCAATATTATCAGCTATTTCATTTCCAATCATATCACAGTGGCTTAGTATCCACTGAAAGGTTATTGAAGTTGCTTGAGTTTATCCAAATGTTATTGTATAGAAACAATTAAGATGGCATAGGAGTGTAACGTATATTTCATTTAATTTAAAAGGGCTCCCATAGAGTCAGTGAATGTACATATAGAGTTATCAGATTTAAAATACTTAAACTTGATGATATATAGAAGGGCTCTTCTATAGCCAGTAATTCAGTTTCAAGGCTGGAGGATAATGTACATGATGTATAATATTTTTCTTCATGTTTTGTAATATAATAACCTCCATCAGACAAGTCACCACCAGGATTAAAGAGATCAATCTGTATAAATATGAAGAAAATGTTAATATTTATTTCCACCTAGCTTTGTCTTAGAAGAACTAATTTTGAAAGACTTGACCGAATCAGAAGTTTGTTGAAATGGCCTCATAGTATAAATGCTTTCAAGAGGTTTTAAAAATAGATTTTCAAATAAACAGAGTTGACTATCAAAGGTACTATAGATGCAATCTATGGAGACCAACAGTAACCAATGTAAAAATGGTGAGTCTATTTGACATTCTGACAAAATAACATACAAAGTACTCTTTCACAATAAGAAATGCCAAATCAGATTATATTACATAATGGTGAAGACTGTTATTTGCATTAAAACCATATAATTTCTGCAAATATTTGCATTATTACAAGCACAAACTAGATAGGCCCCTAATTATTGATAACAATTTGTAAGTACAATGGATATAAATATGGTTTTCTAAGTATGTTTACTACAAGAATTTAAAACATGTTATGTGACTAAAAAATGTGGTTGTTGCTTACTGAAGAATACAAAACACAACCAGCTTACAGTAGAAAAACTTTGATGGTACAAAATACTCACAACAAATTTTACTTGAGACCATAGTTTTTATCTGTAGAGAGGCAGAGTATCTTCCATGCAGTTTACTTCAATTTTTCTAACAGAAAGTCCTCAAGTAAAGTTTTTTTTTTTTTATGATTAGGAAACTAAAAAACTTATGTGTACCATTCACATGACTTTCTCTACATCTCTGCAACAAATTATTCTTAAAAAGCTTATACTTCTATTTACTTCTTGCTAATCATAAAAAAATAGCAGATATAGTCTTATTACTTGCTTCCTTGTAAGTAGAAGAGAAATAAGGGAGTACCATAGGTTAAAGTGATAGTCAAAAGCTGGTTGCTATGTCACTGAAGTTCATTCGTTTGTATGGACAGCTGTTGACATCCTGTATAAGAAAAGTATATTTTTAAAGTTGAAACAAAAAACAAGGAATATCTCAAAAATGCTGAACTCCATGAAAAAAAATGTATATAACATAAATTGTATGTTTTAACGTACTCCACATTTTTAGTGTAGTAAGTTTTTGCCCATCTCTTATGGTTTAGCAGTTATTCAAAATTCCGTAAAATTCATCCAGAATAAAGTACTCTTCAGAGGCTATCCCCAGAGAATTCAAGATATATATTTTATTTGTCAGGTAAATATCTGTAATATACAATATTTTAATCAAAATCATTATAGCCATTTTTGCGAAAATAACAATTTTCAAAAAAAGTTCCATGTAAAGGGTAGTTGGGGGTGGGGGGATTTTTCTCAAAATCTTTGTGTCGCATCCCTGGAAGATACCAAACTTATATACCAAGTTTGATATTTTACTGACTTTTTGTTTTTGAGTTATTGTGTTCACACACCCCCACCCACACGCACGCACGTGCGCACACACACACACACACACACAGACCTTTTTCCGAAAATGCTTTTTTAGATAAAAGGGACTCTAACACATATATTTCCGGTGAAATCTCGGTATCAAATTTTTGGGTGGAGTGCAATACCTTCTCTATACACTATGTATATAGTATGTATAGAGAAAGTAAAAATCATAGGAATCAAAACATTCTCAAAATAAGTGTCAGATATATAATTAAATAGGAAATTCAATGAGTAGTCTGTGAATATCTATTGTAAATCTATTACTTTTGACATGCAATATACACTGGGTTATAGCATAAATTTATACAAGTATGAAAATAATAGTTTTATCTTTGCTCAGTACAATATTTAAAGTATAATTAAATACACAAAAGGACATGTAGGTGCTATAAGTTCTCTTATTTTGGTCCTTAGAAATTAAACAACACTTTGATGTCATTTAGCAAAGAAAACTTTTAATATTGCAGTTATGTGCTAGTCAAAATTATGCTTAGCCATATTTCATTCCCAATTCTCTGTTGCTTTCAGATGGCTATAGTGCTTTTCTAAAGTTACTGGTTCACGAACTGGAGTGCGAATCCGTACCCAATTATCATACCATGCCTGATGCCTTCCAACAGCCTTAGCATGACCAAATGATTGCTCCTGTTGAAAAATTAAGGTAAATTACTCAGTAAATAGCAATGTTTTCCTTATATACTTATGTTTAGTCACATTAAGCATGGAAAACTAGAGTGTTCCTTACTGTGGAGGTTGTAATAGACTATTCTGCACAGATGAATACAATTACATTAACTGAATACAGTCCAGATCAAAATGTACCATAAATGATGGCTGCCCCTTAAAACTGATAAATTATATCTTAGAAAACAACAACCTTATGCATAACCTCTCTGCCTTAAGGTAGAGGATTTATTATGCTTGAATGAAATATTTGATACTTAAATTTCACTGAAAAACATATTTAACAATTTTTAAGAAAAAAAAAAAAAAAAAAAAAAAAAAAAAGGCAGGAAGAAAGACAACTGACTAATTCAATGGACAATAGAAGCATTGAAAAGTGTATGCAGGATAGAGCAAATTCTGCACTACTCACCTTTCCTGATCTGAACTAGCTTTGTGTACAGATGCATCATCTGTTGCGGTTGGATCAGTTCTTTAACAGTATGAAAATAACAACTAGCATTCTTTTCAAAGAAGCTTAATGAAGCAGGAAAAGCTTACAGCACACATAATTGTGAACTCATTAGAATTTTTCTTACCATTAAATAATTTAAACACTTATTAGAAGGATGAAACTTTTCAGGATCTACTGACCACAAGTCCTTAACATTTGCTTTCAACCAAATGAACTCTCTAAAGCATAATTGGCAGAGAAAATAACCTATTCAACTATCACTCTTCTGGTATCCTTATTGAGGTTTCGCTAACATCAAATCTATTTTTATGTTCCACAACATTTTTTTTTATTTATTATCTTGAATATATATTAAAAGAAAAGGTTCAAGTTCAAATTATAGAACTCGTGAGGTTGAAAATGAAAGCATAGGCTTTCGAAACTAGTCCCTCATAATAACAATGTAAGTGACGATAAAACATATAGAAAAATAGTTATTTGTGATATAAACATTAGAAGTATACAAGGTGTGGCAATAAAGAAGCCAGGCTCATGCTCTCTTTATTGAACATACTTACACAATTGAAATGTTGTCCCCTTCAATGTACTCCAAGTTTTTTTCTGTTATGCTGTTGAGGAGTCTTGTCACTTTTTCGTTTACTGAATCCATGGACTTGAACCTGGTTCCTTTGAGCATCTACTTCACTCTGAGAAGAGAAAAGTTGCATAGTGCTAGGCTAGGCATATACGGTGGATGTTCTATTACTGGAATGTTGTTTTTTGCCTAAAAAGCTCTTCACAGACATCGCATTATGGACCAGTGCATTATCCTGATGAAGAATCCAAGAGCAAGAGCAATTCTTCCACAGATCTGGTTTCCTTCATTGCACATGTTCAGAGAGGGTCTTCAGAACAGTTGCATAATAAACTTGATTGACCTTTAAGCACTCAATCAATGTAGATAACCCCTTGGATATAAAAAAAAAACAATCATTGCTTTGAATTTTGATTTGCTCATGCATACTTTCATCTTCCCAGTGGATTGAGGGCACTTCCAATGCATGGATTGTCACTTAGTCTCTGGATTGTATTGAGATATCCATGTTTCATCACACATAATTATTTTGCAGAAGTAATCAGGGTAATTTTCAACGTTTTCAAGAGCACAGTAGTCCACTCATGTTGCTCTTGGCACCACTTTAGTAAAAACTTTGTCATGTCCGAATCATTGTGCAAAATCTAACAGTTTCCTTATTAATACAAGCAAGTTCTGAAATTGGATAGGTAGAGTCAGACTGAAAAACTCAATACCATAGCCGATTTTTGAATCACATAGCTATGCTGGTATATTGTCATGGTAGCTCAGTGGTGGAGCAACTGGGCGAAGGCACTGAACCTTTCAGTCTGACTTTACGTATCCAACTCCTGTCCTATACATGGCTTGTGTGAAAAAAAAAAAAAAAATAAGTTCTGAAATTGCTCGAATGCTCAGGAAGCGGTCTTCTTGAACAATTCTACTGACCTTCTCCACATTTTCTTCAGTTTTCGACATGGAAGGTCTACCCGATTTTGGATCGTCTTTGATGTCTTCCCTATCATCCTTGAACCTATTAAACCACTCGAAAACCTGCATACAAGATAAACACTGATTGCCATAAATTTGTTTCAACAAATTGTAAGTTTCGGTGGTGGGTTTTCCAAGTTTTGTGAGGAATTTTATACTAACATTTCCTAATTTATAGCGTAGCATAATTCTGATGGAGCTCTGACACATGACCCGTTTCTAAGAAGGCTCACAGCCAGACTAACCACCACAGTGGCATGAAACGTTGTATGCATGTCAGGCCAATCCCTCACTCTTCTCTTTGTCATCGACAAAGCTGGAAATACACACAACAATCAGGCCAGTTTCTTTATTGTCACACCTCGTATTTTAACAACAGAAATGTTTACAAAATTAGGCCCTAATATGAATGCAATAAAAAACACAACACAACATAAAAAAATATGATTTCACCATAAAATAAAACAAAAATAGAAGATTATGCTAAGGCAACCTGCATAAGTAAAATTGATTACGAATACTGAAATAAAATTAATTACGATGGAAACGTCAGGAGTAATCAATACTTACTGCATCACTTTTAGCTGCTCATAGCAATAATTACACATGTTGGTGAGCCTTATAAATAGTGGGTACTAATGAATGGGACAGGAAACACAGATGTAATATGATTATTTTATTCCTTAGCAGTGTTGCCAAAAACGTTTCTCAAAATTTCGCCTGAACCATTAAAAAAGTCGAAAAGTTTCAGATGAAGTCGCCCAATATTTTTATTCAAATTGGCACTTAATTTTACTATTTTATATACACAAACACACACATACACTCTTGGAATATTTTCAAAACATTCTTATAACCGGTATTTCTGAAAGTATAGCACCATCATAATAAATAGTGTAATATGAAAATATGAGGTGTTTGCACCGATAATTATATTGAAATATTACCTGAAGTATTCATTTTATTAATTATTACAATCTTATTAACAGAATGATAAATGTTACATTTTAGGAGCCGATTCTCTGATTTGTTGCTATGGGGACATACTTTTTATTCGTATGGTTTTATTTCCCGCACTAATGCTTTTGATTATGATTAAATTTAATTGTTAAAATATCAATAAAACCAAACCAACAATTCTAATATATAAGAAGTGTAATGAAACATTAACTACCAGCACTGAAATTTCTTTTGCTTTCATTGAAACCACACTGCAAGTGAGAATGCCAACTTATGATCCAGCCATAGCAACAACATTAATAAGTACCACAAACTAACTATATTAAAATAGCATTGTATATATAAGTTTTACTCATGTCAGAGAGCATTTAGTATTTGTCTTTGGTCAATTTAGATTTAGAGCTCTCTTCCCTACCAAACGGTGCATAAAGTTAAAAACATTAATAAAAGTTATATTTTAGTAGCCCAAAAATTTGCAAATCGCCTTCATCAAAATTTGGTCATAAAAAGCAGATTTTAGTAGCTCAATCGGCGAATTTTCGCCCAATCAGGCAACACTGTTTCTTAGCTGTATGTACCTACTATTAACCATGTTTGTGGGTCTTGGTGTTTAATCTGTATGCGACCAGAGGTGAAGGCAGCGGCAGTACAACTGCTGACAAGTAATGGATACAATTTTCTATTTAAAAACATACCTAATATAACACACCATTGTAAAAAGTTTTACTTAAAGTAACATCTCGAATTTGCATGGAAATTCATAGTATGGACACACAAGAGTTGGAGAGGGGAATACAGAAACGTACAGTATGTGTGCAGTGGGAGAATGTGACGATGGCAGCATATGTTACCATGATGGATACGATTTTCTATTTAGTCAATATACTGAAGATAATGCATTGTTGTAAAAGATGTGTAATTCAATTTATGAGAAACTCACATTGTGAGCAGGAGGGATAAAAAAGACGAAACTGTATCGCTATGTATGCATGCGATGGTGGTGGCAGCAGCTTAGCTGTAATGACGAATACAATTTTCTATTTAGACAACTGCATATAACACATTGTTGTAATACATTTTACATGGTTTTTTACCATATTTAAATTTGTGTGTAAGTTCATGTTATGGGTTGCAGGGAGAAACAGAACGGAGAACACAAATGTACCAGTGTATGTACGATGAGAGAAGGGAAACACGCAACTAAACCTCTCTATTTGTGCTTGACTGTTGGCTCTTAAACAACATTATGTGCAACCACTGATATGAAAGAAAGACCTCTATTTTTATTTTAGTCTCGGAGAGAAATCTTTTTACTAATGAAAATGCCTGTTAACAGTGAAGCTTTTGGTGCAAAATGAAGACACAATATCTGCCGCACACGTTAAGACCTTGGAGGTAAACAATACCATTTCCCCCAGGGTTTGTTACTTCCATACCCATGAAGTTTGAAACTTACTTTTTGCCACATGGTATTCAAAAAACATCGCAAATACAAGACGACTCCAGTTCTAGACATTAATATTTTGGAAAAAAATATTATCTTGTATTCAGATAAATACGAAAGTATTTGTAATACTATATCAGCACCAAACTTGAATTCTTCACATTGGTAAATCAAAGTTTTGTCGCTTTTTTACCTGGATAAATCTCATACGCTTAGAAAATTGCAAAATACAGTATTTTGCATAGAAACTCAATTTTTGCATTATTTTGCTATTCATAGCTGGCAAATTCTGCAATTTTTGAATGTCCAAAATATATTCCCACTATGTTTTCATGATTTTAATGTTTTTCGGTCTAATTGTTTAAACAAATTTTCCCATCCTTAATAATTACTGCTATGGGCACTTAAAATTGGTGCAGTAGGTACTGAAGTTTCAATTGTAATTAATTTTATTTCTATATCAATGAGATACTCCACAAATGTACCCTGTTAGTGCTTTCCTTCAGCACACGCACACACACCATTAATAAAATAACTAATGATTCACTATCTCCTTTTTGTAACTAGATATCTTCACTAGAAATACATTGGATGATTACAGAAACACTATTTAGATAGAGGCTAAAGTTAAGCAGTATCTTTAGTATGTTTACTATGTCATAAAATGATTTTACCATTAAGTATCAACTAAAGTTGTTAATGCCCAATGTTCAACATAGGCACCCAAGAATACTGTTTAACCTCAAATCTGTGTTTTCTGCCAAATCAGATTAGTGGATACACAGAATTGAAAATCTATTACTGAAATAGGCCTTTATTCCCATTTTTAGTGATAATTTTCTGACTTACCGGTGTCAAGTATGGATGTCGCAAATAGAACATATTTTGCTCCTCAATGGCAAATGCACTCCGCTGCTTACTGATCACTTCGGGTGTTACTGGTTTTACTTTACGATATTTTCTGAAATAAATTAATCCATGAATTAACAAAACAATAGCATATTAACTTTTCTTTTCTGAAAGCTATCACAGACTGTTAATTTTTTAATTTATTCAAATGCAATTGAAAAACTTGTAATTTTGGCAGTAGCATATACATAAGTTATATTCTGTTTCTCTGCACTGGTTTTAAAGGGAGGAAAGGATGTAATTATGACCCTAGCATTAGTTTTGTTCAAAATTTTGGGTTTTTAAATGTTGATATTTTCCGGTCCCTTGTACTCTCTGCTGCACATTTCAAAATGACACCAAACAAAGATACCAGTCAATTAGTTTACTCTTTGACTTGTCCGAAACTTGATGTCACAACTTTCAAACTCTTCTATTTAAAGTTTTATGTGTTTAAAAACCGCACACATTTGGGATTTGGCAGCAAAGGAACAACGGTTGTCATACGCCACACCCACATGTTACGTTTTCCATTACTAAGGTGACCTGTGCCGCGCCGGCGTGTCTATCAAACCACACCTACAGCACGTGAATGGGACCTTCGCTACCAACCGGCATCTTTCTTGGAGTGGGCCAGGCAAATGCCATTTGGTATGTACGACTGCACAATCCATGGTGATTTTATGGCAGTCTTTGTATGTGCCGAATTTAGAGCTGAAAATTGTATTCACGTATCACGTATGGTAAGTTTTTTTTTTTTTTTGTCGTGTTTAATGCCCATTTTAACTACTTATGGCACCACAGGCGGTGACACTGATGATACGTGAATGATAATGGAGCACTGATGGAATGCGATGGCGGGGGAAACCAAAGTACCCGGAGAAAACCCGCCCCAGCACTGCTTTGTCCACCACAAATCTCACATGCGGTCGCTTGGGATCGAACCCCGGCCGTCTAGGTGAGAGGCGAGTGGTTTAACCACTCGGCCACATGTACGGTATGACCAACAAGATCCATATCTTCGTTTGGTGTCATTTTGAAAGACTCTGTATATATATCCTGCTTAAACCGGCCTTTATTTGCATTTTTCTAACTAGAAATAGTGATGACTTTAACCGTAATCCAAAAGTTGGTTATTTATTGATTTTGATGCAAGTTTTTAATTTCAAAAAATAATAGGCCCATCACATAACATATTAAATCTAATTAAAGGAAATTAAACACTTTATGTTCTGAAGAAGAAAAAAAATTGAAAAATAGCAAAATACAAAAAGTTGTACAATAAATAGAAACATATTAAAAAAAAACATTCTCGCTAAAAGAAAAGACATAGTGCAGACAACATGTGCTGGTGTTTTACAGCTTTCCTACAGAGAAGTTTACTCTTGAAATGGTAGTGGTTTATTAATTTTCATCTTCTCTTAAATAATGCATGATGGGAAATAAAGTGGTTTAAACTGCTGCTATCTATTAAGGAAAGAAAAAAGAAAGGTTCTTATGATGGGTTATGCTACTGGATATGTTATTACTTCTGCTGCATATCTCACAATTTGTAAGATGTATTCAATGATCTGAATGTTGCCTACAGTGGAACTAAACAAACATAAAGCAACCATTGGTGCATACATAGTTTGGCAATGCACAGGTATTATTTGGTCACATCCTTCTCTGACATTTTCAGCCATTATCAGCCTCCCTTCCAACCATATGAGCATCCCCACTACCATTTCCTCTCTAACTATGATACTGTTCCAAGAAATCCTTTCTCCTTGACTACGAGACATTTAAAATAAACACATTAAAAGTATTCTTTTTCTTTCAAGTGCACTCTTTTCTTTCCTTCATCCATTCCTTTAAAATAAACTCATTAAAATGCAATTGCTTATGTGCCAATTATCTTTTGCTTGTACCATTCCTTTAAAATATATATATATATATATATTAAAAGTATTACTTTTGCAAGCATAGCAACCTTTCCTGCACCATTCGTTTAAAATAAATGTAATAAAATGTATTCCATTCCCATTTCCTTGCCCCATGCCTTTAATACCAATAAATTAAACACATACAAAAATAGGAGGACAAAAATGAGCAATAAAGGATATTGGGTATACAAATACTAAATGCTAGAATTATTAAACAATAACAAATTAATCACATTATTGCAAATTACACTTGTCCTACCAACACCTCTTTTTCACAGCTTGCAATGCATAAAAAAACTAATGGTAGGGACATTGACAGAGCAAATACTGATGATAGTGGAACTAACATGGAGGAATTCATTTTAATTTCTGATTGATTAATGAAGTTAAGGCCTCTAGATGTTATGAGTATTGAACTGGAGTACCACCATCATCTAGCAGCTTCTACTGACGTTAACTAGTATATAGATTCCAATTCAATTTAACTCAATAACACAGTATGAAATATAAAAACAAATTATTTTGTACTGTTACATAAAATAACATAGACAAAGCACAATTAATAATTGTCATTCATGCATGCATTTAGAAGTAACAAATTTTTGTGGCTGCCGGAATTTTTTAATTAAAAGCACATTAAGTAATACATCCACCTATTATACACCTGATTATTCATATTTATTTTATTCATAGGTAGTTTTATAAAAGTTATAAGTGCAGGCTTAGAGATTGTGCCTATTAATCAATGTGTGTTTAATGCTGTTAGATACAAAATATGGCATGTAACCAATAGTTCTCAAATGGATACATGCACAGGATCTAACAATATGTTTAATTAAAGTTCATTCCCAAATCAACTTTGGTTTGTAATGTTATATTCTTTTGAAGGGAGAAAAACAAAAAAGAAAATTTGCAAGCCTCTCACAAGCACTTCTGACATTAGCGACTGTGTTGTGACATCATGGTTCAGCATGAACTTAAGTTGCCCTATAATGCTTCCATTGATGGTGGATATAAATTGTTTGTTAAAGCTTCATTTTCACACTTAACAAAAATCATGATTAGCCTGCCTGGGTAGTGTGGTGGTAGCAAGTCTGCCTCATATTCAACAGGTCGTGAATTCAAATCTTGCTAAGGGTGAGATACATGGATAAGGTTTTTTTTCGGGGTTTTCCCTTATCCTGAGAAGACGAATGTCAAGTAACTTTAAGCTCCATGGACCCTGAGATCATTTGAGCATCATTTCACCAATTTCATTCACCGTCCGATATGACTAACCAGGTTAAAGGACGTTAAGCTACAAAAAAAAATCATGATACTTACGAATGGAAGCAAACTACATAAGAATGACAAATCTGACCTGTTACACTCACATGACTTTCTCTAGCTACTCTACAAACAAACTTCTTACAAAAGATAATTTTTCTTGCAACACCACACTAATTGAGGTAAACATTAGCAGAATTTTGTTACTTAATTCCTTACAAGTAGACTGGAACTAAGGGAATGCACCAGGATGCATGTTGCTATGCGATTGTCATTGCAAATTGCTTCTTTGCTTGGCAGGAGTAGAACAAAGAAAAACGGACACTCCCATCTGAGAAAAGTATAAGTACTTCACAATTAAACTAATAAGAAGGAATACCTTGAAAACGGTAAGCGCCAAATGTATATGACATGACTTAAGTATTTTAACGAGATCCACATTTTTGTATAGCAAGGTTTTGTCTATCTCTTATGGTTTACTAGTTATGTCAAATTAAGCAAAATTTATCCAGTATTTATCCAGGTATTTAGAAGCTAATCCCAGAAAATTCAAGATATACATTTTATTTGTGATAGAAATGGCTTTAATATGTAGTATTTTAATCAAAATCGTTAGAGCCATTTTCAAGAAAAACAAAATTTTCAAAAATTTTTCCATGTAAAGGGTAGTTAGAGGTGGGGGAGATTTTCTTAAAAATCTTTGTGTCGCATCCTTGGAAGATACCAAACTTAAATACCAAGTTTGGTATTTAACCATATTTTCATTTTTGAGCTATGCTGTCCACACACATGGACCCGTTTCTGAAAATGCTTTTTTTTGGATTCAGGGGTCCTAAAACACGTATTTTCAGTGAAATCTCGACATTGAATTTTTGGGTGGAATACAATACTTCTCTATCCCTATGTACATTGTACATACAGGACTAGAGAAAGTAAAAATGGTATTGGGAAGGGATAGAAATTGAGAGAATTAATAAATTTGACTATTTGGGTATTAAGCTTAGTGCAAATGGAGGATGAAGGAGCAAAAAAAGAAGGTTTTAGCAAAAGAAAGGTTGGCATTGAAAGTTACTGGCGCCTGAAGGCATAAAGTACCAGAAATTCATATAAAGTGGTTGGAGAAAATATATGCAGCAGTAGTAGGGACTAAAATGATATTTTGAGTCAAAATATGTGGCATTGAGGAGGGATGGCTAAATATAGATTTTGATTTACACATTGTCTAGTAGCATAAGAGAAAGCAAGGAGAAAAAACACCTGCATTAACAGAATTAATGAGATCTTGGAAAATATTGGCCCGTGTATGGTGTGGTGGGATAGAGAGAGCACGGAAAGTGGATTTTGGGAAGAAGTTAAACAAACAATTGGTGATATGGAAATGTATTAGATATTAGTTTTAGCAACAAAAAATCATTGAAAGTATACAGGGAGCTAAAGTAGCAAGATTATGCAGATAAAGGAGACAATTGGATGAGGGAAGGATCTGCATGGGCCCAAGCAGGGGTAGTGGAGTTGAAAGGCTGAAGAGGAGGTTTCAATATAGAGAAATGCCCAATGTGTAGAATGCAACACAACTATTGGCATTCAATCTGAAGAAACTAAAGAAATGAGAGCAAAACTACAGATTGATAAGAGGGAAAACATTGGTGACCATGAAAGCTAGGCACGAAATCTTAAGAGTTATGGGATTATCTGGGCAAGGTTAAAAGAAAATAAATAAAAATGGGGATCTAGATTGGATAGGAACATAATTAAATATACAGATAGAGGCCGTTTCAATTCAATTCAGTTTTTGGCTGCAGATTCTTTACAGAATTTTTGCTTCATGAGTATAAAAGTGTCAAAGAAACAAAATGTTTACCTAAATATCACACATTAATATTTACAGTTCATTAAGAATGTATCTCTAAATAAATATTTATTTCAGATGAAATGGGACAACAGTAATTTTAATCTTACTGCCAATTACTATATAGATTGATTCCCATTACAATGACACTATTTTTCTTTCTCTAGCACGTATATTGTATACAATGTACATAGTACCTAGAGAAGGTATTGTATTCCACCCAAGAATTTGATGCAAAGATTTCACTGGAAATGAATTTGAGGTCTCTTGAGTCCAAAAAAAAAAAATGCATTTTTAGAAAAAGGTGTGTGTGTGGACAGCATAGTTCAAAAATGAAAAGACCGTTAAATACCAAATTTATTAAAATAAGAACTATAGCTTTCCTGGCGACGTGTTAATTCAAGATCTTCTCGGGCTTCTAGCCAGGTAAAAACTTGGCTTGACACCAACGTTTCGAAGAAGTGCATCTTCCTCGTCTTCAGGGTGAACTGATGGTTTGAGCTTGCGGAGACTGGTATTTATAAGAGCTGGGATGAAGCTAACATCTGATTGGTTCGCGAGATATTATGGCCTGGTATTTAAGATGACTGAGACATGGGCACGGACTTCGTAGAAAACTATTTATAGCAGTTATTCGGCTAATGTTTTGTGTTTGCGTGTTGGTGCGTGCTCAAACACAAAACATTAGCCGAATAACTGCTATAAATAGTTTTCTACGAAGTCCGTGCCCATGTCTCAGTCATCTTAAATACCAGGCCATAATATCTCGCGAACCAATCAGATGTTAGCTTCATCCCAGCTCTTATAAATACCAGTCTCCGCAAGCTCAAACCATCAGTTCACCCTGAAGACGAGGAAGATGCACTTCTTCGAAACGTTGGTGTCAAGCCAAGTTTTTACCTGGCTAGAAGCCCGAGAAGATCTTGAACCAAATTTATTATTTAAGTTTAGTTATCTTCCAAGGGTGTAACACAAAGACTTTCAAGAAAAGCTCCACCCACCACAAATAACTACCCTTTATATGGAAAAATTTGTGAACATTTTGTTTCTCTCAAAAATGGCTCTTACGATTTTGATTAAAATAACTATATTAAAGATGTTTATGTCACAAATAAAATGTATATTTTGAAATTTCTGGGAATAGCCTCTGAAGACCTTGAAATGAGCGAGTGACGTGGCCGTAACAGTCCTTATTACTGTAGGCAGAAGATATTGCATTCCACCCAAAAAACTGATTACTGGATTTCACCAGAAATACAATTTTAGGGTCCCCTGTATCCAAAGAAAGTGTTTTTATATAATGGTGTGTGTCTGTGTGTGTGTGAGAGAGAGAGAGAGAGAGAGAGAGAGAGAGAGAGAGGGGGGGGGGAGAGAATATCAAAATATCTCATAAATGAAACATATATTAAATCCCAAAATTGGCATTTAAATTCAGGACATTCAAGCATGCACAACAAAGATTTTCAAGTAAATCCCTCCACCCCAAACTTCCCTTTACATGGAAACTGTTTGAAAATGTTAGCTCTAACAATTTTGGTTAAAATATTGTATGTTTAAGATATTTTCATCACAAATAAAATATATATCTTTAATTTTCTGGGAATAGCCTCTGAAGATCTCTTCATCCTAGAGGACATTTACCTAACTAGTAAACTGTTAGAAATAAACAAAATCTTACTACACATAAAATGTAAAGCTTCTTAAAATGCATAATTTAGGTCATGCATTTTTTTGTTTTTTGTGGAGTTAGCTATTTCTGAGATACTTATTACTGGCTTGAATTTTAAAATGCTTATACTTATCTCTTTTGTTTTACTTCTACCTATGCAATGAGAACCAAATCTAAATTAAATTGCATAGTGACAGCTTTTAAAACATTTTACTCCCTTTAGCCAAGTTCATGCCCGTATTTATAATCTGCAAATAATAAGGCCATTTCTGTCATAATATACAGAGTGTTAATGAACTTATACCGAAATATTTTCACAGAATATGTAGATTACTTAAGTAATTTGAGATAGGAGACTTATAGCCTGTTTATTGAAATTTCGAAGTAACGGGTATAAGTTTCTGAAATGCCAGTACACCACGTATTGTGGCACTTCATCTGGAATGAAAAAAATAATAACAAAAAACATTTACTCTATGACAGGAATCGAACTCATGACCTTTGGGATAGCAGTTTCCCGTGTTACACATTAAGCCACCAGAGCAGTTGAAAAGACACCTCCAGAGTAGGCTACATAACTCAAGAACGTATTTAATGAATGCTCAGTGTCGCACAGTCAAGTGATTAGTTCAGGATTTTACAGATTTTTGCGACATGAAATCTTGAGAACTCTAGTAACGAGCTGCTAAAAATCGATATTTCTATATTCGGGTAGCAGTTTTAAGGACATTCTAAACCATTTTTTCAACGTGCTTTGCTGTTCCACTGACTTATCAGCACCTGATACCCACACGTTTAATGCTATGTAGTTGCATTATGTTTATCTGGGGACCATGCATCGCCGATCTCAAATTACTTATATCAGTCACAATCTCGCAAATTATTCTGGTGTAGTTCATTAACATCCTATAGATAAAAGAATAATCATTGTAAGGATAATTTGTTTGCAGAACAGATACAGCCATTCGAATGGATATTCAATTTTATTTTTCAGTTATAATGTGTTTATAATCATAACTTTTTCACTTATGTCACTTCAATTTTGCTTCACAAACATAATGGCCATCACAGCAAAATTGCTTTTGTCCTTGTCTCTCTGCGTGTTGCTAACATTCACAATCTGAATCAAGCAGAAGAAGCCGTACAGCATTGTTGAGGATAGAGACCCTTAGACATAAAGCACAGCCAAGGCAGACTGGAGCAGGGACCCCAGTAGATCACTATTACCCATTCATCAGCTCAATGTTTACTTTTAAGGATTCTCTACTACGATTTTTCAGTCTCCTACGCTTCTTTATTTATGTATGGCTCAATATCTACTTCTAATGATTCTCTATTACTTCTCATTCTCCTACGTTAATTTATTTATTTAATGTACTGCTACTCTTATGCATTTTCCAACCTAACCTAAAATAGCACGCTTACCCTATGTACATTCCCCAGTACCGTTTCCTTACACCAGATAAAACGCTTGAAAGTTTCATTTTTTTCAGATAACACTGATTCTCAATTAGAACACGAATGCTGAATTCACAACTCCATTACTGATCACAAATCGCAGAATGACAAACAAATGTTTTTATTAAAAGCAAAACAATTACTCAAACAGCATCAAATTCCAAACAGCTTCATCAAATCAAACAATGTTGCCAGGTTGTCAACTCTGTGTTACTGAAAGTTCCTAAAAGCCAGTTAAAAAGTTGCCGTTTTTAAACAAAGTTCCCCGAATTTGAAATAAATAAAGAAATAAATAAAATATCAAATGTCGCTTGAAATAATATAAAATAAATTATTATTATTATTATTATTATTATTATTATTATTATTATTATTATTATTATTATTATTATTATTATTATTATTATTATTATTATTATTATTATTATTATTATTATTATTATTATTATTATTATTATTATTATTATTTACAAGTTGGGCCGCTAACTCTCACCGCTGCGACTTATACCAGTTTTGCACTCTAACGGGACAGGTGTGGTTAGAGGGGGATTAGGGGTGGGGAGATGGTTTAAAAAACTAATGTTGCTACCTGTTTATATACACACACTAACCTAAACGGATTAGAACCTAACCTCGCGCTAAATTTGAAATCCACAGGCTTTGAAATCGTCATCGTAAATACAAAGTCAATCAATCACGCTTAGTTTCATTCGATTTTAGAGTGGCCGAAGTTCTAGCGTTTAACTTAATTACGGAACTTTTCCGATAAAAAAAATTGGTGAAAACGTAACAAGTATAAACCAAACTTACAGTCAAACCACAAATTGTTTAATTTCTAGAGGGGCCCAAGTTCTCTATAATTACCATTATTATTATTATTATTATTATTATTATTATTATTATTATTATTATTATTATTATTGTTATTATTGTTATTATTATTATTATTATTGTTATTATTATTATTATTATTATTATTATTATTATTATTATTATTATTATTATTATTATTATTAGGTCATGCATCTAGTTTTCACAATCTATGCTCTCACCCTGCGACGAGACTAGTTTTGGGCTCAAACGGAACAGTAAGGGTATAGGGGGATTGTGCAGTGAGCAAAATCCCAGGATGGGGGATGGGTAGGTTCCCATCTCAATGAGTTTATACCAAGAATAATATCCACTAAAATAGCCTGAGGGGGCAGTTTATAATAATGAGACAAACAGCGAAATATACACTACTAAAATATTTTCATTTTAAGAATATTTTTTCATTGGATGGCTAAACATAGAGCATTAAACTATATGAATACAAATTAAAATATTAGCAATACTCCATTGGAAATAATCAATTTGTGTTTTACTGACGCTTACAAAGGAAATTGCCTGGACTGGGATGATTGCAGTGAAAGGAATAATTTATAAATAAGGGTTGTCACATATGAGAACTCAGCTTTTTGTACGACGTATGAGGAAAACCTCCGCTCGTACGCAAATGTACGATAATTTCAACATTTAATATTTTTTATTATTATTAAAAACTAAAACTTTAATAATAATTTCCAGCGCTTTGTTTTTTAACATAACTGTTAGACTTTATCGACGGATTGCTCTCTTTTCTGTTATAGAAGCATTGTTCAACTTCTGCGCGCGATTATAGGGTAAATTCGGAAGATATTATCCTTTCTCAGAGCATCAAAATTGCCGAAAGATATCGTTTGTTCGTGAAAAAAACTTTACAGTCTCCAATGACAAACTTAATGGGCTACCATTGAATTTGTGGGGAGTCCTTTAAAGTCGCAGATAGATGGGTTATCTCCGGACATCATTCAGCTGATCAGTCCTACTCGCTAAGGGAAAGGAAGGAGCAGTACCACTTCAAAACTTTTCTTTAGAGTAAGCTTACTTAGCGGTCCATAATTGTTGGTTTAGGTGAAGTAGCCCCTGTATAGGAGTAACAAGCAATGAACCCAGGTACAAAATTTGCATAATTACAGTCAACCACCTCAGCTAATTCACTTCAAAAACCACAAATGCTTTTATTTTACATATTTTAACATCCACTTTTCTTTTAAAATGACAATGTAAAAATACATCCCACTCTCCCCATCAACGTTTAAAGATTTCGCACCCTGAGATTATGGGCAGGGAAATGGTTTAAAAATAAATCTTTTTCTCTCACGTTCACTTGACAGCGCAGACAATGTACATATTTGTTGTGTACTATTTAATCAGGGATTCACCAAGATAAACTTTTCTACGTCAACGAGACATTTCTGCTCTCACGGTTTTAGATTTGTGTTCGTTCTTCAAAGAAATTGGTTTAGATTGATGTTTCCGTAACAGAAAAAAAAAAAAAAAAACAGAACAAAAAGGTGGAAATGACGTTACGTTAGTACTACATGAAGCAAAGCTAGGGGAAAACAAATATAATTATGGGAGCGTAATTCAGGATCAGTGAATTTTTGGAGTAGAGAGAGAGAGAGAGAGAGAGAGAGAGAGAGAGAGAGAGAGAGAGAGAGACCGCAAAGCATTTTTTTTCTCCTTATTGAAAAACGAGACAGTGCTTCTCTACTAGCGGCAATTAAGGGGACTAAAATTGTGAGTGATCCCTGAAAAGTTTACGACTGCCTTTCCGAAGAGGGATTACGGTGAACCATAGCGTAAATTTCCTGGACCCAGACACCGGCGAACACACAGAAAATAGAGAATGGTCCTAAAGAGAAGTGAGCTGCAAGTTCCAAGATTCGGAACACAGCATATTATAGCGGATACGTTGCAAAGTTCTGTTGTAAAGAAAATATCCCGACCACTGGCAGCGAGTTTGCTCTTTCTTCAAAGCTGGTGGACAGCTGTATACTCCTCGTTGCGTATAAAAATTAAGACTGACACAAATAGTTTCTTCATTTGCGCAAACTCTGTAATTTGTTACTCACGATATACGAGCTTAACCCCTTGTCCTCCTAGGAATTACTCTATATGCATATGTAATGCAGGGCACAATCACAGTAACATCAGTTCAAACATACATACATACTAAACCTAAGGCTAACCTTAAATCCAGAAAATCCAGGACCCTTGGCTGCATTGCCGTTGCTACCGTCTAACGGACTCCGCTTGCCTCCTCCTCCTCGTTTTAAAGCTAACGTTACTTAATTTACATAGATTTTCACTTCGTTATCTTATATTCAAGCTTAACTACCATTCTTGCCAAGTAATTACCTTATTTATGCATTAAGTGCAGTGCATAAATGATTAACATAAATTCATATACACACACCAACGACCTTGGAATTTATTACCTAGACTCGCCACTAGCGCATGTGTTGCTGTAGCTAAGCGAAATCTCTCGCGCAGGTGCGTCTGGATTGCATGAGCGTACTTCTTGCCATATGTTCAGTACGCTTAAAAGGCTTTATCGGTAAGAAGTTTAAAATATATTTGAATAGTAGTAATATATATGAATTAGCAAGTTGGATTAATGATAATCCTGCCACCAGGGAGATTAGGCACTAAAGTCACCTTAATCCACCGGATTAAGAAAAAGGCGGAAATTTTGAACAAAATACCGAGGCCTGTATCAGCGGATTAAGCGATAATCCGTTGGATTGAGATATAACCGGATTAGGAAAAGGCGAGAAATTTGAAAAAATTATGATTACCGGATTAAGCAAAAAATGATTACAGAATTTGGAAATCAAAATTTGCATAAAATTGATTGTGGTGGAAGGATTGACGAAAACCCAATTGCTAATGCGTATGTATACTTAATATTTCTTTATTAGAATTCATTTTTATTACATAAGCTCAAGTACACTAAGAAAGGCATACATATATAAATAACATAATCATAATGTACAGTATTATACAGAAAAATGACATTGCAAAGCACTCACACAGAATAATATGAATTGTTTTTTCATTGTACTGTGGAATATAGTTTATGAATGATTTACAAATATATTAAAGGAAGTCGAAGCACTGGACGACGAGTCATCATGAACGGATGAAGGAGGACGATCGTTACAGGTCTCACAGCTGAGGTGCAGGTGTCGAAAGTGTTGCGAAGAACGGCGCCTGCTGAAAAACATCCCGAAGAGGTGATGATGTCTTAAAGCTTGCGCCTTCTGCGAACTGCCTAGACTGTTTCCTCTTAGCGATTCTTGAGAGTTATATGCCTGTAATGTGAAGCAGGCCGGTGCTAAGCATGGAATCGATATTTTCGTCGGCTTTTCTCTTAAGATTAGATCCCGCCTCTTTGACCCTCAAGCTAATCGATTCCTTTGGTGACCTGCCGGAGGTTGTAAGTCGGCCAACACGTTAGCACCGACTTTAAGAGCCTCCTTTCCAATCGCCTTGAGAAATGGTAGAACAGTTGTAAACAATCCTCAAGAGCCGAGAATACACCGCAACTCTTTTGATATCGTTTTCCTCTGAAGACAATAAAATTGCATTTGTTTAGGGCACCGCCCTCCTGATTGAGGCAGTACTAAGTAGCTGTGTTCAACTCCATAAATGTTGCTTCCGTCTAAACGTGAGCACTACAGTAGAAGAAAAACCGTCAGTAAATGGTAAGAGGTCATCAAAACCGTTTCTGAAATCTATATTCACGTCTTGAAATCGTGTTGGACCAGTGGAACCCAATTGAGCGGAAAGAATGTCTTTTCATCGGTCATTTAAGTGTTGCTCTTTTCGTACTCCACGACCATGCTTTCTTTGACATGAGCAAATGTGTCGCCTATCACCTGGGGAACGACCGAATTGCAGTAGATGAACATTTCGTAAGGTAACCCCATACACGGATCTACAGGAAGCTTCTTCTGCCTCTGATATAGGTGTAGGTATCGAATCCCAGCATAGTCGCGAGTTAAGGGGACAGGAGCAACCTCTGAATTCACCCGCTCGGCCTGTACGGGGGGCTGCCAGGCGGGCCTTGCGGCACCCGCTTCAGCAGGCATTGAAGGTTGGGAAGATCACGAGGAACCACTAGGTTTATGCTGGGGCTTTTGGCTTCGCGACCTTCTCGACGCAGCAGACAGAAATTCCCCACTCTCGTATACTACAGGACGGAGGATCGAGCGAGGCAGGGCATTTTCGATGTATCCGTCAAACGGAATTCTGGGTAATTTGGATGATTGAACGACGTCGGCCTTTACCCTAACAGCCCCCACGCCATCATGTTGGACTACATCCTTCACCCGTAGGTGTTCGAAAATGACGGAATTAGCGCTGTTCACCTACTCGCGAGAATCTTTCACAATGGCTGGTGTCAAATGTAGAGTACATTTTAATTGAGTTGGTATAAAACGTTCTTTCCCGAATGATCTCGAAAGACGGTTATGCTATACTCCTGAATTTCTTCATCATATTTTTAACATCGTTTGTGCTTCCCACTATTTCTCAAAAACGCAGCAGCCCTCTCTTTTTGCAAATACTCAAGAGTTGGTGAGTGTCTTATAGTTAACATCAATGTCCGCTTTGGCTTTCCCCACTACTAACGCTCTGGATAAACACACATCATCCCTATTCTTTATTTCTATTATACCTTTATTTTCATTATATAATTTTTATATCATCTTCCTGAAAATTCCTTTGTTCATATGTAATTTAGCTTTAGTGGTACTCCCATTATAAATTCTCTATTGCTTTGCATGACGTTCTCTATGCTTTGAATAAATGCATGCGTATAGAGCCTGCGTACATTAATGCTAAATAACATAACCACATTTGGTGAATCGTAAATAGTAGGTCCTATATATCCGGGTTCGTTTTCCAATAATTCTGTATTCACAATTTCTAGCAATTCATTAAACATTATTTGAATCCACTTGCGGCATTTGTTTAACAGTAATATCTGTCTCTGAAATCCTGAATAAAACTTTGCAGGCTTTCTCTCTCTATGATCAGTAATTATAAAGCTGGCTTCTGAACTTTCCCCTTCTGGCAGATCGGTTTGTGACACCTGTTTACTTGTATTTCCCATTTCATCCATTTGTTATATTTCTCTTATATACCGCTAACAGGCTCTATCTAGAAATCGTGAAGCACCGTTCCTAATAACAATTTCTCAACCACTACATGTGTCTTTTAATTCTGTTTTACTAAAAGTAAGCGTTATTTTCTAAAATTAGGATCCCTGCGCTTTAATACATTCGCAATAAGATTGCGCAATATGTTACGTTTACTCCAGAAAAAATAAACTCTTGCTAATATGTGTTCTTATCGTCTGCACTGTTATTCTGGTGCTATCGCAACTACAGCCGGACGTCATTAGCTCAGCTTTTGCTTATCACTCCACAACCTACAAAGTGGCAATCATGATTCACATCCGGTGGTGTTTTCTGATTTGCGCAATATACCAATACTTTCGATGAATTCTCAAATGTTTATCGTTTGGTTTTCAGGTCGGACATTATTATTTTATACTTTTACTGCTATAGGTAACTGTCCGTGAGAACCGATTTTTTGGTAGTGATTAACGCCCGCCTTAATTACTTATGGCACCGCAGGCGGGTGTGAACCGAGTTCTCCTAGTACTCCACCATTAGTTTTCTCAGCTATATATGATTGTAACATCGCCATTCGTAATTAATCATGTCTGAGAACCAGTCTGAATCAGGTACTGCCTCCCCATCAGCTCCGGGTTCGACGAGTTCTGAGTTCGAAGAGTTGGAACGTGTTTTCTTAATCCTGGTATTCCACATTTGGAATAACATGTTTAGACATTCTAGCCTCTATTGAGGAATTAGATCGAGAAGCAAACGCCTCTAGGTTCTTTGTCATCACCGTCGCTGCAAATATCCAGCTTTGGAGAGCCATCTATCGCAGACTGACGAGACCCTGTTTTACCGGATAACATCTCTGAATCTTCCACATTAATTAGAAGTAATCAGGGTCTCGACTTAGACAAACTGTTCAACGAACTAGAGTTTCTTCCCGAGGAGGTATTGGAGCACCAGCTCTTTGAGCAGGAGGAGGAAAATAAAGGAAATGGTCCTCTATCAGTAGTTTGCAAGACAAGGAAGAGGAATTAGTGCTCCACGACTACGTGGTGTTCTCCAACAGGGTTAGGACTTTTCTTGCTGCTCTAAGACCGAGTAACGTGTTCCGGCCTGCGCCATACGTAGTTCCAGACCGTCACCAGCAGCATCAAGTCCCCAATTGCATTCATCGTTACCCATGTGCTTTCATCACATGGTATGCTTTCTGTTCATTTCTTTGGGGGTTATATAGAAAGTTAAACATTTCTTTAAATATGTCTGTCCATTCGTGTCCTTTTTTAAGCCTATCTAGACCCATGGTATTTTTGGACACTTCTTCAATCCATTGCAATGTAGGGATTGTCACAGGCAAATTGCCAGGGTTTTTTTTTTCACGAGACTGGCAGTCAATCGAGTGCCTGCAATAGTAGTGTTTGCACGCATTTAGGTAGATTATGTAATAATTAAAAGTTCAATGCAGCATGTTTAGTATGTTAGGCTCATCGGGCTTGTGTTCTGTAAAATTATTCAAACCCGTACGCGCATATTCCAAAATGTTCTAAAAAGGTTTGTCAATACCAACACTGCACAATCAGGGCTACAGGATGTTGTGATCAACGCAGATGATTTCACGACAATATCTTTGAATGCTTCCAAATGTTTGAACACTTAATATATAGCCTCACTGTCCTCTTCTCTTTATATCTTTTTGTCTATCTGCTTCATCATCAACATCATATCATCGCCAGTTTCAATTAATTGCGGGATATGTATATAGTCTGTCAATTTATTTGTGTTTATATATATATATATATATATATATATATATATATATATATATATTTGAAAGTATTATTCATATTATTATTTTTTTCATAAATCTATAGGCAATAAATAATCAATATATATTTTTTCAATGTTTCCCCCCTTTCTTTATTAAGATGGCTGGCTATGGTATAGTTAGGTATACGTATATTATACCCATAACGCTTCTTTCCTGTGTGCTTTTCTCAATCATGTGGGCGTGTGATTGTGTCATTGCAGATCTGCCAGTCTTCTTCCGACATCACTCCTCCAGGTACGTATTTTTCTAAATATCATAGCTAAATCCATCTCCATCGTCTCCATCAATTCCATCTCCTCCCGCTTCTGCTTTATCTCCTTCTTCCACTTTCCCAAGTTCGTCTTGGAAGTTTACGGAATCGCCGTCGCCACTCCCGCTTGTTCATCATTTTTCTAATCGAATCACAAAGTCCTTCAAATCCTGAAATTCTGTATTTATTTGATTCAAGTTTTCTTTAATTTTGTTCAGTAAATCTTCCTGTCTAGCCATATCAGCAACTCGCTCCTCCATCTTGCTCTTAATTTCTATCAATTCTACAACTGTTTTGTGAACTATGATGTCGCCCTCCATGGTGTAATGGTTACCATGCTGACTTCATATACCCAAGGTCGCGGGTTCAAACCCGGCGGAGGACGATGGATTTTTTCGGGTGTAAAAATCCTTAACATGGCTTCCTTCGGAAGGGAAGTAAATCCGTTGGTCCCGTGCCGTAGATTTACGGCACGTAAAAGAACCTCAAGCGTGATAGAGAGGCCTCTGAGCAAAATTAAGCGGTCTTTCACGCCCAATATAGAATGGGACGCTGAGAACCACAGCAGTTAAAGAGCGTCCATAAATAACACGCCATTTACATTTGAACCTATGATTCCATTTCCTCTTTCTCTTTTTTAGTTTCTTCTAGTGGTTTTCCCATTCCGTAAATTCCGCTTTCACATTCTTTTCTCATTTTCTGTTTTTGTGCATTTATGCTCTTTTTGTATCTCTGAATAGCAGCCTTTCTTATGCTATTTATTGAAACTCTCCCCCCTATGCTGCACTCCGCCTGTTACCCCTTCACCGCCATTACATTCAGATTGTATTTTCAAATTCCCCGCAGCTCACCACCTAGAATTTCGTTTAAACCTTCCTATCACATTTTGCCCTCCTCCAAAACTTACCTTCCACTCACAGTTTCCACATTCTCTGAATACATAAACAAAGTTATCTGAGAAGAATATATTCATTTCATTTACAACACAAAGTGCAACTACTAACTCTCTCTCCTCTGGCTTTAGTTTCCAGTCTAACTCATGTCCATCGGGTAGGTCTAGAATATTCATTAGCAAGCTACAATCAACAATATCCAGAAATATTGATTTATAATCAGAGGTATTCGTGTTAATGTGTGTTTTATAAAATTCGCATGTTCTCCCTTTTCTCCTTTATTATCCGGTATACCCTCGCACCTCCCGCTTATCACGTTGCCCTCCAGACATTCGAGTTTTCCAATCTTAAGGTTGCCAGGGAATAAGTGCACACGTCGGTGCCCTTTTGGCAACTAGATACAGGCTTTAAACCATTATATACTTTTTTAGTGTTCCCATGTTTAAAAACTTCTGAGCTAAATCTACATACGCTACCTTTTTAACACATACAAGTACAATTTTCAAGCAGTTCGTAATTTTTTTCGCATTTAGTTGCATTTTCTAAATATCCTGTCCCATTATTTACCACTAACCGACATCTGCCAAAGCTCACGCTGCTATGCTCTGCGCAGGGTATTCCTATTAGAATCGTTTTGTGCATAATGATCACTTTATCTTCTTTTCGTCTTTTTATACCTTCTCTGTGCCTCAATTTTGCTTTTTCTTTATAACAAATATTCAACCAATCCCAATTCAGCAAATGTTATCCAATAGCCATTTGTTTTATTTCCTCTAATCATTTTCTCCCGAGCTGTGACGTCATTTCCCCCTCTTCCTCGTTTATATCACTTCTTTGCTTCAGTCTTAGCTCTAGCGCGCTTCGTACTACACCTCCTTGGGATCAGTTACCATTCTACCCGTCCTCCGGGTATTACCTTCTGCAATCTACGTCTTCCTCGCAGCTCCCACCCTCCAAGTATTACCACCCCGTTGTTCCCCTTGCATTGCTCCCTTTTAGCTGTGACGTCATTACCCCCTCTTATTGGATTATTATATTAGCTCGCTTCAGTCTTCGTTTACGGCACTTCGTGCTATTCCTCCTAAGTAACCATTCCCATTCCCACACGTCCTCAGGATATTACCTTCAACGATCTACCCCTTCCTACCAGTACTCATAGTCCAGATATTACTCCATTGTTTCCCCTTCCATTGCTCACTTTTATTTGTGACATCATTCCCCTATTAATCCATTATTTCATTTGTTTGATATAGTCCTAATATGTAACCGATAGCATTCACACCTGTCCTCCGAGTATTACCTTCTCCGATCTACCTCGCAGCCCTTATTCGCCAGGTACACCATTGCCGTTGTTCTTCTTCTATTGCTCCTATCATCGTCATCAAGATATTTCCGCCTTCATTCTACTCTTTCGTTAACCTTTCTTCATACAGATTAACAAGTTGGATTATCGATAATGCTGCCACATCTCTATTGCATCGCAATTTTTTTCTTTAAAATGTTCATCGCGACGCTAGCGCTTAATCCAGTATTCTAGAGCTGCATCTAAAAGTCCCGCCTTTTCTTAATCCATCGGATTATCTCTTATTACGTTGATACCTCAGTCCATCAGATTATCGCTTAATCCGCTTATACTGGCCTTTTTCTTAAGCCGGCGGATTAACGCGACATTAGCGCTTAATCCTCTGGTGGCAGGATTATCGTTAATCCAACTTGCTAATCCGTATGTACTACTACTTAGGGTTTAATAGTGAACATGATGGATTCCTTTGCTGCCTATAATGGTACCCATCGCCGGAAGAATTATTCCAAAATCACTTTCCATTGGTAAGAAGGAATAAATTGTAAAATTTTTGATTTGTCTTCCAAATCCATTCCGATTAATCTCGTGGGTTTCCTCGGTCACTAAGCGAATGTAATTTATTTTAGGTTTCCAACATTTAAACCAGACTTAACGAGTAAGCGATTAGCTACTCTGAGACGTGACAAATTTGCGCCATTGAAATACCACAGAATATGCTCAGTATGTTTTGTGAAAAATTGTTCCCATGTGAATAAAGTCAAGATGCTAAACCCTGATGCAGTTCCTTCGATAATTAGTTTCCCTTCTCATCTCAAAAGGGTAATGAGAACGCTAATTTCATTTTCACAACTATCTGGTATATGCTCATTAGTATTATAAGTTAGTGCTTAAATATTCAACTCAATATTATAGTTTGTCCTAAATTAAAAAAAAAAATGTTCGAAATCTCGATTACCTTAGTTTTTCAAATCTTTGCAGACTGAAACACAACTTCGAAGAATGCTAAAAATGAATTTTGAAAAAGTTTTAGACTATAAAGAACATTGAATAGTAATTTATTCTAATTTTACATTTATTTATGAATTATTTCAGGAAGCCCAGATGATATTCTTCTATGCCTATCTTATCTAACACAAATATACCACAAATGATGATTCAAAATGTTTACTTAATGTCTTGAATATTTTACTGAAAAGGAACACAGGTACCTAATTTCACATTTACTTTATTTTCATAATGTATATAACCGTCTCCGAAATCCAGTATCGCATATCTCTCTTTTTGTGCTAAGAATTTACATTTAGTTGTTTGTTTTAATTTAGATACCGCTTTAGATATTATCGTTGTATTATCACTTTGACGTAACATCATCTTAAGTTGTTGAAGTATACATAAAACTGTACTTCTCGATTAACTTAACACACATTCAATATCGCATTCATATTTACTGGCTCTTGAGGGTGGGGAATAATGATAATTCACGTATTGTATGAACTACACCGAAATAATTTGCGAGATTGTGTATGTGACTGATATAAGTAATTTGAGATCGGCGATAAATGGTCCCCGGATAAACATAACGCAGCTACATAGCGTTAAACGTGTCGGTATGAGGAGCTGATAAGTCGGTGTTAAAGCAAAGGAGGTTGGAAAAATGGCTTAGAATGTCTTTAAAACTGCTGCCCGAGTATAGAAATATCGATTTTTAGCAGCTCGTTACTAGCGTTCTCAAGATTTAATTTCGCAAAAATGTGTAAAATTTCGAACTAATCACTTGACAGTGGGACACTGAGCATTCATTAACAACGTTCTTGAGGTAGTCTACTCCGGAGGCGTTTTTACAACTGTTTTGGTGGCTTAATGTGTAACGCGGGAAGCAGCTATCCTAAAGGTCACGAGTTCGATTCCTGTCATAGAGAAATTGTTTTTCATTATTGTTTCTTTTTTCATTCCAGACGAAGTACCACGATACATGAACGAAACCCGAACTCGGAAATTATCTTTCACTTGAAAGCCAGTATCATAACCACTACGCTAGAGAGCACGTTCCTTCGTTTTTCGTGTTATGCTCTCGAATGGTTGCTAAATTAGCCAGTGGCGTACTGGCACTTAAGAAACTTATAGCCGTTACTTCAACATTTCAATAAGCAGGCCATAAGTCTCCTATCTCAAATTACTTATTTAAGTAATCTATATATTCTGTGAAAATATTTCGGTGTAGTTCATTAACACCCCGTATAAGGATTCTTTCATCAGCCTAGAACCGAATCCAGCATATTTTGCATTTTTAATTCAAAATTGTCACCGCTTTACCGCAGAAATACTCATAACAAGTCCTGTTTATAATTTTTATTAACGACTTAGTGCATTAAGGTAAAAAGCAGAAAATATACATGCAATCACTGAGAAGAAACTGTGAAAAACAGAATAAAGTTGAATTATACTCTCTGTGCAACACTTCAAATTCAATTATAATATTCACTTTTGTTTTGTTGATATGTTGGCTTAAATTCAGTCTAATCAATGAAGTGACTTTATTCAACCCCGAACAGGGCATTCAAGGTCTAATGCCTGTATATAAATGCTGATAATTGTAAATAATACGTTGTCACTATTACTTACATCTCAAGTGTTCTTACGGTGTAATCATAGCTGATTTAAATTTCAGTTTTCCCATGTATTGCGCGCGACCTTGAACGTCTTCTGCTCTCCACTCAGTTCTTCAGTTTCCGACACTTGCGCAGTCGTCTGTGCAATTAGGCGTTAGGGGCCTGACACACACTAAACCTAAGGCTAACCTTCGGTTAAATCTAGGAAACATAGACTCCTTGTTTGCGCTGCGGCCTCACGGCCTCCGCTCGCCTCCAACTCATTCTAAGACTGCAATTTCTTCTTAAGTCCGCACTTCATCATCTATGATATCCAAACTTAACCAACACTCGTTCCAAACAATTCCTCTATATTGTTTAAATGCAGTACATACAGCAGAATACATGATAAGTCTATAAAATCATAGTCTCTCGCTGCTGTTCGCTACAGTTTGTCAGCATTCGCTCGTCTTCTACTCTTGTATAGTAGGAAGGGGAAAAAAGTGCTAGAAGATGGTGCATATTGGTGGCAACACGTTCCAAAAATTAAACAAAACCAGTCCAAGAATGATAATGCTCGCCGTAACAGCGAAAATGATAAAACAAAACAAAAACAACAACATATTAGAAAAATGTTCGTACGCGCGCGTGTCTGTCTCAGTGAAATGTATAGCCGTAAAACGAAATTTCGAATAAACACCAAACTTGATATTTAAGTTCTCCATCTTCAATGGAAGGAACACGAAGTTTTTCGAGAAAATCTCCCCCCCCCAAACTACTATTTACACGAAATATATTAAGAAAGGTTTAGTTTTCTCAAAAATTGCTCTAACAATTTTGATTACAATAGCTTCATGATATTAGCAAAACAAATGAAATGTATACCTTAAACTTTCTGAGAATAACCTTAAATTCCTCTTCTTTCTGGATGATTTTTGCGTAACTGAGAAGCATTAAGAGATAAACTAAAATCTTACTATATATACAATTTAGATCTCATTAAAGCATACAGTTTCTTTCAAATGTATTTGTATGCTATTTTAATTGCTTTTATTATATTTTGTGAAGTTAGTCGTTTCCGAAATATTCCTTGTTACTGATTTGCTTTTCAAACTTACACATTTTTCAAATGGGAAGTAATATTTTTTTTTTCTATCTTTCTCCTTTGAAAGCTATCACATAATGACCAGCGCTTGTAAAATTGGCTATCCCTTAAGCCTATTCTATTCCCCTATTCCCATTGTATCTACATACAACCATATATACAATACAAATATTTCTATTGCCACATCACTACTCGGGAGGTATGGTAAGACACCCAATTTGCGTGGCGTGATATATATAATATATAAGTAAATCAAAATAACTAACTTTACTAACTTTCCGAGCATCTTGTAGAAGGAACATAACCTAAAGGCATGGTTTACTTTGAACAGACGCAAACCATGTTTTTGTTGTTGTTGAATGTCCTGAGTTCGTTCCCATCGGTTGGGGAACCGACATCCCTTTCTCAATCACGTACTATTGCACACTCCTACTGCATTTAGATGATGCTTATATGAATGGCAAACGCCTAATCTCAGGAAATAACACAATATGGTAGATATGCTACGCTTTACTCATCTTCAGCTTGTAGCATTCTGCTCACGCATGAGATAAGTTAACAGGAAGGAAGTAATATAATGGTCTCATAACACAACTATAAAATAACACTACTTATTGCACCATTGAAGTAATAATTAGTTTCTGAATATTTGTTAACTTTTAGCTTAAAAAAATCACTATCAATGTTTATCTCGGTTAACACAAAGTACATAGAGGAATAAGTTACTGTGAGAATACTTTATTGAAAAATGTGTAGAAAAAACCATGAGAGTATAATACACTACTACATATCGGATTTGTTTTTCTTACTTCATGGAAAGAAATTGGAATTATAAAGCCATCTCATAGCAAACTGCTTTGAAAATATTTGATTATCGCTTTACCTTACAGTATTCTGCTTATACCTACAACGAAATGTGTAAATGAGTACCTATTGGAGGATTATCTGTGTTAGTTAGAAGTTGATAGAAAAATAAGCTTTCGTAAGATTAGTTTGTAGAATTGAAAAATCCATGTGAATGCAACGTATCAGCTTTTTTTTTGTTTGAATTAGAGTTCACGTTGATGCAAAAAAAACAGCATGTTCCAAAACCTTAACATACTCAACTCTAATTGAGGAGTAGAACCAAAATATGCCCAGAGTTTGAGGGAGTAGCAGTTAAAGTAGTAAAACTCACTAAAGGTTACTTTTTATTTCTTTAAAAAGTGTAATATAGAATGGCACTGTAAAAAATCTTGTCATTCACAGAACTTTCTCTTATTCCTCAATAAAGTATTCCTAAAAAAGCGTATTCTTTTACTCCTTCATGTTAATAGATAGACATTTGCAGAGGTGCTTGAATTACATATTTAATTGCAGATGGGATGTGAGCAGTGAACCAGGCTTAACAATGGTCAAAATCTTTAAGAGCCGGTCGCTAGGCGATGAATTTAACTTCCGTTCTCTTTGCTTGGACAGGAGAAATAAAAAGAATAACAATTGCCATTTCAGAAAAGTATAAGTACTGAAGAATTGAAACCAATAGCAAGGAATAAATATTTCGGAATGGTTAATTAAAAACAAAGTTGCATTTGACTTACATTTTGTGTAATAAAAGCTTTTGTCTATCTCTTATGGTTTACCACTTATGCAAAACTCATGCACAATGACGAGGATTTCAGGGGATATTCCCAGAAAATTCAAGATATAACTCTACGTATTATTTATGATAAAGATGTCTCATAATTATGGTATTTTAATCAAAATCATTGAAGCTATTTCTGAGAAAATCAAAATTCCAAATTAAAGAGTAGTTGAGGGTGTGGAGATTTTCTTGACAATTTTCATGTCGCATCCTGTTTACTCGTACTTTCTCTACACGTACTATGTACATAGTGTATAGAGAAGGTATTGTATTGCAACCAAAATTCATTTTACCGGAAATATATGTTTTGAGACCTCCTGAATAAATAAAAAAAAAAAAAAAAAGCAGTTTTAGAAAAATATCCGTGTGTGTTTGTGTGTGTGTGTGTGCAGCATGGCTAAAAAGAGAAGTTGATATTTAAGTTTAGTATCTTCCAAATATGTGACACGAAGATTTTCAAGAAAATTCCCCCACTGTAAACTACGATATGTATGGAAACATTTTCGAAAATTTTGATTTTCTCAAAAATGGCTCCAACTGTTTTGATTAAAATACCGTATATATAAGATATTTATATGAAAAATTACATTTATATCTTGAATTTTCTCTGAATAGCCCCTGAAGACATCTTTATTCTGAATGAATTTTGTATAACTGGTAAACTGTAAGAAATAGACAAAAAGCTACTACACATAAAATGTAGATCTCGTTAAAATAC
Source organism: Hymenopus coronatus (assembly GCA_030762935.1). Classification (NCBI taxonomy): domain Eukaryota; kingdom Metazoa; phylum Arthropoda; class Insecta; order Mantodea; family Hymenopodidae; genus Hymenopus; species Hymenopus coronatus. The sequence continues at coordinate 23,594,524 of CM060889.1, forward strand.
ACAATTTATCTCATATGCATGTTCTTCGTGGAGTTGACCGTTTTAAAGATATTCCTTGTCATTGGTTTCAGTTTAAAATGCTTCTTTACTCATACGGGAACTTGTCAACTGCTGGTCATGCAAAGAAACAGATTTAAATCACATAGCAACCACATTTTAAAACATTTGACTATCGCTTTAGCCTAGTGTATTCCCTCTTTTCCCTTGTATTTATAGAACAAGTAATAGGACAATTTTTATCTTGATTAGCATGATGAAGATAGAAGAATAAGCTTACTAACAATAATTTGTTACAGAGATGTATGAATGGAACACATCAGATTTTTTTTTACATTCTTTCCTTCTTTTTTACTTTCTCTACACGTACAATGTAAAAAGTGTATAGAGAAGATATTGTATTATACCCAAAAATTCGTTACCGAGAATTCACCGGAAATACATGTTTTCAGATGCTCTGAATCAAAAAAATGTATTTTTAGAAAAATGTCAGTGTATGTATATGTCTCTGTGTGTATGTGTGTCTGTGGGCAGCATAGCTCAAAAACGAAAAGACCGTTAAATACCAAACTTGGTATTTAAATTTGGTATCTTCCAAGGATGCGACATGAAGATTTTCAAGAAAATCTCCCACCCACAACTATCCTTTACATGGAAAAAAAATTTGAACATTTTGATTTTCTCAAAAATGTCTCTAACGATTTTGATTAAAATCTCTTATATTTAAGATATTTATATGACAAATAAAATCTATATCTTGAATTTTCTGGGAATAGCCTCTGAAGACATGCTTATTCTGGATGCATTTTAGGGAAATTTGCATAGCTGGTAAACCGTAAGAGACAGACAAAAACTTACCACACAAAAATTGAAGAGCTTGTTAAAAACGCAATTTATGTTATATACATTTTTTGCGTGAGGTTGGCAGTTTTTGAGACATTCCTTGTTATTAGTTTCAGGCTTTAAAATACTTACACTTTTCTCGTACAGGAATTTGCCAAACAAACAAAGGTACTTCAATCACATAGCAACCAGCTTTTACAAACTTTAACTCTCGATTTAACCTATGGTGCTCCCTTATTTCCCTTTCTACTTATAAGGAGACAAGTAATAAGACCCTTTCTACTAGTTTTTTTCTCGATTAGCGTTAAGTACGAGTAAATAGAAGAATAAGCTTTTTAACAATAATTTATTGTAGCGATGGAGAGAAAGTCATGTGAATGGAACATATCAGCCTTTTTATATTTATTCCTAAGCTTCTGTTTTCAAATTTGTTTCCTTTTGTTTTTATATATAGAAACACTGACATAAACACATTTGCAAACACCCACGCTTGAGGCGGGATTCGAGCCCCTGTACTTTGGAAGATATTGAACTTAAATATCAAGTTATTCTTTTTGCGTTATGCTGTTTACACACACACACACACACACACACACACACACACACACACGCACTCACACACATACATATATATACACACACACGCGCGCGCACACATACACAGACACACATACAAACAGTATTGTTGTAAAAATTGTTTTATATGGAGACCTCAATTCACATGGTGATATATTGATGTCGAATTTTTGGATGGAGTACAATTTTCCTCTATTTACCTTGCGTAGTGCTATGTTTTAAAGCGGGTTATTAAGTGTACTGTATAATAAATTAGGAAATAAATGCATGTTTAAAGCTTAATAAATGCATTAAGAATATTCTGTGCATTTTGTCCGAACCATGTGTTTATTTTTGATTGACTTACGCCATTTGTAATTTTACAAAACACGATTGTTAGGTGTTATATTGTAATGCATTGTATAACTATTACGTTTCAAAAGTAAATTAAAAAATGTTATGTGTTCCATTCACATGACTTTCTCTACATCTCTGTAACAAATTATTGTTAAAAAGCTTCTGCTTCTATTTACTTCATGCTAATCGAGAACAAATTAGCAGAAGTATCTTATTACTTGCTTCCTTGTAAGTAGAAGCGAAATAAGGGAGGACCATAGTTAAAGTGACAGTCAAAAGCTGGTTACTATGTGACTTAAGTTCCTTTGTTTGTATGGACACGAGTTGACAAATTCCTGCCTGTATGAGAAAAGTATGTTTTACAAAGCAGAAACCAATAACAAGGAATATCTCTAAAACGGCCAACTCCACGAAAAAAATCTATGTAACATAAATTGCGTGTTTTATTATGATCTACATTTTTTGTATAATAAATCTTTGTGTATCTCTTACGGTTTACCAGTAATGCAGCATTTCGCAAAGTTCACCCAGAATAAACATGTCTTCAGAGGCTATTCCCAGAAAATTCAAGATATAAATTTTATTTTTCATGTAAATATCTTTAAAATACGATATTTTAATCAAAATCGTTAGAGCCAATTTTGAGAAAATCAAAATTTTCGAAAAAAGTTCTATGTAAACGGTAGTGTCGCATCCTTGGAAGATACCAAACCTAAATACGAAATTTGGTATTTACGGTCTTTTCGTTTTTGAGCTATGCTGTCCACAGGCACACACACACACCCCCGCACACACGGACCTTTTTCCAAAAATGCTTTTCTTTTTTATTCAGGGGGATCCAAAACATGTATTTCCGGTGAAATCTCGGTATTGAATTTTTGGGTGCATTTCAATACCTTCTCTATACACTATATACATAGTACGTGTAGAGAAAGTAAAAATAGAAATGATTGTGTTTGAATTCTGTTGATTTTTGCCTATGAAGGTACTCTGCAATAACGTGCTGCTCTTGAACTACGCATTATACGGGAAAAGGAAACTGCAAGTGCGGCACTGTTTTCTGGCATTAATTTTAGAACAGACTAAAAATAGAGGCCAAGTAAGAGGGTGTAGAACCATAAGTACGGATGCCACGAGCTTCTTCATGCCACAAGAGTAGCATGTGAGCTATTGTAAAGCCCAAGCATGTATAGAAGAATCGTCGATTATTTTGTTGGTGAGTCTTTATTGTCCATCTCCTAAATATCGATACAATGACTTGCATGCTATTGTTTTATACCATTCTCTGTTGGAATATATATTTTCTAATTTGATTTTCTGTCACAAAGGAAATTGTTATCAACCAACGTAAAACTTTTTCATAAACTGTGCTATATTTTCCAAAATTAAACACGCCTCCAGTAAAGCTCATTTTAGCTCAAATTTAAAAAGTCAGTTTTATTTTTCGTTCAAAGAGATCTTGATAGCTGCACGACTCTTAGATGCAAGCGCCAATTCCCATATTTGTGCATCGGCTACCAAGGGAAACCTAATCCTTGCCAGAAATGTCTTCCAGTCATATGTAAGGGGTGCATTTCGTTATAAATGAAAAGAGAAGAGGGATACTTTTATGATTATGCATATTAGTAGTGTGTAAAGATTGCGTCCACGTTAAGATGTGTCAAAAAATCTTGTGTTCCAATCACATGAGTTTCTCTACATCGCTGTAACAAATTATTGTTAAAAAGCATATTCTAATTCTATTTTATGATAATCGAGATAAACATTAGCAGAAATTGACTTAATTGCTTGCTTGTAAGTAGGAGGAAAATAAGTGAATACACTAGGCTAAAACGATAGTCAAATCTTTTAAAAGCTGGTTGCGATGTGGATGAAATCCGTTTCTATGCAGGGCCAGGAGTTTACAACTTTCCGTATAAAAAGTATTTTAAATCTGAAACAAATATCAAGGAATATCTCAGAAATTGTCAATTCAGCGAAAAAAACGATATGACCTAAATTGTGTGTCCTAACGTGATTACATTTCTTGTGTGGTAAGTTTTTGTCTATCTCTTACGGTTTACCAGTTACACAAAATTCGTTCAGAATAGAGAGGTCTTTAGAGGCTGTTCTCAGAAAATTCAAAATATACATTTTATTTGCCATACTTTAACATACGGCATTTTGATCATAATCGTTAGAGCCATTTTTGAGAAAATAAAAATTTTCGAATTTTTTTCCATGTAAAGGTTATTTTGGGATGGGGGATTTTCTTGAAAACATTTGTAAAGTAAAACAAAGGCTTTTCCTCCTCCCAAAAAGAATTTTCGCCCAAAATTCAAACTTTTAAGAACAAAACAAAACATCGCATCCTTTTTTTTTTACTCCATGGCACGACAGCTCACGGGGAACCTTGGCCTACCGCCCGGCCGCTGCGTCCCCCATCTCGGTCCACTACAGACGTCATGGATGGGGTGCAGTATTGGAGGGTGAGACGTGGTAAGCGCCTCGAATCCCCCTGGCCGGTTAATGCGGTCCTCATGACCTTGAGCCGCTACTTCTCCATCAAATAGCTCCTCAATTGGCCCCCCAGGGACCTTACGAGGCTGAGTGCACCCCGGGCCAGGTCTCCCAGCGGGGGAAAAATCCCCACGCCGGTACTGGGGATCGAACCCAGGTCTCCCGCTTGGTAAGTAGCAACGCTAACATCGCATCCTTGGAAACTTAAAAATACCAAGTTTGGTATTTAACAATCTTTTCGTTTTTGTGCTATGCTGTCTTCAGACACACACACACACACACACACACACACACACACACACACACACACACACACATGGGCCTTTTTTTCTTTCTTTTTTTAATCCGATTCCGGGGGACCCAAAACATGCATTTCTGGTGAAATCTCAGTATCAAATTTTGGGTGCATTACAATACCTTCTTCTATACACTATGCACATGGTAAGTGTAGCGAAAGTAAAAATCAATTTATGATCGCATAGAGCGTATTTTCTTATTACTTTCTCTACACGCCATGTACATAGTGTATAGAGAAGGTACTGTATTCCATCCAAAATTTGATACAGATATTTCACCAGAAATACATGTTTTGGGTCCCCTTGAATCCCAAAAAAAAAAAGCATTTTTGGAAAAAGGTCCGTGTGCGTGTGTTTGTGTGTGACAGTGGACAGCATAACTCAAAAACGAAAAGACTGTTAAATACCAAACTTGGTATTTAAGTTTGGTATCTTCCAAGGATGCGACACGAAGATTTTCAAGACAATTCCCCCACCCCCAACTAACCTTTACATGGAACATTTTTCGAAAATTTTGATTTTCTCAAGAACGGCTCTAACGAATTTGATTAAAATATCGTATTTTAAAGATATTTACCTGACATATAAAATGTATATCTTGAATTTTCTGGGAATAGCCTCTGAAGACTACTTTATTGTGGATCAATTTTACGAAATTTTGCATAACTGCTAAACCGTAAGAAGCGGACAAAAACTTACCACAAAAAAATGTAGAGGACATTAAAACACACAATTTATGTTATATACATTTTTTTTTTTCTTGGAGTTGATCGTTTTCGAGATATCTCTTGCTTTTGGTTTCAGCTTTGGAAAACTTATAGGTACTTTTCTTATACACTAATTTGTCAACTCCTGTCCATACAAACAAAGGAACTTCAATCACATAGCAACCAGCTTTTGACTTTCACTTTAACCTATGGTACTCCCTTATTTCGCTTCTGCTTACAAGGAAGTAAGTAATAAGATTATTTCTGCTAATTTTTCCTCGATTAGCATGAAGTAAATAGAAGCATAAGCTTTTTAACAATAATTTTGTTGTAGAGATGTAGAGAAAGTCATGTACATGGAACAGATTAGATTTTACTTTAATAAGAATTTTCTTAATACTGCTTTCCCATATTTACGTATTTTCCTCCTTATTATGTACTGCAGTTGTTATACTAATTTAGTCTCTAATGATTTTGAATTAAATACCTTGTATTAAATATGTCAAATATAATGTATATCTTGAGTTTTCTGGGAGGAGCCTCTGAAGGCCTCTTCATTTTGGATGACTTTTTTTTTTATTTTGTTTCATTTATATAGACCCCCTTTAACATCTAAGGTCATATCGGGGGCTTTGCACTTGAAACAACTCGTTGTCAGTAGGTTTAAATCAACCACTAGGGGTTCTTGTATGTGAGATAAAATAGATGACCTGTGCGAATAAATACTTGATAAATACTTGGAAACACACATATAATGGTTATTACCTACATTTAAATACTTAATTTATCTGGGGAGGATAGGGAATAATGTGGACTAGAGAGAAATTCCCAACCCCAGCTGGGAATTGAACCCAGAACCCTTGCACGGCAGGCAGATGCTCTACTGACTGAGCTAAGTGGCCAGCCGCTGACTTTTCTTGATATGATATGGAGTACAAACCATTGTTTTTACACTATTGAAAATGATTATCAAAAGTCTCACATGTATTACATTCACTTGTATTTTGGCGTTTACAAACTATTGTAATACATGTCAGTACTAAGGAGTTACGGATGCTTAAGTGATAGTAACCTTTCTAAAAAGCTGCCTATATGCTGGCTATAACATTTCATATTTTTGTGGCATTGCAAGAAATAAGGGTTTGGTGATGACATCAAAGGTAGTCAAACCAATAAGAACGAATGTCTATATATTTATACAACTTTTTATTTTAGAGATATGCATACCCACACATCACATACACCGTAGTGTAATGGTTACCATGCTAACCTGGCGGACAATGGATTTTTTCGGATGTAAAAATCCTTAGCATGGCTTCCTTTGGAAGGGAAGTAAAGCCGTGGTCACATGCTGTAGATTTACGGCACGTAAAAGAACTTCAAGCCTGACAGAGAGGCCTCTGTGCAAAATTAATCAGTCTTTCATGCCCAATTTAGAATGGGACGCTGAGAATCACAGTACACACACACATGCACTCATGCATACACTCTCACACACATACACACACGTGGCTCAGTTGGTTAGGCATTGAGCTTTTGATCCCAAGATCATGGATTCAAACCCAGCCCAGATAGATAGGTGTGTGTGGCTCTTATTACAAGTATAACCTTTTATTTTAGGGTGGGTTTAATATGGGTATACAATACTCAAAGAAACCTAAAACATTTTAGTGCTTCTTATATGAATTTCCTATTGTAATTCTCCCTGTAATGCAAAGTTCTTCTTGTTTCATTACAAAAGTTTTCTTCTAAAAATGGTTCCCGTGCTTATAGCCAAAACTCCTTTATTTTAAGCATGAGATATTGTTTGTTTATGTCTGTAAAATTTATGGTATTAAACTTTACTTTATTACAGTAACATTTGAAATAGTTTAAAAAGAACATTTCTTCATTCATTATGCATTTTATGATAATAGGAACTTCCTCTGGCAGCACAGAGGGACCAGTTCGAACAGAGAAGGAAGATGGAACTGAAAATAAGATTGCAAAGCTGACTGCTAGGGTAGAGCTGCTAGAAAGTGAATTGAAGGTATGTCTATTATACTAGTAGAACCAACAGTCCCTTTACCAAAATGATTGATAGATGCTTTCCTCTTTTTCTTCAGTCTTTATAAGTGGTATGAGTGTCACTTCAAAAGTTTTTAGAATGGATGCAATAAAATATTAAATACATTAGATCAAATCATTACATTTTTCTAAGTATTCTCCATTGCATTCTATATACTGTATCAGCCCTTCAAACCATTTTTCAAATGCTGTACGTCATTCTTCTTTGGAAAAAGTTCAAATATATTCTTTGTATACAGCTGCTGTAGCTTCAGTAAACTCAAATCGTTGACCTCTTCATTTTTGTTTCATTTTGGGGAATATTACAAACTTGCATGAGGCCAGATCTGGACTATAGGGAGGATGGGACAAATATTTGACTCCTGGATTGTTTCTTGTACAATGTGGGCAGAGGCATTGTCATAGTGCAGCAAAATTCCACACAGACTAGTCTTTGCTACACTATGACAGTCTTAGGACTTTTTTTCTCAGTTCATTGAACAATTGTAGCCGACATTTTGTAGTGTACCATGAAGTAGTAATAGTCTTTCACCCCTCAGGCAGAGATGCCACGATGTGACCACTTACTGAGAAGAAGAGACTATAATTTTCATGCCAAAATTTCTTGTTCATTTCAATTTTGTTGGAGATCTTCCCCTGGGAAAAACCAGACTGAAAACTATAATTTAATTTCTGGAGCATACTGGTAAATCTGCATTCATCACCTGTTACAATGCAAATATGTTTTGGATCCTCCTTCATTAAATTTTTCAATTATTTCTTGACACTATTGCATGTATGCTTTTTTCTGTTCCTTTGTGAGGTGATAGGGGATCAAGAAACTATAGAGCTTCCTGTCATGAAGTTTTTCTTTCAGGATTGTTTTCTCTGTTGCTGATCGAATATTTAGGGTCTCTTGAATCTGACCATATTATGTGCAATGATGATCTTCCTGCAACACGTGCTCTGCTTTCAGCACATTTTTGTTCATTGTTGATGTAGCCAGCCATTCTGTTCAGTCTTCATCTTTGAGGGAATCCCTTCCTCTTCTAAACTCTGTCTACTATTGATAAGTGGTGAAGGGCAAAGGTCTCCATTTTCCCTCTGTTAAACCAACTTTAAAGTCATAGAAAATCATAGAATGGAATGCTCTTGCTAAAGATCCGTCCTGGCATATGGCATAGTAACACCTGCTATACCTATATATACCATGGTGCTGATGATGCACATTGTTAGAGCATGCCCAGACTTGCACATGTTGCCATCCGAAATTCAATCTGAAAAGCTGCTTTAGTTTACAACAACTCATTGTAGTCCATTCTCAAAAATTTAGAGTGATCCTCATATAGAGGTATCCTAAACTTAGGCCAAGAATATTTCCTTCCCAAATTTCTGTTCCCAAAAATCATTTCATTTTATATATACAATCAATTAAGAAGTAGAATGCAACTGGATGTATTTAGAAACAGATTGGGCTCTCAATAGCACCCAGAGAAGGGAAGCAGCTTGGGATTTTGGAATTGTGAAGGGATAAAAAATGAAACAGCTAATGGAACAATATTTAGTGGCAAAATTAGACATTTTGGCTAAAAGAAGATGATATAAACGTAAATGATTTGAATTATTATGGGAGGCAAGGGGAAATGATAGCTAAGAAAGGAAGAGTATTATGATAGCTGTGAGTATTTGCTTAACTCAAAAGTTAAAAAATGCTAGTCTATGCTTAGAGAAATATTTTGGATGATAATGTAGACAAACAATAAGTTGATGCTATAATCTCTATAGGAATAATCTATAAGCCATCACTTCACAAGTCAGTTGGTTAGGAGCTGGCCTTCTGATTTCAAGGTCGCAGGTTCAAACCCTACCCAAACTGATGGTTTTTGAGTGTGTTTGAAAGTGACAGCCCATGTCAGTAATTTACTGGCATGTAAAAGAACCCCAAATTCTGGCAGACCAGGGGCGCTGATATGATCATCATTAGCAAACAAATAATTTATCACTTCAAGTTTCACAAGTCTGAATTGTTTTAACATTTAGAAAAATGCATTGATTACTTAAGGGAATTATAGAGGAGTTTAGAATTTATAATAATGGGAGACTAATGAAAGGATAGGAGAAATGGAGGGACTAGAAGACTGGCAAAGTGAGGAATCACTGAACAAAGCAAATAGCTCAGATGTATCAAAGATAAGATTGTATATAGAAGCAGTGAAACATTTATAGAGTTTTGTGAATTAATTCATTGGACATTTTAAATGGAAAATATGGAGAGGATTAATAAGGCAAATTTATATTTTTAAATAATAATGGTCAAAGTGGTCACTAATAGTGGTCACTTTCCACTAACAGTGGATATTTGGTTTAAAGTTGAGTGAACAACATTTAGAACAAAATACTTGCAAACATGAATATAAGAGATTTAAATGGAAGGAAGAATGTTAAGAGTAAATTTTTACAATTATTAGACTCTAATTGATCTGCCAGCTTGGAATAAAAATTTTGATAATAGAGGCAGAAATAGAATAATAAGTGGTAAGGATAGTCGGTGCTCATGTAGAGCTCTTTTCAAAGAACAAAAAATATTGCCTCTTACTTGCATATTGATATTGGAGACATTAACTTATATTAGAAAAATGTCAGCTTGAAATAAATCAAAACCTCCATCAATATAATACTCGACAAAAGGATGCATTACGTGTTCAGTTCTGTAGAACCAACATAACTAAAAATAATATAAAGAATTTGGGTATTAGACTATTTAACATATTGCCTCAGAATATCAAAGTAATTACTAAAATCCACCATTTTAAAAAAACATTTAAAATCGTTCCTACTACTGCATACATTTTATTACATAGATGTATATGTATCATATTGTACAAATACCATGAGTTAATAAGTCTGTGTTATAGTGTGTATTCAAAATATAATGTGAATTATTAGCTCTTAATAACTTAATGATGTGTAATTGAAAATTGTTTATTGTCTTATTATGTAGCTAATACTACTGTATACATGTATAAAGTTAGTGGAATATTTATACCATTGACATGTCTGAATAACAATGTAAATTGTTCTAAAAGGATTAATAAAAAAAAAAAAAAAGTAATGAAGTTATATAACTTTATAATGCAATGGGCAGGTAATTAGATGCTAATGAATAAGAGGGAAAATAAAATTAGGAAAGAGTGGTTTGATAAGGAAAGCAGAGTAAATAAATCAATAGTGAAACAAAGATAAGTAAAATGGAGAGAGATAGGAAATTACCTCTACACATTATTATATGGAAAGTAAGAAATACCATCAAGAACTGATAGAAAATAGAAAAATCAAGTGTTCCATTCACATGACTTTCTCTATATCTCTGTAAATTATTATTGTAAATAAGCTTATCCTTTATTTATTTCATGCTAATTGAGAAAAATTAGCAGAAATAGTCTTATTTCTTGCTTTATTGTAAGTAGAAGCGAAATAAGGAAGTACCATAGGTTAAAGTGAAAGCCAAAAGCTGGTTGCTATGTGACTGATGTTCCTTTGTTTGTATGGTCAGAGTTGACAAATTCCTGTATGAGAAAAGTATAAGTTTTTCAACGCTGAAACCAAGAAAAAGGAATATCTCAAAAACGATCAACTCCACGAAAAAAATGTATATAACATAAATTGTGTGTTTTAACGTGCTCTACAGTTTTTGTGGGTTAAGTTTTTGTCCATCTCTTACGGTTTAGTAGTTATGAAAAATTCACCCAGAATAAAGTAGTCTTCAGAGGCTATTCCCAGAAAATTCAAAATATACATTTTATTTGTCAGATAAACAACTTTAATATACGATATTTTAATCAAAATTGTTAGAGCCATTTTTGAGAAAATCAAAATGTTCGAAAAAAGTTCCTTGTAAAGGGTAGTTTGGTGTGGGGGGATTTTTCTCAAAATCTTCGTGTCGCATCCCTGGAAGATACTAAACTTAAATACCAAGTTTGGTATTTTACCGACTTTTCATTTTTGAGTTATCGTGTTCACAGACACACGGACACACACACACACACACACACACACACACACAAACACACACACACACAAGGACCTTTTTTTGAAAATACTTTTTTTGGATACAGGGGACCCTAAAACATATATTTCCGGTGAAATCTCGGTATCAAATTTTTTGGTGGAGTGCAATACATTCTCTATACATTATGTACATAGTGCGTATAGAAAAAGTAAAAATAAGCAGAAGTTGGAAAAGGCTAATAAAGTAATTAATATAATAAGCAATAAAAATATAAGTAAAATATGGAAAGTTATAACATTCATATACAAGAAATATATGAGTATATTCAATATATCTCAGGGGGAAAGATTAGATTATTAAGTAAAAAAACTTTATAAAAATATCAGAATACATGGGAGCTATGAATATTATAGAAATAAGTAATAATTTGTGGAACTATTAGACAGTGAAATAAAAAATGAGGAAGTAATATAACAGGTCAAACTGCTGGCATTAAATACAGGTCCCAGAATAGATGGTATTACCAACAGAATTTTTAAAGGAATGGTATTGTATTGGGAATAGAGTGGAAGTGCTGAGAAATATATTCAGTTTAATGAAACTAAAAGAATCACAATGCACATTTGGAGAAAAGCCATTACACACCAGCTATACAAAGCCAAAGGCAGTATAGATAAACCTAACAGCTACAGGAGAATGGCTTTCTTATGTAATGTAGCAACAATTTTATTGGTATTTTGAACACTATGCTTGAGATCATTAAAGCATGGATCAAGCTGATTTTTGCTGCATCCCTGCAAATAGCTATACAGTGGTTCTTTGAATGCAAAAGTAGATAGGTGTATGTCGATTGTGGAGTGTGAGAATGTAGTGTAAAGGTATAGGGGCAGTAAGGAGAAAAGATGAACAGTAGTGTAGTATAGTAGGACTATTAATAAGGCTACTACTACTTCTTCTTCTTCTTCTTCTTCTTCTTCTTCTTCTTCTTCTTCAGATTAGGCTAAAATCTCTTCCAACTTCATTCTCTTTGCTTGCCCAGGAGTTAGAAAAATAAATAACAGCATCCTATTTGAGAAATGTATAACAGCTTTAAAAATGAAATATGACATACCTTGGAAATAGATGACTTAAAAAAAAAAAAGAAAAGAAATAATAATAATAAATACAATATTTGACATAATTTGTGTGTTTAAATGAGATCTACATTTTGCAGTCTGACTCTACCTCTCCACCTTCTGTCCTACACATGGCTGGTGTGAAAAAACAATTAATTGACTTAATAGTTGTGTGATTATAAAGCCCAGGACTTAAGCATTACAGAGTTTGTAAGTCATTCATTGCAGTATGATATCTCAAATAGTTCAAGGTCTCCCTGTGGTATATTGGGAAAAATGAGAGTCTGTTGGAGAATTTGGTGCCATGCCGCCATGTTGCCATGGCAACTCAGTGGTCAAAGCAACTGGTTGGAAACCCTGGCTATGGCAGCAAGTTTTTCTGTCTGACTCTACCTCCTCACCTTTTGCAAGTTATGAAAAAGTAATCCAGAATGAAGAAGACTTCAGAGGTTATTCCCAAAGAATTCCAGATATACATTTTGTCATAAAAATGTCTTAAACAAATGGTATTTTAATCAAAATTGTTATAGTCATTTTTCAGAAAATGAAAATTTAAAAAGATTTTTCCATGTAAAGTGTAGTCTAGGGCGGGAGAATATTCTTGAAAATCTTTGTGTTGTATCCTTAAAAGATACTGAACTTAAATATCAACTTTTTTTTTCAACTATGCTGATCACATATGCATACCCAAACAAGCACACACACCCGAGCGCGTGAATGCACACACCTTTTTTGAAAATGCATTATTTTTGTATTCTGGTAAAATCACAGTATTGAATTTTTGGATAGAATATAATAATTCTCCTACTTACTATACACAGTAAACAATATAGAGATTATAGCAACCAGAAGATTTCCACTTATGATTTCTGCCCACTAAAGGATGATTTGTGAACTATAAAAGCACTTACTCCCAAACTACAAGATACATTGTGCCTGACAGATAAGCTATTTGGGACTTAGTGACTTCAACTAGAATGATGATAGGACATAACAAAGCAGAATTTAGCCGTATAATAAATACAATTATGAATTATAAAACTTGTTAGTCATAAACTCTAAATTTATGCAAAAGATGTAACTTTTTTATGCTTTCCTGCACTCAGTGCTTGTCATTGTTTGTGATTTCACAGGTACATAAAACTGAATAAAAATCTGTTTTTCATTCATGACTTTTCTATTCTTTATAATTTACTTTTACTAGATTCTACTAACTATTCTTACAAACATTATTTTCCTACCAGTTTTGCATTAGTCAAGATAAACATTTGTAGAATAATTTCATAACACACTTTATTGTGTTAACCAGGTACATACAGCAAACTGAAGTAATGGTAAAAATATTTAAAAGCAGGTCACTATATGCTAGCCTTGAAATTAAAACCTCTTTCCATAATATTATGAGAAATAACTGAATGCTTAAAAATAATAAAGTAGTGAATACTACATTGTCATTTAATATCTAATAGCAGATAATCTCTATTTGAATAAATTATGTATTTTTCTAGTAAATGTTTTTCTTTATAGTTATAGTTTTTAAGTGAGCTTAAAAGCAACAGCCCCAAGTAAATAGATATGCTGGCATGCAAAAGAAGTCCTGCGGAACGAAATTCTGGCACACTGGCAGCACTAACATCATACTGGCAATTGACAGAATCTTTAGCAAACAAATACATGTCTAATCCAAACATTAATGGGAATATACAGTGAAGTACCTAATCAATTGAGAGAGAGAGAGAGAGAGAGAGAGAGAGAGAGAGAGAGAGAGAGAGAGAGAGAGGAGGGAGGGAGGGAGGGAGGGAGGGAGGGAGGGAGAGAGAGAGATTTCTAAAAATCATTTTTGAGGGGGCCTCAAAAAATGTAAACCTTGACATAAAATTGTGGTTCTATCTACATTTATTAGGCATTGAAGGTAGAGACTAAAAAGGGCCTATCTAGTTATTTATAGAAAATTCATATATAAATTCAAAATATAGATTTTACAATGCCAGTTTTTAAACATATTTTTTATTAACTTTGAACAACTATTTTTACTTTCTCTATACATACTATATACATAGTGTATAGAGAAGGTATTGCACTCCACCAAAATTTTTGAGACCAAGATTTCACTGGAAATATATGTTTTAGGGTCCCCTGTATCCAAAAAAATCTGATGTGTAGCATTCACATGACTTTCTCTACATTCCTGCAACAAATTATTCTTAAAAAGCTTATACTTCTATTTACTTCATGCTAATCAGAAAAAATTAAAGGAAATAGTCTTATTACTTGCTCCCTTGTAAGTAGAAGCAAAATAAGAGAGTAGTATAGATTGAAGTGATAGGCAAACCCTGGTTGGTATTTCACTGAAGTTCCTTTGTTTGTATGGACAGCAGTTGGCAAATTCATGTATGAGAAAAGTATGTTTTTCATAGCAGAAACCAAAAGCAAGGAATGTGTCAAAAACGATGAACTCCACGAAAAAATTGTATATAACATAAATTGTGTGTTTTAACGTGCTCTACACTTTTTGTGTAGTAAGCTTTTGTCCATCTCTTACGGTTTAGCAGTTATTTAAAAGCCAGTAAAATTTATCCAGAATAAAGTAGTCTTCAGAGGCTATTCCCAGAAAATTCAAGATATGCATTTTATTTGTCAGGTAAATGTCTTTAATATATGATATTTTAATCAAAATCGTTAGAGCCATTTTTGAGAAATTCAAAAGTTTCGAAAAAAGTTCCATGTAAAGGGTAGTTTGGGGTGAGAGGATTTTTCTCAAAATCTTTGTGTCGCATTCCTGGAAGATACTAAACTTAAATACAAGTTTGGTATTTTACCGACTTTTCGTTTTTGAGTTATCGTGTTCACAGACACACGGACACACACACACACAAACACGGACCTTTTTGTGAAAATGCTTTTTTTAGATAAAGGGGACCCTAAAACATATATTTCCGGTGAAGTCTCGGTATCAAATTTTTGGTGGAGTGCAATAGCTTCTCTATACACTATGTACATAGTGCGTATAGAGAAAGTAAAAGGTATTTTCAGAAAAAGGTCCTTGTGTGTGTATGTCCGTGTGTCTGTGAACACGTTAGCTCAAAAACGAAAAGTCAGTGAAATACCAAACTTGGTATTTAAGTTTAGTATCTTCCAGGGATGCGACACAAAGATTTTGAGAAAAATCCCCCCATCCCAAACTACCCTTTACGTGGAACTTTTTTCGAAAATTTTAATTTTCTAAAAAATGGCTCTAACGATTTTGTTTAAAATATTGTATATTAAAGATATTTACCTGACAAAAAAAAAAAAAAAATGTATATTTTGAATTTTCTGGAATAGCCTCTGAAGACTACTTTATTCTGGGTCAATTTTATGGAATTTGGATAACTGCTAAACTGTAAGAGATGGAAAAAAAACTTACCACACAATAAATGTAGAACACTTTAAAACACACAATTTATGTTATATACATTTTTTTCGTGGAGTTGATTGTTTTTGAGATATTCCTTGTTTTTGGTTTCAGCTATAGAAAACTTTTACTTTTCTCATACAGGACTTTGTGAACTCGTGTCCATTCAAACAAAGGAACTTCAGTCACATAGCAACCAGCTTTTGATTATCACTTTAACCTATGGTACCCCCATATTTCACTTCTACTAAGGAAGCAAGTAAAAAGACTATTTCTACCAATTTTTCTCGATTAGATGAAGTAAATAGAATAATTTGTTAAAGTGAAGTAAAAAAAATCATGTGAATGGAACACATCAGATTTTTTATAAAATAATATATAACAAAAGATTTCAGTCAGATTGTTTGAAGTATGAGAATTTCATTGAAAATCTCTATCTTTCTCAGTTGCATCTTTAAAAGATCCTTAATTTATGTACTGTACATATATTCTTAGTTTTCTTATACCTTATTTAGACTTGCTATTTTTATTTTCCCTTTGGTCCAACATACACCTTTAACATGGTTATATATGTATAGTGGCCTTGCTCTACATCATGCTACTATTCTTTCCCCTTTTTTCTTATTTTTGAATCTCTTTCCTCTCCTGTCTTCTTGTTGTTCATTCTTATCCATTCTCTCTGATCTTACAAAAGAAGCTACCTGTACCTTTTATATTTTTCTCTCCTTTTGCAGACAGAACCCTCCTGATTATTATTTCCCATCCAATTTATCACATTTTTGCTGCCAGATTTGATTTCTCCATATCAATACAATGGAAATCTATGTCAATTTCTCTGCACATTGGACCTTTTCTTACATCTTCATCATGTCTTAGGCCTTTGATGTTTTTAACCTCTGTTCTCACCCATGCAAATCCCTCTCTCCCTAGTTTATTGCATATCTCTATGTACTTTCCCTCTCCCATATTCTTTTTATTCCTCTATATATCCTCAAGGACATTTTCTCTCTTATACTACTAAAAATATCTTTATCAATATCTTCCAGCCTTAATTCTTTACTTTCTAAAAGCCTTGTTTTTATATTCTGCATTTAACCATGAGCTTCCCATATCTATTTTCTCCACAATTTTCTGTATTTTTACTAACCATGACCCTTTCCATTTATTTTTGTCTAGAATGCTAAAGCATTCTTTAATAATATCCCTATGCTCTAGTTTGGAAATGTTATACAGATATTTCATGGCTCTTGTGACAATTTTGACCTTGGTGAAATGTCTCCTCATTTCTAACTGAACTGCCCCATTTGGTATGCTATTGGTCGACCTATAACATATTTACAAAAGGATCTATTAATTTTATCAACCCCTCTCCAAGAATCATCTATTCCCCATATCTCTGCTCTATATAGCATTTTGTTTTCCACTACAGCTGAATAAATTCTTTGAAGACATTTAACATGCATGACTTATACATAATGTAATAATATTCATAGCCATTTTTGCTTTTGCTATACACATTTTTTTTTTGCTCACTCCAACTTCCATTGGAACTTAATCTATTCCCCAGGAGATCAAATCTCCTTACAACCTCTATTTCCTCTTCCTTTAATCTGCCATTTCTCATCCTTACATAATCTGTACCTGTTTTTAAAAATCATGATAAATTTAAGTATGACTTTTTTTATTATATAAAATATCTTATATTTTAGTTTACGATATTATTTTTTTCTAGAAATGCTTGCCTATTTTGTTTCTAAATTCAGAAAACGTTAAAATGTGCATTTTTGGTGAAATTTTGATTATTTTTACCCAAATGAAAACACTAAACAAAGAACATGAAAGAAATACAGATACTAAACAAATACTTTTTAAACATTATACTTTATATCCTTAAAATATATTTAAGATCATTTTGGTATCCAAGTTTTTGTTGCAATTTTTCTATTAATAGTGATTTATGTTATTTTGTTAAAGGTTCGAACAGCAGAAAGAGATACCCTAAAAGAAAAGCTTGAACATGCTGAGAAAGAGTTACAAAAGCTCACTATTCATGCTAATTCCACAATTTCAACTGGTGTTGGTGAGAGTAATGTTACCACTTGTGACAAACCATCTCAGCAAAACGATGACTCTGCACTACAGAAACAAAATGAAGATTTGCGCTCTGCACTGAACAAGAGTGATGAGCTTCTGAAAGACAAATCTGAACTCTGTGCCAACCAGGAACGGCAGAATGTAGCACTTACATCTCAAGTGACATCATTGAAAGAAGTGGTTGCTATAACCAAAGATCTACTAAATATACGTAATATGGAAGTGGAACATTTACAGAGTGATATGGAGTCAATGGAATCTAAAATTAATGCAGAGCGATCTAGGCATAATGATCTACTTCAAAAGATGGATGAAGCAGCAAATATCAATGCAAAGTTGAAGAGTGAATATCACACTCAGCTCAAAATATTTCAGGATTTGAAGGAGAAGTATGAAGAGAAAGTAAATGTTTTAACTTCACAGAAGGATGAACTTAAAAAGGAACTACTTTCAGCTAAAAGTGCACAGAATGCTGCTCCAGTAACACCCTCAAAAGGGATACAGATACAAAAAAGTCACAAAGAAGATAGTGATCATACAGATGATACAAATGCAGTACCAGAAGACCAGATTCAAAAGGCTCAGTAAGTAGTACTGGCCAGTAAGAAAAGGACAAGAGGTCAAATACCTACCTAAAACTGATAGGCTAAAAGACTGTTATGAAATATTGGATTTTAATATCTGACCTGGGAAATTAGCTACCATTTTTCCCCCATAAATATGTTTTACAAATGTAATCTTATTTTTGTGACTTTTTTGCTATTTTAATAACTCTGACTTTATTCAAAAGTTTTGTTAAATTACTCTTACTGATAAAAGGAAATAAAGTGATAAAATGTTGTTGTATACTTGTTTTAAAGCAATGTGAACATCTGACCAAAGTTTTGTCTTTCTTGACATCCTTATCCAAAGCATCTATTTTAATCCAAAAAGCTTCTGAATATTTTGTAATTATATATAGATATTTTTGTCTACAGTTACTATTAGTGATCACTGCCTTTAGCTGAAAAATAAAAGACAACTTTAAAGTGTTGGATGAATCACGCTAGAAAAATTAAAATAATTTTAAATTTAGTGCATTTATGTCACTGTAAAATCTCACATATTTGCTTTATTTAAAGCTCAATGGTGCCCTGCATTGTAATAGAGGGAGTTGGAATGCATGCTCAAATTCTATATCATAGAATGCACATAGGTTTAAGTCTAGCCATGATATGCATATTTTTCAGTCCAGTATGCATTCACACTCAGCATTATGAGGAATATGAAGGAAGAGTGGTAATAGATATCAGGAACAGAAGACCAATGTTTTGGCTTATGGTAACCCAATGTTGATATTATCTACATGAACCAGTTTTAGGATTGCCCATCTATGTTGCATACATGTAAACATGGAGCTGAATGTCAGGTTAATAGGCCAGGTGCAACACATGTATTGCACTTCAGTGTGCATATGATATGGAGCCACCCAAAATAAAAATTGAAACAACACTTTATTGTTTAATGTATAGTATGCTTTTAACATATTACCAAAGCTTTAAATTATAATGCTACCATCCAGAAAAAGATCTGGTGTCGTACATCCAAATGAACTTTCTTAACTCATTCTTCAGCAAAATATTCTTAAAAAATCTTATTCTTTTAATTCATGTAAGTTGAGATAAGCATCGGCAGAAATACTTTCATTACATATTTCCAGCAGGAGTAGGCGAGTGCTGTATGCTTAAGACATAGTTAATCATTGTGATGGGTTTTAAATTCCATTATCTTTGCTTGACCAGTAGAAAGAAAAATGAATAACAATTTTCTATTTGTGAAAAATATAAGAATGGGGAAATTGAAAACAATAATAAGTGCTTAAGTCTACAAAAAAAGTTTTTGATATAAATTGTGTGTTTTGACAAGTTCTTCATTTTTTGTGTAGTAAGTTTTTGTCTCTCACAGTTTACCAGTCATCCAGAATGAAATAAATCTCAGAGGCTATTCCTGAAAAATTAACAATATACATTTAATTTCCATTAGGTATTTCATGATATATATGTTATACATGACGTTTTTTTTTTTTTTTTTTTTATTGTTTCATTTATATAGCCCCCTTTAATATCTAAGGTCATATTGGGGGTTTTCCACTTGAAACAACTCATTGTCTGTAGGTTCTTTTATGCTGGTTTTAAATCATTTTGTTTTACTCAAACATGCACACATTCACACTCACATACAAACTGCCAGACTCTGTGGGGGATAGGGAATTATTCTGGCTAGAGAAAAATTCCCCACCCCAGCTGGGAATCGAACCCGGGACCCCCAAGTGAGAAGTCAGCTTGCTGACCACTTGACCATGGAGGCAGTCATGAGGTATTTTAATCAAGATTGTTAGAGCAATTTTTGAGAAAATAAAATTGTCAAAAAATGTTCCCTGGAAAACATAATTGGGGTATGGGGAAATCCCCATGTTAAATTCCTGGAACACACTAAGCTGATTTATTGTACGATTGTGTGTAACAGTGAAGTTTTGTAACATGTAGTAAAAGTAGCAAGTTACCTATAACTTTACATACTGTTGTAAAAACATATAATATATAACATACAATATTTATTTTTGAATAAAAATTAACAATAATTTGCTGTTATAGCAAATATATCATAGATGAGTTTAATTTCTTTGATTCCATAAAGAAATGTCTAAGAAGAACATTTTCTTTGTATTGATATACATTTTGCTTCAAACTCTACTTTTTGAAATTGCCCAATTAATTTATTAGACAAAATATAACAGGAGAATGAGTTCTGTATAAAACTATCAAAAATAAGGTAACTGAATGTCTACAGAGTAAGGCAGGGGTGAGGCACGGTTGTAAACTTAGTGTAGAGCTATTTAACCTTTATATTGACAATATCCTAGAGGAGATCCAGAGATATAATGTACAATAATAAAGAAATTCTAGGTTTACTGTTTGTGGATAACTTGGTAGTTGAAGGGTTGAGGAAGGCAATCAAGGCGATAAATAATTTTTGTAGAAAATGGTGGCTTAAAGTAAATGAAAAGAAAACTAAGATCATAGTTTTAAAGGGTACAAATTATATTTATATAAGGATGAGAAATGGCAGATTAATGGAAGAGAAATAGTGGTTGTAAGGAGATTTGATTACCTAGGGATTAGAATAAATTCCAATGGAAGCTGGAATGAACAAAAAAAAAAAAGATGTGTACAGTAAAAGGAAAAATGGCCATGAGTATTATGAGGTCATGTTTAAGAAAACTACCAGACATGCATGTTAAATGATTTGAAAGAATTTATACGGCCATAGTGGAAAACAAAATGCTATATAGAGCAGAGGTATGGGGAATAGATTGTTCTTGGAGAGGGGTTGATAAAATTAGTAGATCTTTTTTGTAAATATGTGTTAGGTCTACCAATAGTACAACAAATGGGACAGTTCAGCTAGAATTGGGGAGACATTTCACCAAGGTCAAAATTATCAGGAGCTATAAAATATCTCCATAGGTATTCTTATCTAGAGGATAGGGATATTATTAAAGAATGCTTTAGCATTTAGGAAAAAAGTAAATGGGAAGAGTCAGGGTCAGTAAAAATGCAGGAAATTATGGAGAAAATAGGTATGGGAAGCTCATGGTTAAATGCAGAATATAACAAACAAGACTTTTGGAAAGCAGTAGAATCAAGGCTAGAGGATTTTGATAGTATACTTTTAGCAATATAAGAGAGAAAATATGTTTGAGGATATATAGGGGAATAAAATGTCTGGGAGGGAAAGGTACACAGAGATATGCAATAAACTAGGGAGAGAAGGATTTGCATGGGTGAGAACTGGGGTTAAAAGCTTGAAAGGCCAAAAACATAATGAAGATGTAAGAAAATGTCCAATGTATGGAGAAATTGACATACGAGGGCCATTTTATTTCAACCTCTGATAGGCTATAAATAAAAGACAACTTCATAGAAAAAAATTATTTTATTACTAAAAGTTCTGTACACTTATAGTTACTTTTCAACACAATCGCCAAAAAGATTGAGACATTTATTGTACCTGTGCACAAGCTTTGCAATACCCGCTTCAAAAAATGTTTCCGCCAATGATTTCAAATGAGCATTGACGTTGTTATGAAGATCTTCGTACTTTATGACATTTACAGAGAGCCATTCAAAACAAATGAAGAGGAATGCTGACTTCAGGAATTGTGTTGGTCCATGACAACGCTCGTCCACACACTGCTGGCACAACCCATCAGCTCCTTGAACAATTTCAATGGTACATTTTCGAGCATCCGCCATACAGCCCTGACCTGGCGCCAGGCGACTTTCACCTTTTCCCTGAACTGAAGTCATGGCTAGGAGGGTAGCACTTTCACAACAACAAAGATCTTCAAAACGTTATTTGAAAACTCATTATTTTGATAGTGCTTAATATTTTAAATTGATCTTTTATGCCTTCTTTGATATTACTCATCGTATATATTTTTAAAATACTACGATCATAATGGTTGTACTCACAAAAGCAAAAAGGAGATCTGACTCCTTCGTTTAGGTCATGGGAGACAGTCACAGCTTTTGGGCTTACTAGGCATAGAAACTACCTCTAGCATGTAGTATTACCAATATGTAATGTAATATGACATAACAAATAAATATATTTATAAAAATAGGCACTAAGTAAGGTAATATTGAAGAAAAATGACATCACAAACTCCTTTGACTAGGATGGCGTAGATGTGAGCAATCAAACCTGGTTTCCTTTAGATGCAGGTCAGGACAGCTGACTACTATTGCCAAATAGATAGAGGCCCCTCCCAACAAAAAATGTATGTGTGTATGTATGTATTCCCCTCCTCCCCCAAAATAAATTTAGTTACATTTTTCTTTGCTTTCTTTTAAACCATTCATCAAAATTAGATTTATATTAGTGTTACAATAAAACATACAAGATTCCCAATATACATTATGTGATGATATGGTATTAAAGGATTAAGAAGCTATTGAGAAATGGGAAAATAAATTTGTTTTCTGGACTTAGTGAAGCTGCTTTATCTTTTTCTCAGTCTGTGAGATTTACATATTATTGGCAAATTTAGTGCCAACTAACTCCCTTTGGTAAGCAAAACTCATACTCAAATTAATAAAAGGGTTAAATTTACTCACACTTCACTTATTAATTGGGTAAGATAATGTTTCGCAGAACCTTTGCCTGCATCCTCAGCTACTGAGTAGTGGTTCAACAGCTGAGGATGCGGGAAAAGCTTCTGTGAAACATTGTCCTACCCAATAAATAAGTGAAGTGTGTAAATTTAACCCTTTTATTAATTTGATTATGCCTTCACTGTAAGTAGTTTCACAATTTATATTACTTATAACTCATACAGCTTACTATTCTTTCAATTTCTCTAAGTATAGTACTGTTTCTTCCAATACAGTTTGATCCATGCATTTAGTATATGTAAATAAATATAATGATGATGATGATGATAATAAAAAAACCCAAAATTTCATTTGAACTGCCAGAGATTGAAAGGTAGCATTTATGTAGCATTGTCTCAAACTAATGAGAGTGATGGGAATGGATTTGTTCAATCATTCATCCCTGATAATTTGTTTGTTTGTATTAAAGCAGCAGTGCATTTTTATAGACTCCAAATACAGCAGAGTGCTGCAATGTGGCACACCATAACTTTCTAATTCAGTTAGGCACACTGTCACAACTAGTATATATTAAAATGATATTTTTTATTTCTGACTGTCAGCGATCAATACCAAACCAATATTCTGTATAAAATTGATCAGAACTGTATGTTGAAGCATAGCTATTATTGCAGTACTGTACCTCATTGACTTTACTGCAATTACTTTGTATTCAAAATTATGTATCCCCAAACAGCAATATAAAAATGATGATGATAGTTGTTAATATTAGTAGAAAAATATAAAATTGTGGCTCCATCAAATTATATTGGCAATGCTGTGGTCAATCTATGTTATTTGCTATGATTTTTTTCACGAGTAACAAGATACAACTACAAAGCTTATTTTCCAGCAAGTGCAGTGCTTGAAATGGGCTGGTATATGTTGGTATACTATACTGGTACTTTTCTGCATCAGCAAATTTCAATAATCACTTTTTATTTGAGAAAATTCATACCGGTATGTTATTTGTTATAGTTATATTAAACACAAAGTCATTAGAGTAGTACACCAAATCATACTCAGTTATGCTATTTAAAGCACAATTTAGGATCAAATGGTACTTGAGTCTGCAGACGCATGCTACTCCATCAACAATGCAGTAATATCAACAAACTGTCTTAATTGGTTGGAAGTTTGTAAATACCAAAGTTGTGTGATTATACTAAGCGACATGCAACCTTAAAGAATAGAAAATTATTGCAGGTGGATCTGTTTTAAGCTAAAGTTTTAATCTGATCGCCAGTTTGTAAAGAAACACAACAGAATATAGTTTAAAACTTAACTCATAAGAAAGATGAATGCATTAGCAAATTTATAATCAAAAAGAGAAAAATACCAAAAGCTTTTCTCCTCCATCCTTGTTCTGCTCTCTGTTTATTAATTGTGTTTACATTAAAAGCATCCATATAATTCGAGCTAACACTTGTTCTCAGTGTATGTATGTAACATCTCTGTGATGGTAGGTGGTGCTTGTTAACATTGAAAATGGTTGCCTAGGCACACATATCTGGGATATTATATACTGAAATATTTGTTTACTGGACCTATGTCTCCTTTAATAAATAATATATTGGCATAAGAGTAGGCTGACATTTCAATAATGTTGTTAAAAATGACAAGTTTCAGGTACTGTGAACACAGAAACGATTGGACTGGAAAAGCTCCAATTAAAGAATTGTAAGTGAATCAGTTGTATACATGCTTTCATTTTGTGAACTGTAATCACTTCAGTTCTTTTTAGCATACAGTGACTGCTTAGAAAATCAGTTAGTCAGTGGTAGGGTTGCTAGAATGTACTTGAAGCATGTCTGGAGACCAACCAACGGGCAACGGATATTTGAGTAAATGGGGACAGAAATTGTTAAACAGATTTTTGTATTATTATGTCACAATTTTTACTAACATAATAAAATTAATTTACTATTACTACTACTTCTATTACTAATACTAATTGCCTGTTAATCGAATCTATAAAAATAATAGTAAAAATTACTGTTATAAACACGTACCTTACTGTTCATATTTTTTTGAGGATCTCACTGTATTCAGAAGTGTATTGTTTTTAAGTACCTTACAGTAAAAATCTTCACATGTTATTTTCAAATTCATCTGAACACAAATCTCGACTTTCACAAGTTCCATTGACATTCTGCTTCTATCATCCAACCATAATGCACTTATTACACTGAACACTCATTCAACATGCGCATTACTGACAGGAATTGCGAGGACATGCTGCATTATTTCGAATAGATTTGGTGCATCTGCTTTTTCGAAAAATTCACTCCACATTTTACAACAATTATTATCCTTCCTTCAAGATTTGATACTACCAATTTCAAAATAGAAAACTCATGATACAGTTTGTTTCCATTGAAACTAATTTTCAACTTCTCTTAACTTCAGCCAAGTCATTAAATGAAAGTAGTTTTGGTTGAAATAAATCTAGCATGGACACAGTATTATACACATTGTCATTCCCAGTAAAGTTGTACCATTTATTAAGATAGTTCAATAATCTGTTGTAAACAAGTGTGCACTCTTTTACTAGAATATTTTTTTCTTCTTCTGTAAAGTGTTCTAGACTTCAAACCCATAAAACTTATCCTCCTTATGATCCTCTATTTCTAAATTTCCAACCTCACCCTGAAAGTGCGGTCCTGAAGGAAGCCACTAAGCAGGTGAAGGTAGGGGGGAGGGATCTCTGCGCTCTTGAGCTTGTACAACAATCCCTGGTGCCACGTGGTGGCAAAGG
This sequence comes from Hymenopus coronatus, assembly GCA_030762935.1. Lineage (NCBI taxonomy): Eukaryota > Metazoa > Arthropoda > Insecta > Mantodea > Hymenopodidae > Hymenopus > Hymenopus coronatus. The sequence goes on from CM060889.1 coordinate 23,620,389, forward strand.
CCTTTTCCAAGTCCAAGAGTACCACAACTGTTTTGAAGTTGTTCTGGAAGCCCAGGGCAGCCTTCGCAGCCAGTTGCAGCAACTGCAAGGTGGTGGAATGTCCACTGGGACTGAGATAGGCAACTGAAGTGCAACTTTTTCTGTTTTGTTTTGTTCAGAAGGGATCCAGAATGATGTACCTACCTAATCTTACATTGAGGAAACAGATCACATTGTTAACCAAGCATATTTGGCTTTCCAAAATAGAGAGAAATGTTTTACTCTCCTATATATCAGCCAAGGTAATAACAAACCAAGTGTCCATTATAAAATATGTTTACAATTAAAATAAACACTTCTTATGCAATAAAACGTGATTAGAGTATAACTATTATTAAGCTACTTAAATTTTGATAAATAAATATGTTACGTTAAATTAACACACTGATCAATAATACTAAGAAAGATTAAATTAGGAATAGGGTGTGATCAATGACCTTGCAGCATTTGGTCATTAATCTAATCTTTATTTAATAATTTCTACTTCAATAATATTAGTTTATTTTTCCTTATTGTTGCTGTTAATGTTGTATCATAGCAAAGGTATAAAAAAAGTAATATTGGGTTACTAATAAAATTAACGTTATCAAAATGTAAATGTCATGTTATTTATGGATGCTCTTTAACTGCTGTGGTTCTCAGCGTCCCATTCTAAATTGAGTGTGAAAGACTGCTTAATTTAGCTCAGAGGCCTCTCTATCAGGCTTGAGGCTCTTTTACCTGCCATAAATCTATGACACAGGACCAATGGCTTTACTTCCCTTCTGAAGGAAGCCATGCTAAGGATTTTTACACCTGAAAAAATCCATCATCCTCCACTGGTTTTCAACCCAGACCTTAGGTATATGAAGTTAGCATGGTAACCATTACACCACGGAGGGCAACAACAGTATCAATAAATTCACATCACTTACATATAAAAAAAATGTATTCAAAAGTAATTCTACATAAAGGAAAGTACCTAATGACAGTAAAATCTGGAAAAGTAGGTATATTAAACTTTTGTCACAATATCCTTATAGTCAGACTTATTGTGTAGTCATTGAACCCTCCTCCACTTTAATATTGGACATCATGACCAGTAATGAGGGTGACTGCCACCTCCCTTTAACTGCTTAAATGCATTCTGTAAGAATGGGAACAGCTCAAGGACCTGAGGAAACTGAGTGTACCATATACTGAATTTTTCATCAGGGGGAAATATAACCTGTACCAGGAGGCAGGCTAAGAATATATTGAAGATAATTACTTTATTCCAGCCAGAACAAAGATATTTTGTTTTGTAGTCGGCTTACCTCCCTGTACTTGTAGGACTGACAAGCGGATACCCAGGGTTCAAAAGCCTGTTGGAGAGCCACAGAATGGAAAACCTGGAACAACTGGTCAGCCATAGCCAGGCATGAGCTTGAGGGAAGTGGATGATATGAAATGCAAGCAAAATGGGTAGGAGGTGATGGAACAATTAGTGGAGTGAGTGGCAGGGGAAACCAGAGAAAACCTGCCCAAATGCAGGGATTTGGGATCGAACCCGGGCCACCTAGATGGGAGGTGAGTGGTCTAACCACTTGGCCATGGTGACGCCAACAAAAATATTTACCAAGCAATTACTCCAGCAGGAACTGATCTTTGGAAACATATACAAGAGTGATTCAATAAATACCCATATTTCAAAATAGATGGTACTGCAAAGCAGGTTGATGTCACCCTCATGTACTGCCATTTGTTGCACATTGCCAAACAAATTTGGTGCTGATTTATAGGTTAGTTTGGATTTGACAGGTATTTCAGTTAGTTCTTCCATGTGTCTTTACTAAAATGAAAAAAACACAGTATTGTTCAATGATTCACTTTTTTTTATGGTAAAACTTGTGAGAAGATATAAATAAAATTGTAAACTATTTATGGGGACCATTTATGACAACTGTTAGATATTGAGTGAATGACTTTAAACATCCTGGAATATCTGTTTTTGATGAGGAGCACCCAGGATGTCCAGCAGATGTGGTTTCTGAGGAAATCATTGAAAAAATCCATGATATGATTCTTGTGGCTTATTGAACAAAAGTAGATGGCATAGATCATAGATGTGTTGACAGAAATGGCAATTAATATTTTGCATAGTCTGGAGATAGAAAAGTTGTCGATCCAATGGGTGCCATAATGGCTCAACAAGCTTTCAACTTCAAAGCTGTGTTTGAAACAATTTAAGCGAAATCCCACAGGCTTTTTACATTAAGTTATTACCATCAATGAGATCTGGAAACCAAGCAATCAAAACAATAGGCTGCTTCTGGTGAATCTGTTCCAAGGCAAAGAAGGTCTCGTTGCCTAGAAAGTAATGATGACAAATTATTGAAATGAAAGGTTCATACTCACTTTCCACTTGGAAAACAAAAATTGTCAAACCTACAGTGAGTTGTTGGCCTGATTTGACAAGAAGTTGAAGTAAACATTTCCATTTAGCAAAGAATAAAATGCTGTTCGCCATGATAGTGCACTAGCACATTTATCCAGAATTCTCTCATGAACTAAATTATGAATTGCTGCTGCCTCACAAAATTTGATTAGTCTGCCTCCCTGCAATTTCTTATTGTTCCCAACATGAGGAAATGACTCATGGGGAAAAAATGTAGTCTAATAGTTATTGTCAGGACAGAGGTGTACTTTGCAGGGGTGAAGAAACTGGCAGGAATGTTGGGAGGATTGCATATGACTAAAAGGAGCCCTGTTGAGGAATAAATGATTTGTGTTTGAAGAAAATGTCATCACTACTTATTGGAAAATGAAATGGTGTTTTATTTATGGACGCTCTTTAACTGCTGTGGTTCTCAGCGTCCCATTCAATACTGGGTGTGAAAGATCGGTCAATTTTGCTCAGAGGTCTCTCTATCTCTATGACACGGGACCCACGGCTTTACTTCCCTTCTGAAGGAAGCCATGCTAAGGATTTTACACCCACAAAAATACATTGTCCTCCGCCAGGTTTGAACCCGCGACCTTGGGTATATGAAGTCAGCATGGTAACTATTACACCACGGAGGGTGACTACTTATTGGACTGCCCTTATAAAAATACTATGAATTCTAAAGGTTTCCACATAATAAAATACATGTTGATTTGTTACATCTGTGTAATAAGCATTTGTTTTATAATCTTATGCAAAACATTGCTTCAACTTGAATATAATAAGTGTGCAAAATGAAACCTTTATGCAAGGTAGCTTTAAAGGTATGTGTGAGACAAACATAAGACTTAAATGGACTTAACAAACTTAAGACTTCTCATCAACTTACCATTACAGAAGCATGCCAGATATTAACAAGTGGAGCTGTAGGTTATAGGAGATATATTAAAACCACATTGCAACAAACAGTTAAAGGTTTTATTATAAAACTCTTCATTATTAAGAAATCATACAATCTGCATTATTTAAAGTACTCTCTATCAATATTTTTGTACATTATTTATGTTACATTACTATTAAATATACACATTTTCTCCTACTTGCCCATCCTCAAGTTAAAAAATATTCTCATTTAACATTTATGAACAATGTGATCGCAACATTGGGATGAACAAATGAAAGATTTGTGCATTTTATGAATTAGTGAACAGTGAGTATAAAAAGAAAGACAAGCGATGCTGATTAAAAGTCCAGAGCTTAAATTACAGCCTAGAAGTTTTTAAGACCATCAAATAAACTTCTGTTGTGGAAACAAATGAAGTTATACAAATTAATAAACGAATGTTCACTGATTACAAATGTATAATTTAGTAGAACAGAAGTAGTTATCCTAACAAGGTAAATATCAAATTCCTCATGCCAGAACCTACTACAAAATTTCAGTTACAAAAACACTTTATCAATGAAAACAATTGTTTGCAAACAATTTCTGCCAGATTACACTGCAAAGTTCTTATTGAGTGCCATGTCACTAATTTAAACTACAGCACAGCAATACTTAAATTATTATTTGATCTACTTAACTTCCTGTTTTAAGGTCACTTTGGAACCAATATAACACAACCATTCTATCTTTGTTTTTGAAAAGAGAGGAATAACTCAGCAGTACAACTTCATTAACATTTCAAGCAGGAATGTATCTGCATTACATACTGCTTTGAGCTTTCAGAATTTTGGATTTTATTTTGAAACCATGCAGTTAAAATTTGGTGCTTGCTTTCTCTCATAAGAATTTAACTATAGGTTTCAGCATGTTCAGTGTGATACTTTCCTTGTAAGCATTAGATGGCCTTTTCCTTAAAACTATAATGACATGTTTAAGTTCAGGAAGGAAAAGAAGTGGGTTCAATTAGTATTATGAAAATAATGCACGGAATGTTTCAATGATTCTCTAATTCATAGTAAAGAGTTCTGAAATTACAACCAAACAGGTTAGGAGAAGAAAATTATTATTTTCAGGATGTATAAAGGAGCATATTACTATTAAAACACCAAATCCGAAGAAAGAATGAACCAAAGAAAAAATAAAAGGAAGGAAGAAAGAAAGAAATAAAAGGGGAAAAAAGCCTGTTACTTCAACATGGTTTAAACAACCTAATTAGAGCTACTTGTAGCAAGTATTCTAACATAGTTGTAATGGAAAAACCTTTGCAATTATTAGTTAAAATTGGTTTTAATTCTCAGAATCTCAGATGAATTCAAAATTATGGTTTTATGCTTCATTATTGGGTATTATTAATATTTTAAAATGAATTTTATTCTCTGGATGTCTGTATGTTTCACTGTAATAAGGTTAGGTATATTCTTGCTATAGTTTTTTGCACCATGTTATACAGTGGGGAATTTATGTTGTAAAAATAAGCTGCTGATGTTGATGATAATATTCAGAAATATTCTGTTCAACATAAAACAGTTAATTTTAGGTGTGTTATTTGTTCACATTTACCCTTGCATCTCTGTATCTTCTTATCTAACTCCTGCCATAAATCTATGCACCAATTTATCTATTCATTTTTTTATCTACTGTGAGAGATTTGAAAATTAAATGCTTACTTTTTATGTAAATTGGGTCTAACAGCATAATGTTAACTTTGTTATGATTATATCACTGGGTAGAATTACTGCAAGCTGATGATAGAACAAAGTAAATATAGACAAAAAAGATTAAATGCAATTATTAACTAACAATAAATGCAAATATAACTTTTTCTGCATTTATTTGGTGGAAATATTAAGAAAGCAGCCTATGCAATTTGCCGTCTTGCTTTTAAGTGTTGCTGGAAGCAGCACTTTCCATTGATTATAATGACATTACTGAATATAACACCAAACTAACAAAGAATTTGCCATTAAAACTTATTCCACCCAGGAACTCTCATTACAAGTAACTCTAACCAGATAAAAGTAATTGTAACCAGTACCGCTAATTTAAACTAGCTTTCACTAGCAAAAATTAGCTTTAGGTTTGAATGATAACTAGGTACAAAAGTAAATTAACCAACAGCAGAAAAAAACAGGGTTTAGGAGATGAGTTCTATAATGGTTTTGGGGCTTAGAAAGCTTCATTAGTAAAGTACTGGTTTAAGAAAACATATTGTCAGCTTATTAAATTAAATTTTTCAATCCTTTAAAAAAGTGTCATTTAAGTTCTCCTGTCCCTTACTTTTTGAATACTCCAATGAAGAATTTATTTAGTAGGTACAAAATACAATATAATTTACTTATTTTCTTTCTTTTTTTTTTTGTTTTCTTTGAATTTGTCTTTCTTGCTTTAATATTCAGTGTTGCAGTAATATCCAGTGAAGTGTTGCTTTTAAAACCCCAACCTCAAGGCCTGTAATATTTTCAGCACCACATTACTGGTTGACAGTCCTGCACATAAATAAAATAATAGCATTATTATTATTACATTTTGAAAACGAAAGTAAAATACTTTTGTGTTTAGCTAAACATTATATGAGTGATCTCACCACTTTTTATAAGAGTAAATGCAGATAAAAAGATTATTTTTTTTAATGTTGCCAGATATAGTGTAAATGAAAAGGGAGAAAAAGAAGCAATGAATCATTATTTTTTATATCTTATATTCAAGTAATATAATTGAATGTAAGATATAGAAAATAATTATTTTCTTCTTTTTCTCCATTTTCATTTAACACTGTATCTGGCAACATTAAGTTAATAAAATATTAATTTTGATATCATAGATTTATACAGATGTACATATATGATTGGCTAGTGCTAAGTAACATACTTTAATTTGTGCTTAATCTTCCATTAGCTATGCATGGGTCTGATCATTCACTGGTTTTGCATTTGGTTTTTATTCTTTACTTTTATTTTAAACAATTTGGTTAAATTCTTTAGCTTGCAACATGCTTTTGCTTCACAGAAGTTTTAACATTTTAATTTAATTTCTCAAATGATGACTTAGTAAATATTGGCAAACATTAGCTAATACTGTATGCAGGACTGCTAACTACAATGGGCCAAACAGTACAGCAAAGTGTTATCACTGCCAACCATTGTTTCTTTATGGCTGCATTTACTATTATATTATTCCTACTTTATTCAGTTATCACTTAGACTCTAATTATTGAATTTATCAAATAAAGACATTTGTTATGTTTCTAACTGCTAGACATTTTGTAGGAGTGCATGAATTTGCTTATAATAAAGAGATGAAAGTTATGTCAAAAAGTAGTGGCCCTGATTCAAGAGAAAATTGAACCTTATCTTTAGATTTAGAAACAAACCCTGAAGTTGATAAAAACATAATAAATTATAATCCTTATCATAATCATTATCATCTGATCATGGTCATCATTATGTTTGTTACACAAATTACTGATTATATTTCTGATAAATGTAGAAGAAAGTAATAAATTACTGAGTTACATAAGTATACATTTTGAATGGATTTCATATGTAACAGATTTGATTATTGAAAACCTTTGGTTGGTTCTTCTTCTTTTGTTTCTTACCCTCCTTATATGAAGGGTTTACACCCCCCAGATTTACAAGCCAGTGCCTTTTAAGGAGCAGGCAGGCTCTGGATCAGGGATGGACAATCAACCCAATGCCTGGCATGAGAGTAGTGAAGAAGCTGATGTGAATGATGGTGAAATGTATGAAAGGAAAGGTGATGATGGAGCATGTGGTGGATGAATGGTGGAGGAAATTAGAGAATGTGGAGAAAAGCCACACATATCTGCTTTGTCCACCACAAATCCCACATATGGTCCCCTGAGATTGAACCCAGACTGCCTTGGTGAGAGACAAGTAATTTAAAACTCAACCACCCTTTGTTTAGTACAGATTTTAAATAAAATGCAAAATTAGTCATAACAATTTTAGGCAGTATTATAGAGAATCACAGTAATAGGAAGAAAAGCTTCTTTTACCTTATTGCATATTATCAGGATTTAGTAGTTTCTAAAATGGATTATGTATGCTTGATCTGCCACCTATTCTGATTGATTGAATAAAAACTGATTCTAATATTTATTTATACTGAAGGTACTGTGTTTTATTTAAACTTAGTTTCAAATCTAGTATACAACAAAATATAATTTAAACCTCTTTGCTTTTTAGGGTTCCATAAAAAAAGAAGGGAAAATAGCTTTTAGCATGCAACATCGTTATAATTGCATTATATATGTCAGTAAGCATATCTAATTTACTTTACTGCAGTAATTCATAATGTGTGATGAAAAAAATTTAAATTACATTTAACAGTTAATAAAAATGAAATGCATTATAAAATAAATGCCTTAATACATAAAGAGAACTCAAATATGTTAGCAACAAATATTGAAAAACATGCACCTCACCATAGTGATCATAACAAAATGCATGCAGTAGTTTGTATGTTGAACTAACAATTCATGCCCACCCTCTGTTGATATGTTGAGGAACAGCCTGAGTAATTTGCTATGTTTCTATACATAGGGATACTATTGTTGAAATACAAAGAGCACATTTATATTTTGAGCCTAATAATAAAAAAAAACAGTAATTTGTCATTGAAAATTGCTTCATTATTTTTCAAAATATTCTCCTTTAACATCAATACACTTTTGCATGTGTTCTAATCATTTGTCATACATTTTTTCAATATGCTTGAGACACTTCCAAAACATTTTTGAATGCACCAACAGCTTCTTCTGCCAATGAAAATCATTGTCCATGCATTTTATTCTTGATGTTCAGGAACAAAAAGAACTCATTGGGTACCAAATCAGGACTATGTGTCAGATGAGCCATGAATTAGAATTTTTTAGTGTTCAAATAATCAGTTGTTAGAAAGATGTGTGGGCGCTAGCATTGTCTTGATGAAGAATGATCTGACGGCACATGTTTGTTTTCGTTATTTCACTGAAGATTTCTGGCAAACAAATGGTTGTGTACCGTTCAGAATTGGCTGTTTTAGTTCCCCAAAAGGTACTGTCAGATAACCAGTTTTTCTGGAAAAAAGAACAGAAAATATTTGTTTGGAAGTACTTCAAATGCGAACAATTTTTATTGGACTTGGTTCATCTTGAACACCCATATAGTTGATTGCTGTTTATGTTCCACCTCATATGCATAGATCTATGATTCATACCTATTAAATCCCATATATGTCTTTTAAACCCCACCATTGTATTTCTTGAGCATTTGTGTGTACCAATTGAAAGAAGCATCCTTTTGAGATTGAGTCAAATTATGTGGGATCCAACGAGAGCAAACCTTTTTCATGACTAAATAATCAAGCAATATTTTATATACGCTGGTGGAACCAATGCCTAGTGTTACCCCTATCTCACAGTATGTGGCATGTTAATTTTGCGTTGTCAGTTTTTGTATACAGTGTCAATATTTTCTGACATAACTGATTTTGGATGTTCTTAAGAATTTTGTTAGTAAGCAAATGGTGGCTACAATTAAACTTGTTATACCAGTGTTCCACAGTGACAAGATGGAGCTTCATGTCAAATGTAGTAGAAAATTGATCAATGCATGCTTTGTCTTGATCATCCACGTTAAAAGGCATAATAAATCTTTGTACAAACATTTTCATGAGTTAACTCCATCTTTTTCTCTCAGACACAATTTTAACACTTTAGTGACAAAATATCTGAAGTAGGTTAAGCTCAACGTCAAACTTTCTAGCGGAAACATCAGATAGCACCTACAGTAATCAGTGTTGCCAAGGCTCAAAATATAAATAGTGGCCCTCTATGAGATGTGGGTTAAAAGGTGTTCTCTGTGGATTACGGTTAGGTGAATATAGGCAGTAAGTTTGTTTGCTTCTTGATAGCTGTCTGTGAGTGTATACAGTTGCTCTCTATATGCTGGTTACTAAATTTTTTGAGAATAACTATTTTTGCAATTTGGAAGCTAAACAAACTCTTTATTGTTTATATACAAGTTCAATTTTAGCTGCCAGCTCTTTGGATACATAGTGCATCCACTCATCAAGTGGCAAACATCATGACTCCTGAACCAGCGAATTCTGAGATTGTAATCCTCATGAGACCAAATGAGGGCATTCCAATCTACATTCTAAACATTTCACATGTTTTATACTGGACTTGCACTTCTAGCCTGCTCAAGGCATTTGTTAAAAACAAATGTTGCATATAACATCCATCTTGCCTGCTCCAATATAATGTAATTATATGAATAAGCAAGAGGTTAAAAACACATCATAAACAAAGAGAATTAGAGAAAGTAAACAGTCAGTAAAGAGGTGGTATAAATGTTGGTACGTATTAAATACTCTAGCTGCAAACATGTAATTTAACATAAAACACTATATCCATCAAACAGGAGCAATAAAAAGAATGCCATCCAGGAACTCTAGAACTCACATGACTTATGAAATAGTATGCCTAATAAAGCTAAAAGAATATCAAGCCTAGGCTGTAGCAACCAGATTCCAGTAATCTACTGAAGGAGAAAATGTCAAAATCAGAGCTGCCTATTACCAGTGGAAAGCTGGATAAATGTTGGAAATTAGGAAGTTTGTAAAGACATCACTGAAATCTCCTTACTGAACACTTTATGGGACTTATGATAAAAAGCAGGGAAGTGATGTTTTGGTTTCTAAACTGAATGGAGAACTTGCTTGCTACAAAAACCTTTTGGAGGGCTAGAGAGGAGTTGATTGAAAAACGTTTTTTCCCAGTTTTCCCTTGACCTGGGAAGATAACTCTTGGGCAACTCTCAGTTCTCTGAACCAAAGGCTTATTTTGATCATGATCTTCATACGTTCACTCATAAATTCATTTACCGTCTGATAAAGCAGCCACAGTGGCAAAAATAACAACCCAATAATGCTGTAGCATTTCTTAACGTTATAGTAATGGAGTTTGGTAATACAAGTTATTTCACAATTGAGTTAATTATATGTTATGAACCAGGAAGGAAAGATTATACCACTGAATTGGCAATTATTAAAGAAACCTAATACAAGTCATAAAAGTTACAACCTCTGCAATAATATCTAGAATATTCAATTAGTAACTTGTTTCAATTCAGTAGCAGGTACATTAAAAACATATAAGCTAAAAATTGAGCTTAAATGCCCTCCTATTGGGATAATCTGGTATAGATAAGTTATTTTACAGTGCATGCATTGGAAGCAGTTTAAATTACTAATCAAAACTCACATCTAATAAAGATATAGAGGCATGCACTTATGATATTAATAAAATGAACTATCAGAAGAAAATTTGAAACACTTGACTAAATCTAGAAGTAAAGTAAAGTAAAGTTTTATTCATCCGTTAAAGTGGTTTGGTACAATGTAAAATCACTATTGATTAACTTAACAGCAATATTTTTTTTTTTCAACCTTAGTAAATAGTATAGCACATTATATTTAGGAAGTAGAATTTAAATTTGTTTAAAAATATAAAATTATACTCTTATATGAACGGAGAATAAATAAATAAATAAATAAATGAGAAGTTATCCATAAAAGAATATAATTTGTTTAATGTTTCTAAAATCCTGTTTTGGATTTTATATGGCTGACTGTTTCATACATAGAGATGTTAATTTATCATATATGATTTACTACCTAGTCATTCTTTTATTTTGTACCAATTATCACTAGGTTAATTTTTTGTTTGTATTGCAAGGTTAACTTTTTATAGAGTTTAATATCCTCTGGTCCAATCTTTGTGATATAGTATTTAAATTCATATTTTATTTATGAAATAGTCCTGATAATTAATTACATTAGATGCTCTGACCATCTGGATTAAATTCTCTTGCTCTGCTTGAGAATTTGGTCAGACATCTTATGATATTATTCATGAAAATAAATTAGTTCTTGCATTGATTTTCTTAATGATTAAGATATTGACATTACATGATTAATGTCCATAACATTGTTTTAAAAAATAGAGCATTTAATTATTATCCTTGCATAAGACTGACTAAGCACCAGAACCATTAAAGCCCAACAAATTAGGAATCAGAAGCAGAATGAAGATACTAAATTATGTGAGGACAAGGAGGATATAATGCAGATAGTGCCTTATTGCTAATAACTAACAATTATTTGAGTATTAAAACTTTATATAAAGGTAACAAAATTAATTCAATGGACTATGTTGCTGTGCGTTTCATCTTGAAAAATAATGCTTATTTGTTCAGTAATGCATGTATGTATGCCTGAATATCATATTGGGATCTCTTGGAGCTTGAATTTAATCTTTCATCAGTCACATGCATTTATAATTACATTAATAAAAGTAAAGATGCAATATTCCCTAAGAATCAAGTCTATACTGGCTTACAGTAGCAGAAATATTGGATGTTGAACACTATATCTGATATACAATATCATCTAATAAATTCAGAGATAGTGTCCATCATATATTGAATTTTAATTAATTTTTTTAAAAGTGTTATCAAAATCAAATTATTTATTGTCTTAATATACAATGTGATTTTGTTATCCAAAATACATGAACTAAAATATATTATTTTAAAAAATGCAATACTTTATTTAAGATTAAAAAAACATAGTCATTGCAAATGAATAATTAATGGTTTATAATATAATAATAGTACCTTCAACTCACCATTACCTGAAGGGCAATGAAAATTATATAATAAATAATTAGGGCTTTTGACTACAAGTAATTAATTTCTTTTTACTTTGAGCAATAAATCATCATCAAATGAGAGTTATTATGCAAATATCCCCACAATACTTCAATCCACATAACACAATGAATACATTTTAGGCCTGAGAAATTAAGCAACATCAATTCTGGAATTTGCATCACTCTCAGGTTTCAATTGCAGATGTATCAAAATGCTACATTCCACAGCTTAATGTACACAGAGTTCAGTAAAAAGAGATACCAGAAAGAATAATAATAGATTCTCAATACAGTAGCTCAAAATAGTTTCAGATAAAGCAGCTATTATAGACAGAACAATTCAGAGATAATAAGTAATTAACCAAAAAAACCAAACTATGCATTTAGTTTATCTATCCATTATCAATTATTTTCATTGCCTATCAACAGGTTGTTCATACAAAAGTTTTCATACCCAGCTCTGTGGTTTGGGGAAGTGTTTCTGCCTCACCCTTAAGAGGTTCCAAATTTAAATCTCAGTTAGGGTAATTAGGATATGGTTTTCACTTATCCTAAAAGGATGACTGTTGGGTAACCATAAGCTGTATGGAACCTGGGCTCATTCCGCCTATTTCATTCATTGCCTGGTATGACTCCCTGGGTAAAGGATGCTAAACTTAAAGCTGTGACCACAATAAACATTTTCTAGAATTGGATAGGTTGTATCATCATACATTTAGAATGTCAAAGTAGCACTCAATATACTTCTGTGATATAATGGTCAGTATGTTAGCCTCTAAATCCAAATATCCAGGTTTCATTCTTGGCCAAAGTGGGAGATTTTTATTAATCAGAATTATTTCCTAGTCTCCCTAGAATCTAAGCATATACACAAGGGAATAAATTCACATGTATAGTAATTTAATGATAAAAGCCAAACCTTAAACCAGAGAACACCACTGCTGATGATCAACTGTTTCCATAGTCAATCAATAAGACTTTAGATGTTAGAGATAAAATATAAGTGCTATAAGAAAACTTAACTATTTAAGAATTAGACAGTAATCAGAGCTAGCCAAAATATGCACCCTTTGCATAAACCCTTAGGAGGCAGAAAAATAGGGTTTAACATATTAAAGTTCACCACTTAACACTGGCAAAATGCAAATGAATAATGATGAATATTTTGAGATATGTCTAATGGTAAAAAACATTATTTTACTTTCTCTACCATGTATGTAAAATGTACATAGTAGGTAGAGAATATATTGTACTCCACCCAAAAATTCAATAGCGATATTTCACCACAGATAAATGCATGTTTTGAGGACCACTGAATTAAAAAATCCTTGGTATTTAACTTTAGTATCTTTAAGGATGTGCACAAAGATTTTCAGGAAAATCCCCTCAACAAACACTACCTTTTACAAAACAAAATGTTTTAAAAATTTTGATTTTCTCAAAAATGGGTCTAATGGTTTTGATTAAATTACCATATTTTAAAGATATTTACATGATAAATAAAATATATTATTCAGCTTATATTAATTTAGCTTTTTATAGAGTAGCTCAGATTATTGAGATGTAAAAGACAAGATTTGAAGGTATTCTACAACCATTAATTGATGCTGTAAAATAATTTTGTAAAGAACATATGAATTTTTAATTTTCTGGGAATAGCCTATAAGACCTCTTCATTCTGAATTAGTTCTGCATAACTGGTAAACTGTAAGAGATAGACAAAAGCTTACTGCATAAAAAGTATAGAATTTGTTAAAATTTATGCCATATATACTTTTACTTTCTCTAGCCCAAATATATAATGTACATAGTGTATAGGTATTGTACAAGGTATTGTAATCCACCCAAAAATTCAATACCTAGAATTTTTCAATACCATCCAAACAATCAATAGATGTTTTCATACTCTCTGAATCTAAAAAGTGTTCTTAGAAACATGTCCATGCATGTGTATGGGCAGAATAACTCAAAAACAAGAAGTCGGTTAGATACAAACTTGGTATTTATGTTCACTATCTTCCAAGAATACAACAAAAAGGTTTTCAAGAGAAGCCCCCTACCCCCAACCACTCTTTACATGGAACATTTTTCAGAAATTTTGATTTTCTCAAAAATGGCTCTAACAATTTTGATTAAAATGCCATATGTTTAAGATATTTTTATGACAAACAAAATGTATAGCTTGAATTTTCTGGGAATAGCCTCTGAAGACCTACTTATTCTGGATGATTTTTGTATAGCTTTCTTATAGCTGGTGAACTGTAAAATATATACAAAAACTTACTACACAAAATATGTAGATATCATTAAAATACCCAATTTATAAGATATACTGATATTTTGTAGAGTTAACAATTTTTGAGATACCTACACTGAGTTATTGGTTTCTGATTACTTAAATTTTTCTCAGACAGAAAGACATCTTTCTTGTGGTCCATGTTTTGTTTACTCCTAGCAAGTAAAGAGAACAGAATTTCAATTGTTTCACTTGATGAACAGCTTTAAAAGATTTTACTATCGCTTTAGCCTACCCCTATTTCCCTTCTATTAATGAAGACACAAGTAATAAAACCAACTCTGGTTATGTTTATCTTGATTAGTTGATGTAGATAAAAAAATAGTCTTTTGTAAGAAAAATTTGTTTGTGGAACAGCTAGAGAAAATCATGTGGATGGATCATAGCAGATTTTTTTTGTTTTTGTTTTTTGTAGATTCATTATTTCCTTTCTACTTATAAGTAAGTAGTAAGCAAGGGTGATTCTTTATAAAGGCACAAAGATGTGCAACCCAATAGAAAATCTTAAGGCATTAAATTAACATTGGCTGTGTGACTATTAAGGCTGGTTTATTTTTAAACTACGAGAAAACATCATATGATGATAAAAGTGGTAAAAGAGTCCAGTGGGGTTTAGCACTGGGACTGTTCCTTTTGACAATTGGGTATAACATAAAAAGGGGGAGGGAGTGGAGGAAGGAGTTTTTAGATTGTGTATGTGCTTATCCGGCATATTTCTGTCTGTACCTTATGCGGGTTCCCAAGTAGTTTTGTAGTGCTAAAACACACAAATTTCTTATTTTAATGTTCTTTGTGGAGTTAATGTTACTTAAACAGACTGCTGCAGGTAACTATGATTGGATTGACTAAAGAAATATGGATAAGTCTGTACAGTCAGTTATGGAAGTACAATTTTCAAGGCTAATGCTTGAAAAAAAAAATCTGATATGTTGCATTCACATGACTTTCTCTACCTGATTCTACAAATATACTACTCTTACACAAGTTATTCTTTTACCTATCTGATACTAAACGAGATAAACATATTCAGAATTGGTCTTACTTCCTTATACCAGAAGGGAGATAAGGGAATATGTCAATACACCAGGTCGATAAAAAGAGCCAGTCGATATGTGAACAATTAAGTTCAGTTCACTTTGCATTTCCAGAAAAACAAAAGAGAGATGAAACAAAGGGCGGCCCTGTTTAAGAAGATGCATAGTTTAAAATTGAAACCAATGACAAGGAATATCTCGGAAACAGTCAACTCTGCAACAAAAATGTATATGATAAATTGTGTGTTTTAATGAGATCTACATTTTTAAGTTTTTGTCTATTTCTTACGGTTTACCAGTTATGCAAAACTCAGCAAAATTCATTTGGAATGAATAGGTCTTCAGAAGTTATTCCCAGAAAATTCAGGATGTACATTTTATTTGTGATGTACAATAGCTTTAAATTTAAATCAACATCATTAGAGCCATTTTTGAGAAAAACACATTTTTTTCCATGTAAAAGGAATTACTTGAATACTTGAAAATCTTTGTGTCACATTCTTGGAAGATACCAAACTTAAATACCAAGTTTGGTATTTAACAGTTCTTTACTTTTTTAGCTCTGCTATATGCGCACGCACGCGCGCACACACACACAGAGATCTGTTTCTAAAAATGCTTTTTTGCACTTAGGGGACATCAAAACATATTTCTGCTGAAATCTTGGTGTCAAATTTTTGGGTAAAATATAATACCTTCTCTATACACTATGTACATAGTATGTGTAGAGAAAGTAAAAACAGAGTTGAAATCTTTGGGGTAGACTAATACCTGAATTCTTAATAGAAAAATATGATGTGTTACACACACATGACTTTTTCTATATCTCTGCAACAAATTATTGTTAAAAAGGTTATGCTTCTATTTACTTCATACTAATCGAGAAAAAAATCAGCAGAAATAGTCCAATTACTTGCTTCCTTGTAAGTAAAAGCGAAATAAGGTAATACTATTGGTTAAAGTGATAGTCAAAAGTTGGTTGCTTGGTGACTGAAGTTCCTTTGTTTGTATGGACAGGAATTGTTAAATTCCTGTATGAGAAAAGTATGTTTTTTAAAGCTGAAACCAAAAACAAGGAGTATCTAAAAATGATCAACTCCACGGAAAAAATGTATATAAGATAAACTGTGTGTTTTAAGGTGCTCTACATTTTTTGTGTTATAAGATTTTGACCATCTTTTACGGTTTTGCAGTTATGCAAAATTCCATGAAATTCATCCAGAATAAAGTAGTCTTCATAGGCTATTCCCAGAAAATTCAAGATATACATTTTATTTGTCAGCTAAATATCTTTAATATACAAAATTTTAATCAAAATCGTTAGAGCCATTTTGGAGGAAATTGAAATTTTCGAAAAAAGTTCCATGTAAAGGGTAGTTTGGGGTGGGGGATTTTTCTCAAAATCTTCGTGTCGCATCCCTTTGGTATTTTACGAACTTTTTATTTTTGAGTTATCATGTTCACAGACACACACACATATACACATGACCCTTTTTCTGAAAATTCTTTTTTTGGATACAGGGGACCCTAAAACATATATTTCCGGTGAAATCTCGGTATCAAATTTTTGGGTGGAGTGCAATACCTTCTCTATACACTATGTACATAGTAGGTATAGAGAAAGTAAAAAGTGGAAACTGTGTTTTTAAGATGCAGCTTAATTATAAGAACATATATGAGGTATATGACTGGATCTGTGGTTGTTAAGTTTGCAAGAGCTTTTTCTGAACCCATGTTGGTTTCTTTTTAATAATTGCTTTAAGTCCTTTAAACTAGTTGGTCATATAGGACAATGAATGAAATCAGTGAAGTGATGCCAAATGACCTCAGGTTCCATGTAGGTTAAAGTTACTCAACATTCATCTTCTCAGGATAAGGGAAAAGCGCAAATAAAACCTTAATAAGGGAACTAACCCTATGCATGATTTGAACTTGCGTCCTCTTGAATGAGAGACAGTCATGCTATTCCTGTGTGTTTTGTACGCTTCTAAATGCGGCAATTGTTTGTGGACAGCTAAAGGAATAAATTTCTGAATTTAATAGAAAGAAATACAAACAGACATGAAGATTCAGTACACCATATTAATAATGTGATAGACCTTTCACTCTTAGGAAAACAAAAACATTGCATCATATCTGGACTCCATCTTTAAAGAAAATGTTAAAAAAAACAACATTCAAGCGAGTAAAAATAGACATATTTTAAAAAGCTTGATTTCATATGTTAAGTTTTGTTCTGTGTTTGAACTAGCGCTATGAAGCCATAGTGGATCTGTTTCATCTTTGAATCCAGGGGTGTACAGGGACCTCATTGATTATACAGCTGAACTGGATACACCAATGAAGAAACATTTAGAAACAGTAACAGTATTCAAAGGAATTTTAAAAACAGTTGAGAATGAATTGTTAGACTGCATGTTGTATATCTGTAGGGAGAAAATAGAAAAACTAATATGCTTCTGAACTTCTTGCTATTCAGTGTAATGAGACAACTGATGTTTCAAATCACTGGACAATGGTGTAGGCTTTCTGTAATGTAATTAAGGAAGTTGTATATGAGATATTTTGGGTACTTGTGAATCCTGAAGGAAGAGATTTGGAATTTCTGGCAATGTGCATTAAGAATGAAATCCAACCACTACTTGGAAATATTACAGAAGAACTCATTACACAAACTTTTGATGGGACCAATGCTATGAGTGGAAGAACTGGTGGAGTACAGGTCAAAATAAGGGAAACATATCCGTATGCATACTTTGTCACAGCAATGCACACCAATTGAATTTAATCATACAAAATACAACAAATGCTAATTTCCAACTATGTATTCTTTTCAAGTCTCTCATGGATTCCAGCATGTTTTTCATTTCCTCTTTTGTGATATTTTACAGGAAGTAATCCAAGCAAGAGTGCCTGTAATTACATTAACAAGATGAAATTAAAATATCTATACTGTCAATGTTGTGTAGGAAAACACACAAGATTGCTTTGAAATTATTGAAGAAAATTGCACTAATACAACCAAAATAAACGAAGCCAGAGTTATAGAAGAGCTCTGAGAGACCTAAAGTTTACTTTTGGGTTAACAGTTTTCCATGAACTCCAACCTCATGTAGACCAGCAACTTCAAAAGAAGACAAAAAACCTTACAAATTTACGCAGAAAGCAACAAACACCAAATGATAATGCAAGCTATCATTGCCAATCTGGAAATAACAAAGAAAATGTTGTTAATTTATCCAAAAAACCCTTCACACAGAAAGAAAAGGAAGTGTTGAGCTAGGGCCTAAATGTGTGCAACAGTTTTTCCCGTAATGTTGACAAATATATTACAGACATAGAAATAGGAAGCTTTGATCTACCAGAAAACCATAAGCTCTTAACCAGAGCAGAATGCGAAAGAACTTTAAAACAATTAAAAAAAACCCTGAGCCACCACAATCCACACCAGAGATTGCTAAAATCATTAAACAAAAAGGAGGTTTTGTACACAAAAGCTGATAAAGGAAATAAAATAGTAGTAATGGACAAATCAGATTATGAAAACGGCATGGAAAAACTTTTGCAATGAAAAGAATATGTGAAAATTCCAAAAGATTCCACCCCAAAATATACTAAATCTCTACATGAAACCTTAGACAGTGTAAAATTAATCAGTGATGCATACAAAGAGAAACTAATTCCATGTAACCCCTGCACACCAAGAATATATGGACTACCAAAAATACATAAACCAGGAAATAAAGTGCAACACCATCAACTGCCCTACATACCAACTAGCAAATTGGCTCACAAAACAGTTCCAAACCCTACCATAGTATAACAGTTTAAGTATAAAAAATTCCTTTCAATTAATAGAACAAATAAAAAAAAAACCTATGTGATGATGACACGTTGGTTTTGTTTGATGTACTATCACTTTTCCCCAGCATTCCAAGAGAAAAACTACTTTCAGTACTGAATAAATGGCTAACTACCACAGAAATTTCTGGTGAAATAGCAGAAGACTTACTAAAGCTCACATAATTGTGTATTGAACAAACCTACTTTACATTCAGAGGCAAATTCTATTCACAAAAGTATGGTTTAGCCATGGGAAAACCATTATCTCCAATACTTGCAGACATATATATGAGTAATTTAGAAATCCACATAACCACAGCCTTCCCACAAATATACAAAACTTGATATAGATATGTAGACAACATAGTGGCAATAGTAAACAAAAAAGTAGTTGAGGACAGACAGCCTTAAATCACTAAATCTTCAGAACAGTTCCATAAAATTCACAATAGAAAAATAATGGATCAGCATGTTTCTCTTCTTGGATCTAAAAATAATCAGGAACCACAATGAACTAGAATTTGGAATCTATAGGAAAGAAACACAAATGATAAACTACATAATTAACAGCTACAACCCAATTTCACACAAACACGCCATGATCAACAGCCTTGCATTCAGACTGGTAAACCCACCATTAAGCCAAATGGAATACTAATTAGAACTTAATATGATCATAGAAATTGCTCAAAAGAATGACTACACAGAACATTTGGTAAAGAAGAAGATTAATAAATTTATAAAACAGAAGAAAATAAAAGAACTTGGCACTCTAAAAAGAATAAAACCAGAAACCAGCTTCAAAAATTCACTTACCACCCTTTGGCACACCAAAAATGTCAAAAGATTTTCAAAAAGTGGATCATCAACTTAGCCCCAGTTAATAAGCACAGTTTAAAAAACCTCCTCCATACAAACACTAAAGATAAAATCCCCCCTTTGAAACAATCAGGGATATATGAAATCAGCTGCAAGGAATGTGAAAAGGTATATATAGGAAAACCAACAAGAAATGTTGGACAACATTTTAAAGAGCACATGAGACATTTAAGATATAAATAGACAGATAATTCAGCTGTAGCATATCATTTTGGGACTCAAAACCATAATTTTTACAATTTATTAAAATTAGTGGAAAATCCAACTGGTTTAACAGTTTGGGAAAATCTATTAATTTTAGAAAACAAAAACAAGGTCATAAATTTTGACATACCACAAACAAATGGACTCATCTCAAAATTCACCTATCCAGAAGAGACCTGGCTGCTACCACAAGTTCATTAGTGAATCTCCATTGAAAATAGTGACAACAGCCACCGAAACATATCTGAAATAAGTAACTTTATTTCTAGAGTGAAGTTTGAGTGTAATCTATGTTTTTACTCTTAATTTATTCCTAAGAGGCTTTATGGAACATTGTCACAATTTGGAGATTTGACATACGACAGGACCATGTGCATGCAAGCTGTCAATTTTTCTGCAGTGAAATGAACTGCATGACAGACTATTTTCATGATCAAAAGGTTTTGATAGTCTGGTAGAATAATATAAGGAATGCTTCATTACAATGCTGCCCCACATACTTAATAAAAGGGACAACAGTAGTGACACCATAGCTTGAAATTCATTTAAGTTTTCTTGTTGTATAAGGGAACTGCTATTCTGTTTTGTTACTGTTTATTGTATTTTGATTTATTTTCTCCTTTTATTTGTAGAAATGAAGGATACTTATGTTTATAAGTATTTTTTTAATTTCATTGGCGAAGGCTTAGGTTTGAATTCTGATAGATGCTGGTTACATGAATACATTTTTATCTGAATTTTCTCCAACCCAAAGAAGGTAAATATTGTGTGGCTTGATATTGTAAATGGATGTTTAAATATGTTATAATTTGGGTCAAATGATTGAATTTATTTGTTTTATCTTTTTGCAGAGTAGGTGTCTTAAAATGAAACCTGGCTTAACCACAATGTGATAGACACAAGCCATTTCCAACATTTATATCCATTCATAATAGTCTTGTAAGATCGCACCAGTGGATGGGAAGTTAGAACACAAATATATATAACACAGAGGAAAGAAAGGAAACAACAGTTGTAGTACAGCCTGTAAAAGGCAGTTAAAAACATGGCAGCTCTCAGAAGTAATTCAAGTTCAGAACAAAAGGTGCTGATTTATCCAGATAACTAGGTGTAACCCATGTTCAGACTATCAAGGGATCTCTCCTGTTTTCCACTAGCATTTTACACACTCTTCAGAAGGTCCGCAGGACTATTCAGCTATGATAGAGATTGACTCTAAAACAGTGACCTCAAATTCTGTTGCAGTAATGGTGAAATCAATTTGATCACTGGAAATTTTAATGGCAGATTTTCCCTTTGATAAGTTTTTGTCAATTAATTATTATGATTTGAAGTAAGAATGAAAAATATATCATAGGTTGTGTCTAGAAAGTTCAAGGTATATTTTATTTCTCATACACATATCTAAAACAGTTGAACCTGATTTATGTGTATATCAAGGGAACAAGGGAAGATTACTTATAACTCAGAGTTACTTACAACTGAGATTTTGATAATGCATCATACATAAAAAAAAAAGGCAATACATGTGCAAAATTTTACACACAACAAAGATACTATGAAGAAAAGATTATTTTGGTCCTGCTTTAAAGAAGTCACTTAATTTAGCTAGTTTCACTTTTCTTGCACTAAGTGCATAAACCCCATTTTGCAAACTTAATACTGAATTTAGAGCTTTTTCACTACCACTTTTAGCATTGATGTAACGCCTACACACATTTATTGCACTTAACACTTCACTCACCTTAGGTATTTCAAGATTTGATTTGTCATCCACATTACTGGTGCACTTTCTTGATCACCACCATGTTTTTGGCACACATCAGCAATAATCTCCTCATCATGTAGTTCCCCACACACAGCTAGATTGTCATCAAAATGCACAAAGGTATCGAAAATTTCACCCTCCGGTAGAGCTAGCTCATTTATAGGCTCATCACTACCAATATCATCACCATCATCAGAGAGAGCCTCTTCCTGTAAGACACCAGATTTAATGAAGCAATGTTTGATTGAGGAGGATGACACCTGCTTCCAGGCAGCCGAAATAAATTCTATGGCTTGTAGTAAGTTAATGGTGAAATTTTCATTTCCTGCATCAGTCAGTGATATTAAATGTTGAACCAGCATTTTCTATAATGAACTTTGAAATTAGCAATGATGCCCAAATCAAGTGGCTGTAGATGACTGGTACAGTTAGGAAGGAAAAATTCCACTCGAACATTTTCCAAAATTATTTGAGGTATATTCATTTTAATGTCCAGTTTCTTTAACCACTGTTCCATTAAAATCATAGTCACCCAAGATTTCCTATTGCATTCATATTCCATAGGTTTTGTTTTCACACCCTTAAAACACCCTGGATTCTTGAACTTTCCTATCATGAGTGGGGGAAGTTTGTCTGATCCGTCTGCATTGGTGGCAAGAAGAACTGTTATGTGAATTTTACTTTTCTTCCCTCCATGGTATAAGTCATCCTTTTCAGCTAATGTCCTCTGAGAAGGAGATTGGTGAATAGGCCAGCCTCATCACAGTTGTAGATGTTTTGAGGCTGATAATCCCTTATGATTCCTGGTAGAACCTCTTTCTTCCAATGTTGAACCGTGACGTCATCCACAGCATTCAACTCGCCATAAATTGTTTTCCCTGTGATTCCATGATGATCTTTAAATCCTTGCAATTATCCTGATGGAGCCTTGAAATCAGCTGTGATGTTCATTATTTTAGCTAAATCTATCGCTTTTGCCACTGATTGGTAGAGCTGCAGCCCATTTCTACTGGAACCATGTGAAAAGTGCCATTTCCAAAACCCTTCCTGCTGATGGCTGCATTTTGTTGATTTGGCCCCCAATTTTAAAAACTCATCCAAAATAACATTTTTGTTACCAATGACTGTACATAGCGTGGAATAAGCAATTCCTAAGTCTGAAGCATTTATGGTTTTGGTTTTGTGTGGACTAAGCTCCACCTTTAACAATAAACCCAGATAACGAACATTTTTATCTTTACTTCTCGTTTATTGCTGCATTGTCATGCTCTACCAGCAAACATATTACTATTGTCTTTTGTTTCCGAAGCCAAAAGCCGCCCACTCAACTTGCATTTTTGTCAACAGAGATAAGGAAAATAGCCTCAAATTTCTTTTAAGATAGTGTATGCCATATGCTCATTATAGTTACGAAAAACTCAGTTGTATTTCACTGAAATTTATACATATAATAACAAATTACATATAAATAAGGTTCTGTTAACAGGTTACTAAATTACATTTTGCCGGGACCTAGGAAAATTGACATATAAACGCAAGTTATTTACAAATGGGTTACGTATAAAACAGGTTCAACTGTATTTTAATAAACACTTTTAGAGACATTTTGAAAAGTCTTCACCTTACATTCCTTGCATCTCAATATCTTAAGACGAAGTTTGATATCTATTTGTTTTTAAGTTATACTAATCACAAATTGACAAGCTACATGAAAACACACTTTTCTCTAATAACATTTATTTGGATTCTGGGGATCCTAAAGTGTATACTTCTGAATTTAAATATAAATATTTTTAAATCAAATACTTTTTATTTCAGATAAGAAAAGAGAACATTTAAACAACTTTTGAAAGCGAAATTTAAACAAGATAAATAGTGAAATCATTTGAAAAAGTTCCAAAGCATCCTTGGGGAACAATACATTCCAAGGGCTTAATATGCACATCACTAGAAATCAAAATTCCACCATAAAACAATCTACTACATAGCAAATCCCTTATTAGATCTTCACCATCCATATGCACATGAATAAACCAAATCTGAAAACTAGTTTGAAGGAGTATGTGTATAAAACATATAGACAGAAAAACTAGCAGTATCCAGTTACGTTCCCATAATTGTGCCTGTCTTAAATCTTTGAAAGCTGAATTGACATAGAAGAACTTTTTCATCTTGAGGAATATGGACTCTATATTATGAACTTCTGGTGTCTGTCAAAGATCAGCTCAGCATGTTCATCATACCACGCAAGCACTGTATATCAAACCAAACATCTTCATCACAACAAAGGTACTTCCAGATCCCAGTCATTGGTCCAAAACTGGGATAGGCAAGAGCAAAACCTTCACAAAATGCCTTGATAAAGATGTTGGTTGCACAACAGAATTGGTTATATAGTTTTAAAATGTTTTGAATAATGTAAGTAAATGCACTATAAAGTGTCATAATTACTAACTTTATTAGTGGCAGGATTACATCATCTGAACTGATAAACACCCCAGAACTTTTGTCAAACTGTAGTTCTGTTTGCAGTGTTTCTTGAAGAGTAAAATATATTAAATTAAAATATTTTCCAATCAGGAAGATGGAACTTAATATATTAATTCATCTTAAATTATTCTTATTGCTGGTAATGTTCATGTGTTGGAGCAAAATGAAAGTTAAATAATACTACAGTAATATGGTAATGTTGTATCTTGTTAACTCTAAACTTTCATAAAATAAACTTTGGTATAGGAGAATATCAGAAGACTTTGTCCAACTATACAACATACTGCAAAAAGTAAAGTTTATCAATATATTATAGAAACACATTAAAATTATTTTATTAAATACAATTTATTCTTTGAAACAAATATTAAGTGGGATTTTACTAACCTGAAATCTTCAATAATTTACATATAACAAAACTGGTTATTTATTTGTGTACTTGTATATTTATTTATGGGAAATATATAGTGAGATAAAGGTTTATATTACCTGGTAATGCCTGCTTTGTTGATAACTCCAAATATTTTTATCCTGGTCTATGGTTACCCTAGATACAGAACTTTTTCTCTTGCTAAACTTATATTTTCTGTTGATGCACACTATATATAATAACATAACTATACCTTTTATCTTTTAGATGATTTCCTTCCTGATGTGTTTTTATTGGTGAGAGTTGTATGGTTTTCTCTGTGCCATCATTGTATTATATAATTATTATTGATAACATGAATAAGAAATTGTTATTAATAAATTATACATGTTTTAACAAAAATGTAGGCTGGATCTTAAGGAGCATATACCTCTCGACGTGAAAGGATAAAAATATATTACATGAACATCAAATTGGAAAAATAGTTTCTTTTCTCACTATAGCTCGTTTTCTATCATTCTGTTTATGTTGTATGATTTGGTACATTATGAAATAAAAACAGTACCTATACCAAATGGAATCTTATTTTAGATGTTGAAATGATCTACATGCATAAACCCATTTTTCACCAATTCTGGATCAGAACCAGGAGAAAGCCATATTGTCTCAACGTTACAAATGCAAATAGGAGAACCTTAGGTGAACCTCACTGAGAAGATGAGTCATGAGCAAACAAGTGCACAGGGATGGCAGAGCCCTCCCTTCTTCCACATCAAAATAAGAGAGGAAGTTAGAGAATTAAAAAAAAAAAAAAAAAAAAAAAACCAAAGAAAGAAAGAAAAAAACTACGCCACTGATACAATAAAGTAAAAATCAGTTCATGGACAGTTTGTACAAAAATAAATGAACATTCAGCATATTGTCAATCAGCAATTACTATTTGTGGAGTACAGGAATCTTGACTCATGATTTCACAACATTTCCCTGACCATCTACCATGTCCTCCCCAGCTCCTTAGTCTGTAATGTACTCATATTTTACCTGGCCATCCTGTCCAGATATATGACTAGATATTACATAATATTCAGCGATTCTTTACCTAACTTTTTTTATAAAACCTGAATCAACCTGAAGGAAATAATTCCAAAAGCAATATATGCAGAATAAATAATAATTAAAAGTTAAAATATGTTTATTTACGTTAATCAGCATTATGTCCATTGTAATTGAGTAGAATGAAATGTACCTTTACAATATTCCATGCTGTGACCAATGAAAGCTTAAACTTAAGTTCCTAAAGAACCTATATAAAATTCTGAATTACTCAAATAAACAATATCACATTGGTTAATCTGTTCCCTGCAAGTACAACTGAACTTGAATGTTTAAAAGGCTGTAAGAGATTTAATTCTTATATAAAGTACAAAATAGCTTCTTTTTATGCATTTTGGCTTTTCCTTATTGTTTGTAATGACTTAATTTATGGCAAATAAGAAGATATAAAGGTTCAGGGAATAATATAAGATTTAGAATTTTTATAGTGCTTGGAAATATTAATTGTCTGTTCCTACAGACCAACATAACTGACCAAAAAAGTGACATTCTTTCTTTTGTTCCACTACCCATTGTAAAAGTATTTACAGCATTGCCATTCATTATCAGTTTTATACTCTTTGTGGAACACCCAAACTAAATGATAACATTCTACATATTCTCAGCCCCCTTCCCCCCAAAACTGTATTTCCCCCTTCGCAGAGTACCAGCTTCCCTTTCATTACTTAATTGTTTCCTGCTGGTTATTTTTGACAGAACAGATATGTTTCAAGTATAAGCGTCTTGCAAGTATCTGTTTGAGTCCTTTTACTAAATAAAACATTGTGTACACATTTACTCTAAGTTCATATGAGTCCTTACTTTCACAGAATTTTAATATTTTGCTGCACTTCTGAACACTTTGAATTAGTTTCTCTCTCTTCTTGTATAAAATAAAAATTACTATTTTTTTATTATTTGTTTTACATTTGTCAAGTTTAAAATATTTAAAAATTGTAAACAGAGAAGATTTTAACACTTAATGCTAACTTTTGAACCCAGAAATCTTTCAGTGTTTGCAAATCTCACTAAAATGTCAACTTCCTGTTTTATTTTTCATCTTACTGAGAAGAAATTTATATATTGCTTTAAAGTAATGATATATGCTTTATATGAATTTCATATCAATATAGCATTCTTTCAGGGATATTTTGTTTACTTTTATTTCTAATATTTCATCAGACATTCTTCATTACAGAGCAGAATGTCCAATAATTTAGTAATAACTATGTTATCCAGCTGTGCACTATGAAATCTTGTTCCTATTAATTTCTTCCAAAATAAGTTGCAGTATGGAGACCTGGAAAAGTAATAAATGCAGTGAATTAATAGGTACCTAAAAATGCATATTACATGCACAGCTTTTATAGAGAAATGTAGATAAGGAAAGGAAGAATTATGTTTTTATAGAATTTATGGTTAAGAAAACAGTACAAGTCTATAGCAATACTATTGAGAACAACCACAGCTAACATAGTTCTAGTAGTTATATTATTTGACATCATGAGTACATCTATATAAGAACTTTATGCTACAACAATAAAGTAGTTAACTGTGTAGTATTTCAAACCTGCCTAAACATCCACTTCACTGAGCATCACCTCAATAAATAATATTGTTTTTGTGGAATTGCTTCATTTTCCCATAAAGCATCTTCCTCAGATTTTGGAAAATGGTGTGAATTAATAGGCCAGTCATAAAAACGATACATTTTTCTTCATTGCCATCAGGCCTCCTTTGATTCTTGGAAGTTGTTTTACAGCACAGACTGTCTCTTCTCTGTCCCTTTTCTCCATTTGGGACTAACATGTCGCATTCTGGCTTCTAAGAGTTATAGCTCAAAAATGTCAATTTTAAGTTCCTTATGTATTTACTTGCAAGTTTAGTGTTTGTTGATTAGCACAAAGGTGTAGTAAATCATTAGTGACTATTTGGAATATTTCATCATCCAGATCCCAAATGATACATACATTTGTAGAAGAGCAGACCCAAAAATAATTGGAATCATACTGCTGTACACTATAGACTTGTAGTACAAGATTGTGATGCTAGGGTGCTGTGGGGGGACCTCTTCTGAGTCAGTGTGCCAAATGGCATCAACCTACCATAATGATGGTGGTTTCTCTGCAGTTCTTTGTGTGAGTCTGTAGTGCATTTGTAAACAACAAAATGTTAACTTCTCACAAACAACATGCAACTGTCAAGTTTTGGTTTTTACTCAGCAAGAATGCAGTAGAAAATGTGTGATGGTGCAAGCAGCTGGCAAAGAACATGCTCTCAGGAAAATGCAAATGACCTGGGCATCCTTCAACTGTATGAACCAAGGGCAACATCACAAAAATCTGTGAGCTCATCAGGAAAGATTGGCGCAGAACAATCAATCACCTTGAAGACTTATTCGGGATCCATTCATTGCATTTTACACAAGAATTTCGGAATAGGATGAGTGGCTGCTAAGCTTATGCCCTAACTTCTCATTAAAGTGCAAAAGGATCATCACATGAAAGCCTGTTGTGCAATAAAGGAGTCAGTTTAAGCTAGTTCTTGGCCTCATTTGCAAATGATTACCATGACCCACCTGCCCTATTCGCCAGATTTGGCTCTTGAGGATTTCTTCCTCTATTTCTTGAGAGCATGATCTTTGCAAGCTGTTTGCATTATCAACTTCACAGTCACACATTGTTCATGAGAAACTGATATTTCATCATCACACAAGTGCAATACAGACACAGTGGTTGATGACACTTTGCACCATGACACAGGAAAGGTACTCCCACAGCACCCTACTGGCACAATCTTACACTAGACACGATGTGGAGGAGTACAACTCTGGTTATTTTTGCATCCTTCCTTATATTTGATATACATGCATAATGAAACTAAAATGTTTGCATCTGGAAAATCAGATATTTTGAATTACAACACTTTAGAAACCAGGGCACAATGTGGTTCTCATTTCAATAAAGTCAGGGTTGCTACTGGTCTTCAAAGGCAAGAAATGATAGTTTCGCTATTGGGGGTATAAAGACTGGTATTACGACAGACATCAGTTATGGATGGAGTGCTTTTCTTTGTGAAGCAACTCCACTTGTGTTTCACTTGTATTCAATCAGGAATGTATAAATAAGATCATACTGTAATGAATTTCTGCAAGGAAACTTGTTGACATTTTCAAATGTAGTAGGACACAAAGAAAAAAAGAAAACAAAATCTGATATGTTCTATTCACATGATTTTCTCTAGCTTTTCTGCAACAGATTATTCTTACAAAACCTGATCCTTCTCTCTAATTTGTACTGATCAAGATAAATAGAAGGTAGCAAATATGGACTTATTACTTAGTTTCTTATAAGAAGAAGGGAATTAAGGGGATACTCTAGGCTAAAGCCATGGTCAAACCTTTTAAAAGATGTTGCTATGTGATTGAATTCGTTTCTTTGCATGGCCAGGAGTTGACAAATTCCTGTATGAGAAAAGTAAGTATTTTAAAATTGAAACAAATAATAAGGAGTAGGTCAGCTCCACGATAAAAATGTATATGTCATAAACTGTGTTTTAACAAGATCTACACTTTTTGTGTTGTAATTTTTTGGCTATCTCTTACAGTTTATCAGTTATGCAAAAGTCATCCAGAATGAAGAAATCTTCCGAGGCTATTCCCAGAAAATTCATATACATTTTATTTGCCATGTAAATATTTTAATATACATTATCTTAATAATTTCATTTGAGCCATTTTTTTGAAAACCAAAAGTTTCAAAAAATGTTCCATGTAAAGGGTAGTTTGGAATGGTTTCTTGAAAATGTTTGTGTTGAATCCTTGGTAAATACTACACATAAATACCAAGTTTGGAATTTTACAATGTTTTCGTTTTTGAGCTAGGCTGTCCAAACCCCCCCCCCCCACACACACATGGATACTTTTCTAAAAATTCTTTTTTTTGACTCAAGGGACCTCAAAACATATGTTTCTAATGAAAATTCAACATCAAACTTTTGGGTGGAATACAATACCTTCTCTAGCTACTATGGACATTGTATGTCCATATGTGCTAGAGAAAGTAAAATGAATGTCCACCAAGTAGCTTAATTCCCAACATTACTCCCATCCTGAAATTATGAGGTTAGGGATTACTCTGCGGCCACTCAGCTGTAACCCTGGAGAATTTCCTTAGGTAAACACTTCTTGGAGACAAAGAGATCTTCATTTGTGCCTATCTCCAATGGATACAGTCTTTCAATTGGTCTTATCAGAGCACCATTTTCTAACTTCCTTGCTAGTGACCATTTTGCTCTTTTCTGCTGTTCAGAGATTAACAGTATCACATCAGCTTCCTTCAAGTTTGATTTTCCTTTATCCTTTGGATGTTGGATAAGTTGAAGTAGATGCTCCTTCCTGATACATTGTTTCAACTCTTACATTATGTGATGTCTGTAGCATAAACATGACTGAAACTCAACCTTCTCTAATTGCTCAATATCTACAAAATCTCTCCAACATCATGAAGAAATTTAGATTGTGTAAATGCAGTTAAATCCTCAGGATCCAATGATACATATGCTTGTGAGTGACCATTCATTGTTGCTTCCACATCACAGAGTGAAGTGAGCAGTTCAAGTTAATACAGATTTTCCTATCATTGGTCTAAGCAATTCTTTAATAGAGATCCCACCATCCTCCCCACTAGCTCGCAGCAGGAGGATTAAATTTCCACTCTATTTCTTGGAACTTAGACTGCTGCTAGAAGTTTCTGAATGTCTAGACTTCTCAAGGCTTTGGAATTTCCAAGAAAATTTATACCATCATCAGAGTAGATAATGGAAGGATGGCCTCTTCTTGCTATAAATCTTCTCCTTAAAAGAATGAATGCTTCAGTATTCAAGAATAACACAAGTTCTAAATGGATTGCTCGGAATACTGGTCAGGTGCTGATAACTATCTATACCTTTGAATGATGTTCAAAATCAATGTCCAGCTAGGTCAATGGTCTTAGTCTTATGTCTAATACATTGAAGACACTTCACTATAGATTTCTTAACTGTTGTTCTGGTTTGAATTTTCCAATATTTGTTTCTCAAACAGACATTAAAAAGTATACACCAGTATTACAATGAGTATCTGAAAATTATTACATTCTCTCTCATCACGACCTTGGTCTTCACTTGAATATGACCATCTTCATCCCTAACAACATTTACATCATTAATTGTACCACCCTCAGTTGGGAATTAATCTGTTTGAATCCTTTTGATGGTGACTAGTTCTACTGTCCTGATTTCTGAATACTGCAGGAGATCCATATGAAAATTACTCCGCCTTGTATTATTATGGAATCTGAGAATTCAAACTACTACCTTTACTCATTGAGAAAAGCCTCAGTGTCTTTCACTAAGTTCATCATGACTGTGTTGTTCAATTACTTCTTCCTTTTCTCAAGGATTGCGGTTTCATCTTCATCCATTTCTATTTATTGAAATGGCCATTCTCTCTTATGTCAATTTAACCAGGTTAACCAGTTAGGTCCCGTGCACCATTCTTTCAGTTGATTAGGATAACATCTCCTTGATATCAGATCAGCCCAGTTATGAACTTTCTTTTATGTTTCCAGTCCTCAGGGTGTGTTGAATTCCTAATTTCTTTAATCTTTTTATCCACACCAGTATAGTCGAAGAGTTACTCCAGAAATATGCTTTCACATTTTGCAAATGTAGAGTTGAATTGATTGAAAATGTGAGTCTGCTTCTGACTAGGCAGAGTAGTAATTCCAGTCTGGGAATTGTAATTGATTTGAGAGGAGCTGTCCTAGCTTTTACTAAGAGCAAGTGCACTGAAACTCCCAGATTACTTTCAGTTCTCAAAAAGATATCTGCAGCACATGCATGTTGGGCAGCATCCTCAAAGGTGTGCAGCATCCATTGACTCTTTTCCAACATACCTCCTATGATTAGTCATTGAGCTTTCACTTTCTTTAAGCAATTTGTTTCCTGGTAACACATCTTAAATTCAAAAGCTATACTCTCAGGTAACAGTGAATCCCATTTTGGTTTGTTTCTCTTTTGCATGTTTCTAATGCCATGCCTTTTGAAGCAACAGTTTGAATGAGAAACCTTCTGTGTCAAGGAGAATAAGGTTCTCTTCATCAATATTTCTGACAGACATGAAAATTCAGCATTAAATTTAACTTTTAGTACATCTAGCCTTCTATTCCATTGTAAACCTAGGATTTTTGTGACATGTTCATTTTCACTTGTATCGCCTTCATTAGACAATGTCTTCTTTTGCACTTCCCAATTTTTAAGTTCCATCTTTGTATCATTCTGCAGTGTAATTTTCTTAGTTCGAAATACATTATACTCTTCCTTTGAAGCAATCGAAATTACACAGTTATTTAAATACATCAATTCCATCAATTTGCAAACTATCGAGTCTTCTTTCTGGACATTGGAGAGGAGTTTTAACACTGCACCTAGGGTGAAAGAACTGCAGGTTGTTTGAAATACCACTCCATTTTCCTTGTACCATCATCCTTCCACCATAGATAATATAGATAGACACACTCTTCTGTTACCACTTTATTCATTTGAAAGGCTTTCCTGATATAGTAATTCCAATAATATTTTCTCCAAATATTTTGAGTCTTTCCGGCATCAACATGATTAGGCCTCATCTCTAAATAGTCATTTAAGGAAACACCTTCCTGTATCCTACATGAAGCATCAAATACTGGATGAACAGGTGTTGTCAGACTTGAAACTTAGTTACAGACGATGAGAAAATAGTGGCAGGTTTTCTCCATTTCCTCACTTAAGACTTCTATGAATCCCTCCATTTGTCATCTGTAAACATTTGAGTTAACTATCAAACAGATTTGACTTCCTTAGCTTCTCAGTAGTAGATATGAGTCTCTTCTCAACAATATATTTATTACTATTGATGCCAGGATGTCCAATTTTCCAGGGGAGCTTATGTAAGGACCATTGACATTGCTTTCCAGCTTTCTAAGAAGATTCTGTTTTTCTTCTTCAGTCGATTTAGGCTCTACCTGGTCATAGAGACTGATAGTGTCTATTTTCCAAAGCTAAGCATCATCATAACCCATAGAAATGGTAAGGTTACTCAAACTGACTTCAAGCAATTGGTCCTGTCTTTCACCAGCTAAAGTTCCTCCCAATTTTGTCTCCACTGCTAAGAACCCATTCTTCAGGTGAACAACATTTCCTGAAGAATTTTGGCATACACATCCATTCCAATGAGGAGTTCAATCTCTGGAAGATTATCACAGATGTTACTGATTCATATTCTCTTCATTTTCAACTCTTACAGTAAATCAGCTGATCTAGAAACTTGAAGGATAGACTGACAAATTCTTGGATGTTCCCATAACTCAACTTCACAATAGTATCTACCATCCTTCTTCCAACAATAATTTTGTATCTGTAGTGCTTTATAGCAGATTTCCCTTACCCACCAAATAGGACATGAGTGACTGTTTCTTCTGTATTTTAAGACGTTTGCGGAGGGCCATTCAAAACAAATGAAGAGGAATGTTGACTTCAGGAATTGTGTTGATCCATGACAACACCCGTCCACACACTGCTGGCACAACCCATTGGCTCCTTGAACAATTTCAATAGGACATTTTTGATCATTTGCCATACAGTCCTGACCCAGCAACTTTCACCTTTTCCCTGAACTGAAGACGTGGCTAGGAGGGCAGCACTTTCAAACCAACTATGATCTTCAAAACAATATCAATTGAAATCATTTGCGGCAACATTTTTTGAAGCAGGTATTGTAAAGCTTGTGCACAGCTACGATAAATGTTTAATATTTTTTATAATTATGTTGAAAAGTAACCATAAGTATACAAAACTTTTAGCAATAAAATAATTGTTTTCTATGAACTTGTCTTTTATTTATAGCCTATCGGAGGTTGAAAAAAAAAATGGCCCTCATAGTTGCTTTCTTCTGTAACTTAAAAAT
This sequence comes from Hymenopus coronatus, assembly GCA_030762935.1. Classification (NCBI taxonomy): domain Eukaryota; kingdom Metazoa; phylum Arthropoda; class Insecta; order Mantodea; family Hymenopodidae; genus Hymenopus; species Hymenopus coronatus. The sequence continues at coordinate 23,654,457 of CM060889.1, forward strand.
GTTTCAACTTCTATTGCTGAAGTATTTACACACACGATTATCCCATATTTTGTGTGAGTTTATGAAAGCAAAGTATACCCGTTTATGTGTTTCATCATCCATGGTTTACCTTACCTGTCTCACAATAAATATATACCTCTATTTATCTTATTCTTTATATGTGCTATATATGGCTTCCATTTTAACTGTTTATCTATTATCATGCCTAAAAAATTTGTGTGTTGGATTTTTCTCCATCTATTTCCAGTTGTATACTATTTAAGTATAATTTTTTAATCCAGAGTTTATCCAGCCTGTCTTTTTAGTATTGAGTATCATGTCCAAGTTTAGGTAGTATTGTTTTATTTTTTTCATTAACTCATTTGCTTTTAATTCTACCAGAGCAACTGACTTACCTTTAATTATTACTGTCATGTCATCTGCATATCCAATTGTTATGTTGCCATTTCTTTGTACCAATTCAAAAATGTTATTCATATATATTAGAAACAAAAATGGATCTAATTTCGAGCCTTGTGGTACTGCTTGCCTAACCATTTGGAAATTTGTTCACAGAGCTCTGTTTAGAGCAGTAACACAGCAGATTCAAGTGGTGTATGTATACGAGGATGTTTTTTTTCTTCTTTTTTGCTAGTTTTAACACCTGCTTTTACTACAAATGGCACCATAGGCAAGACAAGGATGGTTGAATAGGTATCCATGTTAGGTATGATGATATCAGATTTTTCAAACACAAATTACTAATTTCCAACTATCTCCTTTGAGGCATATACATTTCTCCCAACATTTCTACCACTTCTTTAACCCCTCCAAAAAAATAGGAATTAATGAGACTTACAAAATATGTCTCTGTCTCAATGATGGCTTCCTAATTTGAGCTATTGTTTGTTGCTGTGAGGCATTTCTTCATCCAATTTATGCAGTTTGGCAACAACAACTCTAGATGAATTTGCTTGTGCATTTTCAAGATGAAACAGAATTTTCTTCCTCACCAATTGCAACAGTGTCTCCTTCAATTTCTTGTGGAATTAGGCCAATAATTCACTGTAATATTATCCAGTAATTATTTTTCCTTTTTCTAAGAAGTCATTGATTGTGACACATTTTGCATCCCAAAATATCGCAGCCATCACTTTTCTGGCCAATGGGACTGTCTCTGAAGCTATTTTACTGGAAGCAACCCATTGTTTTGATTATTGCTTGATTTATGAAGTATAATGACAAATTCAGATCTCATCGATGGTGACAATTCGATGCAAGAATCCTTTGCATTTCACTTAAATAGCTTCAAACACAGCTTCGAAGTTGGTAGTAATTGTGGCACCCACTGGGCCAACGTTTTGGTATCCAACTTAATATGCAAAATATGAATTGGCATTTCTATCAAGACACCTATGGCCTCTGCCATTTTGCAAACCTTTGTTCAACATTCAGTGAGAATCATGTCATGGACTTTTTCAGTGATTTCCTCAGTAAAACATCTGCTGGGTGTCCAGGTTACTCATCATCAAATAATGATGTTTCAAGTTGTTGAACAATACCTAACTGTTGTCATAAATGGCAAAAAGCTTATATAAACAGCATCCAATTTTGCTTTTAACTCTTTGTGAACCACTGAGAGATACTGCACTTTTTCCATTTTAGCAAAAATACATTGAAGAACTAGCTGAAATATCTGCCAAATACAAGCTAACTTAATCAATACCAAACTTATCTTGGAGGCATAGAAAAATGAGAGTACATGATGGTAGCAACATCTGTTTTGAAATAGGGATACTTATTGAACTGCCCTCGTACATTACTTTTAACAACATCAAAGAGAGCCAGGGCTGAACACCAGTCATATTCACCTGCATAAGGGCATAAATAAATAAATAAATAAATAAATAGAATAACAAATAAAAAAATAAATATTCAAAGAAACACTCACCAATAAATCCTCAAGAAGTCAAAAGTTAGAATGTTTATGTGCTCTTATACAGTAGCCCCCACTGCTTATATTTAGAGATTATATTAATAGATATGGTTTGATGTTATGCAAATCGTCTGTAGGTTATATCATAAGATTAGGTGTAATTTGATTTATCATATATATAGATCAATGGATGTCAACTATAATGCATTTTCTCAATTCACTTTGAATGCATTTCCAAGACAACTCACATGAGTTATAATGCCATGAAGGCTGACAAGAACTATACGATTCAGAGATACAGATCGTTGTCAGTCACTTAAACTGCTACTGCCACAAACAATAACATTATTGCAATCAAAATTGACAGAAACATTAAGTGAGTTACATAATAGCAATGGTCTATAGCATAAATTCTGAAACTCAAACACGCAGAGAGATGAATATTTTTCCTGGATGTTCTGTCAACAGCATTATGTGAACAAACAATATGCCTGAATTTCTTTTGGTCAGTGGGTAATATTACTATGGACATTTCACCTATTTTTACTTTCTCTATACTCACTATGTACATAGTGAATAGAGAATGTATTGCACTCCACCAAAAAATTCGATACCGAGATTTCACCGGAAATATATGTTTTAGGGTCCCCTGTATCCATAAAAAGTATTTTCAGAAAAAGGTCCGTGTGTGTGTGTGTGTGTGTGTGTGTGTGTATGTGTCCGTGTGTCTGTGAACACGATAACTCAAAAACGAAAAGTCGGTAAAGTACCAAACTTGGTATTTAGTTTAGTATCTTCCAGGGATGTGACACGAAGATTTTGAGAAAAATCCCCCCACCCCAAACTATCCTTTACATGAAACTTTTTTCGAAAATTTTGATTTTCTAAAAAATGGCTCTAACGATTTTGATTAAAATATCGTATATTAAAGTTATTTACCTGACAAATAAAATGTATATTTTGAATTTTCTGGGAATAGCCTCTGAAGACTACTTTATTTTGGATGAATTTTTCATAACTACTAAACCGTAAGCGATGGACAAAAACTTAACACACAAAAAATGTAGAGCACGTTAAAACACACAATTTATGTTGTATACATTTTTTTCGTGGAGTTGATTGTTTTTGAGATATTCCTTTTTCTTGGTTTCAGCTTTGAAAAACTTATACTTTTCTCATACAGGGATTTGTCAACTCTTTCCATACAAACAAAGGAACATCAGTCACATAGCAACCAGCTTTTGGCTTTCACTTTAACCTATGGTACTCTTATTTCGCTTCTCCATACAAGGAAGCAAGTAATAAGACTATTTCTGCTAATTTTTCTCGATTTGCATGAAATAAATAAAAGATAAGGTTACTAACAATAATAATTTTCAGAGATATTGAGAAAGTCATGTGAATGGTACACATCAGATTTTTATTTTAGTCAAGAAGAAATATCCACTACAATACAGGATGTGTGTTCTACCTGTTTCCTCCATCTTTCTTTGTATAGGGAATTAATATATCAACCTAACATCTTTTATAAGGCATTATCACAAAGCTGTTCAAATTCAGGGAAAGTACAAAGAAATGTATGTACACAGCAGATGTCACGTAAAGTGTTCCTTGAATAATTCAAGTACCAGATCAAAAATAGCTTTTGATCATGAAAATATTGACAACTCCATGGTATGATGAATCTGCCAATCGTGGTATGGTTTTTAACTTCGACTTGTTAATGCTTTGTAGACATTAGTTTTGTTTTGGCTATTAGGTCAAGCCTGGAAGGACCTGCTGACTAGCATCTATGTCGCCTATAAGTTCTTAATGTCCACTAGGTAATGGTTTGTAAGGGATTAGTTTTGTGTTGATCCCTAGATCAAGTCCTAGATATGCCCACTAACTAGCAGTTATGTTATTATTCAAATTCTGTGATAGTAAAACTTAATTAAATTTGATCACTTGGTATAGTAAAAAGAGGCATAATATCTTCCATGTATGAAAGCTTGTAAATATTTAATTTTAAATTAAATTTATATCCAAAGAAATAATGTCATCCGAGTAAAAGTTTTTCAAATTTAAATATGTATTATTCCCCATTATGTGATGTTTTATTAAATTAATTTTACAAGTTTATCAGAGGAAAAAAGAAATGGCCATATTAAATGCAAAGAAGAGTATTTACAGGTATTTCATGCTAACAAAATGAATTGGCAAGAAACAAAAGGATAACCAAAACTAAAAGGAACAGAAATTAGAACTATTAAACAACTAAATACAAATTAAGGAATCTCATGTACCTTGTTGATTGATCTTCCAGTTTGTCTTAGGCTCGTTGGACCAAGGCAGGCAAGGCAATTTATCACAATATACTCTTTTTACACATTTTGACTGTGTGGCCCTGCAAGCACTGAAGTGCAGTTCACAGTCTCTTGTTGTTTCACATAACACAAGTCATTCAAAGCTCTGAAAATAAGAAAAGTTATAAATGAGATGAAGGAACTGTTAGCTCTGCAAGTCTGAGTAGTACATAAGTTATAGTATTATTGAGTTATAAGTACATAAACATTTAATAATAATGTGATAGTGATTTCCATTCAAAAATAGCTAATTTCTCTTTTACAAGTGTGAAGAAAACTAACATTGCAGTACTTTCAAACTTATGAGCTATGCTTTCTTTGGAGAAATGGTCCATCACAAAGGAACACTGATTCCCTCACTTTCATTCCCCTAACATGACGAGATACACGTATCAGAGATACAAACAACAGACATAGTAAAAGCATAGTCACAGGCATGCTTGGTTGTCAGTCTGGTGATGCTGGGTTGAAACCCTTTACAATTAGTTAAACCTTTGCACCATCCTAGATGAATGTCACATTTTAGAAGTGAACATGATTGTAATTTTTCATGATTGTTACAAAGTTTACGTACATGTTATAGGGATATTCACATGGAATACTTGAACCTAGAAGGGTCAAATCCCATACAAACAGTTAAATATTTTGTTATTTTCCAGCAGTTGAATAGAGTATATTTAGAGTGAACCAAATTTTAATTTCTCGTTTCTTTGAAATTTAAGCACATGTTATAGAGGTATTCCCATGAAGTGTTTGAACATAGTATTGCCAAGACTATCTGCAAGTAACTCAGGGAAGTTTAATCAGTGGCATACTGGGTCATAATTTATTGATGTTAGATTTATTGCAAACAACCATGAACCTAAAGAACTCAAGTTGTGAAGTCTTTACATGGTTCTGATTAATTTTGTGTAATTGCGATGTTCATCTGCTTGATGCAAAGGCTTGGGTTCAACTGGCAAAGTTGGGCAGAGCTTGTGTCAGACCTGGTGGTGAAAGTGGGCACCAGTCATGATGACATCACCCATGGTAGAATGGCTGGTTGGGGAGATTATTATGAGCACTTGTTTTCTTGGGTGCTTGGCTCCCTAGTGTTCATTCGTAGGTTTTGCACATTTGTGGAAGAATAGTAAAGTGACCACATTGAGACGTGAAGTATGCTATACACCCTGACATATAGTCTCCTCTTCAATGGTTTGCTTGTATATCCTGGGGTGCCTAATTCCTCCATATGATGAGGTGGAGAATAAGAAGAACAAGTAAAAAGAACAGAATCATCACTAGGCTTCAGACATGACATGACTTTAGGTTAAGTTAACAACATATACCAGTACAATGTTTACAAATGAGTGGATAAGGGAGAGATAAAATAATAAATCTGTGCTATAATAGATAAATAATCAGTTTCATATGTGACTTACATGTGTGGGCAACTATAACAATAGGTTAGAATATATTTTCTGAATTATCAAAAGCAAAACGTGTTCTATTGAACTTCATAGCTTAAGAATAGGCTGTGCATATACTGATCATTTGCATAAAGTGAATGACTAGCAGTGCTTGGGGAACAGGATGTCTCAGGAAACCCTCTATTTTCCAGCCAGAGTGCAACCAAATCATAAGTGCTTCCAAAGCCTAGTCATCACTTTACAATCAGCTATTAAAGGTTTGACTAGGCTTTAGCCTAGTGTATCCCCTCATTTGTCTTTTAAGTTCTGCGTAATAAGTAATAAGATATCTTTTAAATGTAAAAAGAAGCTAGTAACAGTGAAGAATAACACAAAACCAGAAGTTTGTTGATAGAATTTTTCAGCTTTAATGACAAATTCTATCAACAAACTTCTGGTTTAGCAATGGGTAGTCCACTTTCACCTTTTCTTGCTGATCTTTTCATGAGCTATTTTGAAATACAGGTCACTAAAGCATTCCCTCTAATTTTTAAAACTTGGTATAGATATGTAGATGATATATTTGCTATTGTTCCTGATAAACATGTAAATGATGCTTTAAAACTTTTAAATTTACAAGATAAGGCTATAAAATTCACATTAGAAACTGAAAGTGATGGTTATCTCCCTTTCCTGGATTTAAAAATAATAAAAAAAGACAATAAATTGAATTTTGGAATATACAGAAAGCAAACCCACACTGATAATTATATAAAAAATAATGGCTTTAACCCTTTTTCACATAAATTTGCTGTTTTTAATAGTTTAATTTATAGGTTAATTAATTTACCCCTTAATAAAGATGAATTCTATAAAGAATATAAACACATTATCAACAATGCTTTAATTAATGGTTTTAATACCGATTTTATAAATAAAAAAATTGAGAAGTTTAAATATCAAAGAGCTATTAAAGATATTTCTACGCTTAAGAAAATAAAAGATAATTACATTTTTAAAAAATTTACTTATCACCCTTGGGCAAATAATAAATTCACAAATATTTTCAAAGAGCATGGCATAATATTGGTTCCTCAAAATAAATATAGTATAAAAAATTTGTTAGGCTTTTCTAAAAAGGATGAAATTTCAAAAAATAAAAAATCTGGCATTTATCAATTAAACTGTTTAAATTGTGACCTTGTTTATATTGGTAAGACTAAACGTCATTTGCAAACCAGAGTAAAAGAACACTTTAGGAATATTAAATACAAACAAATTGATAAATCAGCTGTAGCAGAACATTTTTGGAAATTTAATCATGAAATAAATCCAGATGTTAAATAATTAAAACACTTAAATGGGCCCATAGATTTAATGGTTTGGGAAAAAATATTTATATTAAAGTATAGAAATCATACAATGAATTTTGATATACCTCCAATTGACACTCTTACCAAATTTGTTTTGATTCCAGTAGTTAGCAATGCATTAGTACACAATCCACCTAGTAGCAGTAACCATAACAGTGTAAATAAACAACATCAAAAAAGAGACCAAAAGGATATGTTGATAATGCAATGAAATCGTTGCGAAACTAGTCCAGGCAAGGATTCGAAAAGATAAGTGAAGATTGGTTGCAACTATTATTTTTATATTTTAATAAGATATCTGTTATGTTAATCTTGATTAGCATGGAATACATAGATGAATAAACTTTTGTAAAAACATTTTCTTACAGAACAGGTAGAGAAAGTCATGTGAATGGAACACAGATGTTTAGTTATTATTATTCAACAGGATTGTAATGTAAAACCACATCTTTCAGTATCCAAGGTGTTTATATTCTTATCTCCTTTCTCCATTCTTTTCTTGCTTCCCAATGCAATCTTCTAAGCTCTTTCCTTCATACACCTTCTTATATCGCCCATCCAATCTTTCTCGACGTACCCCTCTTTTTTCTCGACGTACTCCTCTTTCCTCTCCCCATTGGAATCCATTCTTAAATCTATCAACATAATCTTATTTCTGGCTTTCTCATATGTGAGCATAATTTTCCAGTAGTTTGTAGATCACAAAATGTAATAATATTTTGCAGACTTTCATCTCATTGTTCAGGCATGAATTTTTCAATAGGTAGTCATTTCAGTGGACTAAAAGAATAATCTAAAGTAATTTATATGCAACAAGGATAGCTTGAATAAACATTCACTTTTGAGATATACAGAGAACAAATGCTAATCTTTATAATTCAAACCAAAGGTAGCAATTACCACAGTATAATACAGCTGATAAATGCAGCCTTTAATGGGACCATTCATGGCTAGCACACTGTGAAAAATACCAAGGTCATTGTAGTGAAAGCAAGCTGTGAAATATGTGTTCTATGGCCAGTTATAAATGAAATATATGGTACTAAGCTATCAGAATGAAAGGCAATTATAGACTAGTATGCAAATCTGTGAAAGAATGAACAGAAGGGTGAGGTTATTAGATACAAAATAAGATACACATAAAAATGGCATATACTGATGTTGCCATGTTTAATCCAATATTATTAATGAAGTGCATTCTTACCATACTACTTAATATATTGCTTCCCAGTCAATGGAGTTGAGGCACATTATTCACACTAACACTTCCATCTTGTTCCCTTTTCTCAGTATTCTTATTTGACCTGGTTGTACTTCAGGAAGACCCATACATTTGAATGTGAACAACACCGTCTGCTGCCCAAAGTTTGCCTCAAATCTGCAACAGAGAAACCACATATATTGTAATTTACTTATTATGTGTGAATTTTGAGAAATTGAATTCAAATTGAAACATTCCACAAAAGAAATGCAAACTAAATAAAAGTGTTAAACAAATACAAAACTATACAGAACATACTGGTTGCCCTTGGGGCAACCTCTGGATACAGTAGACAACATCATTTACTCTCTTCACCGCAAGATATAGCCCCTTGCCACAGTTGTTGCAGCTTGGTGCAGCATCCCTTGATATGGATAGGGCAATATACACACATCAAATCACTCTGCTGGAAATCTCAGTTGTTGGTATGCCAGTTGTAAGGGGTCCACATCTAGTCACTCGCTATCTCAAAGTGCTGATGCACCATCTACGAGATTCTCCATGTAGTTGAATGCTGGTTGTTTTGCCCCAGGAGAACTTCCAAACATCAGGTCACATGGTAGACTCAGCACCCTGCCAAATACCAAACCAGTTGGTGTCAACCATGGTGTTGTGGGCTGAAGAGTGGTAGGCCAACAAGAAAAGTGGCAACCAAACTTCCCAATCTTTGTGTGTTGGCCACAATCTTCCTCAAATTTTCTTCTAGCATCTTGATGTATCATTCAACCATGCCTTCTGACTGTGCGTGGAGAGGTGTTGTGCGGTTTGTGCACTCCAAGTTGCTTCAGTGTTCATCACATTAGACTTCAAGTTGGTGTTCTCATCACTGTGCAGCTTCAACGGTATGCCATAGTGACAAAAGTTTTTCTATGTGACAGTTCATTATGGTCTTGAGCTCTTGATTAGGGATGACATACACCTCTGGCTACTTGTAAAGTAGTACATGGCAATCAACAGATACTTGTTGCCTCTTCCTGCTGCAAGGAATGAGCCAGCTGCATCAATGGTTATGCATTTGAAAGGTGCTCCCACATTATACTGCTGCATGTGACCCTGGGTCCTGATCTGTGGGTTGCAAATTGACATCAGTGCACCACCTTCAGCATCTGCTCATAGTTTCAAACAGTAGTATCAGAGCTTGTTGATGGTTTGGTTGGGTTGGGTCCCGAATATCCTCCCAAAATCCCTGCATGCAGTTTCTATTGGATTTCCATGACCTTACTCCGTGAAGCATCAACTGCTCTCTCTGAGACTTACCAGTCGATGACTCACAAACCCAGAACAGCATTTCTTCTTTGATCTTCAATGAGTTCCATTGGGCCCAGAAGAACTTTTACACACAACCTCTGGGTGCGATGTCTTCCCACCTCAGTCTATTCCTCACTTCCACTTCTCTGAGGAGTGGCCCCAAGTCAGCGACTACCAGCTGCTATCTCCCCAGACCTGTGCTACCCCATCCAGCTACAGACACCACAGAAAGAATGTGAACAGCTACCAGCATGCTCTTTCTTCTCAGCTTTGGTGGAGTGGCTGTACTCTTCGGAACAGGGTTGTCCTGACATGATATTTGCATTGTTCAGGCTCCTTCCTTTCCAATGTTCTGATGTGAAGTTGCACTTTTGGAGCCTCTGGACTCAACAGGCTGTCTGTCCTTCCAGGTTCTTGAAGCTCAAGAGTCAGGTGAAGGTGGGAGGGATCATGGCTGACCATACTTGTGGAAGTGCTGCAGTGCCTTCATTACGGTCAGGAGCTCTCACCAAGTGACACAGCAGTTCTTTTCTGACTTGAAGAGCATCTTGTTTTAGTACGTTATATCATACTCATGACCTGTGATAGATAGCCAGTGTCATTGGCATCAGTGTCCACCAGGTTGTGGAAATCCCAAAATAGGTGCACTCTACAGTGCTGACTGAATGCACTCTCTGCCTCTTCTGACCACGAGTAAGGCCATTGCTCTTGTCAAACAAATTAGTGGTTTAGCAAAATTGGAGAAACCTGTGACAAACTGGCAGTAGTAGCCGTATAGGTCCAGGAAACTTCATAGCTCTCATTTGTCTTTCAAGCAAGGCCAATTTCTCAATGCTCAAGTCCAGATAGTGACATTGTGAGGCTTAAATAGTTCACCTCCTTGCAGAAGAGTTGGCACTTCTTCGCATTCAACTTCAGGTTAGCTGTCTGCAGCTTTTGAAGTATCTTAGTCAGGTTCTCGGAATGTTCTATGAAGTTGTGGCCTATGATGATGATGATGATGTCATCCTGATATAGCAGGCACATGTCGTAAAGGATTCTTCTCGTCAGTGATTCTATGAGGTGCTTGAAGGTGGCTGGCAAAGGGCAAAATCATACATTACCAAAGCAAGCCGAGAATGTGATCTCCTTATCTCTGAGATTTAGTGTCACCTGCCAATATCCTGATTTCAAGTCCAAAGTTGACACACCAGCAAGTGTACAGGTTGTTGTCAATCTGAGGTATGGGAAAACAGTTCTTTCTGGTGATGGCATTCAGTTTCCAGCAGTCCATGCAGAAGCATAGCTCACCTTTTTCTTCTTCACCAAGATTACAGGGGAGCACCAGGGCCTGTCTGACTGTTCAATGATTTCTCTAGATCTTATGACCTCCAGCGTGTCATGTACCTCATCTGTTTTGCCAGACGGACACATCTTTGATGGTTGCCGAATAAGTCAGGCTGCTCCGATGTTGTTGTTGTGTACTCGATCAGTGCGGCCATAATCGCCGCTCACATCGCTGAAGACAGACTGGTATTGACTAAATAAATGCCAAATCCTCTCCAGTTGTGAAGTGATTAGATGATAGGCCGCCCTCTTCAGCAAGCCTTTCAGCCAGAGTTCCAGATTCTGTGAGATGCAGGCTGGTTGGATCTGTCGCACAGCGATATCCTTGCTGCTGGCTCGTACTTCCCTAACTCCATTCTGGCTTGGAGGTCCTGGTCGGTGTCTAATGGGTTTAGTAGCTCCAAGGACACTACTTCCCGATAAGGAAACAATGCCCGGGCAACTCATAGGTAATCCGTTCAATGGAGTTTTCCGATCCAGTATAAGGTTCCTTGGCCGTTGACCACCCAAGTGCGTGTTCACTATTACCTCGCTTTCTGCGAGCACAACTACATTGTCTCTCAGGATTACCTGCAGATCCTTAGATGTTCGTAGGTGCCACGGAGCAACCACTTGTGCCAGCTGAGTTGCAAGATATTTCTGTCGGCCGTCGCCTCGTAGTTCCTGAGGCCATCCAGTCTCCCGTATCACATCCTTGGCCACCCTCACGAACAAATACCCACAGGCTCACAGTGGTCCGTCTCAATGTCAATCCCAGCAGGGCCTCCTCCGCAGGTAAGATATCGCCCGACGCAGTCACTAGTTGATAGAGTGTTCGTGTCAGCAAGCCCTTCGCCACATCAGGTCTGATTACAGTTACTGTTACACCCGTGTCTTAATAGACACAGGTTCCCTTGTACCCAGCCGTCTGAGACCAGGCTGTCGTGCACCCTGGAGTTGATGGCAATGAAGGAGCCAACGAGCCCCTCCATTGTCTTGCGCCTGCTGGTCAGCTATGTTTCAGACAGTCTGTCTCTAGGTTCCTGGTTGGCCACAACCATGGCACACACCACTCAAAGGTTGTTATCGTCTCTGGGTTGTCTCCTTATCCCTGTCGTAGCGAATATTCGCCGATCGGCGCAGCTGTTATCTTGGCCACCTCTAGTGCTGCCGTTAACGCCTCGTTTGCAGTCGCTAAGCATATGGAGCTGCACCGTGTCGACAAAGGAGTAGGCGGCTTCCTAGGTCATAACTGGTGGTGAGTTCACTAGGACTTTGTTCACCATCTGCTCAATTGCCAGGCCGAACTCTTGCATCGTCTCCCCAGGCTGTAGCAGCCTCTTTTTGCGCTGACTCTGGTAGACTGCAGCCAAGTAATGGTTCCCGAAGCCGTTTTCGAGGGCCTTCCAACCTCTCCGAACATCGCCGACGTCGGAATCGCAATCAATACTTCTACCGCCCGTCCCTGGAGGATTGCTATCAATTGTGCAGCTTCCTCTTCTGCTGTCATTCAATTGAGGGTGGCGATGGCGGCAAACTCTCGTCGGAAGACTTCAAAAGGTGGATATTTTGTCGAACTTGGGTGGCTTTACGCATGAATATATTGTTACGCGTCCTGTCGTCTGGACCTTCAAGTTTTTCAGCCTTTCATCTAGCATCTTTTCCATTTTTATGTTCCGTTCTTTTGCTCATCCATCGACTCTGCCCTTCTGGGCTCTTCCACCTTTTCCCCTAGATCTTCCACAGCATCAACATAAAAATGGAATCTGTGAGTATAAAATTATACTGTAATGGAGTTTTTCAATTACTTGATGCAAAATATAAAACTTTTGAAGAAAATTTATTCTTCACGAAGTATGCCCAGTAAAAAACTGTTTTAATGAGTTATATAACATGATAATTTTTGTGTTTATATTTATAGCAATTGTAATGTTATAATATAATGTTGTATATTGTAATAACATTGGCTTTGTCATAATGTAATATTATGTGAGTATTCTGATAATTGTAATGCTTTATTAATAATAAGTAGATAAATATGTGCTTAGATTTTCCAATTGCATTAAATTAAAAGAATAGAGCTAAAAAAAAAAGAAGTTAGAAATGTCCTGTTTTCAGTTTCAAAAAATGTGGTCACATTACTTTCACAGTAAAAGAAATCGCTGCTGACGGAAGAAAGTTTTTGACTGTGGACAAGAATAACATTCACACCAAGAAGAAAAATCTTCTACTGATGGAGCAAAGCTTTGACTGTGGATGATGAATGATATTCACAGCAAGAAGAGAAATCTATGCTGGTGTTCAAAGCTTGGACTGTGGATGGTAAATGACAATCACAGCAAGAAGAGGATTCGATGCTGGTGGAGCAAAGCTTTAACTGTGGATGATGAATGATTTTCACAGTAAGAAGAGAAATTGCTGCTGGTGGAGCAAAACTTCGACTGTGGATGGTGAATGATATCCACAGCAAGAAGAGCAATCGCTGTTGGTAAGTAAAACTTTGACTGTGGATGATGAATGATATTCACAGCAAGAAGAGAAATCGCTGTTAGTGAAGCAAAGCTTTGACTGTGGATGGCGAATGATACTCACAGCAAGAAGAGAAATTGCTGTTGGTGGAGCAGAGCTTTGACTGTGGATGATGAATAGCACTCACAGCGATAAGATGAATCTGTGCTGGTGAACAAAGCTTGGACAATGACAATCAAGCAAGAAGAGGAGCCTCTGTTGGTGGAGCATAGCTTTGACTGTGGATGATGAATGGCATTCACAGCAAGAAAGGAACCTCTGTTGGTGGAGCAAAACTTTAACTGAGGATGGTGAATACATTCTCAGTAAGAAGAAGAATCACTGATGGTATACCAAAGCTTTGACTATGGATGATGAATAACATGTACAGCAAGAAGAGGAGCCTCTGTTGGTTGAGCAAAGCTTTAATTGTGGATGATGGATTACATTCATAGCTAGAAGAGGAATTTATACTGGTGAAGCAAAGCTTTGACTGTGGATGGTGAATAACATTTACAGCAAGAAGAGGAGCTTCTGTTGGTGGAGCAATAGCTTTGATTGGGGCTGATGAATGACATTCACAGGAAGAAGAGAAATCTATTCTGGTGAAGCAAAGTTAACTGTGGATGGTGAATGGCATTCTTAGAAAGAAGAGAAATCTCTGTTGTGGAAGAAATCTTTGACTGTAGATGGTGAATGATAATCACAGCAAGAAAAGAAATCACCGTTAGTGGAGCAAAGCTCTGATTGTGGATGAATGACATTCACATCTAAAGATGAACCTATCAAGGATGATAAATTACATTCACAGCCAAGGACAGATCCAAATTTTCTGTAAGGTAGAAGGGGGATGTAAGTTTGTTTGGTGGTTCTCTCAAGAAGAGAGATGCTTTTTTTAAAAGTTTAGCTCCAAAATGTAGACTCTGAATAAAGTATGAGGTGTGATTCATATATTAATGAAAATGTCTTTAAAAATCTGATGTGTTCCATTCACATGACTTTCTCTACATTTCTGCAACAAATTATTGTTAAAAAGCCTATGTTTTTATTTACTTCATGCTAATCTAGAAAAAAATTAGCAGAAATAGTCTTATTACTTGCTTCCTTGTAAGTAGAAGAAAGTTCCGGGAATTTGCCAATAAAACACAAAAAATGAATTAGTCATCCAATTTTATTTTATTACCTTCAAAGTAGGCCTCTTCTGAAAGTATACATTTATGCTAACGAATAATCCAATTATCAAAACATTTTTTGTAGGCACTTTTAGGAATCGATGTCAAAAGGTTGCAGCGAATTTTCCTTTATGTCTTCTATCGACTGAAAACGGGTGCCTCGAAGTAGTAACTTGAGTTTTGGAAAGAGAAAGAAATCAGTAGAAGCCAGATCAGGTGAATACGGTGGTTGTTCGATGAAATTTGTTGAGTTTTTGGCCAGAAATTCATTCACAATAATAGCCTTATGAGCTGGTGCGTTATCGTGGTGCAGAATCCATTAATTGTCGTTCCACAAATCTGCCTTTTTCGCGTAATTGTTCTCTCAAACACCGCATAACGCTCAGATAATAGATTTTATTTACCATCTGATCTTCTGGCAAGAACTCTGAGTGCACGACACCGCGATAATCGAAAAAAACTGTCAACATGACCTTCAGTTTTGGTCGAGTTTGACGTGTCCTTTTAGGTTTCGGTTCAGTTGGAAGGCGCCATTCGGAAGCTTGTTGATTGGTTTGAGTGTCAAACTCGTAAATCCACGTCTCATCACCAGTTACAACGCGTTTCATAAATGTGGGGTCGGAATTGGCTCATTCTAGCATATCTTCAGCAATCCTTACGCGATTGAGTTTTTGTAGAAAAGTCAGGTCTTTCGGAACGTGTCATGCCCAAACAATCGTTTAAAATGGTACGAATCGATTCGTGAGATACAGAAAGTTCAGCGGCAATCTCTCTCAGACCTAAATGACGATTTTCAGACACAATTTTCTTCACTTTAGCGATGTTCAGTTCAGTTGAAACCGTTGATGGCCGACCAGAGCGAGGCAAATCTTCCACCACATCTCGACCACTTTTGAATGCACTGTACCACTCATATGCACGTGTTTTTGATAAAGCCGATTCACCGTAAGCACTCTGTAATATTTTCAGTGATTCGACACACGAAATACCATTTGCAATGCAAAATTTGACACAGATTCTTTGTTCAATATTTGTATCCATCGTAAAATCGCAAATCGCCTTTGAGATGAACTAACAAAATGCCATACTGTAAACAAATTAGATGACAGATGACAATCAAACTCCGCGTGGGTATAGAGGAAAGCTGTACCAACTTAGCGACAACAATAATTTCGAATTCCCTTTTAATCAGGATTTTTAAATGGTCAATTCCCGGTACTTTCTTGACAGAAGGTAGGTTAAAGTGATAGTCAAAAGTTGGTTGCTATGTGACTGAAGTTTCTTTGTTTCTATGGACAGTGTTGGCAAATTCCTGTATGAGAAAAGTATAAGTTTTTCATAGCTGAAACCAAAAACAAGGAATATCTAAAAAACGATCAACTCCATGAAAAAAATGTATATAACATAAATTGTTTGTTTTAAAGTGCTGTGCATTTTTTGTGTAGTAAGTTTTGATCTATCTCTTACGGTTTAGGAGCTATGCAACATTCCGTAAATTTCATCCAGAATAAAGTAAGCTTCCGAGGCTATTCCCAGAAAATTGAAGATATGCATTTTATTTGTCAGGTAATATCTTTAATATACGATATTTGAATCAAAATCGTTAGAGCCATTTTTAAGAAAATAAAAATTTTCGAAAAAAATTCCATGTAAAGGGTAGTTGGGTGTGGGGTGATAGTTCTCAAAATCTTCGTGTCGCATCCCTGGAAGATACTAAACTTAAATATCAAGTTTGGTATTTTACTGACTTTTCGTTTTTGAATTATCGTGTTCACAGACACACTCACACACACACGGACCTTTTCCCAAAAATGCTTTTTTTAGATAAAGGGGACCCTAAAACATATATTTCCGGGAAATCTCGGTATCGAATTTTTGGGTGGAGTGCAATACCTTCTCTATACACTCGCCCTCCGTGGTGTAATGATTACCATGCTAACTTCATATAGCCAAGGTCGCGGGTTCAAACCCGGCGGAGGACGATGGATTTTTTCGGGTTTAAAAATCCTTAGCATGGCTTCCTTCGGAAGGGAAGTAAAGCCGTGGGTCCCGTGTCGTAAATTTACGGCACGTAAAAGAACCTCAAGCCTGATAAGAGAGGCCTCTGAGCAAAATTATAGAATGCAATATAGAATGGGATGCTGAGAACTAAAGCAGTTAAAGGGCGTCCATAAATAACACACCATTTCATTTTTATACACTATGTACATAGTGCATATAGAGAAAGTAAAAATATGTTAATTGATTAAAAATATACACAAGTGACTCTTTCCTGTTTTTTTACATAGCCTACTTCATGCTCTACACACTCTTGCCAATGATTTGGAAGCTTGAAGTTCCTTGTTCAAAAACAATTTGAGAGCATGTCATCAATCAGTTGCGCATATGTTCTTCAATGTCTTCTTTGGTTTCAACTTGTTCCCCTCCAAGTAATTCTTTCAGGGTGCAAATAAAAAATAGTCCAGGGGGACAAATCAGGGGAGTGTATTCAAGGATTTCCCAGTGCATGTCTTCCAATGTGTCCCTTGTCAAATTTGTAGTATAAGGTTTAACATTGCCTTGGAGAAGGGTGAGGCATACAATGTCTTTTGTTTCATTAGATATTTTTTTTTACCTTAACAATTGGTAATTAGCAAGCCATATTCACTGTATTTCGAATTGTTAAGAAAATCAATAAGTAAATCTCCTCTGTAGTCAAAAGACACTGTTGAACAAACTTGTCAGCCTGAGAGACAGGATTTGGCCTTCACTTTGCAGGCTTCATTCCTTCTTCACCACTCCTTGCTCACCATTTTGGGTTTTGGAGTGTGTCATCAGTGCAACAATGCCTTAAAAAAAGTACTTCTAATCTTGCTGGAATCAATTCAGAGGTCTCTCACAAATCTCTAATCTATATGTTTTGTTGCTTGATTAACATTTCAGAACCCATTGAGGGCTAATTTATTTAAATTTAAGATTTTCACTGATAATGGTATGAGTACTTCCAATGCTGACACCTATTTTTGATACTTGATACAATTTATTGATAAGCTCTTGAATGGCACGGATGCTGTCATTTGTGATTCTTCACCTTAGGTACTGAGCATAACCTTCAGTTATGCAATTCCTTGGACACCCTTTAATTTTCTGGACAGTGTGGCATCCCCAAAGTACACTTTCAAACAGGTTAAAATCTCAGAGGATTTAACCCCTTCATTGGTTAAAAACTCTATAATAATGCATTGCAAGTAGTGAAGATGCCTCTTATTCACTCATGGCTGTACTGACGCAGAAACCTATCAAAGTAGCTAACCAAGCTGGTTGCCCCTCCTGAACACATCAACCTTCACCCCTACTGCACCATCCCTCATGCACCTGCTCGCACAGTACTCGACTTAATTACCGTTTATATTTAAATCACCCTCATATACTGTAGGAACATAATGTAAAAGGGGCAAAATAAATATTAGTATATCTGGGACTAATTTCTGGGGGACACACTGCAAAGGGCTTGGGTCCTGTTCCTCCTTAGTCAGCCTAGCTACATCTCATTACCTCTGATAACTGAATGACCTGGAACGCAGAGAAGGGTAACCTGTCTATGGGCACAAAGTCTGTCCAACATTCTTTAGCACTCCTACAACAATTTGGATTTTTTTAACTGCTATAAGGACATTCAAAGCTGCCTGACTCTCTGAGCAGATATGAGCATACGCTCTCTGATGGCATGTTTAAAATATGCATGACACAGGCTAAGATACCTAGCTCAGCCTGGAACACATAGCAAACCTTCCAAGGAGAAAAGCAAGATTGGTCCTAGGACCTGCCTCCAAAGCGCAAACCATCAGTGTACCATGTCTTGCTCCCAGCCTTCAGAGGGAACCCGGTCTCAGGGTTCCATTCCTTTCTGGTCAGAAACACCACTATATATACTGGGCTTAGATTATATTTGACCCCCATCAAATCGAGAGCCATCAAGGAATAGCACAACTCTCCCGAAGTTTACTCAGAACCAGTAAGTGTCCTAGTGAGAACATACCACCTAAACCTTTTTCTTCAACTACAGCACCTAGTTAAACACACATTTTTTATCCAACATTTTGTTCTTTATTCACGCATGGATGTAGCTACAGTTTGTTGATGCCATTAATTATGCTGTTGATAGGCACATAACTGCATACAGTTTGGAACAGTCGGCAATACAATAAATGGAACACATGTGACTTAACATCGAAAGTATAAAAGAACATGCTTGGAGAAGCATGCAATCGTGGTAAAGAATAAGAGCACTGGAATAAGAGTCAGGAGATGTACTGACAGTTGCACAGATCAAACTGGCGTCAGATCGACTGACATTCACAGTCAGGCAGATGCACTTAGCATGAGGCCAGTAGTATTGCAGTAAGCCGATCACCCAGATTGTAAACAGACACCATGTCATTTCAAAGTGCCTTCTACACATGAACTACACCTGCCATTACATTGGTTGTTCATTCTTCATGAAACTTCATGAGCTCTATAAGTAACATGGGAGAAGGTTCCTCAACTGTGTCAACCATTACAAAGGTGCATGACATAAGAAAGATGTAGTAAAACTTCATTCTATGCACAGTAAAATTTATTGTTTGACCATAAATATAATTAGTTAATACTGATGAATTTTAGAAATTGAAGTTATTTCGTAACAGATAAATTCAATCACAACCATGTGAAACAGTAATTCCAGCTGATAATACAAATAAAGGTATTTGAACTTGGGTTATGTAAGTTTTTTTATATTAATTATAGTAGTAATAAAGTTAACAGCTCCTATAAAATATATACATTCCTGATATATTTTAAACCTTTACATATAATTAATAACCAGAAAATGTAGAAAGTAAAAGTATGAGAGGTACAAGAAATGCTGCTTATTTCTCATTGCAAGCAGTAGTGAAGAGTTTGAATTGTTATAATTTAATTCCATACTCATTCTTTGTAATAGAAATTTTAGGTTTTTATATATTTAAATTATAAATATTGAGTTACATAAACTAGCAAACAAATTCAGTAAGACAGCCATATGCTAAGACTCACCTAATAGCCATACTCCTCATCTAGCCATTTTTGGACTTTAAGAAATTATTTAGAGGCAGAAGGCTAGCAGATAAAAAAGAAGGGTGAAAGCGCAGCTGTGGTGCACGATATTAAGGATAGTAAGCACTTGGTGCAGCACATGCCTATGCCCACACCTATGCCCATGTACAAGCATGCTTGCACATACACACACACATACATTTTTCCATAAATGCTTTTTTTTTATATAAGGAACCCCAAAGTATATATTTTTGACTGGAATACAAAACTTCCTCTGTGCACTAGGTATGTGATAGAAAGTAAAAGGATATAACTTATTCCATCCTAGTGAGTCTTACATAATTATACAAACTGTCACTATAATAATTATGGCCCTAAGAATATTAATTAACAATAAATAAAGGAGCAAATTCCTCTTAAAATTGCTCTAATTGTCAAAGTTGTTATTGCTATTTTTACAAGTATTCCTATTAACCCAAGACCAGGCACACTTGGGTGTAAAGTACCCCAGTGCTAGTTTTTTACATATGGCAACACTGCAAATGATTGGATAAGTCTGCTACTCTAGCTATTCGTTCATTGTTGTTTTATGCGTCTGATTACATAGTTCACATTCTGTTGTGCAAGTCTGAACAATTGCTCATAACGTGTTTGTTCAGCATTGTCAAGTTGAGGTATCAAGATCCCTGCATGTCTACCACGTAAGTAGTCTTGTCTTACTGACTTAGTTTTATAATAATGTATGTATGAGTGTTAGAGAGACTTTGTAAGAGAGTGTGTGTATTTGAGTAAAGGATAAATATCTGGAGGTATTACATTGTAACAATAAATATGTGTTTGATGTAGGAAGAAATGTTGAAGATACTCAACGAGCTGCCAGAAGATGATATAATAGATGAATCTGATGAACAGGAAGAAGTAATTAAAGAAAGTGATCACAGCACTGTTTTTGAGCAAAGTGATGTATAAGATTCAGTGAACACTGCTTTGGAAAGCTATTATTTAGAGAAAGACAATTGCTGTAAATGGAGAAAAATAGATTTTTCAAAGTATGGTGAAGCCAAAAAGAAGAACATTGTAAAAGTTTCCCCTGGTTCAAAAACCTCTACAAGAAATATAAGGGATGAACTCTCAGCTTTCCATGTCATTCTTGATTTTGACATGCTTGATGATATCTTGAATCACACAAATTCACGCATAAAGCTACACCATGAATCAGTACAATATTCATGAGATTAGGGATGTCAAAGAAACATCTAGGGCTTAAATTAGTGCATTATCTTATGTCTTATAGGACTAAAGAAAGAGGGACACACAAATGTCCTAGAACTATGGAATTCTGATGGAATGGAAATGGAAATAATATGAGCTTGTATGACCTATGAGGGTTGGTAAATAAGTAATGTCTCCTATTTTTTTTCTCCTGAACTAAGTAAGTTATGTGAACAATTGGAATTTGGCACAATTCTTCAAACCTTCTCCATTCCACTGCAATAGCAACTCCATATGTCCACTGGTGGGCAGAACTGCATTCTGTTGCAAAATGGCTGACATAAAATTTTGTATTAGACAGCATTCTGTCAATGAAGTCTTGAATGTAGAAGGTGAAACACCCATTCGCTTTCATGAGAGCTCATAAAGATTTATGATGATGCATCAGTGGGTGTCAGCATGGCTAAAAGATGGGTTCATTGCTGCAATGAAGCTGAAGGGCTGATGAACAGTGGAGCGGGAGACCCATAACTACAGTGACACCATACAACATTGAACAAGTGGATGAGATCATTTGAGTTGACTGTCGGATAACATCAGATGAATTGTGTTGCGTTGCGTCTCTCAGTAAAGGCAGTGTAGTGACAATTATACAAGAACTGGGGTACTCAAAAATGTGTTCACAACGGGTACCCTGAATGTTAACCGAGCAGAATAAGGAGACATGAAAACCAATAGTCTTGGAACATTTGCAGCGTTTCAATTTGGATGGAGAAGAGTTCTTGATCAAAATTGTGACTGGATATGAAACATGGGTTCTGTTTTTTGAACCAGAATCAAAGAGACAGTTCATGGAATGGAATTGCACAACCCCTGCGAGGAAGAAGATATTCAAAACTGTGACATTTGCCAGGGAAAGTGATGGCGATCATTTTTTGAGATGCAGAGGTTGTGATTTGGGTTGATATTTTGGAGCAGGGATGCACAATAAATTCTATGCAATGCGTCAGCACCCTCAGAAAGCTGAAAGCACATTTTTAGAAGTTTGCTCAACAAAAACCATGGCGGATGTTCTGCTTTTGCATGCCAATGTAAAACCATACTCAGTCGTCACACCACAGAAGGGATTGTGAAAGTTGGATGGGAAGTCTTGCTTCATCCACTGTACAGCCCTGACCTAGCACCATCAGACTTCCATCTGTTTGGACCACCGAAGGATGCTGATTGCAGGATTCACTTTCAGATGTGGAGGCCATGAAAAAATCTGTTCATCAATGGCTTTGGAAGCAAGATCGTATGTTTTACCACTTAGGAATACATGCCTAATTAAAAGATGGACTAAAACTGTGGAAAAAGGATGGAGATTGCATTGAAAAGTGACAATTTAATCCTCAATGATAATGCTTTCATGCTGTGTAATCAATGTTTAATATTCTTGCAAACTAAAACAGAAAAAAATAGGAGGCATTAGTTTTTGACTGACCCTCATTTAAGTGATTTGCATATTTGCTTTTGCCCTGTGATTTGATAACAATACCACCAGAACAGAGAGAAGAAAAGTGATAAACTAGCTGCTGTACATCAATTTGTTGAAAAATCTGTACTAAACTGCAGAAATTCCTACATCTTGGGATGTTTGTCACAATTGATGAGAAGCATGAATGTTGCAGCTACAGTACATCCCAAATAAGCCTGCCAAGCACAGCATAAAGATTTTTGCATTACATGATTTTAAAATATTTTGTACTAGCAATTTTGAATTTGCTGTGGTAAACAAGTTTCCAACAAACCGTGATTTTGTGAAATGGCTTGTTATTGATATTGAAGGCTCTAACAGAAATGTTATGTTCGACAACTGGTGCACTAGTTCCCTCTGGCATTGGAATTGTTGGAGAAAAGACTTGCATTGGTATGTTGAGAAAAGACAAAAGTGAAATACCTAGTGAACTTCAGGCAAACAAAACTCGACACATCAATTTTTGGATTTCAGGAGCACATAACTATTGCATTTTATATTTTAAAGAAAAATCTGGCTGTAATTTTACTCTCAATATTGCATGAAACTCCTATTCTTGATAATGTCACTATCAAGCCAGAGAGCATCATGGATTACAACATGACAAAAGGAGGGAGTAGATACTGTGCAGATCAGCTGAGTTGCATACAGTATTGCATGGCAAACAAGAAAATGGCTAATGACAGTACTCTATGCCTTATTGAATGCTGCTGGCATAAACGCTCAAGTTTTTTATTTATTTTTTTTTAATCAAGAAAACCATAAAGAGCCAAGAAGAGTTTTCTTGAAGAAATTGGCATTCTCAATGATGAAGCCTTATCTTTCAGAAAGAGCAATGATATGATTTCTTCCAACTGACATTAGTGTCTTCTTGTCTAAATACAAACCAGCACTTGCAGAACAGAAGATGTTGCCACTACTATAAAATATTCTTCCTGTCATAGATTTGTCTCTAAACAACTCATACAAAATATAACATACACATGTGACTCATATTAACAAAGGCTATGAATCCACATCTTGAAGTGTTAGAATATTCCACTGAATAAGCATTCAGAACAAATATATTTTAAAATATAGTATTTGCATAAGAGTGTTACACAGATTGTTTGATATCACCATATTAACTTTTATTTCAGACATTTATGAACCAGATCTTCATTGTATGTTACATTGTGATAATTATGTTTACATGTCATGGAAGCCCTATATAATTGGAAATGGATACTAATAATGATTATAAAATAGAACTATTTTATGTTAATACAGGATATAGGTGTGAAATATAATCATACTGACATTTTTTAAGTGTGTAAATATTCAGAAGCGGATATGGGGAATGGATTACCCCTTGCGCCTGATCCCTTAAAAAAAGCCCGCTCTTGGGTTAATTATAGATGTCATTAGTGAAAAAGAATAAAAGATAATCCTTCTATGTTTAGTTCATAGGTTCCTTGACCATCATTTCATCAATTTCAATCATTATTCAATACCCAGTTAAGAGAAGTTAAACTTAAAAAAAAAAGTACTTATGAAGTAAATGAAAGTTTATTTCCATAGTGAGATCATTAAATGTCTGAAATTACTTAACAAATTAAGTAAATATACACAAACAAATTTATAAGCTAAAAACATTAAGTTTTATCTTCTAATTCTGTGAGCAGAATTCACAGTTCTACTTCTAAACCGAGCAATAATACATATTTAGGTTTTTTGAAACTACCAGCATTCACACAGAATTTTGTATTTATTTTAATAATACTGGGTAGCAGTAAGTACATTCCAACTATACCTCTCGTGACAACCAATGGGAATTCCCTACTTTACTCGTCATGAAAATTTATTTTATTTTTAAGGTATTAGTAGTTTTAAAGTATACTTACTCAGTGCTGATGTTTACTTCAGGTGGCTTTCCCATTGCATTTTGCACCACAAGGAATAGTTTTGTAACAATTTCAATGACATGGCCAGTCTGGAAGACAAAGTCACCTTTCTTCTTTCCCAAATCACTCTGAAACAGGCAGCCAGGTATGTTCTGGTGGCTCGTCACATCCGAGCTAGGACTGGGCTAAAAACACACGCACACACACAACCAATAGCAACTACACTAGCAGCTACAGCAGAAAGCCTACAATTACCTCAATCTCAGGAAGGTTAATATCAAAAACAAATAATGAAGAAACCATAGAAGAAAGAAGCAAACACAGGAGCAATAGAAGTAAAAGGGAAGTGTTCTTATAAACATTAAATGAAAAAAAAGTACTACTTTCTGTACTATTTACGTATGGTAGAGGAAATATTGCATTTAACCCAATCATTAATATTAACATATTACCAAAAATGTGTCTGTTGATGCATGGAGAGAGAGAGGGGGAGTGAGGGAGGGAGAGAGAGGGAGTGAGGGAGAAAGAGAGAGATATCATATATCTATGTTAGTATATCTCCGAATAAAAGATCAGTGAATTCTTAAGTTGAGCATCTTTAAAGAATTTGACACATAATTTTCAGAAAATTTTCAGTTATTTGAATATATTTTACTTTTCATAACACTCCACAAATACGGTTAACTATATGCTTATGTAGGTTAGGTTTAGAAGGGGTATACTATTGAAGCCAAAGCATCTTGAGCATTTCTGATCCATCGTACACTCTTTTATTTTTAGAATAAAGTTTTCTTACTGAGACTATTAAGTTCATGCTATTCCATAAAACGGTTGGATAAAGTCTTGACCTCAAGTACCTCATAGCAATGGTGGCTGGCCTTAAGGGGCACATGCCCTCCTGTCAAATTTAAGACATACAAAAATTTCAGAAAATAATTTCTCTATAATATTATCAGGTAAAATGCTATAATCTACAGCAGATTTAAACCTACAGTGAATTCTTTCGGCACTGCACTAGTGATGGTGGCTGTCAGCAGCATTAACCAGCAACATTCCTAAGGCACAAATGATTTTTGTGACCATCCTATATACACACACAGAACAACTCTGAACTTTTAGTTATAAGTCTGGGTGTGGGTTACAAGAGGCTAAGAGGAGAAGCTTCTCTTTTGGCATATGGTCATCCTCCATATATGTGCAAAGAGAAAATATGAATTGACAACAAGCAAAAATTAAAGTCTGAATCAATTCTATGCAAAATGATTTAGCCAAAGATCTCTTTACATATAAGATTAGATAATAAAAATGAACCTAGAGTTTCAATGTCTTCTTTACTTGAAAATAAATTTGTTATCTAAACCTTATTTGGTCGAAATTTACAATTTTGGTACTTGCTAAACCCAGCAGAAAATAACATACAGCCCAAATGTATAGAATCATATGTTTTGTAACTACTGCAAAACCTCAAAAAAGTATATAAAAGACATTTTTGGATTACCTGATAAATACAGCAATTGTACATCATATCACATGGCAAAGATCTAGCTGGCTGATGTCAACCTGGTGGTGTCAGGTGAAAAAGCAGTAGGTCACCAAGAAAAGTGGTAACTTCACATCCCAGTCTTTCTGGTGATTGGCCACAACCTTCCTTAAATATTCTTCTAGAATCTTGATGTATTGCCCAACCATTCTTCCGGATGGAAAGATGTTGAGTGCATCTTGTGCATCACTCCAGTGTTTCTCTCATCAGGTTGAACTCAAAATTTGGTGCCCTGATCACTGTGCAGCTCCAACAGTACCCCATAATGACAAAACAGTTATTCTACGAGGCAGTTTGCAAGTTCTTGGTCCCTGGTTAGGGATGGCTTACAACTCTGGCCACTTGGTAAAGTATTCCATGGTAACAATAGATACTTGTTACTCCTGTCTGACATAGAGAATGGCCCAGCTAATCAATGGCTAGGCATTCAAAAGGTGCTCCCACATTATATTGCTGCATGTTACCCTGGCTCCTGGTCTGTGGACTGCGACTTGCAGGACATGCAAGACCTCTCAGCATTTGCCTGTAGTCTCAGCCAGTAGTACTGTTGGAGGAGCTTGTCGAGGTTTGGCTGGTCCCAAATGTCCTCCCAAAGTTACTGTATGTACTTCTTCCAGAGCATCCATGGCCTTACTCTGAGGTAGTATCAACTGCTTTTGCTGGATCTTCCCATAAGCTAACTCCCATATCCTGAATAGTATTCCTTACTTAGTCTTCAATGGATTCTGTAGGTCCAGTAGGAGTGGCTGCAGTCCTCTGGACAGGGTCATTGTGGCATAGCATCTCGTTGTTGTGACTCCTTCCTTTCCAATGTTCTGATGTGAAATTATATTCTTGGAGCTTCTGGACATATAGGTTCTTGAAGCTCAAAAATTAGGTCAGGGCAGAGTGGTCAGTCCTCAGGTGGAATGGTTGATCATAGATGTATTAATGGAAGCACCTTTACTACTGCCAGGAGCTCTCATCAAGTAACCCAGTAGTTCTTTTCTGCCTTGGAGAATGTCTTGCTGTAGTAGGATCTGTTTCTTGCCATCCTGGATCGTGCAGTTTTGCTAGCATCAGTGTCCACAATAAAGTCATTACCAGTTGTGGAAATCCTAAAATAGGTGCACTGCAGAATGCTGAAATGCATTTTCTGCCTTTTCTGACCACCAAGGCCAGTGTTTTCTGTCGGATGAGTGAAGGGTTTCGCAATGTTGGAGAAACCTCTGACAAACTGGCAGTAGCAGCTGCATAGATCCAGGAAACTTCACAGCTCTCATTAGTCTTATGGGCAAGGCCAATCTCTCAATGCTCGAGCCTTCTCCAGGTACATGCCCATATCAGACGGCAAGACTATGTGGCCCGAGTAGTTCACCTCCTTGCAGAAGAATTGGCGTCCAATTTCAGGTTAGCTATCTGCAGTATCTTGGTCGGGTTCTCCTGGTGGTCTTTAAAGTTGTGATCCATGACAATGATTTCATCCAGATACAGCAGGCAGGCATCCCTCTCATCAGGGATTCCATGAGGTGTGGGAAAGTGACTGGCACATTGCAGAGGCCAACTTTCTTGTTACAGGTTTGTAAATAAGCAAAACCTTTGTTACTATGCAAAGAGAAACCCACAACTTCTTCATGAGAAACCTCTACACAGCAAAAAGGTTGCAGTTTGGTGCACTATAGAAGTTTCATTTGGCATTGTGGGACCTCATTATTTTGAAGATGATGAAGAACATCCATCCACTGTCAATGCTGAGCAGTATACACAAATAATAGAGATCATTTTTGTTCCACAGTTGATAAAAATGAATAACCTTAACACAACATTTTCCCAAAAAGATGGAGCTAAAGCCCGCATAGCCCCTAACACAATAGCTACACTGAGTCAGTTGTTTCCAAATTGACTGATCTCACAACTGGTAGATGTCTCATGGCTGGCAAAGTCTCCATATCTGTCAGCCCCCAACTTGTTTCTTTGGGGCTACCTCAAAGAAATAGTTTACTCCCGGAGGTTCCACACTATCCCTGATTTGAAAGTGGCAATCCAAGAAGAGATTTGTGCCATTCCCAATGACATTATCCTGTGTGTTATGAGAAAATTCAGAGGGTGTTTGCAGCAATGCATCAATGCCAATGAAGCCTATTTGTGACATGTTATATTCAAGAAATAGAGCACCAATAATCACTGCAGTTTATGTACATCTCACTGTCATAAATAAAATGTTTATAGTTGTGCTTATGTTCAGGCATTTGTCTTTTTATTTTGTAGTATTTCTTGAGGTCCACCTTGTATAAACAACTCTTTGTAATGCAAAAGAAAGCTGTTTGCAAATTACTCACTCTGGTAGATGTAAAAATGCACTCATGGATAGCAGCATATTGAGGCTAAGTTTACTGTATGTGTATAAGGTAATTGTAGTAGAAAATGGAAGGGGTGGGGGAAACAATAATATCCATCATTGTTATACTAGACAGTATAAAGACTATGTAAAAGAGGCTTTTCTAAGAAAATATCAGAAAAAATAAAAAATGTTTCAAGGTATGTAAATGTAAATAAAATATTTGAGATTTAATTTTATAAAATAAATTGCCAAATAACATTATTAAACAACTAGCTGGATTCAAATTTCAAACAAAATTAAAAATGTTCCTTCACAATAAATGTTTATATAATCAAGATAATTAATAGATACTTTTTTAATATTATATTGAATGTTTAATTTAGTATTATATTTTTCTGTTTCCTTTCTTTTTTTTTTAAGTGTAATTTTGACAATGTCAGAAATTTGTAAGTAAATCTATTGACAATAAATATTAATGATGTTATTGTATTATTATCTTCAGTTAGTGTATGACACAACTCCATGATGAGATCTTTTATTTGCACTAGATTTCCTGGGCTCTTTTGAAACACTTTTTCCTTTAGGAATTCCCACAAAAAGAAATAATGTGGATTAATGTCTGGGCTAGACATGGCCATATTTTGCCACTCACATGCCTTTCAGGAAACCAATACAACCTACCATTAAGCAATGCAGCAGTACAATAAATTGCCTAAATGGTGAAAGAGGTGTGTGTGCATGTTTGTGTATGTGTGTGCAACTTGACATGAACATGAAAAGCCTCATGCAGGAAATTGAGAGTGGTATTTGCAGTGTGTAAAGGCTCCATTCTGAATGAAGCAGTTTGTTTTCATTGAGCGAATGTTAGAAAGAGTTAAAGGATAAGAGTGTTTTCCACCATAGCTTTATGTCAGCCTTTATTCAAGATTTCCTTGAAGAAAAATGAACCAATGATTTCTTGTCAAAATTAATACCCACAGCACTATGTTTGACCCTCTATGTTAGTTTTTTGCAGAAGTATGAGAGAACTCTTTAGCCCAGAATCAAACACTTTGCCAGTTCGCAATGCCTTTCAGATAAAAACAGGCATCATTTATGACCATAATATGTTTTGCAGCCCAACCTTATCTTTCACTATCCACAGTGCATACTGCAGACTTGGTTCTTTACTTCTCTCCCTTAGTAATGCATTACAATCATTTTGCATGGAAAGAAAAAGTGCAGGTGTGAATGCAGAATTCTTTGAATTGACCAATAAGGGACTTCCAACTCAGTAAAAGCTCTCCTTGTTGATTTTCTGGGACTTGAAGACAAGGAAGGCTATGTGAACTGCCTAAACATTTTGAATAGTTTGGCAGGATGTAGTTTTTTTAGATAAAGAATGAGTTTCAAGTTGTTGGAAAAATTGTAAACTGCGAGAAACTGCATCAAAACGAGCAAGAAAATTCCTTGCGACTCTATCACACTCTTTCTTTTTTTTTTTTTTTCTTTTTTTTTTTTTTTTTTTAGTTTGACGTCCTTTAATCTGGTTGGTCATATTGGATGACGAATGAATTGGTGAAATGATGTTCAAATGATCTCGGGCTCCATGGAGCTTAAAGTTACTCGATATTCATCTTCTCAGGATAAGAGAAAACCCCGAAAAAAAAACCTTATCCGGATAACTTACCCTAAGCGAGATTTGAACTCATGACCTGTTGAATGTGAGGCAGACACACTACCAACACACTACCCAGGTGGGCCATAGCACTCTTTTGTTGCTGCAAAAAGCTATACAACTTTTACCTTTTGTTGAACAGGAAACTAACCTTTCTGCACCATTTCTAAAAGTTGTGTGTTTGTATGATATGACAACTGGCTTATGATGCCATCTATACAATTTTCCACAACTCTCAGCTTTTACTAGTTTAAATATAGATATCCCAACATTAAATTATTAATACAGTAATTAAATAACATGGCATATCAAGCGCTAACCTGGGAGTTTCTCTTGGTTTTTCCTAAGTATATTTGATAATCAAACTGGTACATCCTTGATTTCTTAGCATTTTGTTTTCATTTTCTTTTGTAGATTATTAAGTAAATTTTTTTAAGTTAATATTATACTGGTAATGTTATATTAGCACCCTACCAGGCATAGTATTTTATGTTAGAGTATGCTGAAAAATTCAATGCCACAGCTGGGATTTGAAAATAGAGAGGAGAACCATGTTCAAATCCATTGCCATAGTTGTAGTTGTGTTTATTGTATGAAGTCCTTTTTATACCACACTCTACAAACAGTCTATAGAAATTGTTATACATTTTTGGATGGAATGTGAATTTACTTTTTCTTTTCAGAATTTATTTCTGCTGATGAGAGTGAGATGACCAACCTGTGTGTGCTAAATCCATTCTATGTGGCTCATTTCACAATATTTGATATTCCTTATTGAGTTCATCTTCTTGGAGAGGTAAGCTTGCCAATATGTAGATATGCCAAACTGTGGAATATTTAAAGTTAGTGTGATTTAGGACAGTGATTATTAGCTTTTCTGTAATTGTCCACATGGGAGAGTTTTTTTTTTATATATCCAAAATTCAGTTCTGTTAAGATGCCTCATAATTTTGAATTTGGAGAAAGTAACCATACATTTTTTTTTTCTATTTCCAAAATGAAATTAATGGTTTGGTTTGACAAACTTAATAGTTACAAGGCAAAATCTAAATGGCTCTTTGACACAATGACAACAATTTTATCTGCTCCAGATTTTAAAGATGTGTTGAAAGGAATCTGTTTGATGAATCTCTAATTTGATCATATACAGGTCTGCTAACAATGGTCACAATAGATTTCTCATTGCTGATAAAAGTTCTGATTGAATATGCAGTTTTGCTTGATGTATTTGTACATCAGTTCTTCTGTATTGTTTTGGTAACTTTAATAATTCTAAGCAGTTCTTTTAGAATTTTGGTATCTGGCCAGAGTGTTTGTAATCTTTGTTGTTTCTAACAAGTTCAGACAAAGGATAGAAAAAGGAAGACTACAAACTTTCAAGATATTCACCCATATGTAATTCAACATGTGAAAATATAACAATTCAGTAAGCAATATATTAAAACTGCCAGTGCCAAATAGAAATTATTGACCCAAATTGTTTGATTTAGTGTGTTATAAATGTTTTCTGTAGTAAGCTTTTGACCATTTCTTTAAGTTTCCCTGTTATACAGAATTACAAAAAACTGAATCACAAGGAAGAGGTCTTTACAATCTCTTCACAGAATATTACATTTGTTTTGTCTAAATCAAACACAAAATTATATTTTAATAAAAACATTTTTGAGAAAACAAAATATTACAGAAGAGTTTTCCAGATAAAAGGTTATTTGGGCATAGGGAATTTCAGATTCATGGTCGAGTTCATACTACGAGGGGCATACTGAAAGTCACGAGCAACCCATTGTAAAAATTTAAATTTCAACAATGTAACGAAACGAATTGCAGGATCATAATCTACAGACTTTAAGCCACATGTTGACATATTGTGACATCATTAGCTTCTATCACGTGACCACAGACGGTGTTTGAAAAATGGCTGACATTGATGTTTCGTTTCGACAGCGTGCTGTCATTGAATTCCTTGTGAAAGAAGGAAAATCTGCTCCTGAAATTCATCTCAGACTTCAACGTGCGTATGGAGGTGTCTGCATGGGTGCCAGCAGTGTTAGAAGATGGGTGAAACATTCCAAAGATGGAAACACGAGTCAGCAAAATGCGCCTTGTAGCGGGCGTCCTCGAACTGCCTCTACAGAACACAACAAGGAAAGAGTTGATGAGCTCATTACAGGAGATAGGCGTTTCACTGTGAATGAAATTGCTACGCAACTTGGAATAGGACATAGTGCAGTGCAAGAAATGATCCACAGCTTGGGTTATCGAAAGGTCTGTGCCCGTTGGGTTCCCCGTTTATTGACTGAAAACCACAAACTTCAGAGAAGAACCATTGCACAAAACCTTCTTCAGAGATTTCATAATGAAGGTGATGAATTTTTGACGTGTATTGTGACTGGAGATGAGAGCTGGTTCCATCACTATGAGCCAGAAACGAAACGTCAGAGTATGGAATGGCACCACTTGAACTCACCATCGAAGAAGAAAGCGAAGACAGTGCAGTCTGTAGGAAAAGTTATGGGAAGTGTCTTTTGTGATGCACAAGGTTGCATTCTGGTTGACTTTCTTGAACCTGGACAAACCATAAATTCTGCCCGCTACATCAAGACACTTCTGAA
The DNA here is from genome assembly GCA_030762935.1 of Hymenopus coronatus. Taxonomy (NCBI): domain Eukaryota; kingdom Metazoa; phylum Arthropoda; class Insecta; order Mantodea; family Hymenopodidae; genus Hymenopus; species Hymenopus coronatus. Next base: position 23,686,767 of record CM060889.1, read on the forward strand.
GCTCCGTCGGGCTTTGCGTGATAAACGCCCTGGAAAGAGGATCATCCTTCAACAGGATAATGCGCATCCGCATACTGCCCGTGCCACTATGGAGAAGATCAGGGCATTAGGGTGGGAAACTCTTCCACATCCTCCCTACAGTCCCGACTTGGCACTCTCCGACTACCATCTTTTCGGTTCTGTGAAGGAGCAGATGCATGGCCAACGCTACGAGACGCTGGAGGATATTCGGAAAGCAGTGCGTCAGGGTCTGTGGGCAGCTGGAACGGAGTCCTATCACAAGGGCATTTTCAAACTTGTAGAACGATGGGAAAAATGTGTGCAAAACAATGGAGACTATGTCGAAAAGTGAAAGAAAGTCTGTAGATTATGATGATGTATTTGGTTTGGCTTAAAAATAAATATTAAGATTGTAAAACAGTGTGGACTCATGACTTTCAGTATGCCCCTCGTACACTGATAGTGGAACCACAATAGAGAAAAACTCCCTGACACAAATATACGTGCACACACACGCACCCACCTGCGCAAACACACACATACACATGGGTAGAATGCAGTACTTCTTCTGCATACCATAGGTAAACATTAGAGACAGTTAACAGTAAATGAGAAAATAATGAAAATTTACAAAATAGAGAATAAAAAAAATCAAGAATATAAGGGAATAATTTGAGCCTTACAACAACATTCTTATAACTAATTAGGAGTTAAATAGATACACATTCTAAGTAATTGCTTGTTGATATGTTAATAAAGGGTGCTTAGCAGCAAAGAGGCAGTACCTTGTTAATACAATACTCTCCAAAACATACCACATACTATAGTTAGTAAAAAACCTAACAGCAGAATAGAGAGGTACTAAATTATTAACAAGCTCACATAAGCATATAATCTAAATTTATCATAATAATCAATTTTACAGTAACTGAAGTGACTGAGCTACAGTATAAAAATAGCTATTTTTTTTTTTTTTACCCAAAGCTAAAAAATAACAACAAAACTCAATGATAGATGCCATACATTAATAAGATCTAGATAATTTAAACATCAAAAGTTACAAATGAACTAATAATTGCAGGCTCTTATTTCAGAGTATGACCTACTGCAACCTAGATTGAATGCATTTGATTTTAGAGCATCTAATAAGTGAAAGAACTACCACACAACCATACATATGCAAACCTCTTCTTTTTTACACTCAACATAATAAAAAGTCACAGAAAATTTTATTTGGTGATACGAATAAAATGAGATGGATCACAAGCTAGGTGGGAGATTCAAGTCACTGTTGAGATGGATCTTACACTGTAGATGAATAAATTTTATTCCTCTCAAACATGATGCATCTTATCAATTTTGGAGGAATTTAGTAACACTGATTCAAATTACACAGTATATTTGTGGAGGTGGTTTTTAACACTATGTCACTTACACTCTTGATTTATGAAAGACAAGTTTCAGAAGCTGTTACTTCCATTTTGAACCTTTGGAGTCCAGCTGCTGTCGTTGGTTGTAGTCACCTGCAGTCTCCTTTCTGGCAGTGAAATGATGAACACTTTCACTAAGCTGTCAACATATTAAGATGTTTTCCTATATTGTGCCTTTTGCTGTGGCCTGTCATGCTTTTTAGCAGTTTCAGATTCAGGTCTAGGTTATGATTTTCTTTCCAAAAGTGATGTGCTACTGTTAATATGTATTCCTACTTGAATTTAAGATTTTTAAAATGTTCTTTGGATCTAGTTTTTAAATTTATTTTGGTTTGTCCTATGTGGAACTTTTCAAAATCTGTACAGCTGATTTGTTATATTATGAATACATTTTCTGGTGGAATCTTTATCTTTTGTTTTGAATTTAACAATTTTATTACCTGTTTAACGGAGCCAAGGCAATATTTTGTTCTCTGATGATATTTTAGAACTTTCTAAATGCTCTAAGATGGTAAGTGAACTTCCTGAAATTGTAATTAGTATTTTTTTCTGTACCGAGGGTGGTTATTTCTTTTATGGCTTTTTTTTTTTTTTAAGCTTTGCTTCCTTGTTTAACTTTTTAAATGTAAAACTCTCGTATCCATTTTTTCTGCTATTTGGGTTACAGATTTTAGCTCTTGTTGAATTTCTGAAACTATTTTCTCATAACACAAAAGTGTAAGTGATGTAGTATTAAAATTGACTCAACAAACATAGATGTATCATGCATCTTCTTCATTTAAGATGTGACTAAATGTTCTCAGTCTGGGATTTGATAGCTAATATCATAGTTGTATAAACAAGACATGACTTAACAAGTTAAGGACTTTAAAAGTTGCACACTATTGCAGCATCTCATAAATTTCTTCTGGTTAGCTACTTCAAAACCTTAGCAAAGAAGGGAAAAAGTGCCAAATTTAAAGCACATTTGATTGACATAATGTGAAAATATGTTGAGATCACTTTTCACGTCAGCTTCCAGGAGTGCTTCACAATGGGTCATGTTCACAATAGTCACATGATCTAATTAAACAGCAGGTTAACAGAGGTGCAAATATAAAAAAAGTAACTCTGAAAAGGCCTGTATAGAAGCTGTCTTCTAAACAAATAATTTAAGGTTTATTTTTAACTCATTCACTGCAAATTAATGCTTGGAAAATTACATTTCGGCATTAGTAAATTCTTGTACAATGGCAATGATATTTAACATTTTTGCATATAACAGACTAGTGTTTACACATGTTGCATATTTTCAAGATTCCATTTTATAATCTAATTTGCAGATCTTCAAATGCTCTCAAAATTTTCTTTTTTTTAAATTCCTAATGTTATAACTAAACAAAAAAATTACTTTACTGCTGGTGATACTCACAACTCTGCACAATATGATGATTATTTTTAATAGCTAACATTTCATCTTTGGTAGAGTAATATGCATCACATTGTATAGGTTCATTTTAAAAAATTTCCTACACAGTAACTTCTCTTTCTTAAAACTTATTTTGAAAATTGAAACACCAAATTTCATCATTGAGGTATTAAAAATCATTAGTGTACAGTCATTTCACTTATTTTAATGAATGTAGATAGTTCATTTACAAATTTTTAATATTCTAGAAATTTTAAAAAATATTATATACCTACCTATTCAAAAGTTTGGTATACAAACTATCTAAATAAATTAAATTTGTTAAAAAAACATACAGAAACATCTCAATGGAAATATGTAAATACAGTTAGGACAAATGAAACACATTGTCACTGATGCAATATACAAGAAAAATGTAATGCTCACAGAAAACATTGTTTAAGTGAAGTATAATTCCTTTATGCCAAATCTGTAGATTTTACAACAGTATTTCTGAAGAGTCAGAGACATTAGTGAAGTTTAGGTAAACTAATGACAATTATCACTGAAGCATTGGTGGAACATATATACAAATTAAAGAAAATTTAGAAGAAATAAAAATACATTTTGTGCTAATCATTCAGTTTCCAGAAATCTTTATAATCAAGTTCAAGAGAATCTCTCCATAGCCCATAAATGTTCCTTCCTCATTATATAAACTTAGCCATCATGCTTTCAGCCTGCTCCCTATTGTCTTCAGTCATCCGCTGGGAAATTTAAAGAAATACAGAGATGCATTGCATGACAATGAAACAAAGATTTAGTTTATTCCTATACAATTCAAGATGTTTCTCATTTGTGAATTTGCTCTGTGATTCATCCCAAGGGGCAGAGACCAGTGTTGAGATGAAGCATTTTTATGTGTCTATGATATGAGCAAGATGCATCTCAAGGTTTGAGAGATGAAAGATGCGTTGGATTTATTCATGTACCTATCCACAACATGTAAAGTACAATTTAAAAAAAAAAAAATATTGGTCTTCATTAAAACAACCAGCATGTATCTCAGACTGAGATCTGTTAAGCTAATGATGTTGGCAACTCAACATTCTCTCTCCTACAATATTAAAGGGCTCTAATGCTTACAGCACTATTGGTATGTGCTTCAGTTTTGGTATCATCTTTAAAGAGTGAGATCTTGTAAGATTTAATTTCTTAATTTCAAGTATTGCTTATACTCCATTCACAGCTATGAAGCTGTATTTTACTAACACCAAGGTACTAAAACTTGATAACAGAACTTCCTTCTAAATCAGTAGAAAAATATAGGTGCTTGTGACTTAAATTTGTCACTCCAGGACAAGTTATTGTCTAGGTGAGACAACATAAAATGTAATCTCTGAGAGTTAAGGGAAGTCTATTCCGGTACTAGACAAACAATTGGAAGATGCCAATCAACATCATCTATATGCTTGAGAAAATGTATGGAAGCTGGCTAACAAATACATTGGAAATAATATTAATCTGGTTGTTTTCATTTAGACCACCATTCTTTTTATAATCCATACAAATAGTTAACGACAAGAAACTATATTTAGATGATTATCTACTGAGCCAGGTTTAAGCATACAAACTTCAAAACCTAACTCACTGTTTTATCATCTATATTTCAATCTGATTCTATAAAATATAGTTGGATTAACATAGGCAACCAACGTTTTTTTTATAGATAGCACTTCTTTCTCCTTCTCCTCATATATAAAGCCAACATTGGGCATACATAGTATATACTTTCTCAAAACTATAATTCTCAAATAATTACAAAGGGCCTATTTAGGATAACTTATTGTTTATATACTAAGAATAGTATTTAAAATGAAATTAAAATACATTAAAATTATGATAAATTAATATTAAGTAAAATAAATTTCATGTTTGAAAAAAATGTTAATACTGCTTAATACAGTATGTTTATTACAAAACTTGGCCACCAGGTGCACGGCCCATGTGATCTTCACTGCATTTCCATTTGCGATGGTCCTACATCCATTCTAGTCCAGTTCACACGTGAATAACATTAGGAATGTTTAGAAATGTTTAGTTGTGCTTGAAGTGCTTTTAAAATGCATTATACAGTACCACAAAGAATGTTTATGTGCTTACATCATATTGTAGGGACGTTGTAAGTCAATTTGTAACTAAATTTCCTGGCATGCATGTTCTGAGTATTTAGGCTGTTTGTTTGCTTGTAAATAAATTCAGGGAGATGGGATCAATTTGTGACAGGAAAAGAAAGTTAAACAGCCGTGTGCTTAGGGAGCAGAAACTAAACAAAATCGGAGAAAGGTTAGAATGATCACCTTGAAAATCTGTTAGGTGCAGTGCACAAGAAACTGACATTTTGAAAGCTTCAACATGAAAAGCAACAACATTTTTAAAACTCAAATCATGAAAAGCAACAAAACTTTTAAAACTCAAACCATATAAGGTTACTGTTACCCAGGAATTGCTACCATGTAATTGGATAAATTTCTGTGACTGGATTTTGAGGAATGTTAATGATGGAACAATCGATCCAGGACGATGTTGTTCCCATTGTTCATGATTTCATTTTTTCTTCTTCTTTTTCTTCATTTACAATATATATTCCCATCATTTCTCCGGGTGCACTTCAGCCTGAGGCTTATTGTGCATGGTTTCATTTACATGGTCATGTGTCATCACAACACAACTGATATTATGCTACAGACAAATCTAATTTCGTTCATGAAACTCCCTTGCATGATCAAAAACTCAGGATATGATGCGCAATAAATGGATACAGAAATATAGGGCCTATTTTTTATGAGTGTACCATAAATGCAGAAAGATACAGTAATAATACACTGGCACCATGTTTCGAACGTTGATGGACATTGAATGTCTGTCTGGATATTTCCAGCAGGATTCTGCCACCCTGCATACAGTTGATGAATCATTACAGTTTATTGCAGAAATTTTTGAGGATAGAATCACTAGCAAAGGTTTATGGACCGCTCAGTCCCCTGATCTTTCGGCATGCAATTTTTATTTATTATGCAAGTTTATTTATACAGCATGAAAAATAAAGTATACAAAACTAATACCCACACATTAAAAGAATTAAAATAAAATATCAGGACAGAAATTAATGCTATTTCGAAAGCTGAGCTAATGTACGTGAATGAAAATCTCCTCAGAGGATGCTGTAGATGTATTGAGGCAGATGGACGGCATTTCCAAAATCTCCTGCGATAAGGTATGTTTTGTGTTTATACTGATAATTATTAATGTGATATAAGATTTTATTTGATGTCCACACACATGTGATGGATAACAGGCCATGCGACTGCCAGTCAAGTGTGCAGTACATGATCAGGAGACGGACCGTGCACTTGATCGCCAAGTTTTGTAGCATACTTACTGTATTTTAAAATGATGGTAAATTTTAATAGTATATTCACATAAAAATAAGGTTTCTGAGCATTATGCAGTTGTGTACAGCTAATTCTAACTGTGTTACATAGGAAGTTTATAGACATTGTACTGATATACACATGAAATATTTGTGAAACTGTATAATAGATTTTCTGTTCCATAAATGTTTTATTCCCACTAATGATTTTGCAATGAATTCATAGACCATATGCTTATTTGCAAAATATTAGACTTATTTGTTAGATGTGCAACTAAAGACCTGAAGTACATAACACAGTCAATATTGGGAGAACTTCAAGCCCTTATTATAATTCATTTGAAATATATTCCAGGTACTTACAGCACGAACATGGAAGACTGCTACATCATCCAAATATGGACTGAGGGATAACCTATATATTTCTGCTGCTGGCACACGGTACTTGATTTGCAGTGTGCGCTGATCTAGGATCAGCATTGAGCTTGTAGACAGTACAAACAGGATTGGAACAAACTGTGTACAGAAATAAAATATGGCAACTTAACAAGGTCTGCAACTAGTGCAGGGTGCTACAAACATCTCAAAATGGCAGAATCATATTTAGATATAGACTTTATTTTAAGTTATAATTTTAATTTTGTGTAAAGTGGAAAAATAATGTAAGTAATGAATTATTACATTGCAATGCTGTTATATTAACACCCTACCAAGGCTATGTGTTTTACTGTTAGAACCAGTTGAAAAATTCAAATTCAATTTCATTAAGGAAAAGTAAAGATATATTTGTGATTCTCTATAATTGTGCATAACTAGAAAAGTAAAATTTTGCTTTACTATTGAGAAATAAGCATGTGCATGAGCAAAAATTGAACATTTTTTAATAAGCTGTCTAAGTTTTTATTTCTTATTAAATATACATTTCAAACATTTTTCAGCTTGTTCACTGGAGTGAAAAAAAAATCTCTGGGATTAAAGAAATTAGGATTATTCTTTTTTATCTAAAAGTATAAATATATTCAATAGTGATGGGATGATATCACTATTTTTTGCACTCAATATCAATACTGAATTTTGAGCATTGATACTAAATACTCACTTTATAAAAGATGTAAAGGCAAGAGCTTGTTCACTGAGTTATGCTAATATTAGTAGTTTTCTGTTTATAAATGCATGCAACCAATTTTGTATAGTATGTTATTTCCCAAATTGTTTCTGTTTGGCATTCTCCAATTGGCAGAAATTGTTTGTTTTAATAATGCTTCAGGTTTTTCCATTGTTAGTCAAGGCTAATAATAATACTAATAAGAAAAAGAATAATAATAACAACAACAATATTGGTGATGATAACAATAGTTTCTTTGGCTCCATTTTTATGTAATTATATTTTGTGGTGAAAAACTTCTTTTAAAGAATTTTTCTATCTATAGAAAATACTAGCATTCTTCTTTATTCTGTAATTTTGAAAACATAAACTATTATACATATTATCAATAACAGAATAGCATGACAGGCTTATGAGAGCATTGTACAGGGTTACTACAAAAGAAATAGACAACTTCAACTGCCTGTAAAACAAAAACTATTAGAGATAGCAACCTAATTATTTTGGAGGTATGTTGAGAAACTCTCAAAGTTTCGTTTGTTACTATTGGTAACACTGTAGTGTTTTGTTTGTTGTTGCAGAAGCTGAAATGGCGGAAAATCCTGTGGAAAAGGCATATTGCGTGTTGGAATTTGCTAGAACGCAATCAGCAACTGTTGTCCAACGACATTTTAGAACACGTTACCACAGAACACCACCGGCTAGACAGTCAATCTACGACTGGTATAGAAAATTCAAGACAACTGGATGTTTGTGCAAAGGGAAGAGCTCGGGAAGACCAAGAGTTTCGGAAGAAAACGTTGAACGTGTTCGTTCTGCCTACATAAGAAGCCCACAGAAATCGACATCTAGGGCAAGCATGCAATTACAAATTCCTCAGCAAACTGTATGGAAAATCCTGTGGAAGCGACTGCACATGATGCCTTACAGATTACAGATGTTGCAGTTTCTGAGTGAAGAAGATAAGGTCATACGGCGTGACTTTTGGATCAACATGTTGCGACATGATGAAGACGATGCTGGTTTTTGTGAGCGCATCATTTCATTTTTGTGGTAACGTGTTCTAAAATGTTGTTGGACAACAGTTGCTGATTGCGTTCTAGCAAATTCCAACACGCAATATGCCTTTTCCACAGGATTTTCCGCCATTTCAGCTTCTGCAACAACAAACAAAACACTACAGTGTTACCAATAGTAACAAACGAAACTTTGAGAGTTTCTCAACATACCTCCAAAATAATTAGGTTGCTATCTCTAATAGTTTTTGTTTTACAGGCAGTTGAAGTTGTCTATTTCTTTTGTAGTAACCCTGTATTATGAAATGAGTACTTTATTAAGATTACAACTGAACAAAATATCTAGGTCTTAGTCAGGGATGTAAGTTATGCCCCATACTGCTTAACTTATTCATTAATGACATATTAGACGTTAGCCAAGCCAACATCCACATGCTTACAATTGAAAATGTAAAGATTCTTGGATTTCTATTTGTCGATGACTTAGTAATAGGATAAATTACTAACATTGATCTCACGAAATCAATTGAAGCAATATCAAAATTCTTTAAGAAAAATTCTGTAAGAATAAATCCATTAACTTTCATAGTTTTTTTTGTTGTTCACAGCACTCAAAATGCCATTTATAGCGCACTCAGATATCTTTCCTATAATGAAATCTCTTGCTAATGATGTAAACTCTTCTACATTAAGGTTTGTTATTTTCTTTATATTGTATTCCTGCACATGAACATTTCTTGTACATAATCTTACAGCACTCTCTAGTGCTTCGTTTGTTTCCACAACTCCAGAATTTAGTAATATGTTGTGGTTGTTTTCCTAATGGCTAAATTATTTAAGATATTCACAAATTCTAGTCCATCTGTTTGCCTCATTATTTCTGTCAACTGTATAATTGGAACTCATTCTATAGAGGATTTTGGTTGATTAATGAAGCAAATTTATAAATTGGAAGTGCATTACAGGTTGCAGCTGATGTAGGTCCTTGAAAGTTATTACTGAAACTCCTCCAAAAGAAAGGTCAGTTCCCATTATCTGTTGCAGCCTGCTATGACCCTGCTAAGCATTCCACTTCTAACCACTGATATCTCATCAATAACCAGCAATTTCAAATTAAATAATTTCTCTCTAATTGTATTGGCAAGTCGTTAGATAGGGCAGGCATATTGCCTGCAAACATGTCATGGGTAAAGCTGTATGCAGCATGACTTATTAATCAAGAATGCTGCCTTACCTGAGGAAGCGCAAAAGCAAACTACTAATTTAAGTGTTCAAAGTACGGCGTTATCACCTGATACAATGCATTTACCACCATACTTTTTCCTATATCAGCAGAGCCACTTAGGAATATCTTCATTGGTAGTTTGTTAGTTCTAAAACTGTTTAGCACATGCATAAAGAATTCTCTCTGTTTACCATTTAATTTGTTCACTAAATCAAACATTTCCTCTTGGAATACTCTGCTTGGAATATATCTTGCTTATCAGCTCCTTCCAACCCTCCTTGTTCCAAAATGTCCATGTTTTCTAATGTTTTTTCGCTCTGAAATTCTACGTTGTAACAGCTATCATTATCGACTTCAAAAATATTACTTTGCATCATTCATAAGGCTTCTTCCTTTGCTTCATCCATTTTAACAGAAAATTTGTTTCTTTCTTTTTTATTTCTTCTTGTTCGCACACATTCTTGTTCTCTATGTCACGAACCTCATCTTTAAATGGCATCAAAAACAGTACTTTCTCTCTGCAATTATTGTTGGGATCTTGTGCCAGCTTGTATCTCCTGTATTTGATTACTGCAGGCTCTCCTGTTTCTTTTACTGCAGTTTCTACATTTTCATCATTGTTTATTTCATTAAGGTTCTCTTGTAGGGTTTATAATAACCAGCCATGATTTCTGCTAAACACACATTCTCTAAGTGTTTGGGATATTGACAGTCTTTCTGTATAACATCCAGCATATAAACATCTTCTGAATCTACGATCAGTTGTTCTAAAGCTCTCTTATTCTTCAGCATCACTATCCGTTACTGTAATGGACTGGTATTTATGAAGATCACCTTCCTGCTGCTCTATAAAACAGGGAAAGAAAGTATGCAATAAGCTGCTTCCAGAGCTTATATTAGAGATCGTGGGAATATGGAATATCTGTTTTGTGTGTACTAAAAAAAGTTTCTGAGTTACATTTCCACATATTTATTAATGTAAACTTGTGTTTCATTTAATGCTACAACTGCTAACAACATTAAAATTATTATTTAATCTAATACAACAAAAAATTTAGATCTTATGAAAAGTTGCACTTTTTTGTTCACTGAAAATAGGGTATGCATAAGGTCAAGGATAAACTTCACCTTGATAATTTTCAAATGTAATCTTGGCTTCTAATGCATAAAACAGCTCTTTGACTTGACTTAAGTCTAGTGTTTGCTTTGGAGCCAACTAGCTGCTTAGCTTTAGCTTGAATTTTCCAGCAATGACTTGACTTAAGTGCAAATTCGATGCATAAAACACGCAAAAGCTTCACTTCTTGTAGATTAATCTTGACTTTTTTCAAGTTACCTCAATAGGTGACTTAATTCATAATAGAGAAGTCTTAAGGGTTGTTTTATCCCATAAAATTGCACAGTTCATGAATATCTGTCGAAGAAAAGTGTACTAAGTGAAGCTACAGTGCAGAGAGTGTGTATTTAAATTGTTTTATGGCTTCAATTAGGACAAGGTTGAGTTAATTTGACAGTTAATTTGACAGCATATCTTGGGAGAGAATGCAGAAACACGAGGAGATGCACTGACTTCGAAGCAAAGGATGCAAATATTTCTACCCTTTGTTGGCGACTCCAATGGTGTCGGAGAAGATGTTGGAGTTCATCAAGCAACTCTAAGTAGAACCATTGATTATGTGAATGAAAGAATTTTTGAAAAAGCTCATCATTGGATAAAATTTTCATCACGACTGCAAGAAGTTAATGTTGCAAAGCAATACTGGCAAATAGATTTAATTTTCCAAGTGGAATAGGAGCAATAGGTTGCACACATATGCCAATTCACGGCAACAAGTACATAAATAGAAAAATGTATTTTTCTATTAATATTCAAGCAACATGCAGTTCTGATGAGGTGGTAACAAGTGTGGGAGCAATGTGGCTTGGCAGCGTGCGTAACAGTTGCACATTCAGAAATTAAAATATTTTTGAAAGATTGCAAGAATGGTGATACTGCTGGGTGACTCCAGGTATGGGATTGCTCCTTGGTTACTAACTCCATACAGAAACCCTGTGAATGCTGTGGAAGAATACTATAATTGTCTACATGCCTGAAAAGGAGTTACAATAGAGAGATGTTTTGGGCAATTAAAGAGACAATTTCCTATATTGATGAACACCATCAGAATTTCTACAGAGAAAGTGCCACATATTGTTGTATGTTGCTTTGTGTTGCATTATTTTGCAAAACAGCTCAGAGAGGATGCTGTAGAGGAAAAAGTTGATGATGGGAACAATGGAAGTGAAGAGGAATATGAGGGAGAAGGGGAAGATAGGAATGAAAATGAAGATTGAAGATGACGTGGAATGCAAAAAAGAAACAAAATTTCACAGTTGTATGGATATGTTGCAAATGATTAAATTACATATTTTTATGAATAAAAACTATACTTTTCAAGTTTGGTGGCAAACTTAAACTTTATACAGGCAAATGCAAATGGTTATGCAGCTCTGAGTGAAATATAAATAAATGCCATCTGCATGTAGGACATGTTTAACATACTTAAACTTTCACGGTTGTTACAGGTTCTGAAAAAAATGTGATCCCTGTACTTCTATTACTGGAAATAAGTTCTCTCTGTTTAATATCTTCTCCTGCTGCATGCGTACCAGTTTTAGTTGTTCTAAGAGTACCAATCTTTGCAGTTCATGCATAGTCATGTGGTCTCAGCTAATTTACATTTATTTGATAGTGGACCTTTTTTCACTAGCATTCTTATTGGGATTTAGGGTAATGCTCTTATTATTTGTATGTCCAGATTCAGCTTCAGCCTGCTCCATTGTATAATTTGGTAGCTGTTCTTGCAAACCTTCCCCACCCCAGCACATCCACCTAAACAGTAAACAAAAAACCAAATAAACTAGTTGCAAGGAAATCAAAAGAACAACTTGTTTATTTAGTGATATATACTTGTTTGGAGTTGACGATGCTGTACATTACATTACTTTCCTGGAAGTGCATTGTCATCCAGCTGTAGCCTGATTGTTGCTGACAATGCTCTGCTACCAGTGCATACAAGGTCGTGTTTACAGGTTAAGCTGACCCCCATGTGTTTAGTAGTGTCACTAGGCCTCTGCTTATTAAGAGAAGATCCAGCGTGAAAGTGCTTCAGCACCAGAGGAATGATGTCAATTACCATTGTTCTTTCAATAATTAACATCTTACATATAAATGCTGAAATTATTTTTGCTCATAAATAGCCTCAAATCTCATGTAAATGTGAAATTTCTTAAAAGAAATTAATTATGAGCTGGCAAAATTAGCACCAGCAAACAAGAGCTATAGACAATTACATTTTGTAACTATTTGAACCGGAGGCACCTCAATAGAAAAGAAAAGTTTTCCAATAAAACTTTTATATTTTTATGGCAGTTACATGTAACATGTATCACATTACAGAATACATTTGAAATTGCATTTGATACTACAAACCAAAGGTAAAAAAGTATAATTTAGAAACCTTTAAATCGATTTGTATTCTTATTTGGAATCCTATTAATGGCTGGATTGGTTTTTCCATCAAGAAGTTAGAAAAATTCTTCTTCCCACCTTTTTAACTTTATTTTTTTTCTCTATACAAACTATGTATATAGTGTATAGAGAAGGTATTGCATTGCACCCAAAAATTCAATACCAAGATTTCACCGGAAATACATGTTTTGAGATTCCCTGAATTAAAAAAAAGCATTTTTAGAAAAATGTCCGTGTGTGTGTGTGTGTGTGTGTGTGTGTGTGTGTGTGTGTCTGTCTGTCTGTCTGTGTGTATGTGTGTCTTTGGGCAGCATAACTCAAAAACAAAAATACCTTTAAAGCCCAAACTTGGTATTTAAGTTTGGTATCTTCCAAGGATGCGACACAAAGATTTTCAAGAAAATCCCCCCCCCCACACCAAACTACCCTTTACATGGAAAAAATTTTGAACATTTTCATTTACTTAAAAATGGTTCTAACGATTTTGATTAAAATATCGCATATTAAAGATATTTACCTGACAAATAGAATGCATTTCTTGAATTTTCTGGGAATAGCCCCTGAAGACTACTTTATTCTGGATGAATTTTATGGAATTGTGCATAACTGCTAAACCGTAAGAGTGGGGAAAAACTTATTACACAGAAACTGTAGCTCATGATAAAACACACCATTTATGTCATATACATTTTTTTCGTGGAGTTGATCATTTTTAAGATATTCCTGGTTTTTTTTTTTAGCTTTGAAAAACCTATACTTTCCTCATACAGGAATTTCTTAACTCCTGTCCATATAAACAAAGGAACATCTGTTACATAGCAACCAGCTTTTGGCTATCATTTTAATCTATGGAACTCCCTCATTTCGCTTCTACTTACAAGAAAGCAAGTAATAAGACTATTTCTGCTAATTTGCATGAAGTAAATAGAAGCATAAGCTTTTTAACTACAATTTGTTGCAGAGAAGTAGAGAAAGTCATGTGAATGGAACACATCAGATTTTTTTAATTTCCTGTGACTTTATGATCAGTTTTTCTTTTTAGTTCAGTCTTCGTATTCTGAATCTTTTCCTGCACTTGCTGGGAGTTAATTTTCTGCCTAAAGTTTCTTCTTGATACAGGAGGTTCAAAGCATTCATTATTTCTTTTTTGATGCTCAGGATCTGAGACTTATTCAACAGTATTAGAAACTGCTTAAGAAGTGCTACAAACGTATTATGAATATTCGCTTTGCCTGCCATATTTGCCATTAAATTATAACTTTTAGATTAGGTACTGTATTCGCAAAACACTTCTGCACAGTACATATGAGTGGCAGCACTTGGCAGATGACTACTGTACACGCAACGTATTTCAAGCGTTTGCTGGAAAAATGTCTAGTGAAAGCTTGCTAGATTAAGAACAAGCCAAAGCTTAATCTTATAGAGTAATCTTAAACCTTTTGCTTTAAGTAAAGACTAAACTTCAAGACAAAGCTTTGACCCAATGGCCAGCAATGTCCGGAGTATTGCTAATCTGGGGAAAAGGGGAAACAGTGCTTCCTGGAGATGCATTTAGTTTCTTATAGCTCATACAGAAACATAGCTCACTGTTCTTCTTTTTCACCAAGATTATAAGGGGTGCACTAGGGGCCATCATACTTTCCCATAATTCCTCTGCATCTCATTCCTCAAGTATTCAACACACTATTGGCAAAGGAGTAGGTGACTTCCTGGAACATGTAACTGAGTAGAAGGTTCAGCAGAGCTTTGATCACTATCTGTTCGATGGCCAGGGCAAACTCCTCTAAAGTCCATGGCAAAAGTGTCTTCCCTGGATGTTGCAGCTTTGACTTGAGCTGGCTACAATAGGCTGCAACCAATTTTCGAGATCCTACCAGATGTCTCTGGACAACACTAACTTTGGGATTGCATTCAAAATTTCTGCTACCGTTTCTTGGAGGCTATCATCTGCTAAGCTTCGTCCTCTGCTGACCTCGGTGTGGGCTGTAATGGTGGAAGATTTTGAAGGTTAATGTTTTAACTTATTTTGGTGGCTTGATGCTCAAAGATGGTATGCTGTGCTCAGGTATCTCAAACTTCAGGTTCCTAATTCTTGTTAGGCATCTACTCTTTGGCGCTGCTGTCTACTCTATCTTCCAGGACTTTAATCCTCTAGGACATTAACGCATTGGTGAAGGTCTTCCATGCCAGCTGTTGTTTGCTAATTTTAGTGTCAAAAGATCAGTGAAGATTTCCATCTTCATTCTTCCCTTACATCCTTCATTTCTGCCTATATTTTCTCCATCGTGGAATTCACTGTCTTATTTATTTCCCATCCTGTTCATTCTGGATTCTACTTTTGCCTCCATTTTTATATTCTTCATTTCATCCCTCATTTCCTCCATTCTGGATTTCATGGTCCCTCACTACACTTAGTAATTGTTGAAGCAGTTGCTCCACCTTGGCATTTATATGTCACTTCTGATAATAGTTTAACAAATAAGAACATAATTTACTACTAAACACACTTTATTAGCCATAAGACACATTACACTTTAATCACTAATGTCACATACTTGATACACAAACAGCTGATCTGCCAAAATAGATTCCCAACTAAATCACTGAGCCACAACTCACAACTGAACTGCACTGTCAGATGCACTCTTTTAACAGTCTCAACTGTCCACTTATTGACTGTGTTCACTTTTTGCTTCTTGACTGTCTCACCAGGCACTCTTTGCCTTGATGTCCCATAGTCTAGGCCGAAAATTCTAGTTGTAAAAGGTACGAGAAAGTACAAAAGGGAAGTTTTCAAGGCTCAAACTACAGGGAAGTGGCAATGGGCTTTGTTTGTGCAGCTATTGTATTCATTATGCACTACTGTTAAGAGTGACTGATCGAACAATTGCTGTACCAGCTAGCCCTCTAAGGGGTATGGTTACTATGCTGACTTCATATATCCAAGGTCGTGGGTTCAAACCCGGCGGAGGACGATGGAATTTTTTCGGGCGTAAAAATCCTTAGCATGGCTTCCTTCGGAAGGGAAGTAAAGCCGTGGGTCCCGTGTCATAGATTTATGGCACGTAAAAGAACCTCAAGCCTGATAGAGAGGCCTCTGAGCAAAATTAAGCGGTCTTTCATGCCCAGTACAGAATGAGATGCTGAGAACCAGAGCAGCTAAAGAGCATCCATAAATAAAACGCCATTTCATTTTTCATTTCACTGTACCAGCTAGAGAGGCTCCTATATAATTGGCAGCTGCTTGTGGCACCAGTGCCTAACAATATAGTAGAATGAATGGAATTATAAGAAGGCATTTTGGCCAACTTATGATAATGGATACAATATTAAGATTACACAACATTACATCAAAAGTAGTACTCAGTAAATTTGGATTTTGAATAAACTTTGTTCTCAAAACCATTAAGTAGGCTCAAAAGAGATTTTTAGAATCAGTATTAGGCATAACAAGATAATGGCTTGGTCAGCAAATCAGTTAACTGGTTTCTTCCTCAATGTGCTCCAGTCCAAGGTCACCATCCGAAAATTGTTTCCTGACATAGAAATTCCTAACTTCTATGGGCTTAGATTTTTGATGGTATGCTCACAGCACCAGCATTGCCAATGTAAAGAGTAGGTTTGTCTTGATTGTAACAACAGTTATTGTTGATCATCTCGTGTTCTTGTCACCATTGTAGTTGGCGTCACTGTAGACTTTCAAAGCTTCCTTTTTCTTGTAGATGATTCCATAGTCTATTGTACTCTTCAGGTATCGAAAATGAAAATATGACTCACTTGGTTCCAGTCTTGAGTTGTAGGATCTTCTATGGCTGGAGCTACTTTCTTTACTGCGAAAGCAATGTCAGGATGTAGGGCTGTAGTCAAACATTGAAGACAACCTACTGCCCCACAATAAAGAACGCTGGGTGTGACCTTCTCTCTGACATCACTTTTTTTCACCTCCAATTGGAGTAAAGACTCCATTTGACTCATCCATTCCAAATCTCTTCAGGATTTTTCTTGTATAATCTTCTTGACTTACTGCTATTGGCCCATCCTTGTTCCTAGGAAATGTTGTGGAGAGAACCTTTTTAGTGTGAAATTCCAGCTGTGACACTCAAACCCTTCCAGTTGTTCCATGTAAATATCTTCTTTGAGTATGCCATTCATAAAAGCTGCTTTGATGTCAAATTGATGCTCCGACACTCTGCAGCAGCTCAAATCGTATCATAACATGCAATTAGAGTGAGTCTTTCTTGTAATCAATTCCTTGTTTTTGTATGTATCATTTAGCTACTATTTGAGCCTTGAGACAGACTTTTCCTTTCTCTGCAGCTTTCTGGGGAAGAACCCATCAATTTTTCAAGACTTTTACGCCTTCTGGACATTCAACTAATTCCCAGGTGCAGTTCTCCTTCAAAGACTCCAAATCCTCATTCATTTCCTTAAGCCACTGATCTTTACTTTTAAATTGCAATACTTCAGCATTTGAACTTGGGTCCTTTGCTTCAGATGGTCCGACAAGCTGTGCTGGTCTGCTCCAACTTGGTTTCTTCTTTCAAATTTTTTTACAATCTTTTCTATTACTCTTTCTTCTTCTATTCATCAACTGACTCCTCACTTCCTCTGGAACTAGATGCTGAGTCTAATTCTTCTCCTCACACATTTTCTGACCTCTTGTTATAACTTAAGTCTGGAGTCAGTAACTCAGCAATGTTAGTGTGCAGATTGCAGAAAATTTCTGACTTGAATTTTACAGCATGGCTTAAAACAACCTTCCTCTGAGATGAACTCTAGACCCTGAATCTGTCCTTGTTGTTCACATATCCAACCAGATGATCATGAACAGCATTGTCGTTAAACTTGGAATGAAAATTCTTGTTCACATCTACATAGCATTGAGTTTCAAAAATCTTCAGATGAGATAGGCTTCCTACTGGACATTGATACCATAGCTCATAAGGCGATTTGCTTTCAACAGATGCCTTCCCAGTGCAGTTCAAAAGGATTACAGGCTTCTGCCCACAGTTCTTTTGGCAATTTACTCGGATTAAGTATAGAACGAGTGCACTCCACAAAGGTGTGATTTTCTTGTTCTGCAACACCATTTTGTATAGTGTTGTTGTTACATATGGCTTCATTGGTTTTAATCCATTAGGTACCTACATCTCATTACAAATGCATTGAAATCTGCAAATATAGCAATATAATAAATATAATTACTAATAATATAAACTTAAAATAAATTCACAAACGAGTCAGTATCTAGTTAAAAGGTCTATTTTTTCATTGTCTGCTATCCATTTTGCTCCTGACAGCCCAATATAATGTTGGTAATTCTTTCCGTTCTGTAAATTGGAATCAAGTTCCATGAAATGCAGCAGGTGATCAGAGTCCATTCTTGTTTCAGGCTCTTTGTAGATGATCCTTCCATCTGGTATACATTCCTATTTTATATAGATATGCTGCTAAGCAGTCATGTCCAGTTTTCAATGGAACTGTTGCCACTGCTTTTTTCTTTGATTTATTTTTGCTTTTATTCCAGTAATCATTGATTTTTTCCACTTTTTCCACGATTGGCATATTCCATTTCTGATAAGCTTCTTGGCTGAAATGATTGTAATGGATTTTGCTTCCATATACACTGTAGTGCCTTTTTTTGCCAGCTCATCCACTATCTCATTGCCCTCCACTCCTGTATGTGCTAGGATCCATTAGAAAACAATGATTTTTTTCTTATTTCTTAGTTGTAATGGATTATTGATATTTTGGATTCTTATTGAATGGGGTTTATTTTTTTTATATATAGCTTGAATGGTAGGTAGCCTGTGAGTCTATTAGTATCAATGCTTGTTCGAATGCTTGAAATCTGTAAACTAAATTTTGTAAAGCCATGTAGATTGCCTGTATTTCTTCATCAAAGTTGCTATGGTACTTGTCCACTGGGGCATAATGTGAGAAGAGTTGGCAGAATATTCCAGCACCTGCTCCTTTATCATCTATTTATGAGTCATCTGTATAAACTTGTAACCATGTATCTTCAGGATATTTATCATTTAATATGCTTAAAATTAAACATTTCAGCATTATTGCAATGTTATCTGTCTTTTTGATGTTATTCGGAAGAAAGAGGTTGAGATCGAATGTGGTGAAATATAGTGGTTTCTACTTTGGTTGAAATGCTTTATGCTTTTAGAATTTTTCTGCTTACTGTTACTGAAGTTTCCACAGTTTTTAATTCTTTTTAAAAACTGTTGTGGTTTCCAACTTGCCCTTTGTGAAGCTTCCATTTTGGCAAGATTCGCTGTAGCTTGTTTCTGGATTTCTTTTTTGATTGGAAGGTTATTTGTGTAAAGTGTTGGAGTTGTAATTGAAGTTAATTTCACTGCCTCAGATAGTAGTCTTAGGGAATTTGTTTGTAATTTTTCTAACTGGCTTAGTCAAGTTTTGTTGGCTGTGACTGTTACTTCACTTCCATACTTGATTATTGGTTTTACGAATGTGTTGTATGTGATATTGAGAGTAATTTGATTGCAACCCCAAGTAGCTCTGGCCAGTTTCTTCATCAGGCTGACTCATTTATTTGCATTTTCAGTTATTTTCCTTACTTGTTCTTCCCAGGTTAGTGTATGGTCTAGCATTACTCTGAGATGCTTGTTTTGTTACTTTCTTTTTAAAAGCAGCTTGTGTCTATAGCATTCCTTAAGCTACATGAGCCTCCTGGGAGGTGCTAAATGAGTAACACTGCAGCAATGACATCACAATTTTGTGCAGTGTATACAGTGGAGTAATGGAGTTTTCTATGCCTCTGTTTGCCAGCAATTCAGAAACTTTCTTGTTGTCAAACTCTTTTCCTCCATCGCATCTAAATTGTTTAAAAACATGGCCATTCATTTTAGCTTCATTCAAGAACTGTTCCAAAACAGTACTAACAACACTTTTCTGCTTCAAGAGGAAAATATGGTGAAAGTTGCTGAAATCATCTTTGAAACACACATAGTAGCCTACTTTTCAAAGAGATTCAATAGTCATGGCCATCTGTTTCAGCACTTTCTTTACGTTTGTTTGTGCTGCTGGCCAAATCTTTCATGATAGACTTGCAGCATATCCAATGTCATTAGATTCACTTGTGTAGTGAACAGTTTAACAATACAAATATCCACACATATAAACCACTACTCACACGTCTTGACATTATTGTTTGTCCAGTGTCTTTATCTTCAAGTATGACACTTTTATTATCCAGTTTTTGTACAGAAACCTCACTGTGCAGCTGTTTTCACAGAAAGCTTTTTCTTTAGGAACATAAAATACATTTTTCAATTCATCATTTTTGTAGGCGTTGCTCAAATGCGTTTAGATTTTTGGAGTCCCCTGTCCATGAGCCAGCATGCTTACATTTTGTTTTCCAAGTGAAATATTTTCAGGAACAGCAAACAAATCTTGTATAAGATTCAAGATATTGTTGACTCACAGTGAATGATGTGTGGAACCAGTGTTGCAGTACCATCAATCTGCTTCAACAAGATTACCAACTGAAGCATTAAAGACCTATGACAAAAATGCAGCATTCTTTTCAGACTGTTTTTGCCTAGTGCTGTCATCTGTCTTTTTCAATGGACATTTTGCTTCCTAGCTGCTGATATTTATGACATGGAAATTTCTGTTTTGCGCATTCTACATTATTTTTCAATTTTTCACTATTTTGACTATTATTCTGCTGATTTTTCTTCACAGGGGCACCATCATGTACGACAAATGCAGCTGATTCCATCATGGCTTGGTCACGCAATTCAATGGTACACAATTTTTCAGTCAACAAGTTCACTTTGTGATTCTGATAGATTATATCCCACAACTATTTAAAATGGTTGTATTCTTTTCCAAGTGTGGATGACATTTGTCATTTAAAATGCTTTCTGAAAGAATATTTTTTTCATGCTTCTTGAGTTCGTCATTCAGATCAACAAAAAGCTCCTGCAGTTTTGCAACATGTATGCTGATATTTTCTTTGTCATCACGTTGAGCATGAAAAAAGGCTTCAATTAACGTGTTTAAATGTTACATACCACTTCTTTCGAATCACATGTGTAACTTGTTCCAAATTTCACTTGTGTGGCTGCATGTAAACATGAACTCAGCAACAGCTTTTCCCGGTGTACTTGCCACTTTCATGTTGTCTTTCCACCATTTCTGATGTGCATTTAGTCTGCCACAGTTGCATTTCCTGCAAGATCAGGACACTTGTGTGTACTGTCGACAATATCTTCAAGTCAATATGCTCATAACAACATCGACATATGCCATTTCCATTTCTCCTAGTCCTCAGGACCTTCCAGCTTATCCACTTGTAGTCACTGTTAGCATTAGCCATTTTTGCCACACATGAGGTCCAGTTTTCAAATACAGGTTGTTCCTGGCAAATTTACATCAATGTTAATCATGAAAAAAAATATCTATACACCAGTTCACATGTAGTCAGGGCACATAGCCTGTTAAGAGATATTTATTTGGCTTTAAGTTGAACAACTATATTTTACTTCTAATACAAAAATGCATTACAGCTCCTAAGTTCTAGCTTGTGATAAAAACATACCGAAAAGATGCATTGAACACAATGTTGCCAACAGTTTTATAGTTCAAGAAATTGTTCATAAAGATGAAATACAATTCTAATTTTTTTTTCTTTTAATATTAACAATTATAATGGTAATGATGATAGGATATAATTAAGGCATTAATTTCCATATTATAAAGCATCATATTGAGTATATGATCTAAGATATCTGTTTTCCTACAGCATCATTCTTTCAAAGTCTTCTTCATGGTAGTTGTCTAAGATTTTTGTATTTTCCCTTGGCCTGATAAGTCTTTGAGAAATTCAGGAGAGGTTTATTTTCAGTTTCAGGCAGCCATTTTAGTATTTCCTTCTCTTGATGTTCCATCTTGTAATTAAAGTTTTAATTAAGACTAATAAAATATGAGTCAGTATAACTACCCTAGAAATGCGGAGAATCAAATGGCAATATACTGGGAACAACAATACAATATCTTACTCTGTACTTCATAAAGTATAACACAACAATGAAACAATAATGTAACATAAATGGTTTAAATGTGAGCTGTGCATTCAGTTCCCTGATATGTGTCATGTCTCCTATTACATATAGGAGAATTAAATATTTGAACACTAGAAATTAGACCAGGTTATTCCATGATTATACAGCAAAAGTTATACAGTGGCTCACTGGCTTTAAAGATAAACAATGTAACACTCTTTGAAATTGTTCACATGTATACCACTGACTGGCTAAATATATAATCTATTGTTGGGTAATCACTACCGTTTAGCAGTGGTGTAACCTGCTTCATTAAATGAATCTGTTCTGATTGAAACGTCCCACAATAATACCACCAATAGATGATGGATCAGTATGTGAGAGGAATATTGAAGGCGTATGTTGGAACCATATGTGAGAGGTATGTTAAGAAAAAAAAGAACAAAGGCCCAACCTCCCAAAATGATCAAATTGGGTATAATTAATAAACAAATAACAGTATGAGCAGATGTTTAAAGTAGAAATTTGGAGATTTTCAAAAGGATAAACAAAGAATTAAAGGTAAGGCTCAAAGAATAATTTTAAGGTGAAATTTGCAAATTACTAAAAAAATTGTTGAAGAAAGTGAATATTGCAGAACTGACAAGAATAAGATAAAAAAGGTATATTACTTACTGGAGAGACTTTTTAAATGTTGATACAATGCCTAAAATTAAACAATGACAAAATTCTAAATGAATACCTAAAGAGGCAAAGTCATGTAGTGAAAGAAACAGGTGAGTTAGGGAGGTTTGGAAACTAGGTACTAGAAGACCTTGAAATCATAGATCTTTGCAATTAAATATAAGTAATGCCAGCAGGTTTTGGAAACAAGTGATGCAGGATAGATTTGGACTTGCGCTGAAAAGTTAAGTTCTTTAGGCTTATACAAAGTTATAAGTAGATATTGGGAATGGAATCTGAAAGAGCAGGTTTTATTTATGTGGATTATTACTGGAGCACATAATACATAAAATATGCAGCTAAAACAGTGAAGCAATACAAACACCAACATAGCAATAATTTGTAATAAAACTTCACTTTTTCAAAAAAAAAAAAAAGGTAAGTGAAGTAGTACTAGAGCATTATTTAAGAAAGGCGTGCAGAAGCTTTTTATCTATTTTAATGGAACTTTGGGATAGTATTTTCTAATGACTAATAGAGTATGAGATAATTTAATGATGTACAGTTTTTTAAAAAAATTGTTGAATTATCATAAGCTAGAGTAACAATTTAAACGTTGGCAGAAATGAGAATAGAGAAAATTAAGATCAATTTCTTAAGAAAGAAAAGGATACATGAATTATAAGTGTTAAGCAATGGGTAGAGAGAGCATATTACTATAATAATGACACAAAGATTCTATTCCATCAACACAACTTGAGTGGGTTACCTATCTTGATTTTACATCTGTAGTACAGATTCTCAAACATAAATTCATTGTATTGTGCCTTTGTTGATGTTATAAATAAATTCATTCCAGCAGTGTACATGATTAATAGTTTTATTCTGACTATAAAAATATCTACTAGGGCTAACCATCCTCAAGAAGATTATATACTTAATATGAGTAGCAGGTGTAATAGCTGTGACTTTAATTTCTATGTTATCTTTTGTCCTTTGGGTTATTTTTAAATTTATTTATTCATACAGTGACAACACATAAATGAGCAAATGTTAAAATCATACTTAGTTATACATAAGGTCTAAGAAAAAACATGCATGTACGCATACACATACACTCATGTAAACCACTAAGTATAAGTTAAGCTGTACTCTGTAATCATGTAAATTAATGTACTAAGAAAAGGACCCAAGCTAACATAATATAATGGAGCATGCTGTTCTAATAAAGATTAAAAATACAAAACAAAAAGACATAATCAATACGCTAACTAATCATAAGAGTTTACAAATTAGGCTTTTCTAAATGTAATCTTTTTAATGCAGTTTTAAATTTGCTGTTCTTATACAGTTTAATCCCAACTGAAATGACCTTGTAAATTTTTATTCGCATGATATTAGGTATCTTTTTTAAAAAAGTGCAATCAGTAAAATGGGGATTGCCTTATATCTTGTAATTATGTCTTTTAGAGTTGATTTCTAAGAGAAAATTATATTTTCTTAAATGCGGAACAGTTTGATAGATATATAAGCTAAGCAGGGTTATGATTTTCAACTAGATAGATGTTTGGGATATGATTAAAAGTATTTGAGATTACAGTTATATCTAATAGCTTTCTTGTTTAACACAACAATTTTATTGAAGTTGGCAATTGATCTATTTCCCCATACTTCAATTCCTTAGAAAGATAAGAATTAACAGGTAATAAATCGTTTTAGCAATAACTTTGGTTACATACTTGTATTTCATTAAATATTTGATTATTTTGTATACTCCAGTAGCCTGTGACTCTCAATTGATATAAACTCTTATGTTTTAAAAATTTTAATTACTATTTTTACATCCATATCTCTCAATTATGAAATAAAAAGAGAAAAATGTTGTAATACCTTTCCACTTGATCTTGTGATTTTATTAATGATGTCAGCAAACACCACATATTGGTCATTGGTTTCCACACATGCCTTTTTCCATTGAACATTCTGTCTCAATCTCACGTAATCCCCAAGAAATGGATGTGAAACACTGCAAAGCACATTTTCAATAAGAAAAAAGAATATATATAAATATCTATGTACATATAAATAAGTTCAAGTACCACATTGAATGTTTGATATAAAGGCAATCTACAGCATATATTGTATGATTAAAACAGGTGAGTGTTCTAGTCACATAATAATGCATATTTTATTTCTGAGTAAAAATTTTGTCTTATAACTTGAGATAAATGTAACTTACAAATCATATAACATAAAAGCCACAAACAAAATACTGTGAAATATAATTTTTGATAAACAATGGATGTACATTTGCATTCTGTGTATCCTGAAGCCAAAATGTATGTTTTTAAAATGTTTATTTGTTGGTTTGTGGTTATATGAGTATTGTTACCTTTGTTATGAGAATTTCTCAATTACTAGTATGAAGCACAGTATAATATAGCATTCTTTTGTTGGCATCTATATTATTTATCCAAAGTGATGGGATTGGTGGATTACAAATCAAAACACTTTAAATATCCCAAAGAGTTAAAAATGTTATTGCCATAATCTTGACCATGATTCAAGTCAAGTATACTTTCCAAAGTGATACTATAGTGAATAGAAAGAAAAGTATGCATACTCTCAAAATTGCTGTGATCCACTGCCTAGATGGCACCACTGCTGCTTGCAACAAAATTAAACCATGTATGTGCTATTAACTATGTACTGTAAAACATTAGTAACTTGCGTTTTTTAAAACTTCAGTAGCGGGAAATCATGGGGTATTTCTTAGAACACTTTTCTGTCTTAGACATAGTGCTTTCCTTCTTGATTTTTTTGTGCAGAATAAAGATCTGCATTTCAAGTGATGTTTAGGGAACAGATTTTTAGGTAAATACATATTTTTTCTGCTTCCAGTTACAAGCGCAAAACTTTTTAGGTAGGTATATTTAATAGGCTTTCACAATCACAAATTCAAAGTTTTATTTTGCATAATTTAGTTATTAGTAATAACTTTATGCATTTTTACCAATATACAATACACATTTTCAGTTACTAAGCTTTGTTTCTCCTTTTAGTGTGTGTGGCAAACAACATAGCTGGTTTGTGAGAAGATAAAAGCTGTGTAACCTTCTGCATATCCTGTAACCTTAGATTATGTTACACGTTGTCAACAGCTGACTGCAATATAAACATACACAGGAAAGAAGTTTCACATGCATTTGCACTTAAACTCAACACACTTATGCGTACGAGTTATTATTCTATTCTTATTCCTTCAGTTCAGGAGTGCCAGATAATGCTTAATATATGAGTTGTGTGAATTGCATATCATTGTTACCAAAATGCCAAAGGTAAAAAGTAGTGAAAGTTTTTGGTTGCAGTGGTATGTTAAAGAGCTCTTAGGGACATTCAGCACAGATGGAAAAATTCTATATTATCAGCCTTGTAGAAAGTCTATAAAAGCAGATCAATTATCATAAGTAACGCAGTATTTATCCAGCAACAAACATATAATATAGTTTAAAAATGAGTCAAAATTACTTGCTTATTTAGCTTTCTTACGACTAGTTTCAGGAAGCGTCCTCCCAATCTTCAGTTAATTTGTTGACTGCTGCTCCATGTTGTGCCTGGTTCAACTAGGAGGTATGCTGCCATCTCTTGTCTTTGTTAATCAGATGATATTAATTATGGCAGAAAATCTCAAAATTCATGACATTTCCTTCATGCTTATGAATAAAGATGTTTTCCCATGTGTTAGTTCTCAAGGTTGTTTAAAGTACTTGATCAATTTATTTTTGGTTCTATATTATGATTCTCTGTCCAAAAGTGCTGTGCAGAGAATCTATATATTTGCAGCTGATGCTTCTCATGTGTTCCTTTTAACTGACGTCCACATTTCTCCGGGTTTGTCCAATGTATATTTTGCTGCAATCTTGGCAGTTCATTTGGTAAATGCCAGATACATTTGTTTCTGGTGTGCTATTTTCCAAAGGGTGTTTAAGTAGATTTCTGATGATGTCTTTATTTTGTGGTATCAAGTTTATTTTGTGATCTCTAAATAATTTCCTAAATTTTCAGAAGTATTTTGGATGGAAGGTAAACTTACAGTAGTTGTGTATGGATTTTCTTAAGTTTACCAAAGTAGTAATTTCATTTAGCATTTTCTGCATTTTATGTTTATGAATAATCTTATCCATGGAGTTTGAACTGAAATTATTCAATTTTGCTCATATGTGTGTGTATTACCGTTTGTATTCTGCTGCTATTAGTGGAATATTGATTAGTCTGTGACTCAAACTGTGGAAAATAGCATATTGATGTATTTTGGGTTGAACTGATTGTATTTGATGTAGTTGTCTACATGTGTTGGTTTCCTATAGATTCCAAATTCTAATCTTGATTGATTCTCATGATTTTTAAATCTAGAAATGGCAGGCAATTATTTGTTTCCATTTCAGCTGTGAATTCAACAGTTTAACTGCTAACTAGTTTCCCTGGTACAACAGTAAAGATGTTATCCACATATTTGTGGAAATTTAGGAAATTATTTAGAGATCACAATAAACTTGATACCACAAAATAAATACAGCATCAGAAATCTACTGAACTATCCTTTAAAAGCTAGCACACTAGAAACAAAATGATCCAGCATTTAACAAATGAATTGCCAAGATTGCAGCAAAATATACATTGGACAAACCCGGAGAAATCTGGATATTCAGAAAAAAAAGAACACATGAGAAGCATCAGATGTAAATACAAAGACAAGTCCACAATTGCCCACCACTTTTGTACAGAGAATCATAATATAGAACCAGAAATAAAATTGATGAAGCACTTAAAACAACCTTGGGAACTAAACACATGGGAAAACATCTTTATTCATAAGCATGAAGGAAATCTAATGAATTTTGAGGTTTCCAACATAGATGAAATCATCCGATTAACAAGCACTTAAAACAACCTTGGGAACTAAACACATGGGAAAACATCTTTATTCATAAGCATGAAGGAAATCTAATGAATTTTGAGATTCCCAACATAGATGAAATCATCCGATTAACAAAGACAAAAGATGGCAGCACAACTACTAGTAGAACCAGGCACAACACGAAACAGCAGTCGACAAATTAATGAAGATAGGGAGGACGCTCCCTGAAACTAGTCGTAAGAAAAATCAACATGTAAGTGGAAAACTTTAAAGTGTTTAAAATTTTGACTCATGTTTAAATAATTCCATTATAATGGTGCTCCACTATATAAAAATATTCCTAATCATGTATATATCTTAGTAGCTTCTCGTTCTTTTATGAAGCAGGTGCTTTTAAGTGAAGCAGGACCCTCCAGCTCATATTCAAGATATTCCAAGTGTCATGAAGTCATTAATTCATTACGGGTAAGTTGTTAAAACAGCTTTTCATTACAACTTGTTCTATTATGGAAAATGAAACAAAATATTTTGGATTTTTTCACAAATATTTTCTGAATTTTAATGCATAAAAATAAATAAATTTAACTCTTTAGCACCTAAAAAGTCTGTTCCCTAGTAATGATACAAGTTTAAGCAGAACACACATCATATGTTCATTGACAGCAGCCTAATTATGGCCACTTCACTTAAATCACATCTAAGATCCAGGCATTCCAAAAATATATCACTCCTCAAGCTGTTTGCACAGTATAACTTTTCAGAGACAACATTTTCCACATAACAGTACATCATAAACTTCTTGATGCATTTGTGAAATATGAACGGCCCTTGCTGACATCAAATTCTTTAATTTGGGTTGGAGAAGCAGCACATTTTCTGTTGATATGGTGTGGAGTAGGATGGAACACAGCTTGTATGCTGTTACTTTTAATGCATGTCATGCGATGCATCCAGCTAAGTAATACACCAAATGACCTTTCTCTGCACTAATTTTAGTTACATTTGACTTATTGTTTTCCCAGTCTGGAATATGAATTTCACTGACAACAATCTCAAATATGTCTTCAATCGGTGTCTTTATTGCATTTTTATTTTAAATTAATTTTGCAAGAGAATGCATTTGGCTTACAAAAGAGGTGAAAGGACATTCACATTTGTATTCACAATTTCCACCTGTAGATAAGGCAAGTTTTGCATCTATGTAGATGGATTGAAGCATGTATAGATGCAGAAAGTCAACAGTGGATGGATGGCCATGAAGACTTAATGATTGCATTATTCCAAAATGGCATTCTAAGAGATCCTGATTGACTTTTGCTGTCAGTAAGCAATTGTATTTATTTTCCCATAAATACTCGGCCACTTCTAAAGTGTTTGCTGAAGTCACTCTTAAGGTCTCTAGTGTTCTTTCAGAAAAAGTGTATTTTTAGTACTTCTAAGAACAGCCTGCCACTTTATTAATGTAGCATAATCCTCTGATCCTTTATATAATGCCTGTTTAGGAACTGATGAGTTTAGTGTGTCAATCAGGATTTGTTTGGCTGGTTTGCTGCTCTCCAAACTTTCAAAGCCAACTCCTATAGAACTTGATCCTGTTAGCAATGGATCTGCTGAAAAGTTGGAATTCTAATCACACATTCATTTGTTGGAATTAATTTTGGTCTAAATGAGCAGAAGTCACTTTCATGCCAGAAAATCAGGAGATAAGCCATGCTCATAAATTTTCCTGTACTGTCAGTACTCAATTGTTTCTCAATTGCAGCATAATCTTACTTTATCATGGAAATGGCTCCTTATACATTTAAACACATGTGGTATCAAAAAAGCCCATACTTGAATCACCTAGATTGGGGAAAGAGCATTTTAGACTTTTAGTTTTTCTGGATGTGCCCAAGCACCTCCATAAATTTGTATTAGATTGGCTTCCATCAAATGTGAATCCTATTGGTTGCTCTAAATGTATAATAATTTGCATAAGCAATTATGTCTCCAGGGGTGGCATTTTGGCAGCATACAGTGCTACAGGCTGTACCCAGATAAAGAGAAAAGGAAAAAACATGAAATTTAATGTATGATTTACTAATTGGTTCTTCTTTCATCTAGCATGAAGTTTCCCATATCAACAGAGTCATCTTCTTTAAGTGTATTTGGATTAAATTGAATTTATTCCCTAAGTTTTACTTAGTCACAAATTAGCTTTCCAATATGTTCTTTCTGTTCTTATTCAGTAACAAAAAAATCTCCTAACGTACTTGTAGCATGATAGTTCATACCATAAGGACATTTCCTGAATCTAACTTTGTTAAATGAGCTAAGTGCAGTGTAGGTAAATAATGCCTTAAATGGTGTTTGTAACCCTTAGGAGATTTTATTTTCAAAAGTAGAAAATCCAAAGAAATTTATCATCATACCTCATCAGTGTTTTATTTTTTACCATTGACCTTAACATTGTATCTACTATAATTTTATGTTTTTTGCTAAGGGACAAAAGCTGACTTGAATGTGTTAAGTAATGTTTTATTTTGCATCTGCAATATGATTTATTTCAACTTTGGCAATTTTAAGTTTATTTTATATCTAATCAAATTTCTTTCCTGATTCTTTAATTTTGTCTTCAACGTAGCAATCACTTTCATGGCATCTTTTCCATTTCTCGAGTTCAATGAACTGCTATAAGTAAGCTTATTTGCACTATTGACTGCATTTAGAGAAAGAATATTTATGGATGCAATTTGGCTGCCATCAAAGCTTTTCTTTTCATGGGAAGCTTGCAATGTTTATTGTCAATGAGAAGAACTAGAGCAAATTAGGACATACATGGGGAACTGCACTGGGTTTTAGTTTCCATTTTTGTCTTAGTACTTCTACTGTTGCTCCGTTTACTGCATAGGCATAAATTTTTATTAAAGAGTTAGTAAAAAAGTGAATGTGACACACATAAAAGTTTTGGGTAAGCTTTTTATCTTACCTAGGAATGCCTTTTCCAATTTGATAAACAAAAAAAGAAAGTTTTGTCTTTGGGTGATCTAAAGAAATATCTCATTCCTGTGGATGATGGATTGTATACAGGTATGAAACAAATGGGCATCTTGCAATAATTGTTCATGTGCTGTATTCACTCAAGTGATAGCTGTTATGCAGAAGGTTAGCATACAAACAACTTTACTGTATAAACTGATTAACAACCTAACACTGAGGACTAACACTCTTGGTTGTTAATTATAATGCAATTAACATGCTTTCTAATAATGTTAAATAAGCATTCCTGGTATCACAAGCAAATATGCTGCCTCACCTTCAAGTGATTACACTTTTCTTCTATTCAATATGGTGATATTTTACCACCTAGCCATTGTGAGATTCATTTATATAATGCCAGTGCAAAAGAGCAATTATCATATTGTAAATTTCTCACTTCGACTTTTGTGAAGAATCATACATAACAAAAGTTTACAAATGTTTTGACCAATTGTGTTACTTGAAAAATTTTCATATGATGGATATCAGCGGTGTTAGTATAGTTTTGTGCATTATTCAGGACATGTTATTAATTTTTGATTATCAAGTAGCTCCAAAAAGTTAAAAGCATAAACATATATTTTCTTATGCTGTCAGACTAGATTTGAGTATTGATAGGTAGGCTGTTGGGGGACTGCACAAAGAACACAACACATACTTTTATTGAATACAATTAAAGATTTGGAAAATTTTCACCTTAAGCAATCTGTTACTAGAGGTAAATTTATATATATTTTGCACACTAAATGAATCCTTTTCTAAGATACTCACACATTTTATGAAAGATTTAATACATAAATCATTTAAATACATATTTGTCCAATTATAATATGACAGCAAATGGAATACCATTAGATATTTTTAAACACAATTTAACAGATAGCAGAAAAATAGAGTGTAGGAAGATAAAATAGGAACTAAAAAGAAGATAATACAACCATAGTCTTGAGTTCTGCTAGTAAATAATTATAATACATTGTATATTAGCATTCACATTATAGTTCAAATAAAGCTGTGTAAGGAGTGTTGAAAATCTAAAATTAATATTACAGATAGCGAGCTCAATTATAACAAGCAGTACAAAAATTTACTTAGTAGATAATAACCGTAAAAACCAACTAAATTACATTCTAGGATATGAAATTACCTTAAACAGCACACAAATTTGCTTAATAGATATGTGGGATGATCAGAAACTAAAGTTCTTGGTATTTCATCTTTTGCAGCAGCCTTAGTAGTGTGTAGTAATTTTGATACATGCGGTTGGCAACAGTGCAGAGTTTCGGCCAACTACCACCTACTATAAGGTAAACACAAATGGCGACTAGTTCGGAATACTGGTTTCCTGAAGCAATCCATTCAGTTATTCGATTTCTGTGGGCCAAACATGCAACCATGGCTGACATTCACTGACAGCTAGTAGAGGTTTATGGAGAAACTGTAATGTCTCACCAGCATGTCTCAGAATGATGTTGAAAGCTTACAGCTGATAGAGGAAATGTCACTGATAGGATTGTATTGGCCGATCCAGCGCAGCATCTACAGATTTGAACACAGTTCGCATGGAGGAGCTGATTCAGGACAATAGGAAGATCATGTTATCACTTATGGGGGTAGAACTGGAATATCTTTTTGAAGAATTCATCACATTGTTTGTGATATTCTGCAGTATCGGAAAGTTTGTTACCGATGGGTTCCACAAAATCTGTGCAACCAAATAAGGAGAAGCACATGTGGGCAAGTCTGAAACTTTTGCAATGGTTCTCACGGAAGGGAACAGTTTTCTTTACTGCATTGTCATGGGTGACAAAACATGGATTCAACACTATATCTCCAGCAGTAAGCAGTCATCAGTGGAGTGGAAACACTCTTCTTCTCCAAAGACAAAGAAATTTAAGGTGGCATCATCTGCCAGGAAGGTGATGGCCAGAAGACTACTACTCTGTTGAAGGAGTTTCATTAGGATATCATACCATCCTCCCTAAAGCCCGGACCTTACTCCTGCAAATTTCATCTTGGAGACCAATTATTCGCGTCAGATGAGGAGGTGCAACACTACATGACAACATGGCTGAACACCCAAGGAGAGGATTTTAACCAGGAGGGAATATTCAAATTCATCCCATGAAGTGACAAATGCCTCAACTGATATTGAGACTATGTGGAAAAATAACCTAATGTATGTACTATCAGATGGTTTTATTGGTTGTACAAAATAAAATATACTTGTTTCACTGCCGGCTTTGTAACCTTAGTCTGATCATCCCACATGCAAACAAATAACCGTACAATCCATGTAACTTACCTTCTAGGATATGAAGCCTTTCTCTCCTTGAATATTATGCTTGCTGTTACTTTTTCTCTCATTCTATTTCTCGCTGTTTGGTCAAATTTTAGCCGATATTTGTGGCACTAAAATACAAAAAAAAGGCAAGAAAAGAATATTATTTATTTATAAAGTATTTAACTTTATAATAGTTTCCTGTTAGACACTAAAAATTAATTGTATCATCTTTATAATTTACAGTACAATTACTTAGGTACAACACACTCTGTGATCATCATATCAACACCATTCATCATTTAATTAAATTCCTTTCTTTTTCTTAGATTACTTCTCTTGTGGTATTCATTTTCTTCTTTTTCATTCATTCATTGTTGTACATTCAAACATTACAATGTGTTCTTCAGTTTTACTCCCTCAGAACAACAGCCGTCAACATATTTGTCATCCTCTTAATTTTCATACTCCTAATAAAAATATAGTTATCCCTGTTCTCCTTTCTTCATATATACAGTTCAAACTGCATACCAGACTTTCCCATACACAGTATAGTAAGATACAAAAATACTTCTTTGGTACATAGAGACTCCATAAGATAAGATCTGTTGAAATGTCTTTCTGGTAGTAAAGAGGCTGTACTTGCTTAGGTGATCTTAAATACCATGTACAACAAGCATAATCTAACAATTGCTGAAGTGCTTATTGCAACCTTGATCTAATCTTGAAGTCATCACACATACATACTCAAGTAAGATTAATTAAATTTTTCTATAACACCTGAACACTGGAAGGTCTTTGAAAGCTGATCAAAGTACTTAAAACATGATAATATGGCATTAAAAGCAGTAGAATTAAAGAGGAAGTTCACTATTTCAAATAGACTGGAAATCCTTTTTTCAAGCAAAGAATAATTAAAATTCTGTACCCATCTGCCTGAACAGTCCACCAAGACAGAGATGGATGATTCAAGACCAAATGTGTCAACTGGTCTTTGAAGTCATTAACACAATCTACGAGGGTCGTTCTGAAACTAATGCCTTCTATTTTTTTGTGGTGACTACGGATGTCCAAGCCAGATGTCAATGATGTAGTGCTAATGCTTGAACCTTCCTATTTCAGGTGGTTCTGTTGTTCTGCAGTAGTTGGCACCAGCAGAGGAGTGTGATATGGATACATGTATAAAACAGAGATGTGTGATTGAATTCCTCACTGCTGAAGAAATTGAAATCCATCGACACTTGCTAAAGGTGTATGGAGATGATACAATAGAGATGAACAATGTGAGGTGATGGGTACAGCATTTTAAAGGTGGTGACAAGCCACGACCTGGTCAACCCTGCATAGCTATCACCCCTCACAATGAAGAGCGTCTTGATTAACTCATCCATGCTGATCGGTAGATAGACCAAGGAATTGTGTGCAAACCTGAATGTCAGCTGTAATACCTTCGAAACAATGTTGAAACATCTTGGTTATTGCAAAGTCTGTACAAGATGGGTCCTGCAAATGCTGTCAGAAGAACAAAAAAATCATCAAATGGAAATCTGTCTGGACCTGCTGGACCAATATGAAGTGAAGGTGACAAACTTTCTTAATAGCTCATCACCAGAGATGAGATCAGGTGTCACCACTAAGAATCCAAAAAGAATCCATTGAATGGCGACATGCGAATTCTCCATCAAAGAAGAAATTCAAGACACAGCCATCTGTAGGCAAATTGATGGGTCAGTCTTCTGGGATACTCAGGGTATGGTTCTGTTGGATGTTCTGGAGCCTAGAGCAGTTCAGCATGCTACAAGATGACACTGATTGAAAACCCAAATTTCCAGGGTAAGGCCAGGGAAGAAGACCAACTTACACTGGCAACATGAAAATGCCAGGCCCCACACCAGTTTTCCGAACTTGCAACTCATTGCAAAATTTGGCTGGACTGTCTTACCACATCCACTGTATAGTCCCGATTTAGCAACTTCAGTCTTCCACCTCTTTGTGCCTCTTAAAGTTGGACTGTGAGGCAACATTTTCAAGACTCAGATGCTGTTGTCAAAGCTGCAGCTGGTTCAGAGTTTTACAAGCATAGCATGGCTGTGGTTCATCATTGGCAAAAAAGCATAACAAATGGTGGTGAATATGTTAAAAATGACAATTGGTAGCTAAAATATTGCTCTATTTAGTGTGCTGTTGTGATTTATGTATCTCTTGTAATTTCCATGAATAAAAATAGCAGGCTTTACTTTTGAAATGACCCTTTTATTTAAAGAATTACAGGTTTTCACTGATGTTTCCCACAAAGACAAATTATACAAATGCTGGAGTAGGTGGCTGCTATGAACTGCACTGTTGCACAATACCAGAGCACAATAGATCTGCATTTCATGGGGACATAGAAGCAATCAAAACAGCTTTAGATCAATTGATTTGCCAACACATTAAATTCTCCAATGTTATCTTACTTTGATTCACAATAAAAAATTCATGCCAATGAAAATTGATGTTCCTTAAAACAGCCAAAGTCATTATGGTACACTTTTTGAGAGGATGAACAAAATAGTAGTTCTTCAATAGATCCAGGACACTGTGGCATTTTAAAGACTGCTCTTGCAATGGCAAAGCATGGAATTATGATTTGCATACCCTCAAATGGGCATTTCCTTATGACAATCAAATCTACAATCAATAAATAATTAAAACTGTACAAAACAACAAAAGTCTAGAAAGAAACATGATGATATATAAAATTAGTGGACAGCAATAATCCCTAACAAAAGTGAAGCAGTAATGGAATTTAGGCTAAGTCTTGACATGACTGCTTACTAAAACACCTGCAACAAACAGATTTACCAATCTATCTCGTGTGTGAACAAGAGAAGAAAATGGGTAAGAATCACTTGATATAATGTTTAGTTCTACATAAAAGAAGCTAGAGGCTAACTTTGGACAAATGACACTGTATAAACAAATACATTTCATACATGAATCTATCTTTGAATAAATAGTTTCTGTTTCAGCCCAATTTTCTGCAATTTTTAAGTAGGATTCAGTTTTCTTCTCAGGGTTCTTGAACACTGACCAGATGTATGATATACTAAAATTTAGAATACCTATATATCATTTTTGTCTCAATGTTACTAATTTTATACAGGCATTTTTTATTTACAAAATACAATAATTTTATATTTTGTTGCTTGTTTCATTTGGATTCTTTTGCACACTGGCTATTGGCTTTAAAAAAAATCCAATTAATAAAGACAAATCTACTCCAGTTCTCTTTCCTATTCATTTCACCCTCAATTCATGTTCTGCCCATTCTGAACCATTTCACATGCACCATTTGTAAATATTTTCCAAGCTCAGTAATACATTCCCTTCTACTTTTCTAAAAGATTCCTTCTGCAAATTCATGTTCTCTAGATTATCAAAGTTTTTAACCTATATTCTGTTCTTGTTAAATTTGCCTTCTTGCATTAAGAACACAGTGCATCATTTTTTCTGCATTTCCACACAGAGGGTAAATGTTATTGTCAAATTGAACTCTTAGCACCCTTCCTCCCATCTAAAATTAGCATTACAGATAGCTCCATTGTAACCAGCAGCACAAAAATTTAATTTCTAGGATATGAAGTGACTTTACACAGCACATAAATTTGCTTAATAGATATGTGGGATGATCCTTTGTTGTCATAGGCAATTTGGAAATGCTGAAATTAGACCTCTGTGGTCATAGAAAATTTGAAGTATCAAGCTTCATTAAGTTGGAATACCAACACATTCCATATAAAGTGATAATAAAGCTCTCCCTACAGGTCACTTAGATTGACTTATTTAGATTAACTTTTTTAAATTACAAAGCTGATTCTCTGATTTTCTTCAAAGTTTTCAAAATAACTAAAGGCTTAACTTTTGCTCTTCATACAAACAGTATGTGGTGTCAGAACTGATGATTGCATGCACAAAAAGTATAGCTTTTTTTTTTCTGTACTGATCAAAGTGACTCAATTCTGGTTTGGTCTTTACTACCTCTCAGTTTGCAAATGTATATTTTCTAGTTTTATGGAGTAAGAGTTACCAAATAACACCAATAAATCTGTGTCAGAGCTAAAGACCTTTGGGCAATCTATGATTACCTTTACTATTTTTATATCAGTCTCTTCAGCAGTGTAACCCCTTCTTTCTATTTCTGATTCCACAATTTTCAATATATTAGCTTTGTTTTTTCTGTTGCAAAGGAAGTATTCTTCAGGAATAAAATATTTTCTGTTGGCATCAATCTCAATGTCACATGAGGTTTGCTTCATGCTCTTCTTATTTCCTAATTTTGTGATACATTAGTGCAGGTATCCATCAAGTACTATAATTAATGTATTTTGTTCATAGCAAACTATTACAATAACAATAACTTTTCAATATTTCAATTTAGCTGAGTTGTTTGGTAACTTAGTGTATGTGTTAGGGATCCACTATCTACAACATATATCATTTCAATGAGATATGGGGTGTTTTTCCAGCCCCTTTTTTTGAATGCTTTCTTTAAAGATGGCTTTGTGCCTTTTCTAAGTGAGACTGGTTAAACAGAGCTACTAGCCTAGAGTTTTTTTTGTAGCAGAACTATTGCAAATACAAAATACTGTATTGAAAATTATTTATAATTTATACAATCTCTGATACCTTTTTTTATTCTTCCTAAGTCTTTAGAGTGTCCTTTATTTCTAACTTATGAATTGAAAAAGTTTGCTGTTTTATATTTTCTACTCATTTTGATCTCAACATCATATGCCTTGTCACAGTTAACTGAATAATCAAAAACTAGAAGACAATGAATTGAAAGGGATTGCATTCAATGTGCTACATTAAGCCATATCCCTAATTTTTCTAGATTGTCTTATTTCAACAAGTTGTTCAGAAAAGGGAATCAATGTATCTAAATATTCAACTGCTTGTTTACTTTCAAAACAAAAAGGGTCACATATAATCATTTTGAGAGAGCGCTTTCAATTAAATCTCTACCATAAGTAAGGTCTCCTACAGATTTCATGAGGTTCATAA
This sequence comes from Hymenopus coronatus, assembly GCA_030762935.1. Taxonomy (NCBI): domain Eukaryota; kingdom Metazoa; phylum Arthropoda; class Insecta; order Mantodea; family Hymenopodidae; genus Hymenopus; species Hymenopus coronatus. Next base: position 23,724,841 of record CM060889.1, read on the forward strand.
GTCACTGCTCAATGTACATGTTTATCCAGGTCCTAGATCAAAATTCCTTCCTTCTTAATAAAAACATCTTTTTGGTTTACAGCTCTAGTTCTCTTTCTTTTAACTTCAAGTTAATCATCATAAATATCAGGAGCATGAAAGTATTTTTGTTATCACAGACATCCACATTTCCAGTTGGTATCCTTTTTGTAACCCCCACTTTTTTTTTTGGTAGTGTTTAACGCCCGCTTTTACTACTCTGGCACCACAGGCGATGACACTGATGATACATGAAGATGGAGCCCTGGTGGAATGATGTGGCGGGGGAAACTGGAGAACCCAGAGAAAACCCACCATTGTGCCGCTTTGTCCACCACAAATCTCACATGGGGTCGCTTGGTATCGAACCTGGGCTGTCTAGGTGAGAGGCGAATGGTCTGACCAATTGGCAACGGCACGGCCGCAACCCCCACTATGGGTTTACCACACATCCCTGGAGAATATCCTCTTGAATTTATTTATTGCTTCATGTACATGATAATACAAATACAAAAAAATTTAGGAGTTGCTTAAGATTAGGATCATATACACCTAATATTCTGGTTGTTTGTATCCTTCCTTGCAATGTGTATATTCTCTCAATTATCTACTCAACTTATTTATCACTCAATAAACCTCATCATTTATGCTTTTAAGTTCCTTTATTTCTTTAATAATTTTCCTCAATCATTTCTCTCTTATCTTCCCTACATATTTCTATAACTGCTCCTAAAAGGTTATCCTATTATTTCCAAAAAGGCTAAGACCAATATTTCTACCGTAACTTAACTCACATTATCTTCTATGACTCCTATCTCCATATTTTGATTTCTGAACATTCTAGTTCACAATGAAAATTCTTTTCTACAATTGCACAAAGCGCACCTTTAGTTTTCAACTTTTAAACCACCTAATATCATTATTCCTATTCTTACCAATACCAAACTCCCCCCCCCCCCCCTTTTTCATAGTGTTTAAGACTTGCTTTTACCACAGATGGCACCACAGGAGATGACACTGATGATGCATGGAATGAAAATGGAGCATGTGATGGCAGGGGAAACCAGAGAATCCAGAGAAAACGCACCCCTGTGCTATTTTGTCCACCTGAATCCCACATGTAGTCACCTAGGATTGATCCCGGGTCACCTTGGTGAGAGGCAAGGGGCCAGACTCTCCCTTTTTCATTTTATCACCTACATCAATGTAGCTTTCCCTGACCCAGTCTTTCTTAAAATTTCTATAGTGTATCAAAAATCTCTCATCCCTTTAACTCCCATATATTCCCTGTTTCTGTATATCATCAGTTGTTGATTTTACTTTATTTCATAAACTTAATCTACTTGTCAGCCAGATCAAAGTTTTCAAACACTATGGATTAGCACAATTTCTATTTGTTTGTTTAGGTCATTATAGCTGGTCAGCACTGCGATCTATGAAAAAAATTCATTACCAAATGTAATGATTTATAATGAGCTGTAGAAAGTAATTTCCTGTGCTAAAGCTATTACAAAATAAAATAGTTATAAAATAGTTAAACACACAAAAACAAAGGTAACACTCAGGGCACAAGCTTCTTCTAAACTAACACCCCTGTAAATTATTGGCACTGTTGTACAATTATAATAATAAAGCAGGTCACAATTAAAAAAAAAAAAAAAAAAAAAACACTTACTCTCCATTTATGATGTATCCTTCGAAGTATTAGGCTAGTCTCTGCCAATCTTCTGTGACATGGAGGCCAGTCTCTATTTATTGGCGATTCTGATTCTGGTGGAAGTTGATGTGTTAAACGAAGCAGGAACTGTCGTCGCTAAAAAATACAATAATTTGTTCATATGTATAAAAAAATAATTTTCACCACAAAAGTATATTTTACTTTCAAGAATTCAGTACATTGTCTTAGTGCATACATATATAAATGTAACTGAAGACTCATACCTTCCAACAAATATAATGCCTTTGTATTATACTGACTGCCCATTCAACTTGCTTACGGCGTTTCAGTATGCGGTACTCTTCTCTCGCCTGAAAAAAAATGTGTGTTTAATAAATTAATTAAACTGGCTAACATTTTAATCTGGCTGTATACAGCTCAAAGCTGTAGGTCCAATAAGCATGAAGACTTTTCCCCCCAAAGTCTAATAGAAAGATAGGTCAAAGCAAGGAGCGTAATACAGAATTTAAATTATAGAAAGGGACTTTTACATGAATATGAAGGTGCCTACAAGAATTGTTGAAAAAGAAGTGGCAGCTTTGAAGTAGTTATGAACATATATTTTCAAGCAGTTTGTAACTTTCTATACTATATTATTTTATGACTACTCAGAATCAATGGATGATGTGAGTTTTTTTTTTTGAAGAGTATCCCCATATTCTTGGATTCTTGCATAGGTAGGTATCAGATAGTGAAACTCACTAACTTTTTATCTCACAATGACTGTGTGTCGGTCACTGTAAAAGAAACTTGTAATAGTTGAAATGTAATTACCAGCTGTAACTGTGAATACACTGACCTGATACTGGATTTTTCAGTTAAAAATGGTATTAATCAAAACAAAAACGCTGATGTCCTCATGGCAAATGCTGATTAATTTCAGCAATTTTGCAGCAGAAAACTGTTTTCAGAGGGTTTTGGTGACTGGGGAAATTATCAACTGAGAATATCTTGTGTATTCTCCTAGCCAAGGATCATTGTTCTGTGCACATTGTAAATTATTTGGTGGTACATTTTAATTTGTAACATCTGGTTTCAATGATTGGAGCCATGCTGGATTATGAATTGCTGAACATGAAAGTTCTCTCAAAGATTTCTTGTTAAAACTGAAAAACAGAGGAAATGAGATGAGTTGTATTGACAAGAGGTTGCTCACAGCATAAACATGAAGCTACACATTGAAAAAATATGTTAATAAGAGTTGGTTCTATAGTTAAGAAGCTATTTTCTTTGGGGTCTAGTATTTTGTGGAAACAAAAAGATACTTGGCCCTGTGAAAAATGGAAATTTCATGATATGTCTGGAATTAATTGTAAAGTGTGATTCTTTTCTGGCTGACCATAATAAAAGGTTGAGTAATCCTGGAAAATGATTTTTCTCATATTTTTCACCAGCAACTTATGAAGAGAGTAAAAGTGTAAAAATTAACTTTAAATAAAATATAAATGAATTTAAATCAGAACCAAGACAGGTAACACACATTAATATACTCACAGTTTAATTCTGTTAAATGTAGTAAATGTAGATTACTGAGTTGCTGTTTAACCAAGTTTAACCTTGCAGTTATTCAAATATCAGCCCAACTTACATCTAGAGATGACTTCTATATCTAAATAAAATTATGTTTCTAGCTGATCTATACCCCATTTTTATTTATTTTACTTTAACCATTTTCTTTTAACCTTGCCAAGATAAATCCCAAACTCCTAAGATTTCATGCCTAGCTTTCATATTCACCAACATTTTCCCCCTTATCTCTATTGGTAAATTAGCCCATTTTGCAATCCAAAGTTTTGCTCTCATTTCTTTAGTTTCTTCACATTCAAGGATTATATGGAATAGTTGTCTTGTATTCCAACATTAGGCATTCCAGTATATTTAAACCTCCTCTTGAACCTTTTAATTCCATTACACCTGCTCGGGCCCTTGCAGATCCTACCCTAGTCCACTTATCTACACAATTCTCTCTACCTCATATTTTCTTTAGCCCCCTGTATACCCTCAGTGACTTTGTGATGCTGAAACTAATTAATATCTCCTGAATTTCCATATCATGAGTTTCTTTTTTAACCTCATTCCAAAATCCACTTTCCTTGCTCTAACTATCCTGCCACACTATACCAGCCAATATTTTCCATAATCTTGTTAATTCTATTAACTCAGGTGCTTCTTCCCCTCACTTTTTCTAGGTCACCCGACAATCTTCAGAATGCTATTCCCTGCTAAATTCTTGATCATAAGTCAATATTTAAAGATTTTTGTCATTATTTTTTCTTTACTCTGTATTCTGCCTAGTTCACCTTGTGCAACCCCACTTGATGAGCTTTTAGGTAACCTCAAAATTTGTTTACAACTGCATATTTAGCCATCCCTTCTCAATGCCCCATATTTCTGCTCCAAACATCTACTACTGCCGCATATACAGGGGGAGGTGTTCAACAAATCCTTAGAATAAGATTGAAAAACAAATTATATTTAGTAGAGTTTTTTTATTTTTCAACATAATTTCCTTTTAGCTCGATACACTTTTCCCAGCGTTTCTCCAAATGTTTCAAGCCTTCTAAAAAGTAGGATTTCAGAAGGTCCTACAAATAATTTCAAAGGAAGTCACTTCTTCTAAACATCTGGAACGATGTTCATCATTTGTGGGTGTACGGCCACATATACATTAAATATTCAATGTAGCATATCACAGTTTATTAAGCTAATTAAAGTTTTCCATGTCTAAAGTACTTAAAAGATTAAGAAATTGTAATGTTTACGTGAAGAAATAATTAAAAAATCTACTGCAACTTAATGACAACATATTTTGGTACTTTGAATGAAAACAAGACATCAAGTTGTTTCTAATGCAAAGCCTCCAATATGACCTTAGATGTTAAAGGGGACTATATAACGAAAAGAAAAAGAAAAAAAGTTTACTTCTAAAAGCAACGTTTGTGGCCCAGTAAGCAAGATATTAAATCTGAGGACATATTTTGAACTCCACAGAAGTGACTTTTCATAGATGCAATTTTAGTCTCTAACGTTTGCAAATCATGTTTCCATTTTCTTTTTGCTGTTTTGTTCTCTGGTACCACTGTTAAAGAAAAGGTGTATCAAATGGCAAAAATGTCACCTTCCAAAATGGCTCACAGGAAATTCCATATGAATTTGAGTTTTCTCAAGCTGTATGGTATGCATTTCAGGGAAAGCTTGGTGTTGACCACATCATCTTTCTGTATCAGCTGGATGATTGTTCACCTCTGCCATTTGCATGTGGATATGAGGTCATCAGCCAGGTTACTATGCCTATGCTCACAAGGACTGTCATGCCATACATTATTTATTGCAAAATATGAGGGGTATTCTAAAACTTCTTAGCCTGACCAAAAACACACAATATATAAGTACATTTTTTCCCCAGGATATTCACCTTGTAAATCAGTATATTTAGTCCAATGTGTTTGCAACTTGTAATATCCTCAGTGAAATAAGATTTGCCAAACTGTATACAAACTAAGCTTATCTCATTTCAACCTCCTCATTTGATATAAATCTTTGACCATCATCCTTGAGGCTTGGGACTAAAAAGTAATATTCTATGAATATGGCAGATGTGGAAGCAAACGTCAAGCAGTTCTGCAGCAACAATCTCAAAATGTGTGAAGGCACATTATTGTGATGAATGAAAATACTGATTTTAATAACATGTTCCAGTTTTAGTTGTTCCAATGGTGAAATGTATTGCTTCTGCCATCATGAAAGTAATCTATAAGACTAAACCATACAAATTTCAAGAAAACTATGGCTGTTACTTTTCCTGCAGAAAGAAATAATTATGCTTTCTTTTGTGCACTTGTCTGTTCCCACCTACTGCTTGGACTGCTCCTTTGTCTTTGGAATCTGTTAATTAATCTCTGTTTCATGTAACAAATGTTGGAGAAACCCACTGGAATTACATTTAATCAAGTCTAAACACTCTTGAGAAATGTTTGTCTAAGTGTGCTATTGGTCCATTGTTAACAAATATGGCATTCGTCAAGGTAAAAACTTTCTCAAACCCAAATATTCTTACAAAATGTAATAGAAATTGCCTATCAAGGTCTTTGCAATGTCAGTAAAATAGCAAACTTTCAATTGGAGATTTCCATAATTTTAGTCACGATATAATTAATCATAGTGGTTTTGGGCTGTTGTAAACAATCATCATCTTGAACGGATGTAGATACTGAAGGGGAAAAATTCTTTAATATTGAATATAACTCCTTTGGATCCTATTGGTTAAACCCTTCAACTGAAGTACTTTATCACAGCTTATACTTCAGTTTTATTTATTTTATGGAAAATGCTAACACTAGTTCACACAACTAGCCATCTAAAGGATGACTTTAACAACTATCATAGCTATTAATTTGGCCATCTTTATGACATATCTGAGTCAGGCCGAGAACTTTTAGAATATCCCTTGTATGTGTAATCCAGAGATGAATGGTATATAACAAAAGAGGAGATATAATGTAAGCAAATAAAGCAAGAAAGAAAGATAGGAAAAAGTAAGAAAGAAAATAAAAAAGAAAAAAAAAGAAACATATACACGTTCAAGTATACTGCTCTCAGTCTAGCTAGCATATCACTTCTACATTAGTGCTTATATTGTTTACCTACCTACATTAAAACATTACTAAGAGATACTGTCAGATTCTATATTTGCAATACATATAGAAAATCGTAATGAAAATAGATTAGATAAAGGAAGATAACGCTGCCAAAAGAAAGCTATCTTATTTACAGCAGTTAAACTGACCATTGCCTAAGTATTTTTGTATACAGTGAATAGGAAAGGGAACAAGCAGTACTGGTCCAATGTTCTGTTGTACGTACCACTCTATACAAACACCATAAATGACGCCTGCCTTCGAAGTTGATTCCAAAGCGACATTCCTGAATAATCAAACATAATTATAAAAAGTCATTACTGCAGAATAAAGAAAAATATTTCAAACTAAACATAAAATAATTAAAAGTAACACAAACATGTGAGTATAAAGCCATTTTAGTATATGGAATCATCATAAAGAATACAAATTATTTGTATTGAACAACTTTAACAAAAAACACAGTCCCATCAATAATCTATTACAAAGCCCAGGGAATGTTTTATCTCAGGAATGAGAAAGCCACAATTGTATGCATTGTTTCCAGTGAGTAGAATTAGTTACTATCAATATAGCTTAGTTTCATAGTTATTGCCAAAATAGGTATGAACCATGAATAAAGTTAAGTGGCAACCCAGTAAATAGTGCTATTGAGAATTTTTGTGTTCAGAAGACTTCATGAAAAGGGCAGCTCATAAAGGTAGCCTAGGATAGGAGGACATGTGTTAGGGGCTCAGAGCCTAAGGAAATTTGGAAGGACTTAGGTGAAAATATGTAATCTTATTCTGTTTCTCCTATCTATATGTCACTGGTACTTTATTTTCCTTCTATGATATATATACATTGTGCAGAACTGTGATAACAGAGAAGTCACATGGAGCTTCATGATGAATGGACCTGCCATAATCAAATGACCTGGAATTTATATGAGAAACCCCTAGAGTCAATATACATGCTAATGTTACAAGAATTAGGAAATTGTTCAAGCACAAGCAAATAATCCCCAACAAATTAGGAAATTGCTCCAACATTGTATTCCAAAGAAAACATTCAAATGATAGAACTCAATACCTCTGAACAACTTGGGAGAAAATGCAGTGCATGAATACAGATAATGAAAACATTTTCATTATGTTTTAATGTACACTCATCTATTAATCTAACTCCAATAAGTTGCCAGTGTTTTTTTGCAATACAAGTATGATGCTGAGAATGTATTTTAAGAATCCTATGACATTTTAATTACTCTCGTGTATAAACATATTTCACCTGTCTATACAGGTGAGATAAAAAAAAAACTAAAAATATAATGTCTCTTCATATACAGCAAACATTATGTTACAGCTAAAAGTTTAAAAACCCACTGCAATCTTTAGGAAAACTTCTAACACATGAGTATTTTAAAGCCTAAATATGATCAGATGAAATATTATAAAATGAGGTCTTTGTCAAAAACTTTGTATAGTTGGCTCTTATCTGACTCGCAAAGCTATCTCACTTCCTTTATGATGGGGAATATTTATCATGATGCATTTACACTGTCTGGATATTGCTTGGATGTTGTGTCTTGTTTTACAGCTAGGGAAGTTTGGGTTAGGGCTCTTATGAGTTATGGCTTCTGTAGTAGCTCTTGATTCTGCATGAAGAGAGACTGTTGTCCGAAGCACTACATTTCCATCTTCTCTTATGGGCGTTTTGTTCATTAAAGAAAATGTCTTACATACTCATAAATCCCCCAGAAAAGCCCACTTTATCATCTTTTTCACTGATTCCTTAAATGTGCTGCTATTCTTTGAGAAATATAAGCATAACCAGGCAATGACACATGCCATTTGTTCTTTATGCTCCAAAATTAATAAGTCTGAGAAGCAAGAGTCTTTTTCTGAACTTCCTGCCATATAGGTATAGACACTAATGGAATAGCTAATGAAATAACTAAAGAAGCATCCAAAAGTGCTATTAGTGAATCATATCTCCTCACACAGAAATGGCATCATCTTCATGAACTTATGTAGAAATGAAGGAAGTGACTATTACTCAGTAAAAGATTTCATGGAGGTTGCTCAGGCTGTAACAACTCTTTCCAATCTCTTCAAACACTCAATCAACAAAATCAGATAATTGACTCCCACTTAGGAATTGGCCACAGCAAATTTTCTCTTCTTCTAACCAAAAGCCCATGTAACATCATTTTTTTTTTGTAGGGTTTGATGCCCGTTTTTACTACTTGTGGCACTGCAGGCAAAGTAACATCACTATTCATCCAGCACATCATTATAGACTGCCCATTGTATAACAAGTGTAGGCAACAAGCTAACATCTCTAATTTCTCCAGAGCCATGAACAGAAAAGATAAGACAAATTCTATAGTTTTTAAGAACATTAATCTAAGGATCATATATAAAAATATACAAGGGCTGTTTTTTTCAACCTCCGATAGGCTATAAATAAAAGACAAGCTCATAGAAAACAATTATTTTATTGCTAAAAGTTTTGTACACTTATGGTTACTTTTCAACATAATCACCGAAAAGATTGAGATATTTATTGTACCTGTGCACAAGCTTTGTAATGCCCGCTTAAAAAAATGTTGGCGCCAATGATTTCAAATGAGCATTGACGTTGTTTTGAAGATCTTCGTTGGTTTGAAAGTGCTGCCCTTCTAGCCACGTCTTCAGTTCAGGGAAAAGGTGAAAGTTGCTGGGTGCCAGCTCTGGACTGTACGGCGGATGATCGAAAATGCCCCACTGAAATTGTTCATGGAGTCGATGGGTTGTGCCAGCAATGTGTGGACGAGCGTTGCTATGGATCAACACAATTCCTGAAGTCAGCATTCCTCTTCGTTTGTTTTGAATGGCTCTCTGCAAATGTTGTAAAGTTTCACAATAAACAGCTGCATTGATAGTGGTACCGGACTGCATCATTGGCGGCAACCTTGTCTGCAGATTTATCACCTTTGCTTTCTTCAGAGCTGGTTTGCCTTTAAAGATCCAATGTTTTGATTGTACTTTTGTCTCTGGAGTGTTTCATCCACAGTTATGTATCAACACAAAAAATTGTCAGGATTACAACAGAAAAGTGCAAACCAGTTTCCAAATCGATCACACAATTGCATTTATTCTCCATTAAGAGCAAACATGACACCCATCTTGCTGAGGTCTTTGTCAGACCTAATTTTTTATGCAAAATTGAGAACTGTACCTTGTGATATGTCTGTGGCCTCTACTATTTCGCAAACTTTGATTTGTTAATCACTCAAAAACATATCTGGATTTTGTCAATCATTTCGAGGAAGTCATTTCTACTGAACATCAGGAATAATATTCATCATTTGTGGATGTATGGCATGTTTAAATTAATTTATCCAATTGATTTTGGGCATGTCATTACATACATTTATACAGAATCGCAATTTACAACTCATCCAAATTATATAAGCATCTATTTAACCAATATACCTTCAATTTTAAGTTAAATTGTCGTTTTGACACCTCTGTGTTTGCTTTATTCTTTTCTGGATCCCATATTCTGTATCCATTTGTAGCATAACCTATAAATATTGTTTCTTTCCTTTTAATATCCAGCTTCTCCAAAGGTTTTGTTATTTTTGCATATACCTTTTTACCAAAAATTTGAAGTTCACTTGTATCTGTATCTTCTTATACTACTTCTCTGCTGGGGTAATGTTTGATCCTTTTAAAAGGCTTCAGTTTGTGAGATATGCTGCTGTCAGGACTGCTTCGCCCCACATTCCTTTTTTACACTTTGCATCAAACATCATTGTCCTTTTATTACTTAACAATTTGAGTCTAATGTGGAAACTATAGTTTCACTTACTTAGTTTTCTCCTGGATGCATTTCAAAGATGTTCATCTTCATCGTCGGTGGGTGTTTGACTAGCTTCAGATGGGGAGATTACATTCGTAATTACCTCTGTGCTGCCATCTGGTTTTTTGGAGGTAATATTAAGGTGTTGTCTGCCGGTGGTATTTCAAAATTCATAACTCTGTGTGCGTTTTTCCTTATGTGTATCCTTTCCCAAATTGCTAGTTTAGTTGTGGTTTTTATATGTTTAATAAGTTCAGTGTTTGGTTTGATGTGTTGTGATGTCCAAAAATGATGTGAAACTGCAGATTTGTCTGTTTGTTTGAGTTTCAACTCCCTAAGATGCTCCTTCAATCTTGTTTGAAGGTTTCTCTTGGTCTATCCAATGTAAATTTTGGGGCAATCCTCACAGTTTATTTGGTAAGTTCCAGATTTTGATTTGTTTGTTATGGTGTCTTTTAACGGATGGTTTAAAAGGTTCCTGAGGTTGTATTTGCTTTGAGATGCTAGTTCTATTTTATGATCTTGGAACAGCTTTTTGAATTTATTGTGCAGCTGTGGGTGGAACGTAAATTTACTGTATTTTTGGTTTGGTTTGGCTCCTGTACTTAGTGTGGTAATATCTTTAATCTTCTTTTGCTTCTTATACTTTTGTATTAGTTTGTCTACTATATTTCGAAACCATTTTCTGTAGCAAATTTCTTTATGTGTTGGTGTTCCTGTTCATATTCTCCTTTTTCCAGTGGAGTGTTTACTAACCTATGTGTCAGGCTGTGAAAAATTACATGTTGGTGTGTTTTTGGGTTGAAGTTGTTTTTCTTGATGTAACTATCTGTATGTGTGGGTTTTCTGTAAATACCAAATTCCATTTGTTATTCCGTCTTATGATTTTTAGTTCCAAAAATGGTAGCCAACCTTCTTTTTCTATTTCTATTGTGAATTTTATTGCATTGTTCTGTAGGAACAATAGCTTTAAAGCGTGATCTGCAAATTTTGTCGGGATGAAGACAAATATGTCATCCACATATCTCACCCAAGTTTTAAATATATGTGGAAAGGCTCTTGTTACTCTTATTCACTCATGAATAGATCAGCCAATAGTGGTGATAACGGGTTTCCCATAGCAAGTTCTGTGGTTTGCTTGTAGAATTTGCTGTTGAAGCAGAAGTAGGTTTGTTTTATACATATGTATGTCAATTGGGCTAGTTCTTCTATTTCTGTGTTTTTGCTGATTTTAGCCAGTTTTTTAGTAATTTTGACATTTCTTCTGTTGGGATGCCAGTGAATAAGAATGATACATTAAATGAGAATAGTACTTCATCTTGTTTTATTTTGTAGTCTTTAATGTTATCAACTAATTGGGCTGAATTCTTGATGTTGAGGCTGTCATACTTGTTAATGGAGTTTGGTTTGTTTACTAACCATCTGGCTAATGGATAGGTTGGTGCATCTATGTTATATATTATTAGTCTCATGCTGTCATCTTGTTTATGTATTTTCGGAAGGCAATACATTCTGGGTAGTATGAGATTGCTTGGTATCAGGTTTTGTTTGTGGGTTTCTGGAACTATTGTTGAATAGCTTTAAAGCTATTGCACCTACAGAACAATGCAATAAAATTCACTATAGATATAGAAAAAGAAGGTTGGCTTCCATTTTTGGAACTAAAAATCATAAGACGGAATAACAAATGGAATTTGGTATTTACAGAAAACCCACACACACAGATAGTTAGTTACATCAAGAAAAACAACTTCAACCCAAAAACACACCAACATGTAATTTTTCACAGCCTGACACATAGGTTAGCAAATACTCCACTGGAAAAAGGAGAATATGAACAGGAACACCAACACATAAAGAAATTTGCTCCAGAAAATGGTTTCGAAACATAGTGGACAGACTAATACAAAAGTATAAGAAGCAAAAGAAGAATTAAGATATCACCACACTAAGTACAGGAGCCAACCCAAACCAAAAATACAGTAAATTTATGTTCCACCCACAGTTGCACAATAAATTCAAAAAGCTGTTCCAAGATCATAATATAGAGCTAGCACCTCAAAACAAATACAACCTCAGGAACCTTTTAAACCATCCATTAAAAGACACCATACCAAAAAAAAAAAAAAAAAAAAAAATCTGGAATTTACCAAATAAACTGTGAGGATTGCCCCAAAATGTACATTGGACAGACTAAGAGAAACCTTCAAACAAGATTGAAGGAGCATCTTAGGAAGTTGAAACTCAAACAAACAGACAAATCTGCAGTATCACATCACTTTTGGACATCATAACACAACATCAAACTGGACATTGAACTTATTAAACATATAAAAACCACAACTGAACTAGCAATTTGGGAAAGGATACACATATGGAAAAACACACACATAGTTAGGAATTTTGAAATACCACCGGCAGACAACACCTTAATATTACATCCAAAAAACCAGATGGCAGCACAGAGGTAATTATGAATGCAGTCTCCCCTTCTGTAGCTAGTCAAACACCTGCCAACGATGAAGATGAACATCTTTGAAATGCATCTGGGAAAAAACTAATTAAGTGAAACTATAGTGCCCACATTTGACTCAAATTAGTTACGTAATAAATTTAAAGTTTCACTGTATTTATCACTTCATAGCATACTTTGTTGATAATCATTGTCCTTGCTTTGTTCATCAATGTTAGATTCAGTCTCTCAGATTGTCCATTCAACTGTGGAGTGTGAGGAATAGTAAAATCCATCATAATACTGCTTTCTTTATACCAGTCAATAAGCTGAACATTTTTATATTCACCACCATTGTCACATCTGAATTTATTGACTTTGAGGTTAAAATAAGCCTCAAACTTATTAACATATTGTTTAACATACATAAATACTTCATTTGCAGATTTACTACTAAGCAGATATACAACACAAAAATGTGTCCGGCCATATAGCAATGTTAGAAAATAGTAATTACCATCATATGTAAAGGGATCGATAGAATACAGATCACTATGTATGATTTGAAGGGGTCTTTCAGCTTTCTGCTTTACAGTTTTAAATGGCAGTCTTATTGTTTAGCTTTGTCACACACAGAACAGTCTATACCAGTCTTATCCTTAAAATTTACACCTTCACACATTCTAGAAAGTTCCAGCATTTGTTTTAGGTTTAAATGACCTAGCTTTTTGTGCCAGGTGTTCAGAGTATTGACTTTTTGTTCTGTAAACAGAATAGTTTCATTTTGTGCATTTAGTTTTACAATATACATACCATTCTAATTTTTGTTACCTTTGACTGTAATACAACTTTCTTATTCAGTATACCCTCCCATCATCAAAATATACAGCACCCTTATTTAGTAGTCACCCTCCGTGGTGTAATGGTTACCATACTAACTTCATATACCCAAGGTCGCGGGTTCAAATCCAGCGGAGGACGATGGATTTTTTCGGGCGTAAAAATCCTTAGCATGGCTTCCTTCGGAAGGGAAGTAAAGCTGTGGGTCCCGTGTCGTAGACTTGGCACGTAAAAGAGCCTCAAGCCTGATAAGAGAGGCCTCTGAGCAAAATTAAGCGATCTTTCACGCCCAATATAGAATGGAATGCTGAGAACCAAAGCAGTTAAAGAGCGTCCATAAATAACAGGCCATTTCATTTTACCCTTATTTTGTGTTATTTTGTTTACAGACATGAGATTTTTTGACAATTCAGGAACACAGTTTACTTGTTTTAGCGCACAGTTTTCAAACTCTATGGAACCTACACCTGTTACAGACATACTTTTTCCAGATTTTGCAGCTTTTATTTCTTCTGTACACTGTTCTAGTTCTGACACACAATAGTCTCATTTATCAAATGGAAAATTGCTCCACTCTCAATTATGAACTTGTGATAACTTCTATATTGTTTACATTATCCTCTACATTTAGACACAGAAAAGCAAATTTAGCATATTTGTCATTTTTGCCATGTTTGTTATATTTACAATTTTTACCTTTATTTCTAAAGAAATAATCTTCCTCTTTAACATTTGTTTTCTTACAGATACTATAAGCTTCATCTTTTAAGTGACAATCTTTCTTACTATGAATACTTTTGTTACAGAATGAACAATTCTTTTTCTTTGGACAATTTCTTTGAATGCACCCTACTTCATTTCACAAGTAACAAGTTATTTTCTCTTTACCTCTTACTTCCATTTCAACTTTAAAAGATACATTTGTGTCTTCTTTGAAGTTCATTTTCATCTTGTCTTCTTCTATCATCAATCTTGCGATGAGATTCTCCAGGGTTTTGCCAGACTCTTGAGTAGAATCCCACACACTGTTGAAATATTTGAATTGTTCTGGAAGCACAGTCATTATGTTGGAGATTATCTAGATTCTGTTACATCTTCTTTGAGGCACTTCAGTTTGCAGATCACATTTTGAAGTTCACTAATTTGATACCAACATCTTTGGATTTGTCAAATTTGGAAGTTATAGAACTCTTGTAGCAGTAAACATTTTTGTTGACCAGATTCCTTCTTGTAAATTCTCAGTATAGTGTTGTATATTTCTTTGGTGGCTTCATTTGACATGAGGTGCACTTACACTTTATTGTCAATTGTTCTTAGGATCACATGCTTATCTATTGCATGATCACATTCTTATCTATAGCATCTTTGGTTCTCCATTTTTCTTCATTTTCATTATCACGTTCACCATCTGCCAGTTGCCCTGTACCATCAACCAAATTCTTTAATTTCTTGGCTGTAAACAGAATTTTAACCTTGAAATGCCACACCGGAAAAGAGTTTTTGCATACATGTAGTTTTGTCACTTTTTACTTCTATTGATGCCATCTTGAAGCACACTGTTTTATTACTTTATTATTTTACTGTTTAGAGTCGATATTGAGTCCATTACCTGCTGCTCTATCTTTTACTATTACTCTATTTTACTGGGCTCTTAATAATTGGTCAATAGTTGTTTTTTTTTCAAGTAGCATCAGTCAGCCATCTCTCTTTTATTACTTTCATAATACAACCTCAACATTTTAGTATTACCAACATTCACATCAGAGGGGATTGTTCTCTATGTAGAGGCTTACAGTTGCATATGTGTTCAACTCTGTATATACGTGTTGGTTATTGCTTGCAGTGGTTTGTGTTGGAAAGTGGCATCTAAATATCTGTCCATATGTGTAGATTTTCAGTATACTGAAAAGGTGAACTTATTGTCTCTATTTATACCAGCTGCCAGAGCCTTTCTTCTACTAGGTATTCATTGAGTAATAATTTTCATGCACAAAGTTAATCCAGTACAACTAATGTATGGAGAACCATCACCATCCAGCTGATTGCCTCAGTAATACTGCACTTTTTACAGACATTCCATCACTACTTAGTAGACTACAAATCATGTTAAATCCTTGATCATCCCATTTAAGCAACAATAAAAGTGTTCTATTTTTTTTCATCCCGAGATGATGACAGCTTCCCATGTATTCATCTGAACAGGTCCAAGGAAAGGCCACTTCTAAAGGACCATACCTTGTTCTTGCTTGCACTAAAAATTTTTCACAGTGGATTTACTCAGAGGCAAAGACCAGCTTAAACAGGCATTTTTGTTGCTTTCTGATCTGGAAAATAACTGTAACTCAGTAAATTATGTTACCCAAACTCTGCTTATTCACAACTAACAAAGGCAGTTACATGGTAATCTTCACACATCATCTAATGGAAATGAACAAGAGTCCTCAAATGACAAAATTCAGCCAGTCACTCATCTCAAAATCAGAGCTATCTTCCGAAGAAACCTATCATACATAAGATTACCCATTGTGAATGCCAAGTAAAATTAGGTACCTAAAATGCACAAATATCATCATTGTCATTGGAGGGGAGTATGTAGAAATTTCATACAGTCAATTTTATGTTGATAGTGTCTACAGCTTTCATTCTCCGAGTGAGACAAAAACTCTGAGCTGGCTGCAAGATGTTTTCCACGGGGCATGTGGACACATGATTCTGCACAGCTACTGTAAACAAGGTTACAGTTCTGACACAGTTTCGCTCTAATCTGGAAGAGCAGTATTGAGTTGACAGTAATATGGTGCAGTTCAATTATTACAAAAGATTTATTATTTTGTAACTAAGTGTATTATGACTTAACATATATTTTCTACTGTACAGCATGTATTTATTATTGATTTGTATGTGTTAACCCATTCAGCTCTCCAAATGAAAGTACAATTTGCAGAAAAATTTCCAGGTGAAAAAGTTCCAGGCCTTACAACAATCCATAATAAATTCAGGCCACAGGAAGTATACAGGCTAAGAAAGCTAAAAAACACTGTACAAATTATATTTCAATAACAATTCATTAACAAATAAAATTTATTGTAATCCATTATTCAAGATTATTCTTCTTACCGAAGATGACATCGCTCATCGTGTGCAGAATTTCCCTCATAAAATGCTTAGACCTCTTTTACAAAAGGTAGGCATTTCTTATAGCTCTTTGCAAGGAGGTTCTAAATTGCTGAAGTTAAAACCATATAAAGTAATTGTGGAAGATGCTCTTACCAGGTAATCCTGTAATTAGGCACACATTTTGTGAGAGGACTCTCGACAGTGTATACAATGGAAAAATAGACCCACATTTAATATTTTTCATGTAAGAGGCTTGCTTCCACTTTCATAGTTAAGTGTTTACACAAAATAATATTGGAGCTCTGAGAAATCTAATATTGTTCATGAAGTATCCCTTCATGATGAAAAAATTGGTGTACAGTGTGTCATTAACAGAGAAAGAGTGCCAATTTCTTTTGAGTCAACAGTTGACATCCATACATACGTTAATACAATGTTGCCTCTTTTTTTTTTAGAGAATTAACAAATAGGGCACATGATTTTGTCTTTTTTCAACAAGACTGCAACAGCCTGTATGGCCAATCTTTCAATGAGAACAGTTGAAAGTGTATTTTAGAACAGAATTACTAGTAGAAATTAGTAGAGTCCCCCAACTTAACACCCCCTGCAATTTCTATCTCTGGTATAATTTAAAACATAAAGTGTTAAAGACAAGGCACATAACCTGAAAGAATTAAAACAAATTTAGGTTTGTATTTAAAATAATGATACTAGTGAACTGATGTAATGCAACGAAATATATATATATATATATAACTGTTAAATGAATACAAGTGTAAAAACTTAAAACCTAACATTCTACCAACAGATATACAGTTTTGGTGAGTACTTATATTTACTGCCATTCTATTCAGCATTCTTATTTACACATTTCGTTTTCATAAAATTGCCCCTGAAATGTGCATTTAAAGTTTAATTTTCCTTGAAGCAAATATAAATTGCTGCTAAGAGAACAACTGGCACATGGCTTGGCTACAAATTATGCCACTTTACTATGACCAATGTTACATAAAACAATTCTTGCAGCTGTGAGTCAAAGGACTGGTTTCCCCAAAAAGAGTCCCTTTGCATATTTACTAAACAGTGTAGAAACACAATGTTGCTTTGTTTGTGTGACACTTTACAGGCACATTTTCAATGTTATGTCATCCTTTTAGTAAACAAAAACAATAAACATATTAACATATTCTTTCTACCAAGAATGAATACATAGAAATTGTTTTAACACAGCACACTTGACTATGTGGCAGTTTTAATGTGGCAGGTTGAACATATGCATTACAACTAGTTCTAGGCGAGCTGATAAGTTCTTGCTGGTAGCAGGTGGGAAGGTAAAATGTTTCATTTGCTCAGCACCTGTAGCATTGAACTAATTCAGCCAAACAGAGATCTATGCTGTCATGTCTTAAAACTTTTTAATATTTAAACCTGAAATTTAATCAAGTTTATATATAGTATAGTCTAGTCCTACTGTCCTATGATAGGATGCTCCTGCTATTGCTTTAATGACAGCAGCTCTGTATTTCACTAATAGGAAATAAAGATCTTTGTTATCTTCAATTTCACTCTGCCTCCATGCATACAGTGACTCATACTTTCCGTGTTTCAATTTGTTATGAACTACATCATGCAATATATCCTATTTGTTCTCACAGTGCCAGCAGCATTAGCTTTTGTGCTCATTGTCTTCTAAAGAGGCATATAGATCCTTTAAAAGCCAACTGTTAAAAATTGCAATACATATAGTTTTATTGGACAGCCCATAATTACCATGCAATGTAAACACCATAACTAACTTGTGCAAGTATGGCTTGTCACATGACTCAAAATGGTCAAAAGCAGGTAATTGCTAATTTAAAGATTCAATACATCGAGCCTACTACCATTTTTGCTTTCTTCTGCAGAAAAAGAAAATGAGCAACTTCATTGCTCAGAAAAACAGTTGTGGAAACTCTTTTTTCTGTTCCCTCTTTATTCTACTTCACCTTGCTCTTCTGTATTATGTAACATCAAGTGGAAATATTGATAAAGCTACATCAGTATTCACTTTCCTATAGCTAATTGCATTTATACTTTAAAACTTGACCTAAAGATAATAAAAGTTGTATAATGAAAATTAACTTACCCTCCAACTTCTCCATGCAGATGCAATAATAATTTGACATTTCTTCTTAAGGAGAAACTCTTTTCTTTTCTGATAGCCACGCCAAATTTTTTGAATTAACACTGCCAAATCTTCTAACCTTTCCCGACGAAATTCTTCCAATTCAAACACCTGTGCAATCAAATATGTCATTTTTAAAAAATGCTATAATTACACCCTCAACTAATTTTTTATTTCCACTGATAGTCTTTAAGCAACACTTGATGCATTGCTTCAGCTGTTAATGAAAGAAAATAAAATATATTATGGAAGTGTGTGTATATGTCATTTGAAAATTTATTATCTTTTCAGCAAATGTCCCCACATATTTTTACTGTATAAAAGTTATTATTAGCAATTAAAGCATACATGTGCTTCAAATGGTAAACCAACCAAGTGCATGTATTGTAAGAACTGAATGTTTAGAATGCAAAGTTGGCTTGGGCACAGACTATTTTATCCTTTTCATTCACTTTAACTTATGGTTAGTTTTGTAAAGTGAAATAATAAAAAAAAAGAATGATTAACTATTCACCATTATGCACCAGATATGTCTGCTTGCTTTAGCTTCTGTTACACTCATTGCATACTTCATTTCATTTTTATGATAGTCTGTGTTATGTACAATAGATGTTGACAACTGTGGTAAAAATGTAGGCATTGAGATGAATATTCTACAGGCTACATGGAGTTGCATACAGCATTTGCAGAAGTACTATTGATGATAGTATCAGAAAATAGGTACTTATATCATGATTCAGTAGGTTTGTTTATATTATACAGAATAGAGAGAGGAGTAGTAAGCATTCAGTCTCATTCAGACTGCATTGCGATAAGATACAAACAATTGAGTTCTTCATTCCCATAAACTGCTATCCATGTACAGTTCGTGAAAGTAACTAACTCATTTGATAATTTGGTTTGTACACAATATTGAACCTTCTTCTTCCATAATAATAAAAGACAAATCAGTGAAACACCATGACTGGTTATCTGTCTAATCTTATGTGGTATATACATTTTTACATACTACAGTATATTAATTTTATGTTTTTTCACATAATGTATTGAAACATGAAGTGGTAAACTCTACTTTCTTGAACAACAGTTTGGTTACCATTAGTAATTTAATGATACAGGCTGACATTAGTGGTGGTGCTAATGGCTAATGGAGAAGAGTTAAAAAGATTTTGTGCCCATGAGAAGCTTAACTTTTGTTAAGATCTGGTTTTATAACAACAACAACCATTAACATGCTTAAATGGTGAAACTGCTTGAAGTGAAAAATACTTAAAAATGACCTGTGAGCACGTAGCATTGCCTTTTGGTAACAGGTATATTCACAACAAACATGCACATAAACATGTGGAAAATAGCTCCATTATTTTATTTGTCTATCCCTAAGAATAACTGATGCAGGAATATAGGAGAAACACAAATTAAAACTGTGATGTGCAACATTTATTGACTTTGTCTACCTATTCTATGGCAAATTATTCTTAAAAAATTAATTTTTCACCCCACACAGCCGTGAGAAGGATAGGAGCTAGAACAATTAATTTCCTAATTTCCCAACTGATTCACAAGCTTTCTTAAAAAAATGTATTCTTCTGAGTATCTCATGCTCATTGAGATAAACATTAACAGACATGGCTTTATTATATATTTTCTTATAGATTCAAGGGGAATAAGGGAATACACTAGGCTAAACTGATACATCATATCTTTTAAGAGCCAGTGCTTTGTTAACACATTGAAATTCCATTCTGCTTGCATGACCAGGATGAAAAAAACAAATAACAAATTCCCATTTAAGAAAAGTATAAGACTGAAAAATTTAAACCACAAACATGTAGTTAACCCCAGAAAAGAAAAGAAAAAACAAAAACAAAAAAAATTAAAAACAAAACATATATCTAGCATAAATTGTCTACTTTAATGAGATTTACACTTTAGTACAGTATGAGTTTGTCTAGTCTTATGATTTACCAGTTAAACAAACATTATCCAGAATGAAGAGAGTTTTACAAAAAGTAGAACTTGAATTAATTTAATTATACTTCTCCGAGAGTCAACCTCTCCTTTCTAATGTCCCAAAATTCAACAAAAATCTTCTTTTTAAAAATATTAATCAATTAATTTCAATATTAATGAAAACCTTACCAGAGGCTTCTCCAAGAAAATTCTAGATATGCATTTTATTTGTCACACAAATATCTTTAATATATGACATTTCAATTAAAATTGTTAAGTAGAAATTTTTTTTTTAGAAAAAAAAATAGTGATGTACAGAGTGGTTTGGTCTGGATGGATTTTCTTGAAAATTTACACGTCTTATCCTTGGGAAATACTAACTTAAATTCATGCGTTTTTGCTCTGATAATGGTAAACAAAAACAGACTTTGCACATAAAATCTATATGTGATATAAATTAAGAAATGTTGTACTGAAACAAAGACAGCAATAAACAAGACATCATGGGAGCAGTACACATCTTTACAATACATCCAGTGATAACTAAGTTTGCACAGATCACAATAGTGGTATAGCGTTTTTAATCTTTGGTATTCTGATAGAGATTTATACATATTATGTTTAGCATTTAATGTAAAATGTTTAGGAAAATTGATTTAAAGGAAAAGGTTTTTAATTCATTCTTTTCATCAATGTTCTACATTTGCTACATCTGACATGGTTAATGTTTATAGATCTACTTACTGCTGTGTATAAACATATTCACTTTCGCTCCTAGATTCATACTTCCAGGCTCTGCAGAGGGTAAGGTAAGGTAAGAAATAAGTTTCAATTTCCCCAGTTAACTTTATTAGATAGGAATAAATAAAACTGTGATTTCTGGGTGAAGAAACCAAAATGGTGACCCTCCACTATAGAGGCATTTTACAAGGAGCTCTATGTAATATTATGTATTATATATTACCTTTGAAATTGCATGAAACCTTCATCCTTGATCTATTATGCTATTTCATTCATACCTCATGAATTTTATACTAAACAATAATTTTTAGCAATACCTCGGATATTGACCATTCAAAGTTGTTTGCCTTATAATAATGTAACAAGAACTCCCTTTATTGCTCCAACAAACTACTCTTTATTTCTTCAATAAAGTGATTACAATCAGATTCTGTATAGAAATAACTGTCTTTTTTCAATGCTTCTGCAACAGTTCTGCTATTTAGTTTCCTTTGACGTTTGCTTCAGCGGTGGCTAATATTGTATGATATGAATTTCCCATTGACTGACTCAACTGCTGCACAGTATGCATTCTCAATTGAAACTGAGCACTCTACAGGGCTCATTTTCCTTTTTATACTTGTTGAAGCAGTTGCAGATGCAAACCACTCCAGATGTCACAAACTCACTCAGGTGTGACAATGTACAACTTTGTTATCAAAGAACTTTCCGACAGCACACCTGGCCACAGGTGTAACACTCCCAGCATTGAGTCAAAAGAACTTTTTTTATATTGTTTAGATGCCCGCTTGTGGTACCGCAGGCGATCAAAAGAATTTGCTGATGGCACAATGTATTGCAACAATTAGCTATGATTTTTGAAGAAAGCCACATGGCCTGAGGGTTAGTTGCAATATGGTTCCAAGGATGTGATTTTACTCATATCAGATAAATCATCATTTTGTAATTAAACCATAATATCAATATGTAGTGTTTAATACGCTACCATCCTTGACAGCAATACTAAACATGATTTAGTTTTGGAGTACAGCAGCAAGAATTAATAAAATTACCAGCTCACACAAATGCTTCTTCACTGCAGTCTTATCTACAGATAAATCAACATCATCCATGTAATTTGTACAAATTACAAAATGCTAGTACCTACCTCAACATCTATACTAATGAAAAACAACAGACAACTTCATAGTTCAACTTTAAAAATGCTTTTGGTGTTTTGTTGAGTCACACTTATTAACACTCAAACATGCAGAATGCTTAAAGGTATCAAGTGCTTCTATGCTCTCTGTTTTCAATGTTTAACATTGTGTTTTTAATTAATGAATATTCAAATAGTGTCAATTTTGAAAGAAATTATGTAATTGTAGAACTATTGTGTTCTGGTCTTAATTTTGAAGTTAGTTATTTTCTCATTCCCACTATATAGTAGTCAGTATCACTGCTACTGCCATTACATAACACTTTCCATTTTTCATTCATTTACTTACTATATTGTGATCTGAAAGTTTAACACAACACTGATTTGATTTTAAACAAGAGTAAGAGTGTTGTTGTTATTATTGTTGTTTTATAACATAATTTGTTGTATTTTTTTCATGGAGTAGTCTTATAGTGTTTCATTAGATACATTTGCATATCTGTCAATAAGCTTGTAATGTCTCATGAGATAGCCAATGATAAAATCTGAATTTATAACATGAAATGGGTAGGTACCTACATTTAATACATTACAAATAAACTGCAAGAAACAAAAAGTTAAAATCTTACCGTTCTTGGGCTTCGGACAAAAACTTTGGTCCTACCAAAGGCAAATTCTCCACTTGGGATAGGCAGGTCTCTAATCAGGTAAGATACACCTTCTACTGGTGGTCCAGACCAATTGGGCCATGTATGTAGTGACAGCATTTTGTAGCGTGAAAGAAACTGTGGATAGGGCAACCGATAACAAAATCCAGATCTCCTCACTCTTACTGTTTCAACCAGCCTGCACATACAGTTAAACATCCTTATTCATTCATGTGTAATATACATTTTAATGTGTAGTTTAATATATATTTATTTGTTTAATTATATTAGAATATTATGAATAACTTGGCACTCCTACTACAACTACACAACTACTATGACTATAACTATTGCTACCACATCTACTACTATTTAATAAAAGTACAAATATCACAAAATAAAAGTTTTCAAAGTATGTCATTGCTAAAGAAACCTCTGGAAACCAATGATTTACTTATATGATAAACATTACTTTCTAAGTACTAGCTGAATGAAAATTAAAATGTGTTTTAGGTAATTAAAACAAAGAAAGATTTCAAAATGATGTTACTAAGTTTTGAGTGTTAAGGGAGAGATAAAAGGCTTGATCTTTGCTGTTAGTAGTTTTCAGTGTTGATTCTGGTAACTTCCTGGTAATTTTGTTTTACATGAAACAAAATTAAACTTCACATGCTATACACTACTCTGTATTTGTTAGTAGTCTTTACATACACCGATGACAGAATTGTGGCGCTAAAATGAAGAGGTAATTCTAACATAATTAAAAAATAACAAGCTTTATCTAAGCTATAGCACAAATAATGAGCTATATCCAAAATATCATCAGGAGAATGAGGGCAACTTGTTACCATTGCCAGTTGTGTTAGTGTTAGAGGGAGCTATGTTCCTCCGACTATGGTATTTGCAAGAAAGAGAATGAATCCTGCTCTCTATTCCAACGCTCCCATCAGAACACTGCCACTAATTTCTGATAGTTGTTACATGATATTGGACATTTTTCTTGACTAGATGAAACATTTTGCTGAACACGCTAAGTCTGCAGAAAATGATCTTGTCCTTCTAATTAATTATTAATAATCACAAAACTCACTACTCTCTGCCTGCTATTTTGTATTGCTGGGATAATTTCATCTCTCTGTTGTCTCTTCCACCACTCACTAGTCAAAAATGAACCCCTGGACAGAATATTTTTCACTCTGCTTAAAACAGTGTATACAGAAGAGGTTGAAAAGTGGCTGGTCAACCATCCAAGGGAGGCTGTCCCATCACACTGTGTTGCTGTATTGTTCCGTGTGGCGAATGAGTGCCACTGAGCTTGTTCACATCTCTAGCTAAGTCGAGAGCTTGAAGTCCGATACTCTCTGCTATCCTCCTCTGTGGAGTTTCTTGTCCTACAGTTGGCAGCTGTGCGAGCACGTACTTATCCCCTCTCTAGCCACGTACGGCCAGGTCTTGGATAGCTAGAAGAACGGTCATGGAGTCGAGCCTGGGGCAACAACTATACGTCGCCTTGTCTCTGGCCTGCTCACTTAGCCTCCATGTTCTTACTGGGCTACCTGATGCCCTTTGCAGTACATACAGGAATGCATATTATGTTAGAAGCAATTCCAGCTAGTTTCATGATCATACACAGTGGGGCTTATGTAACATATGTGGGACAGGAACACACATTTTATTTGTATGGTACTCAAAATCATTTAAGATACAGCTGCCCATAATGTGTTACACATTTTTCACAGAACATTGTTCCACAGATTTCACTTACAAACACTTTGCAATCCAGAGAAACTCAGGCTATACACTTCAGCAAACAAGCAGAGATAGTAAATCCCACTTTAATGGTGATATAATCTGAAATACATTCTCTTAACATTGACATCTGACATTCAGTCTCACATTCCTTTGAAGATGCCCAACAGGGAGAATGCTGTGACCTGCAAAGAGATAACTGGGACACTTCTTAAAGAAAGCATTTGGGAGCTTCTGAAACAGGTACACAAGTGGTGGTGATGATGATATTGCAGATCTGCCTCACAAGGAATTGTGCTGGGTTAAAGAAAAGCATCTTAAAGGGAGGGACGCGATCGTAAACAAAAGTTCAGCAAGAGAGACAATGCACCAGTCGTATTGATGGATGCAAAGGTCATCTGAAGTAAATACAGAGAGAAGGGTGACTGAACCTGCTGGCAATAAGCACGTCAAGAGATCAATGTTCGTGAAGTCTGTCAGGGAGTCATGTTATGAATCACACAAAACAATCTGCTACTTCTGGGTCATAATAATACTGCAAATATTTTGTTACTCTTGTCAGAGCAGGAATAGACTCCTAGTTTGACTTGCATGCAAATAATATGCTTGAACCCACCTAGATGAAGTGCAAAGTTTTATTTTTGAAAACCTTAATGCGTAGCTGGTATAGCAATGGAAGAGAGTTATTTGTTCCTAAAGTAATTCGTAAGATGTGAATGTCAACTAAGGAGCATCCCATCTGATTGGTTTTTACTAGTTTTAAGAATAAAACAAAACATACTGGAAAGCCTTAAGGAAAATATTTTCTCATGGAGGAACAAAGTTTTTACCTACAGTTTAAATAAAATGGGCAAATGAAATTGAGATGAAAATTTTCCAGACTTCAACTGGAACCTGGTTGATGATTTTTAGTTTTTCACCCATTACAGTATAGAAAAAGGTTGATTTTTTTTTTAACAAATGGGTAGACAGTGAAAAAGATGAAAAAGTATACATATGCAATTATCTACACCCAAACTGTTTGAAATTGGATATGTAGATGCTTTACACCACTAGCTGATGGCAAGTAAATCAATGTGCAACATGTGGAACTTGAGATTCGTCAAATACTTCTTGTGTCTCCAGATACAAATCCCCAAAATGTTATGTGTACCTTACTCCATCTTGAAGATAACTGCTCTTAGAATAGAACCTCCAAGCAGTGTCAACACATGTCCAATGGAACAACTTCAAACTTTTCCCCAAAAACACTTTAGGAAAATGGGAGACAGCTACTGATGGTAGAGCAACATATGCTTGAGAGGCTGGATATGATCTGCAAAAGGATATAAGAGGAAAATGAAAGACCCCATCTTTTTTCCCCTATTCTGCCACCCTAGACTTTTTAATGCTCCTTAATATATAAAACAATAAAAAGAACACACACACAGAAAGAGTATAAGAAAAAGGGAAAGAGATAAGACAGTCTCATTTATCCTTAAAAGGATGATGATAAGGGATTTATTTAAAACACATTAAAGAAACAAGTAACCGTTAAAGGTTTCCTGAACTTTGTAGATAGAATTTATGATACCTTAGATAGAAGTGAGCTTAGAGTAGGGTAGGATTACTTCTGGATTTGTCCAAGGCATTTGACATGGTGGACTATAAAATCCTACTACTTAAACTAAATATGGTATAAGAGGAGTAGCACTAAAATGGTTTAAGTCTTACCTCGGTATGAAAGAATCGAGTTGAAATTGATTTCTTTGACACTAGCAGAAAGGAAATAACCAACAAAATCTCAGATAGAAGAAATGTATTATCTGAAGTTCCACAAGGATCCATTTCGGGTCCTTTGCTTTTCCTTTTATAATATAAATTATATAAACGACTTGCCACCATTTCTGAGAATAGACACTGAAACTCAAGTAACACTATTTGCAGAATATACAAGCACCCTCATTGCGGCTAATAACAAAGATAATGTTCAAAAAAATATGACCCTTTTGGTGAATAAAATAGTAAAGTGGTTTAAAATTAATAAGCTACTTATAAATGAAGAAAAACTATTGTGTTTAATTCCAATCATAATGCATGTAAAAAAAGTAGTGAATTCAAGCAATAAGATTGAGTCAAGATTAGTAAGTCCGCCTGGGTAGTGTGGTGGTAGCGTGTCTGCCTTACATTCAACAGGTCGTGAGTTCAATCTCACTTAGAATGAGTTACCCGGGTAAGGTTTTTTTTTGGGGTTTTCCCTTATCCTGAGAAGATGAATGTCGAGTAACTTTAAGCTCCATGGACTCCGAGATCATTTGAGCATCATTTCACCAATTTCATTCATTGTCGGATATGACCAACCAGGTTAAAGGACGTTAAGCTACAAAAAAAAAAAAAAAAAAACAACAAAAAACAACAGATTAGCAAACTATGAATGTGAAACCAAACTTTTAGGACTAATTCTAGATAAGCATTTAAGTTGGGGTAAACATATAGAAACTCTAGCAGGGAAGCTAAGTAGAGCTTGGTTTGTTCTTCACCAATTAAAGTCTCGAGTATCACTAAATGTGCTTAGAGCCTGCTACTTTACATACTTCCAGTCTTTGTTATTGTATTGACTACCGCTATGGGGAAATGCTATAAATAGCAATATAATCTTTATACTTAAAAAAAAAAAAAAAAAAAAAAAAAAAAAAAAAACAATTAGTACTATTTCAGGTGTCCTACAGATTGAAGGTTGCAGAGAATACTTTAGAAAGTTGCACATTTTGACCCTACCAAGCTTGTACATTATTTATGTTAAGAGTCGCAAAGAAAATTACAACACAAATGTTGAAATACATACACATAACATACGCAATAAGAATAAATTACATATTACTACCCATAAAACAAGACTCTTTGAAACATCCTTTACATATAACAGTTTAAAACTATATAATTACTTACCAGAACATCTAAAGATATTACCTTGGAAATAAGTATAAAGTGGAGATTCACAAATTTTTATAACAAAATCAATTTTATTCTGTTAATGAATTCTTAGAATACAGTTGTACTAAAATATAAGTTTTTGATTAATATATCTAATGTAATTGCTAATGCCAATGTTGTGTTCCTCTGTCTCAATTGATCAAGAGCTGACAATGCATATAACAACCAGGCTAATGAAGACTATGTGACTACTCCAACAAATGAATGGACCGATAGACAACACATTATGCTTAAAAATATTTTGTAAAGACTATTTTGTAAATTACTATTTGACAATGTCTATATCTTTTGTAAGATTACTGGCTGGTTATTAAATAATAAATAAATAATGTTCTCAGACTTCATTCTAGGTGAATTATTGGTGAAACATCTGGACAGCATTGTATTGTGCAAAGTATGCATTTGTAAATAGTATTCAGTTGTAGCAGGAGCTTAAGAATTTATTTCTCATGCCTTTCAAGGTATAAATTACAAAATTAACATTTTCATGCTTTCAAAATGGAATGAAATATGAATACAATATTTTTATTATACACAGATCCAATAAAGAGACAAAATGATAAACCAATGTATGATTATAACAGGAAGTATAACCACCTAACTGGATTTATAAATTAAAATATTTTAGCATTTCATATTCTTATATTCTAATTAATATTTTTCCAAGATAATACATTTTCTTAACTCATTTGAGGGCCATCATGTTTTGGAGAATCCTGTACACCAGCTAGCATACACTTTCACATTTTGCCAAATTAAAATTGACTAAAAGCTCGGTATTGAAAGCAACATACAATAGATACTGCTTCTACACAAGAAGTAGATTATCATAGCCAATGATTTTCATTAATGCAGCAGGGTTCACAAATTAAAAATATTAAAAATGTAGAATTGTTATTAAAGTAAGTTTTTTTTTTTAAAATGCAGATTTACTCAATAATGACCTTACAATCATCTTGTTCATTTACTCAAACATGATAAAGCAGGTAACTGCTGTAAGCTAAATGGCTTTACTCCAGATGATTTTTATACTCATTCCCAGAAACTACATCCACAATCTTTCCTTCTTTGCCTTTAGAGTTGTGTACATATCTGCATCAAAGTATTCCTACCATTTTTCTATGCCCTAGAGATAACCTAACATGCTTCACCTGACTTACCCTAGGTACCTGACCTGATGTTGAACCAAGGCCATCTCAAATATCCTGGGTTGCTTTAGCTCATTTGGTTTAATACATCGAACATAATGTGGATGCTTGCAACTCAAATTGCGTACCAGCGCACTAATTGAAATCTTGAATTGTGTTCCAGTTGTTGCAGGTCTTTTAAGGCTTGACCTCTTAGGATTACCTGAAAAGATAAGTAAAGACTACATGACAGTTAATTATTAGCCACCACCAGTTGGCTCAGATGCTCTGGTTTTTCTATTATGTAACCTATTAAGTCATGAATGTCAAGTTCAATGACATTCCTCCTAAATGGTATACATAACAAGTTGCAAGCATTATCATTCAGATTGTTCAGATAAATCTAGCACTTGAGACAGGAAATATTTTGTAAATGCGCACTTAACTGTGTCTTGTGGCCTTAAAAGAATCTGGCACATTATGAATTATAAATGCTATTGGACAAATCAAAATTATTTATGACTAGATATTACATTTATGTACAACTTAATATTAAGTACTTTGATAATGTACAGATATACAAGTTATTTAGGTTACATTCTAGTAATAGCAATATAAATATCTTATATATAAAGTGAAAAACAGGTGAGAGAGAGAAAGAGAGTGTATACATGTATACATGGATGTGTGTGATAAAAAATCTGATGTTCCATTACATTACTTTCTCTACATTTGTGTAACAAATTATCCATAAAAAGCTTATTCTTCTACTTCATGTTAATCAAGATAAACATTAGTAGAAATGGTCTTAACACAAAGTTCCTCATAAGTAGAATGGAAATAAAGGAATACATTAGGCTAAAGTAATATTCAAATCTTTTAAAAACTGGTTGCTATGTGATTGAAATTCATTCTCTATAATTTGAATTCCTAAGCATGATCCTAAAAGAGAACCGAAATTTCATCAGGTTGAAATATTTGTGGTCAGGTGTTGACAAAATCTATATGAGGAAAGTTTAGTATTTTAAAATTGAAACCAATAAATAGGAATATCCCAGAAACGGTTAACTGCATAAAACAATTGTGCATGACATAATGGTTTGTTTTAACAATTACATTTTTTGTGTAGTAGTTCTTTTGTCATTTCTATTTCTATTTCTTTATTATCTCCATATTTACAAGGATCGTCAGATTGATTACAAAACTAAACATATAGTATAAATAATAACATGAGTATATACACTTTATAAAAAAAATACAGGGGTTACCATCATACAACATAACTTATTTAATTTAACATTTTATACTCCTCTATAGAGTAAAATACATTTTCTGAGAGATACTTTTTAATTGCTTTAAGTTTACAGTTTTCTTCAGTTATCTGTTTTATTTGTTTAGGCAAATGATTGTACAAATCTTTGGTTTTACTTTCTACACTTTTATTACTTCATCTTTTATGATTTACCAGTTATTCAAAAGTCATTCAGAATGAGGAGGACTTCATAGGCAATTCACAGAAAATTCAATATATATGTTTTATTTATCATATAAGTACATTTAATTTAGAGCATTTTAGTCAAAACCATTAGAGACATTTTTAAGAAAATCAAATTTTTTATATTTCTTCCATGTAAAAGGGTAGTTTAGGGTGGTGAGATTTTCTGAAAATCTTCATGTAGCATCCTTGGAAGACACTAAAATTAAGTATGAAGTTTGGTGTTTAACCAACTTTTCTTTTTGAGTCATCATGTTCACAGACACATAGACTCATGGGGACGGCCGCTCACACACACCCCCACATGCATGCACACACACACAATTTTTTTTTTCTTTTTTTCTTTTCAAAAACTGCATTTTTAAGATAAAGGGGATCCTAAAATGTGTATTTCTGTGAATTCTCTGTCCCAAATTTTTGGGAGCATTGAAATACCTTCTCTGCCTATGTACTATATATATTAAGTAGAGAAAGTAAAAATTACTCATCCAAGGTTCTTTTATTATTAAGTAGAGAAAGTAAAAATTACTCATCCAAGGTTCTTTTAAGGATAACAGGGATAAAATAATAAATAGAATAATACATCCTAAAATATTTTTAAATGTGAAGTAGTGCATTTTTTACCTAAATTATATAATTAAAAATCATCTTATAAAAGTTACAATTTATTCCAGTGAATAAAAGCTTTCCTAAAAAGAAAGAGAATACTGATAATTCTTTCACCATTGAAAAGTTGAAATCATTCTAATGGACTGAGGTTTTAAAACACCTAATTTCATTTCATAAATTGGGCAATAAAAGATTAAAAAGGATTTACAAATGGTGTTTGAGTATGAACACTCATAAAAGAATATGCTTGCAAAGAAGGGCCTAATTTTTACTTGAGAATACCATGGAGTAGAAAATAGTTCTTGTTACTCCACAGAATATGCATGAAATTATTTAATTAAAACATGGACATCAGTCGAAATTGATTGGTGACCACGTGTGTCCTGAATTACAATAAACTAAATGAATCAAAAAGAAAGTAGAAAACAAATTACAAATAAAAGCAGCAAATTAAATCAAATTAAGAAAACCAATTAAACCTGTTTCTCTGATGTGACAGTAGCATGTCTATCTCATGTTCAAGAGGTGCTGAATGCCAATCAGGGTGAGTTACCCTGATAAGACTTTTTTCCAGAGTTTCCTTTATCCTGAGGAGACAAATGTTGGATAACTTTAACTTCTAAGGACCACGAGCTCATTTGAGCATCATTTTATTCATTTCAATAATTTATTATCCATTATAGCCTAACAGGTAAAGGGTCATTAAAATTAAAAAAATCTGATATGTTCCATTCAATGACTTTCTGTACATCTCTGCAACAAATTATTATTAAAAAGCTTTTGCTTCTATTTACTTCATGCTATCGAGAAAACAAATAGCAGAAATAGTCTTACTACATGCTTCCTTGTAAGTAGAAGCAATATAAGGGAGTACCATAGGTTAAGTGATAGTCAAAAGCTGGTTGCATGTGACTGAAGTTCCTTTATTTGTATGGACATGAGTTGACAAATCCCTGTATGAGAAAAGTATGTTTTTCAAGGCTGAAACCAAAAACAAAGAATATCTAAAAAACGATTGGCTCCATGAAAAAAAGTATATAACATAAATTGTGTGTTTTAATGTGCTCTACATTTTTGTGTGGTAAAGTTTGGTCTAACTCTTACGGTTTGCCAGTTATTCAAAGTTCCGTAAAATTCATCCAGAATAAAGTAGTCTTCAGAGGCTATTCCCAGAAAATTCAAGATATACATATTATTTGTCAGGTATATATACTTACTATACAATATTTTAATCAAAATCGTTAGAGCCATTTTTTAGAAAATCAAAATTTTCGAAAAAATTTTCATGTAAAAAGGTAATTGGAGATGGAGGGATTTCTTGAATATCTTTGTGTCGCATCCTTGGAAGATGCTGAACTTAAGTACCAAGTTTGGTATTTAACAGTATTTTCATTTTTGAGCTATGCTGCCCACAGACATACACACACATACACACAGACAGACACACACACGCACATAGAGATTTTTCTAAAAATGTTTGTTTTGTATTCAGGGTGACCTAAAACATGAATTTCTGGAGAAATCTCAGTATCAAATTTTTAGGTGCATTACGATACCTTCTCACTATGTATATAGTACGCATAGAGAAAGTAAAAACATTTTGCATAAGAATATAAATAATTCAATACACAAATGCTGTAATTAAAATGAAACTTTGAAAATCAATAAGCATTATAATAAAAGAATACTATTAAAATTTACTTATAGCAATATAATATCCTGTATATACTTCATTCCAAGCAGTACATATATAAATTGAATTAGTTAAAGTGGTACTGTTATCACACACTTCACTTACTTTTATTGAGTAGGACAATTGTTTCACGGGCCGTTGCCTGCATCCTCAGCTGTTGAACCACTACTGCTTGGGTTTGGATTCCAAGTTGTGGTTGTGGTGACATCTGTTGGGCGGGCAATGAGACTTGTTAAGCAATCCTTAGGGGGGAACTCCATG
The DNA here is from genome assembly GCA_030762935.1 of Hymenopus coronatus. Lineage (NCBI taxonomy): Eukaryota > Metazoa > Arthropoda > Insecta > Mantodea > Hymenopodidae > Hymenopus > Hymenopus coronatus. The sequence continues at coordinate 23,758,000 of CM060889.1, forward strand.
TCTCATCGCCCGCCCAACAGATGTCACCACAACCAACACATACACAACCACAACTTGTAATCCAAACCCAAGCAGTAGTGGTTCAACAGCTGAGGATGCGGGCAAGGGCCCGCGAAACAATTGCCCTACTCAATAAAAGTAAGTGAAGTGTGTGTTAACAGTACCACTTTAATTAATTCAATTTGATTATGCCTTCACTGTAAGCAGCTTCAAAATTATACATTTATAGTGTGTGTATATATATATATATATATATATATATATATATATATATAAAAATAAATGGGATCTGCTTTGATATGACTATGCATGTATTACTAATTCTAACATATTTTAATAATGCTCAGTATGAAAATTTTGTTCTATTTGCTTTATATGTTGAAATAAAGATTGTTAGCAGGATATGCCAAACAATTGTATAAAAATTGTATAGCTAACATTAGAAAACAATCCTATTTTATAATTGTCTGAGAAGATTATTTTTCTAACTCGCAGAAAATGCAACTTTTCCAAACTTGATGATTCTATTAGGGGGAATCTACATATTCACCAGCTTAGCTCCCTTTAATTGTACTTGCCCACATAGTAAACTACAGGGTGGCACACAAAAACTAGCCCGAGTACTAGATTGCTCATTGTCATTGCAAAGCTGTTGCAACTACATTCTGTATTATTACAAAAACCATTGCAATTTGGTTACAACATGTGAAGTAAATATCTTGGTGAGATGTAACTTCTTCAAGAAAGAACTGCAATAGTGGAGGTATTGTGCCTATCACTTCATTTAAGGAAACGTGGGACATTTTTGCAAGGAAGTTTTCTGGTATTTTCATACTAGCAAAGAACAGTATATAGAATTTGGTGGCAAAGTAACATACTAGAGGGTCAGTTGCAAATGTTTTTATATCTGCTGTGCTCACAGATATTCAGCACGAATGATTCAGAGTCCAAAGAAGTTGACAGGTAAATTGTTGCAACAAGTGAAAGCTTCATGTAAGTCTTGTCAATGTGTTTTAAATCATTTAAGGATGAAGCACCACAAAATGATATGTGTCCAAGAAATGGTCACATCATGAAAAGGAGGAGGAGAAAGATAACTTAAAAAGTGTAAATTACTGTACATGGCTATGTCAAACAATTGAGAATGGAATGTTAGATATGCTGCTGTAATTCATGAGTAATGAAGCTTAGTTCCATCCGATAGAACATGTGAACTCCCAGAACACTGGTCAACAAATAATCCCTATACAATTGAGGAACCTCTTCAGGGTGAAAACATTGGAGTGTGATGTGCCGTGTCAGCAAGTTGGATTTTGGGTCCTATACTTTTTAAACACTCATGTGTATATGTGCATCTTTGAGGAATTTTACACAATTGACCCTCCATGAATGTACTTATGCTGTTTTTCAACAAGATGCAGCAAGTTGTCACACTGGTTCCAGAAGATAGCACACTGCACACAGTTCCAGGGAGTACACTTTGGGAAACTGGGATAAATAAAACATTTCTATGAGTAATCATTATTTTCTGTTAATACTCATCTAGTGATCCTCATAATATTGGGCTTCAGGCTTCAGCATAGAGCCAAAGGAGGAAAACATAATGCATCCAAACTACAGATTATGATTAGTGTCAAAAGTTTCAAAGTGTATTCTTACTTGTTCAGATGATGTTCATAGTATGCATAATATATATGGTTAATAATATCTAAACTTGAACCCCAAGTATCTCTGAAATGGAAGATCCTATAGATGTACTGTTTTCACAGAAATAAGAGTAATTAAGCACTCATAATTGCATGCATAAACAGATTTTAATAATGACTGTGCATTTATTTGAGGAAGTTTCATTTTTTCAAATGGAACAATGCCTTTTATATTAACAAAATAAAACTAGAGCAAATTAGAGTGCCAATTTGTGTGCCAACCTATTGATTGCTAGAATATATAGTACACCCCCACTCCCGCACCAATCCAATGCCAGAGACACAGTTTATGTCCCTGTAATTATGGAGCTCAGACATTTTAGTTCCATAGTCATATATACTTTAGTATTGTTAATATCAGCTGCAATCAATTCATTCAAAGAAATAATTACTACCTTTTGAATTGGCAATTCCTATTTTAATTCTAGTGTGCAGTTTTGTTTGAAGATTGACTCTGAATTGATCTTTACACTCAACTTCACTAGTATTACTGGATAAAATTCACTTATCCCAAACTACCCTGTACATGGAAAAAATTTCAAAATTTTGATTTTATTAAAATTACTCTTAACGATTTGAATTAAAATACATTAAACATGTTGACATGGCAAATAAAATCTATGGATTTTCTGGAAATAGTGCCTGAACACCTCTTAATTCTGGATGACTATTGCATGATTGGTAAACCACCTTTAAACAATGTTTTGGAGGCATTCTGAATCCACTGCTGGCTGTAATCCGATTGATGATAGTTTGTTGGTTTTAGCTGCATGATTTACGAAAAAAATTGTTCTCATTTGGGAAGCTCAAATTTACAAGCTGTTTCCTGCTTTTCCTCATTAATAGTTTCTCCCAAATGGTTAGTGAAGTTGAGTAGAATGATGCATTCAATATTTATTTTCAAATACTATTACACTTCACTGTCCGACCCCAACAACAGGTAATCTATGAAGTTTTTGTTATTTTACCTTCTGGAAAAAGAGCTTTGAGCAGAGGATGGTCACATCGATACATGGCCAAAGACAGATCTCGATGCAGAATATCATTGTTCTTGTCAACAAATCCACAGACATTGTATGTCACCGTCCCAGCATAATGTTTTAACCTATAACAGTTTGGAAAAGACAAGAATTAAATCTATGTACTTCATGTGTCTATATGTGAATAGTGATAAAATTTATTAATAATAATCTCTTAATACTCCATTTGTTATATAAACAAATACAAGAAAATACCTCATAAAAACAAGTCATGAGTTTTGAAATTGTGTCTGCATAACAATGCACTATTAAAAAGATTTGATGTTTAGCGGTCACATAACTTTCTCTGGCCCTTAGCTCTTCATAGCTATTTAATAAATATTAGGGCTGCACCGTGGTCAAGTGGTGAGTCCACCCACCTCTCATCAAGGAGGCCCGGGTTCGATCCCAGGTGACCACATGTGGGATTTGTGGTGGACAAAATGGTACAGGGGCAGGTTTCCCCCACCATCGCATTCCACTAGTGCTCTATCTTCATTCAATGTATCATCAGTGTCATCACCAGTAGTGTCAAAGTGGTAAAAGTGGGCATTAAACACCATAAAAAAAAAAAATATATACATAAATAGATACATACTGATGTTCTCCTATGCACTTTATGTTAAATTTGATACATGTTCTCAAAGAATTTGATTTCCATTAAGCACAGGTAATGCATACTATAAACCAGATTGAGATGACAGTAAGAATACTGTTCATTAAGAAGTTGATTATGCCAGCCATAATCAGCCAGATGAACAGATATCCAGGGAGATCTGTTTGGGTGTGGATAAAATAAAAACATTGTAAAAGATTTACTACTGAACTTAATTTGTTGAGCTTTGGTGTATGCAGCAGCACTAAAAGAGGGGAGTACTTCAACATGACCACCACCGCACTATGCATAACTGATATTGGTGATGCAATTCAGCGCATGTCCTTTTAAACATAAGAGGAATGATTTGTTGAAAAGCTGAGTAATGTTTATTCTCAAATCATCAATATTCCTGGATTTCTGTGCGTACACAGCATCCTTAACAAAGCTCCACATAAAGAAGTCAGGAGGGGTTAGATCTGTGGAGATGGGAGGGCTAAGCAAAGGGTCCACCATGATCAAACCACATACTATTGAAAGTAGCATTAGAAAATTACAAATCTCCAAAGTCCAATGAGGGAAGCACAAATCTTGTTAGAATACAAAGTTCATGTAATTATTTTGCTGAAGCTATGGCAACAGAAACAATAATGTAACATATCCAAGTAAGTGTAATGACATATTGTCTTTTTGGCAAAAAGAATGGTCCATATAGTTATTGTAGCTCACTCCACACCATATATTAAGTTTTGGACTTGATCTTTCAAGCTCATAGGAGATATGTGAAGTTTGTCTTGCTCAAATAATGAAGTTGTGAGTGTTTACTCTCCTGCTGACATGAAAAGCACCCTTGTCTGTAAATATCCATTTGGTTAAGAAGCCATATCATCTTAAATCCATTGGCACATAATGGTTGCAAACTTGACATGAGCCTCAAGGTCATCATCACTTAGGATATGTAGAATTTGAAATGGGATAGTTTCAGGTACTTTCAAACAACATACTTACAGAATGTATACTGTATATGGTACATCTATCTCTGCTGACAATTGCCGTAAACTTTTTATAGGACTCCCTGTCATAGTTTCATTTGCTTACTGGGTTTTGTCTGCAACCTCCTCATGTACTTTTAATACAGAATATTTTTCTGCAAATGTTCAATATGATAACATTATGGAATCATATTTAGGTATATTACACATACCACCTATATGTCAAAATTTCCTTTGAACCCTATTTACAATCTCAAGTTTATCATACCAAAGAACACATTGTGACTGTTGTAGATTTGTAGTAGTACTATTTTAATCATTTGTGGTTAACATTTGTCCTTTGGTTATGCACTATAGACTGTCATATATGGATATTTCCATCTTTGAAGTATAATATAACCAACAAAACATTTGTCCTTCATTCATATTGGCTTTTATAATAACATTTAATTTTCTCCATACCCAAACAGACCATCATCCTGTCCTTTCATAATACTGATTTTATAATCAGATGTATATGGTTCAGAAATATATAATGTTGCATATTTCTGCATATCTCTTTTGGTTTTCTACTTATATATAGTTCGTAATATGTAAAAAAGGACTGACTTTTTTCCCCCACTATCATCACATTAGTCATAAATGCTTGAGTTTTTTTCCAGAGTTGTGTTCTTTATGTTGGCCTGCATACATATTTAACAGCTGGTAGTGATGAATTGAGCTAAAATTATAACATTTTTTTTTAACATTTTTATGAATTTCTGAAAGGCAGCAGGGTGGAAAGAGATATTTTTCTTTTTATATTCTTTCCCACGATATTAGCTTTTTGTATTTAAATATATTTGCCTTCTGTCCAATTTTTTTGAAAAATAGGATTTCTTGAAAAAAAAAAAAAAAAGCATGTTTAGAAAAAGGTGTATATGTGTCTGTCCGTATGTCTGTGAACACAATAGCTCGAAAATGAAAATTTGATTAAATACCAAACTTGATAATTAAGTTCCGCATCTTCTAAGGAGGGCGACAAAGATTTTAACAAAATCCTCCACTCCAAACTACCCTTTACATGGAAAAATTTCCAAAAGTTTTAATTTTCTTAAAAATGGCTCCAATGATTTTGATTACAATACCATATGTTGGAATTATTTTCATGACAAATAAAATTTATATCTTGAATTTGAATTTTTTAGGAATAGCCTCCAAAATCCTCTTCATTTTCAATGAGTTTTGCATAACTGGTAAACCTAAGACTTAGACATAATCTTACAGAAATCACATAGAGGCCATTAAAATATCAATTTGTGTCAAATAAAGCATTCCTCATAGAACTAGCCATTTTTAAAACATTCTAAGCATTATCTAATGGACATGCTTGAAAGTTGGGGATTCTTTCTTTTTTCATCCTGTCTTTTCTCAATTTCCAAGGTGCCAATTTTGCATAAATGTAAAAGCTGTGTTCATTTGTATGAACCAAAGGCTCATGACCATCTCTTTCAGATTTGATAAACTTTTAGGAAATTATAATCTACATCAAGAGACAACAGCATCTACCAATGAGAGGTCTTTGAATTTGTCATATTGGTTAGACATAACTCATTGAATGCCATATAGTTTTACACAGAGAAATCTATTTACAGCTCTGTGATTTTATAAATAAATGTAAACATCTATCATAACACTATTAAATGATACATTTTGTGAATTTCTTCCGAGTGACTTTTGCCTGAGATGAGTGCCGACTGGACACATTTCCTAAGATTGTTCTATTTAAAACCGCTTCTTCTTTTGGTTTCTGTTCTTTACTTTTTATTGTTTACATGCAATTTCATAATGCCTGATAAGAAATGAAATGGCTTTAATTTTAACAATAAGCAGTCTATATCCATTAAAATGACTACAGAGGTTGTTGGTTCACTTAGCCAAAATAATAATAATTTTGGTGATATTAAAAACAAACTTTTGTAATAGTTTAGTACAGAATAGTTAGAGAAAGCCATGTGAATTTCTTATCTGCTGTTGGATGATAAGTGAATTTTTTATATGTAACTTATGTTTCTTTGTATGGACAGAGTGGTAATTTGTTGTAATGTTAGTTCTTTCCTATGTTTTTCAATTTTTTTGTCAATTGTCAGGTTTGAAATCATTGAATTGTACTCTTCTGGGCTGAGAGGAATACTGAGGAGTCTGTGTATTGAGCTTGAAGATTGTATGTTTGAGAGGTTCCAGGTTGAAACTATGTATATAACCTATTTACATACATAGCATACAGAAGACAATATAAATTTAGCTTCAAGTAGCCAATTCAACATAAAAGATGCATTGAAATAGACATCAAAGACCCCATACCTATCACCCAGAGATCAGACATCTACAAAATTGATTGTAAGGACTGCAAATTATGTTACATTGGTTAAACAAAAAGATGACTGGAAACAAATTTAAAAGAACATCTCAGAACATATCAAACAAAAACAAACAGATTAATTGGCAGTGGTACACCATTTTTGGACATCACACCATGAAATATAAAATTACATAAAGTTGCTTAAACCTGTAAACAATCCAGCAGCACTCACAGTTTGGAAGAATATTTTCATCACACAACACAAAGACCGGTTTATGAATTTTGAAATACCACCCTATCAGTTAGACTTCAACTGAAGAAGAGGGTGAATGCCCTTGAAACATATGTGTTGTAAATTTAATTTTAAGCAAGGTAAGTGTCACTATCTTGACTCATGCTATAATACTGGAACTATTTCACTTGTCTCAAACTTTTGAGTTATTTCATATGATATTCCTTAATTTCCAAGTTGAAGAAGCTTCATGACAATGGTTTATTAATTCATCCTTTTGATAACTTAAATGATACAGGACTCATCTACACATTATTCTATTCTCTCTCTCTTTCTCACATGATGTAGGCTAGATCATTAGATTTTAGTGCAGACTAAACAATATTTTGAAACAGAATCACTGATCATCAAAAATTTAATTCCATATTTGTGATGATGTTTATTGGGTATATACTGAAGTAGTTGTGTGTGACATTTTGTCCTGAGTAGAATTTCATGTAATGAAAGTTATTGGTACTGTTGTGTAAATATTCTGTTGTCTAAATATGTATTGTCATGTTCTTAGGGATTGAAATCTTGTGCATAAATCACAATCAGCAGAGCTGGAGAGAGCTTATTATTGTCAATCGCAATAAAGCATTTTTCATAGCCAAGGGTGATAAAGTGATCAGTTTTGCTCCAATAAGATTCTATAGATGGTTTCCTAATAATTCCCATGTTCACATAACAATTATGAATGTTCTAATTTCATTCCTTGCTGTCTGCCGCCATGTCTTGTTTCTTGGTCCTGGTGAAGGAACACGTGATGAGAAGAACAGATGTGCAAATCTGTTTTTTTTTTTCAGTAACAATTAGGCTCAGCAGCAATGAAGTGAAAGATAAATTAAAATAAAAAACATGAGTATAAATTGAAAGTGGGGCAGTTTTGGGCTGGGAAGTTCAGGCAAAGAAACAGGAAGTTGAATAAACGAGTCAGGGTTAAAAAATATCTCTTTGAAGCTCTCATTGTTGCTGTCTTGCTCTGCATCATATGTCAGCAGCAGTCATCCTTATCATCACTGGCATTTGTGTTGGAACAGGCATTTAATTTGACACACTTCCTCTTTACATGAGGTGATTCCAGAGACCAAGAGGTGACCATCACTGTCACTGTCGGATTATGTGTCAATATACTCATCATAATATGGCAAAATGTTATCATCATCACTCTCTAGCAGAACCAGAAGTATTTGCCCTGTTCACTTTTACATAGTAAAAACAGAACTGAATTAGACAAGGTTGACCAAAATTGTGAGGTTTGGAAATGCTGTCCTTCAAATAACAAAAATACCTCTGATAGTCATTGAAGCATACTGTTAAAAAGAAGAAGGTTTTCTCTTTTCAGTGGTATAATGTATATTCCTATGAGGTGCTGCAGAAATAGGTTTACAGTGTCACAAACTCTTGTTGATAAGATCAATGCTGGCAGTTATAGTATAGTCGAATATACTGACATGACAGCGTTTATGGTTGAAACTTTTTAAAGGCCTCAATGGCAAAGCTACACTAATGTTTCTGTTCATGAAGCTTAAACACTGTAGCTGGCTGAAGGGTCCTAGCACATGCCTCCTAATTTGCTTACATTTTGAATAATGAAACTTGATCTGCTGGTTTACAAAATAAATTTGAATTTGAGTTCACAAAACTTATGAATTGTTATGCAATGACTAAACCAGAATCTTATTTTGAAACTACAACATTGTTAGGGTTTTAAACAATTCAAACATTTTAATTTTCCAACACATATTAATATCTTGCTGACTTCTGGATTTGAATGTTTCATCTCTTATTGCCAAATTATGCATTTACACTTGGAGCTGTAAATGAAGATATTATTAATCTTTCAGATTATAACACATTTCTACTGAATCAGGAGGCACATAACTTTCACATTCTAATATATAGAAACAGTGATCTTGTTTATGGTTTAAAGTTTTAAGAAGTATCTTACATAACTGAAAATTTACCTAAAGCAATTTGGAGGTATGCTGTTGTCTGAGTTTCCTGGTATTGTGACAAAGTTTCTGTGAATCTGTGACATCCCTTTGACTTCACAATGCGAACTACCTGCGCAGCACTGTGCTAGTTTATTTAGGAAAACTTCGTCTGATAAGATACCAGACTTGAGGCACTCTTCGTCTAACATAGATAAAATTCCATGGTTATTCTGTGAAAGAAACATATACATTACATCTCTCAAACCATTTCTCCAATAACAAAAAGGAGATATATACAAATACACACATGTTCAATTTATCCTTAACATTTTATTTAATGTGAATTTAGGACCAATAAATATCATAATGGAAACATGCTTCCTCTTTCGACAGCTGTTAGACACTAACTAATTTTTACTGATAGAGTATACTAAAAATAATGTTGGAATTTATCCTTTATATCACTCAAAATGCTGATTGGTATAACATTCCATATATTTCTATTAAATGTTTGTTGTAATGAATTACAAATTATAGAGTTTCTGAAGCTGAGGCAATTTTTACTTTCTCTATACGCACTATGTACATAGTGTATAGAGAAGGTATTGTATTGCACCCAAAAATTCGATACCAAGATTTCAATGGAAATATAAGTTTTGAGAGCCCCTGAATCCAAAAAAGGCATTTTTAGAAAAATGTCCATGTGTGTGTCTGTCGGCAGCATAGCTCAAAAATGAAAAGACTGTTAAAAACCAAACTTGGTATTTAGGTTTGGTATCTTCCAAGGATGCGACATGAAGATTTTCAAGAAAATCCCCCCACCCCAAACTACCCTTTACTTGGAAAAAATTTTGAAAATGTTGATTTTCTTAAAAATGGATCTAACGATTTTGATTAAAATCTTGTATATTTAAGATATTTACTTGACAAATAAAATGTATATTTTGAATTTTCTGGGAATAGCCTCTGAAGGATTTTATTCTGGATGAATTTTACAGATTTCTGCATAAATGCTAAACCATAAGACATGGATAAAAATTTAACACACAGAAAATGTAGAGCACATAAGCACACAATTTATGCTATATACATTTTTTTTTTCTCGTGGAGTTGATTGTTTTTAAGATATTCCTGATTTTTGGTTTCAGGATTGAAAAACATACTTTTCTCATACAGGAATTTGTCAACTCCTGTCCATACAAACAAAGAAATTTTAGTGACATAGCAACCAGCTTTTGACAATGACTTTAACCTATGGTACTCCCTTTTTCACTTCTACTTATGTGGAAGCAAATCATAAGACTATTTCTGCTAATGTTTTCTCAATTAGCATGAAGTAAATAGAAGCCTAAGCTTTCTAACAATAATTTGTTGCAGAGATGTAGAGAAAGTCATGTGAATGGACCACATCAGATTTTTCTTATAAACATTCATAAAATACTTTGAAAGAATTAATTAGGTTTGGATTATTACCTCCCTCATTTTCAGATTTTACTTGTTATTAATATAAGCTTCACTAATACACAAGTAGTAATTTTATAAGCTGGAGCTTCTCTTTTTTACTTTGCTTGGGTTACTGAAAGCAGAAAAAATCATGGGGTAAACAATTGTCTTAATAACAGTGTTAGATCTCAAGCATCGATACTAAAATAATGTTACTGGTGTTCTTCATAGGTGGAATGAAGGAGTAGGAAGAATAATCAGAATAAATTGAGCACTAAACTTGTGTTGCATAAAAAAATGTTTACAAATAATGCCAATTTTGGCTGTGACCAATTTTGAAGTCAATTTAAATAAAAGAGGATCCACACATTTTGGAAATTTGATTGTGAGGCTATTTATTCTCTGGTAAAGGGAAACTAAACAAAAAAGGGGTGAATAAAGCTAAATAAAATATTCACAGTTACGGTGAGAGAAGTATGTATGTATCTAGTAATTTTAATTTTCAATTCTTGCATAAAAATATTGTACATCAAATACAAGTTATTAGAATAGAAATTTAAGTTACTTTACATGACATTAAACCTAATATTTTGCTCAGAAAACCACAAAACTGACGTTGCGAATAGCGAAATGCAAATTACACATAAACTGAAAATGAGTCAAATTAACTCTTGAGCCACTACCTGAACAGGCGATGTTGCCTACATCATCAGCAGATTTTGACTGTCATACCTGTTGCTGATATCTTCTGAGGATTTCCTGTGTTTCTCTGGCAGTCAATTTTGAATTTGTAAGATGGGTTGTCTTTGGCAGGAATTTCAAAATTCATTAGCTTTGATTTTTGTTTTAAGATAAAAATGTTTTACCAATTCTACAATCATATCGATTTAACCTTGAGAACACTATTTTCTATCTGCAGTTTTTGTTCCAGAGGTAACAATCAATGACCATCAGATTTGGAAATATGGGAAAAGCTTTTATCTTAAAACATAATAAAAAAATAATGATTTTTTAAGTTCCTGCCAAAACAAGTTGATCACTCAAACCACCAGTCCCTGCATGGAGGATATCATAAATAGGACTGACATTCAAAACCTGCTGATGATGTAGGAAACTTTGCCTGTGAAATATGTTCAGATAATTTGTTACATGTATATGTCTTGACAAGTTCTATGTTCACTGGTTTCCTGGCCTAAACGAACCTACAGAATGCTTTCTAATCTAATCTTAATGAAGCAGCTGAACTGTAAATTAGACTCATTTTGCAATTTATGTACTATGTATATTGGTGTTAAAATAATGAGCATAATAAAAACATAATAAATAATTTAGATTAAAAAGTTATGAGCTATTTATGTACAAGCTATTGTAGACATCACCACAAAGGAGATGCGGTAGGAATATATATGAAGAATGGCTAATGATATTCACATAAATTTAGATTAAAGACTGTGAGATTGAAATGGTTTTTATGGCTACTACAATAATAGTAAACACAACAAAGAAAAGCTATTTTATTATTGGACTTTAGAGATTACCAAATTTTCTAAATGGAACTGGATAAGCAGTGAATATAGTTCACAGAAGGAGAAAACATGATTATTGACAATTTAAATATCAACTCTTGCTCCAGTAAAAGGGATTATAAAAGCTTAAGTAATCTATTAATGAATTTCAATTTATATATTGCTATCAAAGAGCCAACTGGAATTATTAGCTACATTTTCATGCATTAACTAACCTAAAATACAGTAGCTATCATGTGATAGTAGAGCAGTATTTTATTTCTGAACACTGTATGAAAATTATAGACATCTCAGATGGTATCAAAATTCCAGAAAAAAGTAACCAATTTCTTAACAAAATAGAAATAACTTCCAATAATTAAAATTATCTACTTACATCAAACACAAAGTTGGGGAACAGCATATAGAGAGCAAGAATGTAATAGAAAGTCAACATTTTTTTTGACAGTACATTTTCATATGCTATGCTCAATTCAAAAAAAAAATTATACATAAATGGGGTAACTATTATCATTTCATGCGAAGTTCAAAGTGGAAGTAAAGAAACTCCACTGAGCACTTGGCAACACCTTGGCAGGTACTCAGTAGCCACAATAACAGATTGCCTCTGATAGCATGCATATGTGCACATTCGGAAGCTTGGGGATCATTAGATTTTTAACGTTTTTGAAAGTCTTATTCCTGTATTCTATCTTTCATCCTAAAATTCTAACACATAATAGTAAAAGCAAACAGATAAAAATGGAATAGTTTGACAGCTATAGGTACATACCTACCTACTATTCCACCTGTGATTAAAGCAAACTTAGCTGCCCTTAACTTATTATATAAATCATTCATATCATTTTTTGCTGTAAGCTCTTATGAGTCAAATAGTTATAAAATGTTGAACAATACAAATTAGAAAAGAATCTGACATGTTCTATTCACATTACTTTCTCTAGATTTTCGCAACAGATTGTTCTTACAAAAGCTTATCCTTCTCTCTGCTTTGTGCAAATTAACTTAAACAGAAGATAGCAAAAATGTTTGTATTAATTACTTCCTTTTAAGTAGAAGGGGAAAAAAAGGAATGTACTATGCTAAAGCAATAAGTATTTAAATCTTTTAAAAACTGTTGCCATGTGATTGAAATTTTGTTTCTTTGCATGGCCAAGAGCTCACAAATTCCCAAAAGAGAAAAATTTTAAGTATTTTAAAACTGAAAGTAATAATAAGGAATATTAATAAGGAAATAGTCATCTCCACCATTAAGGAATAAGGAAATGGTCATTCCACATGGGAAAAAAAAAAAAAAATTATATGGCATAAAATGTGTATTTTAATAAGATCTACGAATGGACACATGCATACAAGAAGGTTCCCTCTCATACCATGATGGGGCTGGAGCAGATGGTATATGCCAGTTCTTTTCCTTTTACAGAAATGCTGGGAAAAATACCACAAATTTTGATGGAGAAATGAAGCTGTTTATATAGCACTGCAAAATTTATTTCCCTGGCTGCATCAATGCAAAAATATAATTATTCTTTCAGACCCACAGGCTGCTATACAAGCAATAGTAAGACTCCCTAAAACGGAAAAAATTAAAGAAATCCAAAAGATGATTCCTCAAATTAATAAGCTGGGGAAAAAAGTTATATTACACAAGATTCCATTTCATTGTGGAGTAGATGGTAATGAAAAAGCAAAGGAACCCAAATTAAACAAAAAACTATGATAAAATTCCCTTATGAATCAATCAAACGCATTGTAAAAAGAAAAATCTGATGTGTTCCATTCACATGACTTTCTCTCCATCTGTGTAACAAATTGTTGTTAAAAAGCTTATGCTTCTATTTACTTCATGCTAATCACGAAAAAACTAGCAGAAATAGTTTTGTTACTTGCTACCTTGTAAGTAGAAGCAAAATAAGAGAAATCATATGTTAAAGAGACAGTCAAAAGCTAGTTGCTATGTCACTGAAGTCCTTTTGTTTGTATGGATAGGAGTTGACAAATTCCTGTTTTTCAAAGCTGAAACCAAAAACAACGAATACCTTAAAAACGATCATCTCCACGAAAAAAAGTATATAACATAACTTGTGTGTTTTAATGTGCTCTACATTTTCTGTGTAGTAAGTTTTTATGCATCTCTTATGGTTTAGCAGATATGCAAAATTCTGTAAAATTCATCCAGAATAAAGTAGTCTTCAGAGGCTATTCCCAGAAAATTCAAGATATACATTTTATTTGTCAGGTAAATATCTGTAATATACAATATTTTAATCAAAATCGTTAGAGCCATTTTTTAAAAAATAAAAATTTTCGAAAAAAGTTCCATGTAAAGGATAGTTGGGGGTGGGGGGATTTTCTTGAAAATCTTCGTGCCGCATCCTTGGAAGATACCAAACCTAAATACCAAATTTGGTTTTTAATGGACTTTTCATTTTTGAGCTATGCTGTCCACAGACACACACACACACACACACACACACACACACACACACACACACACACACACACACACACACACACACACACACACAGACCTTTTTGTAAAAATGGTTTTTTTTTTTTGATTCAGGGGGATCTAAAACGTGTATTTCTGGTGAAATCTCGGTATCAAATTTTTGGATGGAATACCTCAGCTATACACTATGTACATAGTTTGTATAGAGAAAGTAAAAATAGATACAAATTATATAAATAAAATAACACAAGAAAATAAAAATTCAAAGTGGCTACAAATTGTACAAAGTTCTAATTTAATTCCAAAATTACCAACAAAATCAGCTGTTGTCAACTTTTATCTCATAACTGGACATGATTATCTGAATAACCATATCTATAGGATTGGCCTTTCAACCTCACCAAACTGCCTACTGTGTATCAAAGAAGAAATTATGAACATGGTACATCTAGAATCATATCAAGCTTTGAAGATGTATACTAACATTGTCACCAAATACTGGGAAGATAGAAGGAGAATGACTTCATTGTCAATTCCTGTATATTAATCACACACACACATTTTTTGTGGAGTAGGTTTTTTCCTGTCTCTTACAGTTTACCAGTTACGCAAAAGTCATCCAGAATGAAGACGTCTTCAGAAGCTACTTCCATGAAATTCAAAATATACATTTTGTCATACAACTATCTTTAATATACATTATTTTAATTAAAATCTTTAGAGCCATCTTTGAGAAAATCAAAATATTTCAAATTTTTTCCATGTAAAGGGTAGTTTGGGGTGGAGGGATTTTACTCAGAGTCTTTGTGTCATATTCTTGGAAGATACTAAACTTAAAATACCATTGAAATTACTTAGATGAGTTGTAACACAACATCACTTACTTTTATTATTAATTTCAATTGATAGAACACATCACTGTCACAAAGTCCACCATATATGAGTATTAAAACACCACGTTTGGTATTTTACCGACTTTTGGTTTTTGAATTATCATATTCACATTTAGCATAATTATCTTCTCTCCACTTTTTAACAGTTTTCTGTATTTATGCTTCTTGTCAATGTCAGCGTTTTTCTGACACATGACACCATCACACATAATATTTTCATAGCACACTTAGCTATGTGTCACACAGTAAACTGAGTTTTTAAATGGAAACTAGAAATGAACTACAGCACCTATGCATAGCATCATAAACCCCCTATTGTAATGGTTCAGTTACTTATAGGTGAATCTGAACAAATACATTTTATATCATAAATTGAGCTATTACAATAATGGGCTTTTTAATTTCTCTGCAAAAGAATAACCACTAACAGTTACAATCTGAACCAAACTGTTTTATGAAGAGGAAGAGACGACCTCTTAAGCGGGCAAGGTTGCGGTCCACCCACCAGCCAATGAAAAGCTTCCTTGTAACACGGTTTTATTTACATCTCCTTTGAACTTAAAGTGAAATGATAACAGCATATAAGAATTCCATGAGAAACAAAAATTAGAAAACCAACGAAGGTTCCTTATATTTTCTATAAGTTTTTAAATCCGTAAATACTCCATTGGAAAATATATACTTCCAGTAGATTCTTACCCATTCTGGATTAGTAATAGGAAAGCAGATATCTTAGCAAAAATAGGAGCCAAAATTCAAAATAAAGTACAACCAAAAGTACCCTTTGTGTTGCTAATGTATAGTTAAGAAGAAAATCAATAATAATTATAAGCCTGCCTGGGTAGTGTGGTGGAGTGTGTCTGCCTCATATTCAACAGGTCATGAGTTCGAATCTTGTTTACCAGATAAGGTTTTTTGGTTTTTTTTTCCCTTATCCTGAGAAGATGAATGTCAAGTAACTTTGAGGCCGTTCGGTTTAGAGGAGAAAGAATACCTCAAAAAACTGCATCCTACATTTGGGAATCTCTGCCCTTCACAATCCATTTAGCATTGGTTTGCAGAGTTTAGAAGAGGAAGAAATTCCCTAGAAGATGAGGATTAGAATGGCCAGCCTCAACAACAATGAAAATGTGGTAAAAGTAGAGCATATGGTGTGCGAAGGTAAACACTGCACATATTATCAGATTCAAGATGCCCTGAAAATTGGATCAGCAGTGAGGACAATCCTTAAAGAAAATCTTCATGTCAGGAAGGTCTGCAGTCATTGGATCTCTCACTACCTCTAAATGAACAGCTATAGCATGTTTGCGGTGTTGCCAGAGAATGATAGAAAAATGTAATGGGGGAAAATCCAAAAATATATTTAACATTGTAACAGGGGATGAAAGCTGGATATACAATATAATCTGGAAACCAATGAATGTCATCAGTCTGGGTCTTCCCAGAGGATTCCCTAACAAAATTGAAGTGAGCAAGAAGGATTTGCACGAAAATTATCTATTCTTTCTTCTCAGTTAGCAGCCATATTGTGACAATCCTGCTTGAGGGACAGAAGATTACCTCTGCCAGATTGCACACCACAAAATGTCTGCCACAAAGTCTTCAATGATCTGAGAACAAAACATTCTATAACTGGTCTACATGGAATTTTGTTGCAATAAGACAATGCATCTGCCTACGGAGGGATATTTCAGTACTGTAGACAAGTAGTTGGCTTATTGCAGGTAGGGAGGGAGTGTGAGGTGAGGGAATATAGAGGGTGTCTGGTGACAGACAAAATGCAGTCAGGGTTTCCCTTGTTTTCATATGTAGCATTCCAATGTCAATCTTCCCTCAGTGTATCCTCGATTCTTAACATTCAGGCATATGCTAGACTAGGGTAGCAAATTTACATTAGAGTATTCCATCAAAATATGCTTACATACATGCAGCACTGTAACTTTCAAAGGTGAAGTAGGAAGTGAAATGAGAGGGATTGAGAGTGGGAAATTTAATGTTCTATTGGAATCCAGCCAAGCATTTACCCAGTGGAAGGGAAAACTATGAAAAAACCCTGAAAAAATAGCTGGTCATCTTATGGTTTGAAGAGGCCACCTGAACATAGTGTCAGGAACTACTACTTAACCCATATCACTCAGCCATTGTCTAATACCATGGATAAGTGCTTGCATATGATAGACCCTGCCCTTTCTTATACTTATATTTGTTTGTCAATTCTGATTTTAAGTTCCCTTCTTGTAAGCTATTTTCCTAATTTATTATATTTTAATTTATTGCTATAATCATTATTTGGTAACACTAAAGTCCTTTCCATTTCTCTCCTACTGTCTCTCCACTTTATAACAATCTTTTATTCAATTTGTCACTTTTAATGATGTTTCTAGTGTTACTTTGTTACTTTCCAGCTGAGTAATTCCTAATTCAAATACACATCACAGATATTAACTTCCACACACCAAACCTTGTAATATGTAGTTCAGAAAACTGAATTCTTATCCATAGCTGAGTCTTAGATATGTTACTCTCAATAGCTTAGCTTCAAAATGCTTATGCTACAAAGCAGAAGCCAAAAAACACTTTTTCAATCAACATGATCTGCAGCACATTCTGATTCTTGAAGCAGAATAGTGGAGCAGGATCTAAAGTCTCTACAATAAAGAAAGAAAGAGCTGAGATAGTTTGCAATAGCGAGGTGCCAGGAATTTTGTTATTTTAAGAAGGGGAGCAGGAAATGTGTGATATAGGATGGAACAGATTACCCTCCAGTAAGGCAGGAAGCTTAAAGCAACATTCCAGCAGAGAGGAACTTCTTGGTTACTGGCAATGAGCCATAACAGGTAAGGTGAGAACTGATTGTAAAACAGAAATGATTTAAAGTGATTTTCAAGTTGTAAATTGCATAACATGTGTAGCGCTGGGAATATGCAACTAACTCATGTGAGAGGAATACCAATGTTAGAGCGCCATATATATCAATAAATTCAATTACAGGTAAATAGTTATTTTCAAATGCTGCATACTCTATCCCCTGAGTTTGTTGGCCGCACCATGGCCAAGTGATTAGACCACTCGCCTCTCACCTAGATGGCCTGGGTTTGATCCCAAGTGACAGCATGTAAGATTTGTGGTGGACAAAACGGTGCTGGGGCAGGTTTTCTCCGGGTACTCCAGTTTCCCCCGCCATCTCATTCCACCGGTGCTTCATCATCATTCATGTATCATTAGTGTCACCACCTGCGGTGCCATAAGTAGTTAAAGCGGGTGTTAAACACTACAAAAAATGAGTTTGTTTTTCAGAGTGAGACTGACAACAGTGAAGTGGCAATACAACAGAAAGAGCAGTAAGGAACAGCTAGACACAGCAACAAAGGACATAAGACATAAATGTTCATTTGCCACCGTCATCTACCTCTTTCCTTCACCCCTCCCCTTTTCGTCAAAGAGACAGCCACAGTCTGCATAGCCAACAAGAGGATCCTTAATTTCATTTACGGTGAAAACTAAATCCATGTTTTAGTGTGCTTCAAATACCTATCTCATAACTCTTTTAAGATGAATTCAAAGTGTGTTATTGATACAATCCTGAAATCTATTTAATCTACTAAATCAGGCCTTGTGCCCATCACTAAATACATCAAACAGTCATTGAGTCCTCTGTAAGGTTGTTTAATGAAATTTTTCTCATTCTCTATAGGGGTGCATATTTCTCTGAAATCAGGATAATCTGGATAACAGCTTTTCAATGCAGGACTTTTGATGAACTCTAATTATGTTATTCTTTAAATCTAGTCTTGACAACTTTTTGAGGTCATCAACTTGGAATTTTCTGATTCCAGTTTTGTCTTTTTGTATTTAAAATATATCATTAACAAAAAGAAACACTAATATGGTGTATCATTTTCTTCATATTTTGGCATACAAGCGTCATGTGGAGAACAACTGAAATCACTATTAATCATAAATTCATTAAACAGACCACTCCAACACCTATGGCTTTGTTTCATTCCATATAGTGATTTGTTCAACTTACAAGCATATGCTTCATATCTCATGTCTTCTGGAAGGTCTATGCATATTTCTTCCTTCAATTTACCATGTAAAAATGCAGTTTTCACAATAGCACTTTCTTGGTTTGCTATACATAACATGGTTCTCAAGGTAAATTTACCAACTGTAGCATAGGTTTCATTATATTCTGAACTCTCACACCTGGTCCTCAAAAACATCTTCTTTCTAACATATATCTTTCTAAATACCCAGGGACTGTATATGATTTCTCTTCTGGGGACTTTACCACAACTGTCCAAGTGTAATACTTCATATGTGATTTCATTTCCTTGTTTATTGCTTCTAACCATTTCTCTTTATCTTCTGACTCTAAAGCTTTCCTTTCAGTTCTTAGTTCATTATTTTGCAAAAGTATTTCTATGTTTAAAGTATTAAATTAATAACCATAATCTCTCAAATAAATTGGTTATCTCCTAATGTTTTATCTCAGTATATCTGTATATTCTTCTACGAATATAAAACTTCTTGTCCATTTTCTACAAAAGAAAATAAACTCTCTGGTGCTATAGCCCGTACAGGGCCTGGGCCTGCCAACCTGACTGCTGGCCTCATGCTCACATAAGGTAGAGGTGGGAAATCATCCAACCAATATGACATATAATGCATTCCCCGACAAGAAAGTAGCTTTCTGGATCAGAACCACTGCCTATCACAATTTGTCATTTTCCTCAGGATGCTGTGTAGTCTTAGTTTTGCTTCCAATAATTTCAGATTTCTGATCAGCCTGTCAAATATTAAAAAGAATTCTTTTAGTCCATTATTTTCATTGTATTTAATATTAACAGTCCCCTTCTCAATAGAAGTTGTAATCAGTACCTACATGCTGAAATGCATCTGTAAACTTCTGAATAGGCTGCGCTGTTGCAGAGTGGTTAGAACACTTGTCTCTCACCTAGACAGCCCGGGTTCGATCCCAAGCAACCACATGTGAGATTTGTGGTGGACAAGTGGCACAGGGGTAAGTTTTCTCTGGTTTCCCCCACTTGCATTCCACCGGTGCTCCATCTTCATTCCATGTATCACCAGTATCATTGCCTGCAGTGCCACAAGTAGTAAAAGCGGGCATTGAACACTACAAAAAAACTTCTGAATACTTGTGTATGCTGTGCCTCAATCCTTAATTGTTAAATACAAATCATTTATACATTACACAATTATATTCTTGGTTTTTAAATTTTTTAGCTTGGTCTTAAGATTTTATTGTAGCAATTTTTTTTCTAGAATCTCTAACAAGGAATGTTCTACTCAAGCTTATTTCTGAATACCTAATTATTAAAAGTTTCCCACAGGTAATGTTATATTTAGCAGGTGGGGAGGCGCCATTGAGTTCAAACCCACCTAAAACTACTATTAAAAACTATTTATTAAATTTATGTCAAACCAATATGGGATAACAGTGGGTGTACTGCTAGTAGAGCATTTACAAAGCTGCATGGTAACTGTAGGATACCTAATGCTAAGTTTATCTCTAACCACTTCCCCTCAACAATTTTTATGATTACAGGCATGGTCCAACAGTATTACATCAAAATTAAATAACTCAGAAGTTTGAGACAAGTGAAGTAGTTCAAGTATAATAGTTGAAAATGAGTCGGATCTCAACTGAAGAAGAGGGCTAACACCCTTGAAACATATGTTTTGAAAAATTTCATTTTAAGTGAGGTGAGTATCACTATTCTGACTCATTTTCAACTATTATAGTACTACATCAATTTCCTTTTCATAGAACACAACATTTTTTCTAAAACTGCAAACTCATTAATCCCCTAGTTTTTCTTGGATGACTGAAAAAAGGAAATAGCTATAAAGTGTACATTTGGCATAAAAATGGGAACACAGGGCCTTCTATTAAGAAGAATCCTAAAACTTAAAAGGCAAATCTCAGAGTATACCTAGCACTGTCTTAATGTGAGATAGATACTTTTAAAATTAGATTGAATTGATACCTTTTCTATTAGATCACAGATGACAGAATTGTTGAAAAATTCTATAGGTGTCCATTCAATTCCTTCCCTTACATATTCTTCTTGTTCTTCCTTCAATGTTGTTTCCATAACTACTTGATGCAATTTTTCATTACAAAAATTTATGATAAATTGTTCAAAACCATTTCTCTCGAACATTTCAAAACCATAAACATCCAATATTCCAAGTACTTTTCTTTTTCCGTAACGTTTAACCTGAAATAGTAGACAACAAATTTATTATAAAACTAAAAATGTTTAAAACAGTTTTACTGGCTAAGCACAGGAGGCAGTCACATTTGTAAAGAAACCAAGAAATTCATGTTTCTTTCCTTTAATGATCCATTACAGGACAAAAATTAGGTACAACTTTTTTTTTCTCTCCTTTCTCTTTTACGATCTTTTCTCTTTTCTTCTCTCTATAGCCATTTTAATTTAAATGAATTTGGTAAATTGCTATCCCATGTAGTAATTGCAATTATGGCAGTTTTATCAGTTATACTAATATAATTTAGTAAGCATAATATTCATGAGCTTACTGAAAACAACAAAGTTGCTAAAGTAAATAAGAAAGAATTAAGTAAACTTTACAAAAATTTTATTATTTATAATTCATTCAAAATATGCAAAAGTTTTTGCTATAATTTACAAGAATAATAGTTTACGTTAGATAATTGCTGATTAATAATGTTTATATTCCAAACTTGAAAAGGAAATGAAAGAAACAGAAAATGTAATAATAAAGTGCTCAACAAAATTTATTTTGTTAATTCCAATTCAATAAAGCAGTAAAATTAAATGTGTATTTTTTACTAGCAGTAATAGAAGTCAGAAGTAATCTCAAATAAATTCAGTAGTAGTTAGGCACCTAATTACTTCTTTATAATCATTCCCAAGTTACAATAAACATTCTTAGAATTAGAGAAGAAATCTGAAGGTTTTTATGACCAAATTAATCCTTCTTTTCTTAAAGTCTTTCATTTTTAGACCTTAAATACTAAAATAATCTACATTTTCATATTTATTGTATGTGTCTGATCTTAACTTTGTTGTCTATGATGATGATGATGATGATGATGATGATGATACTTTATTCACCTTTCGATTTATGCATAAATCATGACTTCATCAGTAGGGTAGAGCAAGGCTATAACAAACTTTGTTACTGTACATACATTGAGTGTAGCCAATATCTTGTCTTATGCTTGCAACACTGCTGCAAGTTAGTGTAGAAGCAACTGTGCAATAATTTAGTGGTTACTGCTCCAGTTTTGGACTGGTAAGAAGAAAAGCATTTGAAGGTAAGCATTTTTAGCAAAAATAAATATTTCTTCTCATGAACATCAGGGAGCAATGCTAGTTTGTTATAACAGAAACTTGTGTGCTTCAGAGGAGTTCTCCTTTAAAGGTGCATAATTTTAAAACAGTGCATTGGGGGTTATTCCGCTCAATAGTTTGAGGCTGCTGCATTCACTTATTTTTTCTGTATTATTTATTGTAATTGTTTATATATTTTTACGTTATGAGAAAAGCCTGTATATTTATGTATTTCAGATGATTCAAACTTATAAAAGCAATTGCCCAGGTAAAAAAATTGAAAGGCTAAGATATGGATAATGGCGCCACAAAATGATCTTCAAGGGGACCCCAGTTTATGAGGAGCAGCAGGTATTTTCAATGTGCCTTTTTTCATACTAAAAGACTGCATAAATGAAATAAAAACAAGAAATACATTAGGAGATGAAGCTACATTTACAGGAATTGGTCAATCTACCATTTTTACCAAAAATGAGGAGAAAAATCAGGCTGAAATATAAATATATAGCTGGTCATGGATTAGCTGTACATCACAGCAAATTAGAAAAGACAAATCGTCTCACCTCGGATGAAAATTAAGAAGAAATTGTGATTAAATGCAGGTAGCAAATGGAGAATGGAACAAACAATACACTTGCCAAAGAGATAAAAATTAGTGAACCTGCAAATGATGAAGAGGATATTCACCCTGCTGCTGTAGAAAATGAGGAAGAAAATATTTGTTGTGGGTAATGCAACCTAAGAGACTTATCATTTAAGTCCATGTTAAAAGGCAATTGAATTAAATGTCAGAAGTTTGGAACATGGTACCATACAGTATGTGTTGGTGCTGGAAGAAAAAAAAATCTGATGTGTTACACTCATAGGACTTTCTCTAGCTCTTCTACAAATTTGTTACATAAGATTATTCTTCTTCCACCTTGCTAATCGAGATAATCATTAGCAGAATGTTCTTACTACTTAGTTCCTTATAAGTAGAAAGAAAATAAGGGAATACACTAGGCTAAACCAATAGTCAAATGTTTTAAAAGCTGTCGTTATTCGATTGTCATAGCAAATTGCTTCCTTGCTTGGCCAGGTGTAGAACAAAAGAAAAACGGACACTTTCTGTCTGAGAAAAGTATTAGTACTTACAACTGAAGCAAAAAACAAGGAATATCTCGGAATATCTCCACAACAAAAATGTAAAGGACATAAATTGTGTGTTTTGATGAGATCAACATGTTCAGTATAGTAAGTTTTTGTCTATCTCTTACTGTTTAGCAGTTAAGCAAAATTTAGCAAAATTCATCCAGAATAAGGAGCACTTCAGAGGCTATTCCCAGAAAATTCAAGATATACATTTTATTTGTGATGTAAATACCTTTAATATACAGGATTTTAATCAAAATCGTTAAGAGCCATTTTTTAGAAAATCAAAATTTTTGAAAATTTTTCCATGTAAAGGGTAGTTGGGGGTGGGGGGATTTTCTTGAAAATCTTCGTGTCGCATCCTTGGAAGATACCAAATCTAAATACTAAATTTAGTGTTTAACGGCCTTTTCGTTTTTGAGCTATGCTGTCCACAGAAACCACACAGACAGACAGACAGACACATACACACACACCTTTTTCTGAAAATGCTTTTTTAGGATTCAGGGGGTCCTAAAAATGTATTTCCGGTGAAATCTCGGTATCGAATTTTTGGGTGGAATACAATACTTCCTCTATACACTATGTACATAGTACGTATAGAGAAAGTAAAAAATGTTTACCTATGGCAAGTGTCATGTTTTGTGATTTTCTTCTTTATGCACATTTGAATTCAATGTTTTTTCTGTGGATTATTTCTGTGAAAAGATTATTTAATTATTATCAAATACTCCCACAACAATCAGTTGAACTTTGAATATTACAGCATTCCCGTTTCCTTCATTGCCTAATTTTGGTCCAAAATCGAAATGAGTGAAATAGCCCTGCTCTACCCTATATATATTTATAAGCCAGCCAAAAGAGAGTAAAGTCCTGCAATGGGAATGGAAAGTTGAACTATGGCAATGATGCAATTCAAACATCTGAAAATGCTGTACAGTCTGATATCCTCTAGAGCACGTCACCTTGTATTCACATTGTTAGTGAGAGGATGTAAAGAAAATAAGAGTTGTTCATTAGCAAGCTGGAAGTGTTATTTATAATGTTATTTACGTTTTGTAAGAGGAGAAAGAAGGCCGAAAAATAGCTATTACAAATACCACTGAACATGGCTTGTGCTTCTACTGGATTTAATAAGACAGCGAAATAGATTTAAGATTAGGAAGGAATACCAGTTTGGAGAAAGTGCGGTGAGCAAAATTAAATCACTTTGCAAGATTGCATAATATGGACTAGTGCATTATTAGAAGAACATGAGGAAAATTATGAGGTTAAAAATCTGATGTTACATTCATTTGACTTTTCATGTAAAGGACAGTTTGTGATTGGGAGATTTGGTTAAAATTCTTCCTGTTGCATCCTCAGAAGATGCTGAACATAAATATCAAGCTTGGTATTTTAACAGAATCTCCATTTTTGAGTTTTGATGTTCACAGACACATACGCACGCTTGCAGACCTATTTCTGAATTTTTTTTTCTATTTATTAACTCAGAGGTCCTCAAACTGTGTATTTTCTGTGAAATCTTGGTATCTATTCTTACTGTAATTCATGTAATTACCTAATGACGGATAATAAATTATTATTATTATTATGTATGTGGTGGAGAAAGTAAACAGAAATCTCTATACTACAAAAATGATTACAATTTTGCAAGAAAGATTTATCTCACAGGGTTAGAAAACGGTGAAATCTATTACATTTTGATTTAAAAAGTATAAATATAAAAGGAGTTTACTAAGAGGATGTTCTGATGTTATGGCCCAAAGAACATTGTTTCTTAGCACTCTTAGAAGAAATGAATGCTGTGAAAACACAATAAAAAATAATGCAATTTGGATTCACAACAACTATACAGTTTACAAATGTTGGTGGAATGATTAATATTCCTGGAGCAAGGTAAAGAACTAAAGACAGTACTAAATAGTTTGTTATCGTCCATGCTGGTTGGGAGATAGGATTTATTCCAGGTTTTAGCTTCTTTTAAGACTCCAAGTCACGCATATTTCACAGAGAGAGAGAGAGAGAGAGAAGAGAGAAGAGAGAAGAGAGAGAAGAGAGAGAGAGAGAGAGAGAGAGAGAGAGAGAGAGAGAGAGAGAGAGAGAGAGAGAGACACAAAAAATGGGAAAGTGACTTACAAGTAGATACTGTTCGAGCTGGTGTAATGTATGCAGTGTTCTACTCATTACTGTTTTCCTAAATGCACTGTACAGAGGGGAGGGGTGGCCATTATGCTTACAAGTGTCACCCTCCGATGCAGGACTACACTCACCTTGGTCATGTTATACAGTAGCATGTACAATAGCAGTATTTATAAATTTATATTTTTAAATTCTTGAATGTTGAAGGGTATTTGCTCTAAGAGAGCTTTAGTTAGTGAAGTTTAAATTTGCTGTAGACCAAATCTTTATAATGTCCAGGTAATATATTGTACAGGTTGGTTCCACCATGGGAAATGTTACTGTGACTCTAATTTGTATGGCACATGGTGGTATGTTTATAATTTAAAGATCTAGTATTGTATATGTGATACATATTATTTATTTTAAAGAGATTCCTGTTTTTGTTAACAAAACATGTTATTTCAACTATATATAAATAAGGGGGAGGTAAGATATGTAATTCCTTAAATACCATTAAGATTGGTGCTTTCACAAGAACTTGCTTTTTTAGTTTTAATATTTTCTTTAAAGATAGCATATAAATTTATGGACATGTCCCATTTTGGAATATCATAGGTTAAAATGGAGTGAACATATCCAAAATGCACTTGTGGTACACAGTTAATTTGCTACTCTGATTGCATAGCATTATTGTTGGCTAGATAATCAATATGTGCATACCATTTTAGCTCCGAATCTGTCCTAACTCCTAAAATTTGTTTCATTGCCTTTGCTTATGGGGTGACTAGTTATGCAAATCTATAGTTGTTTATAAGTTTTACCTGGGCAGACATTTATAAAAGTTGTCTTATCTTATTTTAAATGGAGCTTATTTTCTGCCAAACAATTAGGCACGATTGTGTTCTTTTGATTTATATAATTTTCCAGGACAGAGAGATTATGGTTTCTAATATTGGTGTCATCTGCAAATAAAGTTATTCATGCATCATGAAATCTGATGGCAAGCTATTTATATAAATTAAAAAGAAAAAGGGTCCCAAAATTGATTCTTGTGGAATTCCATCTTTTAGAGGTATTGAAATAGAATGGCAACCATTTACTTCCACATGCTGTATCCTTTAGTTAAGATAGAACTTAAACCAATCATTTGCCATACCTTTTATGGTGACTTTATTTTGTTTGTCCAATAATATTTTATGATTGACTGTATCGAAAGCCTTCAGAAGATTTAAAAATGTTCCAATTGCTTACAAAATATGGTCTGTTGCTTTAAGGATATCACCTACGAATAGATGTAGAGCATTCATATGGACTTACCCTTTAGGAAACCAAACTGAGAGTGGCTAATCATATTTCTCAAGAAAGGATACCATTCTATTATACATTATCCATTCTAATATCTTCGAGAACACAGACAAGATTGAGATAAGTCTATAATTTTCAAGATTATCCCTGTCTCCTTTTTACTTACTCTATATGTACTATGTACATAGTATATAGAGAAGGTATTGTATTGCACCAAAAATTTGATACCATGGTTTCACTGGAAATATATGTTTTGAGACCCCCTGAATCCAAAAAAAAATCATTTTTAGAAAAATGTCCATATGTGTGTCTGTCTGTGTGCGTGCATGTGTGTGTGTGTGTGTGTGTGTGTGTGCGCATGTGTGTGTGTTTGTGTGTGACTGTGGGCAGCATAGCTCAAAAACGAAAAGTCCGTTAAATACCAAACTTGGTATTTAAGTTCAGTACCTTCCTAGGATGCGACACAAAGATTATCAAGAAAATCTCCCCATCCACAACTACTCTTTACATGGAACTTTTTTCGAAAATTTTGATTTTTTCAAAAATGGCTCTAATGATTTTGGTTAAAATAATGTATTTTAAAGATATTTACCTCACAAAGTGTATATCTTAAATTTTCTGGGAATAGCCTCTGAAGACTACTTTATTTCAGATGAATTTTATGGAACTTTGCATAACTGGCAAACCGTAAGAGATAGACAAAAACTTACTTCACAAAAAATGTAGAGCTCGTTGACACACTGAATTTATGTTATGAAGATTTTTTTTTGTGCAGTGGATCATTTTTGAGATATTCCCTTGTTATTGGTTTCAGCTTTAAAAACTTATTCATAGGGGAATTTGTCAACTCCTGTCTATAGAAATAAAGGAACTTCAATCACATAGCAACCAACTTTTGACTAATATTTTAGCCTACGCTACTCCCTTATTTCCCTTCAACTTACAAGGAAACAAGTAATAAAACTATTTCTGCTAATTTTTTCGCGATTAGCATGAAGTAAAAAGAAGCATAAGCTTTTTAACAATAATTTGTTGCAGAGATATAGAGAAAGTCATGTGAATGGAACACATCAGATTTTTTGAAGATAGGAAGTACAATGGAACCTCACATATGTTTTCAAGGGAGACTACTAAAATACTGTATAAATAAGAGAACGTGTAACTGATTTTCTCTTCTGGTATGGGCATTTTAATTACATACAAATAAAATTATTGTATACACTGTGCACTTTACAAGGTTTTAAAAAAATCTTCCAATTTTTTTCTGCTTTTTTGGATTTTTCTGTACAGTCATACACAGTTGATTATAAGCACTAATCACTTTAACATCTTCATCACCAAGGCTTTGTGAAGGCAGAAATCGTCATATTATTTCTAGGGCTTGAATTGCCTTGTGCGCACTAGGAACACTTTCATAATATTCCTCTTGATCACCATTATCAGAGTCATCAGATGAATCTCGAGGAACAATTTCTGAAAGAATCTCACTGTCACTTTGGATAGCACAGGTGGAGAAATCTTGAACACAGAACACATATTCTTCAAAATCCACATCACTTTCCAAATGACTCCATTCTGAGGGGCCTGGAAAGTGGTTTCCTCTTCCACTTCCTCCTCTTCAACTTCTTCTTCGCCTGTCTCCTCTGCTGTTCTCTTTGGGATCTCAGCTTTAGCGAAACACTTTTGGATGGATTCAGATTTTACCCTGTCCCAGTTGCACCTAATGAAATTTATAGCCTGCAACTAAACAAAAGCACATTAAATCATATTGTAGATGTACATGTGATAAATAGAATTTAAATTTAATTTAAGACTGCATTCCATAGTTTATGGAAAGAAAAGACAGTACAAACCTGGAGTACATTTATCTTCGCCACATCCATCCCTGCATCAATATCAGCAACCACACGCACCAGCAGCTTCCTATACTGGACCTTCATGGCTGCTGTTATACCCAAATCAAGTGGTTGTGTGCGAATGGTGCACTTTGGTGGTAGAAAGGCAAGTTTTATATTACTAAAACTCAACACATTCAAGAATAAATGCTACCAACAAACAACAGGACTAGCAATTGTGGAATCTTCTATCACAATTCCTAGCCGATCTATACATGAATAATTTTGAAACACACATCACTGAGACATTCCCACGTATATACAAAAAATGGTATAGGTATGTAGATGGTGTCATTGCCATAGTTCCAGAAAAACTCGTAAACAATGCACTCAAACTTCTTAACTTAAAAAACAAATCCATTCATTTCACTATAGAGACCAAACAGGAAGGAGTCCTACCATTCTTAGACATCAAAATAATAAGAACAGAAAAGCACAACCTGATGTTTGGAATACATAGAAAATCTACAAATACAGATAACTACATAAAGTTTGATAGCTACAACCCCACAACACACAAATATGAATCCTGAATTGTTTAATGTATAGATTAGTACACATTCCCATGGAGAATAGTGAATACCTAAAGATACTCCAAACAGCTACCAACAACGGCTTCCAGAAAAGTGCAGTAGACAAGAGAAAACATAAATACAAAAAATCTGATGTGTACCATTCACATGACTTTCTCCATATCCCTGCAACAAATTATTCTTAAAAAGCTTATACTTCTATTAACTTCTTGCTAATCAGTAAAACATTAGCAGCAATAGCCATATTACTTGCTTCTTTGTAAGTAGAAACGAAATAAGGGAGTACCATAGGTTAAAGTGATAATCAAAAGCTGGTTGCTATGTCACTGAAGTTCTTTGTTTGTATGGACAGCAGTTGACAAATTCCTGTATGAGAAATGTGTAAGTTTTTCATACCAGAAACCAAAAATAAGGAATGTCACAAAAACGACGAACTCCACAAAAAAATGTATATAACATAAATTGTGTGTTTTAACGTGCTCTACAGTTTTTGTCCATCTCTTACGGTTTAGCAGTTATTCAAAATTTAGTAAAATGCATCCAGAATAAACTACTCTTCAGAGGCTATTCCCAGAAAATTCAAGATGTACACTTTATTTGTCAGGTAAATATCTTTAGTATTCAAAATTTTAATCAAAATCGTTAGAGCCATTTTCGAGAAAATCAAAATTTTCGAAAAAAGTTCCATGTAAAGGGTAGTTGGGCATGGGGGGATTTTTTTCAAAATCTTCTTGTCGCATCCCTGGAAGATACTAAACTTAAATACCAAGTTTGGTATTTTACCTAGTTTTCGTTTTTGAGTTATCGTGTTCACAGACACATGGACACACACACGCTTTTTTTTAGATAAAGAGGACTCTAAAACATATATTTCCGGTGAAATCTCGGTATCGAATTTTTTGGTGGAGTACAATATATTCTCTATACACTATGTACATAGTGCCTATAGAGAAAGTAAAAATTGAACAGCATAACATACAACCACTCTACAGAACCTCAGTGACCAACCTCAGTTCACAAAATTCACTTATCATCCTTGGGCACACAACAAACTACATAAAATCTTCAGGAATTATAACATCACCTTAGCTCCAAAAAACAACTACAGCATTCAGAAACTGCTGTGCAGAGATTTAAAAGATCCTATCCTTGCAAACAAAAAACTGGGAATTTATGAAATTAAATGTTCAGACTGTAATGAAGTATATATAGGAAGGACAAAGAGAAGTTTGGAGACTAGATTAAAGGAACACATGAAAAACCTAAAATACAAGCAAACAGAAAAAATCAGCAGTTGCCTATCATTTTTGGACATCAGGACACAAAATCACACTGAATATAAAACTGTTAAAACCAGGTATAAACTCAGAATTAGATGTCTGGGAGAAGATCTATATCATGAAGAAAAAGAGCCATATCACGAATTTTGATTTACCACCACACAGCAACCTCTGGAAGTTCATAGATCCAGCAACAGATACCTCCACAAGTGATACACCACCACCCCCATTGTTGACACCAACGAAGCAAGATTTAGTCGGAATTAAGGGTTGAAAATGGAACAAGTGTTCCCGAAACTGGTGCCAGTAAGTAAAAATAAGTATTGTTTGTGTTATAAAAACCAACTCAAATTCTTTTGATTTTTCGTTAATAAATGTTTATGTTTAGAAGAAAATGCTCATACAGGTATTATTAGACATTTTAATTAAGGGGTGAGTTTTTCATAAAGGTTAATACAGGCTACAATTATTACACAAATTGTGAAGTAAAGGAGTGAATAAACAAATGGTAAACAATTACCTTGTATAAGAGTAGAGAAAGGCAATATTTGGAACATAGTGGGTTACAGGAGATATGGAGGAGAAGAAAAAAACAATGTGAATAATTTCTGAAAATCGGTATGAAAGAGTTTGAGGAAACACTAGAAGCACAAAAAATATTTTGTAAGGTAGCCAAATGAAGATCTTTAGTTTTCTATATACTGATGAAAGGTTGGTGGAGAAGGGAAAAATACATAGACATAAAAAAGAGGAGCGTTAAGGCATTGCATGGGTGAGAGTAGGAGTATGGAGGCTAGAAGCTCTAATGCCGTATGCAATGCAAATGAAGATCTGGAACACATAGGTAATATTTAAATGCAAAGGAATTGAAATTCAGAGAAAAAACCTCAATAAGAAATGATTTAGTTTAGTACAAAATATGGCTATAACTGAATGTTCAATAAAGGTGGTAAGAAGATAGGACAATACTTGCACAAAGTGAAAAACAAAAGGTCATGGACAGTAAACAGAAGTTAAAGAACAAATTACAAATGAGACAACAAACTATAATTAAGGAATTATTGCAAACCATGAGTGTGACTGGTAAAGACCCAGAGCTGAACACCAGTCATATTCTCTTGTATATAGCTTAGCATAAATAAAAATATAAAGATTGATTTCTTTTTTTGTTGAAATATTAAAATGGTATTCTAAAGAGAAGTACCTCAATAGTGAATGACAGCATACCCCTTTCATATGGTGTATCCTTCTGCTTATGTGTGTCAAACAAGCTTAGACAAAACAATATCATTTGGCCTTGAATGTAAGTTGCAATAACTTCACCTTTTTTTTATAGTGCTTAACAGTCACTTTTACTACTCAGTCACTGCAGGCGATAACCTCACCTTGGAAACGTGTGACTCAACCCCTGGAAAATTCCCTTGGAGTAACTTTAAATGCCAACGGCCATCATTTATTTAATTATTTTCTCAAGGTATTTTAGAAATCACATCTCTATTAATCTTTATTACGATAACATTTTAATTGACTTAAACTATATGATAAACATGTCTGTCATTTAAAAGTTATTTTATAAGGTAAGTACAGTACCTTTGCTTTGTAAGAAATAATTTTTTACTTATATATAATTATTTTCTCACCTTAGTACTTTCATTAATTCTGTTAACGAGCCAAGTGAACAGACGACTATAAAGAGCTTTGCACAGAGAGTCACGTGCATATGTAGCTTCACTGGCACTTAAATCAGCACTTACAAAATCTTGACCTTCTTCAAGGGTACGGGAAGTCATAGCTCCTGGTAAAGAGCTTTGATCTGTGCCAACCAGCTCACACACATCATACAATTCTGTAAACCAACAAAAGCTATAGTATTAAGTATGTTAGTTTTAAATGAATAGAAGAATGAGTGAATCAGTCTTATAGAAATTAATTACTCCCATTCTTAGTAATTTTAATTCTTTACATATTTATAATATATGAAATTCAAAGAGACACATAAAATTGTATGAAAGAAATATATGACACTGATAGAAAGAAACTATGAGCTGTAATGTGCCGAAAGGTGTTATTTCCAAGGCTTTTAGTTATTTTCTGCTCCCAATGATAGCATTGTCATAACTCATTCTGGTGGAAAGTGTTGGTATTTCATTGCTTAGTTGCACGTATATTAGAGAAAATTATTTTTGCCCCTCTCAGAATGCTATATAAAACTGAAAATTTCAATTTTATAAAATTCTCTGAGCAAATAATGTGAATTAGTATGAAATCTGTATATAAAACCTGAAAACAAATTTAGTTTGTTTTCCATTACCTGAGGGTTATAACAAGTTCACATGACTAATTAAAAAAAAACTTCATGCAAGGTACTTTTTTTTGAATGCTATTAAACATAATGTACATACAGTTCTTTAATGTCTATGGCATTTAAATATACCATGCTACTTCTCTAAGCTCAATGAACATGTTTATAATACACAGTTCAATGAAATGTGGCAACAAGGTTGGTAGCACTTCTTAATAATTGTGTGTGCTTTAAGGAGATTTGTGCATGTGCAACTGGAATGACACAATTGACTTATGGACCAAATACAAATAGATTGTGCACCACTTAAAGGTATGCATGATGATAAAGCTCCTTCTCCTGCACTGTTTCCAATGAACTCTCCATACATCTCTACAATTTTACATTAATGTCACTAGATGGTAGATCCCTGCAGCAGAAGTCTGGTTGCTAGATGTCTGCATTATTACTGTTACTTAAGTATTATCCTGCCTTCTAGTGACCTTGTCAGAGGTAGATAAACGAGTGCAAAAATGTATATTTCAGACTATAAATATTCCCTACTGCAATTTAATTTACACATTGCTTAGTTCTTGTCTTAGAATGCTGTACTTAATGATGTAGACAACAAACATATGTATAAGCTATCCTTCTTTCGTAAGACATACATACACAACATTGCAATCCTATTATGAGATTAGCCTTTTTCCCCAACTCTAGGATGTAGATCAAGTCAAGAATTATATTTATTCATACTTATTAATACATTTATTTACAAATAATAGCTCTGACAATGAATTTTCAGAGGTGTCAGTTCTGCATAATTTACAATTACATATCTGTTTCCAAGGCCCTACTCATACACAATGCTAATTATATTTGCAATGTTACATTATTACCAGTATTTTTTGATTGCATGAAATCCTGCTCTGCATAGAAGGTGTGAGTAATAAGGTATCTTTTTAATTCTGAATTAAACTTGTTTTTGTTCATTTGCAATTCTTTTATAGAAGAGAGAAGTGAATTAAACAAAACTATTCCTTTGCAGTAAACCCCTTTTTGGAATGACTGCATATTATTTGTTGGTCTAGGTAAGTCTTACCTATGTCTGTTCCCTTTGTTATGAATATCTGCATTTCTTGTAAACCTTTCTGTATTATTTATTACGAATGACAACATGGCTAAAATATATTCATAGGCTAATGGTAAAATTCCAAACATTTTGAAAAGTGCAGCAAATTGCTTGTCTTTCCCCTGACATTATTCTTATTACTTTTTTTTTTTTTGCATAATTAGCACTTTTGTAGCATTTACTGAATTTCCCCAAAATATTATTTCATAGGTCATCAATGAATGAAAATATGCATAATAAGCTGTTTTTAGTATGCTCTTATTTATAGGCTGAATTAAAATCGGATTGCAAAACATGGAGATCTCGGTTTGGATAAGATATAATCAATATTCTGTTTCTAATTCATGTATGCAATCTGATTATTTTCACATTCTATCCTTAAGTCTGCCACGTTTTTATGCTTTGTGCAAAAATTAATGTAGTTAGTTTTTTCAAAGTTTATGTGAATTTTGTTACTTTCAAACAAATTATTTACTGTGTTGAAGATTTTATTAGATGAATCTGGGAGCTGACTGACATTGTGTTCTTTAATTATAATGTTATTCGCAAAATGAACTGGATATGCATTATTGTTTATTACTACAGGTAGATCATTTATATACACTAAAAATAATAAGGGACCCATAATAGAACCTTGTGGGACACCATGCTTTATTTCAGACCATTCAGAATATGCATTGCTATTATTTGAAGTATTTATTAAAATCTTTTGCTTTCTGTTTGATAAGTAAGATATAATCCATTGATACCCTTCGTCCTTAATATCATAGTGTGATAATTATAGAAGTAAATAAATACCTTTGTAAATACCCCTACCTTTGATAGATCACAGAATATTCCTAGTGAATTAAGTTTGCCATCTTAATTGCTTAAGATCTTCATTAGCTAACTTGAAAATGGCTTCACTGGTTGATTGCTCTTTGTGAAACCAAACTGCTCTTTTGCTAAAATTTTTTAAACATAAAAAGCTGTAAGTAAAGATATTGGTTTAGTTTGACATTTCTGAGATTTACCATTTCTTGTATAATGGCTTAATGATTCAATATTTTAATCTGTCTCAAAATATCCCTCTTAAGAAGGCTATGTTACATATATGACTTAAAGGTTTGCAAATAATGTCACGACACACCTTTAATGTTTTTGTGTTTATTTTATCGTATCCGAATGAATTTTGGCTTTTGAGGGATTGCATTACTTTTTTTTATTTTGGTTGCACTTGTGGGTACCATCTCTAAGGATATAAAATTTTCCATACAGGATTCCTGAAGGTATGAAATTAGATCTCTCTTAGACTGTTTCTTGGTCAGTAAATTTTCTGCCACCTGAATGAAATATTCATTAAATCTGCTGGGGATCATTTGTGGTCACTTGGTTTACTTTAATTTCTGTCATATCATCTTTCGAGTGACATTTACCAGTCTCTTTTTTATTACTGTTCCATATAGTGCTAGGCTTATTGTGATAGGACTGTATTTGTTTTTCATAACCAAGTTTTTTAACTGCATTTATAACCCTTTTTAGAATTCTGCAGTACATTTTATAGTGTTGTTTATGTCCACCACAACTTATGTATCATTATTATCATTGTTTGTCATCTCTGTTGTTGTTGTTGTGAGCAAACGTGGCACCCAATGCACAGACAGCTTTCTCATGTCTAAATGTTGATTTAATATGTTACAAACACGTTCTTTTGACATGTTCATAGCCTCTGCTTTCTCTCTCACTTTAATTCAGCGGTCGTCTGGTTTCGTCGGTAGTTGCAGTTTCTGGACGTCCCGAACATTTATCGTCTCCCGAGCTCATTTAGCTGCCCAAAATTTCACTGTGGTAAATGATGGTGCAGAGTCTCCATACACAGAATCCACTCATCTTTGATTTGCATAGGCGTATTGCCTTTCAAAAACAAACATTTAATGACAGCTCGATACTCGATTTTGTCCATTTTCATAAAAACACTCACATCACCTCACTCAAACGACTGTTACATAACAACTGAGTGTCCAAAATGGCTGAAACTTTGGTGAGTAACTGTCAACTGTCAACCTTTGTCTATTGCTAGAATCATATATATACCAATTGAATTTAATCATAAAAAAAGGCAAGAAACCAAATTCCCAAGTGTGTTATTCTTTCATACCTCTCGGTAATATCTGCATTTTTTCCCCCCAATTCCTCTTTGCAATCTGATGTTTCAGAGAAAATTTATTGATGACATAACAATAGGATTATAGTGAGTTAGTATACATCAACCAATAATAAATAATTTGGAAATTCCAGGCTTGCTTTATGTTCATGGTTTAAAGGTACCTTCCTTTTCAGTGATAAAATTAAATATTGGTGTTAGAAATTATGAGATATTGCAAGAGGGAGGAGAAATGGTCTATAAATAATGATTAGGAGAGAGATACAGATAGTGAAGGAATTTTCATATTTAAGAGTAATATTGATTTCCTCTGGGCAGCGAGAAAAAAAAAACCAAGTAGCCTTAATCAAGGGGCCCTTCCCTTTAAATTATTTAATAGAATTTTGTTTAATGCACCAGATATGAAGGTAACTTGCTTTGAAAGAGTTTACAGGTTGAAATTGGCATATGGTAACAAAGAATGGTGTATAGAGGAAAGCTGGAAAAGGATGGGATAAGATACTTTGCAAATTTTGTAAGAGTATGCTGGGAATTCCACAAATGCAGTGAATGCAGGTACGTTGTGGTAAGTTTAAGATGGTGGCTAATGGAGAGAGTTCTAAACTGTCAGAATTCAACAGACGCTGGAGGACTCGAAAGATGTTTAAAATTCCAGGAATCTGAATAAGAGAATCTAAAGGGTCCTTTAGGTGGGGGTGTATTTACTTGAACATCTTCATTTCACATCCTTGGCAGATGCTGAACTTAAATTTCAAGCTTTGTACTTAACCAACTTTTCATTTTTAAACTATTTTCTTTACAGATATCACAACATGAATCTCCTCATAAAAATATCTTTTATTTATCTATCTCGCCTGTCTATCTAATCTATCTATCTAGTCTATCTTATCTATATATCCATCTATCTAATGTATGTATTTATTTATTTAAGGAGTCTCAGAACCAGTATTTATGGTTAAATGTGAGTATCACATTTTTGGTGGAATGCAATACCTCCTTCACTTTCTTACAAGCAAATAGTAAGAATGTAAAAATGATGTAAAAATACTTACAAAATATATCACAGTAAAGATTATAAATTTCCAAATTATTTAATATTGATTGATGTATATTAACTCACTATAATCCTATTGTTATGTCATCAATAAACAAGCTAAACAGGGTAGGACTTACGATCTTGCCTAAGCACCTTGAGTCACTTCCTCTGTCACATAACACAGGACATCTCCACATTTAACACAGAACATGTTATCCTTGTACAATTCTTGCAGCAAAATAATTATCTCCCTCTCATTGCCTTTTAGCATAATTTCTACCATAGGGCTTCCTAATTAACTGTGCAATATGCTTTCTCCAAGTTGACAAATTCTGCATATAACCTACTGCGCTTATTTGCTAAATACTTATTCATCATAATTTTTATAACAAACATTATCAATCGTCCTTTTCTAAATCCTGATTGAAATTGGGAGATTAATGAGTTTTCTTCTATCCAGACATTGATTCTATCAATTAAAATCCCTGTAAAGATTTTACTAAAGTTGGATAAAAGGGCAATACCCCAATAATTACCTGGATTTTCAGTAGATCCTTTTCCCTTTAAAATGGGTTGAATAATAGTGTATGCCATTCTTAGGTATCCTCATATCTCTCTTAATTAAGTTCAATAATCTAGTCAAACATTCTATCTGTTCTTGTACTTGCACCAGGCCTGAAAAAATTCAACCAGCAATCCATTTTACCTACTGCCTTATTCCTTTTGCCCTTTTATTCCTGCTTTATTACTTCTTTACAAGAAAACTCTCTATTCATTATATCTCATTTCTAATTCCAAATTCCACCACTTCTCCAAATTTCTAAAGTCAAATAAATAACAATAATTCATCCATTTTTGTGGCATAGATGCAAGCTCTACCTGCTGTGCAATTTCTGTTAATTTCCCACACCTTTTGTGTCCCCCAGATTCAATTTTTGCTCTATTTTCAAGGACCTTTTTCTTCTCCATTCATCATTCCGTCTAATAACATTTTATACAATGACCTGTACTCGACCAACTATGTACATTATCTCTGGTCATGCATATTCTCTCTATCAATTTATGGCACCCTTTGCAAGACTCCTCATAACCCTGCAATTTTTGTCAAATACCCATAATACCTTTTAGTATTACCTCTACCTGGTATAAGTATACCATTATCAGCCCATTCTAACATTAATTTTAATATAAATTAATGCCACTTCTCACTTAATTTAACAAAATAAACCAATCAAATCATGAATACCCCACACCTGCCACTGAGAACTTCATCAAGTAAAAGTTTCCAGCATAATCATGATTTCATTTATATCTGCTAAATTTCTCACCAAATTCTCTATTATTTGACTGTGGATTCATCTTATCACTGACTCTGCACTTCCACTCTACCAGTATAGGTCCCAACTACACAGCAAAATCTAGAACCCTTTGACTGCCAGCACTAACAAATGCGATTTTCTCATCCTTGTCTTCGCCCCAACAACAATTTTGCTTTTGCAAAAGAACAAAAGAATTTAATGCCCTCCTCATACTTCTTTATTTTTATTCATTTGTATAATGCTATCCTTAGGTATCCCTACAAATGAATCATTCTGTATATCACATTTTTTGCCTGCAGATTCCTCATGCTTCCATTAAAATCCTCTGCTATCACAAATTCACTATTGTCATTCATTCTCTTGCCTATTTTTTTCTAAAAAACATTCCAAAAGCATTTCCCATCCTCCCAGTCTCAAGTTTTTGCTCCAGAATAACTACCATCTCTAATTGGGTAGAGGAAGTAGAAAGTAGAGGAGATAACATACCTGAGCGAAAAAAATCTTAAATTTACTACTTTTTCATTTTATAAAGCAAACAAAGCTTTTTTCTAGAAAATGTTATGAAGGAAGCAGTTTCACTCAGGGCTTTGGAGGTGGAGACTGAAGTGAAATGCAAAACAGGGGACATTTGAAAAAAGTAAATAATAATTTGCGCAGTCCATATTCTTGGAAAGGTATGTATGGATTTCCAGCTCTGTTGATGTAACAAACTGCTGAGAGTTCAGGGAAATTAGTGCTTCTACCAGTACGCTGTCGCACATGAAACCCATAACTAGTTTCACTTCACAGAATACAGATGTAATCAATTACAAAATGCAGAAATTTCAGTAATATTTATCAACTAGCCAGTGACCATTTATACAAACCACATGGGTTTTTCTTTTATAAAAATCTGATGAGTTCCATTCACATGACTTTCTCTAGCTGTTTTGCAAACAAACTTTTCGAATAAAAGTCTATTCTTTTATCTACATCATGGTAATCAAGATAGACATTAGCAGAATTGGTTTTATTACTTACTTCTTTATAATAGAATAAACTTAAGGAAATAAGTTAGGCTAAAGGGATAATCAAATCCTTTTAAAGTCAGTCACTATGTGAAGCAATTGAAATACTGTTCTCTTTGCTTGTCAGGAGTAAACAGAAAACAGACAAAAGAGTGATGACGTACCATATAAGGAAAGTTTAAGTACCTTAATATTCAGACCAATAACATGGAATATCTCGGAAATGATCAACTCTCAACAAAAATGCATATGACATAAACTATGTTTTAACGAGATATACATTTTTTGAGCAGTAAGGTTTTGTCTATTTCTTATGGTTTACCAGTTCAGCAAACTTCAGTAAAATTCATCCAAAATGAACAGATCTTCAGAAGCAATCCCAGAAAGTTCAAGATATACATTTTATTTGTGAAATAAATATCTTTAATATACAGTATTTTAATCAAAATTGTTACAGCCATTTTTGAGAAAATTCAAAAATGTTTCCATGTAAAGGGTAGATTAGGGTGGGTGTTTTCTTGAAAATCTTAGTGTCACATCCATGAAGATACTAAACTTAAATACCAAGTTTGGTATTTTATGATCTTTTAGTTTTTGAGCTATGCTATCCCCCCATGCATGCACGCACACACACACACACACACACACACACACACACACACACACACACACACACACACACACACACACACACACACACACACATGTTTTTCTTAAAATGCACTCAGGGGACTTCAAAATATATAATTCCAGTGTAATCTCGACATAAAATTTTTGAGTGGAATATAATACCTTCTCTTTCTATTATGTACATTGTACATATGTGCTAGAGAAAGTAAAAATATGTGATCTGGCAGGCTCGAAAATTTAAATATACTCGCATGATATTTCATCTTTCAATACAGAGTTAAAGCATATCCCCAGAAGAAACAACACGGTTAGTGAAATTTGTCAAGGCTAAAAATTGACAAGGGCATTCTAAAATTATTACCAGGTACCCAAAAAGAAGTAGAGCACTCAATGTAAACTTCATGCTAAGCAAAGTATTAATCAGAAAACTTAAGGGATAGAAAAATTGCAGGCAGATAATGAAACATGAGTGAGTTACCAAAGAAGCACAAGAACTAAATGAAAATACAGTTGGTGCTACTGACATGATTAATGGCACACTATATAAGTTACAGGACAACTTGTGCTGCACATTGGTCTCACAGCATTCATAGACATGCCAGTTATTTCTGATGTCTTTTTTTATTTGTGAAATGATGCTCATATGATCTCGGGGTCCATGGAGCTTAAAGTTACTCGACATTCCTCTTCTCAGGATAAGGGAAAACCCCCAAAAAAGCCTTAGCAGGTAACTCACCCTAAGCGAGATTTGGACTCATGACCTTTTGAATGTGAGGCAGACACACTACCACCACACTATCCAGGTGGACTAGCAAGAGTATCATAACACTGTTAACAAAAGTTGAATACATTCAAAACTATTGTTTATAATTACTAGTTAGGGCTTTGCCACTTCTATGTTTAATTCCACTACTCTGACCTGCTACACACTCAACCATGATCTCAGCATAAACAATACCACGGGGGTGATTCAAATGTAAATGGTACATTTCATTTATTGATTAAACATTTACAGAAGTGACACCTTCTCTACTTCTCTAAATAGCCTCTTTCATGCTCTACACATTTTTGTCACCAATTTGGAAGGTTGAATATTCCTTGTTTAAAAAGGTTTGCAAGTACATCGTTAACCAATTGAGCACATGTTCCTCAATATCTTCATTGGTTTTGAATTGTTGTGTTCCAAGTGATTCTTTCATGGGCAAAAACAAAAAAATAGTCCAGTAGGGACAAATCTGGATTGATGTGTCCCTTGCCAAATTTGCAGTGTGAGGTTTAGCAATGTCTTGAAAAATGATGAGCATATGACATCTTTTGTTTTGGTAGGTAGCTTTTGCTGACCTTAACAATTGGCAATAGTAAGCTGCATTCACCCTATGTCGATCATGAAGAAAATCAATGAGCAAAACTCTTCTGTGCCAAAAAACACTGTCATGAGAACTTTTCCAGCTGAGCAGCGAGATTTGGTCTTCACTGGGCAGGCTTCACTCTTTCTTCACCACTCCTTAGTCACCATTTTGGATTCAGGAGTGAATGATGAAGCCATATCTCATGATATGCAATAACGCACTTCTAAAAATCCTTCCCTTCTTGCCAGAATAAATTCAAAAGTCTCTCACAAATCTCTAACTGACCTGTTTTTGCTGCTCAGTTAAAACTTTTGGAACCCATTGAGCACTAATTTTTTTTAAATCCAGGATGTTCTTTGATAGCTGTGTGAGTACTCCCAATGCTGACACCTGCTTCTGATGCAATTTCTTCAACAGTCAGCCACAATCACCTTCAATAATCTCTTGAACAGCACAGATGTCATCACCTGTAAAATTTGATCTTGGGCACCGTATATGACTTTGGCACTGAACATGACCTTTATTTTGTATAATTCCTCAGCTGCTCTTGTCTGTCTCAGGTAAACACTCAATTCTAGGAAAGTGGCATCCCCAAACTGTGCCTTCAAAGTTAAAATCTCTGAGGGTTTCACCTCTTCATTGGTTAAAACTTTTATAATAATGTATTGTGCAATAGGCAAAGAAACCTCTTGTTCATTTATGGCTGCACTCATACCAAAACCTACCAAAGTGGCTAACTAAGCTGGTTCCCCCTCCCTAGCACACCATCCTTAAAACTCTCACTCCACTATCCCCTCGGACCTGCCTGCACTGTACTCTGGTTCAAACACACTTTATATTTAAATCAACCTCATAACTAAAATGACCATTCTTTCCCTAAATAATCAATGTGAGAATAATGATGACTGTATGCCAATAACAGCAGATACAAGCTAATTATTAAAATACCATGCTTATTCACAATCTTTATTAATTGAAGTACAAAAGAGTGATAGATAATACATGTAGTGTAAGAACTACATGATTTCATTTGCATGAAAGATGTGCTGCAATGGTGGCACGTGCATTTGTTTATACCATGAGCCTTTCTTGGCCTGCATAGAGTATAGTAAATGCAAAAAACATTTGTCAGTTATAAATGTAAAAAGAAGCTAGTAACAGTGAAGAATAACACAAATATTAATATAAAAATAGTTGCAACCAATCTTGATTCCAAAAGATAAGTGAAGATTGGTTGCAACTATTATTTTTATATTAATATTTGTCAGTTATTTGCCAGCAGCAACTTTGATAAGTTATTTGTATTTGTTTGCAATTGATTTTCAGTTATGTATCTATAAGATTTTATTTTTGATATGCATGCATGCACACAGATATATGAACACTGTTAACTCCCAAGTATATGAACAGAAATGAAATAAAGTAATGTTGTAAAATACATTCTTAATAATCATTATAAATATGTCTAGTTAATATCTAAAGTTCTATCAGAACAAGAAGAGAAACCACTGTATGGATAAGTTAAATTGCAGTGAAATTAAACCACTAGACATCTGTATATTTCATCAGAGTCATAGATGATTTAATTACTTATATTTTTCTCACTTTTCAGTGTATTCATGGATAAGAATAATGATATACCAACTGCATGCAAATACTTTAGGTAATGATAAAAGTGTATCACAATATAAGTTGTTTATTATATTTTCATTAAAATACATTTCTAAAAATATAATAACTGTGTAGCACAATGTGACTAGTTCCCATTGTTAGTTTTTTTAGGATTGATGAATGTGTTAGTAAGCAGCATAAAGAATTAGAATGTAGTCCAGGAATGTGCAAAATTGGGTGATAACAAAAGTAAGCTTGATTAATATATTAATAAAAGGGAGATAAAAGTAACCGAGGTTTAAGATGTTTAACCAGTGAAAGTGTTAATGCTTTTGACATGTATAGTATCCCTGACAAAGGTGAACAATATGGGACAAAATGCAACAGCACATGGAGATATTGATTTACATGTAATTTACACATAGAAACAAAAACATATGGGTCATAAATATTACATGAAAGATTTTAAGTTCTTGTTTAATTATATTGTGCTATTTATCTACATTAAATTATCACAACATTAGAATTTAATTATATATTTACATATATGTATTTGGAGACAAAGTGACCTTCATCCAAGAAACATTTCTTTTTGAAATTTCTATCACATTTTTAAACTTTAAAAGTATTTGTACTACAGAGAACAGCTTAGAGAATCAACTTAA
The DNA here is from genome assembly GCA_030762935.1 of Hymenopus coronatus. Lineage (NCBI taxonomy): Eukaryota > Metazoa > Arthropoda > Insecta > Mantodea > Hymenopodidae > Hymenopus > Hymenopus coronatus. The sequence continues at coordinate 23,801,965 of CM060889.1, forward strand.
AAATATATATATATAACTTCATCATAAATAGATTTCAAATAATTACCCTTTTGTGCTTCCCAAAAATTATATAAATAAACTTAGTTCCTTTCTGGTCCAACTGATTCAATTCAGTAAATACACTAATTGGCATTCAAAACAGTATTAAAGAATGAAAGTTTTTATCTGCAATACAGTAATTAAAGTAATATTAAAATTCATCTGTCACCTTACTTATTTTGCCTAACACAAAGTTTTATTTAAAAGAATAATATTTAAAATAGAAAAAAAAATAGAATATATGTACCTCGAGTCACACTTTTTGAGGGCGAATTAAATCTTTGCTGAGGAACTGGTGAAGAGCAACACTTAGTGGCACAGACTGCAATTGTGCGTTGTGTCAGGCTTGATCCCAGAGCAGACAGTTCTGTGCCAAGAAGCTGACACACATCAAAAAGTTCTGTGAAATTAGTTGTACATGGTTAGTGTATTTTAAAAGTTACACCTTTTGTTACATCAAACTCTGCTCCTTGACATGTTCAATGCCAATGATTTACATTTATTCAACTTTTAAAATTGCAAAAGCATTTATCATGTTATCATTGAAAAATCTACTAAAATAGAACACAGAAAACAATAATCAGAAGACATTGCAAACATGTACATATGAAAATCAGAGAAAGCAAGCTTAAAATGAAACTAAAATGGGCATATATTGGAAAGTATAATATGAGTATGAGACTGCCGTAATAAAAATGCTTTCTGTTTATCTATCTCCATATTCAAGGCTGGTTGGGGAAGTAGAAACAAAGAAGCAGGGTAAAATAACAGATAAGTATATCTAGTTCTAAACTCTTAAATTGAAAATAGGGTAGAATGACATCAGTAAGAGAGTGAAAAAATTGAAACTCATCATCAGGAATTTCAAAACAGCAGAGTACATCTAACTTTAAAGATATGTTTTTGAAATGGACAGACCATTTCAACATATACTAATTATATTTATCATTCCATGATAATAATCAGAGAATTGGAAATTAAAAGCTATTTTCACTACTCCATAAACCAGCTTTTTCTTTCAATTTTTATTTTTTTTGGAAAACAGCAGTGTTCAAGATTGAGGAAAAGCTTGCTCTCCCGTTTTCTGTGTAATAGATACTGGTAAGCATTTTGCATTTCCTCTTTTCCTTTTCTCTTAGGTTTAACATCCTGCAAACTTGATGGTCTTCAAAACTGATGACATGGTGACAAAATGAAATTGGATTGGGCCCTGCGGGCTGAATTTGCCAACCTTTTTAATTAAAAAGTTATTTTTTGCAACTAATATACACAAACAAAACAAAATCATTGAATAGTTTGAATATTTTGCAACTGATTAATTTTAATTACTAAACATACGCACATTTTGCAGAGCTTCCTTTAATTTATACTATTCATTCAAAATGAAAAATAATGAACTAGTTTACATTAGCAGTACAAGAAATTTTGAAAGCTTTACAGAGACAATGGAACAGAATAACCTGCACAAGTTTATTGGAGGAGTTCCATTTCTCCCTATATAATGTAGATGTTGTCTTATAATATCTCTTCAAGCCAAAGAATGATTTTACTCTCTGTGATGAATTGATGTATACTGTGATAGCAACAAAAAAAGATATACATTTTTCCATAATTAAGAACATACAACATCGCAGAAGCTGCCCTATACACTCTGTTTTATGTGGTTTTGCATTGCCATGCAGGATTATTATACTATCCACAAGATCCGGGCATTTTTCCTGAATGCCATGTCATATCTGTCACACCAGGAAGTCCCTGTAGTACTGTGCGGTCATTGTTCTGCCATGTGGAACAAAGTGGCAAACAATGACACCCCTGACGTTATACGCGGTCATCAATTTGACTGGAGAAGGATTCTGAACTTCTGCCTCCTAGGTGATCCAGCATGTTGCCACTCTGCGGACTGACGTTTCAGTTCTGGTTTGTATGCCCTGGCCCAAAATTCATTGATGGCGATTATTCATGACAAGAATTGATCGCCATCCTGTTGCCAGCGTGCAAGGTGGTCAGAGCATATTGCATAGCGCACTCACCTTTAAACTTCTGTCAGTGCATGCGATTTTGTGTAGTTGCAGTTCATTAAGCAATGTTCTGTGGATGGTGCATTTCTTGATGACACTTGCCCTCTCTAACTCCAGTAGTGTCCATGGTCTGCCTTAATTCAGGAGCTGCTCAATGAAGGCGGGTGTGACATCGGTCCACACACTAACAGGTTGTCCCGAACGTTGCTCATCACTGGTTGACACATGTCCTTACTCAAACCTTCCTTCCTATCGTGCTACTGTATAGTATGGTCGGGCATTATTCCCAAGGGCTTCCACTAATTCACTGTGACATTCCATCACATTTTTCCCTTGGAAAACGGCTATTTTAATGTAAGCTTGCTGCTCAACACAGGTTACTTCCATCTCGCATGACTCACCAACTGACTGATTTCACAGCCCTTACTGCACTACTACCAGCTATCACAGGTCCATTTGTTCTGCATACTCACTATGCCTGCAGAGCTTCCACACGACACATATACGTTTGTGATCCGTTCACATATCTACAAGAAAAAAACTAGTTGCCATGACTTGCCCCAACCCTTGTGTGTGTATATATATATCGTTTCAAAGAATGAAAATAAATGATTGAATGGATAATTCAATCAGGAAACATTCAGGAAAACTTCATGATAGTGTTTAAGAAGTAAGCCAAAATTTAGAAAAATATATACCTAGCATACATTTTCAGATCTTAGAACAGAATAATAAATCAATTTGGTCAGCCTTTTAAATGAACTTTATATATTCCCATTCAGGAAATTCAGACTATTTTATACAGAAATTTAGTATCTGCCAGAAATTCTGATTCTTGTTTTTGAAATGAAAAGAAAAGCTGACCATATGATCACTTTTCAGATCGGTACTGACTGAACATTAAATTTATGAACATATGCTTAGAATCTGATAAATGATCTCAGAAGACTCATTCATAAAGACATTTATCATACCCTCTGCAGTTAGGTATACCTGATACAAACCTACAGATGAAAAGAGATTTTGCTGGTTACTTTGTTTTGTTACCACTTCACACCAAGTAAAATCTTTATCAGAGTTTTTGCATGGATATCTCACCAGTCATCAACCACTGAAGAACTACAGGTTATTTATTAGAGACTACTGATTATTCATCCCTTCTTTCTACCGCAATTTGATGAGAATGTGAATGAGATATATTCCTTCTTGTTAAAATTTGTTGGACTGATCATATACACCATTGCAGCAAGCTAGATGTACTACATCTCATGATGGTTTTTAAAGGTAGTTTAGAAAATTAAAATTGTAGGATATATTATATTGGCCAACAACTCTTGTAGCTTCTTCAATAAGAGCAATGACTTAGTTTTGTTGGGTTGTCCTCATGGTCTAGGGATAACATGCTAGTTTCTGGTCTCCAAGCTTGTAGGTTCAAACCCAGCGGAAGGCAATGGAGTTTTTTCAGGCATTAAAGTCCTTAGCATGGCTTCCTTCAGAAGGGAAATACAGCTGCTGGTCCTGTGCAGTAGATCTATGGCACTTAAAAGAACCTCAAGCCTAAGAGGCCTCTGAGTAAAATTAAGCAATCTTTTATGTTCAATATAGAATGAGACGACACAGAACCATAGTAGTTAAAGAGTATCTATAAATAACATTCAATTTAATTTAACTTTGTTGGCAATGTTCACTTTATAAAATTATATGTATTAATCAGCCTTTATAAAGCATCTTCCATCAACCTAGCTAACATTTTTGTTATTCTCTCCTCTCAATTCTCAGCTAAAGCTGACCTTTTTGTAAAAGTTAATGTTTATTAGTCAGAATTTCCTCCAAACTCAGGTTTACTATCTGTGGACTTGGACACTAAATGAATAGAAGGTTCTCCAAAGATTAGAAAAGATAAATGATTTTGATAGGCATATCTTGAATACCTTGTTAATATTTTGAAATTTTTGTAACATATCATATTGGTTGATACTGCAAATAATATGTGCTTTAGAAGTTCCTGTGTGTAATGCATGTCAACTTTTGATACCACTGCATACAAATAAATATCTCAATAAAAAATGTGTTGCTTGATGAATCCTTGCAAAATTCATCCTGAAATATCCAACATAAGACAAATATTTATAAATAATGATATATACAACAAATTTCTGCTGTTAAACAATGCATACAGCAACCTTTTAACCCTTCTACTTTCTTACCACACAGGGGTTGCTTTCATAAACCTTAGCTATCAACATTCCTATAACTAATATCACATGAGTTTACATGTGAGTAGCAAGCAAAACAATTTGTTAATACTATCACAGACCAATTTATCACAGTTGCATTGAATATATTAAGTTAGGCATGTACTTGAGATGGCATTCTGTGAAGAATGGAGCCACAATCACCAGATATGTCAAGTCTGCCCACAGGTGACGTCAAGCATTCTGGGAATGCATCTTGGGACAATTCATGTACAAAGTGTTTGATTGAATTTGGTTATTTGGTTCTTTAAAAAGTTATATAAATACTAAACATAATATCATACTAACCATAATCATTATTGATGGTGCATCCTTCTGTGCCATCAATATTGTTTGTTGGGATGAAGCCAATATTGCCAAGTTTCAGTACAGATGCCACAATTTTGAACACATTGACAATATCTTCTTGTGAAAAGCCTAAAGTCTCCAAAGCTCTCTGAAAATAAACAAACAAAGGATATTAAGTGTTTAATTAACTGTATTTGAATGTTCCATGTTTTGTTGTTACAGAATATCAGTTTTAAGAAGACTCTGAGATTCTAATGGACTCTTCATTTTTAATAGCTCCACTTCTTAACTCAATGAATATAATGTGTTTAAATGCATTTCCATAATAATGCTTATTTTCTCATGCTACAATATATTATTTATCTCAATAAATACAGAACAATTCCATAATTGCATAGGTTATCTTTCAAAGATAACTTGCTGGAGAAATAAAATAACAGAGGAATAGAAAAAAGAAAATGCATTGTTTTAAACAGGTATCACTACAGTGAACATCAATCTGGAAAAGTGTTCACACTGAAATTAATAACAATCATGGGAATGTTAAAAAGGCATTCTTCTTTATCCTCAGCTGGATAACCCATTAATTCATTCACTTTCTGAGGTTATTTTATAGATCTTATATATTTGGTATCTGGTACAATTGGCATATCAAAGCCTATCACTCTTAATAATAAGGTATTTCTACCAAATATTTAATTCTATAGATTTATGAATCATTTTTGCAGGTTTCTTTTTGCTTTCCTACTGTATAGGGGAAGGTGGTCGATTGCCTATCAGTTGAGTAAATGCCGATCATTCGAGTATAAACTCTGGAGTTTTTTTTTTTTTTTTTTTTTCAATGATAATAGTATCGGACTGACAAGCAGTCCCTGACTATACATAAATGGTATGGTATCATACACAGTTAATGAATGCTATTTATAAACCTTCATAAAATTTATGACTGGTTATTAATCAGGAAAATCAGTTGTTTAAGGCAGTCTTTGGTGTCTTGTATCTTATGTATTGATTAATATTGATTGGTACTGCCATCTAGTATAAGTCATATGGCATTAATTCAACATCAGACATCTTCGATGGGTGCTGTTTGTTTATTGTTAGAAACCTGAAAGTGTTTGTGCCTCATTTGATCTAAGTTTCTCACATTGTTACACAGAGACTGCAAATATCTTTGTTCAAGTAAGTTTTAATCCATTAGTAATAGAGTTAAGACCATAGTTTTGGCTTTATGTTAGCGGTGTGTAATTTGTAATTATGTTGATTCTGTGAATGGAAAGTTTACTAAAACGTAAAATGGCAATATGAGGTTATACTGGTCAAAGAAGTGGTGCAATTGATTGGTATTGCCACTCATGATTTCATACACTCGATTACATACATATGTATAAATTCTAATATGTTGCAAACGTAGGAGTTGATGTGCCATGAGCTTCATCTAACTCAGCTTTTATCTCTTTTGGTGTTAACCCTTTTAAATAGAAGCATTTTATCACTGCACGATACTTGTTTTTTTCCATCTTTCTAAAAAAAACACAAGATTGGTGATTCAATGGCCTATTGTAACAGAACCATGTGATGGTTATAGCTGAAACTTTAATTGCCATCTAGTAAGAGACAACGGTTACTAAATACAAACTTTTTTTGATGCCACAAGTGTAATTTCTTGGATTTTCTAAGGATTTATTGAATATCCCTCACATTTCTCACTTCACATCTTGTTTGGTTAACCACTTAATATTTTATTTTCACACATTCTTTTCATATTATTAAAATTAGTAAGACCTAAAATTTTATGTCATTTTATTTTATCATTTGACAAACATGCATATTTGTGTACGGTTTTGCATTTTTATAACTACCTACTTTCCCATTTAATATGAACAATTTATCTTCTCTCTCAGGAGTAAGCAATAAGTTCATTATTTTGACTATAGATTACTGCTCCATCTTTCATAAACATTATACACATATATTTTTTTTTATTTTACCACGTACATTAAAAACATCAATCAATTTCCTATTTTATTATATTTCAGTGTAAAACCGCCACCTTCTTTTACATCTACTGGTGAATCTAATTTTATACAACTATAATATATAATTTATTATCTACTATCTCATAACCATGGCACTTTTTCATGAAATTTAGCATTAGAACTTTTACTCACTGAATTTGTTAGTGCTTCTACATTAAATGACATTTTATCTGAACTCTCCTCAGTTGTTTGTATCTGGGATCATTCTCACATTGTTCCTCTTCCTCTTCTTGTCCCTCTAGCTGGCACATTCTTTTTTTGCATTTGGATTTGTTCCTCGCCAGTTGTAGGTTCCCCTCATTTTGCTGTTTCCTCTTGAGTTCTATCCACCTCTCCAATTTGAATACTTCATTTCAGTTTTATTTGCAGGACAGGCTCTAATTATAATCAAGTTCTTGGCATCCATAGCACAAATTTATTTTCTTCTTAGCTATAAAAGATTGGACATCTTCTTCACTTGCCTACTTCTCTGTTCTTGATTCCAAAATTAGTTTTCATTTCATATATTCTACTGATTTTCCTTTTCAGGTAGTCTACAATAATATCCACAATGTGAGCATAACTTTCAGGCAAACGTAACAATAAATAGTTTAATTTGTCCTATTTTGAAATGCTTTCACCAACATTCTGTAGCCCATTAATGTGCTTCTTAAACGTATTACAAAATTTTGTGGAATCATCATTCAGTTCCATTTTAAGCTTAGTAACTTTCTCTTGCACAATAATTTATGTGCACTTGACTTGGCTGAGTACATAGAATTTTTGTAACATATCTCATATCTTCATGACAATTTTCTCCAATTTGTCATTTGTAATTGCACTTTTAGTTATGCAATTCTGAAATATTACATCCATTCTTCTTTCTGGAGCCGCACTGTGGCCAAGTGGTTAGACCACTCGCCTCTGGCCTAGATGGCCTGGGTTCGATCCCATGTGAGATTGCGGTAGAAAGTGGCAGAGGGGCAGGTTTTTTTCTCTGGGTTCTGCAGTTTACCCCACCATCACATATGTTTTGAAAATGACCACAGGGCCAATTTTGATAACACCACAATTATTGCTAAGGAGACTGGATATTGGCCATGCAGGGTAAAAGAAGCACTGGCTATCACCTCAGAAAGACACAATCTCAACAGAGATCCAGGATTACAATTGAGCAATGCTTGGAAACCGGCCTTAGACCTGCCAAAAAGCCAGCACAGAAACACAAATCAGACCTTTAGAACAGTCTCCTGAATCGCAATATTTTCTTTCGCGTCTGTACTCCATTCCACCTGACCGGCCACGCCTCGGTGCGCTGATTGACCTGCATGGAATCCACAAACATATCTATATAAGAAGACCACATCAGTTCAATTCATTCAGTAACCCTGAAGACGGGAACACTGTATGCTCCCGAAATGTTGGTGCCTCACCATATCTACACCTGGCTGGAAGCCGGAGAGAACTTCGAAGATTTACCCGCCAGGAAAGCTACAGCTCTTATTATATTTACCTTGTTGCATAGTACTTTAAATAAGCTAAAATTAATAATTTAAAGAAATCCAACTTTTATTTCAATAAAAGGTGTAATAACAGCAATACACAACTTTTTGTTTTTTTAAACATTTTAACTGTTGAATTAATTAATTCAATTTCATTATGCCTTCACTGTAAGCAGCTTCAAAATTATACATTTATTTTAACTGTTATTCTAATGTTAAATTTAAACATATTTTTTGTTATAAAAATAATACAGTAGCACTGATAACACTAGTTTTTAAAGATGTTTAGAGAATTAATTCTAAAACTACAATAAAATCTTATAGAAGGATCTCCTTACTACTTTTAATTTTATGCCAGTTCAATAAGGTTGATATATGCTGACCTTTTTTCCTTCCTTTATGATATCTTCTACATAAAATTGCATTCTGTGTTTACAGTATTTTGCTAAATTTAGGGTGTCTTCCATATTAACTATTTCTAATGTTTTAAAATAATTTCTATATACAATTTCAACCATGAACACTTAGGGATTTTTGAGTTGTCTCTCATATACAGAGGAATAGATGGATCAATAAACAGAACCTTTGCCCCTCAGTAGCACGCACAGTTACAAGCCTGTGAAAGAGTGCACATGATAGGCATATTTTAATTGTGACCGGTAAGATTACTATTAGATTAAATCCATGAATTCAGATTCCATGCATGAACAATAACCAGCGTTACTCACAAACACTGAACTTTTATTTAGATAAGACATTTTCTACTTGAGTTTTTATGCTTACCTTTGTAACCTGAAAATCTTGTTTGTCATCCAAACTTTCAAGTGTGTGAACTCTACTACTCCTTAGGAAAGCATAATTGTCAAGATTACGCTGAAGTTTCAGGGATTCTGAAAGAAAAGCAAATTTATGTTATACTAAGTTAGTGTAAAATAATCTAAAGTACACTTCATGGACATACTATTAAATGCACCTGATCTTTTTTAGAAAGTGATCTGCATTCAGTAGAGGCAACTGAAAACTTGGTAATAAGTCAATAAGTGTGAGAATTAGATCAAGAACTATGGAGACAGATGATATTCAGATTTATTAATAATATATATCATTATAATTATATAGTTATTCAGTAGTACCCAGATAAATCGTCACACCCAGATTGACCTTGTTTGAAAGATATATGAGGGTTACAAAGTTTCTTGGGTCTATGCAGCTACTATCACCAGTTTGTCAGAGGTTTCTCCAATATTGTGACACCCATCACTTGTCTGAGGAAGAACACGAGCTTTACGCGTGGAAAGACAGAGTGCTTTCCAGGTACTTAAGTCAGCACTCTGCAACATATCTGTCTAAGGATTTCCATAACCTGATGGCAATTTTATTGTGGACACAATGTCAACGATAATGGTACTGGAGGTATTCTATTCCAAGTTCAGGATGGTTAGGAGCGATTTCCAAATCAGAAAAAAACTGCTGCTGTTACCTGGCAAGTAGAAAGGCATCGGAACCCTTACTCACGTACATCTATGATCACCCATTCCATCTGAGAACTTACCACTCTGCCCTCACCTGGCTGTTGAGTTTCAAGAACCTCAATGGCTAGACAGCTGGTTTGGTCCAGGGGCTCCAGGAATATAATTTCACATTAGAACATCGGAAAGGAAGGAGTCATTCCAATGTGCATGCCATGTCAAGGAGACCATAGCCAATACATTACAGTGGAAAAGGAGTATGTCACTGCTGCCCATGTCTACCATGTCTACTAGACTAAGCTGGAAAATCACCACAACCAGAAATAGTGTGGTAAGTCCTCCTGGGTCCAATGGGACCCATTAAAGACCAAGGAAGGTGTGCTGTTCAGAATGTGGAAGTCACCTTACAGGAAGAACAGCTGATCCTCCCATGGAATAAGGCATAGGAGTCCTGGTGGAAGTGCAAGCAGTCTTTGGACCCAACCAAACAATCAACATGCTCTGTTTAACAGTATTTTACAGCCAGATGCTGAGTGGTGCTTGCCCAATGTCATATGTCATACATGAAGGCAAGGCCCAAAGACTAGGAGCCAGGGCTGCATGCAGCAGTATAACGTGGGAGCACCCTTTGAGTGCATAGCCATTGACATAGCTGGACCATTTTCTATTTCAGACAGGGATCACAAGTATCTGTTGTGGTTATGTATTACTTCACCAAGTAGTTGGAGGTATATGCTATTCCCAACCAGGAGTAAATAAATATTTTGTTTATTAATAATGCTGTTAATTTCCAGGATCCTAGCGGCACTGCCTACTCAAATTTCATCCTACAGAAGTTCTGTTACATGCCAGTAAATCTATTGACATGAGGTAACACTTTTAAGCACATCAGCCTGGCTGGGATTGAATCCATGATCTTAGTTTCAGAAGGCCAACACCTAATCAACTGAGCCACCCAGACTAACCCTAAATAGGAGCCCAATACCATCACAAACTGTCTTTTAGAAGAATTATTTTGCCATTTTGGGTGAACTTTGAGTCTAACCTGATGAGCAAAATACTGGAGTGACTTAAAAGAATTATGTTGCCATGGTTGAGCATTATAACAAGACTCTAGAAAAACATTTGAGGAAGGTTGTGGCCAATTGCATGAGAGACTGGGCTGTACAGGTGCCACTTTTCTTGCTGGCCTCATTCTTTTAGGCTGAGCCTACACTAATATTTTAAAAAATATTTTTAAAAGCTGTTTAATAATATTCATAATAAAATGTATGATTATCGAAGCTAGAATGAAATATTTCCACTGAACAAAACAAAACCTACATATAATATTCTATTCCATATAGTTAGAAGTATTTAAATAATAGGATTCTTGAAATTTGGCAGGTCCACTTTCTTCTGGAAGGAAAGAGTGATCTTTTAAACTAAAATACACTAGTTACTGGAATGACACATATGCAGTTGTTGCTTGTCTGCAAAGGGCAGGCAAATCCTAAGCTAACCTGCCTTCTGATGTCACGATCACAGCTCCAAATATTTGGCATCCTGTAGTAAACATTAGGGAAAATGCTGTTACAAATGCTGGACTGATGCATGTGATGTACATCAAGACAGGAGACAGTAAATTTGCCTGCCCTGCCAATTGTTGATGGGCTCTCCCAAAGTCAACTAGAACATGTGCACAAAGTTTATTATGTGCAAAAAATCCATTGCTGCACTAACAATAGTGTGTTTTGAAGACACACTGAATTAGAATAAAAATGCCTTTTGTAAGCACATATGATATAGAAATGCACATATTTAGGTCCTAATAATTATTGCATTACATTGAGAATTAATATTCCAACTGCCCTTAGAAAATTGTTTCCCGCCAAAGAGCTACTTTCATTACAAAATTATTACACCATGTATTTTGATTTTTCAAGATTGAGGAACGAGCTTGTGTTTGTCTACTGCAATGACCAGTTCTTGTCTTGAAGTGTAACTGAAGTTATAAACTGTTTTTGGAAAGTGATATTCAAAGTGTGTTACTGGAAGCTTCTGGACTGTTTACCTTAACTTCCACAAGTTGCAGTGTTAAGAGGAGCTTCTCTTGCTTGAATGGAGTGAAGTCTTATTTAAGGAGCACAATGGGACAGGACAGGGTTACAGCTTTAGTGATGACGTTTAAAATAAACTTTTTTGTTCGCTGGAAAAATGGAAGACATGGCACAATCATGTTATCAAGTAATGTGCCAGCATGAAGGATCGACACATTGATTTACTTTACAACTACAGGTAATCAAAATGTTTCTACTAGACCTGTAATTTGTATATTAGGGATATTGATCGACCCTGAAAATATCACTGCAAGCTGCCACAGCAATCTCTAACAGGGAATCTTAAGATGTTCTGGCAAAAGATTAATGCAATTTTTAAAAAAAAAACTACATATGACAATAATAATGGTATAACAATTGACAGTTTGAACCCTGATGGCATCAATGTTAAATTTAAAGAAATCCCAGATGTTTTTAATAAAACTTTTGCCAACATAGGTCAAAACTTTGCTGCTACTTATTCTGTCATCAGCTGTGACAATAATAATGAGAGTAATGAGAGTAATAATAGCAACAATAACTTGCATTTCAATGGAAATAGAAATTCAATGTACTGAAGACCTCCTACATCTGATGAAGTTGAAAATCATATTCATAAATTTAAAAATAGAAATGACAAGGTGAATGATAAAATAACAAATATATTTTTAAGGAAAATTAGTCATTAAAATATGCGATTACAGATTTTATTAATTATTTCCAGAATGGAGGTGTACCAAAAGGTGTAAAATTACTACGGTCACCCTTTTTTAAAAGAGGTAATAGTTCAGATCGAGAAAATTCAAACTTATCTCAATTTTGCCTGCGCTTTCTAAGATTTTAGAAAAATGTATGAAAGAAAGATTATATAATTATTTAGAAAATATGAAGCTTTTATATGAATACCAATATGGCTTTTGGAAGTCATCTTCAACTGTGAGTGCAGCTGTTAATATAACATAGTAGCTCAGTGGCAGAACAACCGGTTAGAGATCGGGAGATCCGTGGTATGGCATTGAATTTTTCAGTCTGACTCTACCTTTCCAGCTCCTGTCCTTCACATGGCTATGTGTAAAAAAACAGTTGTTCCATACAAATTGACCATAATAGTTGGCCATACTATGAATCCTGGGACTTAAGTACTTGCAGCATTGTAAGTCGCCATTGGGGTTGACATCTCAAAACAATTTGAGATCACCTTGAGGTTTACCGGGAAACATGCGAGCCAGTTGAGAAATTCAATGCTATACCGGCATGTTGCCATGGTAACTCAGTGCCAGAGCAACTGGCTAGAGATCTGGAGATGGTTCAAATCCCAGCTGTGACATTGAGTTTTTCAGTCTGACTCTACCTTTCCAACTCCTGTCCTTCACATGGCTATATGTAAAAATCTGATGTGTACCATTCACATGACTTTCTCCATATCCCTGCAACAAATAATTCTTAAAAAGCTTATACTTCTATTTACTTTATGCTAATCAGAAATAATTAGCAGAAATAGTCTTATTACTCGCTTCCTTGTAAGTAGAAGCGAAATAAGGGACAACCGTAGGTTAAAGTGATAGTCAAAAGCTGGTTGCTATGCCAATGAAGTTCCTTTGTCTATATGGATAGGAGTTGACAAGTTCCTGTATGAGAAAAGTATACGTTTTTCATAGCCGAAACCAAAAATAAGGAATGTCACAAAAACGACGAACTCCACGAAGAAAATGTATATAACATAAATTGTGTGCTTTAAAGTGCTCTACATTTTATGTGAAGTAAGTTTCTGTCCATCTCTTACGGTTTAGCAGTCATTCAAAATTTAGTAAAATTCATCCAGAATAAACTACTCTTCAGAGGCTATTCCCTGACAATTCAAGATATACATTTCATTTGTCAGGTAAATATGTTTAATATCCGAAATTTTAATCAAAATCGTTAAGAGCCATTTTTGAGAAAGTAAAAATTTTCGAAAAAAGTTCCATGTAAAGGGTAGTTGGGTTGGGGGGATTTTTCTCAAATCTTCGTGTCGCATCCCTGGAAGATACTAAACTTAAATACCAAGTTTGGTATTTTACCGACTTTTCGTTTTTGAGTTATCGTGTTCACAGGCACACGGACACACACACACACACACACGGACCTTTTTGTGAAAATGCTTTTTTTGGATATTGGGGACCCTAAAACATATATTTCTGGTGAAATCTCGGTATCAAATTTTTGGTGGAATGCAATACTTTCTCTATGCACTATGTACATAGTGCGTATGGAGAAAGTAAAAAAAAACAGTTATTCAATATAACATATAGTTGCATTGCTAAACACTGTATAGCAATAAGATTTGTTCAGGAATATTAGCATTTGGTACAGTTGATCATTCAATACTAATCAGACTAATTGCAGTCTGATGTGTTACACTCACATGACTTTCTCTAGCTACTCTACAAACAAAAGTCTTACAAAAGATAACTCTTCTTTCAACACCATGCTAATCGAGATAAACAGCAGAATTTTGTTACTTAGTTCCTTATAAGTAGACTGGAACTAAGGGAATGCAATAGGCTAAAGTGATAGTCAAATATTTTAAAAGCTGCCGTTATGCGATTGTCAATACAAATCGCCTCTTTGCTTGGCCAGGTGTAGAACAAAAGAAAAAAGAACACTCCTGTCTGTGAAAAGTATAAGTACTTCACAGCTGAAACTAATAAGGAATACTTCGAAAGTGGTAAGTTCCACGAAAATAATGTATATGACATATCTTGTATATTTTAACGAGATCTAGATTTTTTTCTATAGTAAGTTTTTTTCTATCTCTTACAGTTTACTAGTTGTTCTAAATGAAGCAAAATTCATCCAGATAAACAGGTTATTAGAAGCTATTCCCAGAAAATTCAAGATATGCATTTTATTTGTGATAGAAATGGCTTTAATATGTGATATTTTAATCAAAATCGTTAGAGCCATTTTTAAGATAAACAGAATTTTCAACAATTTTTCCATGTAAAGGGTAATTGGGGGGGAAATTTTCTTGAAAATCTGTGTTTAATCCTTGGAAAATATCAAACTTAAATACCAAGTTTGTATTTAACCGTCTTTTCGTTTTTGAGCTATGCTGTCCAAAAGAGAGGGAGAGAGAGAGAGAGAGAAAGAGAGAGAGAAAGAGAGAGGGAGGGAGGGAGAGAGAGAGAGAGACACACACACACGCTCTCACACTCACACGGACTTGTTTCTGAAAATGTTTTTTTTGGACTCAGGGGGTCCTAAAACATGTATTTCTGGTGAAATCTCGACATCAAATTTTTGGGTGTAATACAATACTTCTCTATCCCTATGTACATTGTACATACGGGGCTAGAGAAAGTAAAAAAAAACTGGAATACATTGACATATGAGATATTGTACTGAATTGATTTAAAATGTATTTAAAAAATCTGAACTGCTACACTCACATGACTTTCTCTAGCTGCTCTACAAACAAACTTCTTGCAGAAGATTATTCTTCTTTCTACACTATGCTGATCGATATAGACAGTAGCAGAATGATCTTATTACATTATACATTATAAGTAGAAGGGAACTAAGGGAATACACTAGGCTAAAGTAATAGTCAAATCTTTTAAAAACTGTCATTATGTGATTGTCATTGCAAATCACTTCTTTGCTTGGCCAGGAGTAGAACAAAAGAAAAATGGATACTTCCTGTATGAGAAAAATATAAGTACTTTGCAATTGAAAACAATAATAAAGAATATCTCAGAATAGGTTGCCTCCACAACAAAAACATAAAGGACATAAATTTTGTGTTTATACAAGCTCTACATTTTTTTGCAGTAAGTTTTTGCCCTTTTCTTATCGTTTAGCAGCTAAGCAAAATTCGGCAAAATTCATCCAGAATAAAGAAAGAGATCTTCAGGGGCTATTCCCAGAAAATTCAACATATACATTTTATTTGGGATGTAAGTATCATTAATATACAGGATTTTAATCAGTTATTAGAACCATTTTTGAGAAAATTAAAATTTTCAAAAACTTTTCCCTGTAAAAGATTAGTTTGTAGTGGTGGAGGGGGGTGGACTTCATAAAAATCTTGGGTCGCATTCTTGGAAGATATTAAACCTAAATACCAAGCCTAATATTAAATGGTTATTTTGTTTTTGAGCTCTCAAAGCTAGACACGCACGCATGCACTCACACACACACACACGGACCTTTTTCTAAACATTTTTTTTTTGGATTCAGGGAGACCCAAATTCTGTGTTTCCAGTGAAATCTCTGTATCAAATTTTTGGGTGCATTACAATACCTTCTCTATGCAGTATGTACACAGTAGGTGTAGAGAAAGTAAAAATCACATCCAATATGTTTAAGTGAATGGAATGTCCAAGATTTAGCATCTTTCCTTCTTTGTGGTTCTCCTCACTTTTTGCTGATGATACCAGTATTTTCTATGCAGGAGAAGACATTTCTGCGCAGAAATAGATATTTTATCTGAATGGTTAGAACAAAACAAATTGTCTTTAAATATTAAAAAAACAGTACGTATATTATTTCATATACCTAACACAGTTAATAATACTTCTGATCAGTAGTATTTAACAATAATCCCAAAATGCAAATAGCACATATAAAGTTCTTAGGTTTGACTATAGACAAAACTTTAAATTGGAAAACACACATTCAGAACATATGTAAAATTGCTCCCAATATGGGGATATTTTTTCAGCTTAAAGGACTATTACTCTTGCTTAAGATCACTCTAATATTCTTTATTACAATCTTATGTGGCTTATATGATATTTATTTGGGGACATCATTAAAAAAATAGATTTGAAACCATTAGAAGCACATACTTCAGAATAAGGCTATTAGAAATTTACACAAACATTTTTATGAAAAATTTAAAAAAAAATGTAAATGGCATGTTATTTATGGACGCTCTTTATCTGTTCTGGTTCTCAGCGTCCCGTTCTGTATTGGGCATGAAAGACCGCTTAAGTTTGCTCAGAGGCTTATCAGGCTTGAGGTTCTTTTATGTGCCGTAAATCTAAGACATGGGACCAACAGCTTTACTTCCCTTCTAAAGGAAGCCATGCTAAGGATTTTTACACCCAATCGATCGTCCTCTGCCAGGTCTGAACCTGCGACCTTGGGTGTATGAAGTTAGCATGGTAACGATTATACCATGGAGGGCAACTGGAAAATCTAAAATATTACTATTGGAATAATAATTAAATTTAATGCTGCTATTTATATATTTAAAGCCACGCATAAACTAATTCATATTAAGCTTACAGTACAAAATAACAAAGAAACACAGCACATGCCATAAATTAAACATTCATTTTAACCACTCTGTAAGAGTAACTTTTGGAACAAAAGTCTTAAAACATTTCTTAGTTAAAATCTATAATGAATTACCAAAAGAAATGATGAACACCTTTTATTCTCAGGAATTTAAATTAAAATTAAAACAATTATAATTCAAACTAAAATTAATGAAACACATTAGTTTTATGCCATTTAATTTATTTGTATCATTATTACTTATATCTGTTAGTTTCACTGTTATTTAATTTGGGAAGCACTTATATGTGCTCATGTTTTGTACTTACCTTTCCAACATGTTTTATATTTCATTACATTTTGGTGTTATTTTCTATGTTATGTTATGTATGAGTTAAGATCTGTTTATATCACATCCAAATTTATATATAGTCCTTTAGAGTGAACTTTGCTCATTGGGATGCTTTAATAAATAAATAAACAAAATATGGATAGGCACTGTAGAATAATCTACTAATGTAGAATACTACAGAATGAAGTAAAAAATCTTCAAGAAAATATATGCTAAGACACAAATATGACAGTCTATTTAAAAAAACAGTGAAATTATTCATAGCCTTCATTATGATCTCTCCCTGTAGTAGGAAGAATGCATGCTTGCTTTTAATTTTCCATTGATGAGTGAGTACAATTTAACATTACAGTTCTAATGTCTTTTTGTAATGAAATAAAATATGGACAGCAAAGGAAGGTGATATAAGAATATGTTCCATTATAAGCTAATAAATCCAATCAAGCTTAGTTCCACAGAATTCATTTTGGCAGTGCTCTTATACTGTGTATGCTCTGCTAACTACTCTGCACATGCTAATGTTACTACACTGACCTTTTAGTTCATCATTTAAAAAGCAACATTACAATTATTATTCCAACAGTTTACTCTACACTGTATATGTAAATCTTCTAAAAAGAAAGTGCAGGTGTTCTACATAAGGTCCCTGCTAAACACTGTAAAACTGGGGCTTAAAGAGGAACAATTTAATACCATTCCAAATCCCTGTAATCTACTTAGCTATGTGCTGGGCAAAACTATGTTGTATGATGTATATTACTGAGTTACATAGGTGGCGACTTATTATACATTTTGGGGGGCAGAATTGTACAACAAAGTAAGATATTTAATCAATTATTCAGGCAATTCCTAAAGTAAAAGGTATTTAATGATAATGCAGTACACTATAATACAGTACTGTCTAAAAACTAAATAAATGGTCCATTCATTTAAATATTGAAGAAAAATAAGGCTAGGTCTGCTGGATCTTGTATTGCATCTAGTTCATTAAATAATAGGTGGCCCAAGTTGTTAAGACAGGGACTCACAAATAGGAAATCCAATATTGTCCTCATTGATTTGAATTTTTTTTCTCAGATTTTTCTAAGTCTTCATAACTGAAAAATGTAAGATGGAAGAGGAGAGAGGTTAGAAAATAAGAAAAAGGAGAAAGAATAGTATGGTGTAGGGTAAGGTCCACTATACCTATATAATTGTGGTGTTAAAGGGTATGGTGGACTAACGGAAAAATAAAAATAGCAATCCTAAGTAAGATATAAGAAAGCTGTAAGAATGTATGTACAGTGTAATCGCTAATAAAGACTTATCACTGAACTGACAAGTGCCAGGAGGTACCCTAAACTTAGGCTTCGAAGGTTTCCTTTCAAAATTTCCTATCCCAATAATCATTTCATTTGATCTATCACTAGTGTCCACCACCTGTGGTGCCATATATGTACAGTAAGGACAGATGTTAAGCACTGCTAAACAACTACTTTTCTGCTTATAAACTCATCTGCCACTGAATGAAAATCTAAGTTCAGGCTTCTTCATGATGACAATGGATGATAGCGACAGTATTTAAGTGAAGATTAAGAATGTCAATCTCTGTCCACACAAATGACAAAATAATTTAAAAGTTTGCTGCTTCTTATATGTAACGATAGTCACAAAGTTGGAAATGGATGTAATATGATTCCTATATGTAGGTTTCTTAGGACATACAAAGTGAGTTGCATTTTGCACTACACTTTTCTTCGAGAACTGATCACAGATATTATCACAATCTGTATCATAGCAGACAGCACAGCAAGTAATATTACACAATTAAAATTCAAAGCTGCAAAATTGTACTCTCAGGATAAGGGAAAACCCCGAAAAAAAATTTATCTGTGTAACTTCCCCTAAGCGAGATTCAAACTCACAGCCTGTTGAATGTGAGGCATACACACTACCACCACACTGCTCATGTGGGCTATCACTGCTTTTGATTAACAATGAACTCTGCATTTGCAATAAAAAAAATCTGATGTGTTCCATTCACATGTCTTTTTCTACATCTCCGTAACAAACTGTCGTTAAAAAGCTTCTTCTAGCTACACCATGCTAATCGATATAAACATTAACAAAATTGTCCTTATTACTTAGTCCCTTGTAAGTAGAAGGGAAAAAATCTGATATGTTCCATTCACATGATGTCCAAAAAAGTATTGACATAGGTTATGTGTTTTAATGAGATCTACATTATTTGTGCACTAAATTTTTGTATATCTCTTAAAGTTTCCCAAAGTCATCCAGAATGAAGAGGTCTTCAGAGGCTATTTCCAGAAAATGCAAGATATACATTTCGTTTGTCATAAAAATATACAGCATTTTAATCAACATTGTTAAGAGTCATTTTTGAGAAAATCAAAAAATTTTCAAAAAATGTTACATGTAAAGGGTAGTTGGAGGTGGGGAGATTTTCTGAAAATCTTCATGTCAGATCCTTGGAAGATACTAAACTTAAATACCAAGTTTGGTATTTAACAGTGTTATCATTTTAAAGCACACACACATGCATGCATATGCATGCACAAACACATGCACGTGTGCACACACACACACATTTATCTAAGGAT
The DNA here is from genome assembly GCA_030762935.1 of Hymenopus coronatus. NCBI lineage: Eukaryota > Metazoa > Arthropoda > Insecta > Mantodea > Hymenopodidae > Hymenopus > Hymenopus coronatus. The sequence goes on from CM060889.1 coordinate 23,821,852, forward strand.
GTTTTTATTCAGGGGGTCTCAAAACATGTATTTTTGGCGAAATCTTTGCATCAAATTTTTGGTGCAATACAATACCTTCTCTATACACTATGTACATAGTACATGTAGAGAAAGTAATAACTTTTAGCAACTCTGTTTGCTCTAGATAAACAATTTTTTACTTTCTCTATACGTACTATGTACAGTGTATAGAGAAGGTGCTGCACTCCACCCAAAAATCTGATACTGAGATTTCACTGGAAATATATGTTTAAGGGTCCCCTGTATTCAAATAAAACATTTTCAGCTAAAGGTGTGTTTGTGAGTATGTGTGTGTGAGAGTGTGAGTACGTACATGCGTGTGTGTGTGTGTGTGTGTGCGTGTATGTCTGTGAATACGATAACTCAAAAACGAAAAGTCGGTAAAATACTGAACTTGGTATTTAAGTTTAGTATCTACCAGGGGTGCGACACAAAGATTTTGAGAAAAATCCCCCCACCCCGAACTACCCTTTACATGGAACTTTTTTTGAAAATTTTGATTTTCTCATAAATGACTCTTAACTATTTTGATTAAAATATCGTAAATTAAAGCTATTTACCTGACAAATAAAATGTATATCTTGAATTTTCTGGGAATAGCCTCTTAAGAGTACTTTATTCTGGATGAATTTTACGGAATTTTGAATAACTGCTAAACCGTAATAAATGGAAAAAAAAAACTTACTGCATGAAAAATGTAGAGCACGTTAAAACACACAATTTATGTTATATACATTTTTTTCGTGGAGTTCATCGTTTTTGAGACATTCCCTGTTTTTGGTTTCTGCTTTGAAAAACATACTTTTCTCTAACAGGAAATTGTCAACTGCTGTCCATACAAACAAAGGAACTTCAGTGACATAGCAACCAACTTTTGAATATCACTTTAAGCTTATTTCGCTTTTACTTACAAGGAAGCAAGTAATAAGACTATTTCTGCTAATTTTTTCTGATTAGCATGAAGTAAACAGAAGTATAAGCTTTTTAAGAATAATTTGTTGCAGAGATGTAGAGAAAGTCATGTGAATGGTACACATCAGATTTTTTTTTTGCTTAATGAGAGATCTAGCATGAAATTTTGGAGAAGAGATTAGACCCACTCATTAAAATTGTTGAGGCAATGCCTCTAGCAATAAGGTGCCTTCTGCCCCTTAAGACAGCACCTATGCTGAGGTAACAATGTGAAACCATAAGACTTTATTATTCATTACCTTGCAGAAAGATTCCTCTTTTCCTCTCCTAGATCTAAAAGCTATAATAAAAACTTTTTTATTCCAACGAACAACTCTTTATTACATCCATAAACTGATTATAATCAGAATCCGTTCACTATGCTTTCATAGCAATTCTGCCATCTAGTTTCCTTTTAATGTTTGCTACAAATTTTCCATCAAAATTCAGTCAACTGCTGTCTGCTATGCACTCCAAAGTTGAAAATGAACTGTATTCCTCTTTTTATAGCTCTCGGTCACATGTAAAAATCATGAAAGATGTCTCCATAAATTCACCAACAAAACCAGTCCAGAGAATTCCATACACTACCATTACCTTGTGTTTACATTTTGGAGAATATTATTTTCATTCATAAGAATTTAGCATATTTTAGCAGGAATTCTGGCTACCATTCCTATAATACCAGGGGATCGCAAAACTTGCGTCTCACTTGTCAAAGCAGTAAAATCTGTCTGCAGAGTACACTGCATCAAGGACTATCTCACATTCAACCGTTGTGAGCTCAAATATCGCTTAGGGTGAGTTACCCAGAAATGGGTTTTTATCCTGAGAAGATGAATGTCAAGTAACTTTAAGCTCCATGGACGCCAAGATCATTTGAGCATCATTTCACCAATTTTATTCACCGTCTAATATGACCAACCAGGTTAAAGAACATTAAGCTTAAAAAAAAATCTCTATAACTATCTACCTGGTAATGGAAACTCTTAAATCAGAAACAGTTCAAACATAAAGTTAAAAAGCATCTCTTAGCCCACATGTTCTACAGTATTGATGCATTCAAGGACTACTCCATTTTCTTAAACTTATACCAACCCTTGTATAAATAACTTGTAATCTTGTTTACCTTTTTTAAAAAACTATACATATTAGTTGTAAGTTGTATACAAGAGAAGTGTCATTTTTTATGACGAAGCCTTTGAATTCCTGTAATTCTTTTAGTGAATAAGAATTGTATCTTATCTTCTCAGAGGGCTCGTACCTAAGTAGCCAACAGTGCTAACCACTACAAATACATAATCATGCATCCATTATTTCGCTAACCACTGTTAAAGCAAGCACATTTTTGTAACCCTCTAAGTAGATGTGAAGTATAAATGATTATACAGAGTGAATCACATAAAACTTGCACCCCAAATATTTTGGAAATTCACAATGCTATTGATGTATGCTTTCCTCAGAACTGAATGGTAGTCAGAGGCTCATATTTAACAAACAAAATTAGAGTAAATTAGAATATCAATGGTGTCTGTTGCAGGATTCTAATGTAAGTAGTTTATGGTAAATCATGTTTGAAAAGTTTCCACATTGATATTATTTGTTTTATTCAACTGGTTAATGAAAACACATTGTGTTTTCTGTTCATTGATTGCATTGCAATTTTCTAATTAGTTTGTCATAGCTCAAGCAGTAAGTGTGAGTGGAAGTAATGCAGAAAAAGCTGACATGCTCATGGTGTGTAGAGAATGCAGGAAGAATGTAGTTCATTCTAGTACCATGTACATAAACATATCCCAATAAACATCAGCAATTATCAACCTCTACAACTGGTTACATCAAAGCAGTAACGTAACACCTAGGAAACATAACAGGAACAAAGAAATGAGTAGTGAAGAGGGAGAAATTAATGTTTTGGCTGATTTTTCAGTAGATTCACAAATTAGTTTCCATGTAATTCCATGAGAAGTGTCATGGATCAAAAAAACATACTCTGCATTCTCCATTGGCATGGACTCCATGACATCCCTCTCATCAAGAGTTAGCATGGAAACAATTTTGAGAATTGTGATGTATTGTACATTTTAATTTCAATTTATTGTCCATTGAGATTACATAAATATATTAGATATTGTCAATTTGTCTATATACAACAGAAATATAACAAACAAAAATACTTAAAATCAATTAAACACAATAGAAATATAAGAACTACATCAGTTATTAACCAATTCTTCAATTAAATAGAATGCCTTATTTACTAAATACTTACACAGTTCTTTTTTTAATTTATTGAGTATATTGTTTATTGATTTTATTTCATTAGGAAGTTTATTATACAATACTTCTTTATACTTTAGACTCCGTTCAAATACTGCTAATCTATGGTGTACTACATTGTAATCATTCCTATGTCTAGTATTATATTCATGATTTTCATAGTTTATTTATTATAATTTGTCTTTGTATGCAGTACAGTTCGGAAAATTAAGCATTAAGACATTATATCCAGATTTATCATGTTTCTTGTTTACTGATGAAACAGAATTTACTAATTATGTTCAAGCAAACCACAGAAACATGCTCTATTGGTTTGTTGACATTCCTCTTAGTTTTGTCAGAATGTCAGCATCCATGGCGTTTAAACATTTGTGGGATAGTGAACCATCAGTTCATAGATCCTTTTTTTATAGAAGGAACACTGTATCACGGTTCCCTATTTGACCATCCTCCACAAATGCTAGAAGACATTCCCCTGCACTCTAGGATGTACCTGTGGCACCAACTTGATGGCTGTCTAGCCAATGGTGCATGAATTGCTACAACTTGTCTTCACGGATTATTTCCAGATTGCTGGATTGGGAAAAGATAACCTGTACCTTGGCCAGCCTGTTCAACAGATTTGACTCCTTGTTGAAGAGGGTTAGATTATTTTCTGCAGGGAAAACTGAAAAGATTGTCTTCAAGGATATACACAAGATGATGTGAATGGCGTATGACGTTGCCTGCACCAAAATTTCAAATGAAATGTTAAAACATGTATAGTATCTTTCTGTAACAAACTGGAAGCTTGTTGAAACTGGCACCATTTGCACCAACCTTAAGATAAATTTTCTAGATTTCTTGTCATAATCCACAGAAGTAGTGTATTCATGTTTGTTTTTCTTTAGTTTGAGCTGCCACAAATATAAAAGAAGTATCTGTGTGTAAAATTTTCAAATTAAAATTTCTCAAAACTATGTGCACTACACTCCTTTGACAAATACCTTTGATATTCTAATTTATTCTACATTTTTGTTGGCATATGCACTATTCCATTTAAAAATTGAATACTCAAAAAATACACTTTTTAAGCATTATTAAAATTTGTACAGGCTGGATATACCAGTCTCTGAATACCAATCAATCCTATGAAAACTATACACAAATACACTATAGCTTAATACAGGACACTCTGTGACATTTCGCACGACGCGCTGCCAGCGCATTCTAGCGGGTCGGCCTTGAGCGGCGATGAGCTGGTGTTGCTGTAGCTTCAGTATAGCCTACGAAATAGCAATAATGATTAATTAAAATGTAATTTAGCTGTGTATCGGTCTACACAGTGTTATAAGGATTATCAGACAGAGAAATACTGAACCATGTCTGGTAAGGTTTGTGGAAAATATGAGGACAGATTTAATATAAACAAAAAATTTTGTCACTGATGGTTCAGAGAGATCAGATAGATATTTTATTCATCCTGTAGATCATACATATGTACATGCAGTAACTTTGAACTTCTGAAGCTTTCCAAGTCCTGTTTCCGCTTTCCACGAGATAAAACAATATAAGAAGATTATATTATTGTGAAACGTTAATGTACATAACCACTCCAGGGAAGCAATAATATGAAAATGAGATCATTGCTGAACATCTCTGAGGAAAATCCATTTATTGAAATTTATAACTGAGGAATGTATTTCTTCCATGATGCTCCACACCTGTTGAAATCAGTGAAGAATAATTTGAAATGGCATTCTATAAGGTTCCAAGATAGGTTTCTTGGAACCATATTGTAGAATTTTATAAGAAAAGACAGAGCCATGGAACCTTGGTTAGCTCCAAGGTTGACCAGCCAATGTATTGAACTACCACCATTTAGTCCAATAAGAGTATGTTTGGCTGTTCGTGTTTTAAGCCATTCTGTCTGTTGTTGCATTAAAACGCATGTTGCGTTTAATTCTACGTCTGATGAAACATTAGCTATTGCTAATTTCATTGAAAAATCTGATGCGTTCCATTCACATGACTTTCTCTACATCTCTACAGCAAAGCATTGTTAAAAATCTGAATCTTCTAATTGCCTCATGCTAATCAAGAAAAAATTAGCAGAAATCGTCTTATTACTTGCTTCCTTTTAGTAGAAGCAATATAAGGCAGTACCATAGGTTAAAGTGATAGTCAAAAGCTGGTTACTATGTGACTTAAGTTCCTTTGTTTGTATGGACAGGAGCTGACAAATTCATGTATGAGAAAAGTGTGTTTTTCAAAGCTGAAACCAATAACAAGGAATATCTAAAAAACAATCAACTTCAGAAAAAAATGTATATAACACAAATTGTGTGTTTTAAAGAGCTCTACATATCTCTTACAGTTTACCAGTTATGCAAAACTCCGCAAAATTCATCCAAAATAAAGATGTCTTCAGAGGCTATTCCCAGGAAATTCAAAATATACATTTTATTTATCACGTAAATATCTTTAATATAGGACATTTTAACCAAAATCGTTTGAGCCATTTTTGAAAAAATCAAAATTTTCGCAAATTTTCCCATGTAGAGTAGTTGGGGGTGGGGGATTTTCTTGAAAATCTTTGTGTCGCATCCTTGGAAGATACTGTACTTAAATGCCAAGTTTGGTATTTAACGAACTTTTCGTTTTTGAGCTATGCTATGCACACACACACACACACATGCGGACATTTTTCTAAAAATGCATATTTTGGAATCAGGGGGTCTCAAAACATATATTTGCAGTGAAATCTTGGTAGCGAATTTTTGGATGCAATACAATATGTTCTCTATACACGATGTTCATATTACGTGTAGAGAAAGTAAAATGGACTGTCTATTTATTTCAACTCGTCTCAAAATCATTGTGCTAAATAGTTGCGCTATGCAATAAATGACGAACGTAAACATTTGCTGTATTTGAATGAATTATGAAAATTCTTAGAAAACCACTGTAATGAATGGTCAGCGTAAGAAATCTGCTTGTTTTAATGCACATATTGGCATTAAAATTTTCGTGGCAGGAACTAAAATGTCAATATTGTTTCCCATATTTACTTACAAGACGACTCACACAAGACTGTTTGGAAATTTAATTTTCTGTTATTAGGGACTAGGGTGGGAACAATGTAACCCCAGATTCCTCAAAATTCAGACAATGTCTTAGACTTGCAATTACAAATCAGTTATTATAATCGTCTGAAGACAGTAATTGTGCCTATGGATGTAAGCAAATTTTTAGTTCTAAAGTCTGATTTACCTGAAAAATGTAAATCATTTGTAATTCAGGCTTCTACACTAATTACACCAGAACAGCAAAAGTGATGATTTTCCAGTTAATATTCAGCAGCGTGCAGATTCATATGTATGCACGTAGATATGTGCAAAATTTCCTCATGAGAAATGTATAAATAAATAGGTATACATTGATGAGAGCAGAAGTAGTAAATTAAAATGTGCATTTTGCTCTGAAGCGTTATGGAAATGCTAGATTCATATTTCACAACGAATCTGCTTATACAATGTATATCAGCAGCAATACTCAATTTAATGAAAATTGTCTTCATTATCTTTCTGACAGTAGACTGCATGTTAAACTAAGGTTAAATATGCATGTAGATGATGCATTATTCACTTGCATATATGAAAGTTGTAAATATGTGTTTATTGGCAAAGCTTTTAATGTGTTAATAAAATGTTATTTGAATGATAAAAATGGAAAAAAGAACAAGAAAAAACCAAGTAGAAACATTAAAGCAAAAAATGCCATGCAACTAAAAATAATTCCTATAGATGCAATCAATACCTTTACATTGTTTTGTATTGTATTGACAAAATATTGTTTGAATAAATAAAACATAACAATGCTTATTATAATATCATTATTAGGTTTCCTTTTCCTAACATTCAAATCTAATCGCTTGTTCCTTAAGGCCTGGCCGCTAGGAGCGCCACTGTATACTGTAGCTCAGCTTAACACAGGGGAAAATGGAAGTGTCCAGTATTAGCCTATAGTGTATTTGCTGCACATCAATAGCACTTGCTATTTCCAAAATATTGGGATTGCAGTGCAATCACCTGGATAAGGTGTATGGAATCAAATTTTTATTTTTTTATGTGTTGCACAAATTTTATCAAATGTCAATTTCACTAAACATAACTGCTTGCATTTCAGATTGGCAACATCATTGATATTAATCTTGTAACTGACAATGGGTTATGCTTTCAAAGAATCTCATAAAATTATTCTAATCTCTACTTACTTAGTAGTTGGATGTCAGCTCCTGTCAGCAGCTGGTAGAATATATGAAAATTCCTTTCTCCCTGTGCTTGACATGTCACTCGTGACTGTAAAAAGGTAAAAACTGACATATTAATGAGAAATCTAAGTATTCAAAACAGAAACTTACTTGGTATTTTGTGAGCATAATGTGGAGGAAGCTGATACACACAGTCCATTCATGAGTAACATCCATGATTTATGTATTTCACAAAAGAAAGTTTTTTGCCAAATTTCCTGTATACCTGTTGGTCACAGGTATACAGGAAATTTGGCAAAAAACAAGAAGTTATATAATAAAGATGTTTCATAAAACCTAAGTTACAGATAACCAATCATGAAGTTGTAAGCCCATAATATGTGTTTACAGGATTATGGGTTTGGTTTGTTTCCATTTCTTGGGAATACTTTATACTAATCATTTAAATCCTTTTTAGTCTAGTGATTTCAGGTGCACTTGCCACTTATTGAAACTTCAATACTTTCTCTACAGCTTATCTAAGAGGAAATTTTGTATCAATCCAAAAAGTTAATAAAATCCACTTATTAACACTTTCTGAGGCACCTTAAAATAAGCATTTTTAAAAGAGGTGATAAACAGCATAACTAAGAATGGAAACTTGCATAAATAATTATTGTGACTGTCCACAAATACTCGATGGATTGAATCTGAACTAATCCCATTCATAAATTATTAGTGTTGTAAGTTACATTAACACCTCTGCCCTTCTCCCACTGTTTTGTATGTTTTCATTTAGATACAAGAATCTATGACATAGTACATTCATTCATCCACAGGAAACGCAGTTAGGGTCTATCTATCAGAACTGCAGCCATGCAACTCCTTGGTGACACAAGCTCAGCATTAATGTGAAGTTCCAACTACTTTCATCCTTATCTAGCATAAAGTTAAGCACAACAACTTTCAATATTAAAAAATTTAAAAGCATTGAAAAAGTGCACAAGGTTTATCATAGTATTAAAACACTTTGATATCACCAACTATTGAGAGTATCAAGGTACTGGTAATACTCAAGCCCGGCGGAGGATGATGGATTTTTTCGGGTGTAAAAATCCTTGGCATGGCTTCCTTCGGAAGGGAAATAAAGTCGTTGGTCCCGGGTTGTAGATTTACGACACGTAAAAGAACCTCAAGCCTGATAAAAGAGACCTCTGAGCAAAATTAAATGGTCTTTCAAGCCCAATATAGAATGGGATGCTGAGAACCACAGTAGATAAAGTGTGTCCATAAATAAAACCCCATTTAAATTTAATTGGTAATATGTTCCATCCCAGTAAAAATATATGGGAATACACCTATAAAATTGTTAAATGAAATAATGGAGAAAATAGAAATGAAAATGAATGTAGATCACTTATTAATTTTTTTCTTTCCAATTTAGAGTTTAAGCTCTTCATGAAGTTTATTGATTATTAGGTTTCCAGTTTAAAAATGTACTATGTAGTTATGGCTATAAAAATGTAAATAATTCCTTGCTTCATTATATTTTTGCACACATATATCAGAGCACTGCTAAACTTTAAGAGCGCGACAGTATTATTAGGAAGGATATTGTCACAACAGCTATTGAGCTTGAGAGTCCTGGAACAGTGTTACAAACTAACAAAACCAAACTAATACCATGCTCTTAAGAAATAAATGTATAGTAAACTTTCCTCTTTGATACCTTTGATGAGAAGCTTGTTATGTCTGGAAGAATGAAGAAGTGTATCTAACAGTAAAAGTGACAACTTTTCATATTACTCTGGACAAATGAAAATCAATATTAATGTATTGTCTTATAATCTTTATTATATTGTCTATTGCATGTCCTGAGAATGGGTCTGTACAAAAACAATCCACGTAGTATCACTTTGCATTTAAGATGTTGTGAATGCACTCAGCTGCTCATCTGATTAATTTTGGAGCTCAAGAAATTAACTCCCAAATGTGCAATCCTTCACTGCAACAGTAATGGCTGATCAGACGAGGCAAGGAAGCTAGGCCTTCTCTCTTTTTACTTTCTCTACACATACTATATACATAGTTTATACAGTATTGCACCTAAAATTGAAGAAATATATGTTTTGAGACCTCCTGAATTCAGAAAATAATTTTTAGAAAAAGTCTGAAAGTCTGTCTGTTAGTGCGTGTGAGTGCGTGTGTGGATGAGCAGCATAGCTCAGAAACAAAAAGTCTGTTATATAGGAAACTGGGCATCTTAAGTTCAGCATCTATCAAGAATGCGACACAAAGCTTTTTAAGAAAATCCCCCTACCTCCAACTGCCCTTTATATGGAAAAGTTGCCAAAAATTTTGATTTTCTCAAAAATGGCTGTAACAATTTTGATTAAAATATTGTGTATTAAAGATATTTACATGACAAATAAAATGTATACCTTGAATTTCCTGGGAATAGCCTCTGAAGACATCTTTATTCTTAATGAATATTGAGGAATTTTGCATAACTGATAAAACTATAAGAGATAGGCAAAAATGTATTAAACAAAAAATGTAGAGCTTATTAAACAAAAAATGTAGAGGTTACTTACCGAGCCATATTACCTTCATTGATCTTTACAAGCTATACATAGAACAATATCCAGAGAACCATGTAAGTCAAAGAGTTCGAGTCAGTTTTTCATGAACTGAACGTTCCATTAAGAAACCAAAAGCAGATAGATGTTGAGTATGTGAAAAACTTCAAATGAGAATACAGCTATCAAAGAAAACATTAAAAGTATGTTACAAGAAGAATGGTGGAAGCTTGTTGAAAAGGCAGAAAAAAGAAAAGATAAGACAGTAAGTGAAGAAAATGCTGACACAATAATAAAAACATTTGACCTGCAGCAGTTCCTTTTGATACCAGCTACAATCAGTTCTGCAGCTTTCTACAAGAGGCAACTTTGAACATTTAATCTCACTGTTCACAACTGCAAAACACAACAAGCACATTGTTTTATGTGGTATGAGGGCCAGGCAGCCAATGAAATAGCATCCTGCTTATACAAACAGGCATCTTATGGAACTTCCTCCCATTATACACCATGTGATAATGTACCGAGATTCTTGCCAAGGGTGAAATAAGAACAGCCATGTGGCTGTTATGTGCATGGTTGCAATCCAGGATAATGCAAATCTGAAGTCTATTGACTACAAATTTTTAGTTCCCAGACACACCTACATTGAGTGATGGTGATCATAGTTTAACAGAAAAGAAAAAGAAGAACTATGCACTTCTTTCATCATCAGCATGATTGGGCTCAACTTGTGTGTGAGTGTATGATAGTCAAGAAAACCAAATTTCTTATTACCAAAATGTCCACTTCATACTTCCCTGACTTTTTATCATTTTTCAAACTAGTATTCCTATTCATCAGCAACATGATTGGGGTGAACTTATGTGTGTGACAGTCAAGAAAACCAAATTTCTCGTTACCGAAATGTCCACTTCATATTTCCTTAACTTTTCAACTCTTTTCAAACAAGATTTGACATTGCGGAAGACTGGCATACAAGGAGAGAATTTTGTATGGAGAGACATTCAGTGGCTTCATCATGGACGAGAAGATTTTGGAAACCCAAGGAAGGATGACATCAATTTCAGAGCTATTAGGTTCAAAAGGAGACAAAGGTCTCAAAAACTATTACCAAAAGGAACTACAATGAAACAAATTCAATATCTGTGGAGAAGAAGAAGGATCTACTAGATATGCCTTTTATCTTTCAAACATCTTAGTATTTCTACAGAACTTATCTTATTTGCAATTTTTAGTTTTTAACATATGTACTTCATAGATTTATTTAAGCAAACAAGTTTTTCACTCATAACAGTAATGGAGAAGTTAACATAATTACGGAAATAAAATGAAATGCAATATCTATATATCTGTTAACTAAATTATAACATGAAACTCTGTGCAAGGTAGGTTGTTACATTTTGCTTGTGTAAAGTAGGACAAGTACAAAATATTTAGTGCAGCGTTTTTTTCCATAGCTTATTATAGATACTTAAAATTTAAAAAACGGGGAAAGATATTTCAAAACACAATGTTTCTTTATCACACTAGTCCCCTGTACTTATAGTTTTACCATGAGTTAATTTAGCGATTTATCGCAACTGTTGAAACTTTAAAACTTCTTTTTTTGACTTATCTGACTTCATACATGCATGCAAGAAATCTTACATAAGTAACAGTAAAACTAATGACCACATTAAAGTATTAACTTTATAAAACTACAAGCTTTAACTTTAATAATATAATTCTAGTTGCATTGTAACTCCAACAGTATAAGAATTAATTTTTAATGAAAAGCTTTCGTATTTATAGCAGTGAATGTGGACAGGCATCTTGGTAATTAACTGGTATTGAACACAATTCTAAAGTAATGTTTTTCTCCTTGGTAACTGTTGTACTCACATGTATGGTTTGCATAATGACTTTTAATTGAATTTTCTGAACACAACATTTTACTGCAAACTAAACTTATTCTTCCACTTTCTATAAATAGAGAACATTGCTCCTAGGCAGGCATAAACATGGAAGTTGATGACTTGTGTGTTGGATTGATTTCTGTTCCCAACATTATAAACTGAAACATGACACACTGTACAAGGAATAAAAATAATCACTGCTTTCAAGTTTTTACCCACTGCATGCACAAACAAGCACTCCTGCTGTTGTATGTTTACCTACTCCATGCACAGAGCAAGCCTGTTGGTGATGCCTGGATTAGGACATGGACAAGCTTAATTTTAATGGTAATATATTCTTAAATAAATAGTGGTTAACTATTATGACTGGGGAGTACAAGATTGTTAGTTCCTTTTGGGGTATGTTGTATAAAAGTGAATTTGAGAACCAATTGTAATTTACCAGGAAAAATGAAAGTGAGTTGAGAAAGTCAAATTACCAGGGATGTTCAACAAGTCCTTAGAAAAAGCAACAAATTACACTCGTAGCATTGAAAAAAGTATGTATTTATAAACTGTCATTCTTACTTGATGGCAGTTAAAGTTTTAACTATATCCATCATGTGGTTTCGTTGTCATAAGCAATTGAATCAACAATCTTGTGCTTATTTAGAAGAACAAAAAAAAAAGTTTCGTGCAGTTATTAAATATTTCAGTTTAAAAGGCTTAACACCAAAAGAAATAAAAGACGAGTTGGATGAATTCATGGTACATCTGCTCCTACGTTTACAACAATTTACAATTAGATAAATGAATTTAAAGTGGCAGTACACCCACAAATGATGAACATTGTTACGGATGTCCAGTAGACGTGACTTCATCCGAAACGATTGACAAAATCCAGGATAAGGTTTTGAGTGTTCGACAAATCAAAGTCTGTGAAATAGTAGAGGTCACAGGCATATCCCAAGGTACAGTGTTCTCAACTTTGCACCAAAAATTAGGTCTGGCAAAGGTCTCAGCAAGATAAATGCCATGTTTGATCTCAATGGAGAATAAACACAATTGTGTGATCAATTCGGAAGTTGATTTGACACCTTTCTGTTGCAATCCAGATGAGTTTCTGCATCGACTCATAACTGTGGATGAAACACTGATACACTACTATACTTCAGAGACAAAAGTGCAGTCAAAAAAGTTGGTTTTTAAAGGCAAATCGCTCCGAAGAAGGCAAAGGTAGTGAACTTTGCAAACAAGGTGATGGCCTTGGTTTTTCAGGATGCATGCAGAATCATCTACCTTGATTACTTGTAGAAAGGAAAAGTCGCCCTCCATGGTGTAATGGTTACCATGCTGACTTCATATACCCAAGGTCGCAGGTTCAAACCTGGCGGAGGATGATGGATTTTTCCGGGTGTAAAAATCCTTAGCATGGCTTCCTTTGGAAGGGAAGTAAAGCTGTGGGTCCCGTGTCGTAGATTTACAGCACGTAAAAGAACCTCAAGCCTGATAGAGAGGCCTCTGAGTAAAATTAAGCGGTCTTTCACGCCCAATTTAGAATGGGACGCTAAGAACCACAGCAGTTAAAGAGCGTCCATAAATAACATGCCATTTCCATTTGTAGAAAGGAAGAATGATAAATGGAGAGTATTATGCATCGTTATTGCACCAGTTGAATGCAGAAAGCAAAAAAAAAATTTCCTCATCTGGCAAAGAAAAATATTCTCTTCCATCAAGACCATGCAAGGGCTTTTCAGTCTTTTTCTAAGGGCTTATTGAAAGCCCCTTATAGTATTGGCATATTACCATGTAATCAACTTGCTAAGAACAGTGGCATTGTAAGATTGGAATCTATGGTTTAAACCCCAGAAATAGCTCTAATTTTTTAATCTGATTCTACCATTCCAACTAGTTTAAACATGGTATGCCCAAAAGAACATTGAATATTTTGTTTTTGAATTTGTATAATGTATGGTTTAAATTAAAAACATACTTATTTCATTCTTAAAAATCTACAGGCTATTCATAACATTTTAAATCTGGAGGTTTTATTGATTAAATGCTTAGGAATTTAAACAGAAGCACATGTACAAAAAAGTTCTCCTAAACAAGTTTGTAATGAGTAGAAGAGTTTAAGTGAAAGTTTTAAGTTCAACTCATAAGTAAGTCACAATTACTGTCACTAATATTTATGGGTCATGTCATTAGCTATAAATGGGTGATAAGCAATTATGATAACCTTCAGAAATTGATTTTTGTGTTTTCATATAGCAAGAAACTGCAAGCTTAAGTATTTAGCATCCTGACATGTCAGAGGTTCATTTGAAAAACTAAGCTGAAAAAGGCCTATTTAGGCAGACACTGTGAACTATTTATGCATTAACAAAGTATTATCACATGAAGAAACTTAATCCTTACAATTTCAAGCCAAGTGAACATGAAATTGAAATTCTGATTTAATTAATACAACTGCACCTGAGATAACTCCGAATAGAGCACTTTTATCTTTACTATATCAGAGTGCCTGTCAAGGTCTTATTTGCTACCTCATCATCATTATTATTATGAGTAAATAGACACATATCACTTAACATTTTAAAACAATCTTCTTTATTTTTGGGAAGAAGCATAATTAAATAGCTAACTTCAATATTTACAATATACAGCTCATAAAAATTATTTCAAACAATGACATTGAGCTCAAGAAATCTGTAATAATGAACTATCATCATGAGTGCAAGGGCTTATGAACAACCTAACACTGTATAGCACTCTATATAGAATGTTCAAAAATTTTGACTGAATCTGATTCTACCAACAGCATAATACACCAATTCATTTTTTCAATTGCTAGGTAATACTTCACTTATGTGTTCAAACGACTGGATATAGAGAATTTAGTGTTAGCTAAGAATTGACCTTGGAAAAGTCCCAAACTGAAATGTTGAAATAATGTGCTTTAGCAGGATATCAAACAGAAAATTAATGTTAGTCTTAAGACACCTGAAAAATCATCCAGAACAGAAAATAATTTGATCCCGTCATGTATGATGGAGGCAGTGTAGGATTGTTCATGATCCCTGCATCCATTATGATCCATTGTTCCAGACCTTATTTGAATTCTTCTGCCATTGTCTTAAGTAATTACTTTCATCTGCAACAGGAAAAGTATATACTGAAAAGTTAAAAGGATAAAGGTAATTGCAAAACACCCTATATATTGTACTTGATTTTGTTCTGATGAAACACTGTTTGAAATAACTTTCCACAGAATATTCAAAGTGTCCTTACCTGTCGCAGAGGTCTTAAACTGTTTCCTCAACCATATTATAAATAAATGGAATAAGTGCTTTAACATTTTTAAATTATTTTCCTTTATGAAAAGGTATGTGCTACATTAAAAGTAAGTAAAAAAAGAAACATCTATAAATATGACAATGTTCTGTAATGCATTCTCCAACATTAAATAATTCTTGTATAAAATTACTCACCTTTCAGTTCCAGAGATTCATGTTATTTCTAAAGAATTTTACTTAAAATATTAGCCATTTATAAGTTACATGCTATTTTGAGAAACATTCTGTTGTTTAAATGCTTTTGTACAATACTGTTTCTTTCTTACTCAACTTTAACAACACTTTTTTAACTACTTACTTTTTCCAGCAAGTCTGCAGGGAAAGAAAAAACAAAGTTATAATTACATTCAGTATTCTAAAGAAAAATGTTATTACATGGCTTATCATGGTGAGTAGTATAAACATTGATGATGATGATGATCATGATGATGATGATGATGACGATGATGATGATAAACAAAATTTGAAAATAGTTCAAAAGAGTAAATCACATTTCTCCATGAGAAGTACTAGATATATTTCAGTTTTGGTTAGTTTTGACTTTCTCAACATGTACTGCGTACCTACATAGTGTATATAGAATGTATTGCATTCCACCCAAAAAAATGTGATACCGATATTTCACAGGAAATAGACATTTTAAGATCCCCTGTATCCAGAAAAAGCATTTTTAGAAAAACGTCTGTGTGTGTGTGTGTGGGGTGGAGGGGGGTTCGGAGGGGGGGTGTGTGTGTCTATGAACACCATACCTAACTCAAAAACGAAAAGTCAGTAAAATACCAAACTTGGTATATAAGTTTAGTATCTTCAAAGGATGTGACACCAATATTTTGAGGAAAATCCCCAAACTACCATTTTCATGGAAAAATCTTTAAAAACTTTGATCTCTTAAAAAAATGGCGTTTTGATTAAAATACTGTTTAGGGGAGCCTGGCCTAAAATAGCATACCTTAAACAAAATTTTATTTAACTCTTTGTACATTATGTTTAAGTACGCAACTGCATGTTTTTTAGAAACTCTGAAATATTAGAAAAATGAGCTTAAAATTTTGCAATAACATTTCTTTAAGAAAATAATTATCAAATGGCTACCAGTATGTCATTTTATTAAGCCTATACTCTGGATAAAAGTCATACATCCATCATGGTCAGAAAAATATTACAAACTTTACCAACATTTTCAGAATTCTTCATAATATGAAAGATATAACACAGCCACATAATTTAGATAAAAACGAAATTTGTTTTGATTTAAAACTACATCTCCAGTAATTGTTAATACTGCTCACCAAAAATAAAACAAAAACAAATTATGAAAAATATCTGAAACAATGAAACATATCAAACTCAAAAGCTAGTAAATTGTAAGAAAAGAAGTGCTAATTATAGTCTATTTTAGGAGCAAATCATTAGAGCCTTATAGGATATAATGTCGCACTACAGACTTTTTAGCAGTGTTCTCCAGGTTTTGAGCAATTCATTTTCTTTATTCCTCAACTGTTTTATAAAAGGGCTTTAATTAACACCTGACTGCCAGATACTTTTTAAAAGCTCTCTCTCCCCCCCTCGCGACTGCATTTGCATAATACGAGGTGTGACGCTACCACCAAAGCTTATCTAATTTCGCCTCTCACCAAGGGTTCGATCCCAAACGACTGCATAATACGATATGTTAGTGATACTACCACTACAACTTGTTCTAATTTTGCCTCCCACCAAGGGTTCGCCCCCCGCGGCCGCATGTGGGATTTATGATGGACAAAGCGATGCAGGGGCGGGTTTTCTCCGGTTTCCCCCACCATTGCATTCCACTGGTACTCCAGCTTCATTCCATGTATCATCAATGTTATCGCCTGTGGTGTCATTTGTAGTAACAGAGGAAGTTAAACACTATAAAAAAAAAAAAATCTTCAGCACTTCCGCGGATTGCATTGTCGCATTATTTTTGGAACCTTAAGAGCTTTTATTTTTAATCCTACACATTTAAGTTTATCAGTTTCTGCACTGGGCAATTAAAGTGATTGTGTAAGATATTCGGATTAAGTGGATTTATACCGCATGCTTCAATATCCGAAATTGCCTTTTGGACTGCAGCAGCTATCAAATATGCGTAGAATAATTTGGAATAAAGTAACTATCCTCCCTGGAATATTCTTCAGGTACTTTTTCACTTCTCTGTTGAAGTATGAAATAAAACGTAAGACTGATGTCCGAAGCACAGGGGATCCTGGGTTCGAGTCCCGCCTTGGGCATGGATGTTATATGTTTGTGCAATGTGTATATGTTTGTAAAAGAAACAGTAAAACCAGTAATCAGTAAAACCTACGGGGGGGGGGGGGAATGTAAATAGGGATTCAGTAAAAAAAAAAAGGAAAGCCCTCGGGCAAATATGTCGTTTTACCCCAAGTTGGCTACCCTGATTGTTGAAACGATAGCCTAAGTAAACAAAATGTATTGTTGAAACAAATTACATCTTGTTTTCCTTATGTGCTTATCTGAATACTGATTTTGTGGAAGATTAAACAATATTCTCATTACAAATGCTGCTATCCACTCCATAATCGTACAAGAAACATAAAAATGCAAATATATGCTTACATCAGAAAATCGCCGCGCATTACAAATCCGCCAATTTCCATGAATATTAATACCAACATGACAGATCTAATGGTGGTTAATTTAAAACAATCGCACCTGTAGTTTTGTCAGATATACCAGTGGTACGACTTTTAGGCTAGTCTCTCCTATTAAAGATATTTACACGACAAATAAAATGTATATCTTGAAATTTCTGGGAATATCCTTTGAAGACCTCTTCGTTCTGGATGAATTTGTTGGATTTTGCATAACTAGTAAATCGTAAGAGACAGTCAAAAGCTTATTACATAAAATATGTAGATCTTGTTGAAACATCCAATTTATGTAATATACATTTTTTTTCGTGGAGTTGAATATTTTTTAGATATTTCTGGCTATTGGTTTCAGTTGTAAATTTTTGAAACTTTTCACATACGGGAATTTGTCAACTCCTAGCAATGGAAAGAAACGAACTTCAATCGCGTGGCAACCAGCTTTTAAAATATTTGACCGTCGTTTTAGCCTAGTGTATTCCAGGATTTACCTTCTACTTACTTGAAAACATTTTTGCTAACGTTTATCTTGATTAGCACATTGTAGATATAAGAATAAGCTTTGTAATAAAATTTGTTTCAGAGATGTAGAGAAAGTCATGTGCATGCCACACATCAGATTTTTAGATATTGTTTGGCCTATTTTACTGTTCATGTAATATTATATGTTAAAACTGATGTCATTGTTCCTACTTTTTGTTGAAATACATGTTCATACTGGTTTTTGGCTGGGATGCTGCAAGACTTTCACTCTCTAGTTATTTAATTTTCTGCAGGTTATGGTACCAAACCCTCACTAACTTAGACTATAAGTTCCGGCATAACCACATTAAATTTAAAGGCCCCCACCAAATTAAACCGATAGTAAGAGCTCCTTTTGTAGAGTGTGCCCTGTGCCTGCAAATTAGGCTATGGGAATTTCTGTTGGTGTCAAGAGGCCGGATTGGAATGTATGCCAATTTGTAAACATTGTAACGGAACCTCATCCAAGATTTTGACAGAGATTGATAACCTAGCTGATGCTTTAATTTAGGGCGATAAAGAGTACTCTAGACCATTGATGAATTCCACTAAAGAGTTTGCTACATTAAATAGGCATTATAGATTACAAAATACAGACTGTCTCAGAATTCAACCGCACAAACTGGGAGATATGTAGAGGGGTTCCAGTTAAGCACAGATAGGGATTCTATTGTCCATTTTGTCAAATGTCAAAATTATAGCAAGTTTTCTGGATTTCACATTAGTGGCCTTAATGCAAAATAACATGGATATGTGTGTCCTATTTTCATTCAGGACGCTTCATTTGTATGCTAGAAGTCGAACGAATGTCTTACTGTTGCTTAAACAATACAACAGTTAAACTATTGGAGTAGCAATTTTGGCAAAATTACCATGAATTGGATTGGTTGGTGAGAGATGAAGTAAGTAAAATAAAACAAAGGCCTTTACTAAAAAAAATCGCTCCAAAATTCAAACCTTTAAGTACAAATCAAAACATTGGTTCTATTAACAATATTTTAGTATATTTTTATACTAAATATTTGCCTAATTCTTTACACTTATATACTAATTAATTCATATCACATAAATTAAACGTTCTTTGAGGCTGTGCACACTACTGACAACTGTTCAGTTGCTTTCAGATCATATGTAGTCAACTAGAAGAGTCCGCTGTAAAGTATTGGTGGGTGAGTCGGTATATCACTGGTCATCCAGACACACGATGGTAAGATAACACTGCTCACTCAAGTTTTCATTTTTTAGATTTTTTAAATTTTGTTTTTCTCAAACAGGTACACAATTTGACCAGCACTAATACACTTGCTTTACATTTTTGAAGCCAAGATGATAAACCCTCCAAGTCAAATTACATTCAAAAGACTGAATGAAATCTACGTAGCGTTCAATATTCAATGCACTAATTGTTTGTGAAAGAACCTGCGTAGATTCATTTAATAAAACAATTAGATTTGTTGAAAACATTGTGATTATTATTATTATTATTATTATTGCTATTATTATTCGAGCTATCACCATTATCGTTGAGAAAGTTACAGATGGTGTTCAGCTTCCGTGGACACTACATGAAATTAAATAATTAATCCTGTGAAATGCAACGATGTAGAAAGTATAAACATAGCCACACACTCACCCACCCACACACACACACACACACACACACACACACACCAAACATTCACTGACTTTTGTATATTAAGATGATAATACACAAAAATAAGCAGGTTTCGTAATTAAAATAATTGTTAAGTTCTTTTCATTTCATTTTTTATAAATGTTTGTGTTGAGCAGTTGCGGTCGGTCTTGGGGGTTGAATGTGCTAATGATGATCTCTAACGACGCTTTCGATTTTAAGGATTATATCAACTGATGTGCTGGAAGTTTTATCAAATAACTGATTTCTCAAGAACAAGGAGCTTGCGCGGTAAAATCCAGCTAGGAGACTGGACTATCATATTAATCTGCCAAGACAGTTCAGTATTCACATAAGATTGCACATTTAAATAAAATAAATCGCTAATTGGTTGCGTTGACTGATTTTCTGAGCCTGCATCTGGCTGGATTAATGTGTAGTTAGATTGAATTGTTGCGTACGCTCCAATTATACAGGGTGCTTCATAATTTCTATTATAAACTTCTGGGGTTGTAGAGGGGACTAAGTAGCATCAGTTTTGATTAGGAACCCTTGACCGGAAATGTACGTTTCTAAGCAAAATCGGTTTGAATCGATTTCACATCTCCCACTTCACTACAGACAAGTATGTACTGCAAGAGTGGTTCCACGTGGCGACCCTGATTTCATTACACAAAGTGTACCTGCGAAACATGTTGTCGTGCACATGTCCCACGATGGTGCGCCATTATGTTGGTACCATATTTGCTGACGTAGTGCGAATGACAAATCTTCACAGAAATGTACCAGTACCTCTTGCAGGAAGATCAAGTACCTGGGACCTGTTAGGCGGAACAGAAGAAGGTACGGCCCAATCAGATGACCATCAAAAATGTCAGCCGAACCGCAGCTGAAATCCACGTGGCTGTACGACCTGTGAATTTTCTTCTGCCCAAATGTGACTATTTCGACAGCTAAAAACATCCTCCCTTGTTGCTGAAATCCACATGATTGTGTGTCCTGTGAGTTTTCTTCCGTTTAAATGTGACTGTTTTGACAGTTAAAAACAATCTCCCTGGTGAAGTGAACTTCATCGGTGAAAATAACTTGACGAAGAAAGTGGGGAGTATTAATAAACTGGTTTAGAAACCGTGCACAGAAATTGGCACGTGGAGCGAAATTTGCCAGGCCCATTGCTTGAACAGTCTGTGGATGGTAAGGATGCAGTTGCTGGTCATGCAAAACACGCCAGACGGTCGACTGGGACACATTCAAGATATTGGCAATATTTCACGTCCTCTTCTACGAGATAAAGGATATGACAGTGCGAACGCCTCTGTGGAGCACCACAATCAGCCCTCTTCAGTTTCAATGTAAGAGTTTCTCGCAATCTTTGTTGTATTCTCACAAAAATGGTATTTGATGGGATGGGGCGACGCGGAAAGCATCCAGAATACGTTCGTTTTGCAGCTTAGCCATTATTTCCAGCTTCGCCGTAAATTATTAACATCTCAGTATACTCCTCAAAGGTGTATTCAATCATCCTGTACTATTGAATGACTGAATCACAACTGATGTAAAAGCCGACCCACAGTCACTGCTGTATGTAAATAGAGAACACACTGTATGACATCAAGGGACTGCTGAGGATGCCCTCAGAAATTTTTATTTGCGTTCCGTGAAGCGGGAGACTGAAATCAAATTGATCTTCAAACTGATTTTGTATCGAAACTATACTTTTCCGCACACGGGTTCCTAATCAAAACTGTATATACTTAGACCCCTCTCTACAGCTTCAAGAAGTTTGTAATAAGAATAAATGAATCATCCTATATTATTCTTGATATATTACCTGCCAAGATAATATAAAATAAAGTTAACCTTATTTTATGTCTCATCTTCCGTCCCCACTTTTCTAAATAATTGTTAAGCCGCTCTTCATTTAATTTCTTAGAAATATTTGTGCTGACTACCATGAGTTAGAAAAAAATGACATCGTCATTGATAAAGAAGTTGTTTTTGCTAATCCTCAAGTTTGAGATGACCTGAAGCCGTAA
Source organism: Hymenopus coronatus (assembly GCA_030762935.1). Lineage (NCBI taxonomy): Eukaryota > Metazoa > Arthropoda > Insecta > Mantodea > Hymenopodidae > Hymenopus > Hymenopus coronatus. The sequence continues at coordinate 23,843,968 of CM060889.1, forward strand.
TGCGTTGCTTTGATAGACTATACATAATCCAACCCTCTCTTGTGCTAATCTTGAATTTCGTGGGGTATTTTATTATTATTTGATTTTGGTTTCTATTTTTAATCGGTAAATATTGCAAATTATCAGAAGAATATTGTGACTACACGTCCACAGAAGACGTCTATACCATGCCGTTACGGCTTTTGTACTGAGCAGTTGGTCTCATGTGCATAGCTCTTCCACTGTCACGTACATTTAAAGGTGAATGAACAGACGCAAAACAACAAAATCCTGCAATGTCACACCTGCGGGTAGCTTTGTGAATTCTGCGTGCAATTTACACGTGGAGAAATGGTCTCTATTTCTGGAAATTTCTTGCTGCGCAATCAGGGGTGTAAAAGAGGTAATCGGGCCCGCAGTTTGGTTTTGACAGAGATCCCTAAAAGTACAGTTGAATTAGATGGAGTAGTCTTCAACGGTGTATGAACGTCGATTCAAGCACACACAAATACTAATCGGCTTGATCCAAGTGTAATCTAGGTAAACGTATTGAACATAATTACGTCTCGTTTTAAGTTACTAATAAAACATAGAAAGTAGCTACTAGTGTTTAAACCAGAGATGACACCATTGTAATGGAACTGCTAAATCAAGGTATAAAAAACTATTGTAAGAGTAGGATAAAAGTGTAGGCTCTCCGGTGTTCAGGGGAGTTTGAAATCTGCTATTAGTTTATATTCCGCACAAGCCGAATAGAAGTCACAAAGAGGGTGGTGGACATTCATGTACCCCACCAACAGAGAATTTGTTTGTAGCTGGTAATGTAATCTTTTAAATCAGAAAGCCTGAGATAGCTAAGCGTAGACAAATGGTGAATCGGATGGATGGCAGTTTAATCTTTACAGCGACTGGCCGGATGTCAGTCTTTAAGCTCACAGATTCCATAAATAAATCATCTCCGATGAGTGTCATGGTACCCCCGTGAGAAGGAACAACCTCGCCCGGTGAAAGATCACACAGTACAGGTGTGTATCACCTAATTTGAAGCTGCCTTGCGGATGGAGCTTAGTCTCTTGCAAACACATCGCCAAACGCTCAATCTTATTGAACAATGCCTAAAGCTCTGATAAACATGTTCTAATTTCATGTATATTCCACTGTAGCATAACCATGGTCTTTATTATTGGATACGTTCTCAATTGTAGAACACTCCTACGTTGAGGACAGCAGTGGTCCAATCAATCCTTTTCTTTGGTGTCCGGAGAACACTTTTTTCTGCAGGTTAAAGCTGCCTTTTTTCCACTGTGCTTCTGGCAGAGTGTAGGCTCTTCCTGCACCAATCTCATGCAATGGGTACGGACCCTTTTGCAAAGGTAAAATCTGGTTCTAGTACTCAAACCTATTAGAGTAAAGATCGGCGAAGATGGCGATTCCCGAATTTCGATTTCTTTGAGGAAGTCGGCTTTCTCATAACCGGTCCTGAATTTAATAGGTGATGCTTGGTGGTTATGGTCTTACTAGTCTTGTTGTTCAGGTTGACGGGTTTGATGGCGCCTTTTCTACAATTTTTATGGTGGCGATTTTGGCAGATGTTGAAGCTGACGTGGATGTTGATGTCGACGCCTTTGAAAATGGTCTAGCTACGATAATAGTTTCTGCAATGAAAGCTCCGTTAATATTACCTGTCTGAGTTGTAATTTTCCGGCTGGGAACAGGTTTAAGTGCAACTGAGTTATAGGTACCGGTTCTTGGATCAGAGGGTAGCCGGGTGCGCAGTTTTTGAGCTTCCGAGAAGGGCAATTTCTGACTCAAATCTTTTGGGTCGGTTTTTCCTCTGCAAATCGGGGGCATTCTCAGCAGCTTATTGATGTTTACTGCTACAGTTAACACATGTAAACGCAACGTCACAAAGTTTCTGTTGTTACCAAAAGCTCATCACGTGTGATATCTGAGCGGGTTCGAAATGTATGACCTAACCTCGATGGCTTCATAATCTGCAGTAACCCTTAGATATATTATCCGATTAAATCTAAGTAACAGTCTGTGTGTAAGCATGTGTTCTACTTTTATTTTATTTTTTTCCACAGCTGAACCCGGTTCACGTATGTAACTCCTTAAACTTCAAGATTTTCTTGAACTTCCTCATTCGTTCAACCGTCCAATGTGCGGTCATTTACCATACCACGCTTGGAGCTGAAGATCTTGTGCATTCCCGATCTTTACTGGGTAGCTGGCTTACATATTGGCTCTCAGTATATTCGCAGCCTGGGATGCTGATTATGATTCAACTAGGAGCGTGCCGTTGCGAGTTCTAATGCACGATTTTCAGGACCAGCAATCTTCTTGAGGTCCTTTTTGGATTTAAAAAAAAAAAAACTAACACACCGATGTAAACTTCCTTCTTCTTTTCTTATTACCTAATATCTAAGTAGCGAAGACCACAAGACTTGACTAGATTTTTTCCTTTGTTGCAACGGTTTAGTTTTTTCTTTTGTTTTACTTTTTTTCTATAGCGATTAGATCCCCCACCATTGCAAATGTCTTCGATCGCATTTTCCCAATCTAGACTCTACTCCAGCTTAGACGAGAGTCGTGACTTGGACCTTGCTCACCTTATAATCTCACCTCCCAATATATTAATAGGGGGGGCATAATCATCTTCAGGAGTGTAATAGCTAATGCAGTAGCTCCTCCCCGGGACTGATCTTTATCAGCAGATACGAACACAGAGCTACATGATATTCAGAGCTTGGGGATTCGGGTTATCCAGGTCTGCGTCTTTCCGTTGCTGTTCTGGACAAGATTATCCCTCAGATTCTCTCCAGGGAGGCAACTGATTGCTAGTCAAACACGTTTGTGGACCAAAGAAGGTTGGGGTTTGGCTTACCTCACGCCTTAGAAGAACTCAAATTGAAAGTGTGGCTCGCGATCAATGGAGCACCAATCGTATCTACCACAATGGGCCGCTAGGAGAAATAATATATCGGTGAATGAGAGTGAACTATGCAGGGAAAACTGCTAAATGCGAATTAACATGTTATAGTGTTAATACATAAATGATACGCATTCTACAAATACCAGTTTTGCTTAAATGTAGGAATTTTTAGCTGGTGGATAATGAAAAGATTCCACATAGGTTAGGGGCGATCCCTATCCATCCTAAAACAAAACTGTCTTCGTAATTGAGTCCATATTTTCGCTGCTATAACTATTTGAATCTACCAATGTTTTAAAACTTTATTGTAAGATCCTACAGGGATCGATGTTTTATAGTGCTTATCTACATCGTAATGTGGTAACAGAACGTGTGTTAGAACTATAATAATTATTCATAAATTTGGCATAAGAGTATGACAGGGGCAAGCAGAGAGAAAGGTACAGCAGGGAAAATAAGGTAATGCCATCGCGCTCCGTTACATCAGCTGGTAGATACGTGTGTGTAGCTCCCATTATGTGGCCTCCCACGTTTTTTTCATATAAATATTGTAAAAACGACAAAAAGAGTAAGCTGAGATTCTGTTCTATAACTTTCATTTGAATTTATTTGGACAATTTCATAAGCAGAAAGGTTTATAACGGAAAAATTGTAAATACAGAGTTATACATTTTCACAAACTTCTGGAGCTTTCTAATAAAGTATTATTGCTAGCTAAACCTTGGACTAGTTCTTTTTTGTGCAACATAACTTCAGGTTTTTAAACAAAAAGGCAATATGCATGATGTATGGTATCAGAGCTATGAGTGATCCCGTCAAGTCTTGCAATTTAAGGGGGCTAGCGGAATAATCACCAGAAGCAAGTCTGGGAACTTTTAGCAAATTGTACTTCTAAATGGGGATTAACTATTAGTTTGTTAATAATTTCTTCCGACATATACCATTCATTAGCTGGAATAGTGGTAGAGAAAGTAACAGTACAAATGCAGCACTATTCATCTGTCTACAGATTTTATATACAACCTTGAGATACCCACCTGGATACTTTCTAGACACAGTTGAACTTCAACTTTGATAATGGGATAAGTACAGCTAATAAATTGCTTAATTAAAAAACTAAAACATTCTTATATCAGTCTTAAGCTTCTATAGAACTATATGAATGAAGAATACTTACAATTTGTAATTGTTCCTCCTAAAGGATCGCCTTTGTAATCAAACTCTATATCCAAGTATTTTCCCTGAAATAAAAGAAAATGCATATGAATATATATGGACAAGAAAATGTAAAAATAGACATAAATACGCCTGAATTCAACTTATCAAAGATGTCTGGTGAACCATGCAGTTAAAATTATTAATCGCTAAAGCATTATAATAACAGGAAAGATTATGATAATGGCTGTTCAAAAGCAATCATTTAAATTGTGATACGGTTTTATTGTGATTCGATTAATTAAACTGATGGAATTAAAGCTGATAGCCCATCCTTAGAAGTGTGGTGGTGACGGCCTGCCTTACATTCAAGAGGGAGGGTTAGAATCTCGCTTAGGGTAAATTATGGAAAAGGCTCCCTCCCTCTCTCTATCTCACATAGTTTTCCCTTATCCTTCAAAGAAGAATGCTGAGTAAGCTCAATGATCCCAAGATCTTTTGGGCATCATTTCAACGATTTTATTCACCATCCAATCCAGGTTAAAGGAGTTAAGTTAAAAAAGTAAAAAATGAAACGTCTTCAGAAAGGTTTGTTCCTGAGAGTTTTGACAAGGCTGTAGATATAGATGTAGACGAAGATCCAATAGTTTCATTTTAAAAGCATTTCGCAAGATGAAGAGTGAAAATCTGTAGAACTTAGAATATTCACCTAATTATGATTTTGAACTAGTTACTACTATAGATCAAGGCCTATACGATAGGTATCTATTGTTATGTAAGGGACAACATAGTTTCTGCATTTTTATTACAATCTATTCAGTAGCTTTTTACACTATATATCTCCACACTTAACAAAATGCTCTTCAGACAAATAATGTAAATTCTGGAGACTAATAGGCTTCCTCAAAAACTTGTACAGTAATATCATGCAGCAAAATATTCGTTGATTGCTCTCCTACATCGTCATTATTTTGATCAAATTACAAAGCATTTAGATTATAAGATAAACTCCCACTCAATTATCAAAGCTTTCCTGTTAACTAATTATAATACTGTTGTAAGACGCAATTTTTGTTACTTGATGTTGGACTTTCCGGTCAGTCAAAGTGCTGTATTCCAACCATGTGAACGTCTCCAGGGACTGACGAGCAGGGGAGGGTAATGAATCCAGGCGCCCGTAAACAACAGAGCTGTAAGGTACAACAGAGCTCTGTTTCAGAGTACTGGATGGTAGAGAGGTACCAAAAATTTAAATGTTAATTTCTTTTATGAGAAACACGTAAATATGGTGGTACCGAACCACTCTCCATAGCAGAAATGAGACAGGCGATTTAGGCAATATATTCCCTTAAACTATATGATGACTTCAACCCACCGTACCAACCATACATAAAATCCGGATAAAACTAGAGCTAAATAGGTTAAAAGCAAACCATGCAGTCTAAGGGAAAAAAAAAACTGAGCTATTAAAAACTAGACCAAAAATTGGAGCGTAAAGTCAAAAACATATTAAAAGCCAGAAGGCGATAAAAAGAAAATAGGGCGTCTGACGATAAAAGTTAAAACTGTTAAAAACCAGAACTAACGCTCCATATCTAGCCTAACAGAAATAAAATGATCTAAAACGCAATTTAAAAGCTACTCTAGATAAAAACCTAGAAACTTTACTTGTTGCTCTCTCGTAGTCAGCCAGGACAGCATGGCCTTTATATAAAAGGTGTAGATATCAAAGCTTCGGTACATGAAGAGAGATGTATAGACATCAACAATATCTTTCTGAAGAAGTTCCTTTGCCAATAGAGAACTTTCTGAGGATGAAGTTCCCCAGACGTTTTTACATGATTGCACCCAGAATCTGAATGACAATTGCCATTATAATATTTGGGAAAGGACACAACAGTGGACGATTAAACACAGTGTAGAAATCGGCATACGAGTGTCTGAAAACATTATTATATGGCTGCTCAGAGGCAATAAATAAATAAATGGTGTGCAAGACCTTGAAAATTGAGCCAAGGGCCACAAGAGAAAAAAACAAGAACTATAGGTCCTAGAAGGGAGGCCACTATGGAACTGAAATTTGTATGTACTGAGCTTGGAAATCAACTGTACTTTTCGTTCCTCTCAAATTTCCACAATTCTCTTTTTTCATACTCGGAGTACACGTTTCTCAAACGTTATTAAAATGTGTATCTCAAATTTTATGATATTTTTGAACTATTTTATGTAAAACTATTCTTTGTTCAAATTTTAAATAAATGTGAGAATGAAAGATTGTTTATAAAAATAACATTGTCCTTAAGTGAGCCAAACTTAATTATTTTTATACTCGACAGATTATATGATATGAAAAATATATATATTTTCACAAAATAAGCTTATATTTATGTAATTTTTGGAAAAAAAATATGCTTATTATAGAAACAGCATCTAAATGTGGGTTGCAAAATTTCGAACTAGGATTAGATGTTGACACGGATCGGGCCCCCAGGGCTGGTGCATAGCACCGGACGTAGGCGCTTGTGGCCATCTGCTTTTTATGTAAACCCTGGAAGGGAGGTATGAGGGAAGAAGCCCGAAGAGCGACCAGATCCGGATGACGCTGGGCGCAAACCTGGACAGGGTACCTAAAGGGTTCAATTGGACAGCCTCTAACACCGCTCTAAGTCATTCTCACGGATCCCGAGCTTCTAGGCCCTACCCCAGAGGGGCCCCAAACCCGAAGGTGGGTCCCGACTGAGTGATCCCGACGGCAAAAATAAAAAAAAAATGCTCGAAAAAAGTTCCATGTAAAGGTTAGTTGGGGGCGGAGGATTTTTTTTAAAATCTTATCATCGCCTCCTCGGAAGATACTGAACTTAAATACGAAGTTTGGTATTTAAATTGTTCTGTCCCCTCCACACTCACACATACACACACATGGCCATTTTTCTTAAATGTGCTTTTGTTTTGTTTGCTTTTTTGGATTCAGGGAGTCTGAAAACAAGTATTTCCGGTGAAATATCGGTACCCAATTTTTGGGTGGAGTATAATACCTTCACCATCTACTATGTACATTGTAAATAGGTGCCAGAGAAAGTAATTGTAGAGTATATTATAAAGACTTTGACAGCATAAATGCACACATTTGATGGATCTCTTTGGTACACACAAACCGAAGTCTACTAATATGTAATTAGCAAGTGATTGTTGGGTGACGTGTCATCCTGGCTTCCCTCTGCTACATTCCTACATTTACATGGCTATCACTTGAATACTCCGTCCATTTCCCCCACTCTTTGTACTGCGCAACTAGAGTGTTCAGTCTATTTACAAGCATAATATCGTCAGTATTGAATGTGCCTTTTTTACTGGAACCGAACCATATACTTTCGGTTTGCATAGTATCACATTAATTAATACTGCCGAGCTCTATGCCATATACCGAGCTATTCTATATGTTCGTCGTCGAGATTTGGGTGACCCACTTAATCTGAGTGATTTCCTTAGTGAACTTCAGAGCGTTCGTGAGCTGTACAACTAACATTCTATTATATAGCGCATTCAGGATGCCTACCTCTGGCGATAATGTGGAAGTGTGCATGGATCCCTGCTTGCTGGGGAATGACGGCAACCACAGAAAACATTGTTGTAATTACTTGTGTAACAGCTGAAAACTTATAGGCTTGTTGTACGAAGAGCGAGTTTTTCTTGTTGGAATGAAGAGTTGTAAGTTCTCCGCGGAAACAAACTTAGAGAGTGAAAGACTGCCCTGAATATTGGCTGATATTGACTCGATTGCGTATTGGCCACTGAAAGTTTAGGCACACTTATCTTTTAAAGAGGGATCATACTCCTCAATTCGCTCTCTACAGAGCATTGTCGGTACGCCGTGTGCTCTAGCAGCTGATCTGCTACCGGTCTCCTTTGCAGAGGTCCTTGCCTAAGACAGCAAAGCGGTACAGATTTTCTTTAAATTCTTATCCAAGGTGAACTTTCTAAGAAGGATTTAGTTTTAATTTTATTTACCCTGACCGATGCTAATGGACCGATAGGTGTGGCTTTTAAATCATTATCACAAGTAACTTTTATCACGAGGGTTTAGCTTTAGTTATTTATGTACTTTTCCATTGTTCTATGTAGTTTTTATTTTCATCTATGATTTTTGCCATTAATAGCTTTATTTACACTGATATCATGTTTAACTTTGGCTGATTTTATCTACGATTTATTTTAATATTGCTTTGTATCTCTAAGTTTTGCCGTTATTTTGTTTTACAATAGATAATGACCTTAGAAGCTGGGCGCCCTTAAACACCAACCATCACCAGCAGTTCGGAAACTTAGCAATTAACTGAGTTTTGTTGCAGTTTGTAGTTTACAATACATACATTGTCCACGTCTGTAGAGTGCAGGTAGCGTGCCTTCCTCGTTTTATAGAAATCTCGAGTTCGAATCTGGTTAGTCGGAGCTACCCATATAAGAAATTTCAGCGTTCTCCCTTATTCTGAAAAGTTGAATATCAAGTAACTCTAAGCTCTAGAGGCCTCGGGCTCATTTGAGTATCATTTTATTCATTCACAATTCGATATGATATTTTAAGTTAAAGGATGTTAAACGTCAAGCGTATAAAACTTCTTATGCGCATAAAAGGCTTATATACAGAGTGTCCCAGAATTCGACAGCACAAATTGACAGATTGTAGAGGGGCTCAAAATAAATATTTTGAGATAGGGAAACTATGAGCTATGTGTTCTAAATTCTTTGTCAGAGCATAAAATATATTAAGGGTTTGCACGCCACTGATCAAAACGTAGTGTACCGTGACATGAACACCCGGATTTCGGAGAGCGTAGACATAGTAGAATTGTTTAGCGCCGGCAGCGAGTGTGGGCATCGAGTCAAGATGTTGAGGGAGTTGGACGTTCAAGCCTTCATAGGTACCTTTATTGTTATGTTGGCTCCTTTGTTTGCATTTTATAATGATCCGTTCCTATTTTGCTGCATTACATAATATGATTTATTCGTACTGAAAAAGAAAATAAATGTAATGTGCAACTAACATGTAGCTGCAACGGAGAAAGTTTCAATATCAATTGCAGTTGAAGCGGCACAATTCTCCTCCCCTCAAGGAGGTTCGAAAATACAGTGTTTCATACAGTGGTGTGTTATGCACGTACACATTGCAATTGTAGGCACAGTTCACTGTATACGAAACAATATTATCATTGTGTCAAACGAACCTCAAAAGAAATAAGCTGTAGTACTAGCTCTATATAAAACTAATTAAGAACTATGTACTAGTCAGGAAAGTGCATTCAAGCAATTCATCTCTACATGAAAGTCAAATACAAAGAGATTTCGAGATATAATACAAATCCGAAGTACAAACTACAATAAGTCACCAGAGGAGCTGTTTAATGTGACAACCTGCACATAGAAGTAGAGGTTGCACCTACTAAGAAATGAACCTCGCAACTTGTCAAAAATTCCAGGAGTGTTGTGAACCTCACCACAATTAGCTAAAGTTCGTGGCAGTAATTGTTCATCTGATTCAACGGGCACCTGGTACGCGAAGATCTTAATTATGCGCAATGGTACCACGTGGCACCAAAAAGATCACGAGTTCAAATGTTTATCTTAGATTAGCTGAGAATGTTCATGTGTGTGATCTCCATTTCGCACCTCGTTGAAACAAATTTTTTCTTTACACAGAATGTGTATACATTTACAATGTGAGCACATCGTTTAATAATAAAATTCATGATTCTCACAGTAGCCCTGTAGACATTAGACAAGAAGCGCATTATCGTAGCTCCGTAGTAGTTCCATCAGGTAAAACGGCATAGTATCTCGAATCAAAGCAATAATAAAAAGTTTTTTATTATATCCTAAAACATAGTTAAATTACTACGTTTCAAATCATACATTTCATAAATATTTCCAACATACATAATTGTTTTGTTGCGTTGATCTACACAGGTTCTTTAACAGTTACTGCACTTAATATTGCAAGCTACGTAGATATATTCACAGTCTTCCGAAAGTAATTTGTACTGGAGTTTATTGTCTTGGCCCCAGAATGCAAACTAACGTATTAGCGCTGCTTAAATTGCGTACCTCTTTGAGAAAAGCAAGAAAATTAAAAAACTAAGAAATGGAAATTTCAGAGAGCGGTGCGAACTTTGTATCGCGGGATTCGACGACGCATAATGCCCACTCACCCACCAGTATGTTAGAGCGCTCCGCTAACTACATGACTTGAGATCAACCGAACTGTTATCAGCGGTGTGCACACCCTCAAAAATAGGCAATTTTGCCAAAGTTGCAAGGCTAATAATTTTAGATATCGTATGGATGGTGCACAAATACTGCATTCTTTCGATTACTGGCATACAAATGAAGCATTCTGAATGAAAATAGACCACACACGTCCACGTTCTTTTAATTTACGGTCATTGTGCAATCCAGAAAACAGGACATAACTTTGACATTTGGCAATAGGTCCCGTGTCTCAAACGGTTTATCTAGGACCCCTGTACAATCCTGTCAATTTTTGCTGTTGAATTCGGGGAAATTCTGTATATATTTACATGGAACATTTAGTATATATCAGGGCCTACAAGGATTTCTTTATGAATGTCTGCTGTGTGTGCAACAAACTTTGTAAGTGTGTATGTATGTTAAATGGAATAGCCATCGAAGTAGATTATCTTAGTATCAACTAATATTTAAAAACTGTAAATACATTGTGGAATCCAGATGTCCGTTCTCTCTCTCTTTCTTTCTTTCTCTCTCTCTCTCTCTCTCTCTCTCTCTCTCTCTCTCTAGTAAATTAAAAAAATAAGCGCTGTATACCAGGATTATCTGTGGATATTGAATATACTATTCGACTACCTGATATAGTGGCATTTTGTTGCTTTACACTGTTTTGTTTAGAGTAACACTATCCGCGTATCATTATTTGGGGGGATGTTCTGTGATAGAAAACAGATACGCGCATCAAAGCACATTTGTGCTAGAAAGCAGTTGTAAAACTGATTAAGCTTACCGGCACAGAGAGCACGCGTGCACTATGATGGATTGGTCGCCACCACGGCTATGCAGGCCCCGATCTCAGCCAGTAACCCCGCAATAGCTATTAAACGTGAGATATATTTACCGCCCTATTGAAACAGGTAAGTAAGTTCATAATTAACACGCTTTCAGGTGGAAATGTATGTGTTCATTTCTAAGCCAATGTCTGGTCTATCCTTATTATCTCTGGGCTCTTATTCCTGAGGACTCCCTTAGAGCTCAGATCCTAATATTCGCTTGTTCTACATTTGCTTTAATTGTCAGAGTAACAAGGGTTACTAACTTTGCACACTCTTAGTAGTACAAAATTCTTCATACTCATTCTAATGTCGTTGTTCTAACTTTGTAGAGGCCAGACAATGTCTGTAGGGTGTTTTTAAAATTTGCCAAAATATATAAAAATTCGGCTATAATTATTAATGTCAATTGTTGATTATTTTATTTCAGAAATACGTTTTTATAATACGGTACCTCGCTTCGTCTCTAGACATATTATGATAAATATCTTGCACCACATTGTGCTTTTCTGATCGGTTTTGTTCTCTCACCACTTTCCTTCCTCTCCCATTGGGCGGTAAGTGTGTTGTGTATACAGATTGTGCTGTATAAAGTTTGACACGTTATTGGAACAATGTTACAGAGTGAGCTGTTATAATGCTAAACATTCCTATACTTCAGCACCTAGAATCTTCATAGTATATTATTAAGTGACAACAAACTCTTGCAGAGAAGTGAGCCGATGATTTATAAAGTGGTTTCTTGCTGTTCGTGTGCTCCAAAGAGGAATGATTCATAATGTTGTGAACATATTTAAGAAAACGAGGGCTATTCTTGGCAAGAAATTGAAATTAAAACGAAGTGATCTTGGGCAGAAGAAGAAGAAACTCAACAATACCGGAGATTATGATTATGATCATAGCGATTGGTGCAGGGGTGTAAGCTAATTTGCCCCATACAAAACAAATCACACAAAACCCAGAAATCAATATCAATATAATATAAACAGACCAAATCATGTATAAGTAATAGCTAAAGTAAGATTGATATATTATATATAAACTAATCGTTATGAAGGCCAGAAATATATCAATTCGCAAAACTATTTCGAAAAACGATAAACAAATTTGTAATGAAAATGAAATGGCGTTTTATTTATGGACGCCTTTAACTGTTGAGGTTCTCAGTGTCTATATTGGGCGTGAAAGAGGCCTGCCTATCAGGCTTGAGGTTCCTTTACGTGCCGTAAATCTACGACACGGGACAAACGGCTTTACTTCCCTTCGAAGGAAGCTATGCTAAGCAGTTTTACACCCGAAAAAATCCATCGTCCTCCGCCGGTTTTGAACCCGCGACCTCTTGGGTATATGAAGTTAGCATGGTAACCATTACACCAAGGAGGGCGACCAAAAATGTATAAACATAACTTAACTTCATATAAAAAGTTACTTTTGATAAACAATTTAATTATCTACCGCTCGGTTGTCCCCAGGACCTCTGCAAGACTGGCCGGCAGCTGCAGAGATGCCTAAAATATGTGCTAGAGGAACTCATTCTAGCAACACATGACAGACCAACAAATCTGCTCTACAAAGCGACACACAAGAGCAGGTTACCTCTTTAAAACGTAACTGTGCGTAAAGTTGCAGTGACATTGCGACCAGATATTCGAGAAGAAGTTCCTAGTTAACTGGAAAGTCCTTCACTAATCCAAGCTTGTTTCCGCGGAGCGCTGGCCTCTCTTCATGCCAGCATGAAACTGCTGACGACGGGCCGATAGTAGCCCAAGAGTCTTAGGTGCGTTAGAGTGACATTGGGGGAAACTACCCTTCTCCGCACAATGGTATACAAGAAATTGCAGCACTGGGGTGAGCTAGATACCTGAGCGAATACACTGCTAAAAATGTTAGCCACGATAAACGTATCAAAAACAGCGCCTACGATTGTTTTTAGACCGGCGATTGTCATATGGGTCGATTTTCCAGTCACACTCTTTAACTTATCCCATACGATAGAGGAAGGGATATTGAAAAATGAAATTACAAACTGATAAATGATGTCTTTCTAATACCCTTAATAACTTGTCTATATTTAGCACGCACCTTCTTATACTGTGCCAGGTTATCTAGATTAGGGTGACACTGAAATGCCCTTTAAGCACCCCGGCGATTTCGAATTGCATTCATCTGTCCAGCAAGGGACCGGAAACCGACGGGATTGGTCGTCAATCGCGGAATATACTGCTCAGCAGCAGTAGGATATGTCTCCCTGAGGTGTTCAACTTTACAGAGTGGTACTCGTAATTAAAAACAGCAAAAATAATGGTTCCAGTTAGCTTGATAAAACTGCCATCTAGCTAAATGTTTGGAACATATAGCTTATTTTAAGAGACTATTAAGAATTGGAAAGTGGTCACTACAAGGAAATCAGAGATTATACTCAATTCTAAGTAAACTGCCAACTGTAGAGAACAACTGCTATATCCAGATGTGAGAAACTATTGAAAGCATCAGAAAGAAATGTAGGCTCTAGGGTGTTCAGAAGAGCTAAGTTATGATTGTCCAAATAATCGACAATTAGGTACTTCTCGCACAAGGTCGAGGTGAGCCCCAAAGTGGGTGGTGAGCATTTGCATCACCTACCAATAGAAAATGTGTTGGTAGCTAAGTCAGTGAGCGAGAGGTAGATATAGACTATAAATGGTGATTATGGTAGATGGCAGATAAGATGATGATGATAATGGTGTTTAAGGGCGCTCAACTGCCGAGGTCATAAGCGCCCTTACGATTAAAACTTGGCAATAGGCAGTAAGAAAGTACCAAAAAACACCACAAGTAAAAGAGCTAACACAGTTGAAATGGAAGTAACAGAACGGTCCAGCCCTCTAAACAGAGCTGGATATAAAACTCCATCTAAAATCAACACATTAAAATTAAAAGAGATTAAAAAAAAACTGCTATCACACTAAAACGTCAAGGTAAAAGAAAGTTTTGCTAAAATTTAAAAACCCTGTCCACTGCTCTTGGGTCATCTGCCAGGACCTCAGCAAGAGAGGCCGGCATGCCCATAGATGACCGAATGAGTGCCAGGTGACCACACTCCAGCAACACATGACGAACTGTCTGTGCCTCCCCACAGAGCGCACAGACAGGAGCAGGTTCAGGTTTAAAAAGGTAACTGTGAGTAAAAATACAGTGGCCAATTCTTAGCCGAGCTAGTACTACCTCCTCCCGGCGGAATAAACGAGAGGAGGTTACCCAGTTGACAGGGAGGTCCTTCACCTCTCGCAGCTTATTACCACGGAGAGCCGACCACTCCGCATGCCAATTCGAAAAAACGGCTCTCCGTACAGCCACTCTAAAATCTTCTGCTGTTGAATGGGTAATCGTAACCCTGGGCGCTGTGACTGCCGATTTCGCTGCCAAATCCGCCGTGTCATTCCCTGGCAAGCCAACGTGTCCAGGAATCCATGCGCACTCCACATTAAAACCAGAAGCGTGCAAAATGTGGAGAACGTCCTGGATGCGCTGCACCAAAGGATGGTAATTGTACAGCTCACGAATGCTCTGAAGGGCACTAAGGGAATCACTAAGAATAAGGCAGTCACCTAATTTTCGACGTCGAATATACAGAAGGGCTTGATAAATAGCATATAGCTCGGCAGAATATATAGATGTGCAACTAGGCAAACCGTAAGTAGAAGTTGCGGTGCCAGTTACAAAGGCACATCCAACACCGTCGGGGCTCTTACTACCATCGGTGTAAATACAAATACGGCCACTGTATTTGGATAAAAATTCTAAAAAGCAACGACGAATACTATCAAGAGGCGTAACAGATTTCCTGTAGAGCGTCATTCCGAGATCGACATGCGAGGTAGCGCGTAACCAAGGGGGGTGTATACTCTCTCCCTTGGATAACAGCCGAGGAATGTCAACATGGTGCTGGCGTAGAAGCTCACGGAAACGAAACCCTGCTGGCCTGGGGCTCAGAGAGCGGAGGCAGTATCGCTCGTGCAGCTCAGGGGAGAAAAACGCGTGATAAGTTGGTTGCCCAGGCATACACTTCAGCCCACAGCCATAATTAGCAAGCAGGACATCACGCCGACAACGCAGAGGAGGTTCTCCCGATTCGGCGTAGAGGCTAACAACTGGGCTCGTTGGAAAAGCTCCAACGGCCACACGGATGCCCTGGTTATGGACTGTGTCTAACCTTCTGAGCACTGAAGGTCGAGCTGAAGAATACACAATGCTGCCATAGTCCAACTTCGAACGAATCACAGCACGATAAAGACGGAGCAATGTCGTCCGATCCGCACCCCAAGACTTGCCACTTAGTATCCGTAAAAGATTTAGAGAACGGTCACATCGTGCTCTAAGCTGTGCTATTTGTGGTGCCCAACAAAGTTTCCGATCGAAGATCAAACCAAGGAATCTCGCCTCGTCTGCGAAAGGAAGTAAATCTCGCCCGAGTCGAAGAGACGGCGGCATTTGCCACTTACGGCGCCAGAAGTTAACGCAGACTGTCTTCTCAGCGGAGAAACGAAAACCGTGTTTCGAGCTCCAAGCATAGAGATTGTCCAAACACCGCTGGAGACGGCGTTCCAAAAACGGTGTACGCTGAGAAGTACAGAAGATGGCAAAGTCGTCCACGAATAAACAGGAAGAGACACCTTGAGGCACACATAGTGATATGGAATTTATCGCAATAGCAAATAGAGTCACGCTGAGTACCGAGCCCTGCGGCACTCCGTTCTCTTGAATAAAATGGTTAGAAAAAACCGAACCCACCCTCACTCGAAAAACGCGGTCCCGCATAAACTCCTGAATGACCAACGGTAGGCGTCCACGTATGTTCCAGTTGTGCAGAGAACGCAATATTCCCGCCCGCCAACACGTGTCGTAGGCCTTCTCGAGGTCAAAAAATATCCCAACTATGGGGCTGTTCTTAAGAAACCCGTCCATAATCTGAGTTGACAGAGAGACAAGGTGGTCAGCAGTTGAACGTCGTCGTCGAAAGCCACACTGGATGTTCGTCAGTAGATTGTGGGATTCCAGCCACCACACCAACCGTCCATTGATTATGCGTTCCATCACCTTGCACACGCAACTGGTGACGGAAATAGGACGGTAACTGGAAGGAAGATGGCGGTCCTTTCCAGGTTTAAGAATGGGTATGATGGTGGCCTCCCGCCACTTGTCTGGAAAAATGCCATCAACCCAGACACGATTATAGACCTCGAGTAGGAAATCTTTGCCATCAGGAGAGAGATGTTGCAACATTTGGACGTGGATACCATCTGGACCTGGTGCTGAGTGTCGTGAAGAGGAGAGTGCATTGTCTAGCTCTGCCAGGGTGAAAAGGCGATTATAATCCTCAAGGTTGCCAGAAAGAAACGAGAATGCTTGAGATTCCACCTGATTCTTTACTGTAAGAAACTGAGGGGAATAATTGCCTGAGCTAGACACCTGAGCGAAAGCACTGCCTAAAGTATTCGCCACGTCAAATGTATCAACAACGGCTCCGGTAGGTGTTTTGAGACCGGCGATGGGCATATGGTTCGGTTTCCCAGCCACACGTCTTAACTTATCCCATACGACAGAGGAAGGTGTATGTCGATTAAAGGAACTCACGGATTTATTCCATGACATCTTTTTGCTATCCTTAATAACCCGCCTAGAATGTGCACGCATCCGTTTATAGTGTATCAGGTTATCCAGTGTAGGAAAACGCTGGAAAACCCGTAGAGCTCGTCTGCGAGCGCGAATAGCATTCCGACAGTCATCGGTCCACCAAGGTACCGGAAATCGACGGCTGTAGCCAGTCGAACGCGGAATGGATTGCTCAGCAGCAGAAAGAATGGTCCCTGTGAGATGTTCGACCAAGTGGTTCACAGAGTCGTGCTCATCGTAGCTAAATTCAGCCAAGTGGGAGTACAGTTCCCAGCTGGCGTGGTCTAGGCACCAACTAGGTAAACGGGTGGAAGATACAACAGGTGTCAAGACACTAATACGACAAGGAAAGTGGTCACTAGAATGCAAATCCGAGATGATATTCCAGCATAAGGTGACTGCCAGCTGAGGGGAACAAATTGCAATGTCAATGTGTGAAAAACTATGAAATGCGTCAGATAGAAAGGTGGGCTCTCCGGTGTTCAAGAGAGCAAGATTCTGACTATCCAAGAAGTCTTTAAGTAACGTACCTCTCGCAAAAGCCCGAGGAGAGCCCCAAAGAGGGTGATGGGCATTCACGTCGCCTACCAATAAAAAGGGTGGTGGCAACTGCGAAATGAGGTGTTCTAAGTCGCTGTGCGAGAGGTCCGCAGATGGAGGCAAATAGATACTGCAAATGGTAAATGAAGCGGAGGGTAGCTTAATGCTGACAGCAACGGACTGGATTGCAGATTGTATGGGTACGGAGTTGGCAAAAATATCATCTCGAATAAGCATCATAGTGCCCCCATGTGCCGGGACACCGTCCTCCGGGGATAAATCACATCGCACGGAGGAGTACTGCCTGATGGTAACGGTGTCCTGTGGACGGAGCTTCGTCTCTTGTAAGCATACAGCCAAGGGTTCATGCTGGCGCAGCAACAAGTCAAGCTCTGGTCGATGTGGTCGAATTCCGCGTATGTTCCAATGGAGGATAGCCATTGAGTATATTATGGGATAAGTTTCAAATCGAAAGACGCTTCTGCAGATTGGGATTAGCTGGTCGGTTCAATTTGTTCTTCTTAGGCGTTGGGCTAGTACTATTTTCAGGAGCACGATCCTGCCGTTTCCGCACTGTCCCTCTGGCAGTGGCGGCAGAATCCTCCTGGTCCATCTCCTCCACAAGGGAGGTCCCTTTTTCAAGAGCAAATTTCGGTCCGAGTAGTTCGAACCGATTGGATGTGCTGATCGGCGAAGACGGCCGGCGCCGATTCACGCCCTCCTCCCCAGATGACCCTTCAGAGGAGGATACACGTGTGGAGTTGCGTGTACTTTTCTTACCCTTAGATGACTTGGTAATAGATTGCACATTCTCTTTCAAGAAGTCTTGTCGTACATACTTGGTCTTAAACTGTTTTTCCGGGGCAGAAGACGTCGTGAATTTACCAACTTTAGTTCCAGAGGTCGAGGCCTTCGGTGACAACTGTGCAGGACTATTCTGTAAGCTAGCGGATTTGGCAGATGTTGATACCAACTTGGGTGTAGGTGCCGAAGGCTTTGGCAGCGCTTGGGCTAAAATAACCTTTTCCGCAATTGTAGCCCCGTTCATATCGCCGGACTGTGTTGCGATTTCCCGACGCGGTACCGGTTTTGCTGCAACTGAGCTATAGGTACCGGACCTCGGGGCAGAGGGTTGGCGGAGTCGCAGGAGCTACCGGGCTTCCAAGAAGGACACCTTCTCTTTCACCCGTATCTCCTGGATCGCTCGTTCCTCTGCAAAACGGGGGCAGTCTCGGGAACTAGATGGGTGTTCCCCGTTACAGTTCACACACGATGGAGCTGAAGCACAAGCCCCATCGTGAGAGATGTCACCGCAGTGGACGCAGGTGGACTTGCCGGTACACAACTCACTAGTGTGACCAAAACGTTGGCTTTTAAAGCACCTCAGCGGATTGGGTATATAAGGCCTAACTTCGATGGCTTCATATCCTGCCCTAATCTTTTGAGGCAGATCAACCCGATCAAAAGTAAGAAACAGGGTACGAGTAGGCAGGAATTCACCGTTGATCTTACGTTGTACCCGATAAACAGCTGAGACACCCTGAGTCGCAAGATTTTCTTGGATCTCCTCAATGGACAAACCGTCCAACGCGCGGGTTGTTACTACACCGCGGGAGGAGTTCAGCGACTTGTGCACCTCGACCTTCACTGGATAGCTGGCTAACATGGTGGCTTTAAGTATTCTTGCAGCTTGCGAGGCGGAGTTGGCTTCGATAAGAAGTGTACCATTGCGAGCTCGAACGCAGGATTTAACAGGACCAGCAATGGCATCGAGACCCTTTTGGATAGTAAAAGGGCTCACCGTAAGGAACTTCTTACCTTCCTCTGTCCTATGAATAACCAAGTAGCGAGGACCACATGACTCGACTACTTCCTTTCCAACGTTTGCATATAAATTAAGGGGTTTTGGTTTTGGTGCCTTAAAAAAATGGTATAAATTCATCCCCCAGTGCTCCCCACCCACCACGGAGCCCAACGAGGGGTCACCCCACTGGGGTGACAGGGCTACACAGGGGATATAGCGGGCTCGCCGTCCCACTCACCCTGGAGTTCGGTGTAATACCTAGTCCTGGCCGATTGACTAGGGGTGGGTTAGTCCCTAGCCTCCCGTTTAGGCAAATCAGAAACCAAAGCGGTGTATTAGGCTGCGCACCCTCCCCAGTTACTGAAAGACAGAAGCCCAGGCTCAGGTACGCAACCCTCAACCAACCAGGATATTCCTTTTCACCGACACGGGTCTCCACGCACGGCCTACACGTGGGTGGGCATTTTGACCTCTTGACTCCCTCACCACTCTGAGGTTGCCCACAGAGGGAGTCAAGGTGGCTCGGGACCCCGGGTGCGCCTAACCCGTACCTACCGTAGTAGGCCCCTGGGGGGTGGTAGATGGCAGCTCAATCCTTACAGCGACTGACTGGGTATCACAGTGGAAGGATGCGAATTCAGCGAATATATCATCTCTGATGAGCAGTATAGCCCTCATTTTTACAGAGTAGTACTGCCGGATTGTAACAAAACTTTGTGTCTTCTAAGCATACGACCAAAGGCTCATTCTGGTTTAGCAACTATTGAAGCTCTGGTCGCTGTGGTCTAATTTCACGTATGTTCCACTATAAGATAACCATGGTCAATAATATGGGATAAGCTCTAAATGGAAGGACGTTTCTGCAAGAAGGCTGTGCTGGTAGGTTTAATTTGTTCTTTTTCACTGCAGGACTAGCGCGATCATGCCGCTCTGACAGTGAGAGCAGGATGCTCCTGTGCCATCTCTTCCATTGTGGAGCACCCCTTTCCAATAGAAAACTTCAGTTTGAGAATCTCGAACCAATTGCAGGTACTGATTGGCGAAAATGGTGGTCACCGCTCTATGCTCCCCCCAGAAGATTCGAAGGTCTGCGCAGAGAATGTCGTGATTCCTTTAAATTTTTTGGGAGGGGATTTTAAAAATTGTTTCAGGAAGTTGGTTCTGACATAAATGGTTTTTAAATTTTTTGCTGGTGCAGAATATTCTATGGGTGTATCGCAGTTATTGCCGAGGTCGACGGTTTGGGTGGCACTTTTGTCGGACTGCTCTTTATGTCGGCGGATTTGCCAGATGTTGATGCCGTCGTAGACACATATGTTGAGGTTTCTGGTAGTGATCTGGTTATGAGGATCTTTTCTGCAACAGTGGTTCCGTTTATACCGCAGGTCTGAGTTGTGACCTCCCGACTCGGTACCGGTTTAGCTATAATTGAGCTGCAGTTTCCGGGCTTCCGAAAATGACACCTTCTGTTTCACCGGTATCCTGTGAATCGCTGTCTCTTCTGCAAAACAGGCACTCTCGAGGACTAGATGAATGCTTCCCTTTGCACTTAACACAGGATGGAGTTGATGTACAACTTACATCGTGTGTGACGTATCCACAGTTTGAGATGTAGATTGACCGCTACAAAATTCGTTTTTGTGACCAAAGCGCTGACGTTTGCAGCGACTGGGCAGTTTCGATATATATGGCCTAACCACGATGGATTCATATCTTGCCTTAATCCTTTGAGGGAGGAATAGCGTACGGGTAGACACAAATTCGTCATTGGCTTTCCTCTGAACCCTATACACAGGCGTAATATCTTGTTCCGCCAGATTCTCTTGAATCTCATCATTGGGCAAACCATCCAATGCGGGGGTAGTGGGAACGCGAAGAGCTCATGTATTGTGCTTCTCATTCTTCACCCGATAACTGTGTAACATATTGTCTCTTAGTATTTTGACTGTCTGGGATGCTGAAAGTGCTTAACCAGGACTACTCCATTGCGTGCTTTGGTGCAAGATTGAACCGGACCAGAAATGTTATCTAAACCCATTTGGACGGCAAAAGGACTGACCGACGTGATCCCATCGTACAGCGTATCCAGGACACGCTCCACATTTTTCACGCATCCAGCGTGCTTGTGGTCTGCACTTGGATTCCTGTTCACGTTGGCGTGCCGGGGAATGAACTAGCTGATTCGGCAGCTAAGAGGGCAACCACGGAGCCCAGTAATGTGCCTCAGTAACATCTTCAGACCTTAGGCTTGTGGTGCGGAGAGCGGTATTTTCGTTCTGGCGTGCATAGTCGTTCGTTCTCCGTGGCAACGAGCTACAAGAAGTGAAGGGCCTGTTTGTGAACTGGTTAACCTCCTCTCGTTTGTATCACCGAGAGGAGGTGATATTGGCTCGCTTAAGGATTGGCCACTGTATTTTTACGTACCTTTACTTCCTTAACCGTGAACCAGCTCCTATTTATCCACTTTATCGGGAAGACCTGTCAGTCCGTCATGTGTGGTCCTCTAGCGCACATTCAACCCTCTTTGTTCATATCAACTTCTTTTGAGGAGGTTATGGCGGATGACCCAAGAGCGGTAGACCTGGTTTTTACTTTTTTATCCAAAGTTCCCTTATCCTCAGGTTTCGGTTTTTTTTTTTTTTTTTTTTTTTTTTTTTTTTTTTTTTTTTTTTTTGCTGTGCTAATTGAGTGGTTGGTCTAGTTTTTAAAATTTTTTAATTTTTTTTTCTTTACCTTTGTGTGTTTTAGCGCAGCTATATTAATTGAATTTTATGGCTTTTTTATTACTTTTAAGTGGTTTTATCTCAACTCCTGGTTTTTTTAACAATAAATAACACTTTAACACTGGATTTTAAACGTGGTTTCAGCTCTAACTTTATGGGGTGTTAATTTTATATGTATTTTAGCTCCGTTTATGGCCACTATGTGTTTTTCAAGGGCGCTAATTACCATAGAAGTTGAGCGCTCTAATCCCCAATCACCATGACCGACGTGAATTTTCTTCCTTCCTTGTTCTAACTACAACTAAGCAGCGAAGACCAGTGAACCACATTTGGATTTTTTGCCCATAGAAATGGATAGAAATTCATTCCCCAATGCTCCCCATGTTTCATGGAAATCCTTTTTTTTAACGTCCGCTTTTACTACAAATTGCACCGCATACAATAACACTGATGATTCATGAATGAAGATGGGGCACTGGTGAAATGCGATGGCGGGGGAAACCGGAGAACACGGGAAAAAACCTATCCCTGAGCTGCTTTGTCCGCCACAAATCCCACATGCAGGCGCTTGGGATGGAATTCGGACCGTCTAGGTGGTCTAACCACGGCTGGCCTACCATGGAGATCAACGACGGAGATCACCCCACTGGGGTAACAAGGCTACACAGGGGATAAAAGGGGCTTGCTCGCTCTCCGTCCCACTCACTCTGGAGTTCAGTATAAAACCTAGTCATTGCCTCTTGTCTAGGGGTGTATTAGTCCCTAAACGCTAGTTTAAGTGATGAAGCAGAAACCAAAGCGGTACATTAGTTTGTGCACCTTCTTTGGTTACAGAAAACAGAAGGCCCAGGCTCAGATACTCAACCCTCAACCAACCATGCTATCCGTTTCCACCGGCACGACCTTTTTCGCACGGCCTTCGGTGAGTGAGCGTTTTTTCTGAATTCCTCACCACTCAGAGGAGAGCACATCAAGGGAGTCAGAGTTGATTCGAGACCCCGGGTGCGCCAAACCCGAACCTAGTATTGTAGGCCCCTGAGGAGGGGCCATAGACAGTAACTTCATGTAATATGCTGTAAGGAAATGCTTAATGTCTCTGAAATAAATAGTTCTCACTGCTGCTATAACTCCCTCCTGGAGTTTTAGTCCACCTGCCTCTCCCCGCAGGGGAGGAAACTGTATTTCCTATACAGTCAGCAGCAACCTGGCCGGAAACTAACCGCATTTATTCAGCAGCAGAGATCGCTCTCTTGATACGCATGCAGCCACCAGTCACATTCCGTTTCCATACCGCAAAGTGGCATGGATTTGCACTCTACGTCAGATGGTCCATAGGAAACGTAGTAACTCAGAAATTTAAGAATAATTGGGGAGAACTTGTTAAAATATTAATGAATATGCAATAAAATAGTTCTTTTTACGCATAGATTAATTTTAATGTAATAGTAATGTATAATACTTACAAAACGCGAAGAATTGTCGTTCCTGTATGTTTTTGCATTCCCAAAGGCTGAAAGAAAGATTATAGCAATATTATTAATTAGTGAAGTCATGTTAATAAAACTCATTTGTGGTATTGCAAAGCAAAGGTTTATAAGCGCATTTTGATTACTTTTGGGAAGCTGGCTAACATTTGTTAGTTTTCAAAAGTTTTATGAATGTTTACTTACATTTTTATTTGGAGCTTGGTTAGAAGCACCACAACATTACTTTATATAAACATTTGTTATTCTTTGCAAGTCTAGAAAATGAATCAAACAAAGAATATTTTTAAAAGGTTTTTATAAACAATATTGCTTATACCCCTTTGCTTTATAAAGTGGTCGGTATATGATTGTTTTCTAATTTATTAATTTTATTTTGTTACACATTCTATTATTTAAAGAATACTATAATTTGGTTTTTAATTCAAATAATTATGACATTACACAAGCAAAAATAATTCTAAACTTGAGAAACAAAATCGTAAACTGAAAAAATAATTTTAATCGTAAAAGAAATTCTGAGTTTCAGAAACGAAATCGTAAGCTGGACTCAAAAGTTAATTTTCACCATCTGTATTGCTCTCCCCATGACATGGCGTTATTGCCGACTAGTGTTGAGCGATTCTGAATACCCATAGGAATTATAAAATTAAAGAGAGCATCCACCCATTCTGTTTAAACTGCAAAGACAAGCAATTACCAGGTATTCCAAAATCTTTAAGCAGCTTTATAATTTACTGCTTACCACATCAAAGATGCAGAGATACAGCAGAGACAAAAATTCAACTTACTTATTTTTACCATTAACGTTTAAATATTTTGGCACTCATTAAATTGGAAAACCAAATTTCTCTACTGGTTACTCAATTCGGAAGCAAAACAGAAATCCAGCACCTTAACCGTGAGGATTTTATAGAATACGTTTTGATAACGCAGTCACTTGCAGACAGTAATTATTTATCTTGAGTTACGGTCATCCTTAGCACAAGGCCCTGTCGAGAAAGTACTGATTGACAAACAAGGAAGTCGGTGCAGAAGCGGATGAGGGAAAACTACTGTTTATACTAATTTTACGAGACATCCTGTACTTCTGAGTTAACGCCCCCTACGAGAATGCGAAATCTCAAGGTTTATTATTACATTTGTGCCTCAATGCATCATTACTTTTGCTATGGGCTCCAATTACCTTTACAAATTTTGGTGACGTGGCTAAGCACTGAATTTGATGAAAGGTGACAGGACTGAAGGCATGAACCATTGTTTTACATTCTTGTGCTAAGCACCTACCAGCCTTTTCAACATTTCAAAAAGGCTAAAGTTCGATTCCTTGCGTCAGAATATTTAAGTTATTTTTAAAATTTAAATTCGTTGTCAATTTCTTTCCTCCTGTTACTGTTCCCTTTCCGTTTTCCGATACTATTTTTGTTTGTGTATTTCATACATTATCTCAAGATATATTGCTTCTTCTATGCATGATCTCAGTTTTTGTCCAGTTTCTTGTCATTGGGCGCACTTGTTGAGTTACAATATTCACTGCTATTAATTAGCAGGTTTGAATTAATTTAGCTGTAATTGCCTTCTTTGGCTACATAGCTAACTTTCGAGAAGGGGTTTAGGAAAGTACTATAGTAATTTTGTTTAATCAGAAACTTTACAATACAGTGATCTAAGAAACTTTAAGTTTCGCTTATTTCCCGTTCCATTACCGTTCTGAGCAGTTGGTTACTAACTGCTACAATATCGACATTGCTGAAACCATTTCCAGTGCGCAACGTTCCCTCTCGTTATCTTCAGTTAGCATGGAAAACTGTTTGTTCACCATACATCCTTCTAGAATTTGTTCTCTGCTGTTGCTACACCCTCTCATGAAGTAGACCTTGATATGCTATCAATGGCTATGATAGCACGTTTGCTTTTGTATGTTCTTTATATTGTATCTATTTTGCCTAGCTTCAAGGCTATGTCATAGTTTATATCCATGAATAAATTTGTATTTGCCAGCCATAATCTCAAAAGTATTCCATCTATGTCCAAGAGCTGGCTTATTAGTAATGCGTTTATGGAGTTATTGTATATTGTAACGCTGTTCTGCTTCTATTTTCACTGCTGGAACGACTTTAACCTTTTCGGTGTTACGGAAATTTTGTTATTAATGGAGCCACTCTTAAATACAAATATTATTTAGTACTTCCACCTCTTATTTTGGGGGATTTCAACGCCAAAATTGGTAGGGAAGAAATAATATGGAGTGTAACTGGAAAGAATAGATTACATGCACACACACACACATATATATATATAGGTTAAATGTAGACAGAGAATTTCCAGAAGAAAGTATGCAAAAGGCAGCAAAGGCATTAGATTTCCAATCCAAATGGAATAGAACAATGGAATATACTAAGGGATATAGTGATAAAATCGGCTGAGGTAATGCTTGGACAGAAGAGGGAGAAGAAAAGGGGAAGAATGGTTTGATGAAGAATGGTAAGGGAAGATTAAAGAAACTTGGTAAGATTAAATTGGCTACGAAAGAAAACTAGAGGAAGTGCTGTTAACTTTAAAACAAAAAGGGAAAGAAGTGGCCAAGATGTGTAGAAAAAAGAAGACTGACTGAATCTCTAATACTGGAGTTAAATAATTGGGAAAAAGAGGAAACGACATACTTAAATACAAGAGTTAAGGCTTCAAGGATGGATTATTGTAGAAATAAAAGAATAAATTTTATTGGAGATAAGGAAGGTATACTGGAGAGGTGGAAGGGACATTATAGTAGCCTCTAAATGTTGATGAAGAAGAACAGTTAGACCAAAGAGGAATGGGAATAGAACAGTATATAGGAGAACAACAAATGATACTAGACGAACGAGGAATAATATCTGCATTCTGGCAGATGAAAGAGAATAAGCTCCAGGGGAAAATTGCATTATAGCCGAATTTCTTAAATATCGAGGAAGACAACTTGAAATTCGTTTTGTTAAACTAATCCAAGAATTATGGACTAATGAAGTCATTCCTGATAATTGGAACAGCGCATTTATACAGCTGATATATAAGAAAGGGAATAAGACTATATGCGAGAATTATAGAGAGATAGCACTAATTAGTCTAGCATATAAAGTAATATGAAAATTAATAGTTAGTAGAATGACAAAAATAACGGAAAATTTGGTCGAGGAAAACCAATATACCGGATTTATGAAAGGGACATCTACTACTCACCAAATATTCATACTAAGGACCATCATGGAAAGGTTTATGAGTTTAATATTGACCGTCACATGCTATTTATTAATTATAATCAAGCATATGATAATAATGAAGAAATGCTTTTATTAAGAGCCTGGTTCAATTTTATATGCCTAGGAAGCTAATCCGATTGATTCTATTGACTGTTACAGGTAATATAGGTAGAATAACTATCCAAGGAGAACTATAGAATACATTCAATATTAAACCAAGAATGAGGCAGGGAGATCCACTATCTACAACATTATTTTATAATCGATTAGAAAGAGCAGTCATTGCTTTAATTTGCAGAACAGTACAAGAATTACAATTAAGGTTTTCTCAGTTATAACAGGAAGGAACTAAACTTGTACTGAAAGTGAACAAAATATTTGATTGCATCTAGAGATGAAAATAACTGGGCTAACAGTACTAATATATCTATTCAAGTTAGTGATTTCGATAGAATTCGGGGCTTCAAATACTTGCGTTCAACAATACCAGAAAATAGCACAATAGGGGAAGAAGTTACAGAAAGATAACACAAGGAAAATGAATGTTATTAGGCCCTGCTTCCCCTTTTGAAATCCAAAGATCCTTTCAGAAAGGGGAAAAGAAAATATATAATACAGTAATTAAACCTGTAGTAGCTTATGCAGCAGAAACTTGGTGTATGCTAAAGTCTGGCGAGCTTAGAATTACAATATGGGAAAGAAAAATATTACGAAGAATCAATGGACTCAAGTATGAAAATGATGAATGGCGAATTAGAACTAATAAGGAATTCTATGAGCTCTATGATGTACCCTAAATTGTGAGCTTTATCAAAAGTGTAAGACTTGGAATATGTAGTGAGGAAGGCTCCCTATTGTAAAGAATATGGAAGGGAAAACCAGGCGTGTGGGAAAACGGAGAAAGAAATAGATATTGAATATGGAGGAGGATATGAAAGAAATGGATGCAAGAGGATGGACGAGAAGAATGCATTTGGGAAAATGAGCTTCGACAGTGAGGCAGGTTCTAGCCCTTCAAGGCCTGCAACGTCATGGAGTAAATAAGAAAGTAAATAACAAGTTTTTCTTCTATTAGGTGAATTAGATTGCTGGAGTGCTGCGTGTTTAACATCTCTTTATATTAGAGTCGTTTTGTCATTGTCGTTGTGTGTTTTTTTATTCCTTTCAGTGATATATTTTCAGATTAGGTCAACTTTTATTCAGTAAACAATAGTTGACAGAGATGTTGGCGATCAGCTTACACTTTTTATAATCCATGCAATTTATACATTTGTACTGAGTCTGTTTGGCTTTGCTTTCTTTTAGACTCTGGCTACCGGCGCACAAAATACTAATGTGCCAAGAAAGTTCCGGGAATTGGTCAATAAAGCACACACACAAAAAAAAAAGAAAAAAGAATTATTCGTCCAATTTTATTTTATCGCCTTCAAAGTAGGCCCCTTATAAAATTATACATTTATGCCAACGAATAACTCAATCATCAGCACATTTTTGTAGGTACCTTTAGGAATCGATGTCAATTGTCACAGCGAATTTTCCTTTATGTCTTCTATCGACTGAAAACGGGTGCCTCGAAGTGGTAACTTGAGTTTTGGAAAGAGAAAAAAATCAGCAGGAGCCAGATCAGGTGAACACGGTGGTTGTTCGATGAAATTTGTTGAGTTTTTGGCTAGAAATTCGTTCACAACAATAGCCTTGTGAGCTGGTGCGTTATCGTGGTACAGAATCCATGAATTGTCGTTCCACAAATCTGGCCTTTTTCGCCGTATTTGTTCTCTCAAACGCCGCATAACGCTCAGATAATAGTCTTTATTTACCATCTGATCTTCTGACAAGAACTCTGAGTGCACGACACCGCGATAATCGAAAAAAAATGTCAACATGACCTTAAGTTTTGATCGAGTTTGACGTGCCCTTTTAGGTTTCAGTTCAGTTGGAAGGCGCTATCCGGAAGCTGTTGATTGGTTTGAGTGTCAGACTCATAAACCCACGTCTCGTCACCAGTTACAATGCGTTTCATGAATGTGGGGTCGGAACTGGCTCGTTCTAGCATGTCTTCAGCAATCCTTACGCGATTGAGTTTTTGTAGAAAATTCAAGTCTTTCGGAACTAACCGAGCTGCAAAGCGTGTCAGCCAAAAAAATCGTTTAAAATGTACGATTCGATTCATGAGACACAGAAAGTTCAGCGGCAATCTCTCTCAGACCTAAATGACGATTTTCAGACACCATTTTCTTCACTTTAGCGATGTTCAGTTCAGTTGAAACCGTTGATGCCAGAGCGAGGCAAATCTTCCACCACATCTCGACCACTTTTGAATGCACTGTATCACTCATATGCACGTGTTTTTGATAAAGTCGATTCACGTTAAGCCCTCTGTAACATTCTCAGCGATTCGGCACACGAAAAACCATTTGCAATGCAAAATTTGAGACAGATTCTTCGCTCAATATTTGTATCCATCGTAAAATCGCAAATCACCTTTGAGATGAACTAACAAAATGGCGTACTGTAAATAAACTAGATGACAAATGACGATCAAACTCCGCGTGGGTATAAAGGAAAGTTGTACCAACTTAGCGACAACAATAACTTCAAATCCCGTTTTAAACAGGATTTTTAAATGATCAATTCCGGGTACTTTGCTGACAGAATGTATAGATATACTCTTCGTTTGCCGGGCGTGTGGCCGTGTCCTGAATACTTAAAGCAAAGCTTTGCTACTAGATAACCCCTAACATTGAAGATTTGCCAACCCAGCTTTAGCTTATAGATACCTTCTGGTTTGAGATACTAATTCTATGAAGAAATTTACGACTTATGCCTATTCTTGAAGCAGAATTTTACTTTTATATCACATTTGCTCAAGTTTAACTCTGGATTATATTTTGTCAACATTTCATCCACATTTTCAGTGGTAAGTTCTTCTGGGTTGTTGAAGATAATTCATCTTGAATTACACAGTTTATGGACATTTGCTTCTTCTTTAGCTCTGCATTTATCTTTGATCTCATTCCCCAAAGTTTTAATTTCTTCCTTGTTGTCTGTTCCAGTTAGCACAGAACCATTTTAGAGTGACTTGAATGTCTTTATCGCTACTTAATTTGGGTTGGGCTAACGTTTTA
The DNA here is from genome assembly GCA_030762935.1 of Hymenopus coronatus. NCBI lineage: Eukaryota > Metazoa > Arthropoda > Insecta > Mantodea > Hymenopodidae > Hymenopus > Hymenopus coronatus. The sequence continues at coordinate 23,873,677 of CM060889.1, forward strand.
TTTTAGTAAACTCTTTACAGAATTCGGACACTATTACCTATAGGTTTACACTCACTTTTAATTGTGTCTCCGGTACTGGGTAAGAAAACGTCTTTGCGGAACGTCCTTGGCCATCTGTCTTCTTGCAATTATACTAGAAGGCGGTGTGAGTCCTTTTTGTTGACCTGACAAAGGGATGCAAACTCACTTTTTGCTAAAGTGACTTCTCGTAGCAACATCATTTTTAACTGCTTTCTCATTTCTATCCCGATTTTAGCCAGAAAATATTTCCTTGTATTATCTACGTTGAAAGTATGCATGTGCGTATGATGATAAGTTCATATCTGATTAGCCTTTTGCAATTTATTTGCATTAATTGATATAAGAACAGATCAATTGTCATATACACTCTCCCCAGCTAGTTAACACTCTTATATAGTATTTTCTTAAAATAGGTTATTAAACTGACTGCCTAGTTTCCCATTGCCTAGCGCAATTTTTCTTTGCACTGTTCATTTTGCGTTGTAGTTTAGCCTTACCCCTAAATAATAAAATGTCCTTATTTCTCAAAAATCACTCCCCTCTAAGTTTCACTTCTCATCCCTGTTAAGTTTGTTAATTTTTTTTTAGACCATCGGAAAAAGCAAGACTAGAATGTTTGTGTTATTAATTGATGGATAATGTCAATTTTGCTCCCTGTTTCTTTAGTATGTCATCTATAAACAAATGACAGAATATAACCTTAACTTGCAACCTTGTCTTAGGCCAGCTGTATTCGGTACCCAGTGTGCTACCTTACTGCTGGCCATCTTAATGTAACATTTATTATCGGTGTACATTCTCTAAATTAATCCTAAGAACTCCACTCACATCCTTTACTTCCAACTTGTTCCATAATACATTTCTTATGGAGTATGGTAGTATCGTTACTAGGTCCACTATGTGTGTGTGTGTGTGTGTATACACACACTCACACACACATGCAGGTGTTAATGATCTAAACCGATATATTTCACAGAATATGTAGATTACTTAAATACGTAATTTGAGATATGATACTTATGGCCTGTTTATTGAAATTTAGAAGTAATGGCTATAAGTTTCTGAAGTGCCAGTACGCCACTGGCTAATTTATCAACCATTCAAGAGCATAACACGAAAAACGAAGGGACATATTACAACGTACCTCTCTAGCGTAGTGGTTATGATACAGGCTCTCAAGTGAAAGATAGTTTCCGAGTTCGGGTCTCGTTCACGCATCGCGGCACTTCCTCTGGAATGAAAAACATAATAATAAAAAGCATTTACTCTATGACAGAAAACAAACTCATGACATTTGGGATAGCAGCATCCCGCGTTTCGCATTAAGCCACCAGAGCAATTGAAAAAACGCCTCCAGAGTAAGCTACGTAACTCAAGAACGTAGTTAATGAATGCTCAGTGTCGCACAGTCAAGTGATTAGTTTGAGATTTTACATGTTTTTGCAACATTAATACTTGAGAACGCTAGTAACGAGCTGCTACAAATCAATATTTCTATACTCGGGCTGCAGTTCTAAAGACGTTCTAAGCCATGTTTTCAACCTGCTTTGCTTTAACACCGACTTATCAGCACCTGATACCCACATGTTTAACGCTATGTAGTTGCGTTGTTTATCCGGGGACCATGCATCGCCGATCTCAAATTACTTATATCAATCACGTGCACAATCTCGCAAATTATTTCGGTGTTGTTCATTAACAGGTATATATATTTCAGAACCTACAATGAGTTTTTTCTTATGTAAAGGACCCAATATGGCCCTAGATTTAAAGAGGGCTATATAAATGAAACAATATTTTTTTTTTCCTCTATTATACAGTTCGTATAATGTATTTTCGAATTTTTTTCCCATCTTTATCTGCCCACTCCTGTAATTCGTTCGCTAACATCTCTGTAACAAATTTGCTTAATTGCCGGTTCCCATGGCCGCGCTCGCTAAAGTGCCTCGCTTTGGGATCGTGGGTTCGAGTCCCTCCTTGGGCATGGGTGTTTCTGTGTTTTTAAATATGTATACGTCTGTGTACGTATATGTAAAAGGAAAACGTTAAACATTAATAGGTCAACTGGAAACAAAGAGGAAAAAGGAATACAAAAAAAAAAAAAATTGGGTTATTTATTTACGTAGTGGTGTATGTATGTATGTATGTATGTATGTATGTATGTATGTATGTATGTATGTATGTATGTATGTATGTATGTATGAATGAGTGTGTGTGTGTGTGTGTGTGTGTTTGTGCGTACAGCTTAAATAAAAACGAAGAGTCGATTTAAGTTCGGTGTCCTTCATGTATGTGACACGATTTTCAACACACCAAGCTTCTCTTCATTCGTAGTCGGCTTACCCTCCCCGTAATTTAGAACTGACAACCCCTGATACCTAGGGGTAAGAAGCCTGTTGGGGAGCTAACGGCACGAAACTACAGCATGGAGAACCTGGAACGAGTGGTCAGCTTGTAGCATTAGCATAAGGAAGTGCATGATATGGAATGCAAGCGAAATGGATGATAGGAAAGGTGATGATGGAGCAATTGGTGGCATTTATGGCGAGGGAAACCGGAGAAATCCCGCCCAGACGCCGCTTGTCCACCACAAATCCCACATGCGGGCGCTTGGGATCGAACCCGGGCCACCTAGATGGGAGGTGAGCTGTCTAACTATTCAACTACGGCGCTGCCACTGCTTTTAATATGGAGAAAAATCGTCATATTTGAATTTATGAGAAACTAATCTAATAATCTTGATTAAAACACCATAATCATTGGATAAATTTGGTATATTTTGAATTTTCCGTCAATAGCCTATAAGGCTTTCTTCATTAGATACGAATTTTATATAGTTTTATAACTGTAAGCAAGTGATAGGCAAAAACTTGAGATGCAAAATGTGAATGTATCTTTAAAACGCACAATTTATCTCAAATGTGATATAAGTTACTTCCTTGAGATATTCCTTGTTGGTTCAATCTTTCAATGTCTTTTTCATTATCTCAGTTGTCTCTTACGATATTATGAAAAGGGTATGGAATTTCAACGCCATCATATAACGTGCCAGTTTCTAAAACATTTGCCTAACGCTTCAGCCTTCTGTATATCTCTACCGCCTACATAAATTTATGTACCGGAACTACTACTGCGAACATTTATCTTGATTAGCGTTAAATAAATATAAAATAAGCATTTGTAAGAATAGTAAGTTTTGAATCAAAGTAAGCGACAGTCTGAGAAAATCGTGTGAATGTAACATGTGAGATGTTTATGCTTACCTTCAAGCAAAGGTCCTGCTTGCACAAGGCGTTCCTTCATGATCTTCACTTCTCTTGTGTGACCTGAAGCAAGGGCAACAAACTGCAGAACTATACGGGCAGCCTCAGTCTTACCAGCACCACTCTCCCCCGATACAACAATACACTGGTCCTCGTTTCTATCTCGCAGGAACCTATATGCTGAACCAGCTATTGCGTATCTGTAACACACATCGTAACGAGATATTATGCGGCTGAACTCTTTATGTCAGCATTTTTAACCTAATAAACAGTGAAGAATCGAGGTACTGGAAACATACAGCGTGTTCCCAAATGAATATAGGGGTTTTAATTTCTGTAGTACTTACACTTTTAGCATACAGCCATGAATGATATATCAAATGAAAGAACAACTCAAACAGTTTTTTTACCCGTGATCGGTGTCTTTGAGTGACTGTTGCAACAACACTTACAATCCTCTATCTTAGGACTTGGAGGTCGGCTCGTAGCGGATGGACGTAAACTTGATCTTTTATGAATCCCCAAAGTTAGAAATCGCACGGCGTAATATCTGGAAAACGTGGAGGCCATGCGAAACAAATTCTGTCATTCGATACCTTTCGGCTAATCTAGCGGTCGGGTACAGTATTGTTCAATTTAGGAGAGTCACTTTGCAAGTGTACAAACTCTTTAGGTTTTATGATCCCCAGATCTGAACATTATGAATGTTTACATAGCCACTTAGGTGGAATGTTGATTCATCACTAAAGACGATAAGATCTAAAAAAAATTCGTCATTGTCATGCTACAACATTAAAGTTGAAAGATAAAGTGTAGTAGGCTTTAGAGCTTGAAGTAATTGCAAACAATAAGCTTTTCCTTAAAATGTTCCATACAGACGTAGGGTCAATTCCTAATTCCCGACAAGCCTTTCGAACAGATTTTCTCACACCCGTTCAACACGTTCTACAGTCAATCTTGGTCGTCTCGTACTCTTCCCTTTACACACATTCCTTGTGGTTTTAAACTGAGCATACCGACGGATGTTATTATCATTTGGAGGTTCGCATTTGAACTCCTTATGGAAAGCTCGTTGCACTGTAATAGCAGATTTAGTCGTATGAAACTCTAAAGCACAAAATATATTTTGCTCCATAGTCACCATTATGATAATAGTGCTTTGTAACAGCAGACAGTCGAAACAAATGAAATCAACCTACGCATGCATTATCTAAGCTGTTTGAGGTGCTGTTTCATTTAATATATTATCATGCATGACTGTATGTTACAAACTGTAGATACTACACAACATTAAAACTCCTATATTCATTTGGGAACATCCGGTATTATGAACAGGATTAACTAATGTGATAATTTTAACTCTGGATAAATGCATGATCGCTCTACCAGAAGAAGTCGGAGAATGCAGTTTATTTGACAATTGAGAAGTTAAAGTGACTGGAGGTCCGTAATGCAAAGCCTACAAGGACGGTCATCTCTCACCAAGGATTTTCCCGGATTTCCCTCAGTCCACACATTCACAAAGGCTGTAAAGGCCCCTAGACCTGGAATGTTTCCTTCCAAAATCTCATTTCTCAAATATGATTTCATTTTGATTTCGGGACCCACCGCCAATATTCGCTAGGTAGTAGGAACGGGCGTTACACACCATTCAATTTCAAACTGACATGTTGAAACATTGGGGATCAGGGAAGAGTGAGACTTTCCAATATCCAACATTATTATTCCCGAATGAGGGCAGCAACATCTTGTAAGAACGCCTATCAGTATTATACACAACAGAAATATCATCATTAATGCATGAGTGAGCATATTTTTCAGGAGCCATTCTGTAAGTTCCAAAGTATACTTTAATAAGCAAATATAAGTATTCTAATTTGAATTATTAATTATTATCTCTCATTTGAATTATTAATTCTTATCATTGTGGGTTTAAGCGTATGCGCATACTGTAATAAAACAGAAACCAAATGTTTGGTGAAAACGTTCATGTTATGTATGAGTGTATGGATGTAATTTAGGTAATGTAATGTGTATATGTATGCATGCAGGTATGTCTGTGTTATGTTCTTGTGTGTGTTAGATGTGCATAATATCTTGTATTTATGCATGAATGACTTAATGAATTTTATTTCTGTTTGCGTGTATAATATAATTTAATCGAAAAACGAATTTAGATCACAATGATAAATATTATTACACATTCTTTTCATTCCTCTGCTCTGGAAGCGCAAAGACGGTGAACTAATGTGACGATACGATACAAACGTCAGGGAATCCTCCTGTACAGACTGATATATTATGAGCGCATCTTTTCTTGGACGCTAGTTTTAGGGGAAGCGAGGGCAGGAGAGAAAGTTTCCCGCCTATCTTTCCGAAATTCTGTCAACTAAGAAAGTTCCTTTCTTTGAGGTCCTCAGCCATTATGGTGAATAGCTTATCCAATTCACTTCTAACTAGCTGAATTATTCAGCGAAATACAGTCCCGTGCGCGTATGTGAACTCTGGGATCTATAGATAGAATTAAATGTTAGCATTGAAGCCACTAGGTGGCAGGGTATTTAGTGCACTGCATGTCTCAATGTTGGCCACGCTCGGTAAAGCGTCTCGCTTTGGTGCTTCGTGGGCAGGGGATCGTGGGTTCGAGTCCCGCCTTGGGCATGGATGTTATATGTTTGTGCAATGTGTATAAGTTTGTAAAAGAAACAGTAAAACCAGTAAACCAGTAATCAGTAAAACCTACGGGGGAAAATGTAAATAGGGATACAGTACCGGAGTCCTGATCAGACTCCGTTACTGTTTAAAAAAAAAAAAAAATGTCGCTCTGCTTCCGAAATTGCACGAAACCTACGAACGAACACGAGAGCCGAACGCCCCAGAAAAGGTGCACGCATTATATTTTGTAGCGCGTCGCCTAATATTTACATTGTTAGTGATGGAACATAAACAAAATAGTTATTAACTAGCAAGCTCGAGGTGTTATTTATACTGCTATTATGTTTTATAACGAAGAGAATAAAGTCGGAAAATACCATTTACTGCAAATAACCTGACTGATACTGCTAGTTTTAATAAGACAACGGACGATATAAGGTTTGGAAGGAATACCAATTTGAAGAAAGCATGATACCAAATCACCATACAAGATTGTACGATATGGAAATTATAGACGTAATTTTCAGGAGTAGGTATTAGTCTGATGTGTACATTCACATAATTTACCAAGAAAAGGGTAGTTTGTGGTGGATTTTGTTGAAAATCTTTACGTCATATCCTTGGGAAAAATCTGAATGTAAATACCAAGCTTGGTATTTAACGGACTTTCCGATTTTGAGTTGTGCTGTCATACACACACGAACCCTTTTCTAAAAATGTTTCCTCTATTTATTATTTATTCAGGTGTCCTTAAAATATTTATTCCGTTAAAATCTTCGTATAAAATTTTGGTTGCAATGCAGTACCTTCTCTATCCACTATGCACATGGTGAATAACGTAAACGAAACGTAAAACGAAATTCCTACACTGCGAAAATTATTAAAATGTTACAAGAAAGATTTATTTCCGAAAATAAAAAAATGCAACTTAGAAAAATAGTGAAATCTATTGAATTTTAATTAAAAATATAACAACACAATTATTTACCAAATGAATATCCTGACATTTTACTCAATGAACATTATCTCTTAGAACAAATGAACACGATGAAAATAAGCCACAGATATACATGGATAAAACCTGAGTTCGACTGCCTTCGTGGTTGAGTGGTCAACAAGCTGACTTCTCACCCGGAGGTCCCGGATTTGGTTCCCGGCTGCGGCGGGAATTTTTCTTTAACCAGAATTACCCCCTATTTCCCACAGGGTCTAGAAGTATGTATGTGAGAATAAATGTGTGTGTATGTTTGAGGAAAAAAAACGTTTTAAACTCAATGTAAAGATCCTACAGACGAGTTGTTTCTAATGCAAAACCCCCGATATGACTTAGATGTTAAAGGAGGCTACATAACTGAAACAACAGAAAACTGGATTCACACAGACTACAAGGCTTCCAAGGGTTGGCGGAATTATTATATTTCAGGAGTAAGGTATACACGAGTGGCGTTCAATAAGTCTTTAGAAAATCCAAGAAATTTCACTCGGAGCATCGAAAAAAAAAATTGTATTTATAACCGTCGCTTCTTACTAGATGGTAGTTCAATTTTCAGCTTTACCGATACGTGGTTTCGTAGCCATAGGCGATTGAATCAACAATCTTGAGCTTATTTAGAAATATGAAAAAAAGGGTCTCGTGCGGTGATTAAACACTTCTATTTGAAAGAGATAAAAGCCATGAAGTTCATGGTACACCTGCTCCTGCGTTTGCAACAATTTACAATTGGATAAATGAAATTAAACGTGGCCGTATGTCCACAATGAAAACATCGTTCCGCACGTCCAGTAGAAGTGACTTCCTCCGAAATGAATGACAAAATCCAGGATATGGTTTTGAGTGATCAACGAATCAAATTTCACGAAATAGTAGAGGCCACAGACATATCACAAGGTACTGTGTTCTGAATTTTGCATCAAAAATTATATCTGACAAAGGTCTCAGCTCTCAATGGAGAATAAACACAATCGTGTGATCGACTCGAAAGCTGGTTTGACACTTTTCCGTCGTAATCTTAACGAGTTTCTGCGTCGATATATAATTGTGGATCAAACATGGATACACTACTACGCTCCAGCGACAAAAGTAAAACGTTGTTTAAAATTAAACAAATAACAAAGAATATCTTGAGGACGGTTAACTCTACAAAACATGTATATGACATACATTGTGTGTTTTAACGAGGTCTCATTTTGTGCAGTAAGTTTCTGTCTGTCTCTTACGATGTACCAGTTACATAAAAGTTATCCAAAATGAAGAGGTCTTCAGAAATTACATCCAAAAAAATTGAAGATAACTATACATTTCGCTTGTCATGAAAGTGTCTTAAACATACGGCATTTTAATCAAAATCGTTAGAACCATGTATGAGGAAACCAACATTTTCAAAAAATCTTTCATTTAAAGCATGGTTTTGGGTGCGGGGATTTTCTTGGAAACCGTCGTGTCGCATCCATAAAAGATACTGAACCCAGTTTTATATTAAACCGACTTTTCGTTTATCAGTATTGTGTTCACAGACACACGGGCACAAACACACATGTACGGATCTTTTTCTAAAAAAAGGTTCTTTTTGGAGAAATTGAATGAATTTCTGGAGAAATTTTGACATCGAATTTTGGGTGGAATACAATACCTTCTCTACCTACATACATAGCACATATAGAGAAAGCAAACATTGTTTGATTTTAATTTTTGTTTTAAGTTTTCTCCATTAATTTTTGCAAATTAATTACAGAATAAAAGGATATCAATAGGTTATTCGCAGAGAGCTTAAGATACACATTTTATTTGCCATTCAAATATCTTACACATATATAATTTTAATCGAAATAATTAAGAGTCAGAAAATCAAGAATATTAGAAAATAAAAAAAATCAAAGCATTTTTCATGTAAAGAAAATGTGTAAATATTCGTGTGCAACATTTTGGAAAATACTGAACTTAAATAACAAGTTTGGTATTATTCGAAATGTTGTTTTCTGAGTTAGGCTGTTCTTACGCACGCAGAGAAGCTTTTTATGAAAAACTTATTTATTGTATGGTCTTCTGCATCCATTATAATTTATTTATTTCTAGATTCACACTATTCTTTCAAAAACTTATTCTTTTATCTTGTTCAAGTTAAAAGTTTCCATAAAGTCGATGTTGTTTCATTATGTATTTCGTAATGGCTACGAGGGTGATCCAGAAAGTAATGGCATAACTAAATAATAAAGAAGGTATGAACACAAAACTTTATTTCCAAAGCTACAGTATCTTACTCTATTTCTCAACGTAATCGCTATTACTATCAAGGTATCTATTGTCCACCGCTAAAAATTTAAGCCAACATGTTGAGGTCTTTATTGCGAACTTTTTTCCACTCAAAAAGTTATGTATAGCGACCAAAGTGAAATACCGGTTTGTCTGAACTCTTTCGTCAACATTTGCTTTCAATTCCTTCAGAACGATTGATGAACTTTCCACTCTGGTCTTTGTCGGGCATACTGGGTCTTTCTTGATTACTCGTAAATTATGTGCTACTTCCTCACTGGAGACTCGTTCATTGCATTATCACTATATACTTGCGTATTTGCCTATAAAATTCGATGGGCCGAGCATTTTGTGCATTCAAAAGTAGAGTACAACATTGGCATTGAAAAACTTGTACCACGAGCCAGTAAATCTCATTATAGAATGGAGATTGCGTTGACAAATAGAGCAAGGTACTGAAACTTTGAAAATAACGTTTTATGTTGATATCTTTCGTTATTATTTACTTATGTCAAATCGTCTGTCACTTTCTGGATGGCCTCCGTATACATGTAAAAGAAATAGCAATACTCAAATACGTGTTTAAAACACTCAGAGAATATTTTTAATATGACATATTGAAGCTGCTCCCACAATGCCCAACAGTTTTGTGCCTGGTTCCTGGTATGCAGCGTTGCTCTTCCTCGTCCTCGGCTGGTCTCAGGTTCGAATCTCGCTTCTTGCAGAAATTTCTGGAAATGTGGGATCATTAGAGCATGAGCTCGTATCCCGGTAAGAATGTTAGAGGAGATCTCATTGGTGGAATGGGAAGTACTGTACTTAGTTTTCTCTATTTGCTTTACCAGCTTTACTCTTCATGTCACAGCATTTCTCATAAACCCAAGTTGCAGCTACGAACTGGCTGGTTTGATTTTGCTACGGCTGACCTTTGTACCTCGGGGTCTCAAACGCCCCGCGGTTTGCACCACTTTTGTAACTTTACCTAAGTATTTATTTAAACTTGTCCCGGTGGTAATTTCGGGATTACCACGACCAACGAATCGCGCACTGCTCGCTAATTGTCTGTCTACCGCACTTAATGATTTCTGAACTTACAAGAATTTAAACTTAAGCCGTACACTTTGCGCTCACGTCCCCGTCCCGTCTGGACATAGCTTTGCCGTCTATGTCTTGCTGCCCTGATTCTACCTATCTGCTTATATGAATCTGAGATTTTTTACGTTCACGCCTTTACTTTTGCGGGATTGATGGATTTTTCGAGCTTTTTTTGGCGTCACTTTATTCCCATCACACGATTCGTTTGTTTAATTTCTCAGGAGACCATTTTCCGTTACTTTGTACAAGTTCATCGGCCAGCGTGACTTTAGTTCACCCTGCAGAAACGGGACTTAATTTAAACAAAGATGCTTCCGATTTTACCTTCACTGAAATACAAAAGACCTGGCGCCTACGCGCTGACAACCTGCTCGATTCTGATGACCTTGCTCATTTTACAAATTCATTCCAGACAATTCTTAACTTCAACACTTAATAACTTATAAGCTAATACAAAACATTTTCAAATTATTTACATACCCTTAACACATATTTCTATTAATACTTAAGTAACTAACATTCATTGAATATACAGGGTTATGTTTTGTCTCAAATGCCCCATCATAAAAGAAATAACTAATCTTCTCAAGCATTTGTTTTTCTTTTGTTATGATGTTTTCTCTGAACGGTCACGGTCTCATTTTTTTAAACCTCTAGTTACTTTCTCTATACGTACTATGTATATAGTGTATAGAGAAGGTATTGCACTCCACCAAAGAATTCGATACCGAGATTTCACCGGAAATATATGTTTTAGGGTCCCATGTATCCAAGAAAAGTAATTTTCAGAAAAAGGTCCGTGTGTGCGTCCGTGTGTCAGTGTGTCCGTGTATCCGTGGTCTGTGAACACGATAACTAAAAACGAAAAGGCGGTAAAATACCAAACTTGGTATTTAAGTTTAGTATCTTCCAGGGATGCGACACGAAGATTTTGAGAAAAATCCCCCCACCAAAAACTAACCTTTACATGGAACTTTTTTTGAAAATTTTGATTTGCTAAAAAATGGCTCTAACGATTTGGATTAAAATGTCATATATTAAATATATTTACCTGACAAATAAAATGTATATTTTGAATTTTCTGGGAATAGCCTCTGAAGACTACTTTATTCTGGATGAATTTTGCATAACTACTAAACCGTAAGAGATGGACAAAAACTTAACACACACAAAATGTACATCACGTTAAAACACACAATTTATGTTATATACATATTTTTCGTGGAGTTGATCGTTATTGAGATATTCCTTTTTCTTGTTTCAGCTTTGAAGAACATATACATGGATAAACTCTTTTCACGGTTAATGACACTTTTGAGGATATCCCTCTCTAATAGTTTCACTTGCCGCCCCATAGTGTTTGTTCTCAACACTTTACCTGAGAGCATTGCTACTCCGCTTACATTCTCTTAAAATAAATGTCCACTGACTTGCTGGGCTTTGACCAACGACCTACTCAGCTGTCTTTATTTTTACACTTTAAACACTTTTCTTCATTGCTCTGAATTTAATTCGCCTTATAATGCACTAGGTATCACTTTTTTACACTCATGCTTAAACTCATCCCTCATACAACATACATTTTCCCTAAACATAGCCTATACATAATAAAATGCAACTTTTTTTTTTTTTTTTTTTTTTTGCATACCGTATTCTTAATCCCATATTGGCCCGTAGGTCATTTTTTTGGCCACTGACATCTAGAAATGAATGTCCATGTATTTCTGTTCCCGATGTTTTTATGTACTCTGATTTGCTAAGCTTAACTTTACGAACTCTAATCGGCTAACATATAAATGTTTATTTTTATAACGGAGGGCTCTAGCTTTCCACCTTCAACACTACATTATTTAATGTCATTTAGACATTCGATCGGAACTTTGAAAGGACGCAAAAAACTGTTTATGGTATCTCCCAGTTACTTGCGAATACTTCTCGTCAATGAGCTCGTACGTGTCTGAGCCAAACGTTTGTCCAATTACATAAGGACCTTTGTATAAATTTTCCATACGATGGTATCTTTTGTTCATCGCACTCGATTTCTTCTTGTCCTATGCTTGTTGTTTCACAGGTTGTACGGTTTTCTGTGTATTTACATTCCTATATTTGTCCAGAGACATATGTTTAAAATAATTAAAATGATTTTCCCCCATTGTTAATTGGACCCATTGCAACAATTGGTGGCGTAACCCTTTCTTCACGATTAACATTCAAAACTGATCGGGGACATTCTTTAAATTAAAATACTCTTCTAAGTCCGCGATGTACTATTTTGGGTTTTCAAAGAACTTTCTCATGTATTGCTATACCTTTTCTGATTCACTAGTTCAGTGAATCGAAAAGTGATCAAGTTGAAGAATCGATCTTCTTATTGTTAAACAACAGGTAATGTTCACGTATAAACGCCAGCACGATATTTTATAACGTTTTCCAAATATTTTCGACCGTTTTTGGGCTGGTGGTCGCTACATTGCATGTTTTTCTCTTGAAAATTCTTCAATTTCCCTACGATGCAATCTTGAACTTCTTTGACCTTTACAGTACAATAGCTTATATCATTACTGTTAGCATGTGAACTACAAATATGGAATGGTTTGCAATAATATTCCAAAAAAAATTAACATCGTACGCCGATACCTACCTAAAACCGCGAGACGCATTATAACTGTATTGGTCTCCTTTTTATTTTTTCAGCCACGTATCCATGTACAATGTACATAGTACGTAGAGAGATATTGCATTGCACTGAAAAATTCAATACCGAAATTTCAGCAAACACATATTTTGAAGATCCCTGATTTAAAAAATAAGCATTTTATGAAGGCAGGCAGGTATGTAATGTATGTGTGTGGTGTGTACAGGATAACCAATAAACAAGAGGTTAAGTTCCATATCTGGTGTTTTAATTCAGTATCTTTCAAGGATGCGACACAAGGAATTTTAGAAAAAAACGATTTGGATGAAAATGTCATATAATAAAGATATTTACATGACAACTAAAATTTAAATCTTCAATTTTTTTGAGAATATCCTCTAAAGCCCTTTTCATTCAGGAGAATTTTGTATAAATGGTGAATTCTAAGAGATAAGACAATATCTTGCCCCAGAAAAAAAGAAGGAAAAAGTAGGTATCCTTAAAACACACAATTTATACCATATAGTTTTGTGAAGTTAACAATTCCAGGATTCCTTGCTGTTAATTTTAAAATGTCCACGGCTTTGAATTATCTCAAAGTAGCTATTCACTTTTTTCATCCTGTCATCCAAAGATAATTTAATTTCAATTGCATCACATAACGACGAGATTTTAAAATATTTTCTATCGTTTTAGTTTTGTGCGTTCCCTTGTTTCCCTTTTGATTGCGAGGAACTAAATAATAAGATTTTTCCCTACCGGTTTTTCTCAATTAACTTGAATTAAGGTTTAAGTTCAGTATCTTCCGAGGATGCGACACAGATATGTTGAAGAAAATCTGCCATAAGCAAACTACCCTATACATGGAACATTTTTCGAAAATGTTTATTTTCTCAAAGCTACCTCTAACGTTTTTATTAACAATACCATATGTTTGAATATATCATGACAAGTGAAATGTATGTCTTCAACTTTCTGGCTATAGCCTGTGAAGTTCTGGCTATTCTGGTTGACCTTCAAATAACTGGTAAATTCTTACTAGACAAAATGTAGATCTCGTTAAGGCACACAATTTACGTCATGCATCTTTTGTGGAGTTGACCATTTCCGGGATATTCCTACTTATTGGTTTAAAGTTTTGAAAACTTAAGTTTTCCCAAATGGAAAGACGTCATTTAGTTTTCTTTTGTGTCACTCCAGACTATACAAGGAGAACCGAATTTTAAAGTCATCATATAGTGACCAGCATTTAAGAGATTTACTATCTCTGTAGTCTAATGTATTCCCTTTCTGTTTACAAGGAACTAAATGATAAAAACATTTTCGCTAATGTCGATCTCGATTAAGTAGAAAGAATAGCTTGTCACAGAACAGTTAGACAGAGTCCTGTGAATAGAATGCATCGGATTCATTTTCAAGGTTGGTGATTCCGTGAGCAATATAATTCGGTAATTCACTAAGTGACTAGACTTGCAAAAATTTGGAGCAATTTCTCACAGGCAATGATGTACAGTGGTTTTACTGTGTTGGTCTTTGGTATCTTTACTTTCGGTTTTCTTTATTAATGCTAAATTCGCTCACAAACATTCTCTCTCACTTATACTTCCAGACTCACGAGAATATGGAAAACAATCCTGAGTAATTTTGAGTAATAAACATTAATGCTTCTATAGGCTTTCTTTATCAGACATTTTGACATTTCCATTTCTCGTCTTGCCAGTGTAAAGGTTTACCTTTTCCTTTACTGAATTTTGAGCATCAGACACTATTAAACCCTCGAAAATACTATTTAAGATGAAAGCTACTCGGACACCAAACTTTCTATGCTTTTAATTTAGTTACTATAAAGATTATTCACCCAATTTGCTATTGTCCACCTCCAATTGATGCTGTGAAGAAGAGTATAGGAAGAACAGTTTAATGGTTGTTCCGAAGAATTCAAAGTGGCCGACTTTGCAATAATATGAAGTTCTGCCAACCTTACAATAGGAATCACTAGTTTCAAGTCAGTAAGTACACCAAATCCAGTTTTGAAACAACATAAGTTGACTAAATAGCTTCCCAGAGCCAATTATTACATCATATTGTATTTAGTGAGAAATTATATTGTAAAAATAAATAAATAAATATTAAAACATAATTAACCTAATGCTCACAACCTGTAGTCAACGAGTTGTTTTTAAAATTTGTGTGTTTGCTCAATAGAGATCCAAACCAAAATAGATACCATTCACGCCGCCTTAAGAAAACATAAAAATCATGAATTGGTGTTAAATGTATTTTTCTGTTAAGTTGGTGAGGATTGCACTGTGAGCTTAAAGTGAAAAAGAAAGTGGAGAGAAGCCTTAAAGAGAGTGGCAATAAACACAGTTGACATCTGGTTTGGGCGAAGACTATGAGGCCCTTCTTTAACGATCGGACAAATCCTGTTAGGGATTAGTCAGCAGGCGCTAGTGAAATTGGTTCCTGAAATCGTTAAACACGTTTATACCTATTCACTTACATTAACACACTCCAATAGTGTCAGAAAAGGCAATTGTTTTGTGTGCATAATGCATTTTCAACGTGATACAAGTTTTATGACAGTTTTTAGTTTTTTACGTTTCTCTTGTTGACAAAAGGTTGTATTTATCAAACACTGAAACTCCATACGCGTTGTTCTTTTTACTTGCTCTAGCACATACGTATATGCAATGTACATAGTAGCTAGAGAAGGTATTGTATTCCATCCAAAAATTCGATGTCGAAGTTTCACCGGAAATATATGTTTTGATGTGCCCTAATTTAAAAAATCTTATGTGTTACACTCACATGACTTTCTCTAGCTGTTCTACAAACTTCATACATAAGATTCTACTTTTCTCTGCACCTTGCTAATCGCGGTACTCATTAGCACAATGTTCTTATTACTTAGTTCCGTATAAGTAGGAAGAAATTAAGGGAAAATAATACGGTTTACTAGTTATGCCAAATTGAGCAAAATTCATCCAGAATAAACAGTCTTCAGAAGCTATTCCCAGAAAATTGAAGATATACATTTTATGTTTTAGGTAAATATCTTTAATGTATGATATTTTAATCAAAATCGTTAGAGCCATTTTTAAGAAAATCAAAATTTTCGAAAAAAGTACCTTTGTAAAGGGTAGTTTGGGGTGGGGAGATTTTTCTCAAAATCTTCGTGTCGCATCCCTGGAAGAAACTAAACTTAAATACCAAGTTTGGTATTTTAGCTACTTTTCGTTTTTGAGTTATCGTGTTCACACACGGACACACGGACATCACACACACACATGGACCTTTTCCTGAAAATGCTTTTTTTGGATACAGGGGGTCCTAAAACATGTAATTCCGGTGAAATCTCGGTATTGAATTTTTTGGTGGAATATAATACTTCTCTGTCCCTATGTACATTGTACATCTGGGGATAGAGAAAGTAAAAAGGGACTTTTAGAAAAATGATCCGTGTGTCAGTATATGTGTAAACGAAAATGCCGTTAAATACCAAACTTGTTATTTATTTTTAGTATCTTCCAAGGATGGACACGAAAATTTTCAAGAAAATCCCTCCACCACAAACTACCCTTTACGTGCAAAAATGTTTGAGTATTTTGTTTTTCTCAAAATGTTTCTAACGGTTTTAACTAAAATAACGTGTATAGAAGATATTCACATCACAAATAACATTTATATTTTGAATTTCCTGGGGTTACACTTCTTTATTTTGGATGAATTTTGAGGAATTTTGTACAACTGTTAAGCCGTAAGATCTACACAAAAACGTAAATTTCATTAAAACACATATTTTACTTTATATACGTTTTTCATATTTCTATAAAATTCACACAGGCAATTTACTCTCTCGCTTGCACTTCCAGACTTCCATGGAATAGTTCTGGTCAAAGAAATATTCCCATTTTGCAGCCAGGAATTGAACTTGGTACCTCTGAATTTGGAAACTAACATTGTAAGCACGAGACCACAGAGACATTCCTGAGTTTTATTATTTATACTTCGTGGTGTATTCGACGTTGGATGTTTAGTTCTTTAAACTCTAAAGGCGAATTAATTGATGTAATTTACCTATCGGTTCTGTTTGATTAGTAGCCTATCCCGCAGTTTTGCCTGCGTACATATTGGTTGACATTGTGGTATTTAAAACCACCTCAGGGAAGGTTGCAACTGCGTTTGCAAGTTTACTTCCTTTGGCTATGCAGCATTTCCAGAACTTGGAAGACTGTCTGGAGTAAGGGTTGAGGAGTTGAGCGTCCCACCGATGTTTCACACCCCTGCAGCCGTGGAAGTTGGCACGTTTGGCGTTGGCGTTTTGCCACGAAAGCGTCGTGGGTTTGAATCCTGCTACGGGCATGGATGTTTAGAGTTGTATGTTTCTGTGTTCTTGTACTGAGGCATTCTATCTTCCTGATGGCCAAGTACATTACGCCTGAAGGCCAACATATGTATAAAAATCTGATATGTTCCATTCACATGATTTTCTCTACATCTCTGCAACAAATTCTTGTTAAGACGCTTATTCTTCTATCTACGTCATGGTAATCGAGATAAACATTAGCAGAAATTGTCTTATTATTTGCTTCCTTGTAAGTAGAAGCGAAATAAGGGGGTACCATAGGTTAAAGTGATAGTCAAAAGCTGGTTGCTATATGACAGAAGTTCCTTTGTTTGTATCGACAGGAGTTGACAAAGTCATGTGTGAGAAAAGCATACTTTTTTAAAGCTGAAACCAAAAACAAGGAATATCTCAAAAACGATCAACTCCATGAAAAATGCATATAACATAAATTTGTGTTTCAAAGTGCTCTACATTTTTGTGTGGTAAGTTCTTTCCTTCTCTTACGGTTTCGCAGTTATGCAAAATTCCGTAAAATTCGTCCAGAATAGAATAGACTTCAGAGGCTATTCCCAGAAAATTCAAGATATACATTTTATTTGTCAGGTAAATATCTTTAATATATGATATTTTAATCAAAATTCTTAGAGCCATTTTTGAGAAAATCAAAATTTTCGAAAAAAGTTCCATGTAAAGTTTATTTTGTGGTGGGGGGATTTTTCTCAAAATCTTCGTGTGGCATCCCTGGTATTTTACCGACTTTTCGTTTTTGAGTTATCGTGTTCACAGACACACGGACACACTGACACACGAACACAAGAACACACACACAGACCCGGACCTTTTTGTGAAAATTTTTTTTTTGATACAGGGGACCCTAAAACACATATTTCCGGTGAAATCTCGGTATCGAATTTTTGAGTGAAGTGCAATACCTTCTGTATACACTATGTACATAGTACGTGTAGAGAAAGTAAAAATAGGGGGGATGCACTACAAATAGATCAAACTTATCATTAATTCTTTGTTTCTTGTTGGATTCTATTATATCTGAAACACAAACTTATCCACTTCACAACAAAGCCCACTAGATTCTCTTTTCCATTTTGAGCTGGATTCCACGTATAGTAAGATTAGATTAGTCGGATTCTCAGTGCGATGGACCAGCCAAATAGATTCCGACGTAATATTTCGTTGCAATGTCTCATATTTCCGAAGATTGCGAGTTCAAATCTTCAGAGATGGCGATGGACTTTTTCGGGGGAAAAATCCTTATTAAAGCACTATCACGTTAGCAAAAATATACCACTTTAAATTCTTAGTTAGTTTAGGTGGGCAATAAAATCTAATAATACCCCATAACAGACTTTATTCATGCAACGGAAATTGGGTGCTAATTTGTTTGGTATGTTCAATATTCATATTATAATTAAAGGCTAACTTAGTTCTGAGAAGTATATAAATTAAATATCACTACACTATTTTAATATTGTACACCTTTTAATTAATTTTAACCTAAAAAAGTTACTACTGCTGCTAAAAACAAATAGGTCATGTCAGAAAACAAAGCAGCATATGAACTGGGAATCCAGTTATTTGTTGGTCAACAGGAATCGTGATGATCTTGACGACTGGGGAAATAATCTCCCTTTAATATAAGAATTTACACATAAAACAGAAGATATTTGAATGAAATGATAGCCTAAAGCATTAAAAGACATTATTGAAATATGTTTCAAATGGTTTCCAAGTGTATAACTAAAAAAAATTCGTTGGTGTCTTCTCGTTATATATTAGTATAGATTTTGTAATGATCTGGGTTTATGTTAGAGTTGATCCTCCCATTGCCTCCTTATAATTTTAATTTCATGGGTTCGATTGTTCCAAATAATGGATAAAAATTCACGCAAAAGGAGTGACATATCGTCTCTCTTTATATAGTAGTATAGATTCTGTAATGTTTTCTGTTACAATTTGTTCTCATAGCTTAATTTTATATAACTATTATAACGTATGATAAAATATTTTTTGTAATACTCACTTATAACATTTTTTGTTAAAAACCTCTAAATGTATATTGTTCTGTGTCACTTGGCAAACTCATTTATGAGTCAGACTAATAAATAAATAATTGTTAATCCTCACTTTGCCTCCTTACAATTTTTATTTCATGGGATTCGATTGTACCAAATAGTGGATGAAATTGACGCAAAATGAGCGGAATATCACATTCGTTTACCTTCTCCCACAGTATTCCAGTTCTGAAAATGTTGCATATGGTGTAAATAACATTTGGTGGTGGAAAAATCTTTAATTTAAATGGTCGAGTATTTTTTATATTCCCTAGCATACACATAGTACATGGGTAGAGAAGGTATTCCATTTCACCAAAAAATTCGATTGCGATACTTCACTGTAAATACATGTTTTAGGGTCCTCTGAATAAAAAAGCATATGTAGAAGAAGGTCCATGTATATGTGTGCCTGTGTCTGTGAAAAACATTACTCAGAAATGAAAAGTCCGCTGAATACCAAGCTTGGTATTTAAGTTCAACAACTTCCAAGGATACGACACGAAGATTTTCAGGAGAATCCTTCCACTCCACTATCCTTTACACGGGCAAATTTGTTATTTTCTCAAAATTGGTTCCTACGATGCTGATTAAAATATACATGACAAATATAATGCATATCTTGCATTTTCTGGAATGGTCTTTGAAGCCTTTTTCAATCTGGAGGACTTTTGCATAACTAAACCGTAAGAGATAGACAGTTTATGTCCTTTACATTTTTTTATGGATTTGAACCATTTTTGAGATATTCGTGGTAATTAGTTTCAATTTTAAAATAACTATAATTTTCTCGAAAGTGAAGGAATCATTCGTTTTTGTTTGTTTTTCTCTTTGCCATACAAAATAGAAGCGCATAGCGACAGTTTTTAAAAGATTTGACTATCACTTTAGCAAATTTATTCCCTTATTTCCCTTCTACTTATATAGTAATAAGTAATAAAACCATTTATGCTAATGTATATCTTGATTAGCATAAAGTAGATAGACGAATAAGCTTTTGTAAAACTAATTTGTTGCCGAACAGAGGTTTTTAAGTTCAGAGGAGCTCGTGTGATGGAATACATAAGATTTTTTAAGGTTACATTTTAAACCGGTGTAAATTCTGTATAGTCCCATAGCTAGTTACATAAAAGCTACACAATTTTCACATATACGATTCAATAAGATTCCGCATTTTCAAGCCCCAATTTAAACTCAATTTAAACAATTAAAGTCTGCGATCATAAAGAAAAATGAAATTCATATTTATTATATGACATCGGTTCACTGTCTCCGCAGTTATCCGTCTTCTCTGTATATTCACTTACTAGCTCGCTTACCCAATATTGCAAGTGTGGCTTTTTAAACTTCAGAGATGTATTAATTTAATCTTACTTTCTCTACACGTACAATGTACATAGTGTAGCACAATATTTCACTGGAAATATATGTTTTGGGTTCCCCTGAATCCAAAAAAAAAAACATTTTTGGAAAAAGGTCCGCGTATGCGTGTGTGTGTGGACAGCATAGCTCAAAAACGAAAAACCCGTTAAATACCAAACTTGGTATTTAAGTTCGGTATCTTCCAAGGATGCGACACGAACATTTTCAAGAAAATCCCCCTTTACATGAAAATTTTGATTTTCTTAAAAATGGCTCTAACGGTTTTGATTAAAATACCGTATATTAAAGACAAATAAAATGTATAGGTATCTTGAATTTTCTGGGAATAGCCTCTGAAGACTACTTTATTCTGGATGAATTTTACGGAATTTTGCATAACTGCTAAACCGTAAGAGATGGGCAAAAACTGTAGAGCACGTTAAAACACACAATCTATGTTATACACATTTTTACATGGATTTGGTAGTTTTTTTTTTTTTTAGATATTCCTTATTTGTTTCATTTTTAAAAACTTCTCATACAGAAATTCATCAACTGCTGTCCATACAAACAAAGGAATTTCACATAGCAATCAGCTTTTGATTATCACTTTAACCTATGGTACTTCCTTATTTTGTTTCTACATACAAGGAAGCAAGTAATAAGACTATTTCTTCTAATTTTTTCCTCGCTTAGTATGAAGTAAACAGAGGAAGATTTTTAACAATTATTTGCTGCAGAGATGTAGAGAAAGGCATGTGAATGGATCACATCAGATTTGTTATTATTATCATCTATTTTGTACACAACTCTTCTATTTGATCCTAAAACAGAATTAAGATGGATACGTACCTACCTTCTAAACTTGGTGATTAATTCAGTATACTTTACACCACTCTTTATCCATGTCACATTTGTAGCTTTATTATATTTTCAAAATAACTCATAAAATACATTGGCATAGGTTTAGGTTATCTGCATTAAAAATAAAATGCATACCATAAACTTTTTGAGCATAGCCAAAACTAATTTTGAATAACTGGTTAATAGCAGTGTGGTGAAATGATTTTACTTTTTGGCACTTTTGTTGATTTTAAATGTAAAATGTGTTGTTATTGTTTATATTATTTGCTTTCTTGACGAAAAAACAGCAGACCGAGTTGATTTTTTAGAACAATATAACTGTTAATATTCAGTTAAAATGTTTTAAGTTTATCACAAAAGTACTTTTAATAAGTAGATAAAAATTAACAATAAATACATCCTACTTCAACAAATATCATTGTTGAGCATACCTTTCCAACACCTTATATTAGAAAAATAAATGCAGGAAAGGAGAATAAAACACTGTAAATTAATTTTATTTGTTGAGAAAACACAAATGTTAAGCACTTTTTAGGAATGTTACTTTAAAATATACATTTGTTTTTCCTAAATACGTGAGATTAAATTTAGGTATTTGAATTTCAAAGTAATATAATGGAATTAATATTCAGTATTACGTAAATATATCATTAAAATAAAGCTTAGGGATTTAAAAACTTTACAATAACTATCCAAATCCTATAAGAATGATACGAATGCAGTAAATTAAGGACGCGCCTGGGAGTGTGGCGGTAGTGTATCAGCCTCACACTCATAGGTCGCGAGTTCGAATCTCGCTTAGGGTGAGTTACCGATAAGGATTTTTTGGGGTTTTCCATTATCCTGAGAAGACGAATCCGAGTAACTTTAAGCTCCATGGAACCCGAGATCATTTAAGCATTTTTTTGTTTCATCGTCCGATATGACCAACCAGGTTAGAGGACGTTAAGTTAAAAAAACATTCAATGAAAACTTATTGCTTTTGAAAATGCTTCCAAAGAAATCATAGTAAAATACTACATCCAATATGAAGATTTGCCATAAATTAATAAAGAAAATAATTTTAGAAATAAATAAGATTTCAAAAAGTATAGAATAATTGATTAAAGTATATAAAATGACCAATTTACCTTATGCAAACCAGATCATGGGTAGCGCTTTTGCATAGTTGCAGTCAATCTGCTCCCGTAATTCACCACTAGACTGTACTTGAGATTAGTCTCTCCGCGTCAACATTTGAACTTAGTCACCACACATTCTTCAGTGCTGCAGTTACATGGTTCTGGTGTGAAAATTTAAGCCCACAAAGTATTTCCAAAACACGTATTTTCACACACTCTTCCCTACCAATCTGTTCCTTGACGGTACGACAAGACACTGTGGAATTTTGTAAATTCTAATGATCACATTACTTCATGAAGGGTAATTTCACAGCCGTTTTATTGGAATGTTGATTGTTGAATGTTGATTAAGCTCTTTCTGTACAATTTAGTTTAAAATACTTATCTTAAAAAGCTTAAATCCTACCTCAATGTCGTTAAGTTTCCCATGGAGTGCATTAGATAAGACGATCCTTCTAAAAAAAGGGCTTAGATCCATTAGTTGGCGTATACAGCAGATAAGATATACTGTAATATCTATGTAGAGGGAAATGCCATAAATAAAATGTGTCCAACAAATCCTATACCGTATAATAACTAAAATAAATAGGTGAAACATTCACTCAATTTCAAATGTTGAACTCTCCAGTGTGAACACAAATTTCCTCAGAAGATGCCAGAAATATGAGGATAGAGAAGGGCATTTTCCACATCTGTCATTACGTATTATCTCGTATAATACATGTTTTAATTGCCGTTGTAATTTTGATTATAACTATGAAACCGTATAATATGGCTGCAGTGCGGAAAAAAAATCACTGTGCTATTCGTATAAAAATCATGTTCCACACATATAATATATTTTTGCTTAGAAATTTTTTAAAATTAAACAAGAGGCGCTTAGTTATATGCGTTACTATGTTAATTACTGTGTTAACTTCGGAGATTGTCTCACCCACTTTTTTCCTTCTTTGGACCTATCTCTTTCCCTCTCTCACATTCTCTCACTCTCTCTTCCTCTCCCCCTTTCGTTCTTCCTAAATTAAACCGTACATTAGAGATTCATTGCGTTTCTATGCATTCAGATGGATACTGCTTCCCATGATGAAGAGAATATGGTTATAAGAGGCCCTGAAATATGTATGTAGAGTCAGATTGAAAATGTAATGCCATAGCAACCGGAAACCAAGAGAACCGTGGTTCAAATCCCGGTTATGGCATTGAATTTTACAGTTTGATTCTATCGCTTTAGCCTAGTGTATCCCCTTATTCGCCAGTATAAAGGAAACTTCGCGATAGCTTTTATAAGGCTCATCCTGTTGATATTTTTATGAATAATTATCAGAATGTGTTATATAAAAAATGTTATACAAAGTTAAAACATGAATTATTCATATTTGTTGACGTTGTGGCTCATTACAACCCCCCTCTTTGAGGATGCTTTTCTAGTTAGGTAGCTAAGATGCCATAGAACTTATTCTCTTAAGTGTGACTTAATGTATGCTACACATCAACCAGTTCAGGCGGGTTTCTGGCCGAGAAGTCCCAACTTTGATTGCCGAAGGCCGCGATCTCTGTATTTGGGTTTTTTCCGTGGTCTTCCCGAGCAGCCAAGGCGAATACTAGAATGCTTTACAACTACCTTCCCTCTCTTATCTCATTCTTTTATCTTTTTTTTTTGTTTAAATACGGTACCGGAGTCTGATCGGGACTCCGGCAGTGTATACCCTACTTTTATTACCTTGTTTTTCTGTATTATTACTGGATTGCTGTTTTCTTACTGTTACAACACACACATAAACACAAGCATATAACACCCATGCCCAAGGCGGGACTCGAACCCACGATCCCCAGCGCTACGAAGCACCAAAGCGGGACGCCTTGGCGAGCGCGGCCATGGGGACCGGCTCTTTCAGGACTGATGGTTCGGTGGTCTGTGAGCAGATGCGTGAGCACTGTAGCGGCCTCGCTTGGAGCTTCAGGTTCGGTCATAAGAATCGCTTCGTCGCCCTCTCTTTTCGCTGTGATTTCTAACTAGTGTGCCGGGGTGTTAAAACTGCAATTGTCAGGGACTTCCGCGCGTCTTTGTCATTGATTCCCAAGTATCGGACTGTGTGGTTCCCCATGCTTTATTCCTTCCGCTCGGAGGGTGTTGGTCTCATTAGGTTATTCAGGCCCGCAGAGAGCGAGGTGTCCCCATCGTTTCTTGCCTACATGCTATCCATCAATATTTTCAGTACCTAATCAGTTCAGCTGTTCTTGTGTGCAAAATGTATACATATGTACATTCATACAAACACATATATACACATGCACAGATAAACACATACATAGATGCTTACATACAAACATACAGACATTCAAACAGAAAAAAAAAAAAATTGTTTTTAAGATTTATCCATTCGTGCTGGCAGAGGATTAGTTATGACTAATGTCGGTCGCCCAGCTGATTGTCCTACTCTCGGGACTAAAAATAATATAAATATACTGTATCGAATAGGTGAAGTATCATAATAAAAAATCTGATGTGTTACATTTACATGACTTTCTCTAGCTGTTCTGCAAACTTCATACAAAAGATTCTTCTTCTTTCTGCACCTTGCTAATCGTGGTACTCATTAGCACAATGTTCTTATTATGTAGTGCCGTATAAGTAGGAAGAAAATAAGGCAGTACACTAGGCTAAACCAATAGTCAAATGTTTTAAAAGCTGTCCTTGTGCGATTGTCATTACAAATCGCTTCTTTTCTTGGCCAGGAGTAGAACAAAAGAAAAATGGACACTCCCGTCTGAGAAAAGTATAAGTACTTCACAACTGAAACTAATAACAATGAATATCTCGAAAACGGTAAGCTCCACGAGATAAATGTATGACATAACTTGTGTATTTTAGCAAGACCTACATTTTTTGTATAGTAAGTTTTTGTTTATCTCTTACGGTTTACTGGTTATGCCAAATTAAGCAAAATTCATCAAGATTAAACAGGTCTTCAGAAGCTATTCCCAGAAAATTCAAGATATACATTTTATTTGTTAGGTAAATATCTTTAATATGTGATATTTTAATCAAAATCGTTAGAGCCATTTTTAAGAAAATCAAAATTTTCGAAAACAGTTCCATGTAAAGGGTAGTTTGGGGTGAGAGGATTTTTCTCAAAATCTTCGTGCGGCATCCCTGGAAGATACTAAACTTAAATACCAAGTTTGGTATTTTAACTACTTTTCGTTTTAGAGTTATCGTGTTCACAGACACACGGACACACGGACCTTTTTCTCAAAATGCTTTTTTTGGATACAGGGGGTCCTGAAACATGTATTTCCGGTGAAATCTCGGTATCGAATTTTTGGGTGGAATACAATACTTCTCTATTCCTATCTACATTGTATATATGGGGCTAGAGAAAGTAAAAACAGTAAATTTGAAGAAAAGTCTTTGAGCTCTTGCACATTTGGCTGCTGCTATTGTCTTTTGAAGAGCAATTTAATCCAGAGTATTTACCTAAATAAATTTAATGAAAAGCGTGTGAAGGTACTCACATGTGCGGTGGCAGTTGATATGGTCCTCTACAGCGGTACGCCTTCACTAGATCCGCCGAGTAGAGAGCCAGCTTCTTGTAAGGGTTCACCGACACCAACACGTTTCCAATGTAAGTCTGCAAAAAGATACACCTTTTAGTGCTATTAAAGAATTCAGTCATTATTTGCTTACTCTTTGGTGACATTTAAGAGGAGACATCTGTGAGATTGCTGCTAAAATATGAAAATACCTAAATCTCACCCCGTTCTTTTTAACCACTTTGCATCTAGCGGCAGAAATATCGGTCGGGATGCCGCCTTTTTTCGTGTTTTAATTGTGGTTCCGATTTGTTTCTTCCTTCACGGTGGCCTCTGTGCACTTTGAAATACTGTCTATGTGAATGGTCGGAGTTAATGGTTTTGATTCTAACTTTTTACTTTATTTTAAATATAGCTATGAGTTTGTATTACCCTATTCACACAAGACACATCTATGTTTATACCGAGCGCTTCTTATGGTCTAGCCATGATTGCAGGTATGTGTGCTCCGCGTGCTTTCTGCTACGATCCTTGTACTAAACGTATTAAGCAAACATCTGACAATATTTCTATTAGAACTGAAATGCCAGGAAACGTCCCCTGAAATGGGAATTTACAAAGGTGTCGTTCATAAAGATTCTTTGATCGAACATGACTTTTTCGGCAGGTATTTCTGTCTACTAATAACAAGATAAGAACAGCAACAATAATAAGAATACTCTAAAGTAATTCAAACATAGCACAATAAACTTTCAATTTTGACATAATCAAGGAAAAAACTATAGTCGTAACTGCTCGAACAGAATTGAGCAACTGACTGTATAACGAACTTGATAAAAATGGCCTTACGTGCATCATTTACAGAAGGTGTGCAACAAGTAAAAGTGAATCACGCAATCACGCGATCACAAAACGAACGCTCGGTAGTATTTTTGTACGGGTGTAATTCGCCGGTGCCGCGGGAAGGTCCAAAAGTGTAATATTTCTAGCAATTTCAGACAGTTCTCACAAACAGCAGTATCACATTTCAGTAGGTTTATTTCCATAAAGATTTAGCTTATCAGTGTGAAACCTGTCAACAATCAGTTTAGGCTTCTTGTCCTGATCCTGCGAGTATAATATGGCATGTGTAAAATGAAAATTTTGGACTTTGCTCCTTTCCGCAGGCACTGGCTAAATTATCAAATGTGGTTTTTCGAATAAACACGTTACGCTGTTGAGTGTTAATATGACTCTAATTGGCTTTCTGTTAATTTAGTTTGGCATACACAGGACGCACAACACTATGCTGATTGCGTGCAAGTCCCTTTTTATACAACCTATAGAAAGCCAAAAGGGCTTTAATATTTTAATATTCAGCAAAGACAAATGCCCTCAATGAAACTGAAAACGTTTAATTCGGAAAACAGTGGCAACATAGCCATATGTCAACTGTCCACCCACTCATGACACATTTAGGTATCACAAATTAGCCGCGCCGTGGCCGAGACCACTCACCTCTCACTTAGACGGCCCGGGTTCGATCCCAATCGACCGCATGTGAGATTTGTAGTAGATAAGGGTTTTCTCAGGGTTCTCCGGTTTCTCCCACCATCACATTCCACCGGGGCTCCATCTTCATGTATCATCAGTGTCATCACCTGCGGTGCCAGAGCAGTAAAAACGGGCGTTAAACACTATAAAAAGAAGTATCACAATATACCACAGCTGTAAAGCACTTATAATATAGTGATAATCCAATCGCTATAAGAAAAGCATTGCATCGTGAACATGACACAACGCCCTCACATATATCCTGTAAATATGGAGGAGGAAGACTGAAAAATAAAACGCTTCAGCATAAAAATAAATTCGCCAGGTAAAAAGAGGATCTTTAGAACATCAGTAGCGTTAAACTAAAAGCGATACCGAGAATTACATCCTTGCCAATGTACAACAAAGGTTTAAAATAATGTACCTATTCACTCATAAGAGTTTCAGGTTTTATAACAATTAAAATCTACATGCAGACACCTTCCTCACTCTCGCTATTGAGCTTGGTTCTTCATGACCAAATCAGGAATTATTCCTTTTAATGCTTTACAGTAGTTCTTTTCAAAACTATTGTTTATTGGGATCAGAAATTACTTACATGAATACATCATGGATTAATAGAGTTTAATTATAATAAAGCTAATGAACGCGATCTCTCGATCAGTTTTCAGCCAAAGCTGATGTACGTAATCAATTATTAAGCAAACTATCGATGTATAATGCAGTTAATTTCCAATTTGGTTAGCAAACAAAGGTTTTCGCTACTGGTCCTCATTATGTATATGAATGACCTTTACACAGACAATGTGACAGTATCTTGTTCAGCTAGTAGAATCATTGATCCTATTGTTTTAAGACGATGGGGCGCGAACAACAATAATTACTTCTGAATGATATATTATCGTATATCCCAACATTTGAGACCTTTCCCCTTTAGAGAACAGTAAACTTTCCAACTTCGTTCTAACACTATTGTTTTAGTTTGTAATGCTGGCTGTGATTGACATCTTCTTTTGCGTTCAATTGTATCAGATATCAACCATGCCACTAATTTCCTCGAAATATATAACTACATTCCAAAAATGGATGACAGTGCGTGCTTGGCGTCCTAGAAGATTCGAAGTAAATAACTATCAGTTTAAGCATTTAGCAACAATTCTCAATGACTAAACCGATTATTCAGGCAACTGCAGATAACGTTGCATGCATACAACAGGAAATGGCAGGTTTTTATTAGATAAGAAAAAGATTAGTAAAACACTGAAGTGCTTCGTCTATTTACTCCGTATTCTGCATTAATATAGAAATACAATTATGCAGGGTGGAACTGAAATAATGCTGCAGAATGAAGTGGATGAGATAATGGAAGTAAATTAACATAAACTTCTAATACTTTTTTGTAATTAAATGCGCCATTAACTGGATAATCGCGTTTAAAAGTAGGAGTATTTGGCAACTTGGCGCAACTTTTTGATTGAGTAGTCTGCTTCTACTGGCGGCGCCTTGAATTAGTCTAACGCTCTATAAAAACTAATTAAGTAACGTTGGCCATGTATCGAATTCAGATGTTTTGTCACTGCCGCGCGATACAGTAGAAAATTCCGGGAAAAAGTGAGGTTAATGTAGCTAGCTTTCGTGCCCAATGAATTCCTTAGTCACGGACTGCTACTTGGTAACTTTAGAAACAAACAAATGGCATTATTATTGTACGTTGGTTTCACCGCTTAAACTACTGCTAAAACTATTTATATATTATTATTTTCACTTTTACTCACTGTAATATCGTATTACGCAGTTTTAAAAGTATATCTTGTCTATTTTTTACCGTCAAGTTTCAACAAAGTACAAGATCTATATTAAAATAAACCAAAAGTAATCGTTTGCCTGATTTTTTTTTTTTTTTTTTTTTTTTTTTTGTGAAACCATCATTGGTGACTTGTTATTCGGTCGTTTTAAGTGTGCTCGATGCTAAACCGCAACAAATGCGTCTACACTTGGTATGATACAGTTAAGAAATATTTCAGCATAGAACCTTAAAGCAGATCAAGAACTGACTGCGCTTCTCCGTAAATTAAGATCATATACAGACATTCAGATGCTGAAAATCGCGGCATTGTGTATGTTGTTCTGTAGCAAAATTGTCTATCCTTTGTTTTTTTTATCCATGCCTCCGTAACTGCTCTGATTTAACTTGTGTCTTTGACAATAAACAACAATTGCATGCGATTAATTAAACATTACCCGCTATCTGTACCAATATCAGAAGAGAGTAAATGCAGCCGATGCGATGTCAGTTCTTAGTAGGCAGCAAATTATGGACTTTTTAAATTTAATTTAAGTAAAAAATTGTTCGTTATATTTAAATTAGCCAAAGGAAAAATTGTCGTTTAATCATTTTCTATAAACATAGTCACAATTTAAGAACCTTTAATCAACAGTAATCCAGCAAGATGACACATTTTTTGAATAAAACTATTTTTTCTAGAAAACTATAACCTATTCAGCTATCTTTCCTTTCTTTTTTGTGTGTAACTTAACGTCCTTTAATCTAGTTGGACATGTCGGACGATGAACGAAATTGATTAAATGATGCCCAAATGATCTCGGGTTCCATGGAGCTTAAAGTCACTCTACATTCGTCTTCTCAAGATAAGGGAAAACCCCAAAGAAAACCTTATCCGGGTAACTTACTCTACGCGAGATTCGAACTCAAGACCTAAACTTCACTAAACCTCACTAAACCTTGTCGCCCCCCGTTGCCCGTTGTGTAAAGTTATCATGCTAACTTCGTATACCCAAAGCCGCGGGTTCAAACCCGGATGATAGATTTTTTTTCGGGCGTAAAATTCCTTAGCAAAGCTTCCTTCAGAAGGTAAGCAAAGCCATTGGTCATGTGCCATAGATTTACAGCTCGCAAAGAACTAAGTCTGAAAAACAGGCCCCTGAGCAAAATTAACAGGTCTTTCACGCCCAATATAGAATGGGACGGTAAGAACCACAACAGTTAAGAGCGCCCATAAATAAAATTCCGTTTCCATTTTTACCTCACTACCCAGGCGGGCTAGACTTTCGTTATTCACAATAACACGAATTCGCTCTTAGAGTCTGCAGGGTTATTTTACTTCCATCCTGTATGTGTGTCTGTGTGTGTGCTTGCGTGCGTGTGTGTGTATGTATGTGTAATGCATAGTTCATGAGGCAGAAAGGACCATACTGAACATGTCATATTGATAAATATTCACCTTCCCACAGAGAAGATGATAAAGATGAGGTAGAAGAGAAGCATAGTGAATATAGTACTATATAATAGCATATTAATCCAGAAAATTCCGATAGTATGCCAAAGGTTATTTCACTGGAAGAATGGAATAAATTGGTAAAAAGGTATTCATACTTGGCACCAAGGCCCGTATTATAATGTTGTTTGAGATCAGCTGGGCCCTAAAGAACAAATACGTGTTTTAACGAAGTATTCCCTTAATTCATAAATACACAAGTGGGGGGAAAAGGAAATGCAAAGCGACTCTGCAAACGGTGGACTGAGGCTATTTTTGTATTAAGTTAAGGCTAATCCTAACGTATTTCGAAGGTATGGAATAAGTGAATGATAGGAACTGGAGGCTTACTTATACTCGTATTTTCTGGTGCCTGCTAATCACACTAACGGGTCCCTGCTTACAGAATGTGTGTGACGTGCCTGGCACTGAAATCCTGTGTTTGTCAACGTAGAGAAGACATTTTAAGTTAACCATAATAGAAGAAAGTTATGAATGGGTGGATGCACCAACACATATCGCAACTGTACAGCTGGCACCAATTTTTTCGAAAAATAGACTGCAGTTAATTCGAATGCATTGAGTCAAAATTTGTTAGGGGAATACCCACAAGAGAACCTGGTATAAGGAATAATAAAAGGTTTTAAATAAAGGAAATAATGAAGAGTTATAAATAATTTAATTCAAAGTAAATAATGTAAAAGCGAAATTGAAGTGAATATTAAAATAAATAAATGAATATTATTAAATAATAATAACACTATACACAAATGTAAATATTTAACTAAAATAAACGCTATGGTAATTAAGGATAATAAATAATAAGGAAACCTATTGCTAAATTTGAAAATCTAAAGGAATGAAGAAATAAATATATTATAGAAATTCATATGTATTTTTTTTTAGTTTAATTAACATTATAAAATACTTTTATGGATATAGAAATTAAATAAGTAATGATATAAATATATGGAATGCATGTCCAGCATCTCAAATGCTTCTGTTTTCACGTTAATGCAGTTCACCATTTGGCAACACACTAGCAATCAGGAATATGATAGCTTCATATCACCAAAACAATTTAGCTGAGGATATTTAAAACGCCAATCATCTTTCCGCCATTAATTCAGCATCATCTACGATGTTTTAACAACTTTTATTGCCTTCAAAAATTTGGCAGGAGCAAAACTACACTTTTAAAGTTCCTTTTGCAGAATATTTCCTTGCTCATTGTACCTACATCCTCTTTTTGACTTAGAAACACACCATAATTTGACAGCTTATATGACTTGTGTTTAAACAGTTCTTCTAAAAATGTCCCCTTTAGTATACACTGCAGCAACACTTTCAGGCTTCTGGCGTTTTTGCAGAAAAGAAGTCTTAGAAGAATGTCTTACAATATTAATGTAAGTACATAACACAGCAGCATGTTTGCAACATGCTGAAAGACCTGCTTTGCATTTGCACTCTGTCGATACATTTCTGTTGCAGTTGATCTGTAAAAAGATAATAGGACAAAAGAAGCATATAAAATTACTCTGAAATAAAACGGGCAACTAATAGCAAGTTTATATTTAAAACAGCATTGTAAATACAGATTATTAAAATTCATATTAAAGACAATACTGTTATTCACTTTTCTTAAGCTTAACGTTCTTTAACCACTAAAGGTTGTGAAACCATCATTTGTGACTTGTTATTCGGCCACTAGAGTCGCTTTGTGGTTGATTTTAAGGCACCTGTTACATTTTTTACACCATGACGATGGTTTCCAACATTGATACAAAAAATACCGCGATATGCCATCCTGCCGATTCTAAAAGTCATTCTGAGTGTTTAGAGTTCTGAATCCATTATTGTTGCAAAATTAAGACATGTGAAAGCTTTAAATATTTTAAAACTGAAACATAAACAAGGAATATCTCAAAAATGCTCAGCTCCATGAAAAAAGGTGTATATAACATAAATTGTGTGTTTCAACGAGATCTACATTTTTTGTGCTGTAAGTTTTGTCTATTTTGTACGGTTTACCAGTTATGTAAATTTCTCCAGAATAAAGAGGTCTTTAGAGGCTATTCCCAGAAAATTCAACATGTACATTTTATTTGTCATGTACACATCTTTAATATACAGTATTTTAATCAACATCATTAGACCAATTTTTGAAAATTTTGCATGTAAAGGATAGTTTGGGGTGGGGGATTTTCCTCAAAATTGTCGTGTTGCATTCTTGAAAGATACTAAACTTACTCATATATACGAAATTTGGAATTTAACGACTTTTCGTTGTGAGCTATCCTGTTCGCAGGCACACAAACACACAGATACACTGACACACGGATTCACATACACACACGCGCGCGCGCGCGCACTGACTTTTTTCTTAAAATGCTTCTTTTGTTTTGTTTTTTTTATACAGGGGACCTTAAAACGTCTATTTTCGTTGAATACTCGATGTCAAAATTTTGGGTGCAATATAATACCTTCTCTATACACTATGTACATAGTAGGTGTATAGAGAAAGTAAAACTATCTTCAGAGGCTGGTCCCAGAAAATTCAAATTATACATTTAATTTGACATGAAAACATCTTAAACACATGGGCTTTTAATTAAAATCATTAGCAATTTTTGATAAAGTCTAAACTTTCAAAAAACGTACCATGTAAAGGGTAATTTTAGGTACGTAGATTTTCTTGAAAACCTTTGTGCAGTATTATTGGAAGATGCTGAACTTAAATAACAAATTTGGTATTTAACTGACTTTTCGTTTTTGGGTTATGCTGATCAGGAACACACACTCACCCATACACACATGGAGGCTTTTCTAAAAATGTTTTTTTTTTTCTTTTTGGATTTAGTAGACCTCAACACATGTTTCGGGTGAAATCTCAACATCGAATCCCTGGGTGTAATATAATATTTTCTCTACCTATTATGGACGTAGCCGTGTAGAGAAAGTAATATTATTTTGCTTTTGCTCCAACATCTTCGGTCATATTGGCACAACTTTAGGAACAATTGGTCATTAGTAATGATGTTCACTCAACAGTAGCGTAAATATTTGGGTTGCTATTACTTTCGGTCATTATATTAAATTCACAGCTTAGGGATTCTAGGAAATTAAACTGACCAAAAAATGTCTATCTTGCTATTGAGAATCGAACATGGCACCTCAGGATTTCGCATGCCACACCAGACAATAAAAAATATGTGTACCAACAATGAGTTACCACGATAAAACACACACGTAGGTTTGAAAAAGGGCTACCATTTATAGTTCAAAATATAAAATACAGTGGAATTTACTGTGGGAATAATTCGCAGCCTAGTATAATTAATTTAGTTTTGCTTATTTTCAAGCTTTTTATTTCCTAGACCTTTACGCTGTTATTTATCTACTTATCCAATAAAACACATCCATGTTTATTGCCCTCTGTAAGTTTTTTGCCCCCCTGTATTTTCTTCTACGAGTTATAAAATCTGCACTCCTTGAACAACTGGTTTGTATGCTTTTGAGTGTCTTTTGCTATGATTAAACTTGTTGTTTAGTATAACTCTTGTAATGCCGTTTCTGTTATTGCAGCAGTTCCACTGTTTGTGAGGTTGTGTTCAATATGACACAACCCATCAGTATGAGACCTGTTTGCGGGAACATTGATCACGTAACTGACTGGCTGTATGACAGATTGCTTGCGGTATTGTTTGATTAGTGCGGCTCACCAGAACTCAGTGACGGTCCATGTCTAGAAATTTAGGGAATTGTTTTTCAACAATTTACCATCAGTGCATGCCTAATGTTTCACTACTGTACCGAATATTTTGATATCTGTTTTCCTCTTTGACTTTTATATCAATAAACAATATAAAGTGTCAAAGTATGGAGCAACTTTAAACCTTTCAATCATGACATCCATTTTAATAGACACCGTATTTAAGTGGTTTATAAACCGAATTTAGTAAACTTTAGCTTAAGGTTTTAGTTACCCTGTATTTTTTGAGGTGTTTAAAAGTCGTTATCAAGATACGACTGTCAAGCGTGAGAATGTCATTGAACTATTATCTGATATATAAAAATGGCTGACTGTATTGCTTCAGAGTTCCTACTTGTTCGTGTTTATGTAGCTGATTTTTACTTTATCTACAAGTACACAGTATATAGAGAATGTACTGTATTGCACCCAAAAATTCCATATCGAAACTTCAGCGAAAATATATGTTTTGAGGTCCCCTGAGCAAAAAAAAAATAGGGAAAAAGTCCTAGTGTGAGTGCATGTGGACAGCATAACTCAAAAACTAAAAGACTACTAATAACCGAATTTAGTATTTAAGTTTGGTATCTTCCAGAGATGCGGCACAAAGATTTTCAAGAAAAGCCCCCCATCAAAACTACCCTTTAGATGGAAAAATGTTTGAAAACTTTGCTTTTCTCAAAAATGACTCCAACGATTCTGATTAAAATACCGTATATTAAAGTTATTTATATCACAAATAAAATGTATATATTGAATTTTATGGAAGTAGTTTCTCAAGACGTGTTCATGCTAGATGATTTTTTTCTGAATTTTGCATAACTGGTAAACCATAAGAGATAGACAAAAACATACAATAAAATGTAGATCTCGTTTAAATACACAATTTATGTCATATGTATGTATATATAATATATGTTGTTGAGTGGACCGTTTCCGAGATATTCCATTTTAAACTAATGAGGGCTTCTCGGGTGATCTGCCTCATCAGAAACCATCGCCGTAAAAGCTTCAGATCATACACTTTTAAACCAGTTTTCTTCTCAGACGGAGTCACTTTCGTTTCATCCGTCGTTTGTTTTTCTAAAAATGCAAATGGAACCCAGCTTCAATTGTTCACATACGACCAGCTTTTAAAAGATTTGACTATCGCTTTGGCCTAGTGTATTTCCTTATTTCTCTTCTACTTACAAGGAAGCAAGTAATAAGAATATCTGCTAATGTTTATCTCGACTGGCATTATGCAGGTTATCTTTTGTAAGCATAGTGTTTGCAGAATACGTAGAGAAAGTCACGTGAATGGAACACATGAGATTTTTTTCTTTCTCTTCATAGCGCATGGTACATAGAGAAGGTATTGCACTCCAAACAAAAATTCGATACCGGCACTTCACATGAAATACGTGTTTTAGAATCTACTGTATCAAAAAAAAATCTGATATGTTCCATTCACATGACTATCTCTACATCTCTGTAACAAATTAGTGTTAAAAAGCTTATTCTTGTAAAGCTTATAATTGTCCTTATTACTCGGTTCCTTGTAAGTGGATTGGTAAACATTTATATAGGATGTCCTTTAGCTGTTTGTTAAACAAACCTTTTATTCAGAATATTAATCATGCTAATCAAGAAAAACATAAGCAGAATTAATCTTATTACTAGCCTCTTTGTAAGTAGAAAGGAAATAAGAAAATGAACAGGCTAAAGCGAAACTCTCGTCTTTTAAAAGCCTTGTCAAACAATTGAGGTTCGGTAAACAAATGAGGAGCAAGAAAAAATATTATATATATACATTAAATATACATAAATAATTTGTATCTTAATGAGATATACTTTTTTGTGCTGTAAGTTTTTGCATTTCTCTTACGGATTGGCACTATATAGAAGTCATCCAGAATGAAGAGGTCTTCAGAGGCTACTCCCAGAAAATTCAAGATGTACACTTCAGTTGTTTATAAAAATATCTTACACATAAGGTATTTTAATCAAAATCGTTAGAGCCATTTTTGAGAAAATCAACATTTTCGAAATTGTTTCCAAATAAAGGATAGTTTGGGATGGGGGTATTTCTTGAAAATGTTTGTGTCACATCCTTGGAAGAAACCAAACTTAAATACCAATTTTTGGTTTAACAGAGTTTTTGTTTTTGAGCTATGCTGCCGACACACACACACACACTCACATACATAAAGACACACCCACGGGCATGTTTCTAAAAATACTTTTTTGGAATTATGGGGTCTCACAAATCCCGAAATCAAAATTTTGTGTGGTATACAATACTTCCTCTATATACTACGTACATAGTAGGTATAGAGAAAGTAAAAAATCATTCCTAGAAAAAGGTCCGTGTGTGTATGTGTGTGTATTTGTGAATGTGTGTGTTCGTGTATGACCACAATAACTCAAAAAGGAACGGTAAAACACCAAAGTGTTGTTTAAGTTTAGTATCTTCAAAGGATGCGATACGAAGATTTTGAGAGGAAAAAACTCTACCCCAAACTACCCTTTACATAGGAGAAAGCTGGAAATGTTTTATATTCTCAAACTCTTTTGATTAAAATGCATTATATTAAATATATTTATGTAATAAATAAAATGTATATCTTGAATTTTCTGGGAATAACTTCGGAAGACCTCGTTATTATGGACTAACTTTGCTGCTTTTTGCATAATTGGTAAACCGTAAGAGATAGATAAAAACTTACTACACAAAAAATATAGATCTCATTAAAACACCCAGTTATGTCATATGCGTTTGAGTTGACCATTTCTGAGATATTTCTTGTTTTTGGTTTTAGTTTTAAAATACTTAAAACTCTTCTCATACGGGAATTTGTAGTTTCCTGACTATGTAAAGAAGCGAATTTCAACCACATGTCAACCAGTTTTTAAAAGATTTGACTACCGCTTTTCCAACGAATGCCATGGTGCCTATAATGAGACTTTCTTGCGATCTGCAAGAGCAAACTTTTTTATTTTTGGACAAAATTTTATCCTCCCGAATATCTTCCTATTATACACCCATTAGGTACTATGAAACTTTCTTTTGTACACTCAAAATCTGTGTGTGAGTAGATGTGTCCGTGTGTCTGTGAATATGATATCTCAAAAACGAAAATTTGGTTAAACACCACACTTGATATTTATTCTTTGTATCTTCCAAGTATGCGCGTGGAGATTTTTAAGACATTCCCTCTATTCCAAATTACCTTTTACATGGAGAAAATTTCGAAATTTTTGATTTTCTCGAAAACTGCTCTAAGATTTTGATTAACATCACTAAAGAGATTTTTATGACAAATAAAACGTATATCTCGAATTTTATGGGAATAGCCTCAGAAACTCTCCTCATTCTGAATGACTTTTGCGTAGCTGATAAACCGTAAGAGACAAATAGTTACACAAAAATGTTGAGCTCATTATATCACACAATATATGTATATACAATGTTTTACAGAGTTAACCATTTCGGAGATATTCCTTGTTATTAGTTTCAATGCTTAAACATTTCTCATACCGGACTTTGTCAAGGATGCAAAGACAAGACATTTTAATCATATAGCAACCAGATTTTAAAATCTGAGTATCGCTTTAGCCTAGTGTGCTCCCTAATTTCCCTTCTACTGATAAGGAACTAATTTCTGCTAATGTGTATCTGGATTAGCCTGTAGTAGATAAGAAAAAACGTTTTAAGAATTATTCAGAATTAT
The DNA here is from genome assembly GCA_030762935.1 of Hymenopus coronatus. Classification (NCBI taxonomy): domain Eukaryota; kingdom Metazoa; phylum Arthropoda; class Insecta; order Mantodea; family Hymenopodidae; genus Hymenopus; species Hymenopus coronatus. Next base: position 23,912,169 of record CM060889.1, read on the forward strand.
TTTTACAGAGATATAGAGAAAGCTATTTGAATGGAACACATAGGATGTTTTCCATTAAATCGGCATGAACTACGGTTAAAGGATTCTAAATAATAAATTCACATTCATAGTTTGCTGTAACGAAGGTGCTGTAAAGAACAATTAGTGGTTTTTATTTAAAAGTGCATCAATTCAAAACAATAAGCCGCTTATTGTATCATCGCCCTCCGTGGTGTAATGGTTACCATGCTAACTTCATATACCCAAGGTCGCGGGTTCAAACCCGGCGAAGGACGATGGATTTTTTCGGGTGTAAAAATCCTTAGCATGGCTTCCTTCGGAAGGGAAGTAAAGCCGTTGGTCCCGTGCCGTAGATTTACGGCACGTAAAAAAACCTCAAGCCTGATAAGAGAGGCCTCTGAGCAAAATTAAGCGGTCTTTCACGCCCAGTATAGAATGGGACGCTGAGAACCACAACAGTTAAAGAGCGTCCATAAATAACACGCCATTTCCATTTGGTTATTGTATCGATTTTTTGTATATTCAATCTGAGTTTTTTTTTTTTTTTTGAAATACACTTCAGAATCAATATTTTGAATCACTTCAACAAGTGATTTAATTTAGGCAAGAAAGTTTCACATTCGGAAGTGCTTATTAATGATATCATTAAATTACTTTGTAAGGAATATATGAATCCTTTAAGTTTTAATTGTTATTATTACTATTATTATTACTTTATGTCTGTTATGTTCTTTATTACTTCTTCTCCGCGTACTGTGGGCATAGTGTACATACTGTGGGCATAGTGTACATACTGTGGGCATAGTGTACAGAGAAGGTATAGTATTACACCCAAAAATTCGATACCGAGATTTCACCACAAATAAATGTTTTGGGGTACCCTGAATAAAAAAAAAGCGTTTTAGAAAAATGTCCATGTATGTCTCTGTCTGTCAGTGTGTGTGTGTTTGTGTGTTTATGGGCAGCATAGCTCAAAAACGAAAAATCCGTTAAACACCAAACTTGATATTTAAGTCCAGTATCTTTCAAGGTTGTGACACGGAGATTTTCAAATCAATCCCCCCACCTCAATTAAGCTTTATATAACATAGCATTTGAAAATTTGGATTTTCCCAAAAATAGCTCTAACTATTTTGATTAAAATATCTATATTTAAGATATTTACATAACAAATACAATGCATATATTCATCTCATTAAAACCACAATTTATGTCATATACATTTTTTTCGTGAAGTTGGCCGTTTTCCAGATAATCTTTGTTATTGGTTTCAGTTTTAAAATATGTTGTAAGTTTTCTCATACGGGAGCTTGTCGACCCCTGGTCACGCAAAGGGAAGGATTTCAATCCCATAGCAGCCACATTTTGAAATATTTGATTGTCAGTTTAGTCTAGTGTATTCCCTTATTTTCCTCCTACTTTTAAGGCTCTCTGCTAATGTTTATCTCGATTAGCATGATGTAAATAGAAGAAATAATTTGTTTCAGAGATATAGAGAAAGTCATGTGAATAGAAAATATCAGATATGTTTTACTTAATATCCCCCTCAAACACCCAGCAACTCTTGCGACGGAAAAAAAGAAAGGCTAAATAAAGAAAACACTATAACATTTCCAGCTTTTCCGTTAGGTGAGGCTAAGCGGTTACTTTCTCCACATTTTCTATGTATATATAGTAGGTAGAGATGGTATTGTATTCCACCCAAAAATTAGAAACCGAAATTACTAGAAATACAAGTTTTTATGTCTCCTGAGGTCAAAAAAAATAATTTTAGGAAAAATTGTGTATATCTGTGCGTATGTAATTGTGTGTGTGTGTGAGAGAGAGAGAGAGAGAGACGGAACGAAAAGTCGGTTAAACACCAAACTTGGCATTAGAGTTCAGGTTCTTACAAGGATGTGATAATAAGATTTTCAGTTAAATGCCTCAACCCCAACTACCCTTTACATAGAACATTTTAGTACATTTTGATGTACTCAAAAATAGTTCTAATGACTTTAATTAATATGTCATATTTTTAAGATATGATTATGACTAGAGATCGGATTATATACATTTGCTTATTTAGCTTCTTTTCACCGGTTATTGCACATTTAAACCAAAAACTGGTGATGGTGCACATTCTGGGCTATATTTACAATATTTTATAAATCTAAAAGGGTGGGCACAAGCTTGTTCTGTTATGATGTTCTATAGTGACGGCGGTTCAAACCCGGTGGAGGATGATGGATTTTTTGGGCGTAAAAGTTCTTAGCATGGCTTCCTTCGGAAGGGAAGTAAAGCCGTTGCTCCCGTGTCGTAGATTTATGGCACGTAAAAAAACCTCAAGGCTGATAAAGAGGCCTCTGAGCACAATTAAGCAGTCTTTCACGCCCAGTATAGAATGGGATGCTGAGAACCACAGCAGTTAAAGAGCGTCCATAAATAAAACTCCATTTCCATTTTCACACGATGTTTGTCACATGTCCATTGTTTCAGTTTAGTTTTCTATTTATTTGTACAAAGCTCAACTCGTAGGGTATAACATGCAGTGCACCAAAAACACCCGACCATTCGTGGATAGCTGACCACCCTGGAGCATTTAGTCATGATGGAAATAAGTATACTTTCGGGTTATACGTTTTGTGCTCAAAAAAGCTTCAAATAGACCAGCATGTCAAGACAAGTCTTCCTATCGCAGGAATGTAAAAGACAGATCCATGAAAACAACTTTCAACAGCAGCAAATAACAGTAGCATTGATTTAACCTCCGGAGGAAAACCAAAAAACGCTTTAACCTGAATCCATGTGAGGATTCATTGTAAGTACTATTCCTCTTAACAAATTTATAAACCCTATTCTCAAAGGTTTTCTGCGCAAATATTGCTTAAATCAACATATACCAGATGAATCAACATTGTGTAAGAATTACATGCCGACAATCTATCTACATGTTCTGGCAGAAATACGCAATGAACAAGGATAAAAACATTTGGATTTCAGCCCTCTTCTTTCTATTTGGTGGGCTGCAAAGAATTACAAAATGTAAATTATTTTATGATCGCCAGATTTGTGAATGGGCATCAAAAAGATATGAATCTTCTGCAGATGAAAGGAGATGCTGCTCCCTACATGATAAAACCTGGAAAAGCCCTCCAAGTATTTTACAAAAATATGATTCACGTGTTTCGGTCACGGGGTACATCGCCTTGCTGAATAATTGCGATCCATGTTTGGGAATATAAACAAACTGAATTCAACAACAAAGAAAGTGTTTCTTATGGCACCTGCCCACATCAAGACTTACAGAGAAAAACTGTAAAATATGCCTTTACCTCCCGAAACAGTGGTAACTGTTGGGGGTGCCTGGGTCGAAGCTGTGATGCTTTACAGTGGACATTTCGAGGTTATTAAAGGCGTAGTAAACGAATTCTATAATGCAGAGAATTTGGCAGCTTGTCAGTGGAAGGAAGCATTTGACGATTCCGGTATTCAGAAACAAATTACTGTAATTAGCACTCATTTTCCCATACACCTGCAATATTAAAAATCTGATGTGTACCATTCGCATGACTTTCTCTATATCCCTGCAACAAATTATTCTTAAAAATCTTATACTTCTATTTACTTTATTCTAATCAGAAAAAAATAGCAGAAATAGACTTATTACTCGCATCCTTCTAAGTAGAAGCGAAATAAGGGACTATCATAGGTTAAAGTGATAGTCAAAATCTGGTTGCTATGTCAATGAAGTTCCTTTGTTTATATGGATAGAGGTTGACAAGATTCTGTATGAGAAAAGTAAAAGTTTTTCATAGCAGAAACCAAAAATAAGGAATGTCTCAAAAACGACGAACTCCACGAAAAAATGTATACAACATAAATTGTGTGTTATAACGTGCTCTACATTTTTTGTGTAGTAAGTTTTTGTCCATCTCTTAGGTTTAGCAGTTATTCAAAATTCAGTAAAATTCATCCACAATAAACTACTCTTCAGAGGCTAGTCCCAGAAAATTCAAGATATACCTTTTATTTGTCAGGTAAATATCTTTAATATACGAAATTTTAATCAAAATCGTTAGAGCCATTTTTGAGAAAATCAAAATTTTCGAAAAAAGTTCCTTGTAAAGGGTAGTTGGGGTGGGGGAATTTTTCTCAAAATCTTCGTGTCGCATCCCTGGAAGATACTAAATTTAAATACCAGTTTGGTATTTTACCGACTTTTCGTTTTTGAGTTATCGTGTTCACACACGGACACACACACACACACAAGGACCTTTTTGTAAAATGCTTTTTTTGGATACAGGGGACCCTAAAACATATATTTCCGGTGAAATCTCGGTATCGAATTTTTTGGTGGAGAGCAATACCTTCTCTATACACTATGTATATGGTGCGTATAGAGAAAGTAAAAAGTTGTAAACTCTCGGTTTGACGTTGATTGAATCTATTCAGGTAATGGATGAAGTGCGTCTAGTGAACCCCGGAGCTATTCCCCAGGAAACTTAAAAGTTTGCAAACATTTTTAACAATAACCTAGGCTTTGAACGTTTGTATCAAATTGATAGTTTTATTAATTGGACGGGTGAACTTTTACCAGAAATAGTAAGTGCCAATATAGCACCCAAATTCAAATACTGTCCAGCTACCTCAGTTAATGTAAAACGGTCCTTTTCTGCTTATAAAAATGTTTTGAGAGATCGACAACACAATTTTACTACTGAACATTTGGAAGAGTACCTGATTATTTTTGTTTACCATAGTAAGAACATGTAATCGAATTTGAAAACGATACTTTTTTCTGGTGAAGTAAATGATAAAAACTGCCGGTTACTTGTTTTTGAAATAATATAAACATATATAACTAATCATTACTTTGTTTGTATTATTTGATTTTACACATTTTGATACTTTTCATGCGTATTTTAAGCATTTTCCATGCATATTTGCATGCATATTTGGAGCTTTTTATGTTGCATATAATCCGAAACCGTAAGGAATATAAATACACTGCAACCAGATCTTAAAAGATTTTTTTTTTTAATGATTTATTGATCGATCAGCGCATGTGCGCTCTACAGATCATTGATTTTAGACATTATTTACATGCACGATACTGAATAACATTGAAATGAGGTAAGCCCCATTGGGCCCCTCATAAGTAGGTACATTTTTTTGTTTTTATTTTACAGAAAGTCTTGCTGTGAGAGCTGGTCCAGTGGTAGGCGACTCTTGATGCGAGTTGGATAGCTAGATTTTCTGCCAAGAGAATAGTGAATGGCTCCTGAGACGTCTTTTAGCTTGCTGTAAAACTGTTTGGCTTGTGAAGAAATTGACTGTTGAATGATGCTGATTCCAGTTTCTCTATGTAGTTGACTATTTCTGACAAACCATGGTGCATTCGTTGAGATTCGCAATATTTTATTTTGAAATGTCTGGATACGTTTGATTTCAGAAGGACTAGTTCCTCCCCAAACTGGACAAGCGTATAGTAGCAGTGGTCTTAATAGAGTCGTGTAAAGTAGTGTGCAGTTTTTTTAGTTTGAGTGAAGATCTTTTGTTGAGGAGGGGGTAGAGTTTTGCCAGTCTTGCTCGGGCTAGTTTAAGTTTGTTGCTTATATGTGGTTTCCATGTGAGTCGTCGATCTAGGAGTACACCGAGATATTTCACTGTTTCTGTCTTAGTTTTCCAGGGTATCTGTTTCGCTGGGAGCGTTACTGGTGGTGGATAGTTTTGTGTGCATAGTGTAAAGACCATTGCTTCACATTTTTGCTGGTTGAGCGAAATACGCCAGTTGTCTAGCCAGGGTCTAATTAAGTTTAAGGCCTCTTGAAGGTGATTTCTGGCGGTGTGGATATTGCGACGTATTGAGAAGATTGCAGTATCGTCCGCATACATAGCGATTTGAGCTGTAGGCGTTGCAGGCATATCAGAGGTGTACAGGTTGAACAGAACTGGTCCCAGGATAGATCCTTGAGGAACTCCGGCTGTTATAGGTGTTGTAGAAGAGTGACAACTACCTATGCGGACTGAGAATGTTCGTTGTGACAGAAAGGAGGAAATTATTTTATAGAGGTAGTCTGGAATGCCGTTGATGAAGAGTTTGTATAGAAGACCCTGATGCCAAACCCTGTCGAATGCCTGAGTGAAGTCAAGGAAAGCTGCAGTTATGTGTTCTTTCTTCTCGAAGCCTTGTGCCACTTGCTCTGTAATCCGGAGAATTTGATGGGTGGTTGAATGTTTACGACGAAAACCGAATTGAAAGGGAGGTAATACTGATGCTTCATTGAGAAATTTTGTTAAACGCTTCAGTATAATCTTTTCATACACTTTGGACAGAGTTGGTAGCAGACTTATAGGACGATAATTGTTTGGGTCTGAGGAGCTTTTCCCAGGTTTATGAATAACAATAATTATAGCGTGTTTCCAGATTCTGGGGAAGTAGCCCATACGTATCAAACTATTGAAGAGTGAGGCTAGAATAGCAAGTGCTTTGCGAGTCAGATGTTTTAATACAAAATTTGGAATTAGGTCATCACCAGGCGATTTTCTTGCTGGTAGTTGCTGGAATTTGAACAAGATTTCTTTTGGCGAAGTGAAGTCAATGGGAAGTGGAGCAGTGGTATAAGAACCAGGAAAACGTTCAATTTCGTGGTTGAATTCTTCGTTTATCACTGGGTTTGGGCTGAAGATACATTGTAGAGTATTTGCGAATAGTTCCGACTTCTCAAAGTCGGTTATGTAGTGTTTTCCATCTTGTATTAAGGGTGGAATAAGCGTCGGTTCTTTTAATATTCTTTTGGTTTCTTTCCACAAGGATTAATCTTCTGGTGAAATGCTGGAGAGGTGCCGTTGGTGAGTCGAGTACCGGTACTCATCCATTTGTTTTTTTACCTTTCTTGTGAGTTGGTTCAAGCGATGAAGTTGCCAGGTTTCTCTGTACTTCTGCCAAAGCCGGCGCATTTTGTGTTTTTCTTTCAAGAGAGATCTGATGTTAGAGGGCAAAGTTTCGTGATAGGGTTTTCTTTGTTGCTGAGGTCTAGCTGGAGCTGTGGATTTGTCTATGGCTGAAGTTATGATTTTTGTGAACTCAAGAATTGCTGCTTCTGCATCACTGGGACTTTTCAGGTTGCACGCAGGTTTTAGCTCGTTATCAATTACATGTTGGAAGGTTTCCCAATGTATGAAACCTCTGCTGAGTCTCCTAGTGGACTGTGGACGTAAAATCAGATTGTTGTCAAATGATATCAAGACTGGGGAGTGGTCGGAGTCCATTTCAGGTAGAACAGCCATGGTGGGAAAGCCTAATACATTTTTGTAAAGTACTATGTCTAGTATGTCAGGTGCTACATTTTGCCTAAAGAAAGTAGGACCAGGTGGGGCTAAGATGTTAACTGCATTGCGTTCAGCTGCTGTTAATAGTCGTCTTCCGTTTGGAATTGTCACACGGCATCCCCATGTTTCATGCTTACTATTTAGATCTCCCACGAGAAGGGTTGGCACTGTGTCAGAGAATATAGTAGTAATATCCTGGTCATTGAGGCAGAGTCCTGGTGGCTTGTATGCTGAGATTATTGTCGTTTTAGTGGAGTTTTGCATGGATATTTGAACTGCGCAAGCTTCGAGGCTAGTTAGTTGGGGTAGTAGGACCGAGTAGTGGTGTATTTCCTTTCGAATGAAGATGGCCACTCCACCCGAGGTGACGAGAGCTTCGCGATCGGACCTATACGCTGCATAGCCAGGTACTGAAAACTTTTCCTGTGGTGCTAGATGAGTCTCAGTGACGCAAGCTACTGCGACGTTGTGTCTTGAGATGAATTCCAGAAAGACTTCCCGCTTGGCTTTGATTCCGTTAGCGTTCCAGTTTAGTATAGTTAGTTGAGAGAATATATATACTTGATTTTTAGTGGCCATTAGCAAACAAACTTGCAAAAAGCTGTAATAAAAAGGATTTGATTTTTGGTAGATATGGTGCTAGAAAATTAATAGCTAGCTGAATAAGGTTTCCAGTGTCATCGGAGGAAGAAGCAGAAGAAGAATTTTGTGCAAATGCTTGCTGAGTGGAATGTCGGTAACTTTTATCTTCTGGAGGAACTGAGCGTGGCCACTGAGGAGTTTCAGGAGCAGAACAAGAAGAAGTTGGTGTCAGCTTTGGAAAATTCTCCAGGTTTAGCTTAGGTGGTGTAGGTGTTTTTACGGGTTCGGTTACAGTTGCATTGGATTTATTTTTTAATTCCAAATTAATACGACAACCTCTAAAATTTGCTGGATGAGCTTCTCCGCAGTTCACGCAGGAGGGCTGAGTATCTTTGTGTTTTGGACATTCAGAGAAATGATGGTTAGAGGGACACTTTACACATCGAGGTGCAAGTCGACAGAAGTTTTTAGTATGCCCATAGCGCTGGCATCGTGTGCATTGTGGGATGCTTGTGGGTTTCTTACGGTATTCAACTTTTATTAAAGCATGGTGAATGTGTTTGACTTCAAAGATCTTCTTTCCTTGTTCATTGTTTTCTAGTTCAACAGCGCATAGCGGCATAGGTTGACGATCTTTGTAAAAGAGTCTTGTAACTTTTATCACTGGTAACTTCAGAGTGGTTAATTCTGTAGTTATGTCGTCGTTTGTAAGAGAGTAGGGAACATTTCTCAAGATAACTTCACGTCTTTTGAAATTTGGATCACGGAAGGTGTGAAAAGGGAGCTTTGATTCTTCCAGGAATTTTGTAAGGGCTCGGAAGTCATTGACTGAAGTTGTATTTATTTTAAGGACTTTATTTTGCTGTTGTGTTGAGTAGTCATCTTTTACAATAGTACCTATGTCGCGGATAATCTGCTGGTAGTTGTTCACTTCATGGAGAAAAATGGGTGGGATCCTGGTTTTAGAGGCTATAGTAAAATTTACTTCAGCGACTGTGTCGTTAGCTTCCTCCATTGTTTCCAAAGGGGAAAATTTATTGTGTATGGAGGTTAAGTCCACAATATATTTAGAGTTTACAGCTGAGGCTGAAGTTATATGCTTTTTGTTAGGAGTGAAAAACCCGTCACTTGACATGGATGCATTACCTTGATTGAGATCTTCAAGCGGGCGTTTATGAACTAACTTGGGTGTTTGTAAGATTGAACGAGATGTAGTAGAAATTTCCACAGGATTAATAGAATGTTTGTTCTTGTTGATTAGATTGCATGGTGTTGGCAACCAGACAAAAGACAGTCTGCTTTGCAGACAACTGACGATCTGCTTCGCAGACAACTGACGATCTGCTTCTTTAACAAAAGACAATTCTGAAGAGAGCTAACCAAATGAAATTAAATATATAATAAATAATGCGTTATGTACAACGCATGGAATTCCTAACATTTACACTGCTTGTTAAAGGTTTGGGGAAAACTTCTATAAGCGAAATTACTTAAGGTTTAGCTGGTTGTGAAATATTGCACTTTTTAATAACACAGAAATAACACTATTAAAAGCCGTGCTCACCGCCTCCTATCGTCATCCGTAACCTTAAAAGATTTGAATATCGCTTTAGCCTGTTGCATTCACTTATTTCCCTTCTGCTTATTAGAAAGTGTATAATACCCTTTCTGCTAATGTTAATCTCGATTAGCATGATGTAGATAAAATAATAGTCCTTTGTAAGAATAGTTTCCTTGCAGAATAGAGAGAGTAAATTATATGAATGGAGCGCATCAGAATTTTTAACACATATCATGATTTGAATAGTTGAAAAATGTGTTTATGCTGTATTTGGGTAAACGTAATATCTATAGTCCAGAAAATATATTCTTTATAACTGATGGTCATTTTTATGAACATTTCAGCTCAAAGTTTGCAATGCTTAGAGCATTTCTGTTCCTAGGATCATAGGATGGATATGCTAGGAATGGCAATCTTGTTGACCTTCTGATGGATGGAAAATCTCAGATATGGAATTGGAGGAGAGTGAGGATGAAATACAGCATGAAGATGTACTAAATGAGAATAAATCAAGTGTTACAATAAGGAGGGTGGCGACTGATACTTTATTCAGTTTATTATAATAAGGACAAAAATTAACTAACCCTCAGGAGAAAAATACCTTGATCGTTGGTATTTTTGACAAACAGTAGCTGAAGCATTGGCAAAATCTCATAGAGCTTCTAGGTCTATTTATAGGATGGCCTTCACATAAACACAAGCAGACTCCCAACTCAAATATTTTCAGAAGAGATAATGGGTCTCACATAAATGATGTATGATTTGATGCATTTGATCATTTGAAAGAAATGGATTGGGTAAAAGGTGCTACAGGATGTAAAATTATAATTGTCAGCATTCAAAGGAAAGAACAAATTGTTTGTTCAAAATGTAAGCGCGACCTGTTTTGACCAAGGAAATTAATTCTTCAAACTTACCATAAGTAACAGAGCAGTAGTACAATACTATCTTCACATGTATTTTACAAGTATTGAATGTGTAAAATATAATGTTTAACAAAACGAATCTATAATAACAAATAAAACTCCATAAAACGATAAGAGCCATTGAAATACAATATTATTAAAAGCAAACATATTCTTTATAAAGCTCATTTAAGTCATCTGTAAATGAAGAAAAATTGAAAGAAATAAGCTTTTAATCAAAATAAAAAATCTCTGCTTGAAAGGGTTAAGGCACCTAGCGCAATAGTTCAGGCAGTAATATCTAGGCTCCCATAGAGAAGACATTGGCTAAAAAGCTCAGGCGCCAACCAATCTGAATTTCATTTCGTGTGTTTTTCTAAGTCGCTAAGGTAAATAAGGATGGGATATTTTTACCAACCCAAACGTCCATCTTAAGGCTAAAACAATAATAAAAATGAAGATAATAGCAATTGCGGCATCATATAAACACAGAAAATGAAAGCAGGTAGATTGGAAGACTTGATGGTATGTAAAAGAACTCCTGTGGGACAAACACCGGTGGAGCTGATATGATCCTGGCAATTGTCAGTATCGGTAACAAAGAATTTTATAAATGGAATGCCATCTGCCCGATGCGAGTAACAGCTGAAATACAGTGGCTTGGTACTGAGTCTCTGGAGACACGCGTTGAAACAGTCAACTGTCCTTCCGTGTAGAAACAGCAGTATAGCTTTCTAGCACGAATACCTCTATGGACAGATAGCATGTTGCAGAGATGAGACCTAGAAGGCTAACCATCCACCATATACCGATCTGTGAGATATCAGATCATTTGCGATATGACCGTGCAGTTAAAGCGACATAAAATAAAACAGAAACATTTAAAAAATCAAAGCAATTGAAAAAATGCACACAAAGGCACAAAAATCCACCACTTGTGATCTTCTCTGACTCCATGTCGACACGTACTGCTGTTGCTAATAGATTCTCTAAGAATCCACTCATTCAAATTATACGATTATATTATGACTACAATAACAGCTACCAAATTTCATTGGTATGGCTTCCATCCCATAAAGGCATTATCGCAAATGAAAAGGCAGATGTGGCAGCTAAAAATGCTACGAGGCTGCAACAAATTGAAGTTGGATTAAGTGGTACTTTTCAGGATGTAAAAAAGATGTTTAAAAGCTATATCGAGGACCGCTGGGACAAACAGCGGAATCTACGCCCTCAAAACTGCAACTGGTTAGGAAATCTATTACAGAACCGGCAATTTCACAGCTTAAATTCCGAAGAAAACAAAAAGTCCTACTTACCAGGTTACACATCGGCCACTTCAACCTCAGCCATGGTTATCTGATGAAGAAAACAACCAAAGATCCATACCCGAAATGTTCAGCCCGAGAATCGTATCAACATCTCATCTTATCCTCGAGTGCCCTGTGTTACTGAACGACAGAAGGAACTTAAACCTCAAGAGGATCTGTATTCCATCTTTAACACCACCGAAGAATGCAGAAAAGTTATCAAGCTAATGGAGATATCATAAATGCTGTCTGTTATATAATATAATTTAATTGTTATAGCCAGAGTTTTATACTGATATAATTGTTTACCAATTTACATGTACTATATTTTACTGTTACCAAAGTTCAAATAGTTAAGTATATGACCACAGTTGCAATATATTTGCATTAAATGTTGTATATGCATTGATCTTGTAAGAATATTGTGGTCGCTGATGACCTTTGTTGTTATAAAGTGACCTTAATTAAATAAATTAAAAAAAGCATTTAAGGGATGTTTGTTGCCATGAAAAAGCTCAGAATGTTGAATCATGCCCGAAAAATATATTTCGCGAGAATTTGTATATATTTCATGTCAAAATTCTGTATGCTTATGAAGGTGACCAATGGATTGTTCAGCAAATAAAACAATTAGTTTCTATATGGCGCAATAGAGCTCCAGTTCATTCTAGTTCTCAAAAAGAGGAAGCGAGTTAAATACATAACGAAGCCACTACAAATCTTTTCAACTTTGAAAGTCCCTGGTAGAAAGGCAATAGTAAATGGAAGTGAATAAGCGTTGTTTTCAATATGAATTTTGCATTTATAAATAAAAATTAAAATTAAGCATATTTTATTCAGAATTATTCAGTGATTTACGCAGTCATGTACTCGTACACTGCAATTACATGAATGAAAAATAAACTGAAATATAATACATATAATCTTTCTTGATTATATAGGCCTGGATTCAGAGCAAAAGTTTTAATTTTATACAAAGTGTGCCATTGACGAAGAGAAATAGTCAAATTCTAGCAAATCATAAATTGTGTTTGGACTTATTTGAGCCATGTTATATGCTCCTGTCATCAACAGCTGTTAACTTAGATATCACTTGTAACTGACGTACAACTTTTCTATTCATAGCAGAAAGTAATTCAGTGATTTGTATTCACATGATTTTATCTACTCATTTTTTAGTTTTATCGTTCTTTAAAATTATTCCAACAAAGGCTATTTTCTACCTACTTCAAATCCAGACAGACTTATGCTGAAATGATTTTAACGTTCATTTTTGCAGGTACATGGGAAACCAGCAGGAGGGTGATAATGTCACTATTTGTTCGTATTTAAATTCCATACTTTTTGTATGACGCCGCCAGAAACAAAAGCGGTGAATTACCACTTCAACAATATTTCAAAGTAGGTATTCGGAAATTCAAAAGAACATCGATGAACACCCCGGAAACGTTTTCCATAAACGTCTTTGTTTGACGTAAATTGCATCCTTGACAAGATCTTCCTTTTTACTTTCTCTACACATACTATGTACAGAGTGTATAGAAAAGGTATTACACTCCACCAAAAATTTCGATACCGAGACTTCACTGGATATATATATTTTAGGGTCCTCTGTATCCAAAAAAAGCATTTTTAGAAAAAGGCCCTTGTGTGTGTCCGTGTGTCTGTGAACTCGATAACTCAAAAACGAAAAGTCGGTAAAATACCAAACTTGGTATTTAAATTAAGTATCTTCCAGGGATGCGACAATAAAATTTTGAGAAAAATCCCCCCACCTCAAACTACCCTTTACATGGAACGTTTTTCCAAAAGTTTTTATTTTCTAAAAATGGCTGTAATTATTCTGATTAAAATATTGCATATTAAAGATATTTACTTAACAAATAAAATGTATATGTTCAATTTTATAGTAATAGCCTCTGAAGACTGCTTTATTATGGATGAAATTTACGGGATTTTGAATAACTGCTAAACCGTAAAACTTAGATAAAAACTTACTGCATAAAAATGTAGAGCACGTTAAAACACACAATTTATGTTATATACTTTTTTCGTGGAGTTAATCGTTTTTCAGATATTTCTTGTTTTTGGTTTCAGCTATGAAAAACTTACTTTTCTCATATAGGAATTTGTCAACTCCTGTCCATACAAACAAAGGAACTTCAGTCACATAGCAACCAGCTTTTGACTATCACTTTAACCTATGCTACTCCCTTATTTTGCTTCTACGTACAAGGAAGCATGTAATAAGACTATTAGCATAAAGTAAATAGAGGCATAAGCTTTTTAACAATAATTTGTTGCAGAGATGTAGAGAAAGTCATGTGAATGGAACACATCAGATTTTTTTGTAAAGCTTTTGTCTGCCCTATTGTGAGCTACCAGATGTACTAAATTATACTAAATTCATTCAAAATGCAGATTAATTCACAGCCTATCAGAAAAGTCATTATTTAAATTGTATAAATCATGCAAACAGTGTTTTATAAGACATTATAAACAAAATCGTTAGAGGAATTTTTAAGAAAATGACAAATAAAAAAAAATCCACATAAAGGATAGTCTAAAGTAATTTCCTAAAATTCCTCTTGTCACATGTTTGGAATGCAATGAGCATAAACTTAAAGTTTAGTATTTAACCGTATAAACACGCGCGTGTACGCTATGGGAGTGGCTCAGTTGGGCCTTTTGATCCCAAGACACAGACCGCTAGTTTTTAAGTGTGCTTAAAGAGTCTCACCCAAATGCCATAATATTTACTGCCATGTATAAGAACCTTGCGGAACGAAATGTAAATAATACGACGCACGCTGATTCTACTAATCCTGTTTCAAGTGCAAATTGCTTTTCAGATTTCTGCGGTGAGTGCTCAAACGTTCCAAAACCATAACTGAGGAAGTGGGGCTTGTTGCTGAGCGAGGTCTCCCAGATCTGCTCTCGTGAACATCGCATACGCTACCAGGAGTGCCAAATTTCTCTGGAATGTGTTATTCGCGTTGGCGGTTCTATTCTGTACACGCGTCTCCATTGCCGTTGAAGTTCACAACATTCTCGGTTTTCCATTACGACTTCAAAATTGCTTTCCGTGTTCAACGATAATCTTGGCTGCATTTTGCTGTAGACGCTAGTATAACATAATGTGAGTCACATTTGTTTACAGAACATCATACCACATATTACTGTTGTTTCTCGATCCAATTTCCAAGTATACTAAATAAACATGTGTTTATCTTAAACACACATACACACAATAGTGTGTGCGGGTCTTTTCTAACCCTTCAGTTTTATTTTCTCTACACTACAATGGATGTAATGGGTAGAGAAAGCATTTTATTAATTAGTTGTCGATATTTCACCGGAAATATATATTATAAGATCTCCTGAATCAGAAAAAGAAAAGGACACATTAGCTCATAAACGAAAAGAGCGTTAAATACCAATTTTTACTTTCTCTACACGTACTATGTATATAGTGTATAGAGAAGGTATTGTAATGCACCCAAAAATTCGATACCGAGATTTCACCGGAAATATATGTTTTGAGACACCCTGAATGCAAAAAAAAAAAAAAAAAAAAAAAAAAAACCATTTTTAGAAAAATGTCCATGTGTGTCTGTGTGTATGTGTGTGTATGTCTGTGGGCAGCATAGCTCAAAAACGAAAAGATCGTTAAATACCAAACTTGGAATTTAAGTTTGGAAAAATTTTCGAAAATTTTGTTTTTCTTAAAAATGGCTCTAACGATTTTGATTAAAATACCACATATTAAATCCATTTCTATCACAAATAAAATGCATATCTTGAATTTTCTGGGAATAACCTCTGAAAACTACTTTATTCTGGATGAATTTTACTGAATTTTGCATAACTGCTAAACCGTAAGAGATGGACAAAAAGCTTACCACACAAAAAATGTAGAGCATGCTAAAACACACAATTTACGTTATATACACTTTTTCGTGGATTTGATCGTTTTTGAGTTATTCCTTGTTAGTGATTTCAAGCTATAGAATACTTAAACTTTTCTCATACAGGAATTTGTCAACTCATGTCCATACAAACAAAGGAGCTTCAGTCTCATAGCAACTAGCTTTTGACTATCACTTTAACCTATGGTACTCCCTTATTTCGCTTCTATTTACAAGGAAGCAAATAATAAGACTATTTCTGCTAATTTTTTTCTCGAACCACATGAAGTAAGTAGAAGCATAAGCATTTTAACAATATTTTGTTGTAAAGATATAGAGAAAGTCATGTGAATGGAATACATCAGATTCTTTTCTCAAAAATTAGGAAATAATTTTGATTAAAATACTGTATATTGAAGATATTTACATCACTAATAAAGTGTATATCTTGAATTTTCTGGGAATAGCCTCTGAAGAGCTCTTAACTCTGGATGAATTTTGCACAACTGCCAAACCGTATGAAATAGAGAAAAGCAACACAAAAAATTAGATTTCGTTAAAATATGCAATTTGTATCATATAAATGTTTGTAACTTAACTGTTTCCGAGGTATTCCTTGTTATTGTTTTTAATTTTAAAGTACTTAAATGTTTCTCAAACGGAAAGTCATTTGTCCTTCATCTCTCTTTGGTTTTACTCCTAGCAATGCAAAGCGAATCGAACTTCAGTTGTTCTCATAGAGATCAGCTTTAAAAGGTTTGGCTATCGTTTTAGCCTAGTGTATTCCCTTTTTTCTTTTCAGCTTAGAAGGAAGCAAGTAATAAGACAATTTCTGCTAATGGGTATCTCGATTAGCATGATAATCTTTTATTAGAATAGTTTGAGTAAGTCATGTAATTGGAACACATCAGATTTGTTGTACACCCAAAATCCTATTTGCCGTCTGCCATATCGATATCCAACATTCGGGTGAGGTATAACATTTTCTCCGGCTATGTTTTCATATATATTCTAAACTTAAAAATTCAGGAAACTTCTTCATTATCAACTACTTACAATAGGCGATCATAAAAAATCCGTATGCGACTCTAACATCTAGCAGATACCAAGAGAAGAGGTATGCATAGAGAACACAATCTATTGGAATTCAACAAAAGCCAACAGCAACACATTTATGTACGCCATTATAATGTTCCTTGGTTACGTGTGGTGATATTCCGTCTGCTTAGTGGACTTCAATGCCTGGATATTTTCTGTTCCAAGATATCCACGTAAAATATAGCTTTAATTGCTGTTATTGTAGCAGTTAGGTTAGCGACACAGGCCTTATCTTACAGATACATAAATGGTGAGTTTAAATGGTTGTGTAGAGGCAATTCTATTCCATTTGTGCATTAGGTTTCATTGTTTTTACCACTTAAATAAGTGTTCTACACTTCCTAATTGTGTGTTTTAGAACACAATTTTGAATTATTGAATCCAGTACAATATAATATTTGCGCTTGGAGGTGTTTCAAAACACCATTTTCGAAATAGTCTTAACTGAATGATGTGGTACTACTAGGAGCACTATTTATATTTTGAGCCTAATAATAAAAAATCTGATGTGTTCAATTCACATGACTTTCTCTACATCTCTGCAACAAATTATTGTTAAAAAAACTAATGCTGCTATTTACTTCATGCCAATCGAGAAAAAATTAGCAGAAATAGTCTTATTACTTGCTTCCTTGTAAGTAGAAGCAAAATAAGGGAGTACCATAGGATAAAGTGATAGTCAAAAGCTGGTTGCTAAGTGACTGAAGTTCCTTTGTTTGTATGGTCAAGAGTTGACAAATTCCTATATGAGAAAAGTATAGGTTTTTCAAAAACCAGGAATATCTTAAAAACGATCAACTCCACGAAAAAAGTATATAACATAAATGTGTGTTTTAACGTGCTCTAAATCTGTTGTGTGGTAAGTTTTGGTGCATCTCTTACGGTTTAGCAGTTATGTAAAATTCCGTAAAATTCATCCTGAATAAAGTAGTAGTCTTCAGAGGCTATTCCCAAAAAATTCAAGAGATTTTAATCAAAATCGTTAGAGCCACTTTCAGAAAATCAAATTTTCGAAATTTTTTCTAAGTAAGGGTAGTTTGCGGTGGGGGTATTTTCTTGAAAATCGTCGTGTCGCATCGCTGGCAGATACCAAACTTAAATACCAAGTTTGGTTTTTAACGATCTTTTCGTTTTTGAACTATGCTGCCCACAGACACTTACATACACACAGACAGACAGAAACACGGACATTTTTCTAAAAATTCTTTTTTTGGATTCAGGGGGTCTCAAAACATATATTTCCGGTGAAATCTCGGTATCGAATTTTTGGGTGCAATACAATACCTTCTCTATACACTATGTACATAGTGCTATAGAGAAAGTAAAAATCAGTAATCTGTCATTGAAAATTGCTTTATTGCTGCTCGAAATACTTACCTTTAGGATCAAGACTATTTAGCATGCTTTCGAACCATATGTCATTGCATTTTGTACAATCTGCTTGAGACACCTCCAAAACATGATATTTGAACGCATCAACGGCTTCTTCTATCGACGATAATTGTTGTCCATACATTTTATTCTTGATGTTCGGGAACAAATAGAAGTCATTAGATGCTAAATGATGAATCATTAATTCAATGTTTTGAGTGCTCAAATAATCGGTTGTTAGACGAGATGTGTGAGCGCTCGCATTGTCTTGATGAAGAACGATCCGACAGCACCTGTTTGTTTTCCTTATTTCACCGAAGACTTCCGGCAATTAAATGGTTGTTTAGCATTCAGAATTGACCATTTTACGTTGCTCTAAAGGCACTGTTTCCTCATGACCAGCTTTTCTGAAGAAAGAAAGAAAGAAAGAAAGAAAACAGGCGGCCATTTCTTTCGAAGTGCTTTGAGAGCCAACGATTTTTGTTGGATATAGTTCATCTTGAATCAGCCATACAGTCGGCTGCTGTTTACCTTCCGGCTCATATGCATACATTTCAACTGTTACAATCTTGTATACGTCTTTTGAATCCCCACCATTGTATTTATTGAGCATTTTTGTGCACCAATTGACATGAGCATCCTTATGAGATGTGTCAATTTATGTGGGATCCAGCCAGAGCAAGTCATTTTCACGTTAAATGATCACGCCATATTTATATATTCTAGTGGAAATGATGCCTAGGGTTGCCCCTATCTGACGAGTATGACAATCTTGCAATATCAGTTTTTGCACAGCATCAATGTTTTCTTGTACAGCTTATTTCAGCCACGCCGTGGCCTAGTGAATAGACTAGCCTCTCACTTAGACAGCCAGGGCTCGATCCCAAGCGACCGAATGTGATATTTATGGTGGGCAAAGCGGCACAGAGGTGGATTTACTCCGGGTTTTCCGGTTTTCCAAACCATCAAATTCCACTGGAGCTCCATCTTTATTCCATGTATCATCAGTGTCATCGCCTGCGGTGCCATAGCAGTAAAGCGGGAGTTAAACAAAGCAAAATACATGAAAAAATCTGATGTGTTCCGTTCACATAACTTTCTTTACATCTCTGCAACAACTTATTGCTAAAAAGTTTATGCTTCTATTTACTTCCTGCTAATCGAGAAAAAATAGCAGAAATAGTCATTACTCGTTTACTTGTAAGTAGAAGCGAAATAAGATGCTACCTTAGGTTAAAGTGATAGTCAAAAACTGGTTGCTATGTGACTGAAGTTCCTTTGTTTGTATGGACAGGAGTTGACAAATCCTGTATGAGAAAAGTATAAGTTTTTCTAAGCTGAAACCAAAAACAAGGAATATCTTAAAAACGACCAACACCACGAAAAACATGTATATAACATAAACTGTGTGCTTTAACGAGATCTACATTCTTATGTAGTAAGTTTCTCTCTATCTCCTACTGTTTATCAGCTATGCAAAAGCCATCCAGAATGAGGAGGTCTTCAGAGGCTATCCACAAAGAACTCAAGATATACATTTTATTTGTCATGTAAATATCTTTAATATACGGTATTTTAGGCAACATATTATTGAAACCATTTTTCAGAAAATCAAAATTTTCTAAATCGTTCCATGTAGAGGGCAGTTAAGGATGGTGAACTTTCTTGAAAATCTGTGTCATTTCCTTGGAAGATTCTAAACTTAGATACCAACTTTTGTTTTTGAGGTATGCTGACCATAGTACAGCCGTCCATCTGCCCACCCACACATTCATATACGCGGACCTTTTTCTTAAAATGCTTTCTTTGGATTCAGAGGACCATAAAATATGTATTTCTGGTGAAATCTCATATCGAATTTTTGGGTGCAATACACCACCTTCTCTGCTACCCAGTTTTTCAGGTTCCTGGCTACAGTATCACGAGCTAAATTGAGCGCCAATGCGAGAGATCATTCATGGATTGTTGATTGCCATTTCATTAACTCTATCCACTTCCGAAACAATTGGCCGTTCAGATCGAGGTTTGTCTTTTAGGAAATAATTCCCAGCTCGAAATCGACTAAACCACTTTTGACATGCTCGATTCGTTACTGCATCTTCCCCGTAGACAGTACATTTTTTCTGCGGGAATTGTGAGGAGCATGCAATGTTGGAAATGTTCGTTTCTGATGTCCATAGTTTATAAACACAAGTTTACGCTGTTCCATCCAACGTCAGTCACAAACACACACTGACATATTGAAAAACGAGTCTGGTTGTTGACCTCTCAGTCATAAGGATGGGTAGGCAACCATGATAACTTTAGTGTCCAGGGCGTTCAGGGTTTTCAGCCGCTATAGATGGAACTTCAAGCAAAACGAATGAATTTACGAGACAACCTCATACATCCTTAATGAACTTCTCTGTTGAACTATTTTAATGCTCAAATTCAAACTTTTGTAAATTTGCATTAGTGCCTTCATCATTTTACCGGAGAGTCCTTTGTGCTGAAGCCCCGTCCAAAGATCAACCCTCTGCATGCTGTCAAAAACAATTTTAAAATTACAAAAGCACAATAGAGTTTTTCTTCATTCTTTCTATTCAAGGAATGTTTTAATACGTAACTTTTATTTTCTCTAGATAGCCATTCCTAAAAACCCACCTGTAGCTTAGAAATTATATCAAACTCTTTGGCCCAACCCCTTAATTGATAATAGATAACTTTGCAATAAAATTACTCATTAAAAACGCAGTGCTATTTCTCTATATTTTTCTGACTGCTGAATGGCTTTCTTGTCCTTGAATATTGGCTGTACAAGTGATATTGTCCAAACTTCCAGCACTTCTCTCCATTAAATAATTTGTTAAAAACCACCCCCAGGAGGTGTATCATTTCTGGAAATTCTAAGGAGCATTTAATAAGTCACACAGAATTCCTTCCTTTAGTAATGATTTGCTTTCCTTTAGGCTGTTTATTATTCATGTAATTCCCACAACAGTTTTATTCCCACCAGAGGGGGTTTAGGATGGGGAGAAACCGCCAACACAGCACATGTCTGTTGCAAACTGGGAATAGTTGTTAGAATGGACTTGTTTCTTCCAACAAATGTAAGATGGTAGCGTGTCTGCCTCACATTCAAGAAGTCCCAAGATCGAATCTCAGTTAGGGTGACTTATCCGATTAGACTTTTTCCAGGGTTTTCCCTTACCCAAGAAGAAGAATATTAGATAACTTTAAGCTATATGGACTCCGAGCTCATTTGAGCATCTTTTCACCCACTTTATTATAGTCCGATATGATCTACAAGGAAAAGGACCTTAAACTTAAAATAAAAACTTTTAAGAGTGAGTCGTTATATAAAGGCTTTAAAATTACGTTCTCGTTTATTGACCGGGAGAGAAAAATATCTTATGTGTACTTTCACCTGACCTTTTCTACTCTCTTTCCTTTGTTATTGATATACAAATTATTCTTAAGAAAGTTAATTTCTCTATTTCCTTAATTTTAATTCAGTTACACCGTTCCATAAATAGCATTTGACATTTCGTTTTGGATACAAAAGAAATAGCAACAGTCAAATGTTTAAAAACGATACTTCCATACAACACGAATATCTAAATGACTTTAAAATCATTACAAAGTATTGAACAATCAGAACCATTATTTGCGGATATCTTTGTGATGACTCTGGCACAAAAAACTTATTTGTAATAAATTGTGAATTTTAAACAGATGCACTTTTTTGTGCAACATGGTTTCCACTATCGCTTAACACATACCAGTTATACAAGACCAAAAAACTCGAAAACTCGAGAATTCGAAAATTATTGCATGTAATGTGTAGTTTGGTGTAGGGGGATTTCCTTAAAAACCTTTGTGCGATCTCTTTGAAAGATTTTAAAAACAAATATAATTTGTGCATTACTTGAGTTAATATGCAGTTAATTTGGATGAATGGAAAGGCTAGCAGAAGCAGCAGATATGGCAAATGCACACATGCAGACACTGCATCTACTCCTCCTGGAGTTTAAACGTAGTTGTTTCTGCATAGCAGGTACTCTACCATTGGTTACAAAAGGAATGTTATCGGACAAATACTAAATGAGGTCACTGATGTTATCCCCTACTTTCCCCACGGCTGTTGCGGTTTCTGAAGGGGGAGCCGAATCCAGCTCCACGTGGAGTAGAACTCTGTCATTCATAACGCTATTATTGATTACATCAGGAATGCCACTGGGAAGCTAAATGGGGTACCACCACATACAATCTTCAGGACGGAAACTTAGTCAAAGTCTTTGTTCTCGAATGTTTAGGGGGCTTTTGCACAGGACTATATCAAGTTTGGTATTTAGCCGACTTTTTGTTTTTTAATTATGCTGTTCACTGACACACACGCGCACGCTACCTAAAAATAATCTGATGTGTTCCAATCACATGACTTTCTCTACATCTGTGCAATAAATTATTGTTAAAAAGGTTATTCTTATATCTACTTAATGCTAATGGAGAAAAAAATAGCATAACGGTCTTATTACCATAGACAAAATCGATAGTCAAATGTTTTAAAATCTGGTTGTTGTGTGATTGAAGTACCTAGTTTTATGGACAGGAGTTGACAAATTTCGTATGAGAAAAGTATAAGTATTTTAAGGCTGAAACTAATAACAAGGAATATCTAAAAAACGGTCAACTCTACGAAAAAAATGTATATAACATAAATTGTGTGTTTTAACGAGATCTACATTTTTTGATACGTAAGTTTTTGCTTATCTCTTACGGTTTACCAGTTAAACAAAATTCCGCAAAATTCACCCGGAATAAAGATGTCTTCAGAGGCTAGCCCCAGAAAATTGAAAATATACATTTTATTTGTCATGTAAATATCTTAAAAATACAAGCGATTTTAATCAAAAATTTTAGAGCAATGTTTGAGAAAATCAACATTTTCGAAACTTTTTCCATGTAAAGGGTAGTTGGGGGTGGGGGGATTTTCTTCAACATTTTCCTGTCGCATCCTTCGAAAATACTGAACTTAAATACCAAGTTTGGTATTTAACGGTATTTTCCTTTTTGAGCTATGCTGCCCACAGACAGACACACGCGCATTTTCTATTTTTTTTTTTTTTTTATTATTTAGGACGTCTCAAAACATATATTTTCTTTGAAATCTCGGTATCTATTTTTTGGGTGCAATGCAGAAATGTCCCTATACACTATGTACATAGTATGTATAGAGAAAGTAATAGAACGTGTTAGATTCAAATGAGTTTTTCTACCCAATTTTCAGCGGCATTTCTTAAAAGCTTATCGAGATAAGCTTTCACAGAAATGCATTTATAAATAGTTCCTAGTAGATACGAACGGGAGTAGTGGAAACCACTACGCTTAAGCGACAGTCATATCTTAAGGGCTGGTCGCTATGTAATAGCTTTAAAGTACGTTCTCTTGTTTGATCAGGAAAAGAAAAACGATTAAAGATTTACCATTTGAGAAAAGTATAAGTATTGAAAAATTGAAATCCATAACAAGCGATATGATAACCTCCACAAAAATTGCATTTGATATTTATTGTGTGATTTAAAGAGATCTGCATTGTTGTGTGATAAGTTTTCGTCTATCTGCTACAGTTTAGCAGTAATGCAAAAATCAGTAAAATGAACGGGACTTGAGAGATTATTTTCAGAAAATTCAAGATAAAAGTGATATTTATTATGAAAATATCGTAAACATATGTTATTTCAACCAAAATCTTTAAGAACGTTTGAGAAAATACACATTCTTTAATAAAAGTTTGCATGTAAAGGGAGTTTGGAGTTGGAAACTTCATGAAAATTTTTGAGCGCATTCTTGGAGATGCCAAACAAATATCAATTAGGTATTTAACCGATTTTTCGTTCAGCTATGTTATAACACACAAAAACAGGGACTTTTTTTTTAAAACTGCTTTTGGGTCTGGGGATTTCAAAACATATTTCTGGTGAAGTCCTGAACTTGAATATTTTAGGGAAATACAGTTCCTCTCATACTTACTATACGTATATAGTACAGAAAATAAACAATCTATCTTTTGGATCCAGGGGTTCCAAAAAACAAATTTCCGTGAATTCACAGCATCTAATTTTTGGGAGGAATTCAATACCTTCTTTACCTAAAATATACATAGTAGAGAAAGTAAGATCAGTATATTAAATTCATATGACTTTCTCTAAACATTATTTAGCAAACTATTATTACTAAATTTTATTCTTCTATCTACTTCATGTTGCTCAAGATAAACGTTTACAGAAGTTATTTCCTTGTAGATACGACGGGATTGTAGCTAATTTGTGTGTTTTAACTATATCTACATTTTTTTATCAGTAAATTACAAGGCAATCTCAATGGCATTGAATTTTTCAGTCTGACTCTACCTATCCACTTCTATCCTAAACACGGCTTCTGTGGAAAACATTTCTGCCGATCTGAGGAATCTCCGACAAAGACCTTGGATTAGAGTTGGCGGTCAACAAGAATCGCACCCAGCACCTCCCGAATCAGCGTCAAACACGATATCATGGCGCCACCTTATTCAGGAAACATTTAATTAGCTTCGGTCTCCTTTTACCCACTTGTACCCACAGTGAAATGCACTATATTTGCAAAACGTTATACAGTTAGCGTAAAGTAGATAATATTTCGTGAAATTTGCATACAGAAGCTGTACAAAATAAACGATATGAATGTAGTGGAATGCAAAACCTACTATCATTATTGCCCTAAATATACAACAGTGGAGGGAATGTCTTGCGAATGTAACAATCAGGTATTTTCTTCCGGCATATAACGACTGAACTATCAAGCTATTAGATAGCCACTCACTCTTTACTTTCTCTACACGTGCTATGTACATAGTATATAGAGAAGGTATTACACTTCACCCAAAATTTCGATATCCAGGTTTCACCGGAAATATGTGTTTTAAGTTGGTAAAATACCAAACATGGTATTTAAGTTTAATATCTTCCAGGGATGCGACAAAAAGATTTTGAGAAAAATCCCCCACCTCAAACTACCCTTTACATAGAACTTTTTTTGAAAAATTGAATTTTCTCAAAAATGGCACTAACGATTTTGATTAAAATATCATGTATTAAAGATATTTACCTGACAAATAAAATGTATATCTTGAATTTTCTGGGAATAGCTTCTGAAAACTACTTTGTTCTGGATGAATTTTACGAAATTTTGCACAACTGCTAAACCACAAGAGATGGACAAAAACTTACCACACTAAAAAAGTAGAGCACGTTAAAACACACAATTTATGTTATATACATTTTTTCGTGGAGTTGATCGCCTTTGAGTTACACTTGTTTTTGATTTCACCTTTAAAAAAATTATAATTTTCTGATACAGGAATTTGTCAACTCCTGTCCATACAAACAAAGGAACTTCAGTCACATAGCATCCAGCTTTTGAATATTACTTTAACCTATGCTACTCCCTTATTTCGCTTCTACTTACAAGGAAGCAAGTAATAAGACTATTTCTGCTAATTTTTTCTCGATTATCATGAAGTAAATAGAAGCATAAGCTTTTTAACAATAATTTGATGCAGAGATGTAGAGAAAGTCGTGTGAATGGAACACATTAGATTTTTAATCATCCAAATGCGTTTGTATCCCTCTTATAGATAGGTATTACGAAATTGGTGATGAAATCATTTCTGCAGCATCTGTATTAAAATGTAGAAATGAACCAATGAAGTTTTCTCTATTTCTGACCTGAACCGAGCCTCTGAAACTTCACTTACATTTCAAAACGATTAGATAAGTCAGCGGTTTCCGCAAATTTTTGGCAAGAAAATAACGATTAATTGGGATGTCAGTTGATTAAAATCTGCTAGGACCGCAGCATATTTGACATGTTATCAAGAATAAGTTAATTTTGATATGAAAATAGACAAACAGCTAATTTTAAGTTCATCAGTCCTGCCGTCACAGGATAGAACAGTACGCTCAAATGAATCGGTCGAGCAAAGGAATTGGGGAAGCCACGAACTGGTGGCGAGATCAAGGTTTTCACTAATGGAAAATATTTAGTCATCATTTTCTCGACAGTTTTTGTTAATCTATTATATGTTTAAAACGTGTTATGACAACTAACTTGGGTGTATGTTGAAGCTTTTGGGAAGAGCGTTATAGAGACCTCTTCATTCTGCATTATTTTTGTATAACTAATAAATCCTAAGAGGCAAAATCTTACGACACAAAAAATGTATATCAAGTTAAATCACATCTTTTATGTCAAACGAACGTTTTATGATATATATATATGATATATATATATTACTTTGACAGTTTCAAGTACTTATAGCTTTTCCAAATTGTAAGTTGTTAAGAGTTTTCTTTTCTTTTTTTCTTTTTTCTAGTGGCTATGCAAGTAACATGCAATTTCAAAGCATTCTATAACGACTAATCCAATTGAAAAAACTGCTGCAGAGGAGAGAAGGATGGTCTAACTTATGTGTCTGAAGGTTTTAGACAATTTGAAGGTATGCAACTTAGAGGGAAAATGTTTTGAACTATAAACCTTGATTTACTCGTTTACAGTTTTTTCAACATTTTTTGCCATTCAAAATGTTCCACACGATGCAGGTTTTATTCAAGCTCTCTTAAATTTTTAGGATAGATACTTATTAAGCAAAAAAGGGTTTCTATCGTATAATTTTTTAAAATTCCTAATATTGTTGCTAATATTGATTTTTAAAGTCAATTGTATTATAACATTTCTTGAATTTTTGTCTACTTTTTGCTTTAATATTTTTACCTCTTGAACTAATTGTGGTACAATAAATGCATATTATAGTTCTGTTCCTAATACTTAAGTGCATATTTTGAAAAATAAAAAAATTAAATTTTTCTTCATTTTTATCGTGTGGAGCGATTTGAATTTGGCGCCAGATTTTTTATTTAAAAAGAAATAACTCAAAAACTACTTATGATACATAAACCAAACCTTAAAGCATGTAACTACTGTATAACATAAATGCATGTTCAAAATTTCAGGCTGTTTATTTGAAAACTGTTGGGCTTAGGAATTTCACAGTTGCGTTACCTTAAGCTCTATCAAACCATAAACTTGTAAACTTATAACTATCGTTTTAGCATACTGTATCCTTCCTATAGCTAAAATGAAATTGTAAATATGAAACTGAAGTTTATCGTTATAAACAACAAATAGAAGAATAAGCTTTTGTAGAAGAGTGAGTAAAGAAAGTTAGGTAAATGCAACAAATGCGAGTTTTATAAGTAAATCTTAAAGTGACTTATAGCATAAACTCTTTAAGGATTTGAAGAGAAGAAGATGATGATGATGATGATGATAATGGGGTGAGGATAAGTTTTACCTATGTTTTGAAAATATTATAACTAGCAAATACATTAGTGTGATGGGCACATAGATTTTAATAACGATTCTAAAAACCGGACTTCCAGTTACACCTCGATATCGGATAATTGGGCTGAGCAGATACTTCCTCTGCATGTGTAACACGTAGAGAAAGTAAAGCTATTTGCCTTAGAGAGCAGATTACACGTAAGGTAGATGATTAGAAACACAAACCCACTTTCTTGCAATCATGACCTTAAATTAATGCACCTGCTACTCACTTGTTCGGCTGCATGTCTGCAGCGCTTTGCAAAATTTGGGGCTGTGTGTTCATGGGTGGGGGAGGCTAGCCTCTACACTGGCATTGCTCCAAATGCCTTTCGCCGTCCTGTCTCTCTTCTTTCCTAGGTTTTCCTGGTAGTGATTTTGCTTGCAGGTAAAATTTTAAGGGTCATCCACGGCTGCAGATTTGCTTGACGTTCATTGGATTGGAAAAATAATAAAACAAAAGAAATCACTAGAGATAATTTTATTTTCAAACCTTCACTCTAGGCAAAAATGAATGCCAGAGTCTAAACTTACACACAGGGTTTTCTTTGTGGGTGTCATTGATTCGTAAACCAGCTAACGCATCGTGCTGGTTGTGCAATGAATTTTAATTTCGGCATTTAAAGGACAATACCTGAGCAAACATATTGGCCTGTGCAAGTGGCATGGCAGTTTGAGAGTGTGAGTAATGGGATTGGATGAAAAGATTGTTTTTTGCAGCACGTGCCCTGCTATGGTTATTGCACAAGGATGTTGTCCGCAGATGGAAAAAGTTCGGTACTCGTAGGCTGTGGTTTACTTGCTTTCTACCTCTCCCTAAACTTTCCCTGGTCCTGGTAGACATCATCAGTGGCAGCAGTGAGATGCCCTCGCATGACTCAGTTACAACCTGAGATTACAACCTGGTCCTCGGTCACGAAATGGTTCGGATTTCGATCCCAACTATGGAAATGTGCATTTTAAGTCCCGGGAATATGACGGTACCCACTCAGTACCGCGAGAAAGGTGACGAATTGCTATAGGCAGTGGTCCCATTCAAGAAAGCCAACTTTCCGGCTGAGGGAAATGTGGTGTTGGCCACATCACCTCCCCGTATCGCTTAGATGATCGCGCCGTACATACATGGCAGTCGGCTTGGCAGACCCAGACCATACAAGTGCTCTAGGACCTTGGCCGTTTTTATTTATATTAATACTATAAAGGGAGAACATTAGATATTATGCATGTGAGTACACTTAGGCTAATATATAAAAATCTTATGTGTTCCATGCACATGACTTTCTCTACATCTCTACAAAAAAATATTGTTAAAAAGCAGCTTATGCTTCTACTTACTTCATGCTAATCGAGAACAAATTAGCAGAAATAGTCATATTATTGCTTCCTTCTAAGTAGAAGCGAAATAACGGAGTATCATAGGTTAAAGTGATAGTCAAAAGCTGGTTTCTATGTGACTGAAGTTCCTTTGTTTGTATGGACAGGAGTTGACAAACTCCTGTATGAGAAAAGTATGTTTTTTAAAGCTGAAACCAAAAGCAAGGATATCTAAAAAACGACCAACTCTACGAAAAAAATGTATATAACATAAAGTATATATTTTAACGTGCTCTACATTTTTTGCGTGGTAAGTTTTTGTCCGTCTCTTATCGATTAGTAGTTATGCAAAATTCCCTAAAATCAATCAAGAATAAAGCAGTCTTCAGAGGCTATTTCCAGGAAATTTTAAGACATAGATTTTATTTGACAGGTAAATATCTTCAGTATACGGTATTTTAATCAAAATCGTTACAGACATTTTTAAGAAAACCAAAAATTTCTAAAAAAAAGTTCTATGTAAAGGGTAGTTTGGGGTGGGGGGATTTTCTCAAAATCTTTGTGTCACATCCCTGGAAGATGCTAAACTTAAATACCAAGTTTGGTATTTTACCGACTTTTCGTTTTTCAGTTATCGTGTTCACAGGCACACGGACACACGAACACACACACACACGCGGACACACACACACACGGAGGACCCTAAAACATACATTTCCGGTGAAATCTCGGTATCGCATTTTTGGGTGGAGTACAGCCTTCTCTATACAGTATGTACATAGTACGTGTAGAGAAAGTAAAAACCACTCAACTGATTTTGATAAGTATTTCATTACTGAAAATCCCAATTCGTTCTGTCAGATATGAGAGTATGAAACACATTCCTATTTCATTTCACAAATAACTAAAATAATAAAAGAGATTTACAAAGCTCTTGTACTTGAAGGCAACATACGGAACCTTGAAAGTGGAGTATAAAAGAACATGTTTACGAAGAAGGCCTTGTCTTTTAGTTCAGCATGACATGGAAGAAAATAGTTGTTGTTCATTCCAAGATATATATATATATATATATATATATATATATATATATATATAAAAGCTGAAATTTGCATTGATAACCACATAGTTTAATAACACCTCAAGTAAGACAGTTTTGTTTTATTTCCATTGCATGCTATAACCAAAGTAGTTAACAGCGTATGTTACACAGTTTAGTTGTATTCAGCTAACTCTCCGTGGTCTAGGGGTCTAGCTAGTCTCTGGTACCCAAAGTGGTGGTAGAAACCCGCCGGAGGGCAAGTGGTTTTTTTCGAGCATAAAAGCCCTTACCATGGCTTTCTTCGGAAGGGAAGTAAATCTGGTGCTCCCCTGTCGTAGATTTACCGCACGTAAAAGAACCTCAAGCCCGATAAAGAGGACTGAATAAAATTAAGCAGCCTTTAACGTCCCGTATAGAATGGAATGCTCAGAACCACAACAGTTAAAGAGCGTCCATAAATAAAGCTCAATTTCATCTCATTTCATCTAGCTAACATTAAATTACAATCGCTCGATATTTTATGGTTGACAAGTGAGATTTTTTTTCTAATTAGTCGCAGACTATGCTCTTATCCAATTAGATTAACTTGGTGGTCTGGGAGTGGTGAATCTTAATATTTAACAAGTCAGCTCTAATTCTTGTATATTTTAAGCAAGCGTTTGTGTGTTATATGTATTTTTTTTTAGCTAAATAAATACGGGACTAAAGACAAGATACAAAGGTTTTAAATATCAATGACTATGATGATTTTAAGAAAGTACTACACCACTCTGATTTATATTATTAATTCAGTACAAAAGGGCACGTATAGGCCATGCAACATTTCCACTATCGGAGGTAGGCTAAGGAAGTCAAGTCCTTTTACATGAATATCAGATGGTTTTCCATTCATTATTAGCAGTGTCCTGTCCTTACGAAATTGTATTTATAAAGGGTAAAGTGGAGAATTCGCTGAAAATGATAAAACATTCGCATGACTTTCTCTACATATTTATAAAAATTATTGTTAATAAGCTTATTCTTCACCTACTTCATGCTAATCGAGATACACATTAGCAGAAATGGTCGTATTACCTACTTAGTTCCTTATAAGTAGTAGTGAAATAAGGGAATACACTAGGCTCAACCGACAGTCACATGTTTTAAAGTGTGATTGTTATGGAATTGAACTCCGTTTCTTTACGTGGCCAGGAGTTGATAAGTTCCTGCATGAGAAATGTTTAAGTATTTTAAAACTGAAATTAATAACAGGAAATATCTCGAAAACGGACAACTCCACGAAAAAATGTATATAACATAAATTATGTGTTTTAACAAGATCCACATTTTTGTGTGGTGAGTTTATGTCTATGTATTACGGTTAATTAGTTACGCAAAATTCAACAAAATGTATCCAAAATAAAGTATTCCTGGAAATTCAAGATATAGGTTTATTTGTGGTTGAAATGTCTTTAATATGTGGTATTTTAATCAAAATCGTTAGAGCCATTTTTAGAAAAACAAACTTTTCGAAAATGTTTCCAAATAAAAGGCAGTTTGGGGTGGAGAATTTTCTTGAAAATCTTTGTGTCACATCCTTGGAAGATACCAAACTTAAATACCAAGTTTCGTATTCAAAGGTTTTTTTTCGTTTTTGAGCTATGTTATCCAAAGTCACACACGCATACGCATGGATCTTTTTCTAAAAATCTGATGTGCTCCATTCACATGACTTTCTCCACATCACTGTTACAAATTAGTATGACTATTAAACAGCTTATTCTTATATCTACTGTATACAACCGAGATAAATATTAGCATAAATGTTCTTAATTACTAGCTTCCTTGTAATTAGAAGCTAAATAAGGGAATACACTAGACTAAAACGATAGGCAAATAATTTAGAAGCTGGATGCCATGTAATTGAAATGCATGGCCAGGAGTTTACAAATATCCATGTGAGAAAAGTTTTAAGAGAATTAAATCTCAAACAAATAACCAGGAATATCTCAGAAATGGCCTTCTTCACAATAAAAACGTATATAACACTAATTATGTGTTTTAACGAGGTCTGCGTTTTGCGTAGTAAGTTTTTGTCTATCTCTTACGGTTTACCAGTTACGCAAAATTCAGAAAAATTCATCCAGAATAAAGAGGTCTTTAGAGGCTATTCCTAGAAAATTCCAGATACATATTTTATTTGGCATGTAAATATCTTTAATATACAGTATTTTAATCAAAATTTTTGAGTCATTTTTGAAAAATAAAAATTTTCGAAATATTTTCCATATAAAGGTAGTTTGGGGTGGGGAGATTTTCTCAAAAATCTTCGTATCGCATTCTAGAGAAACACTGAACTTAAATACAAGTTTGATATTTAACGGACTTTTCGTTTTGAGCTATGCTGTCCATAGTCACGCACTCAAAAAAAGCTGCGTCAAAAAGCTGCAAAACTCAACGGACTATTTCAAGTTAAACCCGGTCAGTCAGGAACTAGCGACAGCGACCTATGTTTTACGCCTCTAATGGAGAGTGGGTCGCCCGTCTCCGCTGATAAGCGAAAGGGGTAAAACGAAGGTCGCTTAGCCAATTCACCACCTACCGATTTTAACTTGAAATAGCCCCATACAATTCTGCAACTCTTTTAAAGCACGAAAGGATATCTGCACATGTCAAATCGGGGCAGTTGTGCCACCTTCTATAAGTCAAATATTGTGTATATTTACTTCAAAGGACGTTTTAGCACAGCAAAATAAAAGAGAATACAATCTGATGCAATTTATTTGTAAGCTACGATACGCATGCGATATTAACGCCTAAATATTTTAATAACTCTCGTGTTGAAAGGTATGCTTTATTTTCTAAGTATCCAAGATCATTAGTAGGGTATCTTAAATAATGTATAAAGAGACAAAATTATGGCCAACTGATATTAAAAATCAGTCAACTAATGTTTGTAATTAAAAACCAAATATATTATTTTTCTCCATATCCAGAGACTATGCTTCCTTTACAGACGGATTATCTCGGACGATTGGGAGTGAGAATTCTTTAAAGTCACCAGCTTTATCCCCATTTTAATGTATACGAGAGCGGTTCAATAATTATCCGTGCCATTTTTTTCTAACGCAAATTATTTATTCCTCAACTTAGTTCCGCTTTAGGCAGATACATTTCTCCCAACATGAACATATAACAGTTCCACCTTATTTTAGTTTTTTAGGGGAAATTATTTTATTGAATTGAATAGTTTAGATACAAGGGAACAGAGTTTTTTAACCCCTCCAAAATGGGAATTGTCAAGCTCTGCAAAATATACATCTTTCTGAACGATATCCTCATTTTACCTAAGTTTTGTTCCCTCGAGCCATTTCTTCATATTTGTAAACAAGAAGAAATCGCAGGGAGTCAGGTTAAATACTACACACATCTAGCTCATCCCAATCGAGATTCGAACTCAGGCCTTCAGTAGTGAGACATTTGTCTAGTTAGTCGCTGGTCTAACATATTTTAAACCCAAAATTATTGCAACAAAAGCATAAAACAAGTACAACTCAGTGGATATTTCACTGTGGATTGGATGATAATGAGAAAGCTGATTTTATGGCCATAAATAGCACAAAGTTGAACAAATTGAAGAAGTTAATGAACAACTTAGCATCTGATGGACCAAGCATGTCAATGGGCGATGATTACTTGGTCACCCACCTGCATAGGATCTTTACTTTACCCTCTCCAGAATGAGATGTAAAGAAAGTGATCGAACATGAACAAGTGTGTAAAATTAAGTGATTGTGATTCAGACTTAACAACATTATATTGGTAAGCAAGAAATGGCGTTTTGTCAACTACCTGTGCAATAAAACAATGATAATAATAATAACAATCACAATGATAATTTAATAACAATACAAAATATGTATCCATGTTATGAACAAGCTTTGCGATGTGTTGACGAAGAATTATTAGTATCCAGTGCTTTAATTCATATGCTTTTCTTTCCGGAACCTATTCTTATACAGATTTTTGGGTTCATTGAGGTAATCTCGGCAAGGCTTTCACAAGTTCTGCAAGAAACCGCCATTACTTGCTAAGAAATGAGTTATACATTAGTTTACGGATAAAGAGTAATTTTTTTTTCATACTTACATAGATGTGGTCCCGCTTGAAACGTTGGTGAAGGTTAGTGATGAAGGTATCTTCTGTGAGCGGGTCCAGAAGCACCGAGTCCCAGGCGCCCACCTCCTGGTCCAGACTCAGTACATCCATCCCACCCCCTGCACGAGAAACAAACACTTGGTCATAATATACACATGCATAAGCAGAGTCCTGGAGTTGATTACACTCTTGAGTTGCATGGGAATAAGGTAGATGTGAATATGACTTCATAGTCACAGTCTAAAATGCAGTTGTACGGTGATCCAATCACTGCCTCATTTCGTAATCTGTTTTCCTCAAGATAAGCCACGAAGAAAGTAATGTGTAAAATGCGAGTACCGAGTCTTAGTTCTATGTAGACTATCTCTTAAAGAGAACGGTATTTTATCTAGAATGTATTTATTTATTCTCCAAATACTTTAGTCCTAATTTACAAAATCTTGCCTGGGCTTTATTTTATAACACCATAACTCTATTCAGATTTCATATATTATTAAATAATTATGTATATAGCAACGTTTTGAAAATATAATTAATACATTTACTAAGCTTATGAAATATGTTTTAATTTTGAATGTCTGGGTTTTAGTAGGTGTAAAGATATTTGATATAAATTAAAATGTTGCTTTAAATGATATTTCTGTATACTATATCAAAAAGTAAATGTATTTATACATTTGAATTAATTATTTTAAAACGTTCAAAGTACGATTTGAATTTTCTATGTCCAACCATAAACTGAGTAACTTGGAGAGAAAGTTCATAGTGCTTAACCTTAGGTCTCTCTTCAATTGTTGGAAAAAACACTGACTTAAGGAGTTAGCCGTATTGTCCATTCACTTGGCATTAATTCCTTTGAATTATTATTACTATTTTAATAAATGTTATTGCACATTAGGCATAGGAATAGCTTGAATGTGACTGCTTTAACAAACATATATGCTCTATCGTCATCTTTATTCCCTGTGTGGCCTTTAATACATTCTAGACACACATGTTTGTCACATTATACGGTAACCGGATGAAGATTTTCTGTATCCACAATGACTGAAAGTGCTGTTTGAGAATCACAAAATACTAGCTGGCTTATCCGACGTCGCAGTGACGGCTTAGGTCAATTGCAAATGCCGGCTTGTGTTGCAAAAGTCATGCTGGATGACAACAGAGGGGTAAAAAATGTTTTTAAATATTTATCAAACGTGACTTTTACAATAAGCGTTTAGTCTATTTTATTTATCTCAAGGGTGATAATGGAATGGTAGTTATAGTTTCGAAAATTATTTCATTTTTATCACATGTGACCTTTTAAAGATTTTCACCATTTTATTCCCCTTTTAGCTCCACTGTTCAAAATGGTTTTATAGATACATATAACTCTGGTTTTAGCATTGGATGGGTTTGTTTACATGGATTTTATCTCTTTTTGACTCTAACCTTCTGATACTGATTTTTTTCTGACTTTTGCCATGATTTGTTTTATAAGGGCGCTAATGACCCAGCAGTTGAGCGCCCTTAGACTTGAATCATCATCATCATCGTCATCATGTGACAGTAGGGGATCCATTTGCATATTTTTCTATAGTGATGCAGTAGGGTTAAGTTGTTATCCACCGTTGATAACATCAAACATGTGGAGACAAAGTAATCCGTAGCACCAGACGAATTCAAAAACTTAATTTGCGTCTTGATGTCATTAAATTCTTACAAACTGTTGTTTATAAATCCACGGACAACTGTGATTATTTTGTGAAATGGAAACGGAGTTTTATTTATGGCCGCTCTTTAACTAATGTGGTTCCCAGCGTGAAAGACCGCTTAATTTTTCCGGCAATCAGGCTTAAGGTTATTTACGTGCCGTAAATATACGACACGGGACCAACGGCTCCACTTCCCTTCCGAAGGAAGCCATGCTAAGGATTTTCACGCCCGAAAAATTCCATTTAAACCCGCGACCTTGGTATATGAGGCTAGCATGGTAACCACTACACTTCGGAGGGCGACTTCCTTTTGTGTATTATATATCAAAACACAACAAAGAAACATGCCAAAGCAAATAAGCTAATGAAGAAGGTGATTTTTAATATAATACAGTTCGAAAATTGCTTAAATTTTCAGCCATGCATTGTAGCGTTTTTGCACAAAAACTGCTGAAATTATCTGACTGTTTTATTATTCCATGATCAATTTCAGACGTCGATATGTGAAATCGCTGGATCTTTGTTATTTTGTGAGCTGCGAAAGTCTAATTATTATCATTTATTTATTTATTTATTTATTTATTTTTTACATTGGGAATGTTGAAACTACTATGATATTCGTTGAGAAAGATACAAATGATCTTGTGAGTTTTTGTAGGAGACACTTTAATTCTAAGCTAGACAGCAATTTTAATATATCAAAAGTTATCGAAATGATGCAACGATGTACAAATATATAAAAGAAAAAGGAATAATAATAATAATAATAAATATAGAAACAAACGTGCACACAGAACATACATGCTTACTTTTATATAATAAAGATTTATATATCTCCCTTTAGCTGCTATGGTCATATCAGGGACTGAAATATTTGCTGGCGGGTTTACTCTTTGAACTGTTGGGATTAAATTCCTCTAGGGTTTTGCCGTTTTTAAAATTATTTTCACATGCTCATTCACTCTTAACTTCCACACTTTAAGAGTCTATAGAAGATAGGGAATGATTCTAATTAAACAAAAATTCGCAACCCTCGCAAACAATGGAACCCGGAACCTCCCAGAAGTGAGTTCGCTAACCATTCCACCACCGAGGTAGCATTTCGTTTGCTAGTAATTGGCCAACGATTTTTTGTTTTTCGTTTTTCTAGGTATAGTAGTATGCTACGAAATTTTTATAAATGACACTGATATGTAAGAACATTTCTGTCCAGCCATTTTGTCAGGGGATTTACCCTTAGAAACCCAAAACTATAACGAAAAAAAATATTTCAGTGCCGTCTACTTAAATACTTACTTGTAGAATTTGCTTATCGTGCAATAAATCCATATAAAATATTAATTGCTGCTTAGTTACTAGAAACATGTAACTTCGCGCAGGTGTTACGTTTTTGAAAATCGTTAGTTAAAAGAACAGAAAACTTTAATATATACGGTTCCTTGAAGTTACAGTGAGTAACTCCTAACACTTTTACTTGTAGGAAGTATTGATTTTTGTTACCGTGTGATATGGACCACGGCAGGTATAGGAGAATCCAGCCCCTTGAAAGCCCTCCCTCTCGGCTGACTGAACGCACAATCTCCCGCTCTTCAACACAACCCCCCTTGCACCCCACCCTGCCGTTCTGTGTCACCCAGTGGCGTGCTTACTCGTTCCTCTTGAGCTCTTGAAGAGTAACGAAGTCTATCAACTGATAGCTGAAGGTTTACACATATTTCGAGTTGTCTAGTGTGCAGAATACCTGGTTATAACAGAATAAGAATTTTGTTTTTATCCAGTGTTATTTCTTGCGGATCAAGGAACAAATAAATACATATGTAATATGTATTCTTGGAGAACATCTAAACCAACGTATGTTCAAAATTCAACATTTTTTATTTAATTTCTCGTTCATATTTGTTTTCACTCATTGTTGTATAGATTACGTAAATCTTAACCTATTTAACTAACTAAATTACACACACACATATATATTCCCTACTATTCTACCATTTCTACTGGAAACTAACAGTCCCATCGATTGATTTAATCTTCACTGTTGGCAGCCAATAGAATTAAACGGTAGTAGCGGTATCCTTTATATGCTTACGTTATAAGAAATTTGTATGCAGGTATTTATGTTTGTGTATGTAGGATAATCCCAAAAACCACCAAACTGATTTTAATTCTTTCACCATTGTGACGGATATAGACTAATCTTTTAATGCTCTTTTCATAAATTACTCCAATAATAAATATGATATGCAGACGAACAGAAAAAAATAAATAAAATGAAACAACGCCCAAAAAAATTTTATTATTTTAATTCTTTGGCTTCTAAATATTACATGAATATTCCACTAATAAAACAAATATTACGAAGTTCAAGAGAAGGTCACGTATAAAACTTAAAATGATAATTAAATATGTAATACTGGAGCAAATAACCCAATTTCAATACCTGTATTATCTGTGATAAACAATGGTATTTCGATAAAGAAAACCATAAAAAGATCTCAAAATTTACAGCAGACTATAGAATAATTAAAAATGTAGATGAACTCCCACAATAATTTGGTAAAACATATGCTATTTATCTGCAAACTGGGTTCCCACACTAAAGGATTTGAGCAAGTTTCAAGTTGCAGAAGTTATATTTGAGTGCACCAGTCTACACAGCTTCAGAAATGACATTAGAAATGAAATACAAATTGATTCGTTGCACAAAAAAAAAAAAAAAAAATGATGTGTTCCATCCACATGACTTTCTCTACCTGGAAAAACTTGTCGTATAAAACATTATTCTTTTGTCTACATCAGGCTAATCGAGATAAATATTAGCAGAATTTGTGTTATTACTTGATTATTTGTACTCTCTATGTACATTGTACGTACAAATCTAGAGAAAGTAATAACAATTACTTTTCCCATGTAAAGGGTAGTCAGAGGATTCACTTGAATATCTTGTGGCGCATATACCAAGTTTGGTTTTTAACTGAGTTTTCATTTTCGAGTAATGCTGCTCCCAGACACACGTAACCTTTTCTAGTCTTTTGTGGAGGAATTCAGAGTTTCCCTAAATATTTGCGGTGGAATCAAAAGCATTAATTATGTCGGGTGCTGGGCTATCGTAACAGCGGTTTCTTGATCAGGGAATTTCTAGTTCGCCACTATGAGCACATGGTGGCAAGGATATCTCATCACCCTTAGATGGCGCTATTAGATGAAATCAAGACTGACAGATGTGAAACAACCGAATTTACCCTAGGGACCTTTTCTTTCAAAGTGCAGAGTTCTTTCACGTGCAAATAAACATTAAAAGGGAACAACGGCTTTCCTTCCCTTCCGAAGAAATCCATGTTAATACGTAAGCCCAAAAAGAACTCTCCGCACAACCTCCTCACAACCTTCGGTATTACGGTAGCCACCTCACCCTGTGCGAATTTTTAAGTGGAATGCAATACTTCCTCTACTTGTTGTGGATAAGTAATAGAGAAGTAATAAACGATGGGGGATAAACAGAGACGCTTGACAGTAACACAGACTATATTTTTACTTTCTCTATACGAACTATGTACATAGTGTACACAGAAGGTATTGCATTGCACCCAAAAATTCGCTAGCGAGATTTCATCGGAAATACATGTTTTGAGACTCCCTGAATATAAAAAAAAAAATTTAAAAAATGTCCGTGTTTATGTCTGTCTGTCTTGTATGTGTGTTTGTGTGTATGTGTGTCTATGGGCAGCATAGCTCAAAAACGAAAAGACCATTAAAGCCCAAACTTGGTATTTAAGTTTGGTATCTTCCAAGGATGCGACACGAAGATTTTCAACAAAATTCTCCCACCCCAAACTACGCTTTACATGGAAAAAATTTTGAAAATGTTCATTTTCTTAAAAATGGCTCTAACGATTTTGATTAAAATATCGTATATTAAAGATGCTTACCTGACAAATAAAATGTATATCTTGAATAGCCCCTGAAGACTACTTTATTCTGGATGAATTTTGCGGAGTTGTGCATAACTGCTAAACCATAAGAGATGGACAAAAACTTACTACACAGAAAATGCGCTCACGATAAAACACACAATTTATGTCATACACATTTTTTTTCGTGGAGTTGATCGTTTTTAAGATATTCCTGGTTTTTCGTTTTAGCTTTGAAAAACATATACTTTACTCATACAGGAATTTCTTAACTCATGTCCATACAAACAAAGGAACTTCAGTCACATAGCAACCAGCTTTTGGCTATCATTTTAACCTATGGAACTTCCTCATTTCGCTTCTACTTACAAGGAAGCAAGTATTAAGACAATTTCTGCGAATTAGCATGAAGTAAATAAAAGCTTAAGCTTTTTAACTACTATTTATTTCAGAGATGTAGAGAAAGTCATGTGAATGGAACACATCAGATTTTTCAAACTTACTCATTTGTTTATTATGTCGTGAAAGGCTGAAATGCCGGTCCCCATGGCCACGCTCGCTAAAGCGTCTCGGTTTGGTGTTTCGTGGGCAGGGGATCGTGGGTTCGAGTCCCGCCTTGGGCATGGATGTTATATGTTTGTGCAATGTGTATATGTTTGTAAAAGAAACAGTAAAACCAGTAAACCAGTAATCAGTAAAACCTACGGGGGGAAATGTAAATAGGGATACAGTACCGGAGTCCTGACCAGACTCCGTTACTGTTTAAAAAAAAAAGGCCTTGAGTAGTGACACTGGTGATTGGTTGGTATGGGACACTCCTCCTGTTTCAACAATTGATCTTTAGCCCCCCCCATACTACATGTATGTGATGCATATCACAAAATAACTATTGTTTCTTCCACACTAGATGTGTGTAGGACAGGAGTTGGAAAGGTAGAGTCAGGCTGAAAAATGCAATGCCATAGCCGCGATTTGAATCAGGGATCATCTGTTGCTCTAACCGCTCAGCTACCATTAGCAACATACCGAAAGGAATGAAACTTCCCCGTCTGACTTGCGTTTTTTCCTGTAAACCACAAGAAGAGATCAAATTCATTTTGAGATGAGATAGCCAATGGCGACTTACAATGTCGTAGGTGTACTTTAAGTGCCGGGCTTCATAGATTACTGGAATAACGCGAGTCAGTTGGGTACTTTAGTGGGCATGTTGTCATGGTAGCTCAGTGGTCAGAGCAACTGGCGGAAACCATAACATTCTTGATTCAAATACCTATCCTAATATCACAAATATTTGCGTATAAACTCATACTTTATTGAAGGCCGTAATTTAGTATGTAAACTGTTACAAGAGAATATAACCAAATTGTTTTTCTTCTAGCTCTTATTGGTGGAAGAGGCCTTCCAAGCTGGGATATAGTAAACATTTTCACAAGACTTACTAAACACCAGGGGAACAACTTCAGAGTTTTAAGTGGAGCCATGGTAAAATTGTTTCATTATCTGGTGCCTATGAATAAACGAAGCATCTTCTATTAAATCCATTACTTCTACCTTTATCTACCTCTAGATATACCTGTTTAACTTTAAAATGTTAAAAAAGCCATTACATACAGTGAAGCTGTCAATGTTATTAAAATCTGGACAGCTATTACCAACACGTGCTTCACTTGGTCATGGTGTAGATGGAGTACCCTGGCATCTAATATTGACGTCTGACCGACAGTAGTGGCTTCTGGTGGTAGAAGTACGACATCATTGACAACTGCCTTCTTCTTTCTAGTCCTTGGTGACCTCTGGTGGGACATCTCGGAACTGTTTGCTGGTTTAGAGTCTACAGCTTGACTTTCTATTGGTTTTTGTACAAATTTTAAAAATTCCTTAGACATCTGTAAACCTGTAAGAGGATGACAACGAAAGTTGTGGAAACGCGCGTCCAGGGTACTCCATCTACATCATGACCAAGTGAAGCCACGTGTTGGTAATAGATGTCCAGATTTTAATAAAATGCCTGTTTAAGTTTGGAAATGTGTTAAGACCGTCATGAATCACTGTTCACTTTTTATGATCAAGAGCATATTTTGGAAACGTTTTAGAGCACATAAATCGTAGGTCTAATGTTGAATAAACGAAAAAGAGTTTATGCTAGCTAGGACTCAAACCACTACCTGTATTTACCGTGCATGCAGATTTATGTGTACATTCGGTTGCAAGCACTACATTCAGCTCGCGCTTATAGAACACGCACAATTTGTGATTCTCCAGTTCTACACACATTATGTTATCTCTAAATGCTTGGAATATGCATTTTCCTTAGCGTCCATAGCGGTGTTTTCTTCTTTAAGTTTAAATAGAAACTAGAGTTAAGTAACTTTTCAAAGCAAATCTCTCGTAAATAGCTCTTCCCCGGTTCGTTTTCGGAAATATCGTTCTCCCCCCAATGTAACCTCTTTCACATATAGCTAAAATATCAACAGAAACAGAAGAGTGAAAATGCAACATTCAATATAAAAAAGCCATTTTTGACCAAACTGTATTAGTATAAGCAAATGAAAAGCCCATTTTCTCCACAGAAAGGTTGATCTGAGCCCTCTGTCCACAATTAGCAAATACAGCAGTATCGATCTAATCGATTTCTTGTTATTGAAAGGCACTGCAGTGCCGCTTATGGACTACATGGTATGAAATTCAATGGAAAATGGCATTACCATGCCAGTGTGGCAAGTCAAGGTCTTTGAGCTACTTTTGAGAAAATAAAACTCCACATCAAATTCCGTATAAAGAGATATTTGTAATTAGGAAGATTCCAAGATTTGTTTTGTCTGGCATTCGAAATACTCGACTTCGATATTTTAACGCTCTGAGTGTGTAAAACTGCTCAAAACAGGCAGACAAGACGGCACGCCACTGAGTATCGTGCCCCGCACTTCATGGTGACACCTCTCATTCAAGCTGGCACAAGCTATAATCTTCTTAGAGACCAGCGTGACCCACCTTCACCAGCAAACAAAAATCGAAGCAGTCAGATTGTATTCCACACTGCGTTCATAGTGATTCCTGACTTCAGTAAGGAACTCGATTCTGCGACCAGAACCAATAGACAAGGTAGTAAGGGTATTCCTGGTGTTAAGTTTTGGGTGCTTTTGTTTTATGGCAGAAATAATATGAAAACATGAATAAAACGTGTATTTATATTTGTAATAATTAATCCTAAAATTTGAAATTTTTAAACATATCCATATAACCAATTCCCAACTGTATTCTAAATTAAAAAAGTTTAAAATTTTGTTGAGAGAATCTATTTTAGTCTTATATATATTGTTTTATCGCCGTGCTTGTATGCTTATGTATTTGTGCTTGATAAAATAAATTTGAGAGCCTCTGCATGTACTCTATCCTTATTTATCTATAAGATTAAATTAAATACAAAATGTATCGATTATATTCTCTTTAAAATAGTATAAGGTGATATTTTCTCAATATTTGAGATTATCTTCACATAAACTATTCTTAATATTACACCGATTTCGATTTAAAAATAAGATATTCATTTAAACTAGTAAATACCAAGTTGTATTTTCTTGCGTCTAATAGCTTCTGAGTTGCTTCATACACACTAAAGCGCATAGACAGACATAAGAAATTGGTATTTGTGTGGTTTGTACTAATGAAAATACCAAGGAGACATCACATTTTGACAAACTTCAAAATGGTGTACAATTAGTATCACATTGCTGAGTTTGGATAATATTAACGTATTTTCTTGGTACAGTTGTACGTATTCCCAGATGGAAACGGAACACCATATTATATCTGTATTTAACGCGAGGGTGCATATCCTTGCTTTCTATGAATATTGTGCATGTATTCGATTCAATATTGTTTTCATAAGCGAAAACGGCACATTTATAATAAAATCGAATATGTCTATAAGATGCGAGCACCTCGTAGCCAAATGTATGCTTGTAATTTCGATATACGGCCGCAAGCGCTATGGCGGTTCGGCTTGGTACCCAAAATATTCCAAACTTATTGCCCTCAAAAGGTGCTTTGTCAGTTTGTGTACGAATTAGATAGACTTTACAGTAGACCCCCAAAAAATAACCATACAAGAAATCATATCGTAATCAGCTGCTGAAAGAAATCACTTCGGTTTTTAACATAACATTTTATGCTTACCAATGAATAATTATTATTAGATATCTAACTGTGTAAAAGTACACTTCCGTGTTCCTTAGAACGCATTAGTTTCCCCGAGAAATAAATTGCTTTAAGCAGGCTGCATGTATCATGTAACACTATTCAAACCAATATATATACCAAAATACGTGTGTGTGTGTGTATATATATATATATATATATATATATATATACGTATTTTACACTTTCTCTATTTAGCACATAGTACATAGATAGAAAATTTTATTCTGAGATTTCAAAGGAAACACACGTTTTAGGCTCCCCTAAAACCAAAAGAATCATTTTCAGAAAAAACCCTGTGTTTGTGTGTGTTTGTATGTTTGTGTCCGTGTGTCTGTGAACATTCAAAAATGAAAAGTCGGTAAAATTTCAAACTTGGAATTTAGTTTTAATATCTTCCAAGGATGCGACACGAAGCTTTTGAGGAAACCTCCCCCTAACCCAAACTACCCTTTGCATGGCAAACTTTTCGAAAATGTTGATTTTCTCAAAAATGTCTCTAAAGATTTTGATTAAGATACCATATATTAAATGTATATATGACAAATATGATGTATAACTTGAATTTTCTGAGAATAGCCTCTGAATGACCCTTATCTCTTAATCGTGAGAGATAGACAAAAACTTACTGCTCAGAAAATGCAGAGCTTCTAAAAAACACAATTTATGTCAAACACACTTTATCGTGGATTTGTTATTGGTTTCATTTTTAAAATACTGAAACGTTTCTCATACGGAAATTTGTCAACTCCTGGCCATACACATAAACGAACTTTAATCACATAGAAACCCGTTTTTGAAAGATATGACTATCGCTTTAGCCTAGTGTATCCTCTTATTTCCCTTCCATTTCCAAAGAAGCAAGAATAAGAGCATTTTTGCCAATGTTTATCTTGATTAGCCTGAAGTACAAGGAAGAATTAGTTTTTTAACAATAATTTGTTACAGAGATGTAGATACAGTCATATGAATGGAACACATCAGATTGCTATTTATATATTTTAACAGTATATTATATTTCTCAGATTTGC
The DNA here is from genome assembly GCA_030762935.1 of Hymenopus coronatus. Lineage (NCBI taxonomy): Eukaryota > Metazoa > Arthropoda > Insecta > Mantodea > Hymenopodidae > Hymenopus > Hymenopus coronatus. The sequence goes on from CM060889.1 coordinate 23,956,946, forward strand.
AGTCTTGTTTTATAGCACTAACCCTTGTTAGTGTAAGAAACACCAACGGCATGGACTTGTGATATTCAACTATTACCTGAAGGGGACAGGGATACAGTGTTCTGAGATAGCATAAAGCTTTACCCAGTTTTTTTATTTACCGCACTTGCATTTTTTCACTCATTCACGTCAAACAAGGAAAATGTAGATAGGAGATAATAGGCTTACAAGACACCAAATGTCCGGTTTCAAATACGTAAAGATACTATACAACTAGCGTTGATGTTATCTGTAGTAGAGGTTATGCCGAGTTTTTACGTAGCTATAGTATTACATTAAATGAATACTGTGAACAAAACACTGGTCGTAGTGTGTTTGGCGTTGACGTTATGCCACGAAACGGTTGCAGATTCGAATCCTGCTATGGATACGGACATTGTGTGTTGTGTTTTCTGGGTTTGTGTTCTATCTAAATCATTCGCTCTCCCCTAATGACCTATAGGTTATTGTATCATGTATCGTGTCAAAGCCAAGCAAACCTAGGATTGAGCGCTATTGTCATAATGCTATTGAGGTAAAACAGAAGAAATAATGGATTGTAGCTAATGAAGCCTTTTGAAATCTGGATTGGTCTATGCTGGAAAATGCAACTTAGCGGTAAGCGTGGTGTGAAAAGTTGCTAGAATACTGCAGAAGATAGTAGCGAACCTTAACTGGGTAACCTTAAATGAGAGATTAGGGAATGGGATTCTCCCTGTTGTGGAAATAACTGTACCCATAACCATATCGACTTAGCTGCCACACAGTCTGTGAGAATATGGCGTAAAATGTCTATCTTACCGTGTATGCCGGAGGTTGTGCCTATATTTCTTTTCTTCCGTGGGAAAAGCATCATTCGCGAGGAAATAGGCTGTTATTTGCCAATAAATATGTGGTGTCTTAGGTATTCCCATTGGGAAAATTGTCGGTAATAAGCTGGGCATGCTCCTGTTGTTCCCTCAGACAGAAATAAATTGGCTTTAGTTATCGGTAGGCACCGGGGAGATCACTGTCCAGTTTACGATTTCGTCGAAAAGGGGAATGAGACGCAGATGTAGAACGTGTTGTTCTCTATGCTCTTAAATAAATACACGTCCTGGAGATCTATCTGAGAAGGGCTGCTAAAATGTACCATAGAAACAACGGAGCACGCTAGTAAAACTTCTATCAAGTATAACCCCCCTCGCGTTTTATGATTATAGAATGACATTCTGTCGATTCTAATCAAATGGTCTTTTCATAGATTGCATCCCAATAACTGTTGTTTTATCCACGATGTTCAGACATTTTAGGCTTCTTGTAGCGTTTCAAAATTTGGAGAGCACGAGTGCATTTACATGGAATATACGTTGAAACAATTTGAGATTGGGCTTAGGACCTAAATGCCCTTCATCACGCATGTAATCTGCATCCCAGTAGCATGGATAGCAGACTAATATGCTCATTGAATGACGAGCAGGTATGTTCCTGGCACCGTGTGAGAATCCCAGGAGCGGTAGGAGAATTTCTTGACATTTGTGCCTTCTCCAGCTGACTATGCTAGGTCAGAATTAGCTATGTCTGTGCTCTACAGATGTCCAAAATGTAACTCATCAGCGTACGTTCTTACGGTAAATAAATTATGGATAGGTAGAGTCAAATTCAATGCCATAGCCGGGATTTGCACCACGGATCTGCCGATTTCTCGCCGGTTGCTCTGCCACTGAGCTACAATGGTAATATGCCGTCATAGTATTGAATTTCTCAGCTGACCCGCATGTTTCCCGGTAAACCACAAGGTGTTCTCAAATTATTTTGAGATGACAACCGCAATGGCGACTTACAATGTTGTAAGTACTTAAGTCCTAGGATTCATAGTATAGCCAAATATTATGGTCAATTGGTATTGAATTATTTTTTTTTCACACAAGCCGTGTGTAGGACAGGAGTTGGATAGGTAGAGTTAGACTGAAAAATGCAATGCATAGCTCAGTGGTAGAGCAACCGGCTAGAGATCGGGCGATCCGTGTTTCAAATCCCGGCTATAGCATTGAATTTTTCAGTATTACTCTACTATCCAACTCCTGTCCTACACACGGCTTGTGTGAAAAAACAATTAATTCAAATGAAATTATGTCCTAAAGTCCCGGATGATAAATGGTGATGACATAGACGAAGAAAAGGTTTTTGGGTTAATACAAATGGGACTAAGGATAATAGGCATGCTTGTGGAACAGCTTTGTAGTGTTTTAATGAATTAAATATCCATTGATTACTACCTTAGATTGTTTGTATTATAAACATATCGCGTTGCATGCTTCTCTTAACAAGAAAACTGAACTGCTAAACACAACTAGAATGGAAGAAAGGCTCACACTATCGAATGGCTTTCCGTAATCTAAGTCCAGTTCCTTGAACTTCTGTCCGGCCAGCTAAACCTAACAGGCTAAGGATACTTCTTCAAAACCTTCAATATTTAAACACGTATGCATAAGGAAAGGGTGGACTATAATCTTACTCAATGTCCGTAATTGCAATGGGTAAAGAACATTTCAAAATCTCTTATAAAACAAAATGTAACCATTCAGGCCATAGTACCGCTCTATGCTCTGTATATATACCTCAGAGTGGTAAGAAGTTCGGACCTACTGATAGGCAATAATACTGTTCCAAGTGTTAGGCCAATTGATGTTTGAATATAAGAATCTTGTTTCTCTTGAAGTATTGTCATGGGAATGAAGCGTGGTAAATTACCTTTGGGCCTCCATTGTGCATTTGGTAGGGTAGGTTTGTATTCCAAATGCTATTTTATAGTCGACATATAAATAACCCTGAGTTTCCTTTTTCTCTTTGGACAAGTGATGCAATGAGAATCGTCCATCTATAGCTACGGATTAACCTGGAGCGAATGGTAACTCCAGCCACAAACGTTTCAAATGTTTTGTTTTGTTTTCGGATATCTCGTGTTAAATGTTGATTTTTATGTGCGCATTGAATTGTTACCGGTAGAAATATAAAGCGTTCCATCGGTTTTTAATCTGAAGGAAACCAGTGTGGTTGTAAGGCGGTTTAAATGTGGAATTAACAATCTTTTACCATAACTCCAAAATGTTTTCGTACCAGGAGTCAATACGCGGGAAGAGTCCAACCACATGGAGAAGAACTGCTTGTAAGCAACTAAATTTATAGGAGATTGGCAGATACAATACGATGAGTGAAATTTTGTACTTCCAACTTCACCACTAGGCTAAGGTAGTCACAAAACGACACGAGATAAATAGATAACCACATTTATTACAGTATAACATTACCATTTTTGTGTTCACAACGCGAGAACGAATTTGGCCGTAATTACGTATACTGTATTATGTTATCGTGTGTTATTTCCAAGTATCAGAAAGTTTGAGGTCCTTCATCAAGTTTTTCATGGCTGCAATAGGGGAAAGTGACACGTTTGATCTTTACTGTGCAGGACAGAGTTGAAATCGCCAAAGAATCAGTCCGTGACACCTATAACGTAAATCTGAAACATCTCATTTCATGCTTATTATCTGTATTCGATAGCAAGTACATATGTTATCCATACCAGTCGTCACATGGGCATTAGTGAGGGGTTCTGTTAAGGTCAGTTCCTACGCTCTAAATAATGCCCACATAGCAGTCATTTTCTTCCCTTTGCTCGTATAAATCCCTTTATTAGCCCCGTCAAGGCAGGGTCACCATTTGACTATACACACTAATTTACCTAATGAGATGCCATATGTTGAAGCAAATCTTTGTACCCAGTTGTCCCTCTTAGTAGAAATGGATCAAAACATTCCTCAGTAATGTTGTAATGGAGATGTACTCCACGAATAAATTCACCCAGCTGATCAGTATCAAATAAAACTGCATATTGGTCCATATATAGAGAATAACTAGAAAGGAATGAAATTTTACTCCATATCTTGAACAAGTTTATACCATAACTATATGCATGAAATGAATTTGTATTTATATACTTTCGAAGAGGAAAAATTATTGTTAACATATACTAAACACTCGTGTGTAAATTGATCTCTCGTATACGAGTGGCAAGTTTGTGCAATGTTCAGATGCTTTACTTTCGTTTTAATTAATTGCCTGGCTACTCTATTTATACATGACAAGCTCTCTTTCGAGGTGCGTTGGCAATTAAGAAGTAGGGGAGGAGGAATCTTGCGGGTGGTGTAAATGTCGCTTGCGCGAGCCGGCACGTACAGACTTGAATATGCGCTTCTGGTGTAACATACCTAGGAGCGGTATCAAATGCGGCACGTAGCTCAACAGGACTCATGTGGCTTCGGCACTACATTCACAGGGATAGCCAGTATTACTAAATCGAGTTTACGCTCTCTTGCATTGGGTTATTTTCATATTTCTTTATACATTACTGGTATATCATTCAATATAGAAATACAGAGGTGCAGAATTATCCAAGATAAAGAAAAAAATCTGATGTGTTCCATTCACATGACTTTCTCTATATCACTGCAACAAATTATTCTATTTACTTCATCTAATGGAGAAAAAATTAGCAGAAATAGTCTTAATACTTGCGTCCTTGTCAGTAGAAGCGAAATAAGGGGGTACCATAGGTTAAAATGATAGTCAAAAGCTGGTTGCTCTGCGACTGAAGTTCCTTTGTTTGTATGGACACGAGTTCACAAAGTCCTGTATGAGCAAAGTATAAGTCTTTTATAGCTGAAAAAACAAGGAATATCTAAAAAACAATCAACTCCACGAAAAAAATGTATATAACATAAATTGTGTGTTTTAAGGTGCTCTACATTTGTAGTGTGGTAAGCTTTTGTCCATCTCTTACGGTGTAGCAGTTATGCAAAAATCCGTAAAATTGACCAAGTATAAAGTAGTCTTCAGAGGCTATTCCCAGAAAATTCAAAATATACATTCTATTTGTCATGTAAATATCTTTAATGTACGATATTTTAATCAAAATCGTTAGAGCCATTTTTTAGAAAATCAAAATTTTCGAAAAAAGTTCCATGTAAAGGGTAGTTTGGGATGGGGGGATTTTTCTCAAAATCTTCGTGTCGCATCCCTGGAAGATACTAAACTTAAATACCAAGTTTGGTATTTTACCGACTTTTTTTATTTTGAGTTATCTTGTTCACAGACACACACACACAGACACGGGCCTTTTTCTGAAAATACTTTTTTTGGATACAGGGGACACGAAAACATATATTTCCGGTGAAATCTCGGTATTGAACTTTTTGGTGGAGTGCAATACCTTCTCTATACACTATGTACATAGTGCGTGTAGAGAAAGTAAAAATGGTCACAAGAACAAAAGTTTGGGCACCAATGACTTAATCCCTTAATGTCGGAATTATTTTGCTATATATGCCATTCTTACTTTAATTATTAAACCGGTTTTTATATCCCTTTTACTACTGAAGTTGTTCAAATGGCCTAAGCGTAAGGCAACAACGTATCGGACTGACATCCATTCAAAGCCAAACGTCTCGAGTTCGAATCCCACAGATCGCAATAAATTTATGTGTGCGCAAAGAAGCCAAAGTAAAATAATAAGTGTGATAATAAGCTTGGATGATAATGGGACTAAATTTGATTGCAATTGTATAGGGTTTTCGTTTTATTCTTTAAAATATTATCATTTTATTTCAAAAACTTAAGATTCTACTTTATGAAATTGCCAAAAATACTTGTATTTTATTTTTGGCGACTAGTATAAGCAAGGCAGGTAAAAACTAAAACTTTAACAAAAACGTTTGTGTATAATATATTACACCAGGCACAAATAAATTAAGAGTCAATAAGGTTCAGATATTTAAACAGAAATAGAATATGTTATTTTAGTTAGTCGCCTGAAGTGGTTTCTATAAATATTTCTGAGACCAAACTTAACTATACGAGTCAAACGATACGGGTGAGGAATTGAAAACAATAATTTACTATTATTTTTAAAGCAATTATTTTTGCTTGGACATAAATTGCAGCCGAAGTTTGTCTAGAAAATTGTAACGGTTTAGATATTGCTGTAGTCAGCTATAATTTTCACCGTATCATAAATTGTAACCAAAGCTTGTCCAGATAATCCAAACGGTCAAGACATTGCACATCAGGAAGAAAGTTACACAGGTATTGTTTTGAAGCCCAAAAGATGTCTATGAAGCGTAATCTTTCGTCCAGATTTATCAGAACTTTAAAGGGTTAGTTAGGAAGACTAGCTTTTGGAAGACCAAGCTAACCTATAAGTTTTGTCCTGATGTAAACCATAAGCAATCAAATTGTGGTCCAGGTAGGAAAAATGTACTCCATTTTTGTAGCAGGCTACCAACAATACTCATTGTGCCAGAAACGAAATGAGCTCATGAACATGAAAGACGGGTTTTCGCATCCCCTCCAAATCACTCAGTTTTAAAATATTTGAAAAAGTGTTGTTGGATTTATTCACCAAAAAGAATAGAGATCTTCAATTCTGAAAGAACTCACATGTGTGGCGCGCAATGACTAATTATCTAAAGGAAAGCTTTGTGTGATTGTAGTATACATTTTCTATTTCAGAAAAGTTTAGTTTGCGCCAATAAGCGCATTTAGGGTTCATTCAGGAAAATGAGTATATATTAGTCTTCTCTGTTAAAAGTTTTATCAAGAATATCGCTCCTCAATTTGTATATATTTTAACATAGTAGTTTATCTAATGCTTTCAAGGTGAATGTGATGTTCGAGTTATATAAAACTACAAAATACGGGCCAGCCGGCTCACCGAGCTGTAAGTTATTTCAGTAGTTGAGCACTGGAAGCCTGAAGGAGCGCTGTGGAAGTCTGAAATTCCCCACGAAATGCAATTAACGGCTCCGTCTTAATTATCACTAACACACCATTAGGAGATGCCTCCCTTGCTCTGCGGGGAATTTGTGGCACATTCCTATAGGGCGCTTTTCTTTAGAAAGCACAGCAAATGAGGTCACCAGAATGCCACAGTTTTAACCAAAGCAGTATGGGCACAAACGATTTAAGTTTTCAGTAGTATCTCCAGCTCCAGTTTTACGAAAAGTAACGTTAATATCGAAACAAATCGATACAAGATATAAAATAGGATAGATAGAATAAGATATACAGGTTGAATAGGCTACAGGTTACGTTAGAGATAGCGTTTTACTTTCTCTGCATAGTATATGGTATTGCACTCTACCCAAAAATTTGAATCCGAGATTTCATCGTAAACACGCGTTTTAGGGTCCTCTGTATCCAATTCTTTTTGGAAAAGGTCCGAGTGTGTGTGTCTGTGAACACGATAACTACTAGACTTGGTATTTAAAGTTCCCTACTTCCAAGGATGCGACACAAAGATTTTGAGGAACATCCCCCAGCTCAAACTACCCATTACATGGGAAAAATTCCAAAAATATTAATTTCCTCAAAAATGGCTCTAAAGTTTTTTATTAAATACCGCATATTAAAGATATTTACATGTCAAATAAAATGTACATCATAAGTTTCTGGAAATAGCCTCTGAAGACCTGCTTATTCTGGATGAATTTTGCTGAATTCTGCACAATTAGTAAACCGTAAGAGATATACAAAAACTTACTACATATTAAAACACATATTTTATGCCATGTACATTTCTTTCGTGGAGTTGACCATTTTTAAATAGTCCTTGTTTATTAGTTTCAGTTTTAAAATATACAGTTTTCTCATAAGGGAATTTATCAACTCCTGGTCAACCAAAGAAATGGATTTCAGTCGCATAGCCACCGGCTTTTAAAATAGTTTTAGCATATGGTACTCCTTATTTCCTTTTTACTCATAAGGTAGCCAGTATTAAGACCACTTCTGTTAATCGAATAGTATGAAGTAGATAGAGGAACAAGCTTTTCAACAATAATTTGTTATAGAGATGTAGAGAAAGTTTTGTGAATGGAACACATTAAAATGTTTTTCAAATAAGCACAGGTTTCCATTTCAGGGGAGCTTAGGATAGGGTTAATTTTTACTTTCTCTGACACGTATGTACAGTGCACATACATAGTAGATAGAGAACATATTGTATTCAACCCAAAAATTCGATACCGATATTTCACAGGAAATATATGTTTTGAGGCTCACTGAATAAAAAACAACATTTTTATAAAACGACCAGTGGGTGTGTGTGTGTTTGTGTCTGAATAGTATAGCTAAAAAAAGTCTGTTAAATGCCAAGCTCGGTATAAAATTCAGTATCTTTCAAGGATGTCACACAAAGTACCCTTTCTTTATAAGGCACATTTTTCTTTCAAAGTTTAAGATATTAACATGACAAATAAATGTGTATGCTGAATTTCCTGGGAATAGTCCCTGAAGTGTTCTTTATTCTGAACGACTTCTGCATAACTGGTAAATCTAAGAGATAGACAACTACTTATTACACAAAAATGTTGATATTTTAAAGTACATAATTCATGTCATATTTAGAGTTTTTTCTTTTATTTGTAGAGCTAACCATTTCCGAGATATTCCCTGTTATTGGTTTCAATTTTAAAGTGCTTAAACTTTTCTCAAACAACTTTTGTTTTATTCTTGGCCAAGAAAGAGAACGAGTATCAATGGAAAACGTGCAGGCTAAATCTTATAAAAGATTTGATTATCGCTTTAGCCTAGTGTATTCCCTTATTTCCATTATTCTTATGAGGAACTAAGTCGTATCTTGACTAGCACGAAATAGAGAGAAGAATAAGCTTTTGCAAGAATAATCTGTTGCAGAATAGCTAGAGAAAGTTCTGTGAATAGAACACATAGGATTTTTACTTTCTCTAGGACGGATGCACATACAATATACATAGTAGCTAGAGAGGTATTGTACGCCACCCAAAAATTCGATGTCGAGATTTCACCGGAAAATTATGTTTTGAGGTCTCCCAAGTTCAAAAGTTTTTACTTTCTTTACACATACTATGCACATAGTATATAGAGAAGGTGTTGTATTCTACCCAAAAATTTGATACCGAGATATCAGTGGAAATAATGTTTTGAGATCCTCTGAATAAAAAATCAGAAAAAATCAGCGTATGTGTGTGTGTCTGTGCCCGTGTACAGCATGGCTTAAAAACGAAATGTCCGCTAAATAGCAAACTTGGAATTCACTTTAAGTATGTTTCAAGGTTGCGACACGAAGATTTTCAAGAAAATATTCCCACTTCAAACTACTCTTTAAATGGAATATTTTTGAAACTTCTGTTTTTCACAAAATTTGCTCTCACGATGTTGATTAAAATGCTGTGTTAAAGATATTTACATCACAAATAAATTATATATTTTTAATTTCCTGTAAATAGTCTCTGAAGACCTCTTTATTCTGAATGAGTTTTGCAGAGTTTTGCATAACGGTTAAACCGTAAGAGATAAAAACCACTGCTACACAGAAATTTATATCTTCTTAAATCACATAATATATGTCATATACGGTTTTCATGAAGATTTGAGCGTTTTGTAGATATTCCATGTTATTTATTTTCAATTTTTAACTACCTAAATTTTCTCAAATGGGACCATGCGAAGCAAACCGAGCCTCAATTGTTTTACATAGCGATCAGCTTTTAAAATATTTGAATAATGTATTCACTTATTTCCCTTCTACTTACAAGGTAGCAAGTAATCAGACTAATTCTGCTAATCCAAAATAATGCACTTTTCGGCCTTATTGGCCGTGGTCCAGTAGATGATAAGGCACTTAGCGTTTCGCCCGTCTTTCCACCGGGCATCTTCAGAGGTCGTCGATTCATGGCTCGTGTAGCTCTGTAGATGACCGGCAGAGATACGGGCAAACGTTACGTGCCCTATCATCTACTGGATCACGGCCAATAAGCCGGTGATAAAAGCCTAAGCATTTATAATTCTGCTAATGTTTATCTCGATTAGCATGATATAGATATAAGAACAATCTCTTGTGAGAATATTTTGGAGAGCTAGAGATGGAACACATCAGATGTTTTATAGTATAACATTTCTGATTCACGGAAGGTTAAATTAGGATTATTTTCTTAAAATAGAAACTTAGGTTTCTGATTCAGGGAAAGTTATATTAGGATTGTTTTGGTTAGGGCAAGGTGGCAGTTTCTATGTTAGCAGTACCTAAATTTCATTGCTTCCTGCCCAGAAGCCGTCATCATGTCTTCCCCCTCCATGGATGTTTTTCGTATCCTTTGATTTTTAAGTAAATGTCTTCAAAGAATTATTTCAAACTTGAGGGTAACTTCATGGATTATGGATGCTTTGAAATGGGTAATAAGGTTTGTTTCAATTTTAAACGTATTATATGATCTGAAATACTATTAAAGTTTTTTTTCTTTCTCATATAAGTTTGAATATGGGTCTCAAAATAAAGCTAATGACTTAGGTGAATATTTTACAAATCTCTGTGGTTATTTTAATTCCTATTAAATATATATAATTAAGTGTACCTAAATGACAAATAATAACACCTTAAACGAAAAAATTGATCCTATTATAATATACAGCTTATATCTTATTTTACATGAAAATAACGGTTTCTGAAACATTGTACCAAAATACCTGCATTGTTTTAATTGGGTAAGACTCATTCGTATAAAAAATACTACATTGCTTTAATCCAGTGCCCCATTTATGAACCTTAGAAGTGAGCGACTCTTCTTTTCTAACACGAGGCCAGACAATGAAAGCGTTTAAAACAATCTCCTTCCTCATGCTAAGAAGTCTAATATGCGAGTGTGCTTGGTATATTTACTACTGTATCAAGAAAGTTCCGGGAGTTTGCCAATAAAACACAAAAAATGAATTATTCACCCAATTTTATTTTATCGCCTTCAAAGTAGGCCCCTTCTGAAATTATGCATTTATGCCAACGAATAATCCAATCATCAAAACATTTTTGTAGACACTTTAAGGATTCGATGTCAATTGTCGCCGCGAATTTTCCTTTACATCTTCTATACACTGAAAACGGGCGCCTCGATGTGGTAACTTGAGTTTTGGAAAGAGAAAGAAATCAAAAGGAGCCAGGTCAGGTAAATACGGTGGTTGTTCGATGAAATTTGTTGAGTTTTTGGCCAGAAATTCGTTCACAATAATAGCCTTGTGAGCTGGTGCGTTATCGTGGTGCAAAATCCATGAGTTGTCGTTCCACAAATCTGGCCTTTTTCGCCGTATTTGTTCTCTCAAACGCCGCAAAACGCTCAGATAATAGTCTTTATTTACCATCTGACCTTATGGCAAGAACTCTGAGTGCACGAAACCGCGATAAACGAAAAAAACTGTCAACGTGACCTTCAGTTTTGATCGAGTTTGACGTGCCCTTTTAGGTTTCGGTTCAGTTAGAAGGCGCCATTCGGAAAATTGTTGACTGGTTTGAGTGTCAATTTCGTAAACCCACGTCTCATCACCAGTTACAATGCGTTTTCATGAATGTGGGGTCGGAACTAGCTCGTTCAAGCATGTCTTCAGCAATCCTTACGCGACTAAGTTTCTGTAGAAAATTCAAGTCTTTCGGAACTAACCGAGCTGCAACGCGTGTCATGCCCAAACAATCGTTTAAAATAGTACGAATCGATTTGTGAGACACAGAAAGTTCAGCGGCAATCTCTCTCAGGCCTAAATGACGATTTTCAGTTCAGTTGTAACCGTTGATGGCTAACCAGAGCGAGGCAAATCTTCCACCACATCTCGACCACCTTTGAATGCACTGTACCACTCATATGCACGTGTTTTTGATAAAGTCGATTCACCGTAAGCCCCCTGTAACAGTTTCAGCGATTCGGCACACGAAATACCATTTGCAATGCACAATTTGAAACAGATTTTTTGTTCAATATTTGTATCATCGTAAAATCGCAAATCACCTTTGAGATGAACTAACAAAATGGCGTACTGTAAACAAACTAGATGACAGATGGCGATCAAACTCCGCGTGGGTATAGAGAAAAGCTGTACCAACTTAGCGACAACAATAATTTCGAATCTCCTTTTAAAGAGGATTTTTAAACGATCAATTCCCGGTACTTTCTTGACAGAATGTATTATCATTTATTTTGATAGTTATTCATCGAAGTATTCACTGTGAATATCGCTTTTATCAAAGTCGTAATAATCATGGTAAATATTAGCAAAAGGGATTTCAATACAAAATACTGAAACGCACGAAAGCTGATGTTTTGGGTATGCCTTGAGTTGCATACTCTTTACATAAGCTCAAGGGAAACAAAAGAACGATATAAGTTACTCTAGATGTTAATTGAGGTGTTTGAAAATTTAAACATAAGACAGAAAATATTTTGTAAATAGACCTGAAACTATTTTGACAAACTGCAACTTAGAACAACATCTGAATTTGTTTTAAGCTTTACGGTTGCCCTATTAAGGGAATAAAAATATATTCATAGGAGATACACATACAATTTAAGGTATGCATTTGATTTTTCACATCAGTATCTCAAATGTATATGCATTTTTAATAAAATACTTTTATACATAAGATGTAAGGTGATTTCATTGAAAAAACTGGCAAACTTAAAGAAGTATCTGGCTCAGGTATGAAATAGTACAAATATTCGACGTTAAATTGATCACAAACAGACGTATAGAGGTTATCTTTTTATAAATATGCAATAACATCTAAATACGCATTTTTGGTGAAGTATCCATATCAAATACTTATTTAACCTACCTCATGTAAGCGCTGGCAAGTTACTACTAACAATTGAGCATTATCTCCGAACCAGCATATAACGAAGTGCTTACTGTCCAAAATAAAAAAGTAATTCATCCTAATTAATTCAAGCTTAAAGAACAGCAAGAATATACGTGCATATTGTATAATATTAGATTACTGAGAGAAATGTGTATATTTCTTTAGCTTAACTTTCCCTTGCCTATAATATATTTTCATCCACAAACCAATAATAATCTAAGCTTCCCTTAAATGTGCACTTTGAGGTATGATAAATAAAAAGTTCTACAAATGTAAGTTCTTTATGTGTGTATGTGTGAACAGAATGACTTCCAAACAGATAAACACCAAACTTTGCATTTAAGCTTTCTATCTTCCAAGAATTTCAGCATAAGATCTTCAAGAAACTCTCACCCCTTTACATGGAAAATTTTCTTTTTCTTCATTTTCTCAAAAATGTTGCTACGATTCTGATTACAATATTAAAAGTTTCAGATGTTTCAATGGCCGCTAAAACGAATATCTTGATTTTTTCGAATATTCAATAAAGTCCTTTAATTTAAATTAACAATTTATGTTTGAGTAACATAACTGGTAAAATATAAGATATGAAAAAAAAAAAACAATAAAAACTGCACACCTAAAAAAGCATTAATATGATGTTTTTGTGGATGTAACCATTTCCGAAATAATTTACGTTTAATTTTCAAATGAGGTATGCTATTCTGGAGGGTTAAATCACCAGTTGATTGTTTCTTTATATCTTTACACGTATTATGGAACTGAATATCAATACATGGCCACCCACTTTAAGGAACTTGGCTATAGCTTCGTTCTCCTTTATTCCCTTTGCTCCAACAATAAAATGCTCAATTCAACTATTTTTGCCAAAGGTCACCTTCATTAACATGAAATAGACAAAAATAAAAGCCTTCTTAGGAATAGTATTAGAAAAGTGAAAGGAAAAAAAGCTTGTAAATGTAGCAGATCTAATTTCTTATTTTAAATTAGGTACCCTTCATAACCAATTGTGCCTACATAATATGCTGGATTACAAACAGCATACATACGTCTTATATTCATCCATTTACTCCAAATTAGTCCTTTAGGATTAACCATAATGTATTATTAATCCCTTCTGTTCAAAGATTCCGTTAATTTGTCACAATTCTATCGATTCAAATAACAATTCAATCTGTTCGAATATTAAAGTCAAGCGCAAAACTGTGACGCCAGATCAGGATATGTAACTAAAGCTTAGTTCCCATGCAATGAAATAATGGGACGAAAATCGTGGAAAATTTGGTAGTCATCTTATATAACAGGCATTCCCCGACAAGTGAAATATAGATTCAAAATTAATCTTTAGGTTAATGATTATAACTTTGACAGAGCAAGGATATGCAGTTTATCATATCACATACATAATACACACATATATACATACTCTGATAGTACCTATGCGACCGTTCTCACGTTCGACTTGGTATGAGCTGCGGGGAGCTGGAGACTTTGGAATGCGGTAAGCAAAGGAAGTGTGCAGCGCATATAATCGGAAACCTTGAAACGCGACACATCTGGCACAGGCCAGAAGCGGTTTCCACAAGCGTCTATAAAGTTCTGTGACGTCATTTATAGCTATAAAGGAATGGAGAGTTGTAATCCGTAGTGAGTAATAAGTCATGAGTCAGATTTCGGCTGGAGTGCTAGCGCGCACTAGCTTGCGAGCAGTGGTTTGAGAAAGCCGTCAACTGCTCTACGCGTCAATGTCGAGTGAATTGTTTGCAGCAGTGAATTAAATACTCATTTGTAACCAATTTTTGAGTAAAAAACACATGCATTACAATAATAATAATAATAATAATAATTACATACTACAATCACACATAGATACATTATGTATGTATGTATGTATGTATGTATGTCTGTCTGTATGTATGTATGTATGTATGTATGTATGTATGTATGTATGTATGTATGTATGTATGTATGTATGTATGTATGTATGTACGTATGTACGTATGTATGTACGTATGTATGTATGTATGTACATCCAAACACTAAAACAAACCAAATTTAAAGACGCACTATCATGATGCACTTTGTCAAAAATAGTTTTGTATGTATAATCTGCCCATTTAAAGTTTACAGGCTTACAGCTATGACAATTTGGTGTATATTCTGCATAGTGTACTTCAGCTAGACATATTAAATTTAAGTAATTGCATTAATTATTTCAGCGTTAAAGTGTCATGGTCGAATTAAATGTCAGCTTTTCCTCTTTAAGATATTATTCATATTCATCAGAAGCTGTTAAACCGCAACACCATCTTAAATTCTAAATACTGGAAAGCACGTAATTTTATCACTTCCTATATAAAATTTCAAGATCAAGTTTACACGTTATTTCATACATAACTCTATATCACGCCAGCCAAGGTTTTAGCTCGAACATTAAATACACTATAACTGAAATGAAATACAGTGGGAAATCTATTTTAATTGAGTCCACCGCCAGCTATTTCATTACCTATACACTTCCTAGTAGGTACAGCGATAGTCTAATATTTAAGAATCCCATGCTGGCCTTGAAATGCCGTGCTCTTTTCACAAGCAACTGAATAGTAACAAAACTTCACAATTCTAGTGCGTTGCATTCATATGACTTTATCTAGCCAACTGTTTGTTTTTATATATCTTCTAAAATATTCTAACAGCTTTCTTCTCTCTAACCCCTAAGAATTGAGATAAATAATTCCAGAAAGCTTTCATTCCACATTTTATTGTAGGTTCAAGACAGTGATCACCAAGAGATTGTCCTTTGAATAAAGCAAAGAGAGCAAATTCACTCAATGCTGCAGTGAATCGGCTACTGTGTATTGCGTAACTAACTGCGAGGAAAGTATGAACAGATAATTCCTTCAGTGCCGGGCAGTATACCACATATTACTTTTGAAATACTGAACCACTTTTCATAGGCAGTATTTCTATTGCTTGGTCTTGATTTGTAGAAGAACTGCTCTATTATGTGTATTAGTATATATACTTCGGATATTAACATATAACGTCAGTAGAATTGTATTTTTATGGTGAAAGAATTATCAAAATCGGATGAAATTTTCAAGATTATGCTAAACATACAAATGCTTTTCAACATGAGTTTTGCTAAAATTACAAGTACCAACAAATAGCTGAAAATCCAATTCTCGTTCAATGATACCCTATCGCTCTTTTTCCTTGTAGCATTAGGATTGCTTCAACATGTTTCATGTGCTAGATCAGGCGTCACCGACTGGTTGCCCTTTGATAAAGTAGAACAAATTTGCTCGAAGCTCCTGTGATTCGTCTATAGTGCATTGCGCGAAAAGCAACATCTGATAATTCCTTCAATGCTGTGGCAGTATGTAACATTTTGCATTTGAAATGCGTAATCCACGTTTGATAGGTTAATATTTGTATTGTAGGTTCTTAATTGGTTCTATTCCCTTGCGTTAGTATTTGTACTTTGGATATGAACTAATACATATATTCATAAGTTTAGAGGTAACCGGTACCCGTAACATAAATAATTACAGAACAATGCCAACTATTAAAGTATCAATATAATAAAACAACAAGCTCCTTAATTGTTTAAATACCATTGTAATCCATTGTAACTCTAATAGTATGAGCATTAATTATAACCAAAAACTTTCACATTTATAGCAATTAATATGAATAATATGTTGGTAGATAGTTGATATCGAACATAATTCGAAATAAACGTTCTTTCCACAAACAGTCGGTGTTCATTGTTGAACAACAGTTAGATACCAGATTACTCAATAATCTTCAAAAATCAACCACATTAAGTAACTAGTAATTCAATTAATTGTAAAAGTCAATTAATTTAAAGGTTCTAGTTACCCAATAAAGCAACTAGCTAGTCATAACGTACAAACGTTAGGTGACATAAAATAACTATTACTTAATAACGCTCATGAGTAAGGGACATAAAATACTAGTAACTAACAAAATTAAAGTATTATAACTAACTAGTTACTTAATAACGCATAAAAGTTAGGTACTATAATGTCACCAGTTACTCAGTAACGTAAAATATATATGTTCCAGATATACAGTTACTAGGTTCTCAAAAACACAGTGTAACTAGTTACTTAATAAATTTAAAAGTAGGGATTATTCAGTAACTGTTATTCAACAATGTACAGAATCGGATATTAGGTATCATAACTCAATGTCGAACAAATGTCAGCTATCAGATATTATAAAATAACCATTTACTCAATAACTTACAAAAGTGAAGTTTTATAAAGTAACTAAGTTACTTAATAAAGTACAAATTCAAGTATCAGGTATTTTAAAGTAAGTAGTTACTCAATAACCACGAAAGTGAGGTATCATAAATTCACTAGATACTCAGAAACGTAGAAAAGTAAGGGGCATAAAGTAACTATTTATGCAATAATGTACAGAAGTATGCTTTATAAAGAAACTAGGTACTCGTTCAATAATTTAGTGAATTGGGTGCTATGAAGTAACTAGTTACCCAATAATGCACAAAAATAAGGGGCATTAAGTAACTAACTATGCATAAAGGTATAGAAGGGTAACCGTAATATAAATGCACTCATTGAGTATGTTAGGAATAAACACCGACCTATCGAAAGCATTCGCTGTTATAGTCATTACATTAATTAAATGTCACAGCGCAGTATTGCAGTTTTCTTTAAGTTGTGCAATCGCTATCGTTTTATCATGCCAACAGTGAAATAAATATCAGTTATATTTTCTGCAGCACTTATTTTATTATTATGTTTCAAATGAGTAAAACAATAGAACTAGCCACATGTAGAGCTATTTCACGTGTAAAGTGGTTAATTAGGTAAAATATAAAATATGAGAGAGAAACTATACTCGTATAATATTCCATCAGTAAATACTATGAGAGGCATTGTGTGGTTAGACTAACATAAAATACAATTATCTGAGTCGCTAAGCGATAATTATGTTAATGAACTATACCGAAATATTTCACAGAATATTTAGATTACTTAAATAAGTAATTTGAGATACAAGATTTATGGGCTGTTTATTGAAATTTCGAAGTAACGGCTATAAGTTTCTGCAGTGTCACATTGTCTGGAATGAAAAAAGTAATAATAATAAAAAATATTTATTTTGTGACAAAAATCGAACTCATGACCTTTGGGATAGCAGCTTCCGCGTTACGCATTAAGCCATTACAGCAGTTGAAAAAAAAAAAAAAAGCGCCTCCAGAGTAGGCTACATAGCTCAAGAACGTAGTTAATGAATGCTCAGTGTCGCACTGTCAAGTGATTAGTTCGAGATTTTACAGATTTTTGTGATATTAAATCTTAAGAACGATATTTCTATACTCGGGCAGCAGTTTTAAAGACATTCTAAGCCATTTTTAACCTACTTTGCTTTAGCATTGACTTATCAGCACCTGATCCTACACGTTTAACGTTGCGTTTTGTTTATCCGGGGACCATGCATCACCGATCTCAGATTACTTATATCAGTCACGTGCACAATCTCGCAAATTATTTCATTAACACCCTGTATATTGCAAATATCATCAGCCGCTATACTTCAATGTTATACAGTAATAACCAAGTCCATATATCATTTATACAGTTGAATTTACCTAGTTACTTAAGGGAGAATGATCTTGACAGTTATAAGCGTTACACGAAAGTAACGCCAAATATGTATGTCTTTTAATTTCATTAAGTGTCGCTTCTGTTTAATCGTTGAGTGATAATCAACTCTAATTGTAGAACGTTTTTAAGTATTCTGCTGGCAACTGAGCTTGTACATACACATATGGTTACTTAAATTTCTCACCTGCAACATTCCAGCCGTAGAGGAAAAACACGCAACAATTACTGCGCCGACGTCTACTTCCACACATAATCCGGAACATGCTCCTTAAGAAATGGTAACTGAGACAGCGAGCGTTATGACGGCGACACTGATGCGGAGAAATGAGCAGGGGATCCTGGTTGTCAAACCTCGACCTCCTAAGTGCTGTTAAAACATCGATGAGATTAATGATAAGGTTTGAGAATTTGCTGCCACTGCACCGACCTGCTTCATTAAGATTAGATGTCAAGAGCTTGTTCCGTACCCATCTTAAGGAAAGAAAATTAATTCCGACCTAGTAAAAGCTCGCCGCTAATGTCTGGACCGCAATATCGATTCTTAAAGGACGGCAGGAGGCAGAAACGAAAAATGTTCCGTTGTGAATCACTCACACGCGGTTTTTTTTTTTTTTTTTATCAAGGGCATTCATCTTATAGATATTATAATGTGTAGAATTGAACCATGTATCTACGGGCTATCATGCAGCTGCTCTAGCCATTTGAGCTACCATGGCAACATGCTGATGCGACATCAAATTCTCCAACTGACTCACATTTGCTTTCGCAAATTCATTTTCCCAAATTAACATTCTAATGGCGAATTATAATTTCTTAAGTACCTTATGTCGCTGGCTTCGCCATTAACCCTGTTACATTAGTCAGTGCTAATTGTTGTTCTACTCATGCCGTGTGTAGGCTAAAGTTGGATGGGTTGAAACAGACTGCAACATTAAACCAATGATCCGAGACTTAAATCCTAGCTACGGTATAGAATGTTTCAGTGTGATAACGTAAATAATGAAGAAATATGAAACGGCAGCTAGTTCTAAACCCATAAATGTTACTATCTCTACGCTTATCTGTAGTACAAGAGGTTATTGTTCTACACCAAAACATTCGATATCGAAATATCTTCACAAATACACGTTTTAAGGACCATTCATTAGGATATTTATAAAATTCTCAATGTGAGTTGGTATGGTGTTTGTGTATGCCTAGAAAAACGTGTGCTACATATTACATTTGGTATTTTACTATGCCATCTTCAAAGAATACATACGAGGGTTTTTAATAAATTCTCTCCCAACAAAAGCTACGGATTGAATAGGAGGATATTTCTTATTATTTACTTTCTCAACGAATTAGATTAATAGGCCATATATATAAGATATTTATGATAAATAAAATGTATAGCTAAAATCATCTGCGAGTAGCCTGTATTCATTCTGAATGAATGGATGTGTTTTAAAATTGCTAAAATATACGATATTAGTGCGCAGATATTAATAAATTCATCAAAATAGACAAACTATGTATAATAATAAAGTGGTTTGATATTCACAATTTCTTTTCATTGGTTTGGATTTTCGTATACCTACGAATGCTGTTCTAAGTGTTATTCATTCTGTTTTTGTTTCTCATGCAAAGAGAATCTCAAAGCCAGAGTACAGCGATCCACTTTTTTGAATGAACTATCGCTTCAGTCCCCTGAATCTTTCTTGTAGCTACAACAAAATTCACAATAAAGTCTTATTTTTAAAACAGTAATCTCAATTAAAATGAAGTGAATAGAAAAACAAACTATTATAGGAGTTGTTTATGGAATAGTGGGAGAGAAAGTAACGTAAATGTAACAAATCAGATTTTCCCTTTACAATTTACGCTTTGTATCGGATCATCAATAAAATTACATTACCTTAGGACCTTACAAAAGCGCATATTTGTGTTTTAGTTTTACAGCACAAAAATTCATTTCTTCATAAACTTTCACTGTCATACAAATTTGTAATTGAGCTACATGTTATACTAAACGGTTATTATTTTTAAATTCACATTTTTATGATCATGTACGGAGAGCGACTATAAATAAGCATTCCTTAAAATACAATTTGTTATGTATGAACGGTCACGGTAACAATATATAGCTGCGATAATAAAGATTAAAAATCTGTAAGCACAACATGCATTAATAAAACATTTCTTTACTCTGCTTATTTCTTTTTCACTATAATATAATTATTTCTTTACAGATATTAAGATATTTTACACAAATCTCTTTCTTTGTTTATTATTCTTAAACAAATACATCACTCTGTATTTAATTTATTTCACGAAAATAAAATGCGAAAATGTTGGAAGGTAATTTCCTTTCAGCTTAAATCCGTTAGAAGGCCGTGCCGTGGCCGAGTGTCTCATGCAGGAGGCTAGGGTTTGCTCAAAGGCGACAGCATGTGGGATTTGTGGTGGACAAAGAAACGGATTTTCTCCGGGTTCTTCGGTTTCCGCAGCCATCGCATTCCACTGTCCTCCATCTTCATTTCATGCATCATCAGTGTCAAAGCCTGCGGTGCGAATGTGTAAAAGTGCGCGTTAAACACTTTTAAAAAAATCCGCTAGTGATTATTTACATGCATCTGGATTGTAGCTTCCAAAGTAAATATTCAAGCTGTGAACATATTTATTTTGAACCGAATGTACTAATGTATCCGGCTTATTCGCACACCTTTGAACAAGGAGCAATAAACACGGCTGGTTTCCGAATAGATATACAATATCCTCAAAACGTTATATAAAGTATGTTTCGATATTAGGAACTTCTGCAGCGTCACATTTCATTATGTGGAAAATCCCATCCCTCTTTCAGTATCGTCAACCTTATTGACTTTTTCTGCGCCCTTGCCACAAATTTTCTCTATGAAATATCGGCGGCTATTCCTTCAACCATGAAGCAAGTATCGCATCTCTCTCCTTGTGATATTATGTATTCTCTCTCTCTCTATCTATCTATCTATCTTACATCAAGTATAACCTACGGTATCGCAACTTCTCGCACAGTTTTGCAATAGGTATTACATCTCTTCTTTTGGCATCAAATAAGTACTTGCCTCCTACTACAGGAGGCACCAGTTCGCTTCATTTTTGTGTAGGCTACCTCCGTGCACTGGAATGGGTAAACATGTGAAATCAGTTAGAGACGGGCTTCTTACAGCAGCTGCTTTTGTCAGAGTGTATTGTAAGTCAGTTTATAATGTCGAAACAGAAAGCAATCCAACACGCAGGCCATCGACTCATACATTTATGCCTACATGGGAAGAATCTTTCTTTATATAAAGTGGCGTACATTTATTGTTGCAGCTATTTTGTAATGTTTATATTGTAATATGATTTAGTATTTTAGATATCAATTAATTACCAAGAAACCTGTTCATTTCTACTGCTATAAACTTAAAATGTTTCGTTAGAAATTAAATCTCATACTGTTAGCGTTACAATGCTATTATCCGTATAGTTGAAGTTAAGACCTAGTAGGCAGTAAGACTTTCAGAGGAGCAACGAGCTTTATTTGGAGCAGCCAGGTCGGGGCTGGTAGTATACTGTCGGCAATTTCTCCCGCATGCCTGAAATAGCTATCCCTCTCCCTCCCTGCAATATCAAGTGTGTCCTAGTGTTTGTGCAAGTACTCCTGCAGCTTTGTAATAGGCATTACAATTCTGTCCTGCAACATCAAGTAAAGTGCTGCAAAAATTGCTATTTCCCCAACAGCTTTGCAATATGTATCACATCTCCCTCCTGGAGTATCGACAACTTCTCCTGCATCCTCAGCGGCACAATCCTAACCACTACTCTCCCTGCGACATGAGGTATCTGCCTAGTATCAGAAACGTATTTTGCAGTCCTGACTCACTGTTACATCTCTACCCCTGTGACATCAAGAATCCAGCTTAGCTGCCGCCAAAGAGAAGCAAGACACTCAGAAGTAAATTCATTTTGTAAGTAATTTTACTGATAAATTCACATCGATGACGTACTTGATATTTTCGATTCTGATATTCCTAATGCTACCATCTTATTCTCCAGATGGATTAAGATTTTTTAAAATTCTTTAGGTATACTAAACAAAATAATTTAAATCACTGTTCCTGATCTACATCTCTATACAGATACTTTACACAGAATTACAGAATAACTTTAGAATAGATTAGAATAAATATAGACGATAACATGCAGCACCAGAACAAAATTGGCAACCCAAGATGCTGAATGTTAATTGACCAAAAGAAAAGGAAAAAGGTAAAATATGCATCTTCTTGAGAGCAACATTTCTTAACTCAAACATTCAGCCATATTCTGTAAAACTAATGCACAAAACAAGCATGTTACATGTTTTACGCTCAACAGTCCTACACTGTCATGTTAATTTCCGAAAGAAGAAAAGTTGGAGAGTAATCGCAAGGAGTAGTTCTTAGGGTAACCATTTATTCAGGTTTTACGTATCATAAAATTTAAACTGCAATATCATAAGTGTTAGTAACCTGCATGTGAGCAACTCAAAGTAACCTAGCCAAGCATACTCACTCAAATTCTCAATTCTTTTTAGATTCAAGTTTCTTCTTCCTTCCTGCGTACATTTGTTTTAAGCTGGACTGTAAAATGTATCCGTGTATTTTTGCCACTGCAGTAGACTGAAAATGTTGGCATTTTAATTTGGTAAAATCTGGACGTCATTATCATTCTAATCCGATATTCAAAGTGTTGTCCTTATGCACCAGTTAAAAGAAATGTGAGTTTCCTTTTGGAATCGTTCCTAGCAGCCATAAGTTGCACAATAATAGTGTATAGTCTTGTTGGTTAGGATAATATTGGCATTAATCAAAGTATAGGGGAAAATACTGTTTTTAGTCAGCTGATCGAGGTGTTGGTTTCAGGCCTGTGACGTCATGACGTCTCAATGATTACTCAAAGTTTAACATCAAGAACAGGCAACCTCTCCTTCTGCCCTGCAACATACGTTACATGTCTCTCCCTTTAAATCTAATATCCCCTACAGCAGACTTTCCAATCTGAATGCGCTCCAAACAGCCATTACTTACTAACATACTCACATGGTATGCCAACAAGATGCAATACGCCTCAAAATTTAGGGACAGCTGTTGAAATGAGAGTAGCCACAAACACTTGAGATTTGACCTTCGCCCAGTGAGATATTGGTTATCACGTTTTCCCTCCAGTCTGGCTCAGAGAATTGCTGTTGAGCAGCCACAAACACTTGAGATATGAACTTCGCCCAGTGAGATATTGGTTATCACGTTTTCCCTCCAGCCTGGCTCAGAGATTTGCTGTTGAGTAGCCACAAACACTTCAGATATGACCTTCGCTCAGAGAGATATTGGTTATCACGTTTTCCCTCCAACCTGGCTCACAGATTTGCTGTTGAGTAGCCACAAACACTTCAGATATGACCTTCGCTCAGAGAGATATTGATTATCAAGTTTTCCCTCCAGCCTGGCTCAGAGATTTGCTGTTGAGTAGCCACAAACACTTGAGATTTGACCTTCGCCCAGTGAGATATTGATTATCACGTTTTCCCTCCAGCCTGGCTCAGAGATTTGCTGCTGAGTAGCCACAAACACTTGAGATTTGACCTTCGCCCAGTGAGATATTGGTTATCACGTTTTCCCTCCAGCCTGGCTCAGAAATTTGCTGTTGAGTAGCCACAAACACTTGAGATATGACCTTCGCCCAGTGAGATATTGGTTATCACGTTTTCCCTTCAGCCTGGCTCAGAGATTTGTTGCTGAGTAGCCACAAACACTTGAGATTTGACCTTCTCCCAGTGAGATATTGGTTATCACGTTTTCCCTCCAGCTTGGCTCAGAGATTTGTTGCTGAGTAGCCACAAACACTTGAGATATGACCTTCGCCCAGTGAGATATTCATTATCAAGTTTTCCCTCCAGCCTGGCTCAGAGATTTGCTGTTGAGTAGCCACAAGCACTTGAGATTTGACCTTCGCCCAGTGAGATATTGGTTATCACGTTTTCCCTCCAGCCTGGCTCAGAGATTTGCTGTTGAGTAGCCACAAACACTTGAGTTATGACCTTCGCCCAGTGAGATATTGGTTATCACGTTTTCCCTCCAGCCTGGCTCAGAGATTTGTTGCTGAGTAGCCACAAACACTTGAGATATGACCTTCGCCCAGTGAGATATTGATTATCACGTTTTCCCTCCAGTCTGGCTCAGAGATTTGTTGCTGAGTAGCCACAAACACTTGAGATTTGACCTTCGCCCAGTGAGATATTGGTTATCACGTTTTCCCTCCAGCCTGGCTCAGAGATTTGTTGCTGAGTAGCCACAAACACTTGAGATATGACCTTCACCCAGTGAGATATTGATTATCACGTTTTCCCTCCAGTCTGGCTCAGAGATTTGTTGCTGAGTAGCCACAAACACTTGAGATTTGACCTTCGCCCAGTGAGATATTGGTTATCACGTTTTCCCTCCAGCCTGGCTCAGAGATTTGTTGCTGAGTAGCCACAAACACTTGAGATATGACCTTCGCCCAGTGAGATATTGATTATCACGTTTTCCCTCCAGTCTGGCTCAGAGATTTGTTGTTGAGTAGCCACAAACACTTGAGATATGACCTTCGCCCAGTGACATATTGATTATCACGTTTTCCCTCCAGCCTGGCTCAGAGATTTGCTGTTGAGTAGCCACAAACACTTGAGATATGACCTTCGCCCAGTGAGATATTGGTTAACACGTTTTTCCTCCAGCCTGGCTCAGAGATTTGTTGCTGAGTAGCCACAAACACTTGAGATATGACCTTCGCCCAGTGAGATATTGATTATCACGTTTTCCCTCCAGTCTGGCTCAGAGATTTGTTGCTGAGTAGCCACAAACACTTGAGATTTGACCTTCGCCCAGTGAGATATTGGTTATCACGTTTTCCCTCCAGCCTAGCTCAGAGATTTGTTGCTGAGTAGCCACAAGCACTTGAGATATGACCTTCGCCCAGTGAGATATTGATTATCACGTTTTCCCTCCAGTCTGGCTCAGAGATTTGCTGTTGAGTAGCCACAAACACTTGAGATATGACCTTCGCCCAGTGACATATTGATTATCACGTTTTCCCTCCAGCCTGGCTCAGAGAGTTGTTGTTGAGTAGCCACAAACACCTGAGATATGACCTTCGCCCAGTGAGATATTGATTATCAAGTTTTCCCTACAGCCTTGCTCAGAGATTTGCTGTTGAGTAGCCTCAAACACTTGAGATATGACCTTCGCCCAGTGAGATATTGATCATCACGTTTTCCCTCCAGCCTGGCTCAGAGATTTGTTGTTGAGTAGCCACAAACACTTGAGATATGACCTTCGCCCAGTGAGATATTGATTATCAAGTTTTCCCTCCAGCCTGGCTCAGAGATTTGCTGTTGAGTAGCCACAAACACTTGAGATATGACCTTCGCCCAGTGAGATATTGATTATCAAGTTTTCCCTCCAGCCTGGCTCAGAGATTTGTTGTTGAGTAGTCACGAATACTCTGATTCACACAATAGATTGGAACAGTCTGCCCTATAGTATGAATAACTTCTCCTGCAGCTTTGCATCGCCTGCGGTGCCACAAATAGTAAAAGCGGGAGTTAAATACTGCAAAAAATGTAGCTTTGTAACAGATGCCACATCTCTCTCCCTCCGGTTTCCCTGCCACTCATACTACCAATTCCACATCATTATTTTTCTTATCATTCATTGCGCTTGCATTTCATATCATTCACTTCCTCACGCTCATGCCGGCTAGGGGCCGACCATTCGTTCCAGGTTCTCCATTCTGTGATTTCATCCGTTGGCTCCCCGACAGGCTTCTGACTCTTAGGCATCCGCTTGGAAGTCTTAGAGTTGTGTTAGTCCTAAATGAGGGGAGGATAAGCCGACTACGAAGAAAAACGAAAAATAAATAAAACATGGGAACAAGTTTATCCTAAAAACTATCGATTCTTCTCCACCGTTTCTTATTTATAAAATTAACGGTACAGACATAAACAGTGTACAGCTCTTGAATGGAAACATTTAATAAGCTCCTTTATTAGATGAGTTTTACAGAATTCACATACGAGCTAATATTTCAGTTAACAGAAATTGCCCTCATGAAAATGAATGTATTTAGACAATTCGAAGAGACGACGGCTGTTCCAGAAGTACCCGACCTGACGTATAGATAGCGGTTGTTGTTTGGCAGTCATCATAAGTGAATGCTCGCAGCGAATTTGTAAACCTGGATAAAACTGACCATCGTTATGTGATACAATACTTTCATTTGAGAGGTCCTAGTCCAACTTATATTAAAGCTGGGCTAGATTCTACTTTGCGGGAGTCTGCGCAGAGTTTAAGCGCGGTTGTACGAGCTGCCAAGACGAACATCGCAGTTGTCGACTAAATGAGGTTTCCAGTCCACAACTTGTAAAGAAAATCCACAAAATTAGATGATCATCGATTGAATGTGCATGAGCTAGCAGATATTGCAGACATTTCAAAATGCTGTGTACATCGCATACTGACTGAAAATTTGAATATGAGAAAGCTGTGTGCAAGGTGGGTGCCGCTTTTGCCTATAATAGAACAAAACTAGCGTCGTGAGGATGTGTTTGTCAATGTTTCGCTGCAATAAAGCTGAGTTTTTACATCGATTCATAACAATGAATGAAACCTGGTTCATCACTTTACACATGAATCAACAATCAAAACAGTAGATTGGCAGAGGAGAATCGGCTCCAAAGAAGGCGAAGACAGTTCCATCTGCAGGCAAGGTCATGGTGCCAGTTTTGTTGGGACGTACGCGAGATAATTTTCATTGATTGTCTCAAAAAAGGAATTGTGATCAATGGTGAATATTATGCGAAGTTGTTACAGCGTTTGAGTAATGAAATCGAGCAAAAACAGCTGCATTTAGCGAAAAAGAAAGTTTTGTTTCATGAAAACAGTGCACCAGTTTTACACGTCCATTATCGCCATGGCCAAAATCAATGAGTTAAAGTTCGAATTGCTTCGTCATGCACCCTATGCGCCAAATTTAGCCTCCTCTGATTATTTTCTGTTTCCAAACTTGCAGAAATGAGTTGGTGATAGAAGATTGCCAACAATGAAGAGGTGGAATCTGCAGTTGATGGCTATTTTGTAGACCTCGATAGTTATCACTATAAACAGGGCATCGAAGCTACTGAACATCGCTGTGAAAAGAGCTGAAAAAAGACCATGTAGAGAAATAAATATGTTTTTCCCCAAAATGTTTGTGCTTTCTTTGTTAGGTCGGGTACTTCTAGGACAGCCCCCGTATATAGGTTAACATTCGGAAAGCTGAATTATGCAATTCAATTCTGCGTGCTGTTCGCTGCTGTCTATTGTTATATAATTATGGAGATGTATAACAGGAACCATGAATATGAAGAATACCACGAAGATTTTAAATGTATTTTTTCTCTCTGAAGAATAAGTTAGATGTTATCAATAGTAATTTTAGAATCACAAATATCAAATACGCATTGGATTTATATTTATCAGTAAAACTTCCTTACAAAAAACTTTACCTAGTTTTATCTGAAGCCTCTTAAATTATTCTCCATTCAAATTACATAAAGAAAACAGGATACTTTTCTATATGAATATTGGGTACAAGTAGGAGGGATAAATAATAACAAAAGATAAAGAAACAAGAGACGTTTATTCGTTTACGTGATTTAGCATTTCAAACGCTTTGTGAGTTAATGATTACGTTACCCTTTGCTCTTTATATGTAACAGGAACAATCCCGCCTTAGGGGATGAAGTCTTTATTCAATAACATTTTATAGCCGTTTTTCAGGTTCACTTTAAGTTATTGTGCAACATATAAAAAGCTGAACTTTTCAAGACTCACTTCCTAATGTCGCAGCAAATTTCAACACCAAATAACAATAACGCACACTTTAGCACTTACATCTAAGTTATAGTCCCTCTTATAGTTACACACCAATAGCTTGTTCATCACATCGTATATGTGAATGATTTACTAAAAACAATTAATTTTATAAGTTTTGCCTTTCTTACTAGATTTTTGGGACACGTTCTAGTTTCAAACCTAAAGTGTTTGTTATTTAGCCCTCTATATTAATGAGATATCACTCAGAACTTTTATATTTACACAATTTACTCATCCGTACTTTATTTTAGCACTTTCGTCATATCTTTCCATGACCGCTCTTGGGTGAAATTACACTTTGTCTTTGATGCTGGCTTCTAGTCTTAATATGGGAAAGGTCGTGCCATTTGATCTCTACCCTTATACATGTTCAAAGACGTTAATCCTGTGGGACACACGATTTTTGTACAAGAGACGGCACCACTTAGAAAATATATCCATGTGCGCCTTATTTCCATGCCATCTACTGGAATGTCATGAAATTACTTCCAAATACCATTAAAGTAATAACGTCCGTGGTAGATGGCATACAAGTCAGTGGCGCAGGTTGTGCTATGATATGGTGCCATCTCTTACACAATAAACGACTCCGTCTGTCCCCTACTGTATCGGCAACTTCACCTGTAGCTATGCTACAGACGTTACATCTGCCTCCTTTGACGCCAAGTTTCTACTACTGCATGGGCACCTTCTACCGCATCCCTCCTTCCTTCGACATCTGCTGCAGTATCAGCACCAGATGTCACGTCTTTCTCCCTGCGTAATCTAGTATCTCCTGCTGTAAAGGCATGGGGGTTTACTCAGATTGGGTGATGGCTATCGCAAAAGCCGATCCTTCGCCTGGGGAGAAGATAAACTTCCTTGGATGACATTGTTTTGTGTTGCAAATGCGTTATAAAATCTGCGCTTATTGCCATCTTGACATCTTGGTTCCGGAGATTGCCTTTGTAATTTTTAAGCAAGCCTTTCCATGTAAATTGCGAGAGTCTTTGTGTATATAAAGTATACAATCAGTGTCTCCATTTATTTCCACATATTCATTAGAATAGTTAAGTTTTAACATGGAAATATAAAAAATTAACTATGAATCTTCAGGCAAAGATGGAAAAACTAGAGTGTTTCATTACCCTAAAGGAAATTCAGAGCCACAAATAAAGAGGTGGGTATCAAATGGAAATGGCGTGTTATTTATGGACGCTCTTTAACTGCTTTGGTTCTCAGCGTCCCATTCTATATTGGGCGTGAAAGATCGCTTAATTTTGCTCAGAGGTCTCTCTTATCAGGCTTGATGTTCTTTTACGTGCCGTAAATCTACGACACGGGACCCACAGCTTTACTTCCCTTCCGAAAGAAGCCATGCTAAGGAATTTTACGCCCGAAAAAATCCATCGTCCTCCGCCGGGTTTGAACCCGCTAACTTGGGTATATGAAGTTAGCATGGCAACCATTACACCACGGAGGGCGATTAAGAGGTGGGTATCAACTAAGCATTATCACTTAATATATAAGTATATAAGCTTCGTTTTTTCGCATACGATTTCGATATTCCATTGTTGTGAAAACGCTTCAGTTAACCTTCTTTATACGTTTTCCAACCTGTTCTAGAGGCACAGAAAATGTACTAGGAGTAATCAAAAGTCAGCAATGTTCCAACTAATGTTGAAATACTCAAGTTGCAAATATACTGTTACATGATATAAAAGTATCAACTTTAGATCCTAATCCGTTAAAGTTAATCTAGTAAAACATAGTAAATTAGGAAATAAATATCCGAAGTGTTCCATTTACATGACTTTCTCTGCATCTCTGGAAAAAAATATTGTTAATGAGCTTATCCTTCTATCCACCTCATGCTAATCAAGATAAACTGTTTTATAAGTTCCTTATAATCAGAAGAGATTAGGATATACACTAGGCTAAATGACAGTCAAAGTTTAAAGTGTGGTTACTATGGAATTGAAATCCATTTCTTTGCATGGCCACGAGTTGATATGTTCTGTATACGAAAAGTATGAGTACTTTAAAGCTAAAACCAATAACAAGCAATATCTTGATAACGATCAACTTCACGAAAAATGTATACGACATAAATTGTGTATTTTACGGAAATCTACACTTTTGGTGTGGTAGATGTTTGTCTATCTCTTACAATTTACCAATTATGCAAAATTCGAAAAAAAAAAAAATCATCCAGAATAAAGAGGTCTTCAGAGACTATTCTAAGAAAATTCAAGATATACATTTTATTTTTCATGTAAATACCTTGAATATAAGAGCTATTAATCAAAATCGTTAGTCATTTTTGAGAAAGCCATAATTTTCGAAATTTTTTCATGTAAAGGGTAACTGGGGATGGGAGATTTTCTTGAAAATCTTCGTGTCATATCCTCGGAAAGATACTGAATTTAAAAACAAGTTTGGTATTTAACGGACTTCTCGTTTTTTGAGCTGTGCTGCCCACAGACACACACAGATAGACAGACAGATACACGGGTATTTTCTCTAAAAATGCCTTTTTTGGATTCACGGCGACCCAATACATGTATTTTCGGTGAAATCTCGGTGTAAAAATTTTGGTTGTAATTCAACACCTTCTCCATACACTATGTATATAGTAGGTATAGAGAAAGTAAAAATGTATATAATAGCAGCTTTAAGAGGAGATATTAATGCTTAAAAGAACTGCACCGTATAGAAATAAAGCACTCTATGTTGCCCGTGCCGCCAATATATTATTTCATCTCTCCTTTAATCAGTTTTAATTGGTTTTAACATTTAGACATGCATTTTATCATGTGTTAAAATTCATAATTATAAATATCGTTCAGTGAAACTACCTAAGAAATTAAGTTATTGAAAAGCTTGTCTTAATATTTCACTCGTAAGAAAGTACATTACTTTTTAAGCAAGATTCAATTCGAGTTAAGAAGTGAGATTATATGCATTAAGTTACTAACATCACTCATCTACATTATACGTTGAAGGTTGATAATTCCCCTTTCTGAAAGCCCATTGCTGAAGCTATGAAGTTAGGTTGGGTAAGGTTAGTTTAGATTGCTCAGATTGTCAATTTTAGATTGACATAATTAATATATGTACTAGCAGCGAAAGTGCAGATATTGTATTGCACATCTTATTTTGCTGTACAGATCCAGAAACCAATATAGCCTATAAATCTATCATGTTTTACTTACAATACGTCAATCATTTATATTTTTCGTTTAGGTATTTGGTAACAAATAAAGTTATATAAAGTGTTTGCTATTTTTTGCAATATTTAAAATCTGCCAGGGAAATTTGATTTTACCACTGCTTGTGTTGAATTGGTTTCCATTAGGGCATTATACGTATGAGTATTTTGGAACTTTTTGATGTATTTAATGTTTCTAAATAAGTTTGAAGTTAATTATTTGTAAAACGTTTTCGTTTCAGGCTTAAAATATTGGTCGAGATAGCTGGTGTCCAGCATGTAAATAACTGCAGCTACCAAGTTAGAGGCATTTCCAGAAAAATAAATGTCCGTGGTTTATTTTATCTTTTAGGACTCCACCTTTGATTAACCAGCCCAATCCTCAACAGCATAGCTTTCTTTATCCTCTGTCTTACTTGTACCAAGTGACTCAACTGCCCCATATTTGGCGTGCGCAGATATGCCTTGGTGCGTTAAAGAGTTGCAGAACTTAACGGGGCTACTTCGATTAAAAACCCGCCAGTAGAGAACAGGGTGAGAGTGACCTTTGTTTTACCACTCACGGGTCGCTCACAGTCTCCACTGATAGTAAGATTAGTAAAGCGTCACTCCACTGGTAGGTTTTAACTTGAAATAACCCCGTCAAGTCTTTATACACATCAAGGGGTATCTGCTCACGTTAAATATGGGTCAGTTGGACCACTTGTATTATATTTACACAGGGCTGTGTTAGTGTAACTTGTATATTATGACTCTCTGAGCATGTGGTAGCGTGTATGTGTAATATTTTATATCCTGCTGTGTTCTTGTAATTATGTTTAAATAGGGAGCACATTCACGCTTGCAAGCTCATTGTTTTCATCATTCAGGAAGAAGCGCAGTTTCTTATTTTTATTTTCATGCATAACGGATAAATACATACATTAAGTTGGGCTTACAAAATACATCAATGTTGTTCATACAGTGGTGTTGGCGCCCTCTACCTCCAATGAAATTATGCATTACATAATTATTTGTTGAGCACGCCACCTTGTGTTTGAGCATGTTGTTGTAGAAATCTACCATATATTACTTATTCTGCTATCTGTTAATCAATGTTGTATCCAGTCTGCGCTGTTAACACTATTGTGTTTTGTACGCACAATTATTTTGTTTTATTTTTCCCCGCCTCTCATTTCAGACAAAATTACTGAACTTAATCTGCTGCTTTCTCAATTCCACAATAGCTGCAGAACTTCCTGGTTATATTTGTGCATGCTCTCAGTGCATTTTTGCTCTGAATAGTTTAATATCTTTAAGACAACTACTGGCCCAAAGTATACTTTAAGTGCTTGTGAATAAAGTAAAAACGATTTTTTTCATGGAAGTATTAAGATAAACGCTAAACAAAGCTTTCTCTTCTTAGGGAATATGGTATTCTACAAGAAATAGGCGCAACAAAATAACACACATATAGACGTATATATTTAAAGGAAAGCCAAAGATACAAATTATCAATAACGTGTACTTCCTGTTATATGAGTTTATTATAGGTAGAACTTAACATTACATTTCCCTGTGAGAATAAGGTTGTGTTTAAAATCAGTCTTTTAAAATGTAAAATAAATGTACTCTGTGTTACGGTGTTTTATGATTTCTTTATAACCGCAATTCATAATTATATTAAACAGGGAAACTTTGAAAAATTATTGCACTTATTTAGGCACGTAGCATGCTATAATAAATGCAAGGGCTCGCATTTATGTTGTTGTTTAATATAAACATGAATTTACTAGAAAAAAAATACAAGTAGCCTAGTTGAATAGGCGGGGAAGAAAATTGCCGCATTTATCGACAGATAGGGGCATGAGCCTTCAAACTTCACCAATTTGAGGGTCATAGCTGTATTGTCCATACGTGTGTAGTATCTGATTGGCCTAGTGGCGCTCAGTGCCTTACGTTATTTTTTCAACTATGATGTAAGTCTATATCTAAGGTGGAAGTGTGTGTGTGTGCATATGTGTGGAATTTAAACGCACTGGCAAGATTGTAGCTGTCTATGATAAACAAACAGTTTGAGATAGAGAATTTATGGCCCATGGGTTTTAAATTCCTTGCGACAGCATAAAATGTATCAAGGGTTAGCACACCACTAGTCAAAACACCAATGAACTGTGTCGTGCGCACCCGGATTTCGGAGAGCAAGATTTAGCGTTATGGTTAGCGTGTGGGCATCGAGTTAGACGTTGATAGAGCCGCAGGTATCTTTATTTTTAGGTCGTCTCCTTTCTTGCATTTTTTGATGAGCCGTTCATATTTTGCTGAGTTACGCAATACACTGACAATAAAATAAATGTAATGTACGATTAGCAGCGGAGAAGTTTCAACAACAATTATTTTGTATTTCACACTTGTAAGGATACACTCCTCCATAACCTTGGAAGGAGTTTTTAAAATACTGTGTATTATATTCGTATTTTAGCGTGTTATGTACATACACATTATACTAGACACAGTTCACATTTTACGAAACAATATTATCATTGTGTTAAATGAAAAAAAGGAACAACTGTCTCTGTAGTAAAACAAGTACCTACATAAAACTAATTAAGAACTATGTGCTAGTCAGGAAAGTGCACTCTACCTTCTCATCTCTGCACGAAAGGCAAACAGAAGGAGCATTCGAGAAATAATACAGTATCCGAAGCACAAAATACAACAGGTCACCACAGCAAGTGCTCTATGTGACGACCTGAACATTCCTTCAGAGATTGTATCTACAAACGTCATGTCCTGTCAAAAATTCCAAGTGTGTGGTGAACCTCACTACAATCAGCTGAAGAACGTGTCAGTAATTGATCATCTGATTCAGCGAGCTTCAGGATACGCAATGGTACCTCGTGGTTGCAAAAACATGGTGACCTCAAAAGTTTGCGGCTTAGATTATTATCTTAGGATGTTTGTGTGATCTCAGTTTCGGTTAAATAATTTATTTCCTTACCGATAATGTGCATAATTTTACACAATGAACACGAAGTTTAGCAATTCATGTTTCTCACATTAGCCATAAGTGGGCATTAGACAGATTTCGATAAGCATAATCTCGCAGGACCACAGCAGCTCAAGTGGTTAAAACGGCGGATGTCTACATACGATAAAATTAGAGTACTCTGTTCGTATCCTAGCAATGCCCGAGTCTTTCATATTCCACCACTAAAATCATTGCTCAATTATTATGTTTCAAAGCTCACATTACATAAATGTTTCCAACAAAACTGAATGTTTTATTGCATTAGTCTACGCAGTTGCCTTGTCAAACAATTACTGCATTGCGCTACTTAGATACAATTTAGTCTTTTGAAAGTGTATGTACTGGAGGGTTTATCTTTCTGGCTTCATAAATGTAAACTGAGTGTATTATTGCTACTCAAATTGTATACCTCTATGAGAAAAAAAAATTAAAAAAAAAACTATGAAACTTCAAAGAGCGGTGCGATCTTTGCACCTTGAGATTCAGAGACCAGAGTTATAACAGTCATCCATCCGTTTGTTATAACAAAGAGATCTAATTGCAACTGATCTGACATCTACCGAACTGTTATCAGTGTCGTGCACACTTTCAAAGAACAGGCAATTTTGTCGAAGTTCCAAATCCAATAATTTTAAATGCTGCATTGATTGTCCATCAATACTGTATTCTAGGACTACTGACATACAATAAAACATTCTGCCTAAAATAAGGCACAGACGTCCTCATTACTTTAATATACCACCAATGATGTGCGATCTAGAAAACATGCCATAACTTTGACATTTGGCAAAGGAACAATAGGCTACATATCTCAAGCTGTTTATCCAGGAACTCTCTACAATCCCGCCATTTGTGCGGTTCAAGTCTGGTGCATCCTGTATATGCATCATACATCTTCTACAGTAGAGGCAGCTTCTCTTCTTCCTTATAACAGATGTCACAACTCTCCCACTTTGACATCAAATAGCTCATACAGTTTCCGCAACTTCTTCTGCAGCTTTGCAATAGGTTTGCATCCCTTTCCCTGTGACATCGAGTGTCTTCTACAGTATCAACAACTTTTCATGTAGCATCACAGTAGGTGCCACATCTCTCTCCGTGAGACAATGAGTATCTCCTACAGCATCAGCAAAACTGTAGACTTGCAGTATGTGATACATCTCCCTAGGTGGGACAAATAGCCTACAGTAACGGTAATTTCTCCCTTAGCCCTGCAATAGGTGTCACATCTCTCACTATGGCACATCAGTTATCTCCTATAGTATCGGCAACTTCTTCTACAACATTGCTACAGTTGGCACATCTCTCTGCATGAGACATCAAGGATCTCCTAAGGTATCGGCAACTTCTTCTACAACATTGCTACAGTTGACACATCTCTCTCCATGAGACATCAAGGATCTCCTAAGGTATCGGCAACTCCTTCTACAACATTGCTGTAGTTGGCACATCTCTCTCCATGAGATATCAAGGATCTCCTAAGGTATCGGCAACTTCTTCTACAACATTGCTGTAGTTGGCACATCTCTCTCCATGAGATATCAAGGATCTCCTAAGGTATCGCCAGCTTCTTCTACAACATTGCTATAGTTGGCACATCTCTCTCCATGAGACATCAAGGATCTCCTAAGGTATCGGCAACTTCTTGTACAACATTGCTATAGTTGTCACATCTCTCTCCATGAGATATCAAGGATCTCCTAAGGTATCGGCAACTCCATCTACAACATTGCTATAGTTGGCACATCTCTCTCCATGAGACATCAAGGATCTCCTACGGTATCGGCAACTTCTTGTACAACATTGCTGTAGTTGTCACATCTCTCTCCATGAGATCTCAAGGATCTCCTAAGGTATCGGCAACTTCTTGTACAACATTGCTATAGTTGGCACATCTCTCTCCATGAGATATCAAGGATCTCCTAAGGTATCGGCAACTCCATCTACAACATTGCTGTAGTTGGCACATCTCTCTCCATGGGATATCAAGGATCTCCTAAGGTATCGGCAACTCCATCTACAACATTGCTACAGTTGGCACATCTCTCACCATGAGATATCAAGGATCTCCTAAGGTATCGGCAACTCCATCTACAACATTGCTACAGTTGGCACATCTCTCTCCATGAGACATCAAGGATCTCCTAAGGTATCGGCAACTTCTTGTACAACATTGCTATAGTTGTCACATCTCTCTCCATGAGACATCAAGGATCTCCAAAGGTATCGGCAACTCCATCTACAACATTGCTATAGTTGGCACATCTCTCTCCATGAGACATCAAGGATCTCCTAAGGTATCGACAACTCCATCTACAACATTGCTACAGTTGGCACATCTCTCTCCATGAGATATCAAGGATCTCCTAAGGTATCGGCAACTCCATCTACAACATTGCTACAGTTGGCACATCTCTCTCCATGAGACATCAAGGATCTCCTAAGGTATCGGCAACTTCTTGTACAACATTGCTATAGTTGTCACATCTCTCTCCATGAGACATCAAGGATCTCCAAAGGTATCGGCAACTCCATCTACAACATTGCTATAGTTGGCACATCTCTCTCCATGAGACATCAAGGATCTCCTAAGGTATCGGCAACTTCTTCTACAACATTGCTATATGTGTCACATCTCTCTCCATGAGACATCAAGGATCTCCTAAGGTATCGGCAACTTCTTCTACAACATTGCTATAATTGGCACATCTCTCTCCATGAGATATCAAGGATCTCCTAAGGTATCGGCAACTCCATCTACAACATTGCTATATTTGGCACATCTCTCTCCATGAGATATCAAGGATCTCCTAAGGTATCGTCAACTCCATCTACAACATTGCTATAGTTGGCACATCTCTCTCCATGAGACATCAACGATCTCCTAAGGTATCGGCAACTTCTTCTACAACATTGCTATAGTTGGCACATCTCTCTCCATGAGATTTCAAGGATCTCCTAAGGTATCGGCAACTCCTTCTACAACATTGCTATAGTTGTCACATCTCTCTCCATGAGACATCAAGGATCTCCTAAGGTATCGGCAACTTCTTCTACAACATTGCTGTAGTTGGCACATCTCTCTCCATGAGACATCAAGGATCTCCTAAGGTATCGGCAACTCCATCTACAACATTGCTGTAGTTGGCACATCTCTCTCCATGAGATATCAAGGATCTCCTAAGGTATCGGCAACTCCATCTACAACATTGCTACAGTTGGCACATCTCTCTCCATGAGACATCAAGGATCTCCTAAGGTATCGGCAACTTCTTCTGCAACATTGCTATACTTGTCACATCTCTCTCCATGAGATATCAAGGATCTCCTAAGGTATCGGCAACTCCATCTACAACATTGCTGTAGTTGGCACATCTCTCTCCATGGGATATCAAGGATCTCCTAAGGTATCGGCAACTTCTTCTACAACATTGCTGTAGTTGGCACATCTCTCTCCATGAGATATCAAGGATCTCCTAAGGTATTGGCAACTTCTTCTACAACATTGCTATAGTTGGCACATCTCTCTCCATGAGATATCAAGGATCTCCTAAGGTATCGGCAACTTCTTCTACAACATTGCTGTAGTTGGCACATCTCTCTCCATGAGATATCAAGGATCTCCTAAGGTATCGGCAACTTCTTCTACAACATTGCTATAGTTGTCACATCTCTCTCCATGAGTCATCAAGGATCTCCTAAGGTATCGGCAACTCCATCTACAACATTGCTATAGTTGTCACATCTCTCTCCATGAGACATCAAGGATCTCCTAAGGTATCGGCAACTCCATCTACAACATTGCTATAGTTGGCACATCTCTCTCCATGAGACATCAAGGATCTCCTAAGGTATCGGAAACTTCTTGTACAACATTGCTGTAGTTGTCACATCTCTCTACATGAGATATCAAGGATCTCCTAAGGTATCGGCAACTTCTACAACATTGCTATACTTGGCACATCTCCCTCCATGAGATATCAAGGATCTCCTAAGGTATCGGCAGCTCCATCTACAACATTGCTACAGTTGGCACATCTCTCTCCATGAGATATCAAGGATCTCCTAAGGTATCGGCAACTTCTTCTACAACATTGCTATAGTTGGCACATCTCTCTCTATGAGACATCAAGGATCTCCTAAGGTATCGGCAACTTCTTCTACAACATTGCTATAGGTGTCACATCTCTCTCCATGAGACATCAAGGATCTCCTAAGGTATCGGCAACTCCTTCTACAACATTGCTACAGTTGTCACATCTCTCTCCATGAGACATCAAGGATCTCCTAAGGTATCGGCAACTTCTTCTACAACATTGCTATATGTGTCACATCTCTCTCCATGAGATATCAAGGATCTCCTAAGGTATCGGCAACTTCTTGTACAACATTGCTATAGTTGTCACATCTCTCTCCATGAGATATCAAGGATCTCCTAAGGTATCGGCAACTCCATCCACAACATTGCTACAGTTGGCACATCTCTCTCCATGAGATATCAAGGATCTCCTAAGGTATCGGCAACTTCTTCTACAACATTGCTACAGTTGACACATCTCTCTCCAAGAGATATCAAGGATCTCCTAAGGTATCGGCAACTTCTTCTGCAACATTGCTATACTTGTCACATCTCTCTCCATGAGATATCAAGGATCTCCTAAGGTATCGGCAACTCCATCTACAACATTGCTATAGTTGGCACATCTCTCTCCATGAGACATCAAGGATCTCCTACGGTATCGGCAACTTCTTGTACAACATTGCTGTAGTTGTCACATCTCTCTCCATGAGATCTCAAGGATCTCCTAAGGTATCGGCAACTTCTTGTACAACATTGCTATAGTTGGCACATCTCTCTCCATGAGATATCAAGGATCTCCTAAGGTATCGGCAACTCCATCTACAACATTGCTGTAGTTGGCACATCTCTCTCCATGGGATATCAAGGATCTCCTAAGGTATCGGCAACTCCATCTACAACATTGCTACAGTTGGCACATCTCTCACCATGAGATATCAAGGATCTCCTAAGGTATCGGCAACTCCATCTACAACATTGCTATAGTTGGCACATCTCTCTCCATGAGACATCAAGGATCTCCTACGGTATCGGCAACTTCTTGTACAACATTGCTGTAGTTGTCACATCTCTCTCCATGAGATCTCAAGGATCTCCTAAGGTATCGGCAACTTCTTGTACAACATTGCTATAGTTGGCACATCTCTCTCCATGAGATATCAAGGATCTCCTAAGGTATCGGCAACTCCATCTACAACATTGCTGTAGTTGGCACATCTCTCTCCATGGGATATCAAGGATCTCCTAAGGTATCGGCAACTCCATCTACAACATTGCTACAGTTGGCACATCTCTCACCATGAGATATCAAGGATCTCCTAAGGTATCGGCAACTCCATCTACAACATTGCTACAGTTGGCACATCTCTCTCCATGAGACATCAAGGATCTCCTAAGGTATCGGCAACTTCTTGTACAACATTGCTATAGTTGTCACATCTCTCTCCATGAGACATCAAGGATCTCCAAAGGTATCGGCAACTCCATCTACAACATTGCTATAGTTGGCACATCTCTCTCCATGAGACATCAAGGATCTCCTAAGGTATCGACAACTCCATCTACAACATTGCTACAGTTGGCACATCTCTCTCCATGAGATATCAAGGATCTCCTAAGGTATCGGCAACTCCATCTATAACATTGCTACAGTTGGCACATCTCTCTCCATGAGACATCAAGGATCTCCTAAGGTATCGGCAACTTCTTGTACAACATTGCTATAGTTGTCACATCTCTCTCCATGAGACATCAAGGATCTCCAAAGGTATCGGCAACTCCATCTACAACATTGCTATAGTTGGCACATCTCTCTCCATGAGACATCAAGGATCTCCTAAGGTATCGGCAACTTCTTCTACAACATTGCTATATGTGTCACATCTCTCTCCATGAGACATCAAGGATCTCCTAAGGTATCGGCAACTTCTTCTACAACATTGCTATAATTGGCACATCTCTCTCCATGAGATATCAAGGATCTCCTAAGGTATCGGCAACTCCATCTACAACATTGCTATATTTGGCACATCTCTCTCCATGAGATATCAAGGATCTCCTAAGGTATCGTCAACTCCATCTACAACATTGCTATAGTTGGCACATCTCTCTCCATGAGACATCAACGATCTCCTAAGGTATCGGCAACTCCATCTACAACATTGCTGTAGTTGTCACATCTCTCTCCATGAGACATCAAGGATCTCCTAAGGTATCGGCAAATCCTTCTACAACATTGCTACAGTTGACACATCTCTCTCCATGAGATATCAAGGATCTCCTAAGGTATCGGCAACTTCTTCTACAACATTGCTATATGTGTCACATCTCTCTCCATGAGACATCAAGGATCTCCTAAGGTATCGGCAACTTCTTGTACAACATTGCTGTAGTTGTCACATCTCTCTCCATGAGATCTCAAGGATCTTCTAAGGTATCGGCAACTTCTTGTACAACATTGCTATAGTTGGCACATCTCTCTCCATGAGATATCAAGGATCTCCTAAGGTATCGGCAACTCCATCTACAACATTGCTGTAGTTGGCACATCTCTCTCCATGGGATATCAAGGATCTCCTAAGGTATCGACAACTCCATCTACAACATTGCTACAGTTGGCACATCTCTCTCCATGAGATATCAAGGATCTCCTAAGGTATCGGCAACTCCATCTACAACATTGCTACAGTTGGCACATCTCTCTCCATGAGACATCAAGGATCTCCTAAGGTATCGGCAACTTCTTGTACAACATTGCTATAGTTGTCACATCTCTCTCCATGAGACATCAAGGATCTCCAAAGGTATCGGCAACTCCATCTACAACATTGCTATAGTTGGCACATCTCTCTCCATGAGACATCAAGGATCTCCTAAGGTATCGGCAACTTCTTCTACAACATTGCTATATGTGTCACATCTCTCTCCATGAGACATCAAGGATCTCCTAAGGTATCGGCAACTTCTTCTACAACATTGCTATAATTGGCACATCTCTCTCCATGAGATATCAAGGATCTCCTAAGGTATCGGCAACTCCATCTACAACATTGCTATATTTGGCACATCTCTCTCCATGAGATATCAAGGATCTCCTAAGGTATCGTCAACTCCATCTACAACATTGCTATAGTTGGCACATCTCTCTCCATGAGACATCAACGATCTCCTAAGGTATCGGCAACTCCATCTACAACATTGCTGTAGTTGTCACATCTCTCTCCATGAGACATCAAGGATCTCCTAAGGTATCGGCAAATCCTTCTACAACATTGCTACAGTTGACACATCTCTCTCCATGAGATATCAAGGATCTCCTAAGGTATCGGCAACTTCTTCTACAACATTGCTATATGTGTCACATCTCTCTCCATGAGACATGAAGGATCTCCTAAGGTATCGGCAACTCCATCTACAACATTGCTATAGTTGGCACATCTCTCTCCATGAGATATCAAGGATCTCCTAAGGTATCGGCAACTTCTTCTGCAACATTGCTATAGTTGACACATCTCTCTCCATGGGAATGAAGTCAAGCGTTTTATGTTGTCCTAAAAGTGGCCGTTTTAGTCATAAAGTACCTAACTTGTGACGTTTAATGGTACCGATTTAATTAACTCTTTCAATTAGTTACAGTATATAAATTATTTGATATTATATGCAATATTTAAACTATTTATTATGAGTGTATTTTTGTGTGTGAATTTGGCGGTTCATAATAGTTTTTTATTTATTTATTTATTTATGTTAGGCTGTATACAGGTGAATATGGCCGCTGTTCAATTCTACCGGTCATACTTATATTTTATAACAGTTTCTTAATTTTAGTTTGTTACATCATTTTTTACTGCATTTACTGTCCATTCCCATTTATTTGTCACTTTATATAAGAATTGTCCAATCTTCCAACTGTATTGGATGTATGATTGCTTTCCTCCACTTTTACGGTATATAGCCCTTCACTTTAATTGTATTAAATAAGTCTACTAGAACCTTAAAGGTATTTATTTCGGTGCACCATTCCTTAAGGAACTCTGTCGGGATATCATCTATTCCAATTGGTTATTTTTCTTCATTAATTTCACCTGTTAAATTGCTTTTCCACGTTTTATTATATCATCCAGTATATCTACATAGTTATTACATATTTCCCAATTTCCTGTCTCAATATTGCTCTTTTTTTCCCCATACAATTCTTTAAAATATTCCATCTATTCTCCTGGTTGTATACCGGGTCATAATACTTAATGGGATTTTTCTGGAGTGAGTTATATGACAATTATAGAGATTACTTCTGAAACATTTAGTAATATCGAGTTATAAGATACTTGTTGTTGATTTCATAAATGGTTAGTTTCTAAAAATTAAAGTTACTATGAGTAAGTTCATCATACTTATGCTAACCTAACAGTTCCTTAACAGAAAACAGAAAGGGATGGTATGTATGCTTTCAATGCTGTTTTATTTCTCTTCATCTGTAGGTGTCGCAAAATGTCTAAGCAGATAGCGCATTTGGCTGCAGATGCAGTGTGTTTGTATGCCGATCCCGTTATGATTCAGAGACTGAAT
The DNA here is from genome assembly GCA_030762935.1 of Hymenopus coronatus. Classification (NCBI taxonomy): domain Eukaryota; kingdom Metazoa; phylum Arthropoda; class Insecta; order Mantodea; family Hymenopodidae; genus Hymenopus; species Hymenopus coronatus. The sequence goes on from CM060889.1 coordinate 24,000,103, forward strand.
GAACATCTACACTTGCGTTGCCAAAAGATGAAATCTTGGCTTCGAAATAGCCCATCAGATTTTCAAAATCAAAAATGCGGTTGTATACATTAAAAGCTGATGTGCTCCATTCACATGTCTTTGTCGCCCTCCGTGGTGTAGTGGTTACAATGCTAACTTCATATACCCAAGGTCGCGGGATCAAACCCTGCGGAGGACGATGGATTTGTTCGGGTGTAAAAATCCTTAGCATGGCTTCCTTCGGAAGAGAAGTAAAGCGTTGGTCCCGTGTCGTAGATTTACGGCACGTAAAAGAACTTCAAGTCTGATAGAGAGGCCTCTGAGCAAAATTAAGTGGTATTTCATGCCCAATTTAGAATGGGACGCTGAGAACCACAGTGGTTAAATAGCGTCCATAAATAACACGTCATTTCATTTCACATGACTTTCTCTACGTCTCTCTAACAAATTATTGTTAACAAGCTTATTCTTCTATCTATTTAATGCTAAAACATTAGCAGAAACGGTCTTGTTATTTAGTTCCTTTATAAGTAGAAGGAAAATAAAGGAATACACTAGGCTAAACCGACAGTCAAATGTTTTAAAATGTGGTTGCTATGGGATTGAAATTAATTTCTTGCGTGGTCAAACGTTGACAAGTTTCCGTATGAGAAAAGTTTTAACTATTTTAAAATTGAATTAAATAACAAGGAATATCTCGAAAAGATCAACTCCATGAAAAAATGTATGTGACATAAATTATGTGTTTTATAGGGATCTATATTTTTTGTGTGTAAGTTCTTGTCTACCTCTTACGGTTTACCAGTTAGGCAAAATTCAATAAAAAAACATGCAGAATAAAGAGGTCTGTAGCGGCTATTCCAAGAAAATTCAAGATATAAATTTTATTTGGCATATAAATATCTTAAATATAAGAGATTTTAATCAAAATCGTTAGAGCTATTTTTGAGAAAATCAAAGTTTTCGAAACTTTTTCCATGTAAAAGGTAGTTTCGCGTGGAACTTTCTTGAAAATATTCGTGTCGCATTCTTGGAATATACCAAACTTAAATACAAAGTTTGGTATTTAACGGTCTTTTCGTTTTTGAGCTAAGCTGTCAACACACACTGACCTTTTTCTAAAAATTGTTTTTTATTCAGGGGAACCCAAAACATACATTTCCAGTGAAATCTCGGTATGGATTTTTGGGTGTATTACAATACCTTCTCTTTACACTATGTACATGGTACATGTAGAGAAATAAAAAAGTTCCAGGAAATGTTTATCTTAGACATCACAGGATTATGGTTAAAGGTGAAATGAAACCGTTTCTTTTGTAATCGGAAAACTACATTCAATAATTAATGCCAGACCATAATGGATGATGACACAGACACACACACACACGCACACACACAAATTTATAAATAGAAGAAATCTGATGTGTTCCATTCACGTGCCTTTCTGTACATCTCTGTCGGAAATTACTGCTTAAAATATATTCTTCTATCTACTTCATGCTAATCCAGATAAATATTAGTAGAGCTGGTCTTATTACTTTATTTTTGTAAGTTGAAAGGAAATAGGGCAATATATTAGGCTTAAGTGATAGTCAAATCTTTTATAAAGCTAATTGCTAAGTGATTAAAATTTGTTTCTTTGCATGGCCAGCAGATGACAAATTCCACAAGTTTTTGTGTATTTCTTACAGTTTACCAGTTATGCAAAAGGCATCCAGAATGAAAAGGTCTTTATAGGCTATTCTCAGAAAATTCAAGATATAAATTTTATTTCCCATGTAAATACTTTTAATGTACGGCATTATAATCAAAATCGTTAGAACCATTTTTGAGAATTTTTTCCCCTGTATTAGTAGTTTGGGAAGGGGAGATTGTCTTCAAAATATTTGTGTCCCATCCTTGGAAGATACTAGTTTGCTATTCTATCGACTTTGTACTTCCCCAACACGTACTATGTACATAGTGTATAGAGAAGGTATTGCATTCCACCCAAAAATTCGATACCGAGATTTTACTGGAAATACATGTTTTGGTTCCCCCTGAATCCAAGAAAAGCATTTTTGAAAAAAGGTCCGTGAGTGTGCGTGTGTGTGTACCTATGTGTGTGTCTGTGGACAGCATAGCTCAAAAACGAAAAGACATTGTACATATTGGGCTAGAGAAAGTAATAATATTGCATTGATTTTTGTCAAGTGTGTGATTTATTACTCTATAGAATTGAAGTGAAATAAAATAACGTAGAGTGTATGTATATTGATTTTGTCTTTCACTACTAGATGCTGCAACTGCCATTCAACCTGTTTTCCTTAACATATGAATATCTGCTTGTCCACTGATAGATCCCTGTCGGCCCAGAGGAAAATCTATAATAATGCGATAATTAAACAATTTAAAAAAAAATACTTAACATGTTTATTTTTCATTTAACACCATTTATGATTATAATTTATTGTATTTATAATCAGGGTGAATCTAAAATTACACTCACCAAACTAAATCAAAAAGTCTCCAGGAAGGCCGTGTCCAAGGAAAAGACACAACGGAGCAAGTAAGAACATGACATGTCGAAAAAATACCACGTGATTAAAGAAAAAAAATGGCGTGTTACTTATGGACGCTCTTTAACTGCTTTGGTTCTCAGCGTCCCATTCTATATTGGGCATGAAAGATCGCTTAATTTTGCTCAGAGGCCTCTCTATCAGGCTTGAGGTTCTTTTACGTGCTACGACACGGGACCCACGGCTTTACTTCCCTTCCGAAGGAAGCCATGCTAAGGATTTTTACGCCCGAAAAAATCCATCGTCCTCCGCCGGGTTTGAACCCGCGACCTTGGGTATGTGAAGTCAGCATGGTAACCATTACACCACGGAGGGCGACACGTGATTAAAGGGGAGAGATTATTTCAACAGTGCTTATGTGCTGGATTTGTTCTGAATGAATTAAGCAAAGAAGCAGAGATGCCTGAAATGTGTGTTGTCATGGACTGCAACGTTTTCGAATTCCAAAAAATCAGTTTCTACTGAAATCAGAGGAATAGTGCGATAGTAATATACAATTGGACTCCATCTGACAGTTTAGTGGTATACATTATTTTTCAGGAGTGATATATTCTTTCTAGAAAAACACAGGTACAAAGAGGGTGCTATCACAGATATCCTCAAGATCACAGTGTGTGTTATTAGAAGACGGGATCCCGAAAATAGCCCCGTTGAATTCTGCAACTATTTTAACGCACCAAGGGATATCTGCATACATCAAACACGGTTGGTGAGGGTGAATTGGTTTGGTTGGTGTGAGGTGAATTAAGAAAAATAAAACAAAGGCCCTTCAAATTAAAAAAAAATTGCCCAAAATTCAATTTCTTAAAGAAAAAAAAAACTAAAAAAAACTTGGGTTCTATAAACAATACTTTTAATATATTTTTCATACTCACGGATTCCACTTTGGTCCACCTGATATAAACAAATGAAAGTGGAAATTATAATTTACTGTAACTCAAGTAATGGAAGCGCAAAAGACACTATTAGTTAAGAGTTCTTAGCTTAAAATCGGCAAGGTATGGACTATTAGATTTTCCTGTGAAAGAATAGGTCAGAGAACTGAAACTGTTAACCAAGAAAGTGGATAAACAATACATTTTGAAAGGTATTAAATGTTAATTATACCGTAACATTGTGTTTCACGAATCAGAAGTTTTTTCATTTGTGGCTATGCTAAGTTATAGGTCAAAGTGTAAAGCTTGTGTCAATATATTCTGTAATAATAATAACGGCTGGATAGCTATTTCTAGTCAACAAACCGAGGTGGGTTAACAGTGCTTCAAATATTATGTTACTCATAGATAATCATACTGTTGGAATTGTTAAAACAATGATATATTGTAAATATGAACCCAATACTTGAATTCTAACAATTAAAACTTGTAATTAATTTATGTAAAAAAATTTGATGTGTTCCATTCACATGACTTTCTCTACTTCTGTGTAACAAATTACTGTTAGTAAGCTTATTATTCTGTTTACTTCAAGCTAATCGAGAAAAAATTAACACAAATAGGCTTATTACTTACTTCCTTGTAAGTAGAATCGAAATATGGGAAGTCAAAAGCTGGTTACTATGAACTTAAGTTCCTTTGTTTGTGTGGACACGAGTTGACAATTTCCTGTATCAGAAAAGTACAAGCTTTTCAAAGCCGAAACCAAAAACAAGGAATGTCTCAAAAACGATCAACTCCTCGCAAAAAATTTATATAACATAAATTGTGTGCTTTAATGTGCTCTAAATTTTTTGTGTGGTAAGTTTTTGTCCATTTCTTACGGTTTAGCAGTTATGCAAAATTCCTCCAGAATAAAGTACTCTTCAGAGGCTATTCCCAGAAAATTCAAGATATACATATTGTTTGTCAGGTAAATATCTTTAATATACGATATTTTAATCAAAATCGTTAGAGCCATTTTTGAGGAAATGAAATGAAAAACGTTCCATGTAAAGGGTAGTTGGGAGTGGAGGGATTTTCTTGAAAATCTTCATGTCACATCCTTGGAAGATATCAAACTTAAATACCAAGTTTGGTATTTAACGGTCTTTTCGTTTTTGAGTTCTGCTGTCCACAGACACACACACGCACTCACATGGACCTTTTTCCAAATGTTTTTGGGGGGGGGGGGGTTCAGGGGGACCTAAAACATGTGTTTCTGGTAAATTTCGGTATCGAATTTTTGGGTGCAATACAATATCTTCTCTATACACTATGTACATAGCATAAGTAGAGAAAATAAAAAGGAAATTTAATTCTATGAAGCACACTATATGAAGTGAAAGTTGCAGTCTCGATTCTGAATACTACAAAGTTCTGCCCAACATTATTTCTATGTTTATTAACATTTTTTGAAATGATTACAGTAAGATTAGGAATGAAATATTAAGATGAATTATATAAAAACAAGTCAATATGAGTCTATGAAGCAACTTTGAATTCAGTGAAGTTGCAGTTCTGAATATTACAAAATTCTGCCCAATATTATCTCTATGTTTATTAAAATTCTTTCAAATGATTACAGCAAGATTATGAATGAAAGATTAAGATGAATTAGATACCAATAAAAGAAATCGGGATATTCAATTATGATACTCAATACTTGCTAAAACATAAACTCCTCATGTAAATTATTTTAATAAAGTGAAGATTAAAAAAGTAATGCCTAACTTGATAGACTAAGTATTTTCTAACTATATCTTGTTCAAGAAGAAAAGAAAAACAGAAGGCCGGATTTCGTTTAAAGACAATGAAAAGAAGTTTTCCTTACAAATTCACTCAATGAACTGTTTTGTCAAAGCAGCAGATGAGCTATAATCAATCAGCGTTGCAGGTTTACCTAAATCCTCCCATACCTTGATTGTGATAAAGAAGTTTGGCATGTTTGCATTTTTCCACAGAAAGCATTGAACACTTAAAATTTGGAAGTCAGTAACCCAAGTCGCTTTCAACTTAAAGAAAAACTAGCTTTGGTTACTTTGTATTTAAATTAGTACCAAAATAATAAATTATCTAAAGATTTAAAAAACTGTCATAGCCATATTTTCAAATTTCCACCGTTTGGACGAAACGTTGGTCCATTTACTTCAAATTTACAGCTTAAGTTACCAATTTTTAAATACTAACCACCATAAAATAGTGTGGCAACTTGCCGGTATGACATTCAGTCCTCCAACTGATTCGTGATTGGAGGCTTGAATATCATACCGCCATGTTGTCACAATAGCTTAGTAGTTAGAGCAGCCGCATGGAATGCGGGTGAACCGTATTCGAATTCCGGCAGAGACATTGAATCTTTCAGCAGGTTCTAACAGCAATATATTGGCGTGTTTCGAGTAAAATCATGAACAACACCTATATGCCAGCTTGCATTTAGTTATTAGTGATTTTAGCTAATACATAACCAACGTTTGCTCATCACAGGAAAGGGCATTTTCATACTGATAATAGACTGCGGGTTGTACGAGTATAAACCTATTTATGACATAGAGTACTAACATAATTGGCTATTTATGACACTTTTGAACAGTCCTTGTAGGAAAATATATTAGCGGTTACTTAAACAAACTGGCTGTCATGAGTTAGTTATATGAGATTATTCTATTATGTTTCGACCGTCTAGTGTCTGCTATATCTCTCAAATCAGTGGCTGGGCTTGGGACTTGACCTCCGCACTGAAGCCCTCCATGTGCTACTTCTTATTGTGGGGCAGACCATTTGCTGCCACACTCATATACACTTCCATTTACGATAAGTGAAAAGAATAAATATGCTGCATATTTACCGCTCAACATTATACCAAATATTATTATTGTTAATCATATACTTTATTAAAACATTTATCGTAAGTTAACGTTTCATTGACATTTATATCTTTATTACTATACATAAATTAGGCAAATAATGTGTATCAACTAATCAAGGATTGATGAATGAAGTCCCTTTGAAGAGAAAAAATCTTATGTGCTTCATTCACATGACTTTCTCTATATCTCTGCAACAAATTATTGTTAAAAAGTTTATGCTTCTATTTACTTCATGCCAATCGAGAAAAAAAAATGTCAGAAATAGTCTTATTACATGCTTTCTTTTAAGTAGAAGCGAAATAAGGGAGTACCATAGGTTAAAGTGATAGTCAAAGGCTAGTTTCTATGTGATGGAAGTTCCTTTATTTGCATGGACAGGAGTTGACAAATTCCTGTATGAGAAAATATAAGTTTTTGAAAGGTGAGATAAAAAACAATAAATAACTAAAAACGATTAACTCCACGAAAAAAATGTATATAACTTAAATTGTGTATTTTAATGTGCTCTACATTTCCTGTGCAGTAATCTTTTGTATATCTCTTACCATTTAGCAGCTAAGCAAAATTCGGCCAGAATAAAGAGGTCTTCAGAGACTATTCCCAGAAAGTTCAAGATATACATTTTATTTGGTATGTACGTAATATACGGGATTTTGATTAAAATCGTTAGAGCCATTTTTTATAAAATCAAAATTTCCGAAAAAAGTTCCATATAAAGGGTAGTTTGGGTGGGGGGATTTTCTTGAAAATCTTCGTGTCGCATCCTTGGAAGATACCAAATTTAAATACCAAGTTTGGTTTATAACGGTATTTTCGTTTTTGAGCTATGCTGCCCACAGACACACAGATAGACACACATACACACAGACAGACAGACACACACACACGGACATGTTTCTAAAAATGCTTTTTTTGGATTCAGGGGGTCTCAAAACATATATTTCCGGTGAAATATCGGTATCGAATTTTTTCGTACAATGCAATACCTTCTCTATACACTATGTACATAGTACGTATAGAAAAATAAAAAAGTGTTTGATAATTATGTTTCCTTTATACCGACTATGACTAGAAGTATTTTAATATGCTGTATAATACGTCATCTACATCTAAATGCAGGTAAACAATATTTTCATGGTTAAATCATTTCTATTAATAAACTAATAGTTTTGCAGAGGATTTATATTTCAATCCACTTAATGCAAGGTTTTATCTGTATATATATTACCACTTCTTCTTACCTGCGGCATAGGAATTACTACATTTCTTTCAAAACTTCCATAACACACACCTAGAGATTTTCTGAGCGGGTTCCCGCAAAGTTTTAGAACAAAAAGTCACATGAATATCAAACTTGATAGTTAAGCCTAGGATTTGAGAATGCAAAAGTAAGATATTCACAGAATTTTAAAGCTTCCCTTAATATGAAAATAGTTTCGCTATTTTATATTTCCTCAACCAGTTCTATCAAACACATTATGGTTAAATATTGCAGTGATATATAATATGCATATTTTGAAGGTCTGTGAAGTGTTGATTACAGCTAAATGATGTCTAATTACGCATAAATGGAATACGTTAAAATATAGACAAAAACTTTTTAAGGGAAAACGTAGGACTCACTAAAACACAGAGTTTGCGTTAAATATCGCTTTGGTAGCTTTATCCATTTTCTAAATATGAATGGCCAAGTCTCCACAAATGTAACAAGTGAATATGAGTGATCATATTTTTATGCCCTCGTGGTTACAAGGTAACACGTACATCATGAAGCTACCCTATAAAGAAAATCTTATGTGTAACATTCACATGACTACCTCCACCAATTCTACAACAAAGTATCCTTACAAAAGCTTGTTTTTTATCTACTTTATGATAATAAAGACAAAAGTGAGAAAAAATAGTCTTATTACTCATTTCATTGTAGGTGCAAAGAAAATAAAGGATACTAGGCTAAAGTGAGTCAAATCTTTTAAGAGCTGTTCGCTATGGCATTGAAATTTTATTCTCTTTGCATGGCCAGGAGTAAAACCGAAATAAAACCGAATGACGACCTACCGTTGAGAAAAGTATTAGTATTGGAAAAATTTAACCAATAGCAACGGTATTTCCGAATGGTTAACTCAACATAAAATTGTATTTAATAAATTGTGTGTTTTAATCAGCTCTACATTTTTGTTCTAATACATATTTTGTCTGTCTCTTTTGGTTTACTAGTTATGCAAATATAGTCACAATGAATAAGACTTTAGAAGTTATTCCATAAAATTCAGATATTTTACATTTCAATTGTCATAAAAGTATCTTAAACATATGGTATTTTAACCAAAATCGTTCGAGTTATTTTGGATAAAATAAAAATGTTCGAAAAATGTTCTATGTAAAGGTAGGGTACTTCAGGATGGGAATTATCTTTAAAATTCTCGTGTCGGATCCTTGGAAGATACTGAACTTAAATACAAAGTTTGGTACTTCACCAACTTTACTTTGTTGAGTTACGTGTTCACAATCCCAGAACCACACATCCTTTTTCTAAAAATGTTCTTCATTATTCAGGGCATCCTCAAAACATGTATTTTCGGTGAAGTCTTGCTATCGAACTTTTGGGTTAAATATAATACCTTCCCTATCTACTATGTACATTGTACGTGCTGCAGAAAGTAAAAAGTGTATGTAAACCATACACATGACTTTCTCTACTCACTTTTCTGCAAATACTGTTACAAAACCTTATTTTTCTATTTATGTGCTTTTCGTCATTCGACACTAATTTTCATTATATATTTATACATTCGATGAGGTATAAAGGATCAATAGGCTAGAAGGATAATGATTTTAAAATTTGGATGGTTATATGATAGGCTTATAATGTTGTGGTCCTTGTATGATCAAGAAGAAAAATAAATAATGACTAATTGCTTGAGTAAGTGAGTAAATAAACTAATAATAGAAGTAGTCAGAAAAGGGGGATTTCAGGACTCAAAGGATGCCGCCCATGTAAAACATCATGTACATATGTAACACTTAAGATAAACATCAGCCGACAGACCACCCACACAGCGCTGCCTCTTTGCCAAGACAACAGTCTAAAAGCTTCCCCATGTACCTGTCAATCAAAGTATGTGCTGCCGGCTACTACCCCCTCCCCCTTTGCCAAACCACCTGTCTAAAAGATTTTACTTGCAGGGCTCTTAATCACTTGAACAATCGTCTTTCACATTCACAGATCAAATTCAATTTAATCGATTGACCACGCCCACTCGAATTTCTAATTTTTGAGCTACAAGGCTCATCTGCATATCAAATCGATCTAGTTTTTCACGAGGAATCTGAATCTCTGATCATAAATACAAAATTCTTTTGATTTCAATTCGATAGTCTCTTTTAATTAAAAACACGTAGGATTTCTCTATCTCTGGCAATTCGAGAGCTACAAGGCTCATTTGCATGACAAATCAGTCTAACTTTTCACAAAGAATCTGAATATACAAACATAGTTCAACTGTCATGGCGAAAAAACTCGATAAAATTACTGAGTGGAATATTTGATATAAATTATTAGATATCAATTGAACATGCGTTAGCGGTAATATTTTTGCAAGGAATTATAACACTCACACGATTGAACATGTTAAAAGCTTTATTATTCAATACCAACATATGAAATGAAAAATAGCAAGAGAGAATTGCTTTTATAAAACATACTAACTTATCACATCAAAAACCAATATGGCGGCGAAGTGATTGTGTTTCCAACGAGCAGAGGGCACCCAACAGGGAATTGAACCTGGGACCTCTCGAACACTGAGAATGCCAACATCATTACAACTCCAAACATTATAAATCTTAATATCCGTTCTTAAACGAGGACCTACATTCGACTTTCAGTGAGGATGCAACCACGCGACTTTACTGCTATGTATAATTAAACAACCTCAAAAAGGATTGAATGTAGAATGCAATTATAACACTCGCTATACATAAAAGCTGTTTTTATTCCCTTATAATCCCCTATCCAGTACAAGAATTAACTTCACGAATAATCAAGAAACTTTAATTACAATTACACTAATTAAAATGACAATAACGCTTAAAGAATTGAGGTTACAATAAAACGCCATAACACTTTTCTTATTCCTTTATCAGCCCATACCCAGCACAAGTACAAGATACACGATTGGTTAATTTTAATAAATTTGAATTACAATTACGCTAATTAAAATGTTAATAGCGGTTAAAGAATTGAGATTACAATAAAATACTACCAGACTTTTCTTGCTCATTTATCACCCTGCATCCAGTACAAGAATGAATTCCAGCTATCCAACACTCGAGAAACTTTAATTACAATTACGCAAATTAAAATGTCAATAACACTTAGAGAATTGAAGCTACAATAAAACGCCTTAACACTTTCCTTATTCCTTTATCAGCCCATACCCATTTGTGATTGGCTAATTTAAGAAATTTTAATTACAATTACGCCAGTTAAAATGCCAATAACGCTTTGAGAATTGAAGTTACAATAAAACGCTATTAGACTTTTCTCAATTCTTTACCATCCCCTATTCAGTACGAGTATTAGATTCGGGATTAATTCAATAAATTTTAATCACAATTATACCTTTACTTTAAGTTAAAAATGTAAATAACAACCCAATTTGCAACGATGTAGCGAAATGAGTGATACAAATTCTTCACGAAATTACATCTACATGCTAATTACATACTTGGATTATACGCCTAGTGCATTCAAACATTATTCGTAACTATCACAAGACATATAAAATGTTTTTATTTACGCAAATGTCAGACCTATACCAAAATATGGCGTGTTTCATTCACGTGACCTTCTATACCTCTCTGAAACAAATTATTGTTAAAAAGCTTGTATGTCTATTTACTTCATGCTAATCGAGTAAAAACTAGTAGAAATAGTCTTCATACTTGCTTCCTTGTAAGTAGAAGCTAACTAAGGGAGTACCATAGGTTAAAGTGATAGTCATAGTCAAAAGCAGGCTGCTATGTCACTTTCCTGTATAAGAAAAATATACGTTTTTATAGCTGAAACAAATAACAATGATTATATCGAAAAAAAAAAAGGGTTCACTCCACAAAAATCATGTATTTAACATAAATCGTGTGTTTTAACGTGCCCTACATTTTTTGTGTGGTAAGCTTTTATCTATCTCTTATGGTTTACTAGTTATAACAATTTTTTCAGAATAAAAAAGGTCTGCAGAGATTATACTCAGAAAATTCAAGTTATACATTTTATTTGTCAGGTAAATATCTTTAATATGCGATATTCTAATCAAAATCGTTAGAACCATTTTTAGAAATAAAATGTTTCCAAAAAACGTTCCATGTAAAGGGTAGTTTGGGGGGGCTTTTCTCAAAAATCTTCGGGTCGCATACCTGGAAGATACTAAACTTAAATACCAAGTTTGGTAATTTACCGAATTTGCGTTTTTGAGCTATGCTGCACAGTCACACACATATACACACCAACACACGCAAACACACAGACATGCAGACACACACAAACCTTTTTCTAAAATGGATTTTTTTTATACAGGGGACCCTAAAAACATATATATTCCCAGTGAAAAATCAGCATCCGATTTTGGGTGGAATACAATACCTTCTCTATACACTATGTACATAGTACGTGTAGAGAAAGTAGAAACAACTGCTAACACAATTTGAAATCACTTAGACTGCCTACAACTAACTGAGCGATACCATACTAAAACCAACAGCTAACATGGCTTGAAATCACTTAGACAGCCTACAACTGACTCAGCAGTATTCTCTAATTTCAACACTGTAGTATAAACTATAGCTTGAAGCATCACGTACCTTGACGATTATGCATAAATAAATACCTTCAAATGAAATACCATACCAAAATAACAGCTAACATTGCTTGAAATCACTTAGACAGCCTACAACTGACACAGCAGTATTCTCTAATTTTAACACTGAAGTATAAGCTATAACTTGAAGTACTCTCCACATAACTTGACAATTATGCATAAATAGACATCTTCAAAAACTAAATACCATACCAAAAATAACAGCTAACATTGCTTGAAATCACTTAGACAGCCTACAACTGACACAGCAGTATTCTCTAACTTCAACAGAGAAGTATAATTTATAACTCGAAGCACTCATCACATAACTTGAGGATTGAGCATAAATAAATATTTTCATAAAGGGTATTTAGTAGCCACTTATCACAATCGCTATGAAAGAAAGCCGCGCAAGGCTGCTCACCTCTTGGCTAACATATAACACAAGGGAAAACGGAAACATACTACCTATTACAAAAAGCGAAGCATGATCCGACCAGTTTCAGACGATAAAGAAGGCTGGCGACATTTTGAACAAAACATCCTATCTCTCCCCTTCAGAGCTTTCTGTTAGAAAAACATCCTCACTCGGCCCGTCTAGGCTAAGAACAGGCAGATACACGCATTCCCCTTCCTTAGGTATACACTGAAGAAAACATGTTTTTATGTGAGCAACTATATAAGCCTGAGGTCTGCAATATAGAACTACTTATTCGATATAACCGCCGTGAAAAAGCATTCTTGAAAACAAACGTCAAAGCTTTTGATGATATGAACGAATACAGGAGAGAGTGTGCTGAAGATTCGCATCATTATACATACTTTCACAAAGAATTCTGCAATGGACGAATGCATACGATTACATGCATATACCCTGCTTACCATAATCAGATACCTTCAAGGAATCCCTGTTCCGAAGACTGCTCTGTCTACAAGATAGATATATTGTAAGTACAATACATTCACGTCTTTCTACTATTATAAGTACTACAAATGTATTCGAGTAATGATGGCTAATTCCAATACATTTTTATATATCAAGGGGTCGGAACACACAAGAGCTTCACGATTCAGATACCATAGATGCAACGGATATGTTTAGATCAGCACATGAGATTGAAGATCACTTAGAATTATGCAACGGTCGCACTCATGTGGTGATTTGTTCAAAACCCGCAGTGCATGATAGAATAACATCATACTTCATCTGCAAATCGACCTGTAGCGTGTATTGGTCAAGGCATATGAGACAAAGGTAATTACAAACTAAAAATACGACGAGTGGCCAGCACATCACACATTTATTTCTTGAAAAAGTTAATAACCCTCATTGTTCTTTCCAGAGTTCGAGAGTCAATCCCCATACCGCCAGAGCTCATAGACCCTGCTAGGACTGACGTTGACGAGGTGGATGTCTGCATTTCAAACCCATGGAACACCTGCCCTGTACAAGATTATCATGACATTCCGAATACGAGCACGTCGAATCAAGCATCAATGTGAGTATAATATATTGGTATTACATCAAGAAAGAAACTAACCTTATTTCCATTGCAGTGATCGAGTCAAAGGAAAACTAATAACATTTACTAATTTTCAATAATTCTAATGTTCCAGATCCAAGGAGATACAAGAGGAGAAAGACCCTTTTGCTAGTCATCTCAGGAAGCTGAGATTGCTGGAAGACCGCATGCACATCATTTGTAAATGAGAGGCAAGCATAGAGAAATATGAAACCCAGAGCAGACCAACTGAACGCATCCATCCCATTCTACATATCCAAAACAAATAATTCTAGTGTAGCGCTTTATTATGAACTACCAGTGCTTCTCAAAAGCAGTGATCCTAATGACTTTGTATATACATGACATATATAAAGCGCGCCTATGACTCCCTAAATTCTGCATGTGCACAAAAGACAAAGTGCGCACATTGTGAATATATTGAAAAATATAGTGCTATAATATATAATTGCATTCATGAAAAAAACGAAGCCGCTAGACTCTTTTAATAAAATAAAACAAAGGATGAATAGGATTTAAAAAGAAATGAAGATGTAAAGAAGCTGGCACATTTATAAGCAAACCTTTATTTAATCTAACTAATGAAAATAAAACATTTTGAAGAGGCACGGACATGGAGAAGGAATGTAATGAAAATACTTATAAATAAAACTATTATGTACATATAATCCCACTAATGTTTTTATTCCGCAAAAACAAATACAAATTTTCAACATCCTAATCCTTTGCATAATTAGGCATTTAAATTATCGATTACATGACAGGTGATAAGGGCTTGTAGGTAAATACCTCATTGTGTATAATCAGACAATTTAATATTGTAATTTCTGGTGATAGACGTCCTGCATGCTTTAAGGTTGAGAGCGAAAATACCCCTTTACACCAGCAAAACAGGAACACCAGGCTGAGTCGCAAATATCTAGAGGGCACTTCTGTTTACTAGCATTCATACAGGAAATAATCCGTTTCTTCAGCTTTACTTTTATCACACACTTCTCTAACAAGAGTGTAAGTAATACATAGCTCGACCAATGAAAAACAGTTTCAATGCTAAAAACCCAATCAAGTTTACGGTAGAAGCCCATCTATAAAAGTGGAACAGGCAGATATCAGATAACTCAATTTAGAGAAAAGGTCTCAGCGCAGTGATTGGTAGGAATCATCTGAAAAACTACGAGCTAATTCGCAAAAAAGAAGATACCTAATCAATCAAGAACCTTGAAACGGCTGGTAGGATTTTTAAAAAATTCGCTCTCATTGTTCTTAAATGTATAATATACAGCGACAGCTTAATTTACTTATAATGCTTTTTCAGAAACTTTACAGGTGATTGGCTAGCTTCATGAGAAAAAATTGCATTACATAAGAACTTCATATATTTCTACAAAAGAGAATTTGTACAAGTAAGTTCGATACAAAAGGTTTTTCACACTGAATACACGATTTGAGGGCAACCGAACACTTAAAAAGCAAGTTTTAGACAAAGTATAGTGTGCGAGTGAGTGCATGTGAAGCAGCGTACCTCTAAAAAATACACAAATTCGAAGTGACAATTGAAGTGCTTTGGCACATTAAATTTCTTATTTCTAATGTACAACGGAGTAACATGTAATGAAAACATTCTGCTATTATTTAGAATTATAAGCGTGAATTATATGTAAAAGAAAATCTCATCTTAATGATGGGCGATTCGTTCAAGTCATGGGTGCAGGAGCACAAGGACACTAATCGGTTGAAAATACCAATTGAGCATTTTCAGAAAAATATTAGTGTTGTATGTACAGTATAACTTAAACACTCAATTTTTATTGACTTCAGATTTATACTACTTCAACTCTCTTAAACCGTAAGTGATGTTTCGTTTCATCTTTATTGGTTTACTCATGTCAATGCAAATCGTGAGGCCGCGCCATGGTCGAGTGGTTAGACTACTCTCCTCTCACCAAGGAGGTCCGGAGTCGACCCCAGGCAACAGCATGTGGGATTTGTTATGGACAAAGCGGCGCAGGGGGCGGGTTTTCTCAGGTTTCCCCCTGCCATCACATTCCACCGGTGCTCCACGTTCATTCCATATATCAGTAGTGTTATCGCCTGCGGTGCCACAAGTAGTAAAAGCAGTCGTTAAACACATAAAAAAAGTGAACGAATTTCAATGAGAATCGCAGGGCTAAACATTATAAAAGATCCGACTAACCTAGTAATTTCCGCTAATGTCCCTAATTATAAGGGGAACAATTGAATAAGAACATTTTTTTTTGGAAAATGTTTATCTTGAATAGCATGAAGTAACAGAAGAATATAATTATTTTAATATTGTCTATCATGAAATCTCAACCATTGTGCACGCTTCTGCTAAAGAATGTTTCCTTACACCTACATCACGCCGAAAAGAATACTACAGGTGAACTCATGGTTTCACTACAGAATTTCATGTCTAGTTCTTTATTACATTAAAACTCTTATAAAGTGAAGGAAATGAAAATCCATTTATGTTGATAGAACTAAACCGAACACGCAGTTTTAAATGGTCACTCCTACAATCACTGCTTCTAATCAGATCTGCAATCAATACAAAAACAAGGTTAAACATTCAATGCACTTAGTTATAATATCAGAAAATAAGACTGTCTCCGTGGTCAAACGGGTAAGTGAGCTGACTTCTCACCTGCAGATACCGGGTTCGATCCACGGCTAGGACGGCGAATTTTTCTTTCACCGCAATTACTCCCTATCCCCACAGAGTCTGGAAGGTATAAATGGGCATGTGTTTAGTAATATAAAAAATTAATTACCATAAAGTTCTAAACCTACACTAATACGAGTTGCTTCATAAGTCAAAGCCCCTATGTGACCATTGTATTGCAACAGGTCCCTAAAGAGATATAATTACACATTCATATATCTCAAGGTTTTTCTCAAGCTCGCTCAACATCCAGGATTCACAAATATTAGTTTCTTATATGCTCTCTTTATAACATGGAAAATATTTTAGCATCTTCAATTTCTTCTTTTATTATTATTATTATTATTATTATTATTATTAATATTATTAGTTTGTCACATTTCTGGGAAAAAAACACGACTGTAACTCAAGTACAAAATTAAAAATCGAATGCTAGCAGTTTTGGTTTGTATGAGAACTGGTAAAATGACTTAAGGATAAACCCATGCGGATTTTATTATATAACGTTACAAACTTATTTGTTGCTTGCCAAGCGGTAGATCTGCGATCGATTCATAGTACAGGCATAGGAATTTTTTTCCTCACCTAGGATACATGGACCGGGGTGCACTCAGCCTCGCGAGGTCCCTGGAGGGGGCCAATTGAGGAGCTACTTGATGGAGAAGTAGCGGCTCCAGGTCATGAGGACAGCATTAACTGGTCAGGGGGGGGGGAGATCGAAGCGCAGTCCACGTCTCACCTCCTCAATAGTGCACCCCATCCATGACGTCTGTAACGGAGCGAGATGGGGGACACAGCAGCAGTCCAAGGCTCTTAGCTGTGCAAGGGAGTCACAAGCTTATACTAAAAAAGCCTGCGATTTTCACAATGCACACAATAATTTTCTTAATAAGCAACATTTAATTAGTCGACCCACCCTAACCTAAATAACCTAAATTAGCCTAACCTTCCTAAACTAATCTAATATCATAGCCAATAATAAACATCAGACACACCACATTCATTATAGAAATACATTACAACATCATATGACATCATTTGTCAATTTTTCGCTCTATTACAGCAGAATCATTCATCTCACGCATATTCAAGAAGATTTCTTTTGACTGCTTCCCTTTGTAAGCTGCTTGCGAGTACATTAGCAATCGCAGCCGATCTACCAGAGAATTTACATCATCATAAGAAGATGTTTTATCTACACCGCTGACTTGGTCCAGCCACTTCATTGCTGAGACATGTAGCTTCTCTTTAATCTTGAATAGTAATAATCATGGCTAACACAAGACTCGTGACTTTGAATTATATACATCATTAAATGATGTTGCCATGCATGTTGCATCAGGAAGGCAAATCACAGCACAGGCAAACACAATTGCAATGAGATACTTGCACAGCATTGTGCAAAACATAACATAGAATTCTATCAGAAAATTACAAAAATAGTTGCACAATGCTAATTTAACAAATCAATGTATGATATCCTAAGGACAACCTAACCTCAGTCATCATATTCAACATAACGCAAGCAATAACATTATACGTTAAATGAAGAAAATCCATTCTGTATATATTAATTATGACAGACAATAGACACATCTTTATCTACCAATACGTTTAATTCTTGGAGAACTCTTCAAATGGGGTATACACTTTCCTAAAGGAACCGAAGTACATACCACTATCTGACCATTTCTTTCTCGAAGAGAGTATCGTGTTTCTTGGAAAGCGTATACCCCATTTGAAGAGTTCTCCAAGAATTAAACGTATTGGTAGATAAAGATGTGTCTATTGTCTGTCATAATTAATATATACAGAATGGATTTTCTTCATTTAACGTATAATGTTATTGCTTGCGTTATGTTGAATATGATGACTGAGGTTAGGTTGTCCTTAGGATATCATACATTGATTTGTTAAATTAGCATTGTACAACTATTTTTGTAATTTTCTGATAGAATTCTATGTTATGTTTTGCACAATGCTGTGCAAGTATCTCATTGCAATTGTGTTTGCCTGTGCTGTGATTTGCCTTCCTGATGCAACATGCATGGCAACATCATTTAATGATGTATATAATTCAAAGTCACGAGTCTTGTGTTAGCCATGATTATTATTATTCAAGATTAAAGAGAAGCTACATGTCTCAGCAATGAAGTGGTTGGACCAAGTCAGCGGTGTAGATAAAACATCTTCTTATGATGATGTAAATTCTTTGGTAGATCGGCTACGATTGCTAATGTACTCGCAAGCAGCTTACAAAGGGAAGCAGTCAAAAGAAATCTTCTTGAATATGCGTGAGATGAATGATTCTGCTGTAATAGAGCGAAAAATTGACAAATGATGTCATATGATGTTGTAATGTATTTCTATAATGAATGTGGTGTGTCTGATGTTTATTATTGGCTATGATATTAGATTAGTTTAGGAAGGTTAGGCTAATTTAGGTTATTTAGGTTAGGGTGGGTCGACTAATTAAATGTTGCTTATTAAGAAAATTATTGTGTGCATTGTGAAAATCGCAGGCTTTTTTAGTATAAGCTTGTGACTCCCTTGCACAGCTAAGAGCCTTGGACTGCTGCTGTGTCCCCCATCTCGCTCCGTTACAGACGTCATGGATGGGGTGCACTATTGAGGAGGTGAGACGTGGACTGCGCTTCGATCTCCCCCCCCCCTGACCAGTTAATGCTGTCCTCATGACCTGGAGCCGCTACTTCTCCATCAAGTAGCTCCTCAATTGGCCCCCTCCAGGGACCTCGCGAGGCTGAGTGCACCCCGGTCCATGTATCCTAGGTGAGGAAAAAAATTCCTATGCCTGTACTATGAATCGATCGCAGATCTACCGCTTGGCAAGCAACAAATAAGTTTGTAACGTTATATAATAAAATCCGCATGGGTTTATCCTTAAGTCATTTTACCAGTTCTCATACAAACCAAAACTGCTAGCATTCGATTTTTAATTTTGTACTTGAGTTACAGTCGTGTTTTTTTCCCAGAAATGTGACAAACTAATAATATTAATAATAATAATAATAATAATAATAATAAAAGAAGAAATTGAAGATGCTAAAATATTTTCCATGTTATAAAGAGAGCATATAAGAAACTAATATTTGTGAATCCTGGATGTTGAGCGAGCTTGAGAAAAACCTTGAGATATATGAATGTGTAATTATATCTCTTTAGGGACCTGTTGCAATACAATGGTCACATAGGGGCTTTGACTTATGAAGCAACTCGTATTAGTGTAGGTTTAGAACTTTATGGTAATTAATTTTTTATATTACTAAACACATGCCCATTTATACCTTCCAGACTCTGTGGGGATAGGGAGTAATTGCGGTGAAAGAAAAATTCGCCGTCCTAGCCGTGGATCGAACCCGGTATCTGCAGGTGAGAAGTCAGCTCACTTACCCGTTTGACCACGGAGACAGTCTTATTTTCTGATATTATAACTAAGTGCATTGAATGTTTAACCTTGTTTTTGTATTGATTGCAGATCTGATTAGAAGCAGTGATTGTAGGAGTGACCATTTAAAACTGCGTGTTCGGTTTAGTTCTATCAACATAAATGGATTTTCATTTCCTTCACTTTATAAGAGTTTTAATGTAATAAAGAACTAGACATGAAATTCTGTAGTGAAACCATGAGTTCACCTGTAGTATTCTTTTCGGCGTGATGTAGGTGTAAGGAAACATTCTTTAGCAGAAGCGTGCACAATGGTTGAGATTTCATGATAGACAATATTAAAATAATTATATTCTTCTGTTACTTCATGCTATTCAAGATAAACATTTTCCAGAAAAAAATGTTCTTATTCAATTGTTCCCCTTATAATTAGGGACATTAGCGGAAATTACTAGGTTAGTCGGATCTTTTATAATGTTTAGCCCTGCGATTCTCATTGAAATTCGTTCACTTTTTTTATGTGTTTAACGACTGCTTTTACTACTTGTGGCACCGCAGGCGATAACACTACTGATATATGGAATGAACGTGGAGCACCGGTGGAATGTGATGGCAGGGGGAAACCTGAGAAAACCCGCCCCCTGCGCCGCTTTGTCCATAACAAATCCCACATGCTGTTGCCTGGGGTCGACTCCGGACCTCCTTGGTGAGAGGAGAGTAGTCTAACCACTCGACCATGGCGCGGCCTCACGATTTGCATTGACATGAGTAAACCAATAAAGATGAAACGAAACATCACTTACGGTTTAAGAGAGTTGAAGTAGTATAAATCTGAAGTCAATAAAAATTGAGTGTTTAAGTTATACTGTACATACAACACTAATATTTTTCTGAAAATGCTCAATTGGTATTTTCAACCGATTAGTGTCCTTGTGCTCCTGCACCCAAGACTTGAACGAATCGCCCATCATTAAGATGAGATTTTCTTTTACATATAATTCACGCTTATAATTCTAAATAATAGCAGAATGTTTTCATTACATGTTACTCCGTTGTACATTAGAAATAAGAAATTTAATGTGCCAAAGCACTTCAATTGTCACTTCGAATTTGTGTATTTTTTAGAGGTACGCTGCTTCACATGCACTCACTCGCACACTATACTTTGTCTAAAACTTGCTTTTTAAGTGTTCGGTTGCCCTCAAATCGTGTATTCAGTGTGAAAAACCTTTTGTATCGAACTTACTTGTACAAATTCTCTTTTGTAGAAATATATGAAGTTCTTATGTAATGCAATTTTTTCTCATGAAGCTAGCCAATCACCTGTAAAGTTTCTGAAAAAGCATTATAAGTAAATTAAGCTGTCGCTGTATATTATACATTTAAGAACAATGAGAGCGAATTTTTTAAAAATCCTACCAGACGTTTCAAGGTTCTTGATTGATTAGGTATCTTCTTTTTTGCGAATTAGCTCGTAGTTTTTCAGATGATTCCTACCAATCACTGCGCTGAGACCTTTTCTCTAAATTGAGTTATCTGATATCTGCCTGTTCCACTTTTATAGATGGGCTTCTACCGTAAACTTGATTGGGTTTTTAGCATTGAAACTGTTTTTCATTGGTCGAGCTATGTATTACTTACACTCTTGTTAGAGAAGTGTGTGATAAAAGTAAAGCTGAAGAAACGGATTATTTCCTGTATGAATGCTAGTAAACAGAAGTGCCCTCTAGATATTTGCGAATCAGCCTGGTGTTCCTGTTTTGCTGGTGTAAAGGGGTATTTTCGCTCTCAACCTTAAAGCATGCAGGACGTCTATCACCAGAAATTACAATATTAAATTGTCTGATTATACACAATGAGGTATTTACCTACAAGCCCTTATCACCTGTCATGTAATCGATAATTTAAATGCCTAATTATGCAAAGGATTAGGATGTTGAAAATTTGTATTTGTTTTTGCGGAATAAAAACATTAGTGGGATTATATGTACATAATAGTTTTATTTATAAGTATTTTCATTACATTCCTTCTCCATGTCCGTGCCTCTTCAAAATGTTTTATTTTCATTAGTTAGATTAAATAAATGTTTGCTTATAAATGTGCCAGCTTCTTTACATCTTCATTTCTTTTTAAATCCTATTCATCCTTTGTTTTATTTTATTAAAAGAGTCTAGCGGCTTCGTTTTTTTCATGAATGCAATTATATATTATAGCACTATATTTTTCAATATATTCACAATGTGCGCACTTTGTCTTTTGTGCACATGCAGAATTTAGGGAGTCATAGGCGCGCTTTATATATGTCATGTATATACAAAGTCATTAGGATCACTGCTTTTGAGAAGCACTGGTAGTTCATAATAAAGCGCTACACTAGAATTATTTGTTTTGGATATGTAGAATGGGATGGATGCGTTCAGTTGGTCTGCTCTGGGTTTCATATTTCTCTATGCTTGCCTCTCATTTACAAATGATGTGCATGCGGTCTTCCAGCAATCTCAGCTTCCTGAGATGACTAGCAAAAGAGTCTTTCTCCTCTTGTATCTCCTTGGATCTGGAACATTAGAATTATTGAAAATTAGTAAATGTTATTAGTTTTCCTTTGACTCGATCACTGCAATGGAAATAAGGTTAGTTTCTTTCTTGATGTAATACCAATATATTATACTCACATTGATGCTTGATTCGACGTGCTCGTATTCGGAATGTCATGATAATCTTGTACAGGGCAGGTGTTCCATGGGTTTGAAATGCAGACATCCACCTCGTCAACGTCAGTCCTAGCAGGGTCTATGAGCTCTGGCGGTATGGGGATTGACTCTCGAACTCTGGAAAGAACAATGAGGGTTATTAACTTTTTCAAGAAATAAATGTGTGATGTGCTGGCCACTCGTCGTATTTTTAGTTTGTAATTACCTTTGTCTCATATGCCTTGACCAATACACGCTACAGGTCGATTTGCAGATGAAGTATGATGTTATTCTATCATGCACTGCGGGTTTTGAACAAATCACCACATGAGTGCGACCGTTGCATAATTCTAAGTGATCTTCAATCTCATGTGCTGATCTAAACATATCCGTTGCATCTATGGTATCTGAATCGTGAAGCTCTTGTGTGTTCCGACCCCTTGATATATAAAAATGTATTGGAATTAGCCATCATTACTCGAATACATTTGTAGTACTTATAATAGTAGAAAGACGTGAATGTATTGTACTTACAATATATCTATCTTGTAGACAGAGCAGTCTTCGGAACAGGGATTCCTTGAAGGTATCTGATTATGGTAAGCAGGGTATATGCATGTAATCGTATGCATTCGTCCATTGCAGAATTCTTTGTGAAAGTATGTATAATGATGCGAATCTTCAGCACACTCTCTCCTGTATTCGTTCATATCATCAAAAGCTTTGACGTTTGTTTTCAAGAATGCTTTTTCACGGCGGTTATATCGAATAAGTAGTTCTATATTGCAGACCTCAGGCTTATATAGTTGCTCACATAAAAACATGTTTTCTTCAGTGTATACCTAAGGAAGGGGAATGCGTGTATCTGCCTGTTCTTAGCCTAGAGGGGCCGAGTGAGGATGTTTTTCTAACAGAAAGCTCTGAAGGGGAGAGATAGGATGTTTTGTTCAAAATGTCGCCAGCCTTCTTTATCGTCTGAAACTGGTCGGATCATGCTTCGCTTTTTGTAATAGGTAGTATGTTTCCGTTTTCCCTTGTGTTATATGTTAGCCAAGAGGTGAGCAGCCTTGCGCGGCTTTCTTTCATAGCGATTGTGATAAGTGGCTACTAAATACCCTTTATGAAAATATTTATTTATGCTCAATCCTCAAGTTATGTGATGAGTGCTTCGAGTTATAAATTATACTTCTCTGTTGAAGTTAGAGAATACTGCTGTGTCAGTTGTAGGCTGTCTAAGTGATTTCAAGCAATGTTAGCTGTTATTTTTGGTATGGTATTTAGTTTTTGAAGATGTCTATTTATGCATAATTGTCAAGTTATGTGGAGAGTACTTCAAGTTATAGCTTATACTTCAGTGTTAAAATTAGAGAATACTGCTGTGTCAGTTGTAGGCTGTCTAAGTGATTTCAAGCAATGTTAGCTGTTATTTTGGTATGGTATTTCATTTGAAGGTATTTATTTATGCATAATCGTCAAGGTACGTGATGCTTCAAGCTATAGTTTATACTACAGTGTTGAAATTAGAGAATACTGCTGAGTCAGTTGTAGGCTGTCTAAGTGATTTCAAGCCATGTTAGCTGTTGGTTTTAGTATGGTATCGCTCAGTTAGTTGTAGGCAGTCTAAGTGATTTCAAATTGTGTTAGCAGTTGTTTCTACTTTCTCTACACGTACTATGTACATAGTGTATAGAGAAGGTATTGTATTCCACCCAAAATCGGATGCTGATTTTTCACTGGGAATATATATGTTTTTAGGGTCCCCTGTATAAAAAAAATCCATTTTAGAAAAAGGTTTGTGTGTGTCTGCATGTCTGTGTGTTTGCGTGTGTTGGTGTGTATATGTGTGTGACTGTGCAGCATAGCTCAAAAACGCAAATTCGGTAAATTACCAAACTTGGTATTTAAGTTTAGTATCTTCCAGGTATGCGACCCGAAGATTTTTGAGAAAAGCCCCCCCAAACTACCCTTTACATGGAACGTTTTTTGGAAACATTTTATTTCTAAAAATGGTTCTAACGATTTTGATTAGAATATCGCATATTAAAGATATTTACCTGACAAATAAAATGTATAACTTGAATTTTCTGAGTATAATCTCTGCAGACCTTTTTTATTCTGAAAAAATTGTTATAACTAGTAAACCATAAGAGATAGATAAAAGCTTACCACACAAAAAATGTAGGGCACGTTAAAACACACGATTTATGTTAAATACATGATTTTTGTGGAGTGAACCCTTTTTTTTTTTCGATATAATCATTGTTATTTGTTTCAGCTATAAAAACGTATATTTTTCTTATACAGGAAAGTGACATAGCAGCCTGCTTTTGACTATGACTATCACTTTAACCTATGGTACTCCCTTAGTTAGCTTCTACTTACAAGGAAGCAAGTATGAAGACTATTTCTACTAGTTTTTACTCGATTAGCATGAAGTAAATAGACATACAAGCTTTTTAACAATAATTTGTTTCAGAGAGGTATAGAAGGTCACGTGAATGAAACACGCCATATTTTGGTATAGGTCTGATATTTGCGTAAATAAAAACATTTTATATGTCTTGTGATAGTTACGAATAATGTTTGAATGCACTAGGCGTATAATCCAAGTATGTAATTAGCATGTAGATGTAATTTCGTGAAGAATTTGTATCACTCATTTCGCTACATCGTTGCAAATTGGGTTGTTATTTACATTTTTAACTTAAAGTAAAGGTATAATTGTGATTAAAATTTATTGAATTAATCCCGAATCTAATACTCGTACTGAATAGGGGATGGTAAAGTATTGAGAAAAGTCTAATAGCGTTTTATTGTAACTTCAATTCTCAAAGCGTTATTGGCATTTTAACTGGCGTAATTGTAATTAAAATTTCTTAAATTAGCCAATCACAAATGGGTATGGGCTGATAAAGGAATAAGGAAAGTGTTAAGGCGTTTTATTGTAGCTTCAATTCTCTAAGTGTTATTGACATTTTAATTTGCGTAATTGTAATTAAAGTTTCTCGAGTGTTGGATAGCTGGAATTCATTCTTGTACTGGATGCAGGGTGATAAATGAGCAAGAAAAGTCTGGTAGTATTTTATTGTAATCTCAATTCTTTAACCGCTATTAACATTTTAATTAGCGTAATTGTAATTCAAATTTATTAAAATTAACCAATCGTGTATCTTGTACTTGTGCTGGGTATGGGCTGATAAAGGAATAAGAAAAGTGTTATGGCGTTTTATTGTAACCTCAATTCTTTAAGCGTTATTGTCATTTTAATTAGTGTAATTGTAATTAAAGTTTCTTGATTATTCGTGAAGTTAATTCTTGTACTGGATAGGGGATTATAAGGGAATAAAAACAGCTTTTATGTATAGCGAGTGTTATAATTGCATTCTACATTCAATCCTTTTTGAGGTTGTTTAATTATACATAGCAGTAAAGTCGCGTGGTTGCATCCTCACTGAAAGTCGAATGTAGGTCCTCGTTTAAGAACGGATATTAAGATTTATAATGTTTGGAGTTGTAATGATGTTGGCATTCTCAGTGTTCGAGAGGTCCCAGGTTCAATTCCCTGTTGGGTGCCCTCTGCTCGTTGGAAACACAATCACTTCGCCGCCATATTGGTTTTTGATGTGATAAGTTAGTATGTTTTATAAAAGCAATTCTCTCTTGCTATTTTTCATTTCATATGTTGGTATTGAATAATAAAGCTTTTAACATGTTCAATCGTGTGAGTGTTATAATTCCTTGCAAAAATATTACCGCTAACGCATGTTCAATTGATATCTAATAATTTATATCAAATATTCCACTCAGTAATTTTATCGAGTTTTTTCGCCATGACAGTTGAACTATGTTTGTATATTCAGATTCTTTGTGAAAAATTAGACTGATTTGTCATGCAAATGAGCCTTGTAGCTCTCGAATTGCCAGAGATAGAGAAATCCTACGTGTTTTTAATTAAAAGAGACTATCGAATTGAAATCAAAAGAATTTTGTATTTATGATCAGAGATTCAGATTCCTCGTGAAAAACTAGATCGATTTGATATGCAGATGAGCCTTGTAGCTCAAAAATTAGAAATTCGAGTGGGCGTGGTCAATCGATTAAATTGAATTTGATCTGTGAATGTGAAAGACGATTGTTCAAGTGATTAAGAGCCCTGCAAGTAAAATCTTTTAGACAGGTGGTTTGGCAAAGGGGGAGGGGGTAGTAGCCGGCAGCACATACTTTGATTGACAGGTACATGGGGAAGCTTTTAGACTGTTGTCTTGGCAAAGAGGCAGCGCTGTGTGGGTGGTCTGTCGGCTGATGTTTATCTTAAGTGTTACATATGTACATGATGTTTTACATGGGCGGCATCCTTTGAGTCCTGAAATCCCCCTTTTCTTACTACTAATAGAGCATACTTGAAAATTGTTAATGTCAATAACAATTTGTCATAAAAGGTGTGCTTTAATAAGATTTACTGTTTGATAGGGAAGGTTTTGTCCGCCTACTACGGTTTACCAAGTAAACAACTTCATTCAAAATGAGGAGAACCTCACAGACTATTTGCAGAAAGCTCAAGATTTACATTTTATTTATCATATATATTATACATATTCAGGTATTTTAATAAACAATAAACAAGATGAGTAACTTTGTTTTACAAAAATAAGGAATAACGAAAATTGTGCCATGTCAAGGTTAATTTTGTGTAGGGGCATTTTATTGAACACCTTGTATTCCATCCTTGGAATATGTGGAACATAAATACAAAGTTTCGTATTTTAGTATTTAATACAGTATTTGTTTTGAGCTTATGCCAATTACACAGACAGATATAGACACATCACATACATACACATCTTTTTTTCTAAAAGCTTTTGTTTGTTTATTTATTCAGGAAGCCTCAAAACGTGTGGGAAATCTAGATATCCAATTTTTTGGGCAGAATATAATTCTTTCTCTACGTGCTATGGGTAAGAAGTAGAGAAAGTAAAGCTGTTTTATTTGTTTTTGTTGTTTTTTGACACCTACGTGAAACTATCTGTTTCTGAATATTCTCTCCGCAAATTACATGCATTTTTTGTGAAATAAAGTATATAAAACCGTATTGCTTAACTTGAAAGCATTCTATCGGTAAATACATTTATAGATACAAAATACTGATTACGACATTCACATGACTTTCTCTTCCCTCTATCGCTTATTAGTGAACATACAAGTCATTCTTATGGAAGTTTATTTCCTATCCACTTCAATTTAATTGAGATAAAACTTTCCGGAAAGATGCATTACTCTTTGCGTTATAGACGCAACCGCAATAACGATAGTCAAATGTTATACAAATGAACGTTATACGTTGGTCTTAAAATGTAATACTCTTTGGTGAATTACACGCAGTAGCAAAAACAAATTCATTGGGATTTAAATTATTTGTTTGTTAACGATATTTGTTGTTTGTTGACTGTCAATTGCCAGCATCATATCAGCATAGCCGGTGTGCCGGAATCTCGTCTAGCAGCTGTATTACATACCAGTAACTATAAATTGGGTGTCGCTTTTAACAAGCCTTAAAAACTATCAGTCCGGGCCGGATTTGAACCCGCGACTTTGGGATCAGAAATGTAGTGCCTAACCAACTCAGCGACTCATTAAAAGCTAGATTAGTATTTATTTTATACTTGTTTTATTTTTTTTCTGAATTAGAAGTCATTCTTTACTTGATTTTTATCATCAGATGGGAATTGCAAGAAACAACTGAAAATAGAGAGCGCTTTATACTAATGACAGTATCTCAGAAACGGCTTATGCCCAAAAGAAAGTGATTTGAAATAATTTGGGTGTATTAAAGAAAGTTACATTTTTCGGGTAGTTTTACCTTTCCGTCTATCGCTTAACGTTTGCTAGTTATGCAATATTATTCAAATTACCTTCCATATTGCGTCGGTTGATTGGTTCTAGCGCCTGAATTGTAGTTATGGTAGGTCTATAACGCGAGTGATTCCATTTTTCCATACCTGTTGGAATTTCATCCGCTGGTCTGCGCTACTCAGTTGATTCGGACTTGATGAGCACTCTCTCGACTCACTCAGTGGTGGAAAAGTGACAGGAGGTACTATTTTAGTCACTATAGAGTAACACTGGTCGTCTCCTTAGCGCGGTGGTAGCGTTGCTGCTTGCCAAGCGGGAGACCTGGGTTCGATTCCCAGTACCGGCGAGGGGAGTTTTCCCCCGCGGGAGACCTGGATCAGGGCCCACTCAGCCTTGTGAGGCCCCTGGGAGGCCAATTGAGGAGCTACGTGTTGGAGAAGTAGCGGCTCCAGGTCCTGAGGACCGCATCAACCGGCCGTTGGCGCTGACAACGTCTCACCCTCCAATACTGCCCCCCATCTTGACCTCTGTCATGGACCGAGAATGGGGACGCAGCGGCCGGGCGGTAGGCCAAGGTTCCCTATGAGCTGTCGTGCCATGGAGTTATAGAATAACACTCACAACTATTACTTTGAAATAAATCTACTTTCAACTATTCCTACCACAAGCATACAATACTAGTGCATGTAGTTTCTTGAGTTTGTGCTTTTCTAGAACCTTTCGTTAACCTCTACCGTGGCAGCTAACGTCTTTCATATTAGATAATTTTCATCCGCGCCATTCATACTATAGCCCTTCAGCAAGCACGTCATGAATCTGACGTGCTCCCAAATTAACTGCGACTCTAACTAAACTGCCAATTCAACCTAATTGCCCCAATTTCCACTTTGCTCGTCCTTTTATAATACCTAGACTTTTTAAATATGCTGTGTTCCTATTGGAAACATTTTCGCGCCATGACCTATTTTTATAGCGTCTATTGGTCACGTGACACCCAAAACTGACTACGTGACAGAAAACAATCTGAAGTCCCGTCATTCCATATATTTCTGAGATTCCTTAAAAATAAGCTTGGCCCCTTATTGCACGCATTGATTACAAAGAAGACACCCTGCGCTAAGCTCTTTTAGTCAACAAAGGACTTGTAGCTTTGCACTACATGGGGAAATGACAAAAACAAGTCACTCCAAACTATGATATGTATTAATTTTAACTGAAGTATATCTCTATCTGCACAGAAGTGGATATTATACGTTTGTAATTAACTACTTAATATTTCCTTTGCATAACTATATGACTCTCTCTCTCTCTCCCTCTCCCTCTATACCAGTGTTTCCCAACCTTTTGAAGTTCACGGCACCCTTGGGAATAACATTAAACACCAGGGGCACCCTTCCTTGAATTAAAAGAAAATTAAGCTTAATATGTTAATTTATTGAAATATTATATAATAATAACGTACACCATAACATAATACAGTAAACTTTACTACAATCACTGAGTAAAAATACATCAATAAATTTTGTTCGATTAATGTGAAACTTGTGATTGATGCTTAGAGCACAGATATGTGATGTCGGGTCTTACAGTTGACAGTGAAACACGCAAATCATCCTCAAGGTTATTCAGTCTATTTCTTGCTTTGCATTTTATTGTCACCATAGCAGAGAAGGCTTGCTCGCATAGATAGGAAGTTGAAAAGGGCAAAAGTGCATTAATTGCTTTCTTCATTAGGTTAGGGTACTCCTCTCTCCGTTGAAGCCAAAAACTAGCCACCGACGCCTCACTCTTGGTGAACTTACCTTTGAGTGTGGAATCAGCGCAAAGATCAATAAATTCATCTCGTTCGCAAGCAGTGAAATCTATTTCCTCTGTACTATCTACGAAATCAAATGGTGAGACAACCCAGTCGAGATTCGTAGTGGAAATAGTTGGAAAGTACGCATCTATTGCATCTTGCAATCTTGATAAGTGATCACAAATGCGGTCTTTCAGTTTACCCAGATCTTTATCTCCTGCCACATTAAGAAGAGATGGAAAGTTCGAAAAATCTCCTTTTTGAACTGCAGACTTCAAAGAACTAAGTTTTCTTTTAAAACCTTTCATTTTATTGGTTGAGGAGATTATTGTTTCATGTCGACCCTGCATCGAAACATTCAGTTCATTCAGCTTATGAAAAATATCTGCCAGATACGACAGTTCAAAACACCAAGAATCACTTAGTAAGAGCTCATGAAATGTGTCTTGATTTTCATCCTTGAAAAAGTTTTTAGCTGTTCTTTAAGTTCGAGAAACCGGTTCAATACACGGCCCCGCGACAACCACCTTACTTCTGTGTGAAGTAACAAAGAGGTATGAGCTGCATCCGTTGCGCGACATAAGTGTTAAAAAATTCTGCACTTTAAAGGTCGAGACTTCATATAGTTCACCATTTTCACAACTTGGTTAAACACTTCAGCAAAATCTTCATTACACGCTTTCACGACTAATGCCTCTCTATGCAGAAAACAGTGAGTTATAATAATGTATGGATTTTCATTGAGAGCTCTGGCAGTAAAACCTTTAATTTTCCCAGACATAGATGGTACACCATCTGTACATATACCACAACAGTCTTTCCATGAAAGATCATGGTCATTGAGATAGGAATTAATAGAAACGAAAATATCATGGCCTGTGGTTGTGGCCTCCAGCGGTCTACAGAACAGAAACTGTTCACTAATATCTTTTTCATCAATATATCTGATAAAACCAAGAAGTTGCGGTTTGTCACCAATATGGAGACTCTCATCTAGTTGCAAAGCAAATGTTCTATAAGTTTTTATTTTCTCCGTGACTTGTTCGTTGATATTGCATGACATTTCAGATATCCTGCGGCTGATTGTGTTGTTGGACAGAGGAACTTTCGAAATTTGATTAGCTGCTCCTTCGCCAAGTATTGTTGAAACTATAACTTGACATGCAGGGCCAATGATTTCCTCTCCAAGAGCATGAGGTTTCTTTTTTTTTTAGCTATCAGTTCTACTACTTTAAATGAGTCTTCAAGAGCAGTATCACCTATGGTCATTCTCTTTACCATTCACACAGCTGTTTTCTTCTCCCCTTCTAATATATGTGAAAAATACATTACACTTTTCTGTGACACACTAGGATGCTTTGTTGTAAGATGCCGCTTCAGTTTGCTAGGTACCATGGCCTCGTTGCTAAGTGTTT
Source organism: Hymenopus coronatus (assembly GCA_030762935.1). Classification (NCBI taxonomy): domain Eukaryota; kingdom Metazoa; phylum Arthropoda; class Insecta; order Mantodea; family Hymenopodidae; genus Hymenopus; species Hymenopus coronatus. Next base: position 24,031,669 of record CM060889.1, read on the forward strand.
CGCCACAAACTAAACACACAGGGATAGGGTTTTCCTCGTTGTTATTCCACTTAAATCCATACGCTAAGTAACTGTCCTGGTATGTTCTTTTCTTTCGTTTGTCTTCTTTATGTGGTGAATTCGACGGTCCGGGAGAAACTGTAAGATTTGGCTTCTTAAAGCAAGCAGTAGGAGCTGACTGTTCACTTTCACTGTCCTGGCGTTTACGTTTAACAATGAACTTATCCATAGCTAAACACTGTGAATCAACGCGAGGAAGACAACTGAAAGCGCCAAGCGGCGTACACTTTTATATATTCATCTATCGAAGTCACGGGAATGTTCGTGAGGAAGCGAGTAGTCTCGGGAATATTCGGCAGGGTATAGCTGTAATGCCATCTGTGGGATATTAGTATAACTGAATTATTGAAATGAATCGATCACTATCACCATCTGCCGTGCATGAGAGTAATTGATTTGATTTATTTTATTTCAAGACCTTACAAGACTTAAGGCTTCAGTAGAAGGTATTTTTTTTGTTTATCTCAATATCTCGCGGCACCCCTTAGCCAATCACACGGCACCCTAGGGTGCCGGGGCACACCGGTTGGGAACCGTTGCTCTATACATACATGCATGCACACATACATACATACATACATACATACATACATATGTCTTCAATATTTTTTTTTTTTTGGTAGTGTTTAACGCCCGCTTTAACTACTAATGGCAACGCAGGCGGTGACACTGATGATACATGAATGATGATGGAGCACCGGTGGAATGCGATGGCGGGGGAAACCGGAGTACCCGGAGAAAACCCGCCCCAGCGCCGTTTTGTCCACCACAAATCTCACATGCGGTCACTTGGGATCGAACCCCGGCCGTCTAGGTGAGAGTCGAGTGGTCTAACTATTCGGCCACGGCGCGGCCTGTCTTCAATATGAAGGAAACTTCACAAGCATTTCACAGAAAGTTCAAGATATACGTTTATTTGTCATATAAGTATCTTTAACATATGGTATTCTAATAAAAATCGTAATAACCATTTTTTTTTTCAAAAAAATAAAAAAAAATTCGAAAAATATTCCATGAATAGGATAGTTAGATTGGGAGAATTTTCTTTAAACTCATCTGTGTCATCTTTGAAAACTACTGGTTATATACTAAGATTGGCATTTTTTAGTGTTTTAAGTTATGGTGCCCACACACACACACACACACACACACACACATACACACACAGAACACTGGTACAGACACAAATATTTTTACTTTCTCTATACACACTATGTACATAGTGTATAGAGAAGGTATTACATTCCACCAAAGAATTCGATACCGAGATTTCACCGGAAATATATGCTTTAGGGTCCCCAATATCCAAAAAAAGTATTTTCAGAAAAAGGTCCGTGTATGTGTGTGTCCGTGTGGCAGTGTGTCCGTGTGTCTGTGAACACGATAACTCAAAAACGAAAAAATCGGTAAAATACCAAACTTGATATTTAAGTTTAGTATCTTCCAGGGATGCGATACGAAGATTTTCAGAAAAAATCCCCTCACCCAAAACTACCCTTTATATGGAACGTTTTTCGAAAATTTTGATTTTCTAAAAAATGGCTAACGATTTTGATTAAAATATCGTATATTAAAGATATTTACCTGACAAATAAGATGTATATTTTGAATTTTCTGGGAATAGCCTCTGAAGACTACTATATTCTGGGTCAATTTTACGGAATTTTGCATAACTGCTAAACCGTAAAGATGGACAAACACTTAGCACACAACAAATGTAGAGCACTTTAAAACACACAATTTATGTTACATACATTTTTTTCGTAGAGTTGATTGTTTTTGAGATATTCCTTGTTTTTTGTTTCAGCTATAAAAAGCATACTTTTCTCATACAGGACTTTGTGAACTCGTGCCCATACAAACAAAGGAACTTCAGTCACTTAGCAACCAGCTTTTGACCATCACTTTAACCTATGGTACTCCTTTATTTCGCTTCTACTTACAAGGAAGCAAGTAATAAGACTATTTATGCTAATTTTTTCTCGATTGGAAATAAATAGAATTATAAGCTTTTTAACAATAATGTATTGCAGAGTTGTAGAGAAAGTCATGTGATTGGAAAACATCAGATTTTTCTAATAAGGTTTTTGGGGACTTTCAAGGAACTTCCAAACGATAAAATCCAATATTGTCTTTGGGAGGAATGCAATACCTCTACTACTTACTGTTCACTTGGACATTCATTATATAACGTTTACGATATAATTCATGGCGCATTCTATTTTATTTTCTCCGGTTCATATGTACACGCAATGTACATAATAGCTAGAGCAGGTATTGCATTCTAACCAAAAATTCGATGTCGAAATTTCACCGAAATACATGTTTTGGGGACCCCTGAGTCCGAAAAAAGCATTTTACTTTCTCTACACATACTATGCACAAAGTGTATAGTGTATCAAAAAAAAGTAATTTTAGAAAAATGTCTGTGTGTGTGTATGTCCGTCTATCAGTGTGTGTGTGTCTGTGGGCAGCATAGCTCAAAAACTAAAGCCCGTTAAATACCAAACTTAATATTTAAGTTCAGTGTCTTCCAAGGATGCGTCACGAAGATTTTCAAGAAAACCCCCCTACTCCCAACTACCCTTTACATAGAAACATTTTCGAAACATTTTGTTTTCTCAAACATTTTCGTCAGCCCCAATCTCATTGAGGTTTTCTCGTGGTTTTCCTCTCTGGTCAAGGTAAATACCGTATTGTATATTTAATATCACGACCCAAAATTCCACTTTCAGTGTAAAACAATAGTATAACTGAAAAATAGATGGTAATTGGGATTACGTGTTCATCTATCCACAGAATGCAGCTAGATCGGACGGCACCCTAATTTCATCCGATTGTCTCGGAGAACAGTAATATGGTATATAGGTAAGGCATGAAACCTTGAAGGCTGGCTGTATGCCGTCTGAGTACAGAAGGCGAAAAAGCAGCCAGACTGGATGGCACCCTAACACCATTTGCTTGGAACAAAGTGAAATGCAATGGGTACGGGGGAAAAGACCATGAAGGCTGAATGCCCACCTCCTACAGATCAACGAGAATCATGAACAGAATCGTCGCGATATGCCCACGTTAAATAAATTAGAGCAACGTTAAATAAATAATAAAAAAACTTATTAGGAGACGGCGAAAATATGTTTTTTCCCTTCCTCCCAATAACACTTTCTTGGTTGATGCATAGAGCAACCCAACACAAAAATGGAAGCATGCTATTCACATACTATATGTGAAGCGCGTTTCTATCTTGCTGCTTAGTCGCATGTGTAGGAAGCGGTTCGCATTGAATTGGCTTCTTTCTTTCACGAGACCTGTTGTCAAAAGAGTAATTCCGATGCCCTCAACTCCTCAACTCATACGAGTGAAATCTGGTGCATTGGTGCAGTTAAAATACAAATAATGTAAACAATATCCAACCTCGTTCTTATACCCTTCCCTTTCTCTCTCTCGATAATTTGGAATTAATGCCATAAAATTCCAATGTTTTACAAATATCTGAAATTCATTTTGTTCACATAGTATTATATATTTTCAGTATCTCATCATTTCTAAAGCAAAATTTGGTGAATGTGAATCCAAATGTGCTACTGGAATTTTCTCTCTGTTTGATAACAATATTTTGATACCTGCGAACCGAAGGAGGTGATGCCGCGATAATCTGTGTGATTCACATTCGGAAAGTCCCGGGTTCAACCACCGGCGACCGTTCAATCTGTTATGGTTTCCTTGAGGTCGTCAGACGAACGCTGGGGTGGTATCTGATCTACCTCGATTTCATTTTTCCTTCATTCCGTTTCCTTCTCATCTTTCAGATGTGCTTCCAAGTTCGTAGTGTATGGTGGTGTGGAAAAATGGCACAAATTCATGCTCAGTGGAAAGAATACTTCCCGTGAGCACTAAACGGCTGCAGGTCGACGGTCGCTTGATCGTCCTGTATGGTTCTTCCAATAATGGGACGGGGTGGAAATGTTAGGACTTCCGTACGTCTTTGTACGCTGTCTGTGGGTGATGTAATGTATTTTGCACTAAAATATACAGGAAACAATAAAAACTGGCTACAAATGTACCTAACATAAATGCATTTAAACCAGCGGCTTATGATCTTCTATTATTCCCTCATTTCATTCTTTCCTCAGGGGGGGGGGGGGGAGATAAACAGCACCTGCATTCAATGGTAGAGTAAAATCTTACTCACATGGTAACTTAAGTACAGCAATAAACCACTTCAGACTTATTTTCCTCTACAAAACTGAATTGGACGCCATACATTATACCTCCCAAACAATCGGTTATGTTGCCTTCCAACTAAAACATCAGTAAAATGTCTTGTTGCTGACTAGTAAGACTTACTTTGTTTCTCCTGAATGACTTACAAATCAAACACTAGCAAAACGGCTAAACTCCTTAGCATATACATCCATTGGTCCCGTGTCATAGATTTACGGCACGTAAGAGAACCTCAAGCCTGTAAAGAGGCCTCTGTTCAAAATTAAGCGGTATTTTATGCCCAAAATAGAATAGGACGCTGAGAGCCGCAGCAGTTAAACAGCGTCCATAAATAAAACCCAATTTAAATGTTTATCAGTAAAATAAACTGTTTATAATTACATGGCAACGTGCCTTGCGTCTGTCAAGTAATATGTCACATTACGCCTCGTAAAGGAAGGGTCACAGTGAATGAACAGTAAAATGAATGGACATGTTACTCGCAGTTACAAAGCTAAATTGACATATATTGCATCTTAAATGCACAGGTAACAAATTATCCAATTGAGCAACAGTAAAATATCTTGATGTATATGTGGACATCATACTCACAATTAACATCGTTTCCAATTGAAAAATCATTAAAATATCTTCACATTTGCTAGATCATATTAACTTGACAGCTACTCAACACACATCCTGAGTGAACAGTTACCATTCCTTCCGACTGAACTATCAGTAAAATAGATAGAAGTGCCTCTAGATACAACCATGAATTTTCAGCACAAATTACAACTTCTAATGAATAGTTAACTCGTTTCAAATCGTTTTGCGAGATACAAAATTGATTTAAAATCCATAATAAGCCCCTCCTTATAAACAGCTAATACTGTTTCCAATTCATAGATGAGTATTGCTCATGTATTGCTACGTACAAACATGACTTGAAAGCCATATACTACACCTTCTAATGAACGGTTGAAACCGTTTCCAATTGAAAGATGAAGAAACGGTAATGGCTACCGCTTCACTTATTGCGAGATACAAATGTAACTAGAAAGTCAATTTTACTCCTCATAATGAGCAGCTAATGTCGTACCGTTTCCAAAACAGGTTCACATATTGAGCCAATAATAACGTCTCCGTTTAAACAGCTTCACGTATTCCTAGATACAAACGTACTTGAAAACCTTCTAACGAGCAGTTATTACCGTTTCCAACTAAAAGACTAGTAAAACAGCTTCGTACTACTAGATACAAAACCACTTGAAAACCTCCTAATGAGCAATTGATTCCGTTTACCATTGAAAGATGGTAAAACAGCTCCATGCTATGCTAGATACAAACGTACTTGAAAGACCTTTAATGGACAGTTAATATTGTTTCTAACTGAAGGATGGTAAAACAGCTTCATGCATTGCTAGATACAAACGTACTTGATAGCCTTCTTTTGAACAGCTAATACCGTTCCTAATTGAAAGATGAGTATTTTAATTTCACGTATTGCTAAATATAAGCGCCATTTTAAAGCCATATATTACCCTCCTAATGAACACGTCGGTCTGGGTGCCTCAGTTGGTAAGGCCCTAGCCTTCTGATCCCAAGTTCGCGGGTTCAAACTTGCACAAAGCCGTTTCCAATTGATACTGAGTAAAACACGTTCACGTATTACTAAATAAAACCTGACTTGAACGCTATATCTATTTTATAACTCCTAATATAGAGCTGATGCCGTTTCCAATTAAAAATGAATAAAACAGCTTCAAGTATTACTAGAAGCAAATGTGAGGTGGAAGCCACATATCAATTGAAACATCAGTTAAACAGACTCAGATATTAATAGGTATAAACCTGACCCATTGAGCAGTTAACGCCGTTTCAATTGCAATATTGTACAATAACTTGACGTATTGTTAGATGCAATTGTAACTTGAACAGCAATATTCTGAAAGTGCAGTTAATTTGTTTTCAGTTGAAGCTCAATAAAATAGCTTGACATAAACTAGATATAATTTCAATTTAACAGGCACACATTACAACTCCTGAAGGAAGACTTAGCGTAAAGATGCTGGCCCTTACTTGCTTAATGTGTCAGGTAGAATCAGAATGTAAGCATAATGTAAGCGAAGAAATATGGGACAATATTTGTGTAAGTTGTGTAATCAATACGTAAAAATAAAATTGAGATACATCAATAATTTTACTAGTTTTTACTACAAATTTTAGTAGCTTTCCAAACCTAGACTCTGAAACTAGACATTCAATTAACTAGCTCATAATAACTCCTTGGCACGACAGCTCACGGGGAACCTTGGCCTACCGCCCGGCCGCTGCGTCCCCCATCTCGGTCCGCTACAGACGTCATGGATGGGGTGCAGTATTGGAGGGTGAGACGTGGTCAGCGCCTCGAGTCCCTCCCGGCCGGTTAATGCGGTCCTCATGACCTGAACTAGCTCATACTTTGATATAATATAACAGAGGTATTTATGGATACTTTAAATTGACGAAACTAAGAAAATTGATAAACCTAATGCTGATATCCAAGTTGTTCAGGCATATATCTTTCAGAGAAGAATGTAGATATGCAATTTATCCCAACTCAATCTGTACGCATGATTTTCGGTTCGCATGTACTACCATAGGGAATTTACGTCTGATGCTGGTATAATGAAATCTAATAGAAACATAAGGCAGTTTTTGTTTGTTGTTGTTGTGTTTTGTTTTTATGTAATAAAAACAAAATGTTTCTCCCAACTGGAGGCCATCTTTCGTTTCATCTCTTTTTTGTTTTAACTTCTGGACGTGCAAAGCGAACCAAATTTCAATTGATTCACACAGCGGCCGGCTTTTTAAACGATTTGATTACCGCTTTAGCCTAGTGTATTGCCTTTTTGCCCTTCTATCGTTTTTCTTAATGTTTATATCGATTACCACGATGTGTGGTATTGAAAATAATCTTTGGTAACAATAGTTTGTAGAGAAAGGCATGTGAATGGAACACAACCGGTTTTTTTAAGATATAAAGGGAATACAATTTTGGTAATTCCTGGTATAATTAAAATAGTTTGACCAAAAACAGCTTAACAGTGTAGATTTTTGCATTAGGAGTTCAAAATATAATAGGAGTAGCTCTGTAAGTACAAAGTACCCTATAGTAAAGGCAACCTATAATTTGCTTTGCATCGTGTAGTTCTTATAGATGTACATCGTTTTGTCCAGATAGGCCAAATGATGTTAAGTTTTATGTTAGGGATTAAAATATGGATTGCAGATAAAGATAACGGGGATTTTGAGAGTTTTAGGATAGCTTATTACTTGTACTAGATTCTAAAATCTAAGTATACCAAGTTTTATCAAAGTCATACCTAAAATACTCCTTGAGGTAAATTTACTGATGCGAATATGATATGAAACTCTCCCTTCCCTCCAAGAGTTCAACTTGAAAGAAGTTTTAAGGGGCTGGAAGTAATTAGATAAGTGACGGCGCGGCATAGCTCCCCGGTAAGTGCAAGTGGAATCGCAAAACTCCGCATTCGATTTCGTCCGATCGACTACAATAGCAATGTGTTTGTGTCGCGGTTTCCCGGGTAGGTAGGCGAATACTGGGGTAGTTCCTCTTCTACCTTCCTTTCATCTGTTTCAGATGACGACGTTCACTTCCAGGTTTCTAGAGGCACTACTCCTCCTAATTAAAACCATACATGTTCGCAATAAAATGCCAAAACTGCCTTTTAGTACTCTTATTGAACTATCCCTACCCCAGTTCTAGTATGGTAATATTTTATAATCTATTACACTATGAATAGTGATTATCATTAGTGTAATAATTATCAAGATCGGTTTTCCATGTTATCCTAAAAAACACACACGCATTTTCTCTCTATGTAGTATTAGTATAGATATGCACATAAAGATAACTGCTAAAATGTGCTTACCCTTGTCATGATTTGCAATACTGCCGCCGGTATTTAAGGCACATGCCGTCTTTTTGCATGTTTAATGTAATAAATATCATAATGTCAGAAGAAAAAGTAATTGAGTAACCACATTGTCAAGTTAAAACATGGGGAAAAGAACTTCACATGTGTAGTGGTACAAAATTATGAAGTCCGGGACCTCTGCGGTGCAGTGGTCAGTGTTCCGAGTTCTCAAGCCAAAGGTCCCGGTTTCCTGAGAAAGAGGAATTATTATTTAGTTAAAATATTTCCCCTACCCTTCCAATAGATTAGAAATATGCAAGTGGGTGTGAATGTGAGTGTTTAATCTTAAGAAATATCCTACAAGAACCTACGATCAACGAGTTGTTTCTCAAGGCAAGGCCTCCCAAGAGGTCATAGGAGATAAGTGCGGCTATACACATGAAACAATATAGAAATAAAGTGTTTGACACGTTCATGCACATGTCTTTTTCTATCCAATATCGTTTATTTTATATAGTTTTTCACACACTACTCTTACGAAATCTTATTTTTCTATCCACTTCATACAAATAGTCAGATTTTAAAATTGTCTCACTATATGATGTCTCTCTGCATCACGGCGATAGTGCTTCAAAAAGTTACAAAAGTATTGGAAAAAATAATAAAAATATATATCTTGGAAATGGCTAATGCTAGAAGTATCTATTTATCTATCTATCTCTTGCGGTTTACCAGTTATACAAAATTATATGCAAATAGAGTGTTTATACCATACTTTCAAAATACTTTCTTTTTTCCTCTTTCACGTCAAATAATATTATAAATTATCCCGAAAATGAAAATATAACATTGTTCTAGTAATGGAGAAGCACTATGTAGACCTACATTTGCATATGCAGACTTTGTTATAAAAAGTGTAAGTTTTATTTGTGAAAAGTATTTAAATATAGCTTGAATTATTATTTCAATTTATTTAAATATTATAGTATAATATTTAACGTGTTTCCAGAAAATTTAAGACCTCCATTTTATTATTCATGTAAAAATCTTTAACATAATCAAAATAGTTTGAGCTATTTTTATAAAATTGAAAGCGATAAAAACTCATACATGTTAGGATAGTAACGAATGGGGATAGCTTTATGTGTCGTATCCTTAGAAAATGCAGAATTTAAATACCAAACTTCGTATTCATCGGGCTTTGCTTTTTGAGTTATGCGTTCTCACAGATACACATACGCATACACGGATATTTCTATACATGTTTTTAATTAGGAGACCAAAACTTGCACTTCCTGTGAAATATCGACATACATTTTTGGTTGGAATGCAACATCTCCTTTACTTGTAAGGTGTGTTATAGATAAAATAAATAACTTGTGAGAGGTGATTCAGACAGCTTTCAAGCTGCTGGACGAAACCGACTTAAACAATACAACCAACTTACATTAGACTAGATAATAAAGGTGCGATGGATGATTCCTGACGTTTAGGGCAAACGTAAGCATTTGCATTTCATATACAGGCAGATTATCGGCAGATTATCTGATGGAGCTTTTACCTTTGGACCCCAAGTTAATGTTAAATGCAATCGTTCATAATTAATTAAGCAACTTCAGACGAAGTCCACGCTAATAGGATATTCTCACCCGCGTACATGGAGATAAAGTTAATTTCCAACTTTAAAAGCTGATTCTTGATTTAATTATGCGGAACAGAAGGGCAAAACGGAACTAAATATTTGCGGAAACGTATAAGAAATTAGGGCTTCTTATTAGATACGTATTTGCATACGCAGATAATGTAGTTTTATTGCAGGAGTTGAACTTCGCTGCGGATTACTCGCTACCCGGAAATGAGATGTATTTATCATCTACTCCAATTCCATACGACCCGAAGGGAACTTTCCCTGTCCCCCGCTCTAAGTATATCAGATAATTAAGGCGGTCATCTCCTCTCTCTTGCACTATTGCGTCACTAAAATCGGACAGAGAAAGCAATAGAGGATGTTTAATCTATACACGTGCGCACAACACGTATAATCTAATAACAGAAATAGAGAATTTTGTGCACGCGACAAAAAAGCTCTTGCGCTTGCATCTCATTGTGAATATAGCATAAACTTGGATATGAGTACTGGATAGAGTTTAGTCTCTGCGAACTCCTGTTTCTGTACCTTGAATATCTAAAACCGTATTTGCTGATCAAGCTTAACCATCAAATATTTTATTTATTCAATTTACTTGTACAATAATCCAGTTGGTATTATCTTCACGCAGATAAATATGTAGAAATGATCGCGAAATGAAAGCGACTGACATCGTGTTTCAGTCTCTATCCCAAATGCACTCTTTGCATGCATCCCTGAGGCTGATTATTCTTACACTGATTTGAACATTTCACCATGGTTAATTAGCATTTGTCTCTCTTACATAAAAAGTTGAGATTTAATCTGGCAGTTATCTTTAAGTCCACTGTGTTTTCTTTACTTTGAGCAGTTGCAGTTCAAAGAGATTTTCTGAAAACTTGCGCAAATGAGAGCACATTATTTAATCCGATCCTTTTTACCCATAACATAACATATAACAACGCCTGTATATCTCGTACTTCATCTTGAAACTTCTGTATAGGCAACTAAAAGCCACGAGATGGCCATTAGCTCCGCTAGTCAATTATCTCTCATTCTGCTAGAAAGCTAAGTAAAAAGGTCCTATGTGTCGAGCTCACATGACTTTCTTACTCATACTTGCACAAACTATTTTTACAAATCGTTACTCTTCTCTCTACTTCATGTTAATCCAGATAAACGTTTGCAGAAATTGACTTATTGTATGTTTCAAGTACAGAATAGGGGAGTACAATAGACTTTAAACAATGATCAAATCTTCTAAAAGCACGTAGCTCTGTAATATCTTTGAAATTCCATTCTCTTTGCATGGTCGAAAGAGAGACTTGAATTTCAGAAAGGCCAACCGGAGCAGAGTACCACACGCAAGCCATGCCCTCCTTTGTACCTCTACATGATCCCTGGGAGGAAGGGATGGATAAGGAAAGAGATACAACAGATGACCAGATCCGGTGACGACATGCACAAGTATGGGCGGTGTCCCTAACGTTTGCAGTTTGAATGCATTCGACGCCGCTCAAGTATACCAAGAGGCGCCCGTCCGGCAGCACCGAGGTGGACCCTAGTTGAGCAGTTCGACCAATCCAAAGAAGAAAACTCTACAAAGCACACCTCCACTATCCAGCCAGAACACGCCGACCATCGCCTGATCCTACAACTCGGAAGCGGATGACAAGCTGAAGGAATTGATCTGTATAGGAAAGTAATAAAGAAAGCAGAAAGCACCCCAGCATTCGTCTACCGACCCCAGGAAACCACGAAAAGCCCATGATCAGAGCAGGGAAATTAAATTAAACTGAGTTTTATTTATGGTTGCTCTTTAACTGCTGTGGTTCTTAGCGTACCATTCAATATTTGGCGCGAAAGAACATTTAAGTTTGCTCAGAGGGCACTTTATCAGACTTGAGTTCTTTCACCACCGTAAATCTACGTCACGGGAGCGACGGCTCTAATTCCAATCAGAAGGAAGCCATGCTAAGAATTTTTGCACCCGAAAATATCCAAACCCTCGGCCGAGATCAGAGCGGGGGATCACGGGTTCGAACCCAAGACCATCCCAATAGGAACGTATTCGCGTTATTAGCGTTACGGCGGAGTCATCTGGCCTCGTTCCTGTTCCCGTTTGAGAAAATTACAAGTATTTGAAAATTCAAACCAATAACAAGTAATAATATAAAAATGCGACAAATTGTGTGCTTTAACGAAATCTGCAAATTTGTGTGGTAAGATCTTGTGCATTTCTTACGGTTTACTAGTTATGCTAACTAGTTAATTTAACAAGAAGATGCAAGAGCAGACATAATGCAGCATGAGCGCAGGCGCGAGGGAAGACCATTCACAGTGTAGTCGTAAGCGTAATGCAAGATATTGGCACGGATTTTCTAAATCTGTAAATTACTCGTACATGCGGATATCTTCACACAAGTTTAAAATTGAATATAATAACCAACAATAAGAAAATTCACGCAATCTTTTATAAATGAATAAATAAGTTATAACGTTTAGATACAACTGACGCTCCCGGCAGTTAAGTCACGATAATTATTTGATCGAAGCATTGAAAAAAGTGCAAGCATGGAGACTGTAGAAAGTGATAAAGCTGCACATTTAATGCAATGTGCGCTATCTCTTTGCGCCTTAATATTTGTGAGAACCAATAAATTGGACGCAGATTGTAGATATCCCATTAAATAAAGGATGATTCAGCAAGGAGACTACAGTAACCCCTTCTATTTGGTGGTAGGGCCAAAATGAAGAGCAGCATATAGGTACAGTAGACGCTGTAAAATCTCGCAATACAATAGTCTGTGTTAAACAGAACGCAATGCATAGAAGAAAGAATTCAGAATTCGTCCTCTTCGTAAGCAAAGCAAGCTTCATTCACATCCTATTGTGAATGAGGCATTATGCTAAATCATTCAAAATGAAGAGTACTTCCGAGATTATTTCCAAGAAATTCAAGATATACATTAGTTTGTCATGGAATGGTATTTTAATCCAAATTTAGAACAATTTTTTAAAAAATAATAAATTTCAAAAAATGTTCTATACATGGGTGGTTTGGGGTGGAGAAATGTTCTTGAAAATTCTCGTGTCGCATTCTTGGAAGATGCCGAACTTAAATATCAAGTTTTGATCTTAACCGACTTTTTGTTTATGAATTATGCTGTTCAAAGACACACCGAAATATTGCCCACATACGCACTCAAATACACAGACGTTGTCCTAAAAAAATTTTTCGAGGGCCTCAAAAGATATATTTCCGATAAAATCTTGGCATAAAATGTTGGTAGAAAAAGCGAAATGCAATTTTGGACAATCCCATTATTAAACTGATGAGCACTGTTTTTATTCGCTATTTTTGTATTGTTTTATACTCTAAGGAAATTCAAAGAAAAATGCTGTTTCTGAAAAAGCAACTGGTAATAAAAGTATATTAAAGGATTACTATCTATAAAACAAATTGTACAAGCACATAATATATTAAATTTCTGCGTTTACAAAGTAGGATACTTGGGTCTGTGAAGTAATATAGTGCTTATTTTAAACAAATTTCGCATTAAAATTGGCATTACAAAAGCTTAAAAATGTTTATCCCAATTTTATCAAAAGCAGCTAAAATCCAATTGCAGTATTTTACGTTTGACGCACTCATTCGTTTAATAAAACTTAAGTTGGCGACAGTAAAATTTGGCGCAACTAAAACGAAAGCTTAGTAAATTAGACAAATGTACTCCATTAGCTGAATAACAACAAACATCTCGTAAATTTAACACAAAGCAACAGTAGCAGCATTTTAAAGAAGTTGTCAACTTTCTGGTTCATAAATTCATATGACGGAATATCGCAGTCTACTAATGACAAGAAGACATTAATGTTTGCAGTCGTCCAAAGCATTTTAACATAATTGTAAGGATGTTCGAGAAAGTTGCACATCTTTTATTCATCACCTCTTAGATAAAATTGTTCGTTACCCGAAGACCAACAGAATCGCTAACGCCGAAACAGCAAGTCATTGGTTGAAATTACTGTTGTTTTTGTTATTATTTTTTATAATTATCAATTTCTTATTATCATTATTATTATAATCATTATCATTACTGTGTCGTTTTCCTTTAATGGAGATTAGGCTAGTACCTTGTTCCACTCTCGTCCATCTTATTTTTATTTTTTTGTTTGTCTTCCTAGATATGTTTTTCTACAAGCCTGGTAATTTATTTGTCAAGGTAATCGAGATCATACCATTCTAGTGGCATGTTTTATGTAGTTTTACTTTCTGTACTTAATACTTAGTACATATGTGGAGAAGGTATTGCATTATACCAAAAATTTCGATACCGAGATTTCCCTGGAAATACACATTTTAGGATCCTCTAAGTGCGTATATACATATATATTTTTAGAAAAAGGTTCATGTGTGTGTTTGTTAACAACAAACTCAAAAAGTCGTTATATTCCAACTTTGGCTTTTCAGTTCAGCATCCTACAAGAATGCGACACCGGTAAAAACATGAATAACTTTTGAAATTGTGAGTTTCACAAAAATGAATAACAATATTGATTAAAGATATCTGTGTAACAAATAAAATATTTTGGAAATAGGTTCTGAAGACCGCTTCATTCTGGATGACTTTTGCATAACGGGCAAACCGTAAGAGATAGACGAAAACTTACTACACAAAACGTTTTGGTTCCCAAGGTCGTGGCTTCAAACCCGGCGGAGGGCAATGGATTTTTCTCGGGCGTAAACATTCTTAGTATGGCTTCCTTGGATGAGGAAGTAAAGCCGTTGGTCCCATGAATAGATTTACGACACGTAAAAGAACCTCAAGCCTGATAAAGAGGCATCTGAGCAAAAAAATGTCACTATCCCTTTAACCTGCGTATTCCTTATTTCCCTTTTCCTTACAATAAAGTAATAACACCATTTCTGCTAATGCTTTTCTTGATCAGCGAAGTAGATAGAGAAGTAAGCTTTTTTAAGAATATTTTGTTACAGAATACGCAAAGAAAGCATGTAAATGGAATACATAGTTTTTTCTATAAGCTTGTACATTTATCGCAGGAATAACTTTCAAATCTTTAATATCTATGTATTTACTTTTCTATCCCTCATACCACAACTATTATTATGATAATTATTGTTATTGTTGTAGCTGCTGCTGTTGATGAATTTATTAATTCATAGAGAGGATTAATTTTGTGTTCTTTGAAGATATGTAGTTATTCTCAGGATTGTCTCTTCTACCCATTTCAACGTTGTTCAGCTAGTTTATCCTTTAAAAGCCAGATTTATGAGTTAGTCTCCTTAATCTGTTATGCAGATTCTCGGCAATGTTGAACACAGCCCTTACTGTGAGCAATGTTATATTCGTGCAAGAAATTAATAGTTATGCCTGAGGAGCATTTTGTTCATGTGACATGAGAAACACACCGTAGATTTTTAAGTGACTATGATAATGATAACCAACATGGTTCAGGAAATTTGCGTAATATATTTGCATGGACACAGGATGTCAAAATGCTTTCTATCTTCGTCCGTTCTTATCATAGCTTCAGTTATATGTCAATTCTCGAATTCTGCTTACTTATAAAAATCTGATGTGTTCCATTCACATAACTTTTTCTACTTCTGTGTAACAAATTATTGTTAGTAAGCTTATTCTTCTATTTATTTCAAGCTAATCGAGAAAAAAATTAGCAGAAATAGTTTTATTACTTGCTTCCTTGTAAATAGAAACGAAATATGAGAGTATTATAGGCTAAAGTGAAGTCAAAAGCTGGTTATTAGGTGACTGAAGCTCCTTTGCTTCTATGGACACGAATTGACTAATTCCTGTATGAGAAAAGTATAAGCTTTTCAACGCTGAAACCAAAAACAAGGAATGTCTCAAAAACGATCAACTCCTCGCAAAAAATTCATATAACATAAATTGTGTGTTTTGTGTGTTTTGTGTGGTAAGTTTTTGTCCATTTCTTACGGTTTAGCAGTTATGCAAAATTCCTCCAGAATAAAGTAGTCTTCAGAGGCTATTCCCAGAAAATTCAAGATATACATATTATTTGTCAGGTAAATATCTTTAATATACGATACTTTAATCAATATGGTTAGAGCCATTTTTGAGAAAATCAAAAAGTTCGAAAAAATTCCACGTAAAGGGTAATTGGGGGTGGGATTGTCTTGCAAATCTTCGTGTCGCATCCTTGGAAGATACCAAACTTAAATACCAAGTTTGGTATTTAAAGGTCTTTTCGTTTTTTGAGCCATGCTTGCCACAGACACACACAATCACAGACAAACACATGCACACACGGACCTTTTTCCAAAAATCCTTCTTTTTTTTGGATTCAGGGGGACCCAAAACGTGTATTTCCGGTGAACTCTCGGTATCGAATTTTTAGGTGGAATACAATACCTTTTCTATACACTATGTACATAGTATGTGTAGAGAAAGTAAAAATGTGAAGTTTATCAGTTCCGTTACCATTTCGTTGAGATTGTTCAAAAAGGTACTATAACGCCCCTATTTATGATCAGCATCAGTGAATATAGCAATAAAGGAATTTAATAATTATTATATATGGTTATTTAACTATAATAATACCAAGGTAATATCCATTATTAATACACTGTTAATAAAAGCTGTCAATAAATGCCAACGACGAGCTCATTAGAAATAAAATATTGGACACATCACTTTTCGAATTACAATGTTAGATCCGGGAACATTTAAGCCTAACAGCGAATATCTTGAGAAATAATAATGTCAATAAAAACTCATTCTACTAAATTGTACGTTTAATGAAAGCTATTTTGTTTCATACAGTATCTCTGATTTTCTAGCTGTTTCTTCATAGTATTAAGTCCAATGATAATTAGAAAATCCCTGTAACTGCCCACATAAATTATTGAAGATATTCTTTGTGTTATCTTTCCGGTATTTTAAGTTTGTAATATTTTAACCAATACCGTTAGAACATTTGTTTTTAAATATAAAAGTAACAGAATGCTTTGCGTGTAAATAACTATTTGACGTTTAAGGGGGTAGAAAATTCCCTAAAAATCTTGCACGCCTGATTCATATAAAAAATGCTGCATTTGTCCGACATTTTGTTTTGAGCTATGCTGTTAGAAGACAGCTCGTGCAAACGAATTAACTTTTTTATTTTAATTTAAAACGTGCATTCCTGTTTCGGTTTTTTTTTTTCTTTCTTATTTTTTATTACTAAAGAGAACACCTTAGGTAAGCTCTGAGAAAGTAAAGGACAATGCTCAAATAACAGATTATGTTTTATATTTTGGCTCTAGAGTAAATTACAATGCAAGAGTATTTAAAATTAAATTAGCGTGATTAAATCCCGCCATCCAAAAGCGTGGGTCGTCATATTCCAAAGGATCTATATTCATTCACCTTTACTTCCGATGAGTGAGAATTTTAGGACAGTTAATATTTAAATAGGTTTCAATTTTTATAAATGCTCTTATCTGCTTCTCTTATATCGCTAAACTGCAAGTCGTTTTGGGTTCTAGAGAAAACACTGTTCCTAAATATGGTACAATATCGACTAGTGAGCCACTGCGGAAGTCGAACTAAGTGGCATGGCATCTCCATTAGCTGTGACAGACCAAAAGTAGTTCATGCCATTAGAGACCGAACATTTTAATAACCATAATTTACCTTAAAAGAATGTGACCATTCAGAAAGTATTTGTGTAATTGTTTCGTTTAGTGGGTGAAATTCATGTAACGAACTTATATTGATAATGTGTCCAATAAGGGTCTCTAACCCTCTAAGTACTAAGAGCTTCAAAATACAAATTCGATAGTATAATATACTATGATGTACTTTGTATGTCAATATTTTGGAACGAAGAAACCTCATACAAATATAGGTTTTTAATTTTTGAAAGACAGTTAATTAAAACACATGCGCACTAATAAAAGTCAAACCTGAGCTGCTGATTTGATAGCTCAAAGCTATCGATAATAATGAGCAAAAAAGGAAAGCAACGTGTGCAATGAGAATGAGCTTTCAGAGATTGACAAGTCTTAACAATATCAGTTCACTCCCGCGGATGCGTTAATATGTGACATGACACACCAAATTAATTTGAGCGAAATTCCATTCAGGAGCACACATTAGTTCATCCAAATTAACTGAAAGGAAAAAAAATAACATTTAAAAAAAAGAATCCCACATTAGACCAAGTCTTTGTACTCTATTTTCCTGCAGAGCTGAGTAAAATTAGCCGAGTAATTGGTAAAAAGTTTGACAGATATCAAGCAAACATCAAATGCACATACCCGATCTTACTCCGGTTTCCTAAACTGGCAGGATCCCGGCACTATCCATATTCAAGAAGTAACTTCGCACATCTTTAGTCCTTTGACACACATATTTATCACAGAATAATAGCTGCGCCTCATAATTTCACGCACATTTTCAAGAATAATCCTCCGACATCTTTATCGTTAAGCCGGCCATGTTGAACTGTGCGAAAGACGAATTTAAATATCAGCGCCATCATGTTGCCCGAAAGAGAACTCTCTCCCGTAGTTCACCGTTATGCACCAAAGATTGTGCTGCGTGATACGACATTGCTGCTATCTGTAACTAGGGGACTGCACATCATTATTGATTATAAGCCACGTGCACAACACGTGATGGTTTTTACTCTTATGCAATATATGTTCGCATGAATCCCATTAAAGTTACAATCCCTCCCGAGAACAAATCATATAGCCTACTTTGAAGTAATAATCATTTAGTGTCAAAACTGAAGTTTTCCTAGCCCTGAAGCCTTAATGAGAGAAATTCCACTATTTTGGCTAAACACTTACATTTTTATAAGTGTAGTCTTAGCAGCTACTTTAACAAAACAGAATGATCGTAATTGATATTGCCAGTAGCAGTATGTTGAATCACTCAAAAGTTGTTCATTTCAACAGCGACATAAAATCCACTAAATTGGCAGTGAAGAAAAAAAAAATATACGTAACCGTCAGGTTTGTAAGAATATTTTTTATACCTAATACTACTAACCTTAATCGTATTAAACAGTTTGCCCTTTTCCTTTTTCTAAGTATGTGTATAAACTCAAAAATATAAGGTAGGAAACTAACCAATTTTACACTGGTATACACATTTTTGGTGCAAGAAAATGAATTACAGAAAAAGTGTGTAGATGATGCAGCTATTTCAGAAACTGACACAAAACTAAACGGATCAATTAAATTACAACAATGTACAATCATTTATTATGGAGTCCTCGAGAGAGAGAGAAAAGTAACGGCTGGAGTAGCAATATTAATAAGAAGCAACTGGAAGAATAGAATACACAGTCATGGGTAAATATCTAACGAAGGAGTAATAAAATAAGCCTATAAACAGAAAAGAATTATATGATAAATACATAATCCAGGGAAAGGTAAACCAGAAGAATGTATAGAATTTTATAAAATCTCCAGAATATAATTAACTAATTAAACCAAATTATTGCTTAACTATGTCCGGAGATCTAAATACCAGAGTAAGCAATAAACATATAAAACTATCATGCTAAATATGGTAAATAAACACACACAAAAAAAGAATCTGATGTGTTCAATTTACATGACTTTCTCTACATCCCTGTAACAAATTATTCTTAAAAAGCGTATTATTCTACCTGTGTCATGCTAATCGAGATAAACATTAGCACACATGCTTTTATTTATTGTTTCCTTGTAAGTAAAAGGAAAATAAGGGAATACATTAGACTAAAACTTTAGTCAAATCTTTTAAAAGTTGATTGCTATGTGATTGATATTTGTTTCTTTGCATGGTCAAGGGTTGACGAACTCCCATATGAGAAAAGTTTTAGGTATTTTAAAGCTGAAACCAATAAAAAGGAATATCTCGGAAATGACCAGCTCTATAAAAAAAATGTATATGACACATATTGTGGGTTTTAATAAGATAAACGTTTTTTTTTTTTTCTGGAGTAGGTTTTTGTCTCTCTTCCGGTTTACCAGTTATGCAAAATGCATCCAACATGAAGAGGTATTCAGCGGCTATTCCCAGAAAATTGAAGATATACATTTTATTTTTCATGTAAATATTTTTAACATACGGTGTTTTAATTAAAATTGCGCGAGCCATTTTTAAAAAATCAGATATTTCGAAATTGTTCCCTTTTAAGGATAATTTGTTGTGGAAGGATTTTCCTCAAAATCTTGATGTCGCGTTCTTGGAAGCTGCTAAACTTAAATAACAAGTTTGGCACTTTAGCGACTTATCGTTTTTTGAGTTATTGTGTTCAGACACGCGGACACACACGCACATGCGCGCGCTAACTGGACGTTTTTCTTAAAATTCCTATTTGGGATCCTAGAATGTTTATTTTCGGTTAAATCTCGTTATCGAATTTTGCAATACATTTTCTGCATATGTACTAAGTTGAGAAAGCAACAAAACCCGATGACTTATAATCTATTTTGCAAATTTCGGCGATTTAAGAATAACAAGCATACTGTGACTTCGCCCTGTAGCCGCTACCGCCAAACGTGTGTATACGGTTTGCTTCGTAAGTCATAGCTGATTGTTGGCAGTGTTACACGTGCGTTAGTTCTTTTGACATCTCAGCTGTAACTATTTACACCTTTGCTAGTGGACACGTGTTCTGTCAGAATGTTATTTAACGTCGAAACCCGCACTGTTACACCTGAATGAGTTTGTGAACACACATAATGTTTACCACGTGCGACGGCTTCTGTAAATTTCCAATCACATGATCAACTGATATAAAAAGGGGAACGAAACCTTGCCCAACTTTAGTTTCCACTAGGAATGCAACAATTGAAATATCGAGAGGAGCTTAGGCAGAATTGTTCTGAAAGCATTAAAGACAGCAGTTACTTGTGAGCACATTCTGATTTTAATCAGTTTTTGGAAGAAATAAACAATTGTTGGAGAAAAAAGGTCTTTACTGCATGAAACCCGGAATCATGGGCGAATCTGGAATGGTATCCGGAAAGTAGGAATCGAGGTAACGACTGCAAAATGCGCGATGGAGAAGATGCAGGAGGAAATCAGGACAGAAATTAAATGAAAAAGGAGATATCGAACAAAATCAACGAACAACTGACCAGCTTAAAAGTGGAAGACCTTAGGGAAAAGTGGAAAAAACTTAGTGGAAGGATGAAAGACCACGAATAGCGACCTGATGCGACGGAAGCGCCAAAGAACTGGCACGATGGTGCAAAACATGCTGGACGGAAGACTGAAAAACAAAGAAGGTCATGAGACAACATTCGCACTTTCCAATCAATGGTAGAATTATATCAGGTGGGGGACTGCGTATATGGACGGAGTTTACAGGAGAGAAGGTCCCTGAGACAGAATTATTAAAGTTTTATTGTGTGTATGTGTGAGCGTCAGCGTTAAAATGAGTAGTTGTGCAATGTATGGTTGTGATAATTATTATAGAAAAATAAAGAAAAGTGGGACAAAATAATTCTCGTTTTCGAAAAATAAACAGAATCGTAAAAAATGGGAATATTGTTTCCGGCGGTAAGACGGGCTTCCTAATTCACGTAAGTTGATGCTTTATAATTAATAGAAGCAGGAACAGTATGCTAGTATATAATTACTGAAGCGTTCCACCCCTACAGAACCACTGGTAGGTTACACCTTAGCATGCGGGAGGACAGAAGTAAAGGGCGAATTACAGGAATAACCAGCACTCTGCTGCATTTTAAATTCAATATTTTTAAATCCTATTGCAAATGATTATAGCACGCTGTGAAACAAATGCGTTCAATCTCTTCTCAAGCAAAACATTCCTAAAATCTTTCAAAATACAAATTTTTAACAAGCCCAAACCATATGCAACAAAATATATTAAAATTACACTCCTGTTGTGTTTAGCAATTAACTCCAAAATTAACTAAAAGATTTGATAATAAACAAAAGCAGTAGATAGCGAATTGAATTTACAATACAAAACTGTGAAAATTAAAATAAGATTTAGGTGAATAACACAGCACTAATAAATGTGTAATAAAAAAAAACGCTCACTACAAAGTTAACTTTCTGTAATGGAAAGCACAATAGGTAGGAAATTTTACTATAAATTGCTTTCCCTTCGGAAAAACCACTTTAGGTAATAGGCGAAAGCTCAAAAGAACTATAAATTTAAATGGATACCCGAGGAGTGAAAGAAAAACTAGAAATTATCCAACAGAAAATAGGTTTAATAATAATTCAGCAATAAGCTAGCACATTGTCGATTAACTATCGGAGATACAAGGGTTCTAGAAACTGTAAAATTGAACTGTACATTTCATCACCTAGCCAGAAAGAAATTAAACCCCGTATTTAATTCAGGACTAACTACTACAATTCGGTAAAACTAAAATAAACTCTTAAGTTGAAAAAGGAGCACAGTACAGAGAGTAAATTCAAATAACTTCCACTAAAACCACCCAAAATAATTCAACAATTTTATGCTAGGGGAAAGGCATTAATAAAGTATAAATTAAACTCAAACACTAACTCAAAGTTTAGATTCGAACACCTCACAAGAAACCTGGACTAAAATTTAAATTAAAAAAACAGGTAGTAATAATTCTGTATTCAGAGCTGGTGAACTATACATTTCTATACTTTCAAAGCAAAATCCTTCAAGTCTTACGACAAGTTACTTCCTCCTTTGAACATACTGCAGCTAGCAGCTACAGCAATAAATCAAAGCTAACTGTTAAAGAATAATTACAATCCCAACTAGAATTACCAGGATAATACAGAAAATAATCAGAATAACTTAAACCAGACATCTGTCGTTGAAGAAATTTAGTAATAAAAAAACAAGGAAACTATTAATTTGGCTTAAAATACTCACAATAACATTGTACTCTCGTGGAAAATGAAAGAAGGTACCCCAAAGTTCCCTTGCTTGGAAAAACTGGTTATGGTAAAAGTAACCCTGAAAGGCTGTCCCTTTAAACACATATATATGATACATATGATACCAACAATTTCAATTACCTAAAAGCAGTAGAATCGCTGATGACTAAGGGGGGTGTACTGCTAAAGTTATACACGAGCATAAAAGGAAATGACCTTAGGAATATAATGTGCACAACCTGGGTTTAAGCACACTCGTAAACAAATTTAAAGAATTTTAAATGGAATTTGCCAAGATTTTGCGGAATCATGTGTAACTCCGTAGTTCAGCCAAAGAAACCCCATTCTACTCAATTATAATTTATAGTGTACACATTAACCCACAATGTGTAAGAGAAACCCGAAAGACTCAATTTTCCTAGAAATTCATGTACTCAAACATTAGAGTGAAAAGTACTTTGAATGGGGAAAGCTATAGAGAGCATAGGTTTTAATATATGACATAAGAAACCGATATCATTGGACCAGTTAAGCAATTTACCACAGCAACTGGAGCTTTACAAAGAAGAAATATAAAAGCTCCAATAACACTTGCACATTTAACAATAACATCCCGTCCTTCAAATTTGAAACAACCAAAAACTTATCACAAAATGTGGCGTGACAATCCTCTTTTAAACACTATAAAGTATAAAATACATAGCATAAAGATATTATAAATGTGAGAGGCGTATTCACAACACATTTCTAATCGCATATGGCCAGTTCTGGAGAAAATCTAGTAATAATCGTGGAGAAACCAGCAGTTAGAGACCAAACAAAGATAGTTCAATTTTGAAAAGATTTATACGGCTGGGAGACCTGGTCTGGGGTGCACTCAGCCTCGTGGGATCCCTAGGAGGCCAGTTGAGGAACTACTTGATGGAGAAGTAGTATTAACCGGTTGGGGGGGGGGGAGGCTTCAAGGCGCCGACCACGTCTCATCCATGGGGGACGCAGCGACTTGGAGGTAGACCAAGGTTCCTTGTGAGCTGTCGTGCCATGGAGTTTTTATTGTTGTTATTATTGTTGTTATTATTATTTGTATTATTATTGTTGTTATGTAAAACATTCAAGTTAAAAGAACAGCAAAGAGAGTACTAAGGCAATGTGAACCGGCTTACCCTTACGCTCCTTTGTCCATCGTGTCGATTTCCTCATGACCACACCCAGCACTCGGCAACCGAAGCAACTTCTCTCTTTCACACTCGTCTACTCCCTTCCCCAGCATAACGTGACTTCCTCGTCCAAACCACAGGTGCTGTCACCTCAGCATTCCTCCACCAATCCCAACGCCCCTCCAACAAAGGAGGTAAAGGGGCAAACGACCGGAATGCTGGAGCAGGGGATAAACGAACCGCTAGGAGCCACACCGAAACAGGCCGCGTAATTTTGGAAAACATAAACGCTTCAGGCTCCCCCCCCCCAAAAAAAAACTCTCCTCAAGAGCTGATATAAAAAGCACTAAAGAACATGTAACGATAATACCGGGTGAAAAGAAGGAAGGAAATCCCAAGGAGTAGCGAGAGATTTATGATCTACATGCACTGAGCAGCTACACAAGAGAAAACATGTAGAAGGTCCACGCATACACCTCTCAAGAAGAAAAGGAAAAAAAAAAAAAAAAAAACACTCCCACAACTAGTTTATAGGTAATCTTTGTGCATCAAAAGTAGTAAGCCCCGACCACAACACTGGCACTCTTGAAGTAAAGGCAGAACCAATATAAATTGGCAATAGATAAGTTAGTCAGAGGCTGTCTTTGAAGAATTTTTCGAGAAGGACTTTGCACATCCAGGAGCACTTCAATAGTAAAAGGTTTATAAGCAAGCAGAGCTATGGCAATGGTTCGCTCTTAGATATCTTCGCTTGGAGCATGGTACTACGTGGTAGATCCTTAGGCAGAAAGAGCCACAACCGAGAGGCCGGGGAATAATAGATCACTCTCCAAACAGCATGATAATAACAGAAGTTGCTAAGTTGCCCGATGATCCATTAAGGGACCAAACACCAGGTTGACAAAGGGTCTAAATCACCATTTCCTCTAGAAGAAAGTCACAGAATCCATGGAGATAACTGAGGAGATGTCTAATCCTCCGATGATTCTGGAACGAAATCCACTCGCCGCTTCTTGGAGTAGGGTAGGAAGAAAAGGAATCCTGAGAATATAAAGCTAAAAACAGTGTCACACATATCGCAACTCGTGGACTGGCTAAAAACATAAAACTACATAAAATCCAAAAGTAAAACTAAATAAGACACAGCAAATATTAACTTGGCTGAGAAGGGTTTACACATCCCTAAAGGCCGGAGAGCACATTATACTTCTGAAAACAAGAAGAGGAGTAAGCGAAAACTCACAACATATCACCTTCCCACGTTATAGAATAGTAACAACAGTCAAAATGACATCATTATACTCTATTTAACACGGTAATCACCGCAAGTCTAATAACTTTAGCTGTGATATATGTTCTCTTCGTCCACCGCCCCCCCCTCAGTAAAGTCATGCACGAGGAGAAATGAGACACCTTTAACCATCTTTAGGGTGGTGTATGAACCCAAGTAATGAGGGAAATGCTTAGGAGCATAGGAGTAAGTAAGTAATATGGTTTTAGGGCGCACAACTGCAAAGGTCATTAGCGCCCTAGGGTAAATAAAAGAGCTAAATATTAAAGGCATAAAAACCACTAAAACAGAAGAACCACACAAGGGTTAAAACCAGGGAAAGCATAAAAAGGCTACCAAATCCAGACTAAAAACGAGGCACTAAAAACATAAGTCGGTAAAAACTAAAACCCAGAGATAAAATTAAACCCTACTGTACATCCCGCAGCGGCGGAGAAGATTAAAAAGTCCGTCACAAGATACATGGTTGTCGCCCAGAAGGCTGGGGATGTCAGTAGGAAGACACAGGGATGCACGTAGCACAGTATAAAGTTGGCAGTCCAATAAAAGATGACACACCGTCAATGGCTCGTTAGACGAAGCACATTGAGGTGCGGGTTCCCCACGTAAAAGATGCTGGTGGCTAAAATGGCAATGCTCGATACGCAGTCGCGCTAAAATCACCTCATCGCGGCGACATGCATGCGAGGAAGTAGGCTAGGGGACAGGAAGGGACTTGACCGTCCTCAGTTTGTTGTCACGCACCCCGGACCATTCCGCGAACCAGCGCGAAAGAACTGCCCGGCGCAGGTGAACATCACCTGGAGGAACGGTGGTGCTAAAAACATCAGGCAATAAAACTGCAGACTTGGCAGCTGTGTCTGCTTGTTCGTTTCCGCTCACAACTTCGTGGCCAGGAACCCAAATAGACACGCTTACGCCATCGTCAGCGAGCGATTGCAGGCGATCCTGTATACGCTGTATCAACGGATGGCATGGATACACCTACCGCAGGCTCTGTAGTGCACTGAGGGAATCGCTACAAATAACAAACTGTTTTAAATCCTGTCCCCGGATAAAAAGAAGAGCCTGATAGATACTAAAAGGTTCGGCGGTAAAAATCGAACAGTGCCCTAAAAGATGAAATGTATAACTCCGCGAATTAAAAACGAAAGCACATCCCACACCACGGCCTTCCTTAGAACCATCCGTATAAATAAAACAATGGTTGGGAAACCTGGCCTGCAGCTCTAAAAATGCGGAGCGGAAGACTGAAGGTGGAGTCGTTGATTTCGGCATGGATGCCAACCCAAGGTGGAACTGGGTGTCGCAACGTAACCAAGGGGGGAATGAACATTCCCTCCGTGGAAACACAGGCGGTAGGCGAACATCCAAGAGCCAAAGAAGCAGGCGGAAACGAACTCCTGTGGGAAGCAAGGCAACCGCGTTGACAGCATATTGACGGTCAAGAGACTCGTCAAAGAATAACTTGAAAGACGGGTCATCTGGCAAGGCAAAGAGGCGGATAACATAGCTGCAAAGAAGCAGATCACGCCTATGAGACAGCGGAGGTTCAGCAGCCTCCGCAGACAAACTAATAACTGGGCTAGTCGGAAACGCACCCAGCGCCAGACGAATCCCACGATGCTGGACTGGGTTTAAACATCGTAAAACAGAAGGACAAGCCGAAGAGTATACAATGCACCCGTAATCCAGTTTAGACCGAACAAGCGAACGGTAAAGCTGTAATAGCACGGTGCGATCTGCTCCCCAGGATGTGCCACATAAAACACGTAAAATATTAAGTGCACGATCACATCTAGCCTTCAGAGAAGAGACATGGGACGACCAGCTAAGTTTCCTGTCGAACACCAAACCAAGAAACTACAGTTTCGGCGAAGGGCAACGGTTCGGTCCCAATATGTAGAGAAGGCGGTTCGTATGGTTTCCGACGCCAGAAGTTGACACAAACTGTCTTCTCGGAAGAAAAACGGAAGCCATTTGTGACACTTCAAGTATGTAGACGGTCAAGACATGCCTGTAGGAGACGCTCCAAAAGGCACATGCGCCCAGAACTGCAATTAATTGCAAAATCGTCCACAAATAAGGAGGAGGAGATACCAGCAGGAACACATTCGACAATGGGATTGTTGGCAACAGTAAAGAGAGTGACGCTGAGTACCGATCCTTGAGGCACTCCGTTCTCCTGACTAAAAACACGAGAGAAAACAGAGCCCACACGCACACGAAACACTCGGTTCTGCATGAACTCCCGGAGGAACACTGGAAGGCGCCACGGCAGCCCCAACTATGCAAAGTACAGTAAGCCAGCCCTCCAGCAAATGTCATAAGCTTTCTCCAGATCGAAAAATATGTCCACAGTTTGACACTTCCAAATAAAACCATTCAAGATGTGAGTCGAGAGGGAGACAAGGTGGTCAGTCGTGGAGCGGTATCGGCGAAAGCCGCACTCTATGTTGCACAGAAGTTGCTCAGACTCAAGCCACCATCGAAACTGTCCATTGATCATGCGTTCCATCACCCTTCAAACAGCACTGGTGAGGGAGATATCCCCCAGGGGCCTACTACGGTAGGTACGGGTTAGGCGCACCCGGGGTCCCGAGCCACCTTGACTCCCTCTGTGGGCAACCTCAGAGTGGTGAGGGAGTCAGAGGGTCAAAATGCCCACCCACGTGTAGGCCGTGCGTGGAGACCCGTGTCGGTGAAAAGGAATATCCTGGTTGGTTGAGGGTTGCGTACCTGAGCCTGGGCTTCTGTCTTTCAGTAACTGGGGAGGGTGCGCAGCCTAATACACCGCTTTGGTTTCTGATTTGCCTAAACGGGAGGCTAGGGACTAACCCACCCCTAGTCAATCGGCCAGGACTAGGTATTACACCGAACTCTAGGGTGAGTGGGACGGCGAGCCCGCTATATCCCCTGTGTAGCCCTGTCACCCCAGTGGGGTGACCCCTCGTTGGGCTCCGTGGTGGGTGGGGAGCACTGGGGGATGAATTTATACCATTTTTATGGCACCAAAACCAAAACCCCTTAATTCAAATGCAGATTTGGAAAGGAAGTAGTCGAGTCATGAGGTCCTCGCTACTTGGTTATTCATAGGACAGAGGAAGGTAAGAAGTTCCTTACGGTGAGCCCTTTTACTATCCAAAAGGGTCTCGATTGCATTGCTGGTCCGGTTAAATCCTGCGTTCGAGCTCGCAATGGTACACTTCTTGTCGAAGCCAACTCCGCCTCGCAAGCTGCAAGGATACTTAAAGCCACCATGTTAGCCAGCTATCCAGTGAAGGTCGAGGTGCACAAGTCGCTGAACTCCTCCCGCGGTATAGTAACAACCCGCGCGTTGGACGGTTTGTCCATTGAGGAGATCCAAGAAAATCTTGCGACTCACGGTGTCTCATCTGTTTATCGGGTACAACGTAAGATCAACGGTGATTTCCTGCCTACTCGTACCCTGTTTCTTACTTTTGATCGGGTTGACCTCCCTCAAAGGATTAGGGCAGGGTATGAAGCCATCGAAGTTAGGCCTTATATACCAATCCGCTGAGGTGCTTTAAATGCCAACATTTTGGTCACACTAGTGAGTTGTGTACCGGCAATTCCACCTGCGTCCACTGCGGTGACATCTCCCACGATGGGACTTGTGCTTCAGCTCCATCGTGCGTGAACTGTAACGGGGAACACACATCTAGTTCCCGAGACTGCCCCCGTTTTGCAGAGGAACGAGCGATCCAGGAGATACGGGTGAAAGAGAAGGTGTCCTTCTTGGAAGCCCGGAAGCTCCTGCGACTCCGCCAACCCTCTGCCCCGAAGTCCGGTACCTATAGCTCAGTTGCAGCCAAACCGGTACCGCGTCCGGAAATCGCAACACAGACCGGCGATATGAACGGGGCTACAATTGCGGAAAAGGTTATTTTAGCCCAAACGCTGCCAAAGCCTTCGACACCTACACCCAAGTTGGTATCAACATCTGCCAAATACGCCAGCTTACAGAATAGTCCTGCACACTTGTCACAGAAAGCCTCGACCTCGGGAACTAAAGCTGGTAAATTCACGACGTCTTCTGCCCTGGAAAAACAGTTTAATACCAAGTATGTACGACAAGACTTCTTGAAAGAGAATGCGCAACCTTCTACCAAGTCATCTAGGGGTAAACAAAGTACACGCAACTCCACACGTGTATCCTCCTCTGAAGGGTCATCTGGGGAGGAGGGCGTGAATCGGCGACAGCCGTCTTCGCCGATCAGCACATCCAATCGGTTCGAACTTCTCGGACCGAAATTTGCTCTTGAAAAAGGGACCTCTCTTGTGGAGGAGATGGACCAGGAGGATTCTGCCGCCACTGCCAGAGGGACAGTGCGGAAACGGCAGGATCGTGCTCCTGAAAATAGTACTATCCCAACGTCTAAGAAGAACAAATTGAACCGACCAGCTAATCCCAATCTGCAGAAGCGTCTTTCGATTTGAAACTTATCCCATAATATACTCAATGGCTATCCTCCATTGGAACATACGCGGAATTCGACCACATCAACCAGAGCTTGACTTGTTGCTGCGCCAGCATAAACCCTTGGCTGTCTGCTTACAAGAGACGAAGCTCCGTCCACAGGACACCGTTACCATCAGGCAGTACTCCTCCGTACGATGTGATTTATCCCCGGAGGACGGTGTCCCGGCACATGGGGGCACTATGATGCTTATTCGAGATGATATTTTTGCCAACTCCGTACCCATACAATCTGCAATCCAGTCCGTTGCTGTCAGCATTAAGCTACCCTCCGCTTTATTCACCATTTGCAGTATCTATTTGCCTCCATCTGCGGACCTCTCGCAGAGCGACTTAGAACACCTCATTTCGCAGTTGCCACCAACCTTTTTATTGGTAGGCGACGTGAATGCCCATCACCCTCTTTGGGGCTCTCCTCGGGCTTGTGCGAGAGGTACGCTACTTAAAGACTTCTTGGATAGTCAGAATCTTGCTCTCTTGAACACCGGAGAGCCCACCTTTCTTTCTGACGCCTTTCATAGTTTTTCACACATTGACATTGCAATTTGTTCCCCTCAGCTAGCAGTCACCTTATGCTGGAATATCATCTCGGATTTGCATTCTAGTGACCACTTTCCTTGTCGTATTAGTGTCTTGACACCCGTTGTATGTTCCACCCGTTTACCTACTTGGCGCCTAGACCACGCCAGCTGGGAACTGTACTACTACTTGGTTGAATTTAGCTACGAAGAGCACGACTATGTGAACCACTTGGTCGAACATCTCACAGGGACCATTCTTTCTGCTGCTGAGCAATCCATTCCGCGTTCGACTGGCTACAGCCGTCGATTTCCGGTACCTTGGTGGACCGATGACTGTCGGGATGCTATTCGCACTCGCAGACGAGCTCTACGGGTTTTCCAGCGTTTTCCTACACTGGATAACCTGATACACTATAAACGGATGCGTGCACATTCTAGGCGGGTTATTAAGGATAGCAAAAAGATGTCATGGAATAAATTCGTGGGTTCCTTTAATCGACATACACCTTCCTCTGTCGTATGGGATAAGTTAAGACGTGTGGCTGGGAAACCGAACCATATGCCCATCGCCGGTCTCAAAACACCTACCGGAGCTGTTGTTGATACATTTGACGTGGCGAATACTTTAGGCAGTGCATTCGCTCAGGTGTCTAGCTCAGGCAATTATTCCCCTGAGTTTCTTACGCCGTCTCTTCGACTCGGGCCAGATTTACTTCCTTTCGCAGACGAGGCGAGATTCCTTGGTTTGATCTTCGATCGGAAACTTTGTTGGACACCACAAATAGCACAGCTTAGAGCACGATGTGACCGTTCTCTAAATCTTTTACGGATACTAAATGGCAAATTTTGGGGTGCAGATCGGACGGCATTGCTCCGTCTTTATCGTGCTGTGATTCGTTCGAAGTTGGACTATGGCAGTATTGTGTATTCTTCAGCTCGACCTTCAGTGCTCAGACGGTTAGACACAGTCCATAACCAGGGCATCCGTGTGGCCGTTAGAGCTTTTCCAACGAGCCCAGTTGTTATCCTCTACGCCGAATCGGGAGAACCTCCTCTGCGTTGTCGGCGTGATGTCCTGCTTGCTAATTATGGCTGTGGGCTGAAGTGTATGCCTCGGCATCCAACTTATCACGCGTTTTTTCTCCCCTGAGCTGCACGAGTGATACTGCCTCCGCTCTCTGAGCCCCAGGCCAGCAGGTTTTCGTTTCCGTGAGCTTCTACGCCAGCACCATGTTGACAGTCCTCGGCTGTTATCCAAGGGAGAGAGTATATACCCCCCTTGGTTACGCGCTACCTCCCATGTCGATCTCGGGATGACGCTTTACGGGAAATCTGTTACGCCTCTTGATAGTATTCGTCGTTGTTTTTTAGAATTTTTATCCAAATACAGTGGCCGTATTTGTATTTACACCGATGGTAGTAAGAGCCCCGACGGTGTTGGATGTGACTTTGTCACTGGCACCGCAACTTCTACTTACGGTTTGCCTAGTTGCACATCTATATATTCTGCCGAGCTATATGCTATTTATCAAGCCCTTCTGTATATTGGACGTCGAAAATTAGGTGACTGCCGTATTCTTAGTGATTACCTTAGTGCCGTTCAGAGCATTCGTGAGCTGTACAATTACCATCCTTTGGTGCAGCGCATCCAGGACGTTCTCCACATTTTGCACGCTTCTGGTTTTAATGTGGAGTGCGCATGGATTCCTGGACACGTTGGCTTGCCAGGGAATGACACGGCGGATTTGGCAGCGAAATCGGCAGTCATAGCGCCCAGTGTTACGATTACCCATTCAACAGCAGAAGATTTTAGATTGGCTGTACGGAGAGCCGTTTTTTCGACTTGGCATGCGGAGTGGTCGGCTCTCCGTGGTAATAAGCTGCGAGAGGTGAAGGACCTTCCTGTCAAGTGGGTAACCTCCTCTCGTTTATTCCGCCGGGAGGAGGTAGTACTAGCTCGGCTAAGAATTGGCCACTGTATTTTTACTCACAGTTACCTTTTTAAACGTGAACCTGCTCCTGTCTGTGCGCTCTGTGGGGAGGCACAGACAGTTCGTCATGTGTTGCTGGAGTGTGGTCACCTGGCACACATTCGGTCATCTATGGGCATGCCGGCCTCCCTTGCTGAGGTCCTGGCAGATGACCCAAGAGCAGTGGACAAAGTTTTTAAGTTTTTAGCAAAAGTTTCTTTTACCTTGACGTTTTAGTGTGATAGCGGTTTTTAAACTCTTTTGGTTTTAATGTGTTGATTTTAGATGGAGTTTTATATCTAGCTCTGGTTAGAGGGCTGGACAGTTCTGTTACTTCCGTTTCAACTGTGTTAGCTCTTTTACTTGTGTTTACTTTTTTTTTTTGTATTTTCTTACTGCCTATTGCCAAGTTTTAATCGCAAGGGCGCTTATGACCTCGGCAGTTGAGCGCCCTTAAACACCATTATCATCATCATCTGAGGGAGATAGGACGGTAACTATGAGGAAGACTACGGTCCTTCCCCGGTTTTAAGATGGGAACAACGGTGGCTTCGCGCCAATTTGTAGGAAACACACCCTGGCGCCAAACGATGTTGTACAGGTTCAGGAGATATTATTCTGTCAGAAGAGAGGTACTGTAGCATGGCGATATAGATACCATCGGGTCCTGGAGCGGAGTGTCTAGAGGATGCTAAACAGGCATCCAGCTCCCGTATGCTAAAATCCGAGTTATAGCACTCGGAATCCAAGGACCGGAAAGAGAGACTCTGAGACTCCACGTCCGCCTTGATGGCACGCTGGGTGATAATTGGCGGAGCTAGACGCAGTTGCAAACGTGCTAACAAGGGCATCTGCAATAGCAACCGGATCAACGACGGTGTGAGTTCTCACGAGAAGCCCCGGTATGGAAGTACCAGTTTGCTTACCGGCAACACGGTGGAGCTTCTCCCACACAACAGATGAAGGTGTTGTGCGGCTGAATGTTTCAACAAACGAAGCCCAGGAAGCCCCTTTGCTATCTTGAATAATGCGCCGTGCCCGGACACGTGTTTGTTTAAAATTGATCAAATTCTCCAAGGTAGGGTGATGGCGAAATACCCGAAGAGCCCTCCTGGGAACACGAATAGCAACGCGACACTCGGTAGTCTACCAAGGGACCGGTAAGCGTCTAGGGTAGGAAGACGACCGCGGGATGGGCTGCTCGGCAGCGGAGGTCACGACAGAGTTGAAATGTTCAACCATGTGGTCAACGGAGTCGAACAGGCGGTCGCTGAAAACAGCCAGAGCGGAGAAAAGAGCCCAATTCGACTTAGACAGCTGCCAAGAATTCGCACGCGAGGAGGAAATGTAGTGTGATAGCAGAGTAATGACACAAGGACATTGATCACTGGAATGAGTGTCTAATACTACGTTCCACTGAAAACGGTGAGCAAGCTGTGCAGAGCAAACAGAAAGGTCCAGGTGTGAGAGCGTGGCAGAAGAATCGGAAATGAAAGTAGGTTCACCGGTGTTCAGAACAGAGAGACTAGATTGAACGAAAAGGTCAGCAAGAATAGTCCCCCGCACACAGGCCCTAGGAGAACCCCATAGGGAATGGTGGGCATTAAAATCACCCAACAGAAGAACAGGTGCCGGGAGCTGAGACAAAAGATGGTGCATGTCAGCGGTGCAGAGGGAAGATGAAGGCGGAACGCAGACATTACATACAGTGAATGAGAAACCAGGAAGAGTAAGTCGGATAGCAACAGCTTGCAAGGTAGTGGTAAGTGAGACCGGCTGAACGCAGATGTCATTGCGCGTTAGGATCATAACACCCCCATGAGCAGGAGAGCCCTACTCCGGTGTAACATCAAACCGCACAGGAACCTATTGGTGCAGGGCAAAAACATCGTGGGGACGAAGCTTTGTCTCCTGCAAACACAGAACTAGACGCTATAGCACCGTAGTAACAGCTGCTATTCGGCCCTATGGGTTGGCACACCGCGGATATTCCACGTCAGCAGAGCCATGGAGCACAGTTAGAGGCGGGAAAGGTTATCAATGAATCAAACTATGAGTTTGAAGCTGGGAAGCAAACGACTGGCGGAAACGAAGTAGATGCAGTTAAGGTGGGCGTTTCTTGTTCTTTGCACATTTTGGACCCACAAGAATATAGCCACCTTCGTCGGCGCTATCCGCTGATGTTCGGGATGCGGAAGATCCCCTACGGCTCGTAGAACGAGAACGGGACTTGGAAGGTTTAACAGTGGCCTTGAGTTTCTTACGACTGCGCTCATGAGCAGCAGCGACAGATGGTGTTGGTCTAACTAGTGGCTTACGAGCAGGTTCTGGAGAAATAGAACTTGAGGCAGTGGGTGCTGTGGATGTTGCAGACCGCGAGGTAGTTGTGGTCGGCGTCTGTTCTGTTTGAGTACACGCGTCGGCTACAGGCACGGTTTGTAGTGCCACTGAGGAAACAGGAGTGCGGCGGAGCGCTGATGCATAGCCTGAGATGGTCGAAGGCTGCAGCTGTTGGAAGCGGCGACTGGCTTCCGGATAAGGCAGGGGTTCCTTAACTCGCAGCTCCCGGATGGCCTTTTCCTCGAGAAAACGTGCACATTGCCGGGAGCTAGATGGATGAGTCCTTTTACAATGGACGCAACAAGGGTCTCGAGCACCAGCAGTATCTCCGTGGACAGCTTAGCCACAACGTTCACATGTAGCGTCAAAAGTGCACCGGCTATGGGTATGACCAAACTTCTGGCAACGGAAACAACGCGTTCGTATCCACAGTAGAGTGCCTCAGGCAAGTTGGTGCCTTTGAACGTTAGGAAGACTGTCCGTAACGCAACCGACTCACCATTACGTTTGCCAAGAAGACGGTACGCCTGACACACACCCTTGTCGGAGAGATTGGCGACAATTTCAGCGTCGGAAAGGCCGTCTAAGCTCGAGGTGATCACCACGCCTCTACAGATATTCAACGATTTGTGTGGGGCCACCGTTATTGGGTAGGAACCCAATAAACCGGCTTTCAAGAGCTTTCTGGACTGGTCTTCGGTCCTTTTTTCAACTAACAACGTACCGTCTCTAGTCCTGGTTGCATTTGTCACGTTTCCACATATCCTGTCGAGTTTACGTTGAATGTAAAAGGGGTTAAGGTCTAGCATTGTCTTTGAATTACAAGCCAAGGTCATCATCAAAAATTTGTCAGAAATAGAAGTTTTGCGCGGAGGGTTCATTATACAAAGGCCCCCTTCCGGTACTGTCGGCGTCAGCCTGCCATCCGGGGGAAAGAGAAAAAAGACACCAAAAATACTGTGCCGCCTGGGAGACCCTCCCAGACCGATCTCACGGAGTACTTAGGAGGAGTTACCCTCCAGCCTCCACTGCTGGTCCATACGGGTAAGCCCTCCACCATGCACAACCCGGCTTTATGTTCCTACCACAGGTATAACCACCTGTGGCCCCCCACTTTAGGCCACCTGCGTTCGTCGGGAGATTAGCACGGGCCGGGCTCCCAGAGAAGCTACGTGGGTGTACATATCGGTATGGACGAGCTCCGCTCCTAAGGCTTACACATAGGGGCAGTGTGAAGGATCCACTCAACCGTCACGCCTGAGACCTCCGAAGAGCACACAAGTTGGAAGCCGCGCTGGAACCGTGGGAAAGGAACCACGGAGATAGAAGAAAGATCCCTGTTGGTGAGGCAGGAGTTAATAAACCTAAAGCCTTGAAACTAATATATAGGGAATAAGCCTAGAAGAGGAAGAGGATGAGGCGAATAAACTCGCACCAACAAGAACATACACAAACAAATGCGCCCAAACATACGAAGACACGAACACAAAACGTGGCGCAGTGGATGGCGATGGGGAGGATGATATGGCGGCGAGTGGCTCGGGAACCCCCGGGTGCGCCAAACCTATACCTACTGTAGTAGGCCCCTGGGGGGTAGGAGCATAGGCTTTAGTCCTGGAGCTTACAGGGTAATTCCTACACATTACCTTGGAGCCCACTTTAAGGGGTGAAGTGTTTGGTACTTTCAACATACGGCTGCTTCCTCCGTTTCCAATTCAACTTCAAGCTATTGAAAGCACGTTGTCATAGGTTTGCTATGTCCTGATGGCTTCTCCGGTAACAGAGAAAAATTCGGAGTGTAGGCAGACAACAATGCAAAAGTAGCGGACTTAGGGCCTCACAATGAGTAGAATTAAGGTCAAACTGAATGTCTGACACATTACTATCCCAACAATTATGCTGGTACTATGATACGCGATTTAAATTCCTATTAACTCGTTTCGCATGGGATGGCTTGGGGTAGTAAGGAATAGTTGTTACATGTTTAACGCAACTAAAGCAGAACATTCGGAAAGAATGAGCTGTAAATTGGGTACCATTGTCGGACATCAGAACCTAGGGTGGGTTAAAAGTAGCAAAAATTGATGATAAAGTTTTAATAACGCCTGTAAAAATGGTTCTAATTACGGGATTTAACCAAACAAACTTGCAGAAGACATCTACTACCACCATGATGTAAGTGTTACCTTGAATCGACCGAGGAAATGGTTCCACAAAATCGAGAAAGACTTTTTCAATGGGACTTGTTCCATTTTCCGATGCCATTTATCCCCAAGTCGTACGCTGGGCGGGTTTCAATATTGCACACAGCGAACTTGTCTTTACCCGAGTGGCAATATCTCGGTCCATGTCCTTTCACAAAAATCTTTCTTGTATCATCACCCAAGTTTTATAAATACCAAGATGGCCACCCATCGGCGAGGAATGGAAATAAGAGAAAACGGACGGAACTAAAGCTTCCGGAACTATCACTCTTGACTGGTAGTGAGTCTTTGAATATGCCATTAATACTCTTTTCCTTAACAAATATGGTGACAAAACCTCACCTAGTCCCTGAATAAGCTGAAATTAGAAAACATCAGCCCACTGATGTTCAACTAAACGAGTAAAAAGTTCCGGTAAGTCGATGGACACGAAGTCACGCGTTTATCAAGTATTCAATTCCGGCTCTATTTGCTCATCCCGAAAGAGGCGAGTAAGACCATCGGCCCACACGTTCTGCGAGCCCTTAATGTGCACGGGAGTAAATTTAAAAGCTAAAATCCTTTCTCTACATTTGTCCAAACGTCCCGTTCTTTTCGTGGGGTTGCCTTAGCCCAAGTCAGGGCTAAGTTATCACCTTGGTTATCACCGATTTGCTTATGCAGAGTAAGAGCGACCAGGTTTGGCAATACCATGCGGCCCTTCTTGCGCAAGCAAAGATCAACATAGAGTGCAACCCATTACTGCAAAACAGATATCACTGCATGACACAGAACCACGTCGATAGGAAGGAAGGTGTTCGAATAACATCTTGTTCTTTTTTTTTTTATATATATATATATATATATAGTGTTTAACGCCCGCTTTTATACTTGTGGCACCGTAGGCGACACATCTTGTTTTGTTCAAATATGAGTAAAACCAATTTGTTTTACAACTATAATAAGTTTTTTAGCTATGTACTTGTTCGTGTACCTATTTAGAAACCGGTGGTAGTTCTAGAATACAAACTGTCAAACGTCTAGTAACAGAATCGCTTCACAGAAATATATTGTTAATTGCAAATTTGTTCAAAAAGTTGCCCACGCTGTTACAGTCCAGGGGTATGGAGCTGACTGAAAACGGTTTTACCAATCCGTGAGCATCCTACCTGAAATAAAGATGAAAATGAAAAGCGTAATTGAAGGGAATGCAGAGTTTAGTGTGATATATGGCATACAAGCTACACTTTTAAATCCTAACACAGATATTCCCTTGATGATACTAATACGGAACTGATAAAATATTTCAATTACGCCCTGATGACATCATGTAAAGTGAAACGAACTTTTTTGTATGATAAACCTTATTTGTCGGAACGTTTTTATTTGAAATGCTTCTGAAGTACATTATTGTTTTCAGTAACACGGCTGCAGACGAGCAAGGATTTAGTTTCATTCCTGCTTTGGTTTTTACATAGTAAGAATTTTAAGATGTTTAAAAAGAAAATAATTGTATTATTTGGATATTATTTTACATTCAATTAATAAATATTACAATCTGCAGTCTAATTGCTTGGGTGTTTTTCATAATGTACATATGTAAAGAAGAAAATCAGTAGCTCAGCCTATATATATATGCAACAATTTCTATATTGTACATAATTATCTAAAAAGGTGTGCATTTCCAAATGCCTCGTAAGTCATTTTTGTTCTCTGGAAATGCTACTATTTACTTGACAACAGGTTTGTTTACCTCTCCACCGTGCGTTATCTATGATTTCTTTTTATGCGGGGAGACGGCCGGTGGGACGGGACGGTGAACGGTACGAACTTGCAAGCTCTGCTTATCACATTCCAACCGAAACATGACATATTCAATGTATGTTCTAAACTTGTTCAAGGCGAAGAGGTCTGCTAAGATCTGAAGTTTATAAACGATATTTCCTTTCCAGGTTCATAAGGTTACGCGAAACATACTAAATGGATGTGGCCCCTCATGAAATTCTTGTGAGAGGACAGTGGCTACCACATGAGTGGCGCATCTGTTTGAACTATAAACTCTCTGAAGATGCCCGGAAAGGCCAAGACCGTCGGCTGAGCAATGGCTTGCTTAAGGTAGAGAAAAGCAGCCTGTTGGGCTTCTCCCAACGCCCCAAATTGTACCCCTTTCCGGTGAAGTATATAAAGAGGCTCAGCTCCAGCCGCAATGTTAGGTATAAACTTAGAAAAAACATTAACCATGCCCAGAAACATGGATAAGGATTTTCGATTGGTACGTGACCAAACTTTATGTAGAGGGGCAGTGAGACCAGGATCTACTTTAATTTTCCCAGACAAGACTATATGACCCAGGAACTTCAACTTCCTAGAAGCAACAGAAACTATGGATTGCTTTACCGTCAAACCCGTCCTATGTAAGCGGATAAGTAAGTCTCGGAGATGGGCCCCCCAGGGGCCTACTACGGTAGGTACGGGTTAGGCGCACCCGGGGTCCCGAGCCACCTTGACTCCCTCTGTGGGCAACCTCAGAGTGGTGAGGGAGCCAGAAGGTCAAAATGCCCACCCACGTGTAGGCCGTGCGTGGAGACCCGTGTCGGTGAAGAGGAATATCCTGGTTGGTTGAGGGTTGCGTACCTGAGCCTGGGCTTCTGTCTTTCAGTAACTGGGGAGGGTGCGCAGCCTAATACACCGCTTTGGTTTCTGATTTGCCTAAACGGGAGGCTAGGGACTAACCCCACCCTAGTCAATCGGCCAGGACTAGGTATTACACCGAACTCCAGGGTGAGTTGGACGGCGAGCCCGCTATATCCCCTGTGTAGCCCTGTCACCCCAGTGGGGTGACCCCTCGTTGGGCTCCGTGGTGGGTGGGGAGCACTGGGGGATGAATTTATACCATTTTTTCTATGGCACCAAAATTAAAACCCCTTAATAAAGACGTTGGAAAGGAAGTAGTCGAGTAATGTGGTCCTCGCTACTTGGTTATTCATAGGACAGAGGAAGGTAAGAAGTTCCTTACGGTGAGCCCTTTTACTATCCAAAAGGGTCTCAATGCCATTGCCGGTCCTGTTAAATCCTGCGTTCGAGCTCGCAATGGTACACTTCTTGTCGAAGCCAACTCCGCCTCGCAAGCTGCAAGGATACTTAAAGCCACCATGTTAGCCAGCTATCCAGTGAAGGTCGAGGTGCACAAGTCGTTGAACTCCTCCCGCGGTGTAGTAACAACCCGCGCGTTGGACGGTTTGTCCATTGAGGAGATCCAAGAAAATCTTGCGACTCAGGGTGTCTCAGCTGTTTATCGGGTACAACGCAAGATCAACGGTGAATTCCTGCCTACTCGTACCCTGTTTATTACTTTTGATCGGGTTGATCTGCCTCAAAAGATTAGAGCAGGGTATGAAGCCATCGAAGTTAGGCCTTATATACCCAATCCGCTGAGGTGCTTTAAATGCCAACGTTTTGGTCACACTAGTGAGTTGTGTACCGGCAAGTCCACCTGCGTCCACTGCGGTGACATCTCCCACGATGGGGCTTGTGCTTCAGCTCCATCGTGTGTGAACTGTAACGGGGAACACCCATCTAGTTCCCGAGACTGCCCCCGTTTTGCAGAGGAACGAGCGATCCAGGAGATACGGGTGAAAGAGAAGGTGTCCTTCTTGGAAGCCCGGAAGCTCCTGCGACTCCGCCAACCCTCTGCCCCGAGGTCCGGTACCTATAGCTCAGTTGCAGCTAAACCGGTACCGCGTCGGGAAATCGCAACACAGACCGGCGATATGAACGGGGCTACAATTGCGGAAACGGTTATTTTAGCCCAAGCGCTGCCAAAGCCTTCGGCACCTACACCCAAGTTGGTATCAACATCTGCCAAATCCGCCAGCTTACAGAATAGTCCAGCACACTTGTCACCGAAAGCCTCGACCTCGGGAACTAAAGCTGGTAAATTCACGACGTCTTCTGTCCCGGAAAAACAGTTTAAGACCAAGTATGTACCACAAGACTTCTTGAAAGAGAATGTGCAATCTATTACCAAGTCATCTAAGGGTAAGAAAAGTACACGCAACTCCACACGTGCATCCTCCTCTGAAGGGTCATCTGGGGGTCTTCGCCGATCAGCACATCCAATCGGTTCGAACCGCTCGGACCGAAATTTGCTCTTGAAAAAGGGACCTCCCTTGTGGAGGAGATGGACCAGGAGGATTCTGCCGCCACTGCCCGAGGGACAGTGCGGAAACGGCAGGATTGTGCTCCTGAAAATAGTACTAGCCCAACGCCTAAGAAGAACAAATTGAACCGACCAGCTAATCCAAATCTGCAGAAGCGTCTTTCGATTTGAAATTTATCCCATAATATACTCAATGGCTATCCTCCATTGGAACATACGCGGAATTCGACCACATCGACCAGAGCTTGACTTGCTGCTGCGCCAACATGAACCCTTGGCTGTATGCTTACAAGAGACGAAGCTCCGTCCACAGGACACCGTTACCATCAGGCAGTACTCCTCCGTACGATGTGATTTATCCCCGGAGGACGGTGTCCCGGCACATGGGGGCACTATGATGCTTATTCGAGATGATATTTTTGCCAACTCCGTACCCATACAATCTGCAATCCAGTCCGTTGCTGTCAGCATTAAGCTACCCTCCGCTTCATTCACCATTTGCAGTATCTATTTGCCTCCATCTGCGGACCTCTCGCACAGCGACTTAGAACACCTCATTTCGCAGTTGCCACCACCCTTTTTATTGGTAGGCGACGTGAATGCCCATCACCCTCTTTGGGGCTCTCCTCGGGCTTGTGCGAGAGGTACGCTACTTAAAGACTTCTTGGATAGTCAGAATCTTGCTCTCTTGAACACCGGAGTGCCCACATTTCTATCTGACGCATTTCATAGTTTTTCACACATTGACATTGCAATTTGTTCCCCTCAGCTAGCAGTCACCTTATGCTGGAATATCATCTCGGATTTGCATTCTAGTGACCACTTTCCTTGTCGTATTAGTGTCTTGACACCCGTTGTATGTTCCACCCGTTTACCTAGTTGGCGCCTAGACCACGCCAGCTGGGAACTGTACTCCCACTTGGCTGAATTTAGCTACGAAGAGCACGACTCTGTGAACCACTTGGTCGAACATCTCACAGGCACCATTCTTTCTGCTGCTGAGCAATCCATTCCGCGTTCGACTGGCTACAGCCGTCGATTTCCGGTACCTTGGTGGACCGATGACTGTCGGGATGCTATTCGTGCTCGCAGACGAGCTCTACGGGTTTTCCAGCGTTTTCCTACACTGGATAACCTGATACACTATAAACGGATGCGTGCACATTCTAGGCGGGTTATTAAGGATAGCAAAAAGATGTCATGGAATAAATTCGTGGGTTCCTTTAATCGACATACACCTTCCTCTGTCGTATGGGATAAGTTAAGACATGTGGCTGGGAAACCGAACCATATGCCCATCGCCGGTCTCAAAACACCTACCGGAGCTGTTGTTGATACATTTGACGTGGCGAATACTTTAGGCAGTGCTTTCGCTCAGGTGTCTAGCTCAGGCAATTATTCCCCTGAGTTTATTACAGTTAAGAATCAGGTGGAATCTCAAGAATTCTCGTTTCTTTCTGGCAACCTTGAGGATTATAATCGCCTTTTCACCCTGGCAGAGCTAGACAATGCACTCTCCTCTTCACGACACTCAGCACCAGGTCCAGATGGTATCCACGTCCAAATGTTGCAACATCTCTCTCCTGATGGCAAAGATTTCCTACTCGAGGTCTATAATCGTGTCTGGGTTGATGGCATTTTTCCAGACAAGTGGCGGGAGGCCACCATCATACCCATTCTTAAACCTGGAAAGGACCGCCATCTTCCTTACAGTTAGCGTCCTATTTCCCTCACCAGTTGCGTGTGCAAGGTGATGGAACGCATGATCAATGGACGGTTGGTGTGGTGGCTGGAATCCCACAATCTTCTGACGAACATCCAGTGTGGCTTTCGACGACGACGTTCAACTGCTGACCACCTTGTCTCTCTGTCAACTCAGATTATGGACGGGTTTCTTAAGAACAGCCCCACAGTTGGGATATTTTTTGACCTCGAGAAGGCCTACGACACGTGTTGGCGGGCGGGAATATTGCGTTCTCTGCACAACTGGAACATACGTGCACGCCTACCGTTGGTCATTCAGGAGTTTATGCGGGACCGCGTTTTTCGAGTGAGGGTGGGCTCGG
Source organism: Hymenopus coronatus (assembly GCA_030762935.1). Classification (NCBI taxonomy): domain Eukaryota; kingdom Metazoa; phylum Arthropoda; class Insecta; order Mantodea; family Hymenopodidae; genus Hymenopus; species Hymenopus coronatus. The sequence goes on from CM060889.1 coordinate 24,074,554, forward strand.
TTTTTTCTAACCATTTTATTCAAGAGAACGGAGTGCCGCAGGGCTCGGTACTCAGCGTGACTCTATTTGCTATTGCGATAAATTCCATATCACTATGTGTGCCTCAAGGTGTCTCTTCCTGTTTATTCGTGGACGACTTTGCCATCTTCTGTACTTCTCAGCGTACACCGTTTTTGGAACGCCGTCTCCAGCGGTGTTTGGACAATCTCTATGCTTGGAGCTCGAAACACGGTTTTCGTTTCTCCGCTGAGAAGACAGTCTGCGTTAACTTCTGGCGCCGTAAGTGGCAAATGCCGCCGTCTCTTCGACTCGGGCCAGATCTACTTCCTTTCGCAGAAGAGGCGAGATTCCTTGGTTTGATCTTCGATCGGAAACTTTGTTGGGCACCACAAATAGCACAGCTTACAGCACGATGTGACCGTTCTCTAAATCTTTTACGGATACTAAGTGGCAAATCTTGGGGTGCGGATCGGACGGCATTGCTCCGTCTTTATCGTGCTGTGATTCGTTCGAAGTTGGACTATGGCAGCATTGTGTATTCTTCAGCTCGACCTTCAGTGCTCAGAAGGTTAGACACAGTCCATAACCAGGGCATCCGTGTGGCCGTTGGAGCTTTTCCAACGAGCCCAGTTGTTAGCCTCTACGCCGAATCGGGAGAAGCTCCTTTGCGTTATCGGCGTGATGTCCTGCTTGCTAATTATGGCTGTGGGCTGAAGTGTATGCCTGGGCATCCAACTTATCACGCGTTTTTCTCCCCTGAGCTGCACGAGCGATACCGCCTCCGCTCTCTGAGCCCCAGGCCAGCAGGTTTTCGTTTCCGTGAGCTTCTACGCCAGCACCATGTTGACATTCCTCGGCTGTTATCCAATGATGATGATAATGGTGTTTAAGGGCTCTCAACTGCCGAGGTCATAAGCGCCCTTACGATTAAAACTTGGCAATAGGCAGTAAGAAAATACCAAAAAAGGAAAAAAACACAAGTAAAAGAGCTAACACAATTGAAAAGGAAGTAACAGAACGGTTCAGCCCTCTAAACAGAGCTGGATATAAAACTCCATCTAAAATCAACACATTAAAATTAAAAGAGTTTAAAAAAAGCTGCTATCACACTAAAACGACAAGGTAAAAGAAACTTTTGCTAAAAATTTAAAAAACCCTGTCCACTGCTCTTGAGTCATCTGCCAGGACCTCAGCAAGAGAGGCCGGCATGCCCATAGATGACCGAATGTGTGCCAGGTGACCACACTCCAGCAACACATGACGAACTGTCTGTGCCTCCCCACAGAGCGCACAGACAGGAGCAGGTTCACGTTTAAAAAGGTAACTGTGAGTAAAAATACAGTGGCCAATTCTTTGCCGAGCTAGTACTACCTCCTCCAGGCGGAATAAACGAGAGGAGGTTACCCAGTTGACAGGGAGGTCCTTCACCTCTCACAGCTTATTACCACGGAGAGCCGACCACTCCGCATGCCAAGTCGAAAAAACGGCTCTCCGTACAGCCACTCTAAAAACTTCTGCTATTGAATGGGTAATCGTAACACTGGGCGCTGTGACTGCCGATTTCGCTGCCAAATCCGCCGTGTCATTCCCTGGCAAGCCAACGTGTCCAGGAATCCATGCGCACTCCACATTAAAACCAGAAGCGTGCAAAATGTGGAGGACGTCCTGGATGCGCTGCACCAAAGGATGGTAATTGTACAGCTCACGAATGCTCTGAAGGGCACTAAGGGAATCACTAAGAATAAGGCAGTCACCTAATTTTCGACGTCGAATATACAGAAGGGCTTGATAAATAGCATATAGCTCGGCAGAATATATAGATGTGCAACTAGGCAAACCGTAAGTAGAAGTTGCGGTGCCAGTGACAAAGGCACATCCAACACCGTCGGGGCTCTTACTACCATCGGTGTAAATACAAATACGGCCACTGTATTTGGATAAAAATTCTAAAAAACAACGACGAATACTATCAAGAGGCGTAACAGATTTCCCGTAGAGCGTCATCCCGAGATCGACATGGGAGGTAGCGCGTAACCAAGGGGGGTGTATACTCTCTCCCTTGGATAACAGCCGAGGAATATCAACATGGTGCTGGCGTAGAAGCTCACGGAAACGAAAACCTGCTGGCCTGGGGCTCAGAGAGCGGAGGCAGTATCTCTCGTGCAGCTCAGGGGAGAAAAACGCGTGATTAGTTGGATGCCCGGGCATACACTTCAGCCCACAGCCATAATTAGCAAGCAGGACATCACGCCGACAACGCAGAGGAGGTTCTCCCGATTCGGCGTAGAGGCTAACAACAGGGCTCGTTGGAAAAGTTCCAACGGCCACACGGATGCCCTGCTTATGGACTGTGTCTAACCTTCTGAGCACTGAAGGTCGAGCTGAAGAATACACAATGCTGCCATAGTCCAGCTTCGAACGAATCACAGCACGATAAAGACGGAGCAGTGCCGTCCGATCCGCACCCCAAGATTTGCCACTTAGTATCCGTAAAAGATTTAGAGAACGGTCACATCGTGCTCTAAGCTGTGCTATTTGTGGTGCACAACAAAGTTTCCGATCGAAGATCAAACCAAGGAATCTCGCCTCGTCTGCGAAAGGAAGTAAATCTGGCCCGAGTCGAAGAGACGGCGGCATTTGCCACTTACGACGCCAGAAGTTAACGCAGACTGTCTTCTCAGCGGAGAAACGAAAACCGTGTTTCGAGCTCCAAGCATAGAGATTGTCCAAACACCGCTGGAGGCGGCGTTCCAAAAACGGTGTACGCTGAGAAGTACAGAAGATGGCAAAGTCGTCCACGAATAAACAGGAAGAGACACCTTAAGGCACACATAGTGATATGGAATTTATCGCAATAGCAAATAGAGTCACGCTGAGTACCGAGCCCTGCGGCACTCCGTTCTCTTGAATAAAATGGTTAGAAAAAACCGAGCCCACCCTCACTCGAAAAACGCGGTCCCGCATAAACTCCTGAATGACCAACGGTAGGCGTCCACGTATGTTCCAGTTGTGCAGAGAACGCAATATTCCCGCCCGCCAACACGTGTCGTAGGCCTTCTCGAGGTCAAAAAATATCCCAACTGTGGGGCTGTTCTTAAGAAACCCGTCCATAATCTGAGTTGACAGAGAGACAAGGTGGTCAGCAGTTGAACGTCGTCGTCGAAAGCCACACTGGATGTTCGTCAGAAGAGTGTGGGATTCCAGCCACCACACCAACCGTCCATTGATCATGCGTTCCATCACCTTGCACACGCAACTGGTGAGGGAAATCGGACGGTAACTGGAAGGAAGATGGCGGTCCTTTCCAGGTTTAGGAATAGGTATGATGGTGGCCTCCCGGCACTTGTCTGGAAAAATGCCATCAACCCAGACACGATTATAGACCTCGAGTAGGAAATCTTTGCCATCAGGAGAGAGATGTTGCAACATTTGGACGTGGATACCATCTGGACCTGGTGCTGAGTGTCGTGAAGAGGAGAGTGCATTGTCTAGCTCTGCCAGGGTGAAAAGGCGATTATAATCCTCAAGGTTGCCAGAAAGAAACGAGAATTCTTGAGATTCCACCTGATTCTTAACTGTAATAAACTCAGGGGAATAATTGCCTGAGCTAGACACCTGAGCGAAAGCACTGCCTAAAGTATTCGCCACGTCAAATGTATCAACAACAGCTCCGGTAGGTGTTTTGAGACCGGCGATGGGCATATGGTTCGGTTTCCCAGCCACACGTCTTAACTTATCCCATACGACAGAGGAAGGTGTATGTCGATTAAAGGAACCCACGAATTTATTCCATGACATCTTTTTGCTATCCTTAATAACCCGCCTAGAATGTGCACGCATCCGTTTATAGTGTATCAGGTTATCCAGTGTAGGAAAACGCTGGAAAACCCGTAGAGCTCGTCTGCGAGCACGAATAGCATCCCGACAGTCATCGGTCCACCAAGGTACCGGAAATCGACGGCTGTAGCCAGTCGAACGCGGAATGGATTGCTCAGCAGCAGAAAGAATGGTCCCTGTGAGATGTTCGACCAAGTGGTTCACAGAGTCGTGCTCTTCGTAGCTAAATTCAGCCAAGTGGGAGTACAGTTCCCAGCTGGCGTGGTCTAGGCGCCAACTAGGTAAACGGGTGGAACATACAACGGGTGTCAAGACACTAATACGACAAGGAAAGTGGTCACTAGAATGCAAATCCGAGATGATATTCCAGCATAAGGTGACTGCTAGCTGAGGGGAACAAATTGCAATGTCAATGTGTGAAAAACTATGAAATGCGTCAGAAAGAAAGGTGGGCTCTCCGGTGTTCAAGAGAGCAAGATTCTGACTATCCAAGAAGTCTTTAAGTAGCGTACCTCTCGCACAAGCCCGAGGAGAGCCCCAAAGAGGGTGATGGGCATTCACGTCGCCTACCAATAAAAAGGGTGGTGGCAACTGCGAAATGAGGTGTTCTAAGTCGCTGTGCGAGAGGTCCGCAGATGGAGGCAAATAGATACTGCAAATGGTGAATGAAGCGGTGGGTAGCTTAATGCTGACAGCAACGGACTGGATTGCATATTGTATGGGTACGGAGTTGGCAAAAACATCATCTCGAATAAGCATCATAGTGCCCCCATGTGCCGGGACACCGTCCTCCGGGGATAAATCACATCGTACGGAGGAGCACTGCCTGATGGTAACGGTGTCCTGTGGACGGAGCTTCGTCTCTTGTAAGCATACAGCCAAGGGTTCATGTTGGTGCAGCAACAAGTCAAGCTCTGGTCGATGTGGTCGAATTCCGCGTATGTTCCAATGGAGGATAGCCATTGAGTATATTATGGGATAAGTTTCAAATCGAAAGACGCTTCTGCAGATTTGGATTAGCTGGTCGGTTCAATTTGTTCTTCTTAGGCGTTGGGCTAGTACTATTTTCAGGAGCACGATCCTGCCGTTTCCGCACTGTCCCTCTGGCAGTGGCGGCAGAATCCTCCTGGTCCATCTCCTCCACAAGGGAGGTCCCTTTTTCAAGAGGTAATTTCGGTCCAAGTGGTTCGAACCGATTGGATGTGCTGATCGGCGAAGACGGCCGTCGTCGATTCACGCCCTCCTCCCCAGATATCCCTTCAGAGGAGGATGCACGTGTGGAGTTGCGTGTACTTTTCTTACCCTTAGATGACTTGGTAATAGATTGCACATTCTCTTTCAAGAAGTCTTGTCGTACATACTTGGTCTTAAACTGTTTTTCCGGGGCAGAAGACGTCGTGAATTTACCAGCTTTAGTTCCCGAGGTCGAGGTTTTCGGTGACAAGTGTGCTGGACTATTCTGTAAGCTGGCGGATTTGGCAGATGTTGATACCAACTTGGGTATAGGTGCCGAAGGCTTTGGCAGCGCTTGGGCTAAAATAACCTTTTCCGCAATTGTAGCCCCGTTCATATCGCCGGTCTGTGTTGCGATTTCCGGACGCGGTACTGGTTTAGCTGCAACTGAGCTATAGGTACCGGACCTCGGGGCAGAGGGTTGGCGGAGTCGCAGGAGCTTCCGGGCTTCCAAGAAGGACACCTTCTCTTTCACCCGTATCTCCTGGATCGCTCGTTCCTCTGCAAAACGGGGGTAGTCTCGGGAACTAGATGGGTGTTCCCCGTTACAGTTCACACACGATGGAGCTGAAGCACAAGCCCCATCGTGGGAGATGTCACCGCAGTGGACGCAGGTGGACTTGCAGGTACACAACTCACTAGTGTGACCAAAACGTTGGCATTTAAAGCACCTCAGCGGATTGGGTATATAAGGCCTAACTTCGATGGCTTCATACCCTGCTCTAATCTTTTGAGGCAGATCAACCCGATCAAAAGTAAGAAACAGGGTACGAGTTGGCAGAAATTCACCGTTGATCTTACGTTGTACCCGATAAACAGCTGAGACACCCTGAGTCGCAAGATTTTCTTGGATCTCCTCAATGGACAAACCGTCCAACGCGCGGGTTGTTACTACACCGCGGGAGGAGTTCAGCGACTTGTGCACCTCGACCTTCACTGGATAGCTGCTAACATGGTGGCTTTAAGTATCCTTGCAGCTTGCGAGGCGGAGTTGGCTTCGACAAGAAGTGTACCATTGCGAGCTCGAACGCAGGATTTAACAGGACCAGCAATGGCATCGAGACCCTTTTGGATAATAAAAGGGCTCACCGTAAGGAACTTCTTACCTTCCTCTGTCCTATGAATAACCAAGTAGCGAGGACCACATGACTCGACTACTTCCTTTCCAACGTCTTTATTAAGGGTTTTAATTTTGGTGCCATAGAAAAAATGGTATAAATTCATCCCCCAGTGCTCCCCACCCACCACGGAGCTCAACGAGGGGTCACCCCTCTGGGGTGACAGGGCTACACAGGGGATGTAGCGGGCTCGCCGTCCCACTCACCCTGGAGTTCGGTGTAATACCTAGTCCTGGCCGATTGACTAGGGGTGGGTTAGTCCCTAGCCTCCCGTTTAGGCAAATCAGAAACCAAAGCGGTGTATTAGGCTGCGCACCCTCCCCAGTTACTGAAAGACAGAAGCCCAGGCTCAGGTACGCAACCAACCAGGATATTCCTTTTCACCGACACGGGTCTCCACGCACGGCCTACACGTGGGTGGGCATTTGGACCTACTGACTCCCTCACCACTCTGAGGTTGCCTACAGAGGGAGTCAAGGTGGCTCGGGACCCCGGGTGCGCCTAACCCGTACCTACCGTAGTAGGCCCCTGGGGGGGGCTGTTATCCAAGGGAGAGAGTATACACCCCCCTTGGTTACGCGCTACCTCCCATGTCGATCTCGGGATGACGCTCTACGGGAAATCTGTAACGCCTCTTGATAGTATTCGTCGTTGTTTTTTAGAATTTTTATCCAAATACAGTGGCCGTATTTGTATTTACACCGATGGTAGTAAGAGCCCCGACGGTGTTGGATGTGCCTTTGTCACTGGCACCGCAACTTCTACTTACGGTTTGCCTAGTTGCACATCTATATACTCTGCCGAGCTATATGCTATTTATCAAGCCCTTCTGTATATTCGACGTCGAAAATTAGGTGACTGCCTTATTCTTAGTGATTCCCTTAGTGCCCTTCAAAGCATTCGTGAGCTGTACAATTACCATCCTTTGGTGCAGCGCATCCAGGACGTTCTCCACATTTTGCACGCTTCTGGTTTTAATGTGGAGTGCGCATGGATTCCTGGTCACGTTGGCTTGCCAGGGAATGACACGGCGGATTTGGCAGCGAAATCGGCAGTCACAGCGCCCAGTGTTACGATTACCCATTCAACAGCAGAAGATTTTAGAGTGGCTGTACGGAGAGCCGTTTTTTCGACTTGGCATGCGGAGTGGTCGGCTCTCCGTGGTAATAAGCTGCGAGAGGTGAAGGACCTCCCTGTCAACTGGGTAACCTCCTCTCGTTTATTCCGCCGGGAGGAGGTAGTACTAGCTCGGCTAAGAATTGGCCACTGTATTTTTACTCACAGTTACCTTTTTAAATGTGAACCTACTCCTGTCTGTGCGCTCTGTGGGGAGGCACAGACAGTTCGTCATGTGTTGCTGGAGTGTGGTCACCTGGCACACATTCGTACATCTATGGGCATGCCGGCCTCTCTTGCTGAGGTCCTGGCAGATGACCCAAGAGCAGTGGACAGGGTTTTTAAATTTTTAGCAAAAGTTTCTTTTACCTTGACGTTTTAGTGTGATAGCATTTTTTTTTTAAACTCTTTTAATTTTAATGTGTTGATTTTAGATGGAGTTTTATATCCAGCTCTGTTTAGAGGACTGGACCGTTCTGTTACTTCCGTTTCAACTGTGTCAGCTCTTTTACTTATTGCCAAGTTTTAATCATAAGGGCGCTTATGACCTCGGCAGTTGAGCGCCCATAAACACCAATATCATCATCATCGGAGATGGGCAATATACGACTCAAAATCTGGAGAATAAATTGACAGTCGTCTAGGTAATTATACAATAATTTAAATTTAATGTCCGAAAATGTATTTTTTAGTAACCTAAAAAAAACCTTGGCGCCCATAGCAATACCAAATGGGTTTCTATTAATACCATATAAACGCAAAGTCTTGACAAAGGCTGTTAAAGTTTTACTGGCCTCCGTCAAGGGTATCTGGTAGTAAGCAATATATAAATCCAAGGTAATGAAGTATTTAGTGCCAGAAAAATAATGCGTCGCGGCATGTAAATCCGGCAATGGAGTGGATTCTATTTATAATCTTCTTATTCAGACACTGAAAATCTACAACAGGACGAAAATCATCCTGATCCTTAGGGGTAAGAAATATGGGGCTACTATACCTGGAATTAGATGGTCTAATTATTACCTTTTCCAGCATTTCATTAATTTTTGTTTTTAAAATAGCCATAGGTGGAGTTAGACAATAAGAGAGTTTTACAAGGGCATGTTACAGGAGTTTAATATCATATTCCATCAAATTAGTTACTATTCCAAAAACTTCAACTACAGCAACTCCACATGAAAATACCACTGCTAGCACTTTTGAGCACAATTTTTATGCGAATAAGCCTTATAGCTTCAAGGGAACTAGGGCATCTATTTGAAGAATATTGTTTTGAGTAATTTACATTTAAAGTATGACTATTATAAAACGTAAATAAACACTAATCTTCCCAGAATTAGTTTATAATGGTAAATAATTGAATATTTTAAAAGTATCCACATTTTTATAAAATGCAAATAATTTTTTTTTTTTTTTTTAGACTTATTAATGCCCCTTATTCAAGAATTTAGTCTTAATTAATATCAAATGACGTATATCTGTTAAGATTTGTTCCTTGGAAGTTAACTAGTTTAATATTTTTGTTTTAAAGTGCCTCAAATATTCAATTATGGTTTTGAAACATTAATATTGTAGCGTAAAACCCAATGTCTCAGCAAATTATTTAAAACCATTACTACAAGTAGAGTAATAGATTAAGAGACAGCAGATTGCTGTGTCATGAGGATATTGAATCACTTCCTCTTCTGTATCATAAAGTCACAAACCCATGATTAATACATCCTGACGTTAGTAGGTGGTTTCCTGGATGTAGGTGGTGGCCAGTCCATATATAAGTTCCACCTAACTTAAAGGTTGAGGTTTTCGTGTTGCCATTGTAGCAGCTACGATAATTAGGAGTGTAGAAGACAATAGAGACCTGCTGCCTAGCGTGCCATAGGAACGAACTTAGGGCCACTGGCTTCATCTACTCCCAGAGTACTATCATATAAGACATAAGGTATAGAAACTCAATGTTCATGATTCCTTTATCATGATTAACCTTCCATATCTTTATTATACTTAATTGATACTTTTAAAGATGCCTGTATTTTGCGAGTGGCTTTCCTCTGTTCTACACACTCGCTGACGTTTTAACCATCCTCCAACTCTTTAGAGGCCACAGTGTCATAATTTCACTTTTGAATAATATATGAACAAATTACATAGATGAATGTTTAATTATCCTACTATGTAATTGGGGAGAAAATGTTAAATACAGACTTCAATTTTCAGCTTAAACATGTATACTGTATTCATATTATTAAACAGCGTGCGCCATAGGAATGTGTCGATTTTCAAGTTTGAATAAGTTGGTAAACATGACAAATAAATAAATAAATATGTGGGATATCACGAGCAAGACAAATGTTTGCCATTGTTGTAAAAATGATGCAATGGAATGCTGAACATCGTGCTTTTGTAATGGAAACTTTTTTAAAAAGTTGTGACTCAATTTTCATTACACAGCATATAGTTCGTCATCATTTTAATGTCCCGCGTCACGGCAAAGCTCCTAGCAGAAACCTATCATGTTATAGATACAGAATAGCCGGGCAACAGCTTTTGAAGCGAAGAAAAAACCACCAGATCCGTATACACTGTGAGAACACCAGAAAACATTGAAAGAGTCAGACAAGCAATAACAAGGGTCATAGTCGCTCAACAAGAAAACACGCTGCTGTCTTATGCTTATTACGGACTGTTTTAGGAGATTTTTACAGAAAGATTTACGTTTCTATCCTTCAAGATGGTTGTGTTTCAAGATTTAAAGGTTGTGATAAGACTAATCGAATTATATTCTGTGAAAACGTTGTGAACCTCTTTAATGATGATTGGTCTTGTTAATGAGTGATGAGGTTCATCTTCAATTAAATGGTGTGGCCAACAAACAAAATTATTGCTATTGGAGTGATTCAAATTCACAGCAGCTATTTATGCGCCCTCTTTATAGTCCACATGTAACACTGATGTGGCGTTGCAAGTTTTGCAATCATAGTTCCTTTTTTTAAGTGAATGATAGAGCTGTAACAGTGACCTCAGATCGATGGGTAGAGATGTTAGGGGACTTCCTTACTACTGAGGCACATTATCATGGAATTGACCACAACACCATCTGGTTTCAACAAGATGGGGCTACAGCCCATACTACTAACTTGTCCATTGCAATATGAAAAAATGTTTGCAAACAAAGTGATGTCAAGAAAAGACGGCATTCCGTGTCCCGCACATTCTCCAGATCCGTCAGTATGCAACACTTCCTTTGGAGCTACCTCAACTCTCAAATGTACATTAGGAAACCAAGGAAAATTAATGAACTCAAGGAAGCCATACAGGAGGAAATTACAGCCATACCAAACACCATGTTGCAATCAGTGATACAGAATCTGCATCACAAATTAAAACAATGTATGTTAAGTGGTGGAGATCATTTAAGAGATGACCTATATAGAAAATAAGGTCACGGTCTCAAATAGCATTCAATCCCCCTTTTGCAGTGTTACAGAATTAACAATTTAAGTTGAATCTTATACGCTTGATTTTATTTTAAAAATCGTCAGGGTCCCATGGTCCATCCTGTATACTTACTTCACAACTAATTTTATAAACAAAGCCTTATCTGGTCAGTTTTAATATTGCTATTTTTGTGAAAATATGGTTAAAAAATACACATATTTAGTTACAGAAAACTGCATTGCGTGGAACAATTTGAAAATAAGAAAATTCCAACACTCGAAAACTCGGAGGGGCACTGAGGGAGACCGAGTTTAAAATTATGACGCTAAACTAACTTTGTTTCTGAACTTTAACCTCTTTAAACTGTATTCTATGTGCCGGCACTCATCTTCTGTCTTTTTTGAATGGTTTGTTTTTATTCATTAACGGAAAAGTTTGCTTTTTAATAATGATTTTGAATGATATTAGGTTCGTAGGCATTAAATTGACATTTTCGTGATTTAAACGATCTCATATCTAACTGTAAAGAACTGAAGTAAAAGGTATGCAAGTATTTGATAAATAATAGCTCTAGATGTTTAGCTTTTTTGGTCTTATGTATCCTTAAATTGATTACAAGAAGCATAAAATAAACTTGGCAATTCCAATACAACGTTATCATATATCTTGTAAGAAACTGTTATTATTGCAATTATTATTATTATTATTATTATTATTATTATAGCATAAATGCATCAACTTACTGTATTCAGATTATTTGTGGTGTCATTCTAATTCATAAATACTCCTGTTGATTATAATTAAGCTGCTAACTATAATAATGTTTAGCATGAATAGCTTTCTGTATCGCATCAAAGTACAGGTATCCTAAGAGTTAAGAGTCTAGATCTGCTTATAGTATAAAGTTAATGATTTCTTGGTATAAGGTGTCGGCCTCCGTGGTGTAATGGTTACCATGCTGACTTCATATACCCAAGGTCGCGGGTTCAAACCCGGCGGAGGACGATGGATTTTTTCGGGCGTAAAATCCTTAGCATGGCTTCCTTCGGAAGGGAAGTAAAGCCGTGGGTCCCGTGTCGTAGATTTACGGCACGTAAAAGAACATCAAGCCTGATTGAGAGGCCTCTGAGAAAAATTAAGCGGTCTTTCACGCCCAATTTAGATTGGGACGCTGAGAAGCACAGCAGTTAAAGAGCGTCCATAAATAACACATTTTTTTTTTTTGGTATAAGGTAAAGTTCATGTTTATGTTTCCGAATGCCTGCAATAATAGTTCCTTTTTAGATAAACAAAACGCTCAGGTTACTCTTTACAATTTTGTTATACTAATCTTCACTATCATCAGCAATATTCTAACCTTGCAATTAACATGACGTCACTGCGCAAACAGAACGAAAACAACCAGTCCTTGTCCCTCAACTGGTATTCCATCATGCGTAAAACCATCCAAGTTCAACGCAGCATTCACTTTCGGAGTCTTCCGCAGCCGTTACAACTGAAGGAACAAGAAGCCGCATAGCTCACAGCAAGTCTCCAGGCACGGGCAGCAGAAGTACCGAATGCGATTCTGACGTCGGCGAAGTCTGACGATATCTGAGGGGCCCTCGAGATTCTGTTCGGGAATCGTTGTCTGGCTGCACTCAAGCAGTCAACTTAAATCGAAGCTGCAACAGCCAGCGGAGACGATACAGGTCTTTACCCTGACGATTAAACACCTGGGGAACAAAGCCCTAGTGAACCTCTTACCTAGTTACTGATCCAAGGAAGCGCCTATTCATTTACCGACGGTTGTGTGACGCCGAGATACGATAGCGCCTTATTGTCAGCAACCTCAAGACTACAAGATCATCCAGGGCAGGACTAAGAATGGAGGCAGCTAAAACAAATGTTGAAGACGGGTGTATTCGTTAAGACAGGGACAGAGAGACAACACGGAGACAACGACAGTCTCGAGGGTGTGTGCTGAGGGTGTAGCCAACCAGAACGAGACATTGTCAACAAGTCGACCAGCATGTGTACCATAATAGAGGGGCTATTTGGGACCTCCGCTCCAATACTTCGAGTGACATACCTTCCTTGGGTAGAAGAGTGGACGACAATCTCATCTTAGAAAGCTGGGTACACGAAATGCTGTACCAGATACCAGTGGACATAAATGCAGCCATGAATGTAATTAGGCCTGACATAGTGAAGTGCTTGCGAACCAGTAGCTGCGTCGGTGACATCTAACCTGTGGAGAGGAGATCCTGCTAGGTTTGACATTGGGACGGAGCATTGTGAGCCTGTAAGCATATATCGCGTGGATGGCCAAAAACCTGATACTGGGACTGCATGCCCTCAGGAACCACAAGGCAACAGTCTGCAGGGTGATCCTGACAGGTGACGTCGTTGTACTCGCAAGAAGAAGCGAGGTGGTGGTGAAGGCGCACTATGCCAACAATCAAGGAACCCTGTACTGGACTGCAAAATGCGATTGAACTGATTATATGTTGCCTGGGGATTGTTACCTTTTCGGGAGGAAGTGCCTGTGAGACAACTGGACTCATTTAACACCGGCCAGGACACCCGGGTTGGGACTAAGTTAGGGAAGTGCGAGCAAATAGCAAATATACAAGTATGCCCAGGCTTAAAAACTTGCTGGAGAGAGTAGCCCGTCATCTGACCGCTCCATAAATGGAGATTCCAACTTCTATTTAGCCGGTACCAGCATCTTCAGCGAAATAAACGGTGGTTAGGGCTGCACCGACCGAATACACTATAACATCAACACTGGAGACACCCGATCTACGCTGCAACCTCCAAAGCGTGTTCCTCTGACAAAATGGGTGGAGGTACGTTACATGCTGGTAGAATGAGGTCTAGGGTAAACATAGAAGAGTCCGACAGGCCTTGGTTTCCACTGTAGTCTTAGTGAAAAAGAAGACGAACTGAGAACTGTGCTTCCACGTGAACTACAGGAAGTTGAATGCCGCCACCAGAAAGAGCTGTTTCCCCTTACTCCGCCTGCAGGTGCCCAGTGATTCTTGACCTTGAATTTGACATACTGGTAGATGATATTAGATTCCATAGAAAAGGAGCAGACCAATTATTCTTAACCGGCCAAAGGCTTTGGCAATTGTCCTCCGTGGTCTAGTGTAAGATGCTAGCCTCTGATTCTCAAGGCTACTGTTTTAAATCCGGCAGAGGGCGTTGAATTTTTTCGGACGCAAAAATACTTCGGGGAAGTAACGCCATTGGTCCCGTGTCGTAGATTGATGGCACGTAAAAGAACTCCAAGCCTGAGGAAGAGACTTCTGTGCAAAATTAACCGGTCTTTCACGCCCAATTTAGAATGGGATGCTAATTACCGAGGCAGATAAAGAGGCTCATATGTAAATCATAATTGGTAATGTATGGTTATGCCCTTTGGCCTCTGTAATGCGTCAGCCACCTTCCAGTGACACATGGAATCAATGAGGGGGTAGCCTAATGACGCCTACCTGCTATAACCGGATGGAGTCATCGTCGTAGGCCACAATTTCAAAGATTATCTCAGGAACCTGATCTGAAGATAATGCAGACGCTGCAGGCAGCTAATCTGAAGTTGATCGCAAAGAAATTTCAACTCTTCTGCAAGGAGTCAAACTTCTTGGGCTGCATAGTATCATTATCTGGGATGTCCATGGACCCGGAGAAGGATCGAGTAATGAGAGATTGGCCTCGCCCGAAATACAAAAGGGAGCTGAGTAGTTTCCTGGATCTTTGCAGCTACTACCGCCAGTACGTCAGAAGTTTCTCTAACAGCACAAAACCCGTGACTCGCCTGACGGCCTTACTCGTGACAGGTTCCAAACACTTAAGGCAGCATTCTTCAATAGCCCTATTTTAGTATGTCCATAATCCGGTAACGCCTTTTTTTTTATTATATATTTATTGTGGAACGCGTTGCCAACGACACACAAACTGGAGGGACTCTATGCCCGGTCTAGTATGATCGGAGTGTCTTATAACCTACTAAACAACACACTCTCCGAGGCAAAAAATAACTATTGTTTGTAGCAGCACTTCCACAAGTATTTTGCGGTCAGCCATTTCACTTGAGGACCCGTACGGTCAGCCATTTCACTTTCTTTCTCACCTGTCTGTTGAGCTTCAAGAACCTGGAGGGTACAGAGGCTGTAAGAGTACAATTTCATATCAGAACAACGGAAAGGAGGGAACCGCAACAATGCAGATGCTATTGTCCGAATAACCCTGACCAGAGCAGTGCTGTCACCAAAGTTGAGGAGAAAGAGCGCGCTGTAGCTATCATGTCATTTCGGCGATGCCTTCAGCTGGATTGCATAGCGCAGGCCTGAGGAGGGAGCAGTTGGCGAACGCTGACTTGGGGCCACTCCTGAAAGAAATGACTGCACTGAGCTGGGAAGACATCGTCCCCAGAAGTAGTGTATACAAGTCCCTCTGGGCCCAATGGGAGTCATAGAAGATAAAAGAAGGGCTACTTTTCCGGGCATGGGAATCACCTGATGGTAAATCTCAGACTGAGTAGCTGTTCCTCTCACGAAGTAAGATGACGCAAGTCCAGGAAGAAGTAGATGCGGGGAGTTCAGGTAAAAATAACCAATATATCAACTCCGTCAACCGTACCTCTGGCTGAGAATGGATACAGACCCTGAGTTAGTGCCACCAATGTCATGTGTAAGAGGCAAGTCACCACCCACTGACCAGGAGCACAAGTTCACATGTAACAGTGTAACGTGGGAGCACCTTTCGAACTCATAGCCAGTTATGTAACTGGGCCACTCCCTGTGTCAGAACGTGGCAACCAGATCTGTTGGTCATCATAGATGTCTTCAAAATAGCCGAAAGTGTACGCCATCCCTAAGACGGGGGCAAAGACCATCGCAAACTGCCTTGTAGAACTATTTTATTGCCATGAGTACCGTTAGCGCTGCACAGCGATGTTGCACCAGCTTTGAGTCTAACCTGATGAGAGAGACACTGACGCGACTTGGAGTGCACAGCACATGTACCACAGGTCTCCACCCCCAGTCAGACGGCATAGTTGAGCGATACATCAAGATGCCGGAAGAGCATTTGAGGTAGGTCGTGGCCAACCACCAGAGAGATGGTGGTGTGAAGGTGCTGTTTTTCCTACTGGCCTACTGCTCTTCAACGCATGGCACCACCGAGTAGGCACCAGTCAGTTTGGCGTTTAGGAAGGAACTGTGTCTCCTATGCTACCTGATGTTTGGAAATCCTCCTGGGGTAGAACAGCTGGCAGTCGACTATATGAAGAATCTCGTAGACCAGCATCACAACTTGCTCTAGATGGCTCGTCAACACATCCAGGTAGTAAGTCATTGGTTGAATAATCGTTACGACCGTCAGGCCAACTGCAGAGATTTACAAGATAGCGATTTGGTGTGGCTTAACCGCCCTACCCGGATCAAGGAACGCTTCCCCAAACTTCAACAACTACGGCAAGGGCTGTACCTTGTGGTGAAGAGGATAAATGATGTCCACCGAATCCAGAGGCTGTGCTGAGGGAAGAGGCTAGTAGTAGATCTAGTTCTTCTAGCTAGTTACGATGATGCTGGTTGGGACGACCAGTCCTGAGGAAGGAATAGGGCGCTTACATCCTGAGGCCGTAATCTCCGAACGTGTGTCTAAGACACGCTTCGATAAGCATCAATTATTAAACGTGCGTTAGTGGACACCTCTGCCGGCGGCATGTTGTTTTGACATCGCAACTGTGATTGTTAAACCGTGCGAGTTTACTCGTGTTCAGTCGAGAGGATCTTTGATGTCGAAAGGCACATTGTTACATCTCAATGAGTTTGTGAACTCTAGCGATGCTTTGCACCTGCGGCAGTTTCTGGCAATTTTCAGTCATGTGATCAACAGGTATAAAAAGGGGGACGAAGCCTTGCCTAGAGTTTATTTTCGCTGAGAATGTATGCGTGCAACAAATGAGTGAGCTTCGACCGGAAATGCTTAGCATGTTGTATTAGCAGCTGCCGCGAAATAAAATGTAAATGGCGTTTTATTTATGCACTCTCTTTAACTACTGTGGTTCTCAACGTCCGATTCTAAATTGGGCATGAAAGGCCGCTTAATTTTGCTCAGAGGCCTCTCTATCAGACTTGAGGTTCTTTTACGTGCCGTATATCTACGACACGGGACCAACGGCTTTACTTCCCTTCCGAAGGAAGCCATGCTAAGGATTTTTACACCCGAAAAAATCCATCGTCCTCCGCCGGGTTTGAACCCGTGACTTTGGGTATCTGAAGTTAGCATGGTAACCACTACACCACGGAGAGCGACACAGCCGCCGCGAACATCGAAAGCAGCTATACGGAAAAATTGTTACAAAAGCATTGAAGAAAGACAAATATTTGTGCGCAAAATCTGATTGAATCAGTTTACGGAAACAATAAATAATGATCGAAGAGGATGAGAGCTTTTTATCACGATGTTTTTATCCGAATTGTGCATAGAAAAATACAAAAATGTGCCAGGTCTGCAAGAGGCCAAAGGGGCGTAATTACACTAAAGTTAATAAAAAGTGCTCTAGCCTATTTCTCAATATGGTTATTTGAAGTTTTGATGTTGTTCTGACCATTATCTTTTAATTATTAAACGGTTGACCACATTGTGTCGTTATCTACGTAGGTCATGAACGGCTTTCTTCGATATTGTCAAGTGGTTGGGATATTTTTCGAACTCGAAAAGGCTTTTGATATGTGTTGGCGGGCGCTCCCTCCACAGCTGGAATATACGTGGACGCCTACCATTGTTCATTCAGGAGTTTATGCGGGACCGCGTTTTCCGAATAAGGGACGGCTCGTTTCTTTTTTTCTATTTTATTCAAGACGCCGGAGAGCCGCAGGACGCGGTACTAATCGTGACGCTGTTTGCTATTGCGATAAATTCCATATTGCAATGTGTTCCCCAAGTGTCTCTTCCTGTTTATTCGTGGGTGACTTTGCCATCTTCTGTACTTCTCAGCGTACACCTTTTATGGAACGCCGTCACCAGCGGTGTTTGGACAATCTTTATGATTGGAACTCGTAGAAGGGCTTTCGTTTCTCGCCTAAGAAGACAGTCTGCATTACCTTTTGGGGAATGGCTCCTACTCTTCAACTTGGGCCAGATTTCCCTCACTTCGCAGATGAAGTGAGATTCCTGGGGTTGCTATTCCATCGCATTTAGATTCTTGGGTTCTATTTTATCACTATTGCTTTTAATGGAGTTAGGGTTCATGGGCTTTAACGATTTTTAATTGTCTTTCCCGGATTCATTTTAGCCCGCCGACCGCGTTTTAGTTATTTTGCATTCTTTTCGCTCCGTTTTTAAATATTTTAGATTCATGTACGTCTTTTAGCCACCAGGTTTTATTCTCTGGTTTTAAGTGACATTTGTTTTATTTTGTTGTTTTTTACCTTTCCTGTTCTTATTTAGCCATGTTCTATGAGGGCGCTAATGACCTCAGTAGTTGAGCGCTTTTAAACACCACCCATAATCGTGTTTACACCTTCTTTAATTAAGTTTAGTTCTCTAGCACACGCTCTATAAGTTTTTAAGGGGCGTACAAGTAATACGAAGGTTGGCCTCACACATTTATGGCGTCACTATGCCAGTTAGACGATAGAATCGTATAATCTCCATGCGGAGATCCTGAACGTCGGCGCTCGTTTAGCTGCTCTGGAAGAGACATGCAGCATCATCACAAAAAGCTACAGGATCTGTAAGCTTCAAACTCCGCAGCAACTACAAGTCACGAGACCACAGCCGCCGACCAGACCACCAGGTTCGAAGGCATCACCCAATAGCTGAGGCAGGTTCTCCTGCAGCAAGCTGCCTACTCTGCCTCGCTGTTTCAATCCAGAAGACAGCAGCTCAACACCGCTCCACCTCCTGTCCAGGCTGAGGGCCACGCACGGTCAACGGATCCTCGATCGTCAACCACTTGGAAGATGACTAGGAGCTTCGCTGAGCACTGCAAAAGCAGAAGGAATCTGTAAGTTTTCTACGTCCTATTCTCTCCTCAATTTCCACCCTTGCTATCCTTTCTAATATCACCTCCATTCCCTAGGCTGCAGTCAGGTCTCATGGCTGTCAGCCTAGACACAAACTTTCACCCACTCCCGCATAACGTGCGGCAGCATCCTAACTTTCACCTACTAACGCGGGTGCATCAGCGGGACCGCGCTAAGCTACACAGAACGTTAAACTCAGCAATCTACTGTAATAACGTGGAGGGTTCTTTTAGTGGGTTGCCGCATGCAGAAGCGGACAGCCCAACTTATCCTCCCAGCCATTGCACCTCGGCTGGGGTTTGAATGTGCAATGCATTTTTCCCCTCCATGGTAAAAAAAAAAGAATACTACTGGAAGACCGCAGATTAAAGTTGTTTGAGATAGCAGAGGCTGTAAACATATCAAAGTACGTGCAGGAAATGTTTTGTAATGTTTTGGGCTTTCACAAGGTTGTGCAAGATGGGTGCCACGTTTGTTGACACCTGATTAAAGGTTGCAAAGAAACACTGTTTCTGTTAAGAATGTGGAGCTACACCGTAAAAATCCCAGTAAATTTTTGAGACGGCTTACCACCATGGATGAAACTTGGATACATCACTACACTCCAGAAAGTAAATCACAGTCAAAACAATGGATTCCGCCAGGTGATCCAACTCCAAAAAAAAGGCAAAGACAATATTGTTAGCCAACAAGGTTATGACGAGTGTTTTCTGGGATGCACAGGAAAATATTTTTATTGATTACTTGGAAAAGGACAAAAGTTCCATTTGTGACTACTACACAAGCTTATTGCAACGTTTGAGTGATGAGGTGAAAAGAAAAAGCCTCATTTGGCAAAAAAATAAATAAATAAATCTTGTTTCATCACGACAATGCTCCGGCCAATCGTCCATTCATTGAAATGGGGAAAGTGTGCGAATTAAAGTTCGAGTTGCTTGAACATCCACCCTATTCGTCAGATCTAGCAGTGACTACACCTGTTCCCAAACTTCAAAAAATTTCTTGGAGGACGAAGATTTCACAGCAACGAGTAGGTCATTAATGCAGTAAACAGCTATTTTGAGGACTTTGATAAATCGCACTACAGAGATGGCTTAATTAAATTAGAAGGCCGATATGACAAGTGTATTAGCCTTTCTGGAGATTTTGTTGAGAAATAAAGCAAAAATAAGTAAATAAATAAATGCTCTTTTCATTGAGAGGCCCAGGATCTATCAGCCGACCGTAGTATGTAGCTAGTCGTATTGCTCGATTCGATGACGGGTGACTAATTTGCTATACTGCTCTTTTCTTTGGCGGATTGAACAAATGTTGATGCAGATGTAGACCTAGATTTCGGAGGATGTGTCAGTTGTCGGCTACTAGAATCTTTTCTACAATGGTGGCTCCGCTTACATCGCTGGTCTGAGTTGCGATTTCCCAATTCGGTATCATTTTAGTAGTTATAGGTACCGGACTTAGAGATAGAGGGTTGGCGGATTCGCAGGAGCTTCCGCAAAGAGCCCCTTTCTTAACCGTATTTCCTGGATTGCCGTCTCCTCGACAAATCAGGGGGACTTTCGGGAGTTAGATGGATATTAACCGATGCAGCTAACACAAGATGGAGATTATGTACATATTCCACATGCGAAGTCGCTGGAAGGGATATCCTGTTTGGTTGCCGGTTGCGCATCTGAGCCACTACTTTCTGCTTTTCATTAACCAAGGAGGGTGTGCAACTTAATACACCATTTTAGTATGTGCTCCGCCTAAACGGAAGGCTAGGGACTAGCCCACCCCTAGTAAAACGGCCAGGACTACGTACTATATTGAAGTACATGGTGAATGGGACTACGAGCCCGCTATATCACCTGTGTAGCATTGTCACACAGTGAAATGACCTCTCGTTGGACTGCATGATGTGCGGGAAGCTCCATTTTATGACTAAATATAAATCCAAAACCGATTTAATGTTCCCAAAAGAAATGTTGAGTCCAGTGGTCCTCACTACTTAGTGATTCAAGAACAAATGGAGGTAGGACATTTTTGTTGGTTAGTCCATTTTTTATTCAAAAGGGCCATAAGGTAAATGGTCCAGTAAAATTTTGATTTCGATCTGGTATTGGTACCCTTCTGGTTGAACAGCTACTGTTATCCAAGGCAGCCAAACTATTGAGTGTCAAAACAATGGGCAGCTACCCGGTTAAGAACGAGATATACAAGACCTTGAACTCCTCGCGCGGCGTTGCGGCCACCCGCGTCTTGTTAGTGCTGTGTACAGGTTTCAGTAGAAAGTGATGGATTCGTGCCTACCCGTATCCTGTTCCCTACCTTTGATCGGGTAGAACTACTCCAATAGGATTAAGACAGGGTTTTAAGCCATCGAGGTTAGGCCATACATCCCGAAGCCCCTTAGATGCTGCCAATGTCAGCGATTTGGGCGCACTAGTGGGTTTTGTAGTGCTCGGCCTACATGTGTCAACTGCGGAGACGGCATATACTAGGAAGGTTGCCCATCAACTCCAACTTGCGTTAACTGCAATGGAGATCATCCACTCAGTTCCTGGGAATGCCCCCGTTTTGTAGAGGAGAGAGACATCCAGGAGATGGGGTGAAAGAGAAGGTGTCCTTCTCGGAAGCCTGTAAGAATCTGCTCTTCCGCTAACCTTCTCTCCAGCAGTCTTTAAAGGAGGGAAATCGCCACTCAGAAGTTAGCTATCAACGGGGACACAATTACAGAAAGGATAATCGTTGCCAGTACACTACCGAAGCCTTCAACTTCTACCTACAGTCGGTTTCAATTGGCCAAATCCGCCGATATAAAGCACTGTTAAGCACAATTGTCAGCACCAAGGCCGTAACACCGTAGGGTATTCTGCTCCTGGAGGAATTTTAGGACCAGCTACATTAGACCCGAATTCCTTAAAGTATGTGTATCCTCTGCTCCCAAACCATCTAAGGGTAGTAACAGTCCGCGTCACCCTCCACGCAGTTTCTCTTCTGAGATCTTCTGGGAGGAACTCCGGTTGGCGCCGACCATCTTCGAGCCACGCCAACAGAAATTTTCTATCGGAAAGGGGTTCTCTCCTGTAGAATAAATGGAAGAGGAGACTGTTGATGCTGCAGATCGAACAGTGCGACGAAGAAAAATATTAAACTGACCAGCGCAGCCCAGGATTCAGAAACGTCTTTCTATTTAGATTTTATCCATAATATAGGTGATGATTATTCTACAGTGGAACATACGAGGAGTTAGATCACATCAAATCAGAGCTTGAACGGCTGCTCAACCAGAGTCAAGCTGTGGTCGTCTACTTGCACGAAACGAAGCTCCGTCCACAAGATAACGTTTCGTTACTTTCAAGCACTGCTCTTTTGTACTGTGTAATTTATCTCCGAACGAGGGTTTTCTGCACATTGCCACGATGCTAATTAGAGATGATAATTTTGCTGGCCCTGTATCCTTACAGACTGACATCCAGTCAGTCATGTAAAGATTAAGAGCCCCCCTCCCCAGGGGCCTACTGCGCTTTGGCGATCAGTCCATTTTCGCCGATCAGTACCTCACATCGATTCGAGATCCTCAAAACTAAGTTCTCTTTTGGTAAGGGGACCTCCCCTATGGAGGAGATGAAGCAGGAGATTCTGCCCCCACTGCCAGACTGACAGTGCGTAAACAGCTAGATAGGGCTCCTGAGAAAATTGTTAGTCCGAAGTCTGAAAAGAATAAAGCAAACCAACCAGCGCCGCCCAATATGCAGAAACGTCTTTCTATTTAGAACTCATCCCATAATTTAGACCATAGCTATCCTACAGTTAAACATACAAGGCATTCGACTACATCGAGCAGAGCTTGAACTGTTACTCAACACGCTACAACCTCTAGTCGTCTGTCTAAAAAAGACAAAGCTCCGTCCACAAGACAATGTTACATTCAGGCACTACTCTTTTGTACGTTTGATTTATCACCGGCATAATGTGTTCCAGCACGGGGGCACTATTATGCTCATCAGAGATGACATTTATGCTGACTCCGTCGGACTTCTAGTCAGTCACTGTAATGATTACGCTGCCATCTGTCAGATTTACCATTTGTAGTATCTATCTACCTCCCTCTAATGACCTCTTGCCGAGTTAGAAGACATCATTTCCCAGTTACCAACACTATTTCTGTTGGTGGGGGTGTGGATGTCCACCCCTTACTTTGGGGCCCACCTCGGGTTTGTGTGAGAGCTAACGTACACGCCGAGTTTTTCTTTGACGCTATTAACCCCCCCCCTCTCATTCTCTCTCTCTCTCTCTCTCTCTCTCTCTCTCTCTCTCTCTCTCTTCTGACACCTTCAATAGTTTTTCACAACTGGATATAGCGGTTTGTTCTCCATAGTTGGCAGATTTTTTACAATGGAACGTTATCTCTGATTTGCATTCTAGCGACTACTTTCCAATATTTATTAGTCCCTTAGCCCAAGATGTATGTTCCATGCGTTTACCTAGACAGAGGTACCTGGAACCTTTATTCCCGCCTGGCCAGTTTTAACTACAGCAAGTACGATTCTGTGACCGGTTTAGTTGAACACCCACAGCGATCATTATTTCTACTGCTGAGCTTTCTATTCCGCGATCAACTGGACAATTCTGTCGCCTTTCTGTCCCCTGGTGGACTGATGACTGCCGAAATGGTATTCGTGCTCGCAGTCGTGCTCTGAGAGCTTCCAACGTCGCCCTACTCTAGATAATTTAATATAAAAAGCTGCGTGCAAGATCTAGAAAAATTAAGGATAGCAAAAAGACATCCTGGAGCAAGTTTGTGGCGTATTTTAACCGACCTACACCTTCCTCTGTCGTATGGGATAAGTTATGACATGTAGCCAGAAAATGGACCCAAATGCCAATGGCCGGTCTAAAGACTGCGACAGGCGCTGTGGTTGATCCCTTTGACGGCTAACACTATTGTCAGGGCTTTCGCTCACATAACTATTCCCCTGAATTTCTGCCTGTGAATGCTCAGGTGGAATCTCAAGGGCTCCCCTTATGTTCTGGTAACTTTGAGGACTAAAATCGTTTTTTCACCATGGCGGAGCTAGACCATGCACTTTGATCTTCGCAAAACTCTGCACCCGGTCGAAATGGCATCCACTTCGAAATGTTGCAAAATCTCTCTCCTGAGGGTAACTCCAGGTCTATAATCGTGTCTGGGCTGACGTCAATTTTCCAGAAAAGTGGCTCGAGGCCACCATCATTCGAGTTTTGAAACCTTCTAGCTACTGTCCTATTTCTCTCACCAGCTGCGTCTTCAAGGTGCTGGAACTCATGATAAATGTGCGTTCGGTATGGTGGCTTGAAATTCACAATCTTTACACCAACACCCAGTACCGTTTTTGCCAACGTCGTTCAGCTGCTGACCATGTTGTATCGCTGTCGACGCAGATCACGGACGGATTGCTTAAGAACTGTCAAACAGTTGGAATATTCTTTCACCTGGAGAAAGCTTATAATACGTGTTGGCGTGCAGGGATCTTGTATTCCCTCCTTAGCTGGAATCTACGTGGACGCTTCTCGATGTTTATTCAGGAATTTATGGGGGATCGCGTTTTCCAAGTAAGGGTCTCGGTTTTTTCTAACCTTTTTATTCAAGAGAACGGTGTACCTCAGGGGTGGTCCTGAGCGTGACGGTGTTTGCTATAGCGATTAGCTCTATATCTAAACGTGTTCCCCCAGGTGTCTGAGTCTGCTTATTAGTAGACGGCATTGCCATATTTTGTAATTCTCAGCGTGCACCGTTTTTGAAATGCTGTTCCCTGCGGTGTTTAGGCAATCTCTATGATCGGAGCTTAAAAACGGCTTTTGTTTTTTCAACTGAGAATTCAGTCTGCGTTAACTTCTGGTATCTAGGTGGCGAATGGCACTCTTCACTTTCGGCCAGATTTACTTCCTTTCGCCGATCAGGCGAGATTCGGGATAGTATTCGATCGGAAACTACGCTGATCATCACATATAGCACAGCTTAAAGCGCGATGCATTCGCCCTCCGTGGTGTAATGGTTACCATGCAAACTTCATATACCAGTGGAGGACCATCGATTTTTTCGGGTGTAAAAATCCTTAGCATGGCTTCCTTCGGATGGGAAGTAAAGCCGTTGATCCCGTGTCGTAGATTTACTGCAGTAAAATAACCTCAAGCCTGATAGAGAGGCCTCTGTGTGCTTTGGGCCAAGACAAAGGAAAGATAAAAATGCCTTTAATTTGTAACTTCTCTGACGCAACTTAAGCCTATATAATCTACAACTTACAAATAAAATTACTTATAATATGATATAGTTAACAGGCTATTATCAATAGCCATAAGTCTTTTCAAATTTTGTACCGCCTTAAACCAGATCACAAAGTATCAGCTAGCTCCAATTTTTCAGCGCCTTTGTAGTGTTGGCTAACCTGATAGTTGTGTTTGGTGTCTGTTCTGTGGGTAGTCCTAAATCTGAAACGTTGGCAGAGCTGGCTATTATGAAATGTAAGACTCAAGACTATACTTTGCCTTGGAAATAAATTGATGGCTTTGTGTGTGATGTACCTATGGATAAAAAAACAGCTTCAAATGCTCTGACTCGCAGATTACAAAGCAATGTCCGCAAAACTGTAATTAGTGATTATGCTGTGGTAAGTAATTTTTAGGTATATTAAAATTTAAAAGTGAATAGCGTCAAATTGTCGTAGGGGCATTAGGCATATATTTCTTGAGTATAAGATCTTATTTAGAAATAAACCAATTTATCAGGGTACTGTAATTTGAACTTCGGACGATTACATGATGGTGGAAGTTAACTTTTCTTGAAATACTATTTTTTTTTTTTTTTTTTTTTTTATCATATTGATCTTGTTACCTTCTGGCTTCAGATTTCAAACTCCAAGATGCGTGTCAAAATATATTTCTTTCAAGCAATGAATCATAGATAAAAATTGATACCACTTAACTGTTAACCTTGGAAGGAGGAATTAATTTACAAATATCACTAGCAAAGCTAACATTTTGCTCTCATCATAGTAATTAAGGCATTTGAGCAGCTCCGTGTTTGATTTGATGCAAATAAATGTACATTCAGTTCAGAACTAGGCACAAGCAAGTAAGTGAATTAACTATCAGATATGACAATTCCCTTGTTGCTAGTTCATCATACAAAGTTTCTTAGGTCTTATGTTCAGAGAAGTCTTGGAACCTTCATAGCTTGGGAAAACACATTGAAATTGTACTACCGAAACTTAGTTTAGCAGAAGCATATTTTGCATCCAGAAACCTAAAGAATCTTCGGTAATTATTTACAAGTTGGGCCGCTAACTCTCTCCGCTGAGACTTATGCCAGTTTTGCACTCTAACGGGAACGGTGTGGTTAGAGAGGGATTATGGGTGGGGAGATGGTTTAAAAAACTAATGTTGTATCCATTGCGCTGTTAGGAGTTGTTGGAAATATCAATAAACACAATATAAAATTAGAAACATAAATTTATATACACGCACTAACCTAAACGGATTGGAACCTAACCTCGCGCTAAATTTGAAATCCACAGGCTTTGTAGTTGTCATCATAAATACAAAGTCAATCAATTGCACTTAGTTTCATTCGATTATAGAGTGGCCGAAGTTCTGCATAATAAAATTCACTGAACAGCTGTATCTATGTGAAACATACTTGTCATACATCAGCACAGCGTCTAGCGACATATGCCGGTGTTGCATTCCACAACACTGTTCGCCTGCCGCCGACAATGAAACTCAGGTTTTAGGCACTTTAGTGTGTAGTATTATTATGTATTTACATTGCAAAAGTACTACAAGCCTTCTTTATTTATATTCTACTCCTTCTAGGCAGCATACTTCATAAATATTCACAAAAAAGGATCGCTATGCGTATGTAATAAATTAGCGTTTAACTTAATTACGGAGCTTTTCCGATAAAAAAAAATTGGTGAAAACGTAACAAGTATAAACCAAACTTATAGTCAAACCACAATTTGTTTAATTTCTAGAGGGGCCCAAGTTCTCTATAATTACCGAATCTTCTCAATCAAAATGTCTTGAGCTCAGCATATTTTGTTCACTTTCAACCTCTTGCAATATGGAATAATCTTTTGGATCAATTCCAAACACAATTACCTAAATGTGAAGTTGCACACAATGCTCCATTCCTTTCCTTTCCTAATAACAACCCTCGGCTATGCTTTGTAGCTTAGGGCCCTCAACATCAGGCTAAGCTCAATTATGCACCAAATGGCATGAAAAGTGCTGGACATTATCTGTGTGCTACAAAAGAGTTGTGCAAATTGGGATGTTGGGCCTGTAGGCCATTATATAAACAATGTGAAGTGATGGCTCCATAACAAACCTTATTGTGCATGACCATAAAACTAGCCAGTAAATAGTTTAAAAGTATTACAAAAAGGATGTTACTAATTCACAATATAAGTAAATAATCAACTTCCAGATTCTTAAAGCTGTTAGGCAATCCTAAGAAGCTTAAATTGTGCATAAATTCTCATATACTTACTTCCCACACAAAATGTAGGAGTATTTTAATGTCAGGTAACAGGAAAAACAGTTAAATTGGAAGAATAGGTATAGGTAATTAAATTGTAAGTATAGATAGTGATTAAAGTTTTGCTCTGTTTTAACTAATGGGGAAAAAGAGAGGTTATGCATGTTTAGTAAGTATTTGATGATAAAAGGTATAATCTTTATGGCAGTGTTACTGTGTACCTAACATACAAAACCAAACAAAACACATTAAGATTAATATCTGATCTAACATAAAATATGGCAAGCATTACTGTGGCTGGTCTTTTAAATATTAAGTGAACATTTTATACATCATATCTCACAAAACAAGGATGTTCATTATCTGAGAATGAATGAAAATCTTCTATTTGGGATGTTGTTGCATCTGCACAAGTTGAATGGCTTGCATATTTTTTTGTAATTTGTGAAGAAAGGTTGAGAGATTTGAATCTTCTTGCTTTCAAAGAAGTCTTTTGGAAGCTTGATTTGTGAGCCATAGATTATTTCGGCTGAAGTTGTATTGTAATTGAAAATCATGTAAGAATGTAGCCCTGGAAGTATCTAAGGACGTTTGGGAACCCTTCAGGTGTAAGTTGAGCTTTTAAGGAGGCTTTGCTATTGTTGAGGCCATTGCTCAATCATGTCACTAGCTGCTGGATGATATACTGTTGTTTTTATGTTGAGATCCTAGAGCTTGTGTTAAGTACTTAAGAGCTCACAATCAAACTGGCATTCACAGTCAGTGCTGATGATTTGAGGAATTCCAAATCAAGCAATCCATTTAGACAAGATTGGCTGTGATGGTTTCTGTGGTAATGTCTTTTACTGGTACTGCTTTTGGCCATCGTGAAAAATGGTCTATCATAGTCAGTAGATAAGTCTAACTTTGAGAAGAAGGTAGTGCCCACAATATAAAGGTTTATGTGCTCTCACTGGCTGATACTAGTCATTAGCGCACTGTTCATATATCAAACTTTTGAATGTTGATAGAAAATAATTTAATGTCCTTAATTAATGGTCAAACTTTGTTGTGAGCTTAATATGAGGTACCTTTGTATAAGGTTAGTAGATCTTTTAGCTCCCAGGTGGGACAGATTGTAAAGGGATTTGAAACAAGTCTGATGAAAGCTTGAAGGAATAAGTGACCTTTGATTGTAATTTGAAGAATTCTAAACCAGCTCAAGGGTGATTGATGGCATTGAAGTTAAGTTAGCATATAATCTGATTTTCTTAATTGGATTAATTCTTTGTCTAAAGTCTGCACTTTTGCAATTTCCTCCATAGTAATTTCTTCTGAAATCTGAATGGAGTAGATCCTGCAGAAAACTCAGTAGCAACATTCTTCCTTCCAGATATATGTCAGTAGTAAATTGTGTTACAAAACTAATGTGTCAAAGTTTTCATGACAGTATTATTTGAACATAAATATCAGTGGTATGTGATCTTTATAAATGGAGAAAATTCTACCTTCTAGCATGTATTGGAAGTATTTAACTGCAGAGTACATGGCTAGAAATTCTCCATCAAATGTAGAATTTTTATTTTGGGTGTTTCTTTGAGAAAAATGCTTAGAGGTGCTAATGTATCTTGCTGGACTTGAAGTGAAGCGCCCATAGCAAAATCAGAAGCATCTCCATTAAAACTAATGGTACTTTCAAAGAAGGGTAGGGGAAAATTGTTCTGTCAACAAGATATCTTTTAAGATCATGGTAAGTTTTTAATGGATCCTCTTGTCCATGTTATTTACTTTTTGTGTGTGGGTGTTTTTTTTAAATGCCAAATGTAAATCAAAGAGAGGAACTTCTGAGGTGGTGGTGTGTGGAAGTGCTTGTCTATAAAAATTGATTAGTCCAAAGAAATGCAAACTTGGGTTGTTTTTGAAACTTGACATAATGGACATATTCCTTTCTTAGACACCAGGTAACCTAAAAGCATCACTTTTGACAATCTGAAAAGGCATTTACTGATGTTGATGTACAACTGCTTGTGAAACATTCAAAAAGCAATTGGTGATGTTTAGCTCTTCATCAGCCTAAGTGATAAAACATCATCCATGTAACAATATGCAAAATTAAAATCACATAACAGAGTCAATGTACCTCTGGAATGTTTGCATATTTTCAATAAGCCCAAAGAAGCAGCACATCGTCTTTGTGAACTCAATCATAATGAAAGGCATAGGTAAAATCAAGTTTGGAAAATATTATCTTGTGTTCTGACTGACTGTTAAATTCTTGAATGGTATGGGACATCGCTCAGGCTATTTTTCTTGGTTACAAGATGCAGAGCTGGACCAGTGGTTCTTATAAGGTCGAAAATGCAATTATTAATCCTTTGTTGGACTTTGCCGCTGGAAACTTTATGGGTGCTAATCATTTAGCTTTAGCAGTAAGTGGATGTCTGTTTGTGATTATGGTGGTGTTCTGCTCATGGTTTGGAAAAACTCACGTAGAAGGTTAGGGTTTTCGTTTATATCACAGTATTGTGGAGGAATCGTGTGTAGGGATTGTATATTGGATACCTCAATCATTGCAGTATGGCAACATGGTCTAATAAACATTTGGTCTTGATCTATTAACAGGTTAAAGTTGTATATGAAATCTGCTCTAATTATTGGTGATGGGAGATCATTATTAAAAATTCCAACCAGTCTGCAAACCTAGATCTAGTTGTAGAAACAATTCCCCATTTGCTACATAAAATTGTCTTTTTGCTATTAGTCTGCATTCCCTACTAGATGAGGTATGCTGATATATCAGCCCCAGAATTTACAAGGTACTTGTGACCGTAGGAATTGTCATAATGGACAAAAGGCAAGACTATAACCTGCAAAATCCAGTGAAAAGCACTCAATTTCCCTCCTCAGTTCTGTTACTTTTAAAGTTGGAGCGATATGAACAGAGTTTTGTGGATTTGTTTGCTCAATTCCCAAATTTAAAGTGGTACTAACAAAACGTATCCTTTGGATGATATCAGCTTGAAGTGCTTGAATATGATCTTGGTCTTCATGATTGTGACTTGGGTCTTGGTTTCAGCTCTCTGATTTGTGAGGTTATTTAGTGTGCTATTTGTGCTTCTAATCATGAGAGTCCTACTCTCTGATGTGTTACTGAAATATTTTGTTCTACACTGTTAGACTGACCACTTTGGGCACTGTAAATACTATGTGCTGAAAACTCAATTATTTTGTCAGCCATTATTGCAAGATTGTCACTGCTAGATGTTAAAATAGAATGCACAGTAACCTTTAGATAAAGACTATTCTTAAAAAATTCTGATATGACTTTCTCTACTCTCTGCAACAATTATTGTTTAAAACCTTATGCTTCTGTTTACTTCATGCTAATCAAGAAAAAATTAGCAGAAATAGTCTTATTACTTGCTTCCTTGTAAGTAGAAGCAAAATAAGGGAGTATGATAATCAAAAGCTGGTTGCAATGAGACTGAAGTTTCCTTTGTTTGTATGTACACAAGTTGACAAATTTCTGTATGAGAAAAGTATGTTTTTTTAAGCTGAAACCAAAAACCAGGAATATCTGAAAAATGATCAGCTCACGAAAAAAATTTAGACAACATAAATTGTGTGTTTTAACGAGTTCTACATTTTCTATTAAGGAAGTTGTTGTCTATCTCTTACAGTTTGACAGTTATGCATAATTCGTAAAGTAGTCTTCAGAGACTATGCCCAGAAAATTCAAGATATACATTTTGTCAGGTAAATATCTTTAATATCCAATATTTTAATCAAAATCGTTGCAGCCATTTTTGAGAAAATCAAAATTTTCGAAAAATTTTTCCATGTAAAGGGTAGTTGGGTGTGTGGTGATTTTCTTGAAAACCTTTGTGTCATATCTTTGGAAGATACCAAGTTTGGTATTTAACGGTCTTTTCGTTTTTGAGCTATGCTGCCCACAGACACAAACACAGACTTTTTCTAAAAATGCTATTTTTCGATTATGGGTGTCTCAAAACATATTTCCAGTGAAATCTCGGTATCAAATTTTTGGGTACAATACACTATGTACATAGTATGTGTAGAGAAAGTGAAAATCATCTAGTACTTGTATTCATGCCAAATTTTTCATTTTTCTGAGTTGATGTGATAGTTTCTTGTCCCCCAATTTTAATTTGGCTTCTGATGTATCCAATACATGATTAAATTCAGTAATTTCAGCAGTTATTCCAGCAGTTGCAGTTCTAGTTAGTATTTCTACCATTAGTTCCATGGCACCATTAGCAGTTCCGTGTTCTAGAACATCAATTTGCAAAATGTGGTGTATGTTTTATTATCTTTCATATGTGTTGCCTTAGATAGATAGATTGTTTATTTGCCAGAACAATACAGAGTTTGTGTAGCAACGTCAACAAATGCATAAATAACAAAACAAGTTACAAAAATATATTACTTTTACAAGTATAAAACTCTGAAACAGTGCGCAATGGATTGAAGAGCAGAACAGACTTAAGTTTTCTTTTGAATAATGATAAGGGCAAGGTTTTTACATTATTAGGAAGGCTATTAAATAGGTTTAAAGATATGGTTTCAAATGAGTTTTGGACTTTGCTATACTTACATTTTGTAATATAAATGTTTTCAGTATTTCTTGTAGAATAATTGTGAACAGAGGAACACAATGTGTAAGAATTTATATTCATTTTGACAAATAGTAAACAATTAAGAACAAATAAAGATACCATCGTCAATATACCCAATTTAATAAAAAACAGGTTTGAGATGCGTCCTAGGGGATACACCACTCATAAGTCTAATGGCTTTCTTTTGAAGCACAAAAACTTTATTGGCAGAAACATGGTTGCCCCAGAATAAAATACCATAATTCATATGGCTGTTTATGCACCCATAACATATGCTTTTCAAGGCATTCAAACATAAATATTTTTTTAAAATTCTTAATAAAAAGAGTCCTCTGCTTATTTTACTGGCAACACTGTTGATATGGCTAGGCCAACCTAAACACGGTTGTATATTAATTCCTAAAAATTTAACAGAGTTAGCAACAGAATCTGAGCTAGATAAATTAACATTAAAAGCTAAATCAACAGTTTTGTTATAATTAGCAATAAGGCTATTGTGTGTACACCAGTTTTCAATTATATTGGATAGCATTACAATTTTAGTGTCCATAAGAGTTCTATCTTTAAGAGAGATATTGATTGCCAAATCATCAGCAAAGAGGTAGGTCTTTAAATAATTGTCTTGAACATTATAAGGGAGATCATTGATATAAATGATAAAAAACAGGGGTCCAAGTATGAAGCCCTGTGGAACACCATATTCTACCAATTTGAATTGTGAATGTTTATCATTTACATAAACAGGCTGATACCTATTTAATAAATATGATCTAACCAGTTTCAAACTGTTATCATCAAAACCATAAAATATAAGTTTTTTAAGCAAGGTATCATGCGAAATAATGTCAAAAGCTTTGTTCAGATCAAAAAACCTGCTATGAACGGTGTCCCCTCTTTCAATGCAATAGTATGCTCTGGTCATAAAAGAAACTATGGCATCAATAGTACTACATTTAGTTCTAAAACCAAACTGATTATCTGAAAATAGCGAGTTCTCTTGAAAATATTTAGTAATTTGTTTACTTAACAGAATTTCAAACATCTTAGACATTATTGGTAATATACAAATAGGTCTATAATTAATCAATTTATGTTTGTCCCCCTTTTTATGTATAGGTATAACCTTGGCATATTTAAACACATCAGGAAACTCGGCTGGATCTAAACAAATGTTATAAATATAGGTCAGCGGCTCAGAAATAAATGCAGAGGCATGCTTCAGAATTTTTGAATTGAGCCCAAAAACGTTCAAGACAGGCACTCTTGTTTAATGCCAGAATAGCTGAATAAACATTTTCTACACTCAAACTCTGAAATTTAAAGCTGCATTTAATTTTAGGAATACTATTCATAAATAAAAGCGCCTCATTATTACTGTTAGGTAGAGTTTTTACAATATCTTTTACCTTGTCAATAAAAAAAGAGTTAAAAGTATCAGCAGTCAAGTCAGATGGGATATTATTAGCCTTAGAACTCTTATTTGTATAAGTGGATGCCACAGACCAGATACATTTTGATTTATTCCTGCTGTTCTCAATTAATGATGAATAATGTTGCATTTTTGTAGGTTTAAGCATAGTTATGTATTTCTTCTTAGTTGCAATATACTTACTTTTCAGTTCAATAAAACCAAAATGTATATACATGCCATAAAGATATAAGCACTCAGATTTTAAATTCCTAAGTTCAAGAGTGTACCATTTATTTATAGGTTTCTTTTTAAGTTTAATAAAATGTCGTGTTAGAGGAAAGCATGTTTCAACTACCTCTAAAAAAGTATTTAGAAAAAAATTAACCTTATCACTAAGTTTAATAATGCTCTACAGCCCAATCCAATTTATATGTCTCAGATGAAAAATAAAGTTATGTAGATTAAATTCATTGATCGGACGTATGATACTTAAATTTCTCTGTTTGGCGCTTTTAAGACTACGCTTGTTGTAGTAAAAAAAGAGAGCATCATGGTCGGACGGGACAGTGTGATATATGTTAGCCTTATATTTGTCATCCTGAATGGAAGTTATAATATTATCTAGACAGGATCCAGTACTACCATTTCTGCCAGGCCTGGTAGGCTGGTGAATAGTCAAGTGTAAACCAAGGCTATTTAAAATATTAGTAAAATCGATAACCACATTGGAGTGTTCAAGGAAGTCCAAGTTAAAATCACCAGCTAGCACTATATTAGAACTAGTACCAGATTTGTACACAGAATTTAAAAAAGCATCTAAACTTCTAAAAAAAATCCTCAATTGTAGACCTTTTAGTATCAGGTGCTCTATAAAAGGACACACATAATAAATTAGGAGAATTGATAAAACTAGTACATATTTCAAAGACAGCTTCTTGTGCTAGGTTGGATATGTCACAAATATTTTCTCCAATCAAGCCATCTTTAATAAAAATAGCAGAGCCACCGTGTTTAATATTAGATCTACAATAGCAACTAGATAAATGATAACCAGGTATTTTGATAATACTGATTTCGTCATATTTCAACCAATGTTCAACAACACACAAAATGTCTACTTCTAGCTCTGTAAGAATAATTGAAATGTAATCAATTTTATTAAATAAACTTTGGACATTCCAATGCAAGATTTTAGTGCCGTTACGTAACACATTGATATTGGGAACATTTTGAGTGTTAAAATGCTCTAGGTGACCTGCGCTGGAGACTGTCTTTTTTGAAAAAAACTTAGTAACTAACACACCCTGTGGCCATATATCAGTTTCCATTGCATGGTCTATGTTATTATCATTAATGATAATCTTAAATGATGCATATGCATCAGGATATTTAGATTTTAATGTCTCACATTTTGCCTCAGGGAAGCTTTCCTTAACATAAGTCTCCAATTGGTCCACTGTTGTGGTAGGGGCAAGTCTTGAAACAAATAAATATCCTTTCTTGGGAACAGTTGTTAAGCCAGAGTCTTTACTAATAGTCTTTATACCAACTATTGTTTGTTTGCGTTGTCTGGGTTTTCTTCTGTTCTTACTTACGACTTCACTCCACGGGGTTTCTTTATCTTGTGGACTATCGTCGGTGTCTTGTTGACTTTCACCTGCAGCAGCACTCTTCACCGTCAAAATGGGCACTTTCATTGCTTGCTTTTTCACTAGATATTATCATCACATTTTCAGTATCCCTTCTGCGAGATTCTGCATTATTAACCACAGTATTAGCAGAATCTGAAATAAGTACATTTGATGTTTGGACACGATGTTTACTAGAGGTTAACTGTTCAGAGAGTAATTTAGCCCTTTCACGCAATTCACCAATTACCATGTCCTTTTGATGTATAGTGTATTTGATAATGCAAATGTCAATTTTATTTTCAGAATCAGCTATTTCACTTATAGCTTCGTAAAAACTTGATTCCATGTCAACTGGATATGTACTCTTATCACATTCACAACACTGGACACTATTATCGTCAAGCATTTTAATACTGCTTAATTTAGCACAGCTATTGTGATAAAAGCTTTCACAAATACAGCGTTGTAAGCCGTTAACTACCTTGGCTTTACACCTTTTGCAAAATTTATCTTGAACACTAGTTGATCCACCCGCCATTATTTACTAGTACCAGCGGAGCAGAGCACAAACACATCTACTCTGTCCAACGTCTCACCACAATGTAGAAGTGATGAAAAACATTGATTAAAATGATTTACTGCTGCAGTAATATGCATTAGTAAAAACAAAAAGATATAAGAGTAAAATTTCCTCAGGTGATCCAAATTTGAAAGTGTTGAAAACATTATGTCCAGATTTGAAATCTGCTAGATTGCCAAGGTTTTGACTTCTTGGGATTATTGGGGTTTTAGCTTTACAGATCCCTTGGCTATGCTTTGCGGTTTAGTGCCCTAAAAGTTTGTAATAGACCAGTAAATAACTACTAAGTGGCAGTATTAAATTTGATTTGTGTTTTTTATTTATGAATGCAGTGGTTCTTTGCTTCCCATTCCATATTGGGCAAAAGACTGCCTAATTTTGCTCAGAGGCCTCTTTATCGTTGAGATACTTTTACATGCTGTAAACCTACAACATGGTGCCAACAGCTTTATTTTCCTTCTGAAGGAAACCATGTTAAGGATTTTTAGGTCCGAAAAGAAAATCCATTATCCTCATCTGGGTTTGAACACAGAACCCTTGGAAACCAGAGACTAATAGCTTTCATTCCCAGTTTTCCCTTGGCTAAAACCATTTTCTTTCGCTCACCCCATCTAGCATTTGTATTTAATCTCTCTTCTAGATAATCTTATTTCCTAAGGACCTCAATTTCTTTTCCTTGCCAGCTCCATTTTTCAGCTGAATCTGTCTAAACAAGTGCAATCATGTTAGTTTAGTGCATGGAAATTGGAATATCATAATAAGTATTATTGCACATTGATTGTTAAGATTTATTTTTTGCTCATTACATGCTGCCATGTAATTTTTTGTCTCTAGGAGAAGGCTTTGAGTCACCTAAATCAGCTTAAAAAGAAGAAGAAGAACCCTGGGAATTTAAGAAAGAAAGTATTAGCAAAATGTACATTGGAAGTTATGCCACATAAAGGAGTTCATGCAGGTATTTTGTCCTCAAAATGAAATTAATTTTTAATCACTGGAAAAAAAGTAGTTTGTTGCATATTCACATCAGAAAAAAATTGTCTGATACCATAGTTTATTTGAAGTTTAACATAATTTAATATTACTTAATTTTTACTAATGTAATATAATTTCCTACCTTTAATAATATTTATTTCACTAAATATTATGTATGCTTTTTAACAAATACAACATTATGCCCATTCTTTGATTTAAAGTAAACTGGAATAGATGGTATCTGAAATTGCTCTCGGGCTACCAGCCAGGTGGTGAAGGATAGACTGACATTGCAAAGACTTGTTTTTGCAGGAACTGAACTGTTGGGGAAGTATTGGACTCCCATTTATAGCAAGATGGCTGTTGTAAGTGGTGACAAACAGCAGATAAAACATGATTGGCTTGGCTACTTTGGTCTACAGATAAAAGATCTTAGTTCTACCTGGACACCAATTTTAAAGTGACTTCATGGGAAGAAATCTAAGCAGGCAGTGTCCAGGATAGATTAAGCTTGCATAGAAGTTCTGTGTAGTTTTTTAAGGGGTCCATGCTTCACTTCAACTATTACACAGTGTAGTTTTATGCAAAGACCTTCAACGTAGCCAAGCCCATCATGTTTTATCTGTTGTTTGGCACTGCCTACAGAGTTTCCATCCAGCCATACATTTTTCAAAGTACATATGGTTGCATATTGTTAGAATGTGCAGGTATCTTAAGATCATTTACATTTTTGCAAATCCATTATTGCAATATTGGCATGGAAAGCCCAAATATTGTGTGGCATGAAGTTGTAACAAATAAGAACAGCAGTTTCTGTTAAACCCACTTTATTGGCTACTAATTCATTCAATGTATACAATATTATACTTGGATCACTAACATCCACACCCTGTATACAAAATACAAATCACAATTGACTATACAGGCATATTCAACCTGGGGTTCGCAAATACTTCTTAGGGGTACATATAATGTTTCCCGAATGATCACAAAGTAATAAAAAATATTTCAACCAGAGAAATTTGAACTGCCCTACCAACAATAATAACAGTGTCTGAGAATGTAC
The DNA here is from genome assembly GCA_030762935.1 of Hymenopus coronatus. Lineage (NCBI taxonomy): Eukaryota > Metazoa > Arthropoda > Insecta > Mantodea > Hymenopodidae > Hymenopus > Hymenopus coronatus. The sequence goes on from CM060889.1 coordinate 24,112,093, forward strand.
GATAATTAACTGTTAATCTACTGACCGTACATTTTTGTGATTGTTAGGTGCAGGTTCATTTTCTTTACTCAAAGTTTCACATCTCATTCTTTATATTTGTGAACTGTTGAATGTCCTTATTGTGATAGCCCACTATTTTAACTTTTGTTGTAGGATGGATAAATTTGTTATAAGAGGAAAATGTAAACTCGGTGAAACAAGTGATAGTATCAATAATGTTGAACTCCACAAGTGAAAAGTGCGATGCAAGTCAAAAAACCCAGAGAAATGTGAAATACAGATATTACAGCGAATCTTACATTAAATATGGATTTGTGTCAAATATCTGTGATCCACCTCTTCCCCTCTGCATTATTTGCAACCAAATTCATGTCGAACAATTTTATGAAACCATCCCTACTTCACAGACATTTCGTAACCAATCGCAGCGAACTTAAAGACAAGCCAGTCGAACTTTTCTGGCACAAAGCAGAAAATTTTAATAAAGATTCAAACTTGATTCAAAAATAAATCTCCTGTACCACGGTTGAATCTCTTATTATTCCTTGTTCTTTGATTATAGCAGATAAAATGTCACACAAAGATTCCGCTAAAGTAATTAAAACAATATGAACTTAGCTTTCCTGGCGACGTATTAATTCAAAATCTTCTCGGGCTTCTAACCAGGTAAAAACTTGGTTTGACACCAACGTTTCGATGAAGTGCATCTTTCTCGTCTTTAGGGTGAACTGATGGATTGAGCTTGCGGAGACTGGTATTTATAAGAGCTGGAATGACGCTAACATCTGATTGGTTCGCATGATATTATGGCGAATTCTGACACAAGTGTAGGGTGTAGAATTCATGGTATGGCACAAGATATTTTTGATCAAATAGTAGAAAATATTCAAATAGACAAAAGATTTGCCATTCAAATTGATAAATCAGTAGGTGGCTGATGATGCTGAGCTACTTATATATGTTCGGCATTGTGATATTAAAAAGGGTGCTATTGCTGATGAAATTCTAGGATGTAAACAATTACCAGAACATATAAGGGGGGAAGATGTTTTTAAAATTCTTGAGAATTTAATAGGATTAAAATTAAATTTGTCATGGGACTGGTGTGTGTAAGTTTGTCCACAGACGGTGGTGCTTCATTGACGGGTAAAAAAAGCGTGTTGGCGAAATTAACCCCAAAATAATTTGGTAGCATTTCATTATGCTCGGAGAAAATTTAGTAGCAAAAAATATAATTCCTTATTTACACGAAACATTGAACACTGCTATAAAAGTAGTCCATTTAATAAAGTCACATGCACTGAACTCCCATCTGTTCAAAAAAAAAATGTGAGAGGAGATGGGAGCTATGCACATTCAATTGTTATTGCACTGGTTATCATGAGGACGCGCATTAACTCGTCTTTTTGAGCCAGAAAATGAGGTAAAATGTTTCCTTACAAAATTGAAATCCGATCTGGCAAAGCATTTTGAAAATGAATGGATTTGCCAATTAGCTTATCTGACGGATACATTCAACAAATTTAACAAGCTTAATCTTCAACTCTAAGGTTTTGACAAACATTTTTAAAGCTCATGAGAAAATAAAGGTGTTTTGTAAGAAAGTTTTATTTTGGATTGATTGCATTAATAAAGGGAATATTGCAGTTTTTCCAACTTTTTTGGAACATAGTGGACAAAATGAAGTTAGTATTGCTGATGGACTTTTGGAAATAATCAAATTCCACCTAGAAAATCTCAGGTTACAGCTTTTAAAATACTTCCCACAAATTGAGAAAGACAATATTACACAAGAATGGATTACAAATCCATTTTGCCATCAGTTTCTCTGATCTTCCCATAAAATTATAAGAAAGTCTTTTGAAAATGTTCGTTGACAGTTCACTGAAAATAAAATTTGAAAACATGTAAATTTTTGATTTCTGGTGTTGCGCACACAGAGAGTAAACTGAACTTAGTGACTGTGCCATTACATGTCTTCTTCCATTCCCCTCAACTTATCTGCATTGACAGCAATCAAAATGAAACAAAAGAAATTGCTTGAATCCAGAATCCCCATTGATACAAAGATTCAGCCATGAATAGAGAACTTGCTGTCCAGAAAGCAAGCTCAACCATCTCATTAACAGGTCAGATACATATATAACTTCATACAATTTTGTGTCTATATGCTATCTGCAATGTATTTAGATAGTTCCTGTATTTATTTTATACACTTATAGCATAATCCTCTTTTCTATAAATTAAATAAATTGTAAATGTTATGATCTATTTTAGATATGGTTATGTAAATTTAAATTAGGGAAAACTCTAGGGCTAGGCCTAGCAGTACAGGCCGGAAAGGAAAATTGTCGGTGGGGTATGCAGAGAAAAAAGGTTAAATACCACTGGACTACACTATACACTGTTCATTTCACTGCTTTAATGTTTTTTTCACTAACTTTTTAGTCTCTATACAGTCTTATAGCCTAGACTCTGAAGGTTGTAGTCATCAACTATTCGAGAAACTGTAATTTCAACCATTCAAGATTGTATTATTTAGACTGCAGGGAAGTGACACAATGGCCTTTATTTGTCTGGCTTGCATCATACTAAGCAAGCTGGGTTGGTCAGATGGAAGATCCCATTTGCTTGGCAGCAGCCATTGCACTGCTCCTTCAGAACAGGTCATCCTGACTAGCATTGTCCTAGCAGGTTAGATGATCTAGATGCACCACCAGTTTATTTCCTCAAATTGCTGTGATCGTCTGCTCTGGCCATGGTTGTTGAAGCCTGCACCTATGCCCTTTGGTTCACGTACAGTGATACACAATATCTGATCTCCCTGCCAGACTTGTCTGCAGGGAGTATTGAGTCTGCCCGCCTCGGTAGTGTGGTGGTAGCGAGTCTGCCTCACATTCAAAAGGTCATGAGTTCAAATCTCACTTAGGGTGAGTTACCCGGATAAAATTTTTGGGGGGGGTTTCTCTTATCCTGAGAAGACGAATGTCGAAACTTTAAGCTCCATGGACCCTGACATCATTTGAGCATCATTTCATCAATTTCATTCATCGTTTGATATGACCAACTAAGATAAAGGACGTTAAACTTAAAAAAAAAAAAAAAAGTAGTATTGAGTCTCCACTTGGTCGCTCAATCCTTGGATGTGTTTGCAAATCATCCCATGTACATTGTGAAAGTGGTCCACAAGATCCTTTTGACTGCCAGTGTACTGTACACAGCCAAAGTGCCTCTTTCAGGTACAATCACTTGTGTTTCAGGCTCATCCTGCATACACTTGTGACATACACCCACAGACTTATGATGCTCGTCCCAAGGTTAACTCCAGCAAGATCACCTCCAGTGTGCCTGTTGCCATGCCAGGTCGTATTTGTTTCCCATCTACCCAACATCTTGTTTTTGGACAGTATCACTAGGTTCTCATCCCCACACACACACACATCATTTGACTTCATCATCCAATAGTTCTTCACAAGGTATACTGGCCAGCATGTCCCCAACACACACAACTAGAACGGCAATGTTGATGTCCTTAAGCTGATCCTCTTTCTTCTGTGGCAATGAATATTCCTATTCTCTACAATGGGGACAAACTTTGACTGCTGCCTGCTCCCTCCTCAGGTCTGCAGTATTCTAGGTATCCTGGCTGGCCACTCCCTCGACACAAATCATTGAAAGATTTTTGCCAATTTCCTTAGGTTGAGTCTCTATCACTGCTACTGAATATTCTTGAACCTCCGGGTGGAAACTGCTGTTACCTCCATCCTCAACACAGCTGTTAGTACCTCATGAATGGTCTGTAATCACCCAGCATCAGGCACTGTTACATCTTGGCATCATGCTCTCATCAACAAAAGGGTAGGCAACTTCTTGGAAGACATAATCAGGTGGAAGATTCACCAGAGCTTTGTTGAATGGCCAAGGCAAACATCTGCAGCATCTTTACTGGTTATTGCTGTCACAACTTGATTGAGTGCATTAGACTGTGGCAAAGCAATGATTTCCAAAGCATTTTTCAAGAACCTCCCAGATGTCTTCAGACAATGCCAATGTTGGAATTGCATTCAAAACTTCTGCTGCCCATCCTTGGAGGCTGGTTATCAGATGAACCGCTTCCTCCTCTGCTTACCGGTGGGTAGCAACAGCTGCAAACTGTCAGCAGAAGACTTAGAAAGTCAACGTTTCATTGTACTAGGTGGCTTGATGTGCATAGATGTATCATGTTTAGGCATATTGAGCTTCAAGCATTTTAAGTCTCTGATTAAGCATTTCTTCTATCATGGTGTTCACTTCCTTGATGTTGCCTTCAATTCTTCCTTGTAGGATGAAAAGTTGCTCCTGTAGTTCTGAAGGGCATTAACTTATTGGCCAAGGTCCTTCATGTTTCCACCGAGCTCCTCCATGTCTTTCTATATGTTGCCCAATTATTCATCATTTTAGTGAATAGCTCTGCTTTCACCTTGGACATTTCCATGTTCATTTCTTCTTTTACCACTTCATTTTGGTCTTTATTTCTTCATTTCAGATTCCACTTGCCTCCAACTGCTGCATTGTGAAATTCATTGTCATTATTTCACTCCCCATCTTGCCTTTATGGATTCCATTTTTGCCTTCATCTCTTCCTCCCAGATGCCATTTTGGCTCCATCTCGGATTCCATTTTTACTTCTTTCTTCTCCATCTATAATCTCTAATGCAGCTCCTCCATATAAGTTTTTTATACCAATGTAACAAATAGGAACATCAGTTTCTGATAAACATACTTTATTGGCTATAAAGTCACATGATGTTACATTTGGATCACCATCATATTTGGCACACAAAACAGCTGTATCACTTAGTCACAACTTAACAATTGACTGCATTGCCCACTTTAATGTTTTAACATTTTTTCACTCGCTAGACTGACCTTTTAGATTACCCCAATCAGCACTTGTCCCCTAAATGGTCCTATAGCCCAAGCTCTGCAGATTGAGTTGTCAACAATTTGAGAAACCCAATTGCAGAGATTCAAGATTATATTCCTTAGACTACAGGGAAGTGATGCAATGGCTTTTGTTTGCCTAGCTCTTATGCTCACTCACACAATAGTGTTGGGCCAGTAGGGTAGAGAACCCCTTGCAGAGAAAATATTAGCACTATATACATTGGAACACCTGCCATTGTTTTGTTCTGAAAATGAAATTAATTTTTTGTCAAGAGAAAGCGGTACTTGGTTATATGTGGGCATCAAAAAACTTAAACTTGTCCGTTACTAACTGGTGCCATATCTGTGTGGTCCGGGACTTAATCAGCCAACTCTCGTATAGTATACATCACTGTCACATCAGTAATGACATTAAAGTGTTACTCTGAAGTGAGACATACCAGTTGGTTAACTGGCTAAAAACACTAACTAGTTGGAGGATTGAATTTCATATGGTATGTTGTCACACTAGCTCATTGGTTAGAGCAATAGCACAGTGGGAGAACAGTATTCAAATCCCGACTGTGGTATTGAGTATTTCAGCTGGTTCTAACAATGAAACTTGGAAAAGCATTAAGCAACAATAATAATGTCATCAAATAATAAAATTGATCAATAGTTGGCAAAACTGTTAGTATTACCCAGATACAATATATGATAAATGTCACCAATAAGTTGTTATAAGGTGAAATGAGATATACCGGTTGGTTAACATGGAAAAAATGCTTCATTTGGAGGACCGAATGTCATCAGCATTTGTCACAGTAGCTCAGTGGTTATTACACAGAACTGGAAAACCGTGTTCAAATCACATCACCATATTATCTTAAGATCATTTAAATTTTTACAAAGCAATATTGAAGTACTGATTTAGATCGTCCTAATATTGTGCTACATGATAATGCATATTGTTAGAATGTGTAGTTAACACATCATTTAAATGTTTGCAAATTCTGTGTTGCAATACTAACGTGGAAAACTCTTTATCATTGTGCAATGCAGTGATATACACTTAAGATGAACCACTGCAGTTAGCAGTACAGGACTAGTCTAGATTCTGTTTGGGCCAGGCTGCATGACATAGATTTAAATTTGTTGATTTATCCTCAGTACTTGTGATGAATGCAAGGTAAGTTTGATTTTGTGCTGTAAACTAGCCTGTATGACCTGTTCAATTTAAAGGGCACTAATCCAAGAAAAAGAAGAGAGGGAGCCTAATAAGACAAAACAATTGAAATCTCTTTGAAGGAATCTTGCAAGTGTTAAACCTGAATAAACAGTCAGCAAAAGAGGCATTTTCAGTATCAAATGTCAAAAGCTTTCTCCCACCTCTGATGAGGTTGAGATATGGAATGCATGTCTCTCAAATCCCATAAATATCTAGCATATTTTGAAATGTTACGCATTTTAGACAAAAGCACTGAGAAAAGGTCAAAAGAATTTTCATCCAAAGGAGAATTATTAAAAGGCACAAGAAACGGGAAAACCTGAATGAATATCCACATCTGGAAGAATAGAATATATTTGATGAATTTCAAAATCCCTTCCTTGCCCAGAAGTTCCTAAATCTATCTCCAGAGGCAATTCTATCTACTATATTACTAATAATTGCACTGGCAGTTGAAAAATTGATAATGAAAACATCAGTACTTCCTAAACATGTCTTAAGTAATTAAACATGTGAGGGAAATTCATTACCATCAATTCAAGTCAATTACTGAACATAAAGAGGGTAATATTGGCAAAGAACAGATATTGGGTGATTTGGGAATAAACAAAGCTGTATACATAATTAGTGTTAGTACTGTAGTTTTTAAATAAAATGGAGGGGTATCTAAATTTCAAAAAATTAGAAAACTATGTAAATTTATCCAGCTCAAAGCAGATGTAGTAAGCATCTGTAACAATTTTGAACAATTTGTGTTAATTTTTATAAACGAGTTAACAGAAGAAAATATGTGTTAATTTTTATAAACAAGTTAACAGAAGAAAATATGTGCAACATAATTACAGAGAAGCTGGTAAATAGATAACCTTTGGGAAGATACAAATGCCCAAGAAATACAAGCTTATCTAGGAATTGTGCCCTATATTTAATGAATAACTTCAAAGATATGCTCCAGCCTGCAAAGTTGATATTGATAAAGGTGTGATTCCTTTCAAGTGAAGTTTTTTTAATACAATTTATTCCAACTCCATTCTATAAAAGCAATAACATTGTATATCAAGGCTTGAATTTAGCTTCAGAGAAAATCTTAAAAAGAATATCTACTTGGAGGGAAAGTTGTTCTGCAACTTTCAGAAGAGCTCTAGGGAAAATGGCAGATTTATTTTGATAGATTTTTTACCACACAGATCTTGAAGAATTTATTGATACATGAAACAAAGCAAACAGAAAATTTTGGCTTGTAGAGTTACGGAATCATCTTGAAATTGAAAAGCCAATCCAGAAAACTACAGCATGTGGATATTATTGTGGTAGTTTAACAAGATGAACTTAATTCTGAAGGTTCAGTGAAAAGAATTAAGTAGTGAAGAATCTGAAACATTGTATTCAGATGCTAAATTATGTGAAGTGTGGGTGATGTGGAATAAGTGAGAAGTATGTATCTTACAGAGCAAACAGAATCCTTCAAAAAGGTGCCTGAAAGTTTGCAATGTGTGTATTTATGAAATAGTAATTCATTCTGGATAATTTACAATCCAACCTGCAATGTTTGCAGCTCATACCGCAGGCAAATGGCCTTCAAGAAAAACTTGCTGTCTCAGTTTGTAGGAACTATGTATCTTGCAAGGGAAGAGGGAAGATGTTTGCTCATTGGAATGTGGCACTAATGTTTCTCATGCATCAGAGTAAATATAAGGCTCAGAAGTATTACATTATGTAGGAGCAGAAAGAAAGCTGTGATTTATAAAAGTAAACAGCGTTACCTTCCATATTGTCACATATGGAGTACTACTAGTAGCAAAATTAGTAGTTGGTAAGTGTATGTTTTAAAAGAGCAGGAATTACACAGTAAAGCAATTGTTTTCCAATTATAACTTTATTTAATGTTGCCCGACAGCATAAGTCTTGTAGACAACACACATTTGCGGTTACTATTGTTTGTCATAGACAATGAGTGCTACCAGTTGCAGGATTCTGGCATGTTTTAAAAACTTTCTCCAACCTTTCTCCCATGGTCCCTGTCATAAACCCAATAATAAAAAAGTTTCTTTTATTTTGCATAGGTATGGAAATCTTTTACTTAAAAACTCGTAATGCTAATCTTCTTATAAATAGAGAATTCAAACTAGGCAGGATCAGCAGTCTAGTTAACTCTAAGAAAAAAATCTGATGTGTACCATTCACATGACTTTCTCCATATCCCTGCAACAAATTATTCTTAAAAAGCTTATACTTTTATTTACTTTATGCTGATCAGAAAAAAAAAAAAAATAGCCGAAATAGTCTAATTCCTCGCTTCCTTGTAAGTAGAAGCGAAATAAAGGACAACTGTAGGTTAAAGTGATAGTCAAAAGCTGGTTGCTATGTCAATGAAGTTCCTTTGTCTATATGGATAGGAGTTGACAAGTTCCTGTATGAGAAAAGTATACGTTTTTCATAGCAGAAACCAAAAATAAGGAATGTCACAAAAACGACGAACTCCACGAAAAAAATGTGTATAACATAAATTGTGTGATTTAATGTGCTCTACATTTTTTGTGTAGTAAGTTTTTGTCCATCTCTTACGGTTTAGCAGTTATTCCAAATTTAGTAAAATTCATCCAGAATAAACTACTCTTCAGAGGCTATTCCCAGAAAATTCAAGATAAACATTTTATTTGTCAGGTAAATATGTTTAATATACGAAATTTTAATCAAAATTGTTAGAGGCATTTTTGAGAAAATAAAAATTTTCAAAAAAAGTTCCATGTAAATGGTAGTTAGGGGTGGGTGGATTTTTCTCAAAATCTTCGTGTTGCATCCCTGGAAGATACTAAACTTAAATACCAAGTTTGGTATTTTACCGACTTTTCATTTTTGAGTTATCGTGTTCACGGACACACACGCGCGCGCGCGCGCGCGGACCTTTTTGTGAAAATGCTTTTTTTGGATATTGGGGACCCTAAAACATATATTTCCAGTGAAATCTCGGTATCGAATTTTTGGTGGAGTGCAATACTTTCTCTATACACTATGTACATAGTGCGTATGGAGAAAGTAAAAATCAGTGTGTTCCATTCACATGACTTTCTCTACGTCTCTGTAACAAATTATTGTTAAAAAGCTTATGCTTCTACTTACTTCATGCTCATCAAGAAAAAATTAGCAGAAATAGTCTTATTACTTGCTTCCTTGTAAGTAGAAGCGAAATAAGGGAGTACCATAGGTTAAAGTGATAGTCAAAAGATGGTTGCTATGTGACTGAAGCTCTTTTGTTTCTATGGACATGAGTTGACAAGTTCCTGTATGAGAAAAGTAAGTTTTTCAAAGCTGAAACCAAAAACAAGGAATATCTTGAAAAAAAAAAAAAAAACTAACAACTCCACGAAAAAAAATATGTAACATAAAGTGTGTGTTTTAACGTGCTCTACATTTTTTGTGTGGTAATTTTTTGTCCATCTCTTATGGTTTAGCAGTTATGCAAAATTCCGTAAAATTCATCCAGAATAAAGTAGTCTTCAGAGGCTATTCCTAGAAAACTTAAGATACACATTTTATTTGTCAGGTAAATATCTTTAATATACAATATTTTAATCAAAATCGTTAGAGCCATTTTCAAGATAATAAAAAATTTCGAAAAAAAGTTCCATGTAAAGGGTAGTTGGGGGTGGGGGGATTTTTTTTGAAAATCTTTGTGTCATATTCTTGGAAGATACGAAACTTTAATACCAAGTTTAGTATTCACCAGTCTTTTCGTTTTTGAGCTATGCTGTCCACAGACAGACACACACATACACAGACCTTTTTGTAAAAAGCTTTTTTGTATTCAGGGGGTCCTAAGACATGCATTTCCGGTGAAATCTTGGAATCAAATTTTTGGGTGGAATACAATACTTCCTCTATACACTATGTGTATAGTATGTGTAGAGAAAGTAAAAATATATTGTTGGTTCTGTTATTGTGTGATAAGCATAGAAACAGCAAATATCAGACTTTTACTGAAAAACAGATTTTGTTTATATATTTGGGCCAATGAATATCTAGCTGTAATCTGATAGAGAAAAATATTCTCCATAGAATAATATGTTTAAGCTGAAAATTATAACTAGTGAATATTTTACTCTGTGTCATTAGCAATTTGGCAGAGTAGAAAGGACAAAGCTAATGGCAACATGTGTGAGTTATATGTTGAAACATCCCACTTAACTTCATACTCTCTTTTAAGGTTTAGATAGCCTATAGCAACAGTATAAAACCAGTCAATAATGTTTATTGCAGAGCAATGAAAACCACACTCATAGCTACTAAGCAGATTTTAACAAAAAAAAACAGTCTATTTGAGCAAAAAATTAAGATTGGTCATAATACAATATGAAACATTAATCAGAATACCTGAAAATTACTGGTGCAATTATCAAACTATGCCTAGAAATCTGAAAGGCCATTTTAACTAGTTTTGGGAAATATGACATTAGGAAACAATTAAAGATAGAAACCTCTTGAGAATACTCCCAAATTAACTACAAGCTAACATTTCTAGAAGATATGAAGAAAACATATGTACCACATATCATGGAAGTTTGGCTTCAGAAACCATATACTCACTATATCCAATGACAGAATGGCTCCATATTTATACTGTACTTTTATTGAATATGCATATGCTTAACATGAATGGAATACTTAAACAGCTATAAAAGCAGCATCAATCAAAAAAATTGCATAATAAAAAAATTATCAAAAGAGACAAAGAGCTATGATCTTCTAAATGTATCTGCTGTTTAAAACTCTTCATAGCTATTTGCAGTGTAAATGCCACTTTCTGAAGTGTGTTCACCAAAATATTTTACTTTCTCTAGCATGTATGTACAACGTGCATAGTAGGTAGAGAAGGTATTGTATTCTACCCAAAATTTGGATTAAATTCAAATTTGGATTTCAATTAAAATGCTTGTTTTGAGGACCACTGAATCCAAATAAGCATTTTTACAAAAAGTTGTTAATATACCAAACATAGTACTAAAGTTAAATACCTTTCAAGGATGCAATACCAAGATTTTCAAGAAAATTCCTCCCACCCCATACCTGGAACAGTTTTCAAAATTTTTGACTTTCTGAAAATTGGCTCTTTAACAATTTTGATTAAAATGACATATATTAAAGATGTTTACTGACAAATAAAATGTTATCCGGAATATCTTGGGAATAGCCCTTGAAGCCCTAATTCTGAATGACTTCTGCATTACTGGTAAACCATAAGAGATAGACTAAAACGTACTGCACAATAATTGTAGATCTCATTAAAACATACAATTTATGTTAAATACAGTTTTCGTGTAAAGTTAGCTGTTTCTAAGATATTGCCTGTTATTGGTTTGTTTTAAAGTGCTTAAACTTTTCTCAAATGTGAAGCCCTCATCCATTTCATATATCTTTTATTTTAGTCCTGGCCATGGAAAGAGAACTGAATTCAATGACAATAGATAGTGAAAGCTTTATGATTTTTTGACTCGCATTAGCATGGTGTATTTCCTCATTTCCCTTCAGTTATAAGAAACTAAGTAATAAGACCATTTCTGTTAATTTTTATCTTGATTAGCATGGTGTAGATAAAAGAATCATATATAAGAATAGTTTGATCATGTGAGTGTAACATCAGATTTGTTTTTGTTTGATACCACATTTATAATGAAAAATGTTTTTCACTTCAAGCATTTGAAGCAATTATTAGAGTTATTATAAAGTGGTTTTATTTCTTTATATTTGTGTTGATTTGAAGTACAGTTTAAATTTTAATTCCAGTTATACTCTGCTTTTAACTGCAATAGTCATATTGGCAGCAATTTTTATTTTTGGATTATATTGGCTATTGGCAATGGTGTGTTCTCTTATATAATTATCATTGGAGTTTTGAATTCTTTGGATTTACATTACACCACAAACACATTCACACACTCATTCATACTAACAGACTTTGGGAAGGATAGGGAATATTCACCTCCCCAGCTGAGAATCAAAGCAGGATCCCTTGCACAGCAGATAGCTGCTCTACTGATTAAACTTTGTGGCCAGTCATTCAACATTTGTTTATTTTATGTTTTTATAATTTCTCTATTCCAACGAATTAAAAAAAAATCAGTTTGACACATGCATACACACACAACCTAGAGCTACAAAGCACATGCTCACTTAACTCATGTGCTTTGGTGAAATCAATGCAATTAATAATATCAAACTAAAGGAAAATCAGTTTATTTACACACACTAATCTAGAGCTAACAAGAGTGCATGCTTATTGTGCATGCATGCTTTGGTGAAACCATTGGAAACTACTAAAAACAAATTACATAAAGAGATAGTAAACACACATGCTAAGCTAATAGAATCCAACGGAGCTTACAAAAACTTACACAGAAATCAGTTCATTTGCACACAGACACAAACTGCCACGTTAGCACCTCAGGCTTATACACTTTGTTAAAGTGAATAATGTGGCATTTAGTTTTGGAAGCTTAAATCTAATAAGAAGATTGAGGAAAGTTGGACAAAGACTTGGAGATTGAGCATGTCACAAGCACAAAGGCAAATGTAAGTGTTGGATACTACAATCTTTCAGGCAAGCCCAATTTGACCTGGGCCATATGCAAACCTCAGCTGTTTTTTACTGCAACCCCAAACAAAGGTTCTCCACCCAGTCTACATGGAAAATTTTGCCACACCAAACCAAATTAAATATTACATTTATTTTTTTTACATAGAATTCTCTTTGATGAACTTTAGAATAATGTAGTTGGAGTGAATTGAACAATTCTCATGTAAAGAGAATGTTTCTCTTGACTATAACAGGTCTTTACTCTATTTAATGAAAATTCAAGAACAATCTCACTCTGTAATAATCCAAGAAGAACTCATTTCTGCATACCACCTCAATTTTTCTAAATTGCAATAGATGCCATGATATTCCAGCTTAGTTCAGAGAGAAACACTTCTGTTGACTGCCTCCTGCCATATGTTGAACAATCTTGGCTTGTAGATGTAGACCGGTCACTGCTGCCATTGTCAAAGATGCTGAGATGTGTCCTGGCACCTGCCAGGGAGTGAACTGCCTTCTCTGCAATATGTAGTTGACTGTGGGGTTAGGAGGCAGGCTGGCAAAACATTTGAGCAGCTCAAGTGAATGATCTACCCCTGTCGGCCATGTTGGCTACTGTTGAAACTCCTCTTGCGGCAGTGATAGAAATTACTGTCACGACACATACACATTATTCTTGACATAACAAAACAAGCCCAGGTAATTCATGAAACAATGCTTTAGCACTTAAAGGGCACACTTGCAGCCCACAAGAGCTGCTTTAGAATCACACATGTTCCTCTGTGCTTAAGAGTGTAGATGTGGTGATAGCATCTTGTCATCCACACGGGTCCAGTGCTATTTATATTGACAGCACAACACCTAATGGACTTTGCTAGTCACATGTTGGCAAATCTACATTAGTGGATATCATAAGAAAGGAACTAGTGCCATCTGGAGAAAGCTGGTGTGTCCCGAAATCATGTGAAAAAATGTGCCAGATTATAAGCAAAATGAATCCCTCTCTGTCCTATTCCTCTTGGTGCAATGTATTCAATTATTTGTTAAAATGTAATGATAAGAAAGTTATGGCCTTCTCAAAACAAGGTTTTTAAATCTTATTTCATATATGTATGCTGTTTAACTACTATGGTCCTTAGCATCCCATTCTAAATTGGTTGTGAAAGATGGGAAATTTTTCTCAGAGGCCTCTTTATCAGACTTGAGGTGCTTTTATTGCCATAAATTTACTACACGAAACCCTGGCTGTACTTCCTTTCCGAAGGAAGTCATGCTGAGGATTTTAATGTCCAAAAAATTTTACACATTTGTAGTACCTATTGGATAAATGACAATGAAAGAAACAAATATAATAGAGGAGCAATTGTTGCTTTTTAAACTGCCTTCTGTTTCCTGAAGAGTTGCAAAAAACTAACAGCTTTAGTTATATTTTATTGCAAGGAGTTCTGTGCAGCAAATTTTGGATTCTGTGGTGTACTCAACTAAATGGCATGGCTTTTATAAGCATGTTATTTTATAGTTATAGATTTACTTGCATGTTTAAGAACTGCAGGATGAAATTCCAGTAACTTGAGACACTATTTGATCCTGGTAATTGATGGCATTAACAAAGAAATAGTTTCTAATACAGGAAGTACCAATAATTAGAATCTTTTGTTACTATAAGGTAATGGTTCAAATATTGTCTATGCTGTGGCATTGTGATAAAATAAGTTACTTTTTAAAGCTAAACAGAACATTTAATACTGAAAATTCTTCCATTTCCAACTTAAAATGTAAACTTGCATAATCTACAGAAGAACTTGGATCTTGAACATATTGGACATATACAAAAGTGCAGACAAAGACTGTTTCAGTGATAATACTTTACAATGAGTTCATGAGATAGTGGATTATGTTAATTGCTGTTTGTGTTATTTAATCTCTTTTCTAAATAGCTTTCTAAAATATAACAGTGATCTATTAGTATATATTTTTTCAACTATGAAAAATAAGTTATAATTAGTATTTTTCATCTCATTTTCCATATGTTCCAACTATAAAGAATACATCATAAGTTCAAGTATATAACAATGTTTACAAATGTTCACAATATAACATTTACAATATTTGCACACCCTAATTTTATGTTAAAAACTGAAACTCTTTGATACTGTAAAATGCATTGCTTACTAAATACTTTTTATAGTACTAATGTGTGTATCTCTTTGTTTTATAGCTTTTATATCCTTGGGCAGTGTGTTACAAAGTTATTTCCTTGTATTTTCCAGTAAACAGTTATTTAATGTTCCCCTAAGAACTGTTCTGTAATAATCACCTTTATCTCTGACATGATCATGTATGAGACTATTTTTGGCTATTTTTATTAAGTAGTGCATGCTTGATACACACACACACACACACACACACATTAAGAATTCCATATTTTTGTATGTCTCCCAAATCAAAGGAGGACATTTGAAAACAGCTGCAACCTGAAGTTACTGGAGTTCGAGCTAGTTTTATGTACCACAAAATGCTGCTCCAATGTCAAGCAAATGCACAGGCAAAATGTTGGATGAAAGCTAGTAGGGAAATAAAAACAATCTGTGGCAGAGAGAAGAATATAGATATACTTGATAAATTAGGGTGAGAAGTATTTGCTCTGGCAAGGAAAAAAGTTAGAAACTTGAAAAACATGAGGCATGATGAAGATTTAGGAATGTGTCCAATGTGCCTTGAAGTGACATAGACTTTTCATTTTTATATTGTAACCAGTCAAAGATATAGAGAAATTAAATTTGACAACAGTGGAAATTGGAATGGAATTTGAATGGAAAAATTTGAATGGGGAAATATTAATTACCTCAAAATTTTTACTGTAAAATAATGGGGGGGGGGGAATATAATGCCATAGGAAACTATTTAGCTAAGGTTAGAGAGAAATGTTCAAAAATGCCTAAGAAGAGGGTACTAAAGGAAATTGAAGTAGTAGAAAAGTGTAGTAAGCAGATTGAGGGTCATTGATGCACACCAAATCAAGGTTTGTATGTATTGAGACCACAAATTATTAGTATAGACAAGTAACTAGGATGTGAAAATGTAGTGTCAATAAGTAAGCTAGTTCAACATTTTCAGATACTATGTAAATTAGTCTATAATTCAATTACATGTAAGAGAGCTAAGGTTAGAGAGAAATGTTTCAAAAATGATTAAGAAGAAGGGACTAGAGGAAGATGGAGTACTAGAATAGTGTAGCAAGTAAACTGAGGGTCATTTTTACACACCAAACTGGAAGTTGTGTGTATTGAGACCACAAATTATAAGTATAGGCAAGTAACTAGGATGTGAAAACTTGGTGTCAATAAGTAAACTAATTTATTTTCAGATGTTATGTAAATTATGTCTGTAATTCAATTACATGTAACTTAGAGTATTGAGAAATAAATATTCATTCATAGTTTCACAAAATACAGTGACCAAAGGCTTGCAAAAACACAGCATCTGTAAGTAGTTCTTTGCTTCCAACTATGCATTTTATTTCATTCGGCTCTATGAAATAAGCACTTTCTGAACCTAACACTGTATTTTGCAACCATTTTATGATAACAGGCAGTGCTATTTGAAAGAAATGGATTGTATAGGTCAAAACATGTGGATCCATGTCAAAAAAGCATCTCATTTGTGTATGGAAATTGTGGATTTAGTTCCGATGCCCCACAAATATAAGTGCAGCACAGGATGGAGTGGGCTGCTGCCAGTGATAATAAACAAATGCTGCTGAGCAAAGAAAATGAATCAATGAACCAATGCTTGGTTCTCTGTCTGCTTATAAGCAATGGCTTGGGCGCAAACTGCTTAATTTGATTTATGCCAATCATTCAATGTCTGTAAATATAGGGAGCTACTTTTCTAAAACTATTAGTGGTTCAAAGGATTATAATTTCCCCGAGATTATGCTTGCTAGTAAATAAAAGAATGTGTTTGAATCCACTTCATGTTCCTGTAGGCATTGGCTAAGGTACCTACATGTATTTGTTCATGGAGGTTACTCCTTTGAATAAATTCATTTCCTCCATTTCTTTTACTTGCAGATATTTTGCCATTTTCATACACATACATTCTGTTTGAGCTAAGGAAATGCATTCTTAAACACAAGTGGAACTTTGCAGCAAAACTGCTTCTGATGCTGTTGGATGGAGGCTCACTAAAACTGAAACCCATTATGTTGAAGGTAATTTCTACCTTCTATCTTTTTTTAAAACAATAAAGTTGTCATAATTAGTTTCTTGATACATGCTGTTTGAGTTCAGATTACTTGGTGTTGATATTAATTTTAGAACCATTAATTCAAACTATGGAATGGTGTGAAGGCCAACATCTGTTTGTATAGAATTAGTAAAAAGTTCTGTAATACTAAAATATAATTAAAGGCTGAATTTCATGTATGTGAGAACTCCTACGTTAAATGTCAGAAAAGTTGTAATTTAGCTGTCAATTTTATATTATTTTGGTTTCATCATGACTAAGACCAGCTTTTATTGTAAATGAAGCACTCTCTCCTATACACATTTTAAGTAGTACTTTTGAAGCATTGATATATTTGAAAATTCATGATTTTATGCAGGAAATCCCATAAATGTTATATATTTTATTTTTATTATTATTATGATTATTGTTTCATTTATATAGCCCCCCTCTAACATCAAAGGTCATATTGGGGGCTTTTGCACTTGAAACAACTCGTCTGTAGGTTATTTTACTTTTGGTTTTAAATAATTTCATTTTCCTCAAACACACACACTCACATTCACTTTCACACATATACTTCCAGACTTGGTGGGGGATAGGGAATAATTCTCGCTAAAGAAAAATTCCCCACCTCAGCTGGGAATTGAACCCGGGACCTCCGGGTGAGAAGTCAGCTCGTTGGCCACTCGACCACAGAGGTAGTCTAAATGTTATATTGTTTCTATGATATCCAGTTGTTTTTAAACAGGATTTAGCCATACAAATGATAGAAAATACTGGAAAGCCTGGGGTGATTTTGAAATTAGGTTCTATATGCTCTATGACTTCTGATCACAAATTTCAGTTTACCTACACTTGTCTTTACTGTAAATAAAGCCAAAAAAACAGAAGATAAAAAAACTGATTCGCTTATCTAGTTTTTTAAAATAACTTAGAAACTATATATTTTCCGCATAAGTTGACTCTATGCAAAATTGCCTACATTTTATGTGCTTATACTTTTGTTTGTCAGATAGGTTCTGCATCAAGCAAATGTTGAAATGTTATGTAACAGCAATATTTCTTTTGCAATGACCATCCACTTATTATTGCCCCCTACTCTCCCTTCTAGGTCTCCTATATGTAATCAAAATAATAATAGGATTACTAGTTTATAAATGCAAAGAGTTTTCCATTGTTAGCTACAATATGAATGGCAAATAGAAGTCAGTAGATGCTGGTATTGTTATTTATATAGTTTCATTATCACAGATACATTATGTATTATATTCAACCTGGTGCTAAATTAGAAGTTTGAAAAAGGAAGAATTGTGGAAACAACGTTTAGAAGCTCCTCCTCTTATATTTGAATTGGTAAGAGTGGTTCAATCAATGGATAATCCAGCTCTTCCTTATTCTTCAACTCAAGCTTGTGCTCTTAAATGCATTTTACATCCTCACAACTCCTTTTGTATTTAAAGCACAGATTATTTTAGGCATGCTTTCTTATGCCACAATGTTTGGCAGCTTTCCTTGCATCTGCAGCAAACTAACTTCAGTAAAGCTGGGATCCAGGTGGAAGGAGCATTTATAACTGGCACAGGACCAATTTTGGCTCTTCTGCAGCCCCATTTTTATGAATTATTTTCATCTTGCCACTGCTGAAACTAATGATAATATTGCAGCTATGTTTACCTTGTTCTTAATGTAGCTTTAATGTTACTAAGATATTCAAAGTTGTATGAGTCATTGCATTCTGTTTGTACTCTAGGTTAAGCAGCAACCATCAGTTGAGCAGCATTTGTGTTTTGGAAATATCTGGATAGTGTCAGCAGACAGATTCTTAGAGTCTGAAGAAACTTAATTTTCCCTTGATACATCAAGAAAGGCAATACACTCATTGCATTAAAAAAAAATAGATGTGTTCCATTTGCATGACTTTCTTTATATCTCTGTAACAAATTATTGTTAAAAACTTATTGTTCTACCTACTTCAGGCTAATCAAGATAAACATTAGCAGAAATACTCCCACTACTTGCTTCCATGTAAGTAGAATTCACGTCCAATATAGAATGGGACGCTGAGAACCATAGCAGTTAAAGAGCATCCATAAATAACACGCTATTTCCATTTCCAATTACCTCAACTTGAACTGGCTAACATTTGACTCTCAGTATTTTTGCAGCCTGGAATGCCAATAGTGCTTCAATAAAGTGCTAATAGTGAGCTCTAAAGGACCCTTTCACCAGATCAGCTATCTTATCAAGATGCTTTTGAATATTAAATGAGTTCATTGGAAACTTCTTTCCTGTGTTCTAGTTATAAATAATTAGCCAGGACCTCCAGTCTTGATTTCTTCTTTTCCATTACCTATATTTATTTATTACTTAACTAAACCTTTAAAAGAAGGTTTTTAATCCTAAATAAAAATAGTTTTAATTTCTAAGCATTTTCCATGCTCACATTATGGGCACCATGGCATCTTAGGTGAGAGTCCTGCCCTGGACCTTGCTCACCTTAGGCCCCCCCCACTCAATACATAGTGACCCAGATGCCTTACACCCTGGAGCATCATGCCATCATAGGTGAGAGTCCTGTCCTGGACCTTGCTCACCTTGGCTCCCCCCCCCCCTCAATACATAGAGACCCAGTCGCCTTACACCCTGGGCCATCATGCCATCATAGGTGAGAGTCCTGTCCTGGACCTTGCTCACCTTAGCCCCCCCCCCCCTCAATACATAGTGACCCAGTCGCCTTACATCCTTGGGCATCATGCCATCATAGGTGAGAGTCCGGTCCTGGACCTTGCTCACCTTAGACCCCCTCCCCTCAATACATAGAGACCCAGTCTCCTTACCTCCTGGGCCATCATGCCATCATAGGTGAGAGTCCTGTCCTGGACCTTGCTCACCTTAGACCCCCTCCCCTCAATACATAGAGACCCAGTCGTACCTCCTGGGCCATCATAGGTGAGAGTCCTGTCCTGGACCTGCTCACCTTAGACCCCCTCCCCTCAATACATAGAGACCCAGTCGCCTTACCTCCTGGGTCATCATGCCATCATAGGTGAGAGTCCTGCCCTGGACCTGCTCACCTCCTAATGCATAGACAGACCCAATCACCTTCAAAAGTGTTACACCTCATACAGTGGCTTCTCCCTGGAACTGAATTTATCAGCAGTTACGAACACAGTGTTAAATGATAGCTCAGTGCCTGAGAATTATGTTACTCTATCACCCCCTACAACTCTCCTCTATCATCCTACTCAAAGGTATTCCTCAGACTGTTCAGAGAGGTATCTGGCAGCTGGTCAAACATGTCTGTGGACCAAAGTTGATTAGATGTTTGACTTAAGCCCTCTTACGTCATAGTGCAATTGAGAATGTGGCTTGGGTCCCAGGTGTATCAGTCCCATGTCTGTCATAGTAGGTCGCTGGGGACAGTCTTCCTCAGTTGGCTTCTGTTGAGAATATTATAGTAATCTATATGATATTTGACCATAGACAACATCAAATAGATGGTTTAACTTGTGTTAAAAATTAGTCTCTTATTCCTATCCCAGTGATAGAGTGCTTCCAAATGTTCTCAAATGGCATAGAAAATTTGCCAATTACAGTGACTCAGTCATCAAAGTAGCTCCCAGTCCCACCCACTATCCAGAGCACTCCACGATTTCAACCAGTTTTCTTAAATTTACAACCAAAGTAAACTTTTGCAAGTGCTTCTATGTTTCTTATAAAGAAATATGTATACCACTCCAGAGTTTCTTGTATGACTGCTGCCTTGAGAACAACCTTACTTGCCATTGTTATTTCGTAATTTGCTTGAGAATTCTTGGCTTGTATGCCAATTGTGTTTAGTTAACTTTTGTGCAATAATAGATATCCAATGATGCATATTGATATTGATCAGGGCCTGTTTAACAAGTAAATGCATCTACATATTGAAACACATCTCCTCTTTCTTACTTGTTTGCTTATTTTAAAAATATGTTTCATTAACATTACTTAATATTGATCAGGGCCTGTTTTAACGAGTAAATGCATCTACATATTGAAACTTTTTGCTTAACGTCCTTTAATCTGGTTGGTCATATTGGACGATGAATGAAATTGGTGAAATGATGCTCAAATGATTTTGGGGTCCATGGATCTTAGTTACTTGACATTCGTCTTCTCAGGACAAGGGAAAACCCCAAAAAAAAGCCTTATCAGGGTAACTCACCCTAAGCTAGATTCAAAGTCACGACCTTTAGAATGTGAGGCAGACATGCTACCACCACACTACCCAGGCAGGCTCCTCTTTCTTACTTGTTTGCTTATTTTAAAAAAAACCTGCTTCATTCACATGACTTTCTCTACCTATTCTGCAACAAACTATTCTTACAAAAACTACTCTTCTATGTACATGATACTAATCGAGATAAACTTTAAACCCAATTGTCTTATTAGATACAAGGGAAATAAGCAAATGTAGTAAGTTAAATCTTTTAAGAGCTGATGGCTATGTGCCCACATTGAAATTATGTTCTTTTTGCATGGCCAGGAGTAAAACATTTGAATAAAGTATAAACATTGAAAAATGTAATGCAATAACAAGGAAGATCTCGAAAATGGTTTGCTCCAGAATAAACTTTACGTGACACAATTGTGGGCTTTAACAAGATTTACATGTTTTATGTGGTACAATTTTGTCTTTCACGCTTTATCAGTCATGTAAAAGTTATTCAGAGTGAAGAGGACTTCAGAAGCTGTTCCCATGAAAATTCAAGAGATATATGTATATATATTTGTCATGAAAATTTCTTAATTATATTTTTAAGCATATTGTTAGCACCATTTTTGAGAAAATTAACGTTTTTTAAAAAAATTGTCCATGAAACTTATTGTACATCTTGTAATTTTACAGTTTATTAGTGCATCCTTTCTAGATTATACATCAGTATTTTTACCTGTTTTAGAGCTGTATTTTGACTTTGCTGCACCATCCTAAGGCAAGCTCTGCATTAAGGAAAGAATTTTTTAGGTAAGCTTACTTTGATTTTTACTATGCTATAAACAATGGTTGTTATTTTCCATTTTATCGGAATATGAAGCCCATTCTGAATTTTAGAGTAAATCAGATAAATAGAGCAGTAAATATTTTAGAAGTAAAACAGAAACCAGATAATCATTTTACCAAGCCATTAAAAAAGCAGAACTTACAGTATTTCACCAAAACCTTCAAAGTTTAAGACATAAAGTAAGTGAATTGTTAATTAATTTCAAATCTGAAAAGTTAAGTCGCAGATATTTTATGTATTACAGAACATCATTTAGTAAAACAGGAAATATTAGATTTTTCAATGGATGGTTATAAAACAGCAGCTCGGTACTGTAGACAAAAACTCTCTAAAGGAGGTGTGAGTATCTTTGTTAAGAATAATATAAGCTTCAACATAATTGATCTTGAAAAATACTGTATGGAACAAACCTTTGAATGTTGCGCTGTTCATATTAACACAGTAAACCAACTAATTATATTAGCGGTATATAGAGCACCCACAGGAAATCTTGACAACTTTCTACATAAATTAGACATTATTCTAATACTGCTCTTCAAGCCAAAGATTCAATTTATTTTGTGTGGTGACTTGAACATACATTTCTTGATAGATAGCAATCAAATAATGCAAATTTGTTCACTATTAAGATCATACAATCTTATGCATAGTCAATTTTACAACTAGAATTCAAAATAATTCCAAAACGGCTATCAGCAATATTTTTATAGATATGTCTAAAAAGGAGTACCATGAAATACAACCCTTTGTTAATGGACTTTCAGACCATGATGGACAACTCATCAAAATTGATTGTTATACAACCAATTCCAAATAAACAAATCTCGTAACCAGCTTTAGAATTATAAATAAAGAAAACATAGTCTGTTTTAAAGCTAAACTCTCCGAGAAATCATGGGAAGAAATGCATAAACTAAATAATGTAAATGATAAATTTAATTCCTTCTTAAACACTTTCGTAAGAATTCATAGTTCTAGTTTTCCACTCCATGTAAAGAAAATAAATAACAATTCTAAAAATGACTGGCTAACTCGATGTATAAAAATATCATTTAGACGTAAAAGAGAACTTTATTTAGCAACTAGAGAAAGTAAGTGTGATAGATGTAGACAACACTATAAAATGTACTGCAGAATTCTAAAAAGGGTTATAAATGCAGCTAAAAAACTTTGTTACGAAAAAGAAATACAGTCCTCTCATAATAAGCCTAGCACTATATGGAACATTATTAAAAAAGAGACGAAAAATTATACAAAAGAATTTAAAGCAAACCAAGTGATCATAAATGATCCCCAGCAGATAGCAAATGCATTTAATAAATATTTCAGTCAGGTGGCAGAAAATTTACTAACAAAGAAACAGCCTAAGAGAGATCCAAATTTGTACCTTCAGGAATCCTGTATGGAAAATTTTACATCCTTAGAGATAGTACCCAAAGTGCAACCGAAATAAAAAAAGTAATACAATCCCTGAAAAGCAGGAATTCTTCAGGATACAATGAAATAAGCACGAAAACACTAAAGATATGTGCTGACATTATTTGCCAACCTTTAATTCATATATGTAACATATCCCTGTTAACAGGAACATTTCCAGACAGATTACAATATTCAGTCGTTAAGCCATTATACAAGAAAGGGCAAATCTCAGAAATGTCAAACTATAGACCAGTATCTTTACTTACAACTTTTTCGAAAATCTTTGAAAAAATTATGTTTAAAAGAATTTATTACCATCTAGATAAATATAATATTTTAGTAAAAGAGCAGTTTGGATTCAGG
Organism: Hymenopus coronatus; assembly: GCA_030762935.1. Lineage (NCBI taxonomy): Eukaryota > Metazoa > Arthropoda > Insecta > Mantodea > Hymenopodidae > Hymenopus > Hymenopus coronatus. The sequence goes on from CM060889.1 coordinate 24,135,851, forward strand.
AAGAGCATGTCAACTAGTGATGCCATCTTCAATTTAACAAACAAAGTTTTCAAGCCATTGGATGGCAAACTTAACACACTAAGAATATTCTGCATTTGACTGCATTAATCGTGAAATACTTCTATCAAAATTATTACAGTATGGAATTAGGGGCAAAGGCTATCAATGGATTACATCTTCTTTATCAAAAAGAAAGCAAAAGGTTATAATAAATACTTCAAATAACAGCAATGTATATTCTGAATGGTGTGAAATAACGCATGGTGTCCCACAAGGATCTATTCTGGATCCCTTATTATTTTTAGTTTATATAAATGATCTACCTGCAGTAATAAACAACGCCTATCCAGTTCTTTTTGCGGATGACACAAGTATTATAATTAAAGAACACAATATCAGTCAGTTCTCAAATTCATCTAATAAAATTTTCAAAACACTAAATGATTGGTTTGAAAGTAATAAAACCCACATAAACTTTGAAAAAACTAACTACATTAATTTTTGCACAAAGCATAAAAACATGGCAGACCTAAGGATAGAATATGAAAATAATCAGATTGCAGAAGCCTGTAATACAAAATTCCTAGGTCTTATGATTGATCGTAACAGGAATTGGAAACACCATATTGATTATATCTCACCCAAACTGAGCTGTGCATGTTTTGCAATTCGATCTTTAATTCAGCTTATAAATAAGAGCATACTAAATACAGCTTATTATGCATATTTTCATTCATTGAAGACCTATGGAATAATATTTTGGGGAAATTCAGTAAATGCTAAAAAAGTATTCATTATGCAAAAAAAGGCAATAAGAATAATGGCAGGGGAAAGACTATCAACTCACTGCAAGCCACTCTTCAAAATGTTTGGAATTTTACCATTAGCCTGTGAATATATTCTAACCATATTGTCATTTGTAATAAATAACCCAGAAAAGTTTACAAAAAATACAGATATTCATAACAAAGAGACCAGACATAGACAGGACTTACATAGACCAACAAATGATTTGCAGTTATTCCAAAAAGGGGTTTACTACAAAGGAATAGTTTTGTTTAATTCACTTCCCTCTTCTATAAAAGAATTGCAAATGAACAAAAACAAGTTTAGATCAGAATTAAAAAGATACCTTATTACTCACACCTTCTATACAGAGGAGGATTTCATTCAATCAAAAAATACTGGTAATAATGTAACATGGTAAATATAATAAACATAAATATTCTAAGAATGCAGTGTACTGGTAGACTTTTGGAAACAGACATGTAATTGAAAATTATGCAAAACTGACACCTCTGAAAATTCAATGTCAGAGTTAATATTTATAAATAAATGTATTAATAAGTATGAATAAATGTAATTATTGACATGATCTACTTCCTAGAGTTTGGGCTTTGAGTCTTAGCTCATAATAGGATCTACAGATTGCAATGTTAGGTATGCATAATTGTACATGTACTTTGGAAAATAAGGCTTTTTGAAAACAAATGAATTATTTGTAGTAACCCTATGTGTTTCTTCTCGAACCCTCTCCTCCATACAGAGCAATATGATTCAGATCTAACAATTACTTGTATACCTACAGGACCTGAAATCTTTCTGCTAGTTACATACATAGAGTAAAGCAATGCTTACTTTGGAGATACATTATGAATAGGGACACTCAAATTTCTTGAATAAAATGTTGCTAAATTCTTGAGTAATAAGAGAGAAAATTCTTGAGTGAGAAGGTAAAATTCTTGAGTTAGAAAGGAAAATTCTTGGATACGGTAATTCTTGGATATTAACTTACTCGCCTACAAAAATAGAAATAAATGCATAATTAATTTATACAATCTAAAATATAAAAACGCTAATAGCAAGCATAATTTACACACACTCTTATGGTTTACTTTCATAATTATAAGCTGATAGCATCTCCAAGTTTGTGATTGTGAGATTTGTTCTGAGGTCCGTCAACACACACGAAAAGTTGGAAAAAAACCTTTCACAGTTCACGTTTGAGACAGGAACCCACAGCGCCCTTAAGGCACCATCAACAAAAAGTTGATCATCACGCATTGCATGAAGAGCATCTTCTACTGATATATTTACATTGCTCTTCAGAATATCCTGAAGATCCCTGTAAGCATGCAGTCCTTCATTGATGGTACTTTGTGGAAAAGGGTTTTCAGCTCGTCTCCTGCAGCAGGCTGTGACAGCACATTCTGCCTGTAGAAGAGTGCAGCCACAGGCTCCAAAAATGCACGGGCAGGGTCCCCCAACATAAGATTGTCCAGCTTGGTGTGCATATGGCCTGCTGCAATTTTTATGTCCTGCATCGAACTTCCCCTGAGATTTCCTTTCAGGGCATCAAGCTCCTCCTGAACTCTGTCACTGAAAGTTCCGGCAGCAACTATTTGTAAGCGCTTCTTCAAATTCTGAAGTTTGGGATACACTTCTGCAGCCATCGGTTTGGAATTTGTTTCCAGGCTGAGCAACAATTGCTTCATCACTGAAGCTAAAGATTTCACAAACAGAGCTTGCACATAAAGCATCTGTAGCTCAGAATCAGTAATATTCTGCAGGTGTGAAGATGCTGCAGTAAATGACTCTCTGCCACCAATGGAGCGAAAAAAATAAAAAAGAACGGTCCAGTTATCTGCCATCCACTCAACTGCTTCCACCCAGGAATTCCATCTTGTGGCCACTGGAATTGGAAACATTCCTGCTGCAGATCCTTTCTCCTGAATGAATTGCCGAAATGCATGTCTTTTTTTCCGGGCATGCAGAAAAGTCTGCTTGACTGAAATGACTAGTTTATTTAGCGATGACAAGTAGTCCTTCATCACCACACCAATCAGATTTATTTTGTGTGCCCAGCACTGAATATGTAGGGACTCATCTGGCAGGAGAAGTGATAACCCAGCATAACAGGAGGTCATATAACTGGCTGAGTCACTTACTAATGCCACTACTTGGTCAAAGTTTACCCCTGTGTTCCGTAGTGCCTCGGTAATTGTTCGAGCACAGGACCGTCCATTCACTACCTCCAGTGAAGTGACAGCAGCCACATATTGCTCCTGCGATCTGGAGGGCTCCACTGTAGACAGCAGAACAACGAAAATTGCCCTGCCCATCTTGTCTGTTGTTTCGTCAGCCATAACAGCAACCTTCTTGTTCTGTAGGGCTGCAACAACTTTTTCCTTCCTGGAGTTTGCCAAGAGAGGTAAATATTCTCTACGGAGAACATTGCTTCCTGGAAGGTCTTCACCGCCAATAACGTTCTTCTTCACCCATTCCTTGAAGGCTGGGTGATCTGCCTTCTCCAATGGAATATTGGTTGAATCATCATTTCAACCGTGGAAGTGACAAAATCCAGTTTGGCAGCCTGGTAAAAGTAGAAAAGAAAACATATAAGCATAGACCAGAACTTTTGCAAAATGTCTTTTTAAATGTGTTAAATCTTGAAAGCGAATCTCTAAGATTGATTCTTTGAGATTAAAATGCTGCAGTTTATGTTCCTTTTTATAACATGTCTTTTGTTGCCTTATTTTTCATTTTTATAGCCCCCTTTAACTTCTTTGGTGATATCGGAGGCTTTAACTTTCAACGGCAACAGGCCTAACAGAACTAAAAATTATGTCCTACCCGCGTATTTTGTATGCTACACTTCATATCTGTGAGAGCGTGCTCGCATGTCCCTCAACGTGCGTCATACAACCGGCTAAATCACCGCGAACCTAAAGCAGCGTTGTGTTATACACCCGATGTCAAGTTATAAACCAAAATAAATTTGAAATATGATATAAAATCATGTAAAACATATAACTGAGCAAAATAAGTATATGCGATTAAGCGAAGAGTGCAACTACACACGATATTTTACTATTAGCCAAATAATGTTCTGATTTCTAAAAACATGTGCTTTAAAAGGAAGTAAACTGGCATTTAATTTTAAATAGGTAATACACCTTTACCTCTTTACACACAAGTTTCAAACTCTAAGTAACAAAATAAAAATTGTCACAGAATTGAAGTAGATAAATGCAGAAAATGTGGAAATTACCTTTGCGCCTTTTGAACATTCAGCCGCCTCGAACATTGTTCTTTGTCGCTTACGCGTTTTCGTTACATCCACGTGTTTCTGGCTAGCAATATGTTTTTTTACAGCATCCGAAGTTTCATATGGAATTCTTTTATTGCAAAAGCTGCAAAGCATTATTTCTCCCGACCTCTTCATTCCGTCCTGCGAGAATTGCTTTACCCGCTCATCTAAGCTCACTTTCGGTGGCATGCTGTACGATATTTCAGAACTACGCTACTGCTAGTTAAAACGAACTGAACGCATGGATGAACAGGAACTAGTGGGATACGCGTAGAAGAAGTTACTTAGGGTAGTAACAGAATGCGTGCGCAGCGCATACCGGATATGAGCGCTCCTATCTCGCTGGTTCAACGGCTTCGCTGGTCCGCCGATACTGCAGACTGCTGTTGTTATCGATCGAACGCTGACAAGATAGCCAATACCGTGCTAACAGACTCCCACGGCACTTAACAAAGCTTAAGCTGGAAGCAAAAAACGTTAACCGATGATAACAAGAATGTGTGATCTTTTTGCTATATGCGATAAATTTCGCGAGTGAACCTAAAAATTCGTATATAGAGCGGGAATTTCAAAATTTTGCGAGTAGATGGTGTGTCAAAAAGTATTTAAATTAATCAAATATGTCTTCGTATACATTTATTCCCTAATTTTAAGCATTTTAAAAATTTTCGCGAGTTTCGCGAGTCGCGAAATTTGAGTGTCCCTAATTATGAATAATTGAAGCACATATGTTCCTATTATATTTAAATCATACGGCTTGATATTTTGTGGAAACACTTAAATAGGGAGAATGATTTCTTTCTTAATGATGTTTTAAATAATTTTCAATATTTTTATATAGTTTTAAATTTTTTACACTTCTTCCTGATCCTATTTTACTGTCCATTTTCTAACACCTCTCTATGTTTTCAGCATTATTAAATGATTTAATCTGTAATAATTTTACTTCCTTATAAGTTTTTGACTGTTATTAGATTGTATCCAGTTTAAAAGATATTTTTGCAGTCACAAGAGATCAGAAAGTAGATCACCTTCTGTGGTAGTATGCATTATTAAACTGGTGACCATTACAGAATGGATGATGAGGATTCAACCACTTAAAAATATTAGCTTGCAAAGCTGAAAACACTTGAAAACATCTCAAATTATTTGGAAAAAAAAACAGGTTTTCAAGATAATGGTTGAAACATTTTAATTTTCATCGGTAGTTTTTAACTGTTTCCTGAGGATATCACTTTTTAAGAGTTGGTAGTTAAATCATCTTTACTTAATGACTATGTATCTGGTGGTCCACACCAGCAGCTGGTTGAAAGTTCATCAGACTTAGTTGAGAGATCATTATATTGATAATAGACTTTTCCTTCTTTGCCCAGAACTTAAGTTACTCTTATATGATTATAAAGCTGTGCTTTTAAGCTATTGGAGCTATTCAAAATGATAAATATTAAAGAAATACATATGATCAAATACAGGACCTAAAAAGTATAGTCTTATAATTGATTCCCAAACACTGCTATGTTTTAATGAAATTAAATAGTGAATAGGATTTAAGAGCAACTTAATGAAAAAAACAAACTTTTCATATTTATTAGTTAAATTAAAATATAAAAAGAAAAACATTTCAAATTGTAATCAACACATACACTTCAAAATAAACTTCCAAAATGGAAGAAAATGTTGAATGATTAGTAGTTCTCATGTACCAAGAAAATCTTCCATTGCTGCATTCTGACTGTATCACAGGACATGAGTATTTAAATAAACATCTTTAGAAAGTTGGAATAGCAGCATATCCAAATGGTTTATTATGCTCAAAAAAAGAGAAAATAGAGAGCAAGTCAAAAATTGTGACTTTTGAAAATCTAATGTCAAAATATTGGGAAGCAAGAAGGGGAATGGTTTCATTATTGATCCTGAGCATTATAAATATGCGCGCACACACACACACACACACCCCTCACCTCACATATTGTTTGAAATATTCCAAATGAAAGCTTTCAGAATAGTTCATAGTTCCAAATTGGTGTCATTCTATTATTTCATTAACAGTTTGGAGATATAATTATGGAAAACTATTGAAATCTAAAAGTAAGAATTAAGCTTTATTGTAAGGTCATGCATGAAATAGACTTAAGCCTGTTTACCACTGACACTCAAGATTATGAGAGTTGGGATAGTACCACTGCTCCAAAACCTTCGCCCCAGCCATTGGATACTAAAAGGCAGGTTTTTCTTAATCTGTTAAGCATAAGGGTAAACTGCCTGTGTAAGTGTAGGTTGGTCTGTGAAATACCTACCTGCTGGGATATTGCAGGTGCAGGTAATAAAAATTTGCGAAAAAGCGCACATCTAAGTAACTAGTACAATCAAGATCTAAATAGATGGAATAATGTTTAAGCTTGTTTGTTTGTTTGTTTGTTTTTTTTAGTATATATATGCTGAAATTGAGGAGTTATTCTCTATATATGTGACACCCCTATAAACATCAAATTCTAATCCTTATTTTGTTTTCACTATCCTCAATTATAGGAATAGGAAATTATTGTTTTTACTTTATTGATGTTAATATTTGAATCTTGTAAATTAATATTTAAAAGCACCATCTAAGCATTTTTTGCTCATTATTAAAAAAAAATATTGATGTGTCTACACCATTTTAAAAAAGTTATGGAAAGATTTTACAATTTTGATGTCGGATTGTTCATAAATAAGCTCACTAATATCAGATGCAATGGATAATCCCTTTTCTTGCTTAAAATGTTTTCCTATAAGTAAATCCATTTTATGCAGTACTTAACCAGCCCCAAAGTTCATCAATTTTTCTTCCTTTTCTATTTTTAAAATGTGCACTCATATCTTTCTGGATAACTAAGAAATAGGGACTTAACAGCAAATGAGACCATTATATCAATTTCTGCAAAAATCTTACATGATCTGAGTTTAAACCGGCGTGAGCCAGGTTGGTTTCTATCTTTAATAATGTTAAATATCTTAGTACGAGAGGACCAGATATTTAAAATAATTTTAATTGAAATTGAATTTTATTAATTCTCTGATGTTTCAACAAATCTAAAGAATCCTTTGTACTGCATGTTTCAAAATTATAAAGTAGTTTAAGACTATTAGGAATCCTTAATCCTAGTAGGTATATGTATTTTTATTAATTTTAGGTAATCCTTAATTACAGGCTAAGGTGGGATTTTTTACCTTACTCTTTTGACATTCAAATTTCTTAGTTATTTCACTTTAGGAAATTCATTCATTCATTCCAAACACAAATTAAGAAACTCTGATGGGTTCCATTCTCACTGCAAACAAACTCTTCTAACAAAAGATTATTTAAAATAAGAACTATAGCTTTCCTGGCGACGTGTTAATTCAAGATCTTCTCGGGCTTCTAGCCAGGTAAAAACTTGGCTTGACACCAACGTTTCGAAGAAGTGCATCTTCCTCGTCTTCAGATTCAGTTCACCCTGAAGACGAGGAAGATGCACTTCTTCGAAACGTTGGTGTCAAGCCAAGTTTTTACCTGGCTAGAAGCCCGAGAAGATCTTGAATTAAAAGATTATTTTTTTATCTACATGATGCTAATTGAAATAAACATTAGCAGAAATATTGTTTATTCCTTGGTTCCAAGTAGAAGGGAAATAAGAGCATACAATTGGCTAAAGCAATTGTAAATGTCGGTCATTATGATGCAATTGAAATGTCTCTCTTTACATGGGTAGAAGTAAAATAAAATGAATTAAGGTCTTGAATGAAGAACGGAATGAATGAAGTCTTTTTGTTTAGAACATTTTTTTACTACTTGACTTAGTCAATCCTCTTGTACCATCCGGTGCCAAGGTTTTAAAAGAACCTTCCATTTCACACAGTCTCTTGCAAGCTTCTTTGCTCCAATCATATCCAGTTTGTTTTGCTTCAAAATCCCTTCAATCTAATCTTCCTAGGAATGTTTAGGCCTTCCCCTTGATCTCCTTCCTTCCACTCCTGCTTGCTAAGCTGTTTCGGGATCCTCTATTCATCCATGCATTGAGTGAAGCCAAACCATTTCAATTGCTTATCTTCTATTTTGTTGTAAAGTTTGAATTTTTAAATTTGTTCTTATTGTGTGATTTATAATTTTATCTTGTTTAGTTTTAGCTTCCAGTCTTCTCAAATATCTCATTAGAAAAGTTCAAGTATTTTAAAATTGAAATAATAAGGAAAATCTCGGAAATAAACTCTATAAAATAAAGGTATATGACATAATGTATTTTAACAAGACCTACATGTTTTGTTATAATAAGCTTTGTCTATCTCTAAAGTTATCCAGAATGGAGGTGTTCAAAGGCTATTCCCAGAAAATTTAAGATATAAATTTCATTTTTATAAAAATATCTTAAACATATGGTATTTTAATCAATATTGTTGAGCCATTTTTGAGAAAATCAAAATTTTAAAAAAAAAATCTTCCATGTAAAGAGTAGTTTAAAGTAGAGGGATTTTCTGGAAAATCTCCATGTCGCATCCTTAGAAAATATTGAGCTCTATATATGAAGCATGATATTTAACAAACTTTTTTGAGCTATGCTGTTCACAGACACAAACATGGACATTTTTCTAAAAATGCTTTCTAATTTTTTTTAATGAATTTATTCAAACAACTTCAAAGCATGCATTTCTGATGAAATCTCTTCACCAAAGTTTTGGGTGGAATACATATTCTATACCTAATATATCCATAGTATGTGTAAAGAAAGTAATAATACATCTATGCTACCAAAATCTAAGAGCCATAAAAATTATGAGGCTTTGTTCTCTTTTGATGCTAATGCATTATATACCAGCATCTCAGTAAAAAAATTATTGAGACTGATCTACGAGGGTCAACTGATAAGTACCGGGCCTCACACAGATATGTTGCCACTAGGCCAGTTAGACAGTAACATCGTATAGTTTATATCTAGACTAGCTTGTATCCATAGTTACAGGTCAATAGTATGTTTAGTTTTTGAATGACAGCATTTTAGACAAGACAACTTTAGAGTTTTCACGAAAATGGAGGATTTGGAAAAATGAGCAGTGATTGAATACTTTCATTTGAAAGGCTTAATGCCTAAAGAAATCAAGGAAGAAATGAAAAGTACATTGAAAGACTCTGCCCCTTCATATTCAATGATTAAAGAGTGGGTTGCAGAGTTTAAAATGGGACGTATGAGCACTAGTGATGAACCTCACTCTGGATGCCCTGTAAAAGTGACAACTCCAGAGATCATTGAAAAAAATTCATTGTTTAGTACTGTAAGACTACAGATTAAAGTTGTTTGAGATAGCAGAGGCTCTAAACGTATCAAAAGAACGTGTAGGTAATATTTTAAGTAATGTTTTGGACTTTCACAAGGTCTGTGCAAGATGAATGCCGCGTTTGTTGACACCTGATCAAAAGTTGTAAAGAAAAACTGTTTCTGTTAAAAATGTAAAAATCTAAGTGAATTTTTGAGACGGCTTAATATCATGGTTGAAACTTGGATACATCACTACACTCCAGAAAGTAAATCAGTCAAAACAGTGGATTGTGCCTGGTGAACCAACTCCAAATTAAGGCAACGTCAATTTTGTCAACTAACAAGGTTATGGTGAGTGTTTTCTTGGAATGCACAGGGAATTATTTTCATTAATTACTTGGAAAAAGGTAAAAGTATCATTGGTGATTACTACACAAGCTTACTGCAACATTTGAGTGATGAGGTGAAAGGAAAAAGACCTCATTTGGCAAAAAAAACCTGTCTTCATCACGACAATGCTCTGGCCCATCGTTCAGTCATTGCAATGGGAAGAATATGTAAATTAAAGTTCGAATTGCTTGAACATCCATCCTATTTTTGTCACATCTAGCACCCAATGACTACCACCTGTTTCCAAACCTCAAAAAAGTTCTTGGACGAAGATTTCACAGCAATGAGTAGATCATTGTTGTGGTAAACAGCTATTTTGATGACCTTGATAAATCGCTCTTCACAGATGGTTTAATTACATTAGAACACTAATATCTCCTTTTTGAAGATTATGTTGGGAAATGAAGCATAAAATTTTTTTTTTTTAAAATGTTGTTTTCATTGAAAGGCCCGGGACTTATCAGCCGACCCTTGTACAGAATATCAGCAAATTGCCAAATGTATTGAATTTGTTGGTATGTGCATAAAATAGAATGATCTAATGTTATTGATAAATGATAGTTGAAATTTATAGAGAAACTTCTGACATCGATGAGATTAATGCTTGATGGTAAGAGTTGATTGTACTCTTTACCATTGCCTAAAAAGTCATCAGAAAACAAAACATAATTAGATATAACAAGGTTATTCCAAATCATATAATGTACCATTTTACAACTTAATTCACATTCATCCATATACAGTACAATTAATAGACAAAGAATATAATAAAGAATATGAGTATACAAACAAGTTGCTAAAAGAGTGGTTTCAAAACAAACTTCATTGATGAGTTAATTATAAAGCTTATTATGGCTTCACTGTTTAATTGCTGCTGTGATTTTAGCAAGTTTTAAATAATTCTCCAAAGGCAGTGATACTTGTTTCATATCACTTAGTGTCCTCTGTTGCCAACTTTACATAAGCTAAATAGAAACAAAGAGCACTGCTCTTATTTTGAAAGTGAGTAAGGCTAAATAAAGCCAAGAAATTTACATTTAGTTAGGGATGGACAAATATTAATGTATGAATGATTCTGTATTCTCATGTTGCAGCTCCTTGTCCTTGGCATGGAGAGAGGGCATGCAGTTTGCAGGGTGAGTGCTTCTAGTGCCCGAACAGTCACAACCAGATACCAATTAAGACTGAATCGCAGCAGGGGCATGAACATGGGTCAGAAAATATCAGGAGGCTCCAAGACTGTCAATCGTGAAAGTGCACAGTCGTCTAAGCCAATAATTCCTCCTGATCTGGCACAGCACTTTACTCGTCCCTCTCGTCTTGATATTTTGTTAGACATGCCTCCTGCAAATAGAGATTGCCAGATTAAACATGCATGGAATGCTGAAGACCGTTCACAAAACATCTTCATTAAAGATGATGATAAACTTACATTCCAGCGGCATCCAGTAGCACAAAGTACAGACTGCATCAGAGGCAAAATGGGATTTACAAAGGGTATGCATGTCTGGGAAGTATTCTGGTCTACCAGGCAAAGAGGAACTCATGCTGTAGTTGGAGTGGCCACAAGAGATGCACCTCTGCATGCTGTAGGCTACCAAAGTCTAGTAGGGAGCAACGACCAGTCCTGGGGTTGGGACCTTGGACGCAATAAGCTGTATCATGATGCAAAGAATAATTGCGTTATTACATATCCAGTTCTTCTTAGATCAGATGAAACATTTGTTGTTCCAGATAAGTTTTTGGTAGTCTTGGACATGGATGGAGGAACCCTTTCATTTATGGTGAATGGCCAATATCTTGGTATAGCTTTTAAAGGCCTAAAGGGCCATAAATTGTATCCCATTGTTAGCACTGTTTGGGGTCATTGTGAAATAACTATGAAGTATATTGGAGGTTTGGAGCCAGGTCCTTTAGCTCTAATGGAATGTTGTAGGTGGGTAATTCGTCAGCACATTGGTACACGTCAAACTGAAGAACGCATTTTAAGTTTGAATTTACCAAGGGTAATGAAGGATTATCTTCTCTACAGAGACTCAAGATAACACAGCATTTTCCAAAAAATGTGTAAGCCGTCATCTTAATATATTTAGTACCATGCACTCAGGGCTTCCCAATAGTTAACTCATTGTCATTAATGTTACAGTTCTTGCCAGTTCTTATTTTAAAATGACTACTAACATAAGTTGAAATGAAGATCTGTGTTTTGAGATTTTTCGTTAAGTCGTTCTTGCAAAATCCACTTGCCTATGTGAAAAACATTTGTTCAGCATGAGCAAAATAATATACATAATTCTTTTCTTCTCTTTAAAAATCTTCAATGTTCATTAAATCATTTTTGTAGTATCAGTGATAGCTTTTTCAAGGAAAATTAGTGATAACAACGATTCTTAGAAATCTTATCAGAACATTTAAGCAAAAAAAAGTATCAATTTTACCAGATCCATTGTAATACTATTCTTCTGTTAATGAAAGAATATTAATGCAGCATGCACCAACAATGAGTAATACTGTATTTTAAGATACAAAAAACATTTCTAATTTTGAAGTATATTTTACATATCTTTTGGTTCAAATGTATGAGCTAAAAAGAGTTCTTACTTTTTCCGCTAACAAATCAACATTTGGTTTGGATTGCAAGCAAACAGCTATTAATAGTTAATTTTTTCAAGTGTGCTGTTTGTAGCTGACCTAGCACTCAAAATATATATGTAATAAATCTTGTAAGGGGAGATAAGTGTGATATTGTTATGGAAAGTATTTTTACCATTCTTCCTCTAACAAAAGCATGTTTTTGAAAATACACATCTGAAGACTTAAGCCAAGGTTGAATATTACAATTAGCTTAGCTTGTTATGTTCAGGTTCGCTATACAATTTTTCAGCTGCTGAGATAATGAATATTCAACTTGATTCTAGAATCTGTTCAAGGCACCATAGTGTTTGTTTTTATCCATTTCATAATATTTAGATTTCAAAATATATGTGCCCAAATACTCTTGGATAGGAATTACAAACTTGTTTCCAGTTCGAATCATGGCTTCAACTTGCAGTAAAGCTTCTAAACTGGCTCATGTTAGAGCTAGTGAACTTTTGAAATACCTTCATAGAACATTAAGAAACTTTTGATAATGTGACAGCAATTTTTGACATATTTTTTTTTATTTTGAAGCTGGTGTTAGGATGTGGGCAGCACATGAAATGAAAGCAACTTATTTCCTGCACATTATTAGTCCAGAGACTGGGTTCTCAGAATTCTGAAAATCATTGGTGGACAATAGAAAGGTTTTCCAAAAGCCTTATACCTAGTTCACAAATGATAGCCAAGCATTTGATTTTTGCCAATAGCCTCATGCTCAGTTCACAAATAATAGTCGAGTATTTGATTTTTTGTACTGTAGATTCAGTACTTTCATAGGCAGTGGAATGCCATAATTTAAATGAATTGAGCCATTCTTTTTACATTTCTTGCTCCGTTTTGCCTTCGTTTCAGGGTACCAACCCTATCATCAGTTCCTCAGTTGGCTGATGCTACATACAAGAGGTGGTTGTGTGCAGCTTGGTGTTGCGATGATATCATCCTCAGCGGGAAACTCAAAATTCATAGGGGAATCTTCTTTGGTGATAAAGATGTTTTCCTAAATTTGCAGTTCCAAAGGTTTCTTTACATAATTTAATTAGCTCTATTTCTTCCTTTATGTTATGATTTTCAGATCAAAAATGATGTGCTACTGCAGACTTTTCTACATGCTTGCACCTATTGCTTCTCAATGTTCTTTCATCCTAGTTTTCAAATTTTGTTTTGTTTTTTCAATATAAATCTTATTGCAGTCTTGGCAGAAGTTCCAGATATTATATCTATTTTGAGGGGTTAGTTTTATATTAAAGTCTTCAAAAATCTTTTCGATTTTCCAGAACACTTTTGGTTGAAAAGTAAATTTGTAAAATTTCACTGATTGTTTTTCCAATTTTTCGAGAGTGGTGATTTCATGTAGTCTTTTATTTTATTTCTTTTGTGCCTGTAAATCAATCTGTCTATGAAGTTTGTATTGTAATTGTTCAGTTTGGCAACCTGATGAATGTGTGTGTATTCTGTTTTAATCAATGGAACATTCATTAGCCTATGAGTTAGACTATGAAAGATGGCAAGTTGGTGTTGTACTGGGTTAAGCTGGTTCCATTTTATGTAACTGTCAACATGAGTTGCTTTTCTGTATAATGCTAAAGACCTGAGTTATTTGGATCTCTAGACATTTTATTTCATAAATCCTGTGATTGATCAGGGTAAGGTTGTATATAATGTGACAAATTCATTATTGCGTTATATAAAAGAATGAATGCCTTTGGAACAGTATGTTTGAATTGTTTTGGATTGTCAAAGAACATGAATGTACAGACCATAGAGAGAAAAAAGTGGAGATGCATTTCCACTTTTGGCCAACATTGCTTGGCATGATAAAAGGTTAGTTATAATTTTATATACTTGCAGTACCATAATGTTGATGAGTAGAATAAGAAAGCCAGATATGTACATTATGTCTGTAAGAAACCTGTAATCATCCTAGAAATTCCTTGTAAAATGGTAATGGCAAAATTTAAATTGTTGACAAAACATTTACATAAATTAGGAATATATACAAGCCCATATTGTCCTCTCTGTGTAAAAAAAAAAAAACAAAACAAACAGGAAATGACTGAAGAACATGTCAGCACCTGTGAAGCATTACCTGCTGGAGGCATTGCAGACTTCATTGCCAAGGTCCAGCATTTAAAGACAGCATTCATGGGAAATGCTACACCACCAATTAGCAACATTTTTGTTTGATTACATGGTTCAAATGGATTGCATTTGATCTGGGATCATAAGAATTTCAAATTCTGCTGTAATTACTTAACTGTAAAATAGGACAGTCGCTTAAAATTTGTGAATGGTGAACTGCTTTGTGTGAAATGTGGCAGTATAAAGTGAGGATATAAGGATGTTATTACAGAATGAAGAATAGCAGCTGATGTGCATGTGGAAGAAAATGAAGCATGTGAAAATAATAGATTAAATAACCATAAAAGGCAAAAAAGTAGACAAAGGAACAGCAGATATAGAAGAGGGAAAGAAATGACTGGGATATTCAAAGAGAAGAAACTATATATTAAGGGATGCATTGGAAGGAATGGTGAATACCAAATATAGTTCTAGCGACAGATATTGTAATATTAAGATCATTCATATGTAGGGACAAAGTAAAGAGGGACATCTAAAAGTGATAAGATTGATGTTGTCCTTCAATAATAAAAGGGCAAACTTTTTTATCTCTGTAAAAAAGTATAAATGAACGTTACCAGCAATAATACCTTTCTCATGAAAGTATCAACAATACAACATTTGAGCTAATAGGTGTCATACTTGCATTTGGTGGAAAATAAAACTAAAATTCAGCTTCCAGTTTCATTGCAGTTTTCCAAAACTATAATTTAAAATTCAATTTTCATTTTTTGACAATTATATTAATAGATGTTATGTAAAATTCAGACTCCACTGCACAAAAATCTCATTTTCTAAAGACTTAGCATGTTGATTTTGCAAGAACGACAAGAAGTTTCTATTTGTTCTGTACTGAGCCATGTTAGTTATTGACAATAACAGTTGCATGGAAACCAGTCTTTTAAAGCAGTGAATTATGTACTGTTTTGTAAATGCAGTTGTATTTTATTTTTGTATTAAATGTAGTGCATGTCATTGTTTAGTTATAACACAGTGTTGCTAACCTAGCAGTGAAAAAAAATGCTACTTTCTTCTGTGTATAAATGTCAGTGAGAAAGAAAATGGAATTGAAGGAAAGGAGAAAGTAAGAGGTAGTATCAGCCAGAAATGAAAATATTTTGTAGATTTTTTTTTATGTGCATTATGTAACCTAAAGATCTGAAATGCTGAAAAATATAAAGGCATCCAATTAAACAGAGAGATAATGTAAGCATGCAGAAAGTTCATGTTTTCAAGTAAATTAAATGTGTAGCATGTTAACATTTTTTTAAATTAAATATTGTTTAATGTGATCTGCTTCTTTTTACTCATTCTCAGATGTGCTATTTTATCCTTCAATATCCAGGATAACAAACTTACCCAAATTTGTGTATTGAAACTTTAAACATTGCTGCACATAATAGCAACAGTGCTGTATTTAGCAATTGTATAGGGTCTTTAAAAAGTCACTTAAAACTTTAATCCATTTTAAATATTATAATATGTCAAAAAAAACAAAAAAACAAAGAAGTTGCACTGGGCAAACAGTGGGGTTTGTGTATCATTGAGATTTCCTCTATTCTCTTGTTCAACATACACTACTCTTCTGCGACTCCATGCACAGTATTTTGCAGATGTCCTAGAATATTAGCAGTTTCTTGAGAGATAGCCTCTTTCTGTTGCTGTCTGTGTGGAAAACTTGTCTAAGGTAACCAACCGCCCACAACCAAAAGGTGTGTAGACTAAGATCTGGAGATCACAGTGATCACTTTGTTGGAATTAACAGATGGAACCTGGGCCTGCTCTTAAATTATTGAGTTCTACATTTTCTCAGATCTTTTGCATTCATAATAGCATTGAATAAGCCATATTCTATCATTAGTGGTAGAGCCATAATATGTAAGCTACAAATTCTTACAGCAGTATGAATGAAATTACTAATGTTTTATTCAAGAAAATTGTACCCATGGTAATGGTGAGTTGGAAACAAAACAACAAAGAAAACAAAACCCCATTGCTTGCCCAGTAGGTATGTGACTTGTTTATCATATCTTAAATATTATAATATTTATATTGGTTTAAAATTTGAAGTGACTTTTGAAAGACCTGTATATTGAACATCCACTTGGTTATATACCTAAAGTTAGAGATCTAACAGTATTTTTTCTTAAAGGGAAACAGTCAACAGTATTCCACTAAAATTTATTCTTGCATTGCTGCTGGGTGCATCTAGTCCATTGTGGAATGAGATAACCCTTGAGGTCAATCAGACCACATGAGGAGCATTGGAATAAGTTTAGGCTACTAAATGCTATGGGCCTTAACACCAAAACCAACATGGATAGACAAGGTCATTAAGGTATGGCTCCTAAAATGGGAGGTCTGTGGTTCAAATCTCGACAGGTTCTGCTTGACGTTTTTCCTCCCTTCTCTCTAATCCCAGTTTGACGTTGCTGGGGAGATACCCTAAACTTAGTCCTAGGATGTTTCTTTCCGCAAGTTTCCTTTCCCAATGGTAGTTTTATTTCAGTAACTAGTGTCCATTGCCTATGGTGTCATGTGCATAGCAATGAGCATTAAACACTACTGAAACAAAAAAATAAACATCTAATATTAATAACAATAATAGTAATTCATGAGCAATTTATTTATTATGCCTTAATTTAAATAACTTTAACATATTAATTATCAGAGCATTGAGTTTTATGAAGTAAAGAGTATTTTATTATATTCAGAAAATAATTTTAAGAAATTTTATGTGAATTCTTTTCTCAGTTTTCTCTATTTTTCAAAATGTAGCTGAAGCTATAAAGATAATTACAGAATGAATGAAATTTTACACACACACACTCCCAAAATTTGACCACACAAATTAGCAGCATTGTAGAAGTGTTTAAGATAAATATTTTGAGATAATTAAGCTATGGGTTCTAAATTATTCGCTACGGGATAAAATGCATTCAGTTAGCAAACCACTAATAAAACCGAGTGGACCAGATTTCGGAGAGCATAGACATTATTTAGCACTGTGGTAAGCATGTGCATATGTAAGCGTGTCAATATGTTGAGGGAGTTGAAGGTTCAAGCTTTCACTGATACCCTTATTTTTATATTGTTTCCTTTGTATTTTACAGTATGCCGTTACACTATATGATTTATTTGTACTCTCAAATAAAATAAATGTAATGTATGATTAACGTATAGGTGCAATGCAGAACATTTCAATAACAATTGCATTTAACACCTGAAGGGGTACGTTTCTCCATCCCCTCAAAGGAGTTTCTAAAATGCATACATCAATGTGATATGTAAGTGCACATTACAATTGTAGGCACAGTTCACAATTTACAAAACAATATCATAGTGTTAAATAAAATTCAAATTAAATAAAAATGAACAACTATGTCTGTAGTAAAATAAGGACCTACATAAAACTAATTACGAATTGTGTACTACTCAGGAGAGTGCATTCAACCATTTCATCTCTACATGAAAGGCAAATAGAAAGAAACTTTGAAAAATAATACAGTATCCAAAGCACAAAATACAAAGCTCACCAGAGGAACTGTTCAATGTAATGATGTGCAACATCAGTGCAGATATCTCACCTTCAAAGAAATGAACCTTGCACCCAGTCAAAAATTCCAGGAGTGTTATCAACCTCACCACAAGCAGCTAGAGTTCATCTGATTCAATGGCATCTGATAAGCAAAGCTTTTAAGTATGCGCAATGATGCCACATTGCACTAAAAAGCACATGAGCTCAGAAGTTTGCAGCTTAGATTATCTTAGAATGTTTGTCTGTGTGGTCTCCGTTTCGCACCTCATTGAAACAATTTATTTCCTTACACATAATCTGTACACTTTAACAATATGAACACAATGTTTAGCAATTTGTAGTTTTTACAGAAGTCATGTGTAGGCATAAGACAAGATTTTCAGAAACACAATCTCACAGGGCCACACTAGCTCAAGTGATTGAAGTAGCATACATAATACATACATATGAATAAATTCAAAGTATCACTGTTTGAATTTAAGCAATACTCTTCTTTTTATTCCACACCAAAAACACAGTTCAGTTATTATGTTTTATTGCATTATCTATGGAGGTTCTTTGACAATTCCTGCATTTAGTATTGAATGCTATATAGATATCATTCACAGAATTTTTAAAGATATTTGTACTGGAGGGTTTATCATCTTGACTTCAGAAATGTAAATTAAGATATTAGTGCTGCTCATGTTGTGGACCTCTTTGAGAAAAACAAGAAAATTAAAAAAGTAAAAAATTGGAAACTTCAGAGAGTGGTGTGATCTTTATAGCACAGGATTCGATGACCAATGCTATACTGACTCACCCACCAGCATCTTTGAGCAGAGTGCTCATGTTAAGTACACATGATTTGAAATCTATTGAACTGTCAACAGGGGCACACTCTCAAAGAACGGGAAATTCTGCCAAAGTTACGAGTTCAATAAGTTTAAATATTGTATTGATTGTGCAACAATATTTCCTTCAACTGCAGGTATTCCGAATGAAAATAGGATACATACATCCACATTCCTTTAGTTTAGGACCATCTTGTGCTATCCTGAAAACATGCTATAACTTGACATTTGGCAAAAGGGACAAGTATCAAACTGTTTATCTAGGACCCCTCTACAATCCTGCCAATTTATACTCAAATTCTGGGATACCCTGTGTGTGTGTGTGTGTGTGTCTCCTGGTTGCTGTTAAATATGTTGTAGATGGTTTGAGTTAACTAACACCAACTAAAATTTCAGACAGATGTATCCAGCAATGTGTATCAATTTAAATATAAAGCAGATTTTTGGAAAGAAAAAAGTCAAATGTCCTGCATTCTTGTCTTGAAACTGTATGTCCTGTCAGTTGATAAACATACATTTGGAAGGTGACCTATGGTTGAACAGGATGACTCTTTGTAATGAGTAGAATAAAAATATCTTAGCGAGTTTCACTTTTGAGAAAAAAGAGAAAATTGCTAAATATTAATTCTATTTTACAAGAAGATTTTTTGAAACTTCAGCACTTGCAAATATTTCTTATGGTAAATAGATATTTTCTGTGAGTTTAAATACAGTTCAAAGCACACTCTTACTATTATTATAAGCCTTTGAAATTTGTCTAAGTTCATCACTAACCTCAAGACTACACAACATGACAACAAGGTTGGAAGAAACTCACATCAGCTGTTTATTGCTTTTATGCCTTGTTTTGGAAGCAGTAGATTATAAGTTACAAATGGCTGACTTAATACTGGATAGGTTGAAATACTACTCTTTACAGTGAAGCACATCATAATGCAGCAGCTTTAGCAAGAAGTTATCAAGAAATATTTTCAAATAGATTAGCACCACATCATACATTTGTTTTCATCTGTCTAGATACAGGATGTGTATCTCCTCATGATGGAGTTTGTCAAAGAAATGTTGCACAAAAAGAAGAAATCCTTAACTTAATGTAAGAAGATCCTGAAAGAGAAGCCAGGCACATCCTATTGACTTTTTTGAGAACAGTAAAAGAACAACTTCTATGCCCTTATCATATTCAGCATGTCCAGTATCTCTCTGAATTAGATTATGCGCCAGGGTTAGAACTTCCAAATGGTTTCTGCAATAAGGAGTGGATGAAGCAACATGTAACAGAAATGGAGTAATTACCATAATGTACTCGCCTCCACACACATTAAGACAAGACAGCTCATGTATACATCACAGAAGTGGCTGATGTGGAAACATTGAAAGAATATTTTGGGCAGTGAAAGAAATAAAAAACAATGCAGATGTACTTTGTAAAGTGCAGCAGCATTGGAGAAAATGTTGTGAAGCATGTGTATTGAGAGGGATGAACATAAGTGTTCCTATTAATAATTTAAGTTAACTTGTTGAATGTAAAGTGAACATGTTGAATTTGCTGTGTTGCAATATTGACCAAAGTAAAACTGTAATTATCTCAAGAACAGAAAGCTTTATGGGAAAAATTGAAAAAGGAAAAAACTTGAAACAAAATGTTTTAAAAGAATGATAATAGATAATCTTCTACCCTGTATTTAAGCAGCCATACATTTACTCAGTCGCAACATTTATCACTAATTATTTCCAGTTAGAGCCAGCTACTTACATGCTACAAGGAGCTCTTCAGTATAGCAATACTTAGGTCAATTATCAGCTAGTTTTTAACAGTTATTATGAAGCCTCAACATTAATACTACACATTACTAATATATACATTAATAATAATATACACTAATACAGTTTTTGAAATCCTTAATTACTTTTCAATATTTACTCTAACATTTATTCTCTTTAAATTATTCTTAAACGTCTTTAAGGTCAGAGGGCAGCCCTGAAAGGCTGCTAGAGGCAACTCATTCCATTCTTCAATGGTACCATTAACAAAAGAAAATTTTCCTACGTTGGCACTATTTAAAGCTTATACTGGTTTATGCATGGGTTTTCTAACCTCTTTCTAATGTCCACCCATGCATTTAAACCAGTATAAGCTTTAAATAGTGCGACTAACCTATGTGTTTTACGCCTAACTTTTAGCGGCTCCCATTTATTCTCTTCGCCGTTCATAAGTCCAAAATCTTTACCTTTCTTTATGAATTTAACCACCCATCTCTGTATTTTTTCCAGCTAATCATTTGATTAACTCTTTATGGGTCCCAGCATGCTACTCCATATTCTATAACTAGCCGCACTAAGGATGTAGGCAATTTCCCTGGACTTTGCACTCCCCTTCAGTGTTCTCATTGCGAAGTGCAATATCTTCCACGCTTTCCTAGATGTAGAATCTATCTGATCCTCCCATCCGGCATTTCTTGACAAGCACACTCCCAAATATTTGCAGCTGTCCACCTGTGGAATTTGTTCCCTGCCCTTATGATGGCTATGAAGAAGTTTTCCTAGCATTAATTGTCATTTTGTTTGCGGCGGCCCAACTAGTTATTTCATTTAGGTCATCCTGAAGAGCGGTCTCATGCATGGTATTTTGAATCTTATTGTAAATAATACAATCATCTGCAAACAGTCTAATCTGACATTTAATATTTATAGTTATCTCATTAACAAAGATAAAGAGTAACGGACCCAGTACCGAGCCTTGGGACACGCCCATACTTACAAAACCCTTTTCAGATAGTTCTTTACTTTCTCTTACTCTCTGTGTCCTTCCTTTCAAAAAATGTTCTATCCACGATACTACGCAATTATCGATTCCTGTTTTTGCTAACTCTCATATGATGTAGTGCCTATTTTATCTCTGTGTTTTTGTATCTGCTACATTTATAATACATTTATATATTAAACGTAGCAGATGCAAAAACATGGAGGTGAAATTGGCATTAAAGCAGAGGTAAATTTAACAGTTTTGTGAAAGTGACAGTTAAAAAATAAATAATGCTAACATGATTCTGGAGCAACAGAAACAATGCGATATAAAAAAAAAACACCTTGTAACCTTGTAAGTTTTTGGTTTTTTTAAGTTAATTGTTTGGCACAAATTGAGGCAGGAACTTCTTCCTGGCTATTCAATTATCTAATTCACATTTATTCTTTGGAATGTATGCTTATTTTTACTTATAGCATTATAATATAATTTAAGATATTTAATTTCTAAATACATAGAGCAGACAGAATATGTATGACATTTGCATCTGTGGACCTAGGGGTGTTCTTTTTGAGAGGAAAACCCTGTCGTCTCGCAGGCTAGTTAGGAAGAGGTCCAAGTCAGGAAAATGTACTGTTATGGTTTGGTCCTTAAGCATTATTAGATTTTCACTGTCATCTTTAAAGCTCAATTTGGACCTTAACCCTGTGCAGTATGCTACCTGAGAATCATGAGCAATCTTTTCCAGGTCCACTAAAAGATTGCAACTTATTTTTTCTGGTCTTGCTCATTTACTTGAGCGACTTCATTTTTTCTCTTGATCTTCCCATCAGACGAACCTCCCCTTCTTCAAAAATATCTACATATTATTCCCATACAGACTACTACTGCCAGCGGACTGGTTTTCCCCTCGCAGGTAATATTCCTCATCGGAGACATCATTACTCCTAGGAACTCTTTGATTATACCTGTTTTGATGCCCCTGTAATTGTTTGGCCTCGTATAGGAATCTTCCTCAGCCCTTATCAAATTAACCTGATGTTTACACCTTCTGTCTCTTCTAACATCAGCGGGTCATTTTGATATCTATTCTTAGCGTCATATTCATGGCCGAGGTTCTCATTAGAGATTCTGGCACCTCAAATGTGTTCTGATGGCCCCACTCATTTCTTCAATCATTTCCTCATGGTCTGTAATCACATAGACGATCTGAGGTGGAAAATGTTGAATAATTTGATTAATAAAATCAGCTTCACTGATGCGTGGTTCCACAGGGTGACAACTTTGTGCACAAATCAGCAATAATCAGTCATTGTCTTCCGTTACTTAACAATGATCTAGTTTTGTTCTGAGTTGTGGCATTCCAATATTTATTATGGAATATTTGCTTAAAGTAATCGTAACAATTTTCACCCAGAACAAGCCTCAACCACATCAGAAATCTGTTCTTTAGTGCTTTACCCACTAAGCATTTTCAGCTGTTCTGGTATACTTTTCATTTGAAAATAATGACCCAAATCAAAAAGAGACGCTCCAAATCAAAAGAAACTGTTTTTAATGAATCCTTCTGATTCATCAAAAACTGGAACACCCAAATCATTTAATGTTTGTCCATATTGATTAAACCCCCCAGGGGCCTACAACGGTAGGTACGGGTTAGGCGCACCCGGGGTCCCGAACCATCTTTGACTCCCTCTGTAGGCAACCTCTAAGTGGTGAAGGGGTCAGGTTAAAATACCCACCCACGTGTAGGCCATGTGTGGAGACCCATGTCGGTGGAAAAGACTATCCTGGTTGATTGAGGGTTGCTTACCTGAGCCTGGGCTTCTGACTTTCAGTGACTGAGGAGGGTGCGCAACCCAATAATCCACTTGGTTTCTTTCTGCTTCGTCTAAACGGGAGGCTAGGGACTACCCCACCCCTAGTCAATCGGCCAGGACTAGGTATTACACCGAACTTAGGATGAGTGGGACGGCGAGCCTGCTATATCCCCCTGCGTAGCCCTGTCACCCCAGTGAGGTGACCCCTTGTTGGATTCCGTGGTGGGTGGGGAGCACTGGAGGATGAAACAAAACATTTTATATGGGCACCAATAAACAATCTCCAAAAACTAGTAAAGTGAGTGTAAAAGAAGTAATCGAGAGTTGTGGTCTTCGCTACTTGGTAATTAGTCAGACAGAGGAAGGAGAAAACTTTACATTGCTGAGTCCATTTGCTATCCATAAGGATCTTGATAAAATCGCTGGCCACGTCAAATCGTGTATTAGAGCTCGAAATGGCACGCTGCTGGTGGAAGTTGAATCCCCGTTCCAGGCGGGTAAGCTACCCAGTGAAAGTTATTGTGCACAAGACGTTGGTGACCTCCCGCGCACTGGACGGTTTGAGCGGTGAAGAAATTCAAGAAAATCTTGCAGATCAAGGCGTCTCATCTGTTTATCGGGTTCGGCGGAAAGTGAATGGAGAATTCGTGCCTACCCGTACCCTATTCCTTGCTTTTGATCGGATAGATCTCCCTCAAAGGATTAAGGTGGGGTACGAGGCCATTGAGGTTAGGCTCTATATCCCGAACCCACTCAGATGCTATAAGTGCCACTGCTTTGGGCATACGAGTGACTTTTGCTCTGGTCGGTCTGTGTGTGTTAATTGTGGTGACGTCATGCACGATGGAACATGTACATCAACTCCATCTTGTGTTAACTGCGGCGGCGGAACATTCGTCAAGTTCCTGCGACTGTCCCCGTTATCAAGGAAATCCGGGTGAAAGAGAAGGTGTCCTCGGAAGCCCGGAAGCTCCTGCGCATCCGCCAACCCTCTGTCCCGCGGTCCGGTACCTATAGCTCAGTAGTGGATAAACCGGTACCCCGACGGGAAATCGCTACTCAAATTTGCGATATTAAAAGACCATCGTCGCCAGGCCGTTAACAAAGCCCTCAACATCTACGTGTACATCTATGTCGGCACCCACATCTGCCAAATCCGCCACCATAAAGAGTCCAGCACCGTCAACACCCAGACCATTGACCTCGGGAACTAAGCCTGGAAAACCTAACAAACCTTCTGCATCGGAGATGACGTTCAAGACCAGTTATGTCCGCACCGTCTTCTTAAAACAAAGTGTTCAGTATACTCCCACAACATCTAAGGGGCGGAAAAGTTCCTCAACTTTCCACGTCGATCCTCTTCTGAGAAATCTTCTGGGTGGAGGGGGTAGCATGGGTCGGCGACAACCAGCTTCGCCGATCAGTAGCTCTAATCGGTTCGAGGTACTCGAACCGAAATTTTCCATTGGAAAGGGATCCTCCCCTGTGGAGGAAATGGAACTGGAGGATTCTGCCCTCGCTGCAAGAGGGACAGTGCGTAAGCGGCAGGATCGTGCTCGTGAACAGAGTATTAGTCCGACCAGCGCGGCCCAATATGCAGAAAGCCTTTCTCTATAGAACTTATCCCATAATATACATAATGTTGATCCTACAGTGGAACATATATGGAATAAGACCACATCGACCAGAGCTTGAATTGTTGCTCCACCTGACGCAGCCTTTGGTCGTATGTTTACAAGAGACCAAGATCCGTCCTCAAGACGTTACAATCAGGCAGTACTGCTCTGTACGGTGTGATTTATTCCCGGCGGAGGATGTTCCTGCACATGGGGAGGGACACCATAGTGCTTATCAGAGATATCTACTCAGAATCTGTACCCATACAATCCGCCGCTGTGAGAATTCAGGTACTGAATTCTGTTGGTAGGGGACGTGAATATCCACCACCCGCTTTGGGGCTCCCCTCGGGCTTGTACGAGAGATCAGCTAATTGCAGACTTCTTGGACACTAAGAATCTTGCTCTCCTGAACATCGGAGAGCCAACCTTTCTTTCTGTCCCCATTCATAGTTTTTCACACCTTGACATAGCTATTTATTCCCCACAGTTACCGGTCTCGTTATCCTGGAATATCATCCCTGATTTGCATTCTAGTGACCAATTTCCATGTCTTATTAGTCTCTTGACACACGCTGTATGTTCCACTCGTTTACCTAAATGGCGCTTAGACCACGCCAACTGGGAGATGTATTCCCTCTTGGCTGAATTTAAATCCGATGAGCACGACTCTGTGAACTATTTGGTCGACCTTCTCACAGAGAAAATTCTTTCCGCTGCTGAGCAATGCGTTCCGCGTTCGAATGGCCAAAACAGTCGATTTCCGGTACCTTGGTGGACTGATGACTGCCTGAATGCTATTCGTGCTCGCAGACGTGCTCTCAAGGTCTTCCAACGTCGCCCTACACTAGATAATTTAATACAATACAAAAGCCTGCGTGCTATTAAGGATAGCAAAAACACATCCTGGAGCAAATTTGTAGCATCTTTTAACCATTGCTCTGTCGTATGGCCGGAAAATCGACATAAATGCCCATCGCTGGTCTTAAAACAGCGGGAGGCGCTGTAGTTGATCCTTTTGACGTGGCTAACACTCTTGGCAGTGTTTTCGCTCAAGTGTCTGGTTCAGATAACTGTTCCCCTGAGCTCCTGCTGTCAAAGCTCAGGTGGAAGCTCAAGCGTTCCCCTTTCGTTCTGGTAACTTCGAAGACTACAATCGCCTTTTCACCATGGCGGAGCTAGACTATGCACTTTCATCTTCGCGAAACTCTGCACCCGTTCCAGGTGGCATCCATGTCGAAATGTTGAAGCGCCTCTCTGCCGAGGGTAAGGCTTTCCTACTCCAGGTCTATAATCGTGTCTGGGTTGACGCCAGTTTTCCAGAGAAGTGGCGGGAGGCCACCATCATTCCAGTTTTGAAACCTGGAAAGGACCGTCACCTTCCTTCCAGCTACCGTCCTATTTCCCTCAACAGTTGCGTCTGCAAGGAGATGGAACGCATGATCAATGGCCGGTGGTATGGTGGTTTGAAACTCAAATTGTTCGCCAATACCCAGTGCGGGTTTCGCCGACATCGTGCAGCAGCTAACCATCTTGTATTGCTGTCGACGCAGATCTTGGATGGATTCCTTAAGAACTGTCAAACCGTTGGAATATTCTTTGTTACCTGGAGAAGGTTTATGATACATGTTGGCGAGCAGGGATCTTACCTCCTCAGCTGGAATCTACGTGGACACCTACCGTTGTTTGTTCAGGCGTTTATGAGTGACCGCGTTTTCCGAGTCAGGGTCGGTTCGGTTTTTTAAAACCTTTTTATTCAAGAAAACGGTGTGCTACATGGGTCAGTTCTGAGCGTGACGCTGTTTGCTATATTGATCAATTCTATAACTCAGTGTGTTCCCCCAGGTGTCTCGTCCTGCTTGTTCGTAGACAATTTTGTCAGCTTTTGTTCTCAGCGTGCACCGTTTTTGGAACGCCGTCTCCAGCGGTGTTCAGACAATGTCTATGATTGGAGCATGAAAAATGGCTTTTGTTTCTCCACTGAGAAGACAGTCTGTGTTAACTTCTGGCGCCGTAAGTGGCGAATGGCACCTACAACTCGGACCAGATTTCCTTCCTTCCTTTCGCAGATGAGGCGAGGTTCCTTGGACTGATATTTTATCTTAAACTTTGCTGGTCACCACATATAGAACAGCTGAAATCTCGCTGTGGTCGTTCTCTTAATATTTTACGGATACTAAGTGGCAAATCTTGGGGAGCGTATCGGACAGTGTTGTTGCGTCTTTACCGTTCACTCGTCCGATCCAAGTTGGGCTATGGATTTTTTTTTTTTTTTGGTAGTGTTTAACCCCCGCTTTAACTACTTAAGGGACCGCAGGCGGTGGACTATGGATCCATTGTTTATTCTTCAATACGACCATCTTTGTTGAGGAAACTAGACTATCCACAATCAGGGCATCCGTGTGGCGATCAGAGCTTTCCCGACCAGTCCAGTTAGCCTTTTACGCCGAAGCGGCAGAACTGCATCTGCGCTATCGATGGGATGTCCTGTTAGGTAATTATGGTTGTGGGCTTCAGTGCATGCCTTCGCATCCAACATTTATCCCTTTTTTCAACACTGGGCTGGACGTATTTTATAGAAACCGGTCACTCAATCCCAGACCTGCAGGTTTTCCGCGAGCTACTTCGGAAATATACTCTTGTGCTGTCTCGCATGTTTCTCAAGGGGGAGAGGGTCCTTTGTTTGCTTTATACATCCCGCGTTGATCTCGGGATGACAACCTATGGGAAATCTGATATCCCTACGTCTAGTATGTATGTATATATACCGATGGACGTAAGGGTCCCAACGGTGCTGGATGTGCGTTCGTTACTGGCACCGAACCGTATACTTGCCCAGTAATACCTCTATTTACACTGCAGAGCTGTATGCTATTTACCGAGCCATTCTGTATATTCGCCGTCGACGATTGGGTGACTGCCTTGTTCTGAATGATTCCCTTAGTGCGCTTCAGAGTAGCCGTGATCTGTACAGTTACCATCCTTTAGTGCAACGCATCCAGGACGGCCTCCACATTTTGGACGATACCGATGTTAATGTGGGGTGCGCCTGGATCCCTGGACACGTGGGCTTGCCGTACAATGATTTGGCGGTTAAATCGGCAGTCACGGCGCCCAGTGTTCATGTTACCAGTGCATCAGCGGTTGTTTTGCGGAGAGCGATTTATTCAGGCTGGCATGCGGAGTGGTCGGCTCTTCGCGGTAACAAGCTTCGGCAAGTAAAAGACCTCCCTATAACCTGGGCAACCTGCTCACGTCCTCGTTGGGAGGAGGTACAGTTAGCTCGATTGCGAATTGGCCACTTTTTTTTTTCTTTTTTTTTTTTTAATACTCATAGTCACCTTTTTACTAGAGATCCTGGCCCTGTCTGTCCTCTCTGTGGAGAAGCACTGACGGTGGCACGTGTGCTGGTAGAGTGTGCTGCTCTAGTAGCTGTTCACACAACTCCAGCTGCCGGCCTCCCTCGTGGAGGTTCTGGGTGATGACCCCAGTACAGTTGAGAAGGTTTTTAAATTGTTATCAATAGTTACTTCTACGGTCAGGATCTAGTTTGTTTTATTATTTTATGCTCTTTCGCTTTTAATTTTTCATACTTTTATCCCTTTTTGGGCTTATTGTTTACCATTGTTCAAGGGGTTTTTAAAAATGTTTGAGCAATGAACAGTTTTTATCGTCTCTTTTATGTCTAATTTTAGCTTACATTTTATCCGTAGATAATTTTAACCCATTTTTAAATCTGGTCTTGTGTCCTTTTTAGTTTTCTAAGGGCGCTAATAACCAAGTAGTTGAGCGCCCTTAAACTCCAATCATCATCATCATCATATATTGACTAAAGCTATCCGAAGCAGGAGTGGCAAGAAGAAGGTCGAGTGTCAGTGTTCGAAACAGCTGTTCCGGGCCCATCACTCACTTCATTATTTGCAATGGAGTTCTCAACGGCGTTAGCAGCACTACCATAATTTTATTCAGCCTATTTCAGTATATATCGGAAATTATTCTTTTGGTCTTTAATTGAACCGAACCTATAAAAATAGAATAATTAAGTTATTCGTTTACTTAAAAATTAATTACCTTTTTAGCGCTCTCTTCTAGCTTATTATTTCTGTCCATGTCCGGGAACGTTGATGTGATTGTTGGTTGTCAAGCTACGGACTTCTGTAATTCCTGATCAGCTTTTTATGTGCTGTGTTTCATAAGGGCATCTTTACCGGAGTCTATTTAATGTCTTTATCACAATAATTCCAATAGCCACAATAATTCCCCTTTCTGCTTGGTTTTAACCACCCTTAAAATCAAGAATATTTTCCCATTCTCCTTTATAGGACTGGATATACTTTAATATCTTCCGTGAACTACTAGGCGTAACTGATGCTTGGGAAAAGTCACTATCCGAGTCAGTCACCCATTTGACCTTAAATTTTTAGTACTAATATGACCCGATTATGAATGGCTGAATGAAAACGACTATTGGGCCAGAAACCGAAAGTTGGTTTATCTGCATTTTAAAATAATAGTTGTTCATTGTTGATAAGGCGAGAAAGGAAAATATCGAAGAATCGAAAACACAGATTTATATTTCCGTCGTTAGAAGGCAGTTAATTAAAGAAATGTTTCACTTTCTCATTCGCTTAAGTTTTACTGTACTCCTTGCTGACAATGCTTTATCGATGTTATGTATAGAATACTTTCTAAGCGATATCTGACGTCATACCTGTAATAAATATTAAAATTAAGAAAGTTGGAAAATAATGGGTAAAAATTAAAAATTTTCGGTAGATAATAAAATTTGATTTCGGTAGATCTACCGAAAAATTGGTAGGGTTGGCAGCACTCCCGGTAGCAAACATTAGGGAAAATGTTACAAATGCTGGAGTGGTGTATGCGTTGTACATTAGGACCGGCAGACAGTAAATTTCTTGCCCTGCCGATTGTTTACAGGCCAAACGACTGTGCAGTTTAGAACAGTTATTGTGTTCTCATGTGCACATCATCACATAGTGTACTAGCAGTATTTTATAGTATGAAAGATATGTTTTTAGTTGTATGTAGACAGTCTTTTCTTCAATAATCAGATGTTATGTTTTAAATTGTGGTTTAGTTGATCCTTGTGGGGCGACTAAGTTTTAAGTTGTGCGTTTTGTTTGCTTCTTCTTGTGTGGTTGCGCATCGACAGGTTATAAACGAATGAATTTCTTTTCTGGTTGTATTAAAGATTTTTTTTTTTAAGTGTGTTTAATGCCCGCTTTAACTACCATGACACTGTAGGCTATGTCACTGATGATACATGGAACGAAGATGGAGCACCGGTGGAATGTGATGGCGGGAGAAACCGGAGATATTCCGTCTGCGCCGCTTTGTCCACCATAAATCCCACATGCGGTCGCTTGGGATCGAACCCGGGCCGCCTAGGGCGCGGCCTATTAAGAATCTTGTTTTCCTGGCAGGTAAATGTACAATTATGCGTTTTTAGCATTTAAAAAAGCAATAAAAACATATCTACAACAGAGTGTGTTCTTATAATGTATTTCTAATGTAGTTTTCTAAATGCCTGTGTTATTTTAAGTATGCTCATTTCCAGTTTCTCTTGATAAAGATAATGTATTAACAGAATGCAGTACGCTTTTATAAAATGTTCATTGTAACTCAAAATTTAACCATAATGTATGACTGACAACATTTAAGAGTTTAAATTTCCTTTTGATAACTTCTGTAACTTCTTTCTTTGAAAATGAAATTCATGGGCTTATGCTAAAATATGATGCAATGATGGAATTTAAAACTAACGTTCAA
This sequence comes from Hymenopus coronatus, assembly GCA_030762935.1. NCBI lineage: Eukaryota > Metazoa > Arthropoda > Insecta > Mantodea > Hymenopodidae > Hymenopus > Hymenopus coronatus. Next base: position 24,166,696 of record CM060889.1, read on the forward strand.
TTGAGTGACCTCGTCATTCTCTGATTGCGCACTAGACTCTCCTAATGCTGCTTCTGAAGTGTAGCTGAACTTTAATGTCACATTCAAAAGGTCCCAGCATGCTAAGCAAGTTCGATACTTGCTTAGGGTGAGTTACGTGTAAGGGTTTTTTGTCGGTTTTTTCTCTTTCTTATCTTGAGAAGACCAATGTCGAGTAACATCAAGATCTTGGACTTGGGGCTCATGGTATAACATAGTTTCCGGACGTCCATGATGATGATGATGATGATGATAATGGTGTTTAAGGGCGCTCAACTGCCGAGGTCATAAGCGCCCTTACGATTAAAACTTGGCAATAGGCACAAAAAAAAAAAAGGAAAAAAACACAAGTAAAAGAGCTAACACAGTTCAAACGGAAGTAACAGAACGGTCCAGCCCTCTAAACAGAGCTGGATATAAAACACCATCTAAAATCAACACATTAAAATTAAAAGAGTTTAAAAAAAAAGCTGCTATCACACTAAAACGTCAAGGTAAAAGAAAGTTTTGCTAAAAATTTAAAAACCCTGTCCACTGCTCGTGGGTCATCTGCCAGGACCTCAGCAAGAGAGGCCGGCATGCCCATAGATGACCGAATGTGTGCCAGGTGACCACACTCCAGCAACACATGACGAACTGTCTGTGCCTCCCCACAGAGCGCACAAACAGGAGCAGGTTCACGTTTAAAAAGGTAACTGTGCGTAAAAATACAGTGGCCAATTCTTAGCCGAGCTAGTACTACCTCCTCCCGGCGGAATAAACGAGAGGAGGTTACCCAGTTGACAGGGAGGTCCTTCACCTCTCGCAGCTTATTACCACGGAGAGCCGACCACTCCGCATGCCAAGTGGAAAAAACGGCTCTCCGTACAGCCACTCTAAAATCTTCTGCTGTTGAATGGGTAATCGTAACACTGGGCGCTGTGACTGCCGATTTCGCTGCCAAATCCGCCGTGTCATACCCTGGCAAGCCAACGTGTCCAGGAATCCATGCGCACTCCACATTAAAACCAGAAGCGTGCAAAATGTGGAGAACGTCCTGGATGCGCTGCACCAAAGGATGGTAATTGTACAGCTCACTAATGCTCTGAAGGGCACTAAGGGAATCACTAAGAATAAGGCAGTTACCTAATTTACGACGTCGAATATACAGAAGGGCTTGATAAATAGCATATAGCTCGGCAGAATATATAGATGTGCAACTAGGCAAACCGTAAGTAGAAGTTGCGGTGCCAGTTACAAAGGCACATCCAACACCGTCGGGGCTCTTACTACCATCGGTGTAAATACAAATATGGCCACTGTATTTGGATAAAAATTCTAAAAAGCAACGACGAATACTATCAAGAGGCGTAACAGATTTCCCGTAGAGCGTCATCCCGAGATCCACATGGGAGGTAGCGCGTAACCAAGGGGGGTGTGTACTCTCTCCCTTGGATAACAGCCGAGGAATGTCAACATGGTGCTGGCGTAGAAGCTCACGGAAACGAAAACCTGCTGGCCTGGGGCTCAGAGAGCGGAGGCAGTATCGCTCGTGCAGCTCAGGGGAGAAAAACGCGTGATAAGTTGGATGCCCAGGCATACACTTCAGACCACAGCCATAATTAGCAAGCAGGACATCACGCCGACAACACAGAGGAGGTTCTCCCGATTCGGCGTAGAGGCTAACAACTGGGCTCGTTGGAAAAGCTCCAACGGCCACACGGATGCCCTGGTTATGGACTGTGTCTAACCTTCTGAGCACTGAAGGTCGAGCTGAAGAATACACAATGCTGCCATAGTCCAACTTCGAACGAATCACAGCACGATAAAGACGGAGCAATGCCGTCCGATCCGCACCCCAAGACTTGCCACTTAGTATCCGTAAAAGATTTAGAGAACGGTCACATCGTGCTCTAAGCTGTGCTATTTGTGGTGCCCAACAAAGTTTCCGATCGAAGATCAAGCCAAGGAATCTCGCCTCGTCTGCGAAAGGAAGTAAATCTGGCCCGAGTCGAAGAGACGGCGGCATTTGCCACTTACGGCGCCAGAAGTTAACGCAGACTGTCTTCTCAGCGGAGAAACGAAAACCGTGTTTCGAGCTCCATGCATAGAGATTGTCCAAACACCGCTGGAGACGGCGTTCCAAAAACGGTGTACGCTGAGAAGTACAGAAGATGGCAAAGTCGTCCACGAATAAACAGGAAGAGACACCTTGAGGCACACATAGTGATATGGAATTTATCGCAATAGCAAATAGAGTCACGCTGAGTACCGAGCCCTGCGGCACTCCGTTCTCTTGAATAAAATGGTTAGAAAAAACCGAACCCACCCTCACTCGAAAAACGCGGTCCCGCATAAACTCCTGAATGACCAACGGTAGGCGTCCACGTATGTTCCAGTTGTGCAGAGAACGCAATATTCCCGCCCGCCAACACGTGTCGTAGGCCTTCTCGAGGTCAAAAAATATCCCAACTGTGGGGCTGTTCTTAAGAAACCCGTCCATAATCTGAGTTGACAGAGAGACAAGGTGGTCAGCAGTTGAACGTCGTCGTCGAAAGCCACACTGGATGTTCGTCAGAAGATTGTGGGATTCCAGCCACCACACCAACCGTCCATTGATCATGCGTTCCATCACCTTGCACACGCAACTGGTGAGGGAAATAGGACGGTAACTGGAAGGAAGATGGCGGTCCTTTCCAGGTTTAAGAATGGGTATGATGGTGGCCTCCCGCCACTTGTCTGGAAAAATGCCATCAACCCAGACACGATTATAGACCTCGAGTAGGAAATCTTTGCCATCAGGAGAGAGATGTTGCAACATTTGGACGTGGATACCATCTGGACCTGGTGCTGAGTGTCGTGAAGAGGAGAGTGCATTGTCTAGCTCTGCCAGGGTGAAAAGGCGATTATAATCCTCAAGGTTGCCAGAAAGAAACGAGAATTCTTGAGATTGCACCTGGTTCTTAACTATAAGAAACTCAGGGGAATAGTTGCCTGAACTAGACACCTGAGCGAAAGCACTGCCTAAAGTATTCGCCACGTCAAATGTATCAACAACAGCTCCGGTAGGTGTTTTGAGACCGGCGATGGGCATATGGTTCGGTTTCCCAGCCACACGTCTTAACTTATCCCATACGACAGAGGAAGGTGTATGTCGATTAAAGGAACCCACGAATTTATTCCATGACATCTTTTTGCTATCCTTAATAACCCGCCTAGAATGTGCACGCATCCGTTTATAGTGTATCAGGTTATCCAGTGTAGGAAAACGCTGGAAAACCCGTAGAGCTCGTCTGCGAGCGCGAATAGCATCCCGACAGTCAGCGGTCCACCAAGGTACCGGAAATCGACGGCTGTAGCCAGTCGAACGCGGAATGGATTGCTCAGCAGCAGAAAGAATGGTCCCTGTAAGATGTTCGACCAAGTGGTTCACAGAGTCGTGCTCTTCGTAGCTAAATTCTGCCAAGTGGGAGTACAGTTCCCAGCTGGCGTGGTCTAGGCGCCAACTAGGTAAACGGGTGGAACATACAACGGGTGTCAAGACACTAATACGACAAGGAAAGTGGTCACTAGAATGCAAATCCGAGATGATATTCCAGCATAAGGTGACTGCCAGCTGAGGGGAACAAATTGCAATGTCAATGTGTGAAAAACTATGAAATGCGTCAGATAGAAAGGTGGGCTCTCCGGTGTTCAAGAGAGCAAGATTCTGACTATCCAAGAAGTCTTTAAGTAGCGTACCTCTCGCACAAGCCCGAGGAGAGCCCCAAAGAGGGTGATGGGCATTCACGTCGCCTACCAATAAAAAGGGTGGTGGCAACTGCGAAATGAGGTGTTCTAAGTCGCTGTGCGAGAGGTCCGCAGATGGAGGCAAATAGATACTGCAAATGGTGAATGAAGCGGAGGGTAGCTTAATGCTGACAGCAACGGACTGGATTGCAGATTGTATGGGTACGGAGTTGGCAAAAATATCATCTCGAATAAGCATCATAGTGCCCCCATGTGCCGGGACACCGTCCTCCGGGGATAAATCACATCGTACGGAGGAGTACTGCCTGATGGTAACGGTGTCCTGTGGACGGAGCTTCGTCTCTTGTAAACATACAGCCAAGGGTTCATGCTGGCGCAGCAACAAGTCAAGCTCTGGTCGATGTGGTCGAATTCCGCGTATGTTCCAATGGAGGATAGCCATTGAGTATATTGTGGGATAAGTTTCAAATCGAAAGACGCTTCTGCAGATTGGGATTAGCTGGTCGGTTCAATTTGTTCTTCTTAGGCGTTGGGCTAGTACTATTTTCAGGAGCACGATCCTGCCGTTTCCGCACTGTCCCTCTGGCAGTGGCGGCAGAATCCTCCTGGTCCATCTCCTCCACAAGGGAGGTCCCTTTTTCAAGAGCAGTTTTCGGTCCAAGTAGTTCGAACCGATTGGATGTGCTGATCGGCGAAGACGGCCGTCGCCGATTCACGCCCTCCTCCCCATATGACCCTTCAGAGGAGGATACACGTGTGGAGTTGCGTGAACTTTTCTTACCTTTAGATGACTTGGTAATAGATTGCACATTCTCTTTCAAAAAGTCTTGTCGTACATACTTGGTCTTAAACTGTTTTTCCGGGGCAGAAGACGTCGTGAATTTACCAACTTTAGTTCCAGAGGTCGAGGCTTTCGGTGACAACTGTGCAGGACTATTCTGTAAGCTGGCGGATTTGGCAGATGTTGATACCAACTTGGGTGTAGGTGCCGAAGGCTTTGGCAGCGCTTGGGCTAAAATAACCTTTTCCGCAATTGTAGCCCCGTTCATATCGCCGGTCTGTGTTGCGATTTCCCGACGCGGTACCGGTTTAGCTGCAACTGAGCTATAGGTACCGGACCTCGGGGCAGAGGGTTGGCGGAGTCGCAGGAGCTTCCGGGCTTCCAAGAAGGACACCTTCTCTTTCACCCGTATCTCCTGGATCGCTCGTTCCTCTGCAAAACGGGGGCAGTCTCGGGAACTAGATGGGTGTTCCCCGTTACAGTTCACACACGATGGAGCTGAAGCACAAGCACCATCGTGGGAGATGTCACCGCAGTGGACGCAGGTGGACTTGCCGGTACACAAGTCACTAGTGTGACCAAAACGTTGGCATTTAAAGCACCTCAGCGGATTGGGTATATAAGGCCTAACTTCGATGGCTTCATACCCTGCCCTAATCTTTTGAGGCAGATCAACCCGATCAAAAGTAAGAAACAGGGTACGAGTAGGCAGGAATTCACCGTTGATCTTACGTTGTACCCGATAAACAGCTGAGACACCCTGAGTCGCAAGATTTTCTTGGATCTCCTCAATGGACAAACCGTCCAACGCGCGGGTTGTTATTACACCGCGGGAGGAGTTCAGCGACTTGTGCACCTCGACCTTCACTGGATAGCTGGCTAACATGGTGGCTTTAAGTATTCTTGCAGCTTGCGAGGCGGAGTTGGCTTCGACAAGAAGTGTACCATTGCGAGCTCGAACGCAGGATTTAACAGGACCAGCAATGGCATCGAGACCCTTTTGGATAGTAAAAGGGCTCACCGTAAGGAACTTCTTACCTTCCTCTGTCCTATGAATGACCAAGTAGCGAGGACCACATGACTCGACTACTTCCTTTCCAACGTCTTTATTAAGGGGTTTTTGTTTTGGTGCCATAGAAAAAATGGTATAAATTCATCCCCCAGTGCTCCCCACCCACCACGGAGCCCAACGAGGGGTCACCCCACTGGGGTGACAGGGCTACACAGGGGATATAGCGGGCTCGCCGTCCCACTCACCCTGGAGTTCGGTGTAATACCTAGTCCTGGCCGATTGACTAGGGGTGGGTTAGTCCCTAGCCTCCCGTTTAGGCAAATCAGAAACCAAAGCGGTGTATTAGGCTACGCACCCTCCCCAGTTACTGAAAGACAGAAGCCCAGGCTCAGGTACGCAACCCTCAACCAACCAGGATATTCCTTTTCACCGACACGGGTCTCCACGCACGGCCTACACGTGGGTGGGCATTTTGTCCTTCTGACTCCCTCACCACTCTGAGGTTGCCCACAGAGGGAGTCAAGGTGGCTCGGGACCCCGGGTGCGCCTAACCCGTACCTACCGTAGTAGGCCCCTGGGGGGCCGGACGTCCATGCAGAAATAGTAAAAATGTATGTGAGAACAAGGATATTTATACGCTTAAATGCAAGTAAATCGAAGATACTACGGCAAAAGGTAACAGCAGCTCAGAAAGGAAGTCTCACCAGCTTCAGGCATCTTCCGTGTAAAATAAAGGAACAGAGGAAAGGTGCAAGTTTTTTTACCTTGAAAGTTAAATTTCAGAGCGTAATGCTCTGATTAAAGTAAATTTTACATTAAATGCATTTTTCTCAAATTGTGATAATCAGGTGCGGATTGCCATTAAGGGCCAGAGGAGCCGGGTCCTACCGATAACAGCACGCAACTTGTTGGTATTTTAACTATGAACGAAGAAGAAATTTATTTTGTAGTTTATTCAATTGTAATAATCATTATAAACAATAGTTTATACCATGATTTTTAATGGTTACTGAAACTTGCAGCGCGCTATGTCTCATGACGAAAGCGCAGTGTTGTACATGGGACAACCGCGCCAGTCTTCTTGCCCTTTGGGGAAGCAGAACATTGGGTCAGCTTACATGGGCCCGCAGTCACCCCTCACTCCTATTCACACTTTGCCCATCCCTACTCTTCCTGCACCACAGTCAGCAACTATTGGGGTCGCAGGAACCTGGTCCGCTACATGAAGTTTAGTATTCGTGTGATTGTTGGAATTTTAATTGTTTGGTGGACAAAATAGTGTGATTTTAAAAAGAATAGAGTGGATTATTTATTGAGAAAATCCATTTCATTCATTATAGGTAGAAGAAAAACTTGAAATTAAACGATTAGCTGCTCATCAACCGAATAAACAGAGGACTTCTGTAACAGTTCGTTTGGTAATAAATTGTGGCTAATTGGAGGTGAAGTGAAACAGAGTATCTTTTGCTTTTACTGTTTGTAATTTGGTGGTGAAGATCTATGGGCGGTGGTAGGTTGTAAGGATCTGAAACATTTGAGTGAAGCTATTGTGAAACGCGAGGCAAGTGCACTTCAGTTATAAAATGTCTGTAAATTTAAATTATTGGGAACTGTAAACATTGCTGTACAGATTGATTCTGCTATTAAAATATCGATTCAGAAACAAAATGAACAAGTCACTAAGAATAGACACATGTACAAAATGATAGAATGTATACAAATTTTCGGAACCCATTATCTAGCATTGAGGGATCACGATGAAACAGGAATCAGCAAACCGTGGCAATTTCTTAGATTTGTTATCTTTCCTCGGTATCTCGACAGTGTATTAGATGACCGCCTCAACAGTAAATATACTTCACATACAGACTGAATTATTGGACTGTATGTATCAGGTTTGCATTGAGGAGTTAATGGATGCACAAATGCTGCGGATTATGTTTCTGTGCAGGATGACGAACCAACGGGCAGAGCTTCCCGCAGTCAATTTGTGGTCATTTTGCGGGACATTAATGTATGTAAACCCATGAAAAGACTTCTTTACTGATCGAATAGCCAGTGGTCTCTGTAATTTTTTGAAAAAGGAGCTGCAGTCTTTCAATGTCGAAAGAAACCTTATATCTCAAGCATACGATGGTGCCGCAGTAACGGGCGGTATCCATGGAGGTGCTCAGACTTTGACGCAGGACTCTTTCCTTTATGCCAAGTATGCACACTACTATGTTCATCAATTAAATTTGGTGACGACCGCGCAGTGGCCTAGTGGTTAGACCACTCGTCTCTCACCTAGACGGCCCGGGTTCGATCCAAAGCGACCGCATGTTAGATTTGTGGTGGAAAAATCTTCGGGTTCTCCGGTTTCCCCCACCATCGCATTCCACCAGTGCTCCATCTTCATGTATCATCAGTGTCATCGCCTGCGACGCCACAAGTAATAAAAGCGGGCGTTAAACACTACCAAACATTTAGTTATACGAAATGCTTGTTCCAAATAAATAAAATCAGTCAAGTTGTTTTTCGCTAACTTGGTGGATTCATATTCTTACTTTCTCTATACGCACTATGTACGTAGTGTATAGAGAAGGTATTGCACTCCACCCAAAAATTGGATACCGAGATTTCAGCGGAAATACATGTTTTTGTCTAAAAGAAAAAGCATTTTCGGAAAAAGGTCCGTATGTGTCCGTGTGTCTTTGAACGCGATAACTCAAAAACGAAAAGTAGGTAAAATACCAAACTTGGTATTTAGTAGATTTAGTATCTTCCAGGGATGCGACACGAAGATTTTGAGAAAAATACCCCCACCCCAACTACCCTTTACATGGAACTTTTTTCGAAAATTTTTATTTTCTCAAAAATGGCTCTAACGATTTTGATTAAAATTTCGTATATTTAAGATATTTAACTGAAAAAATGTATATATTGAATTTTCTAGGAATAGCCTCTGAAGAGTAGTTTATTCTGGAATGAATTTTACTGAATTTTGAATAACTGCTAAACCGTAAGAGATGGACAAAAACTTACTACAAAAAAAAATATAGAGCAGGTTAAAACACACAATTTATGCTATATACATTTTTTTCGTGGAGTTCATCGTTTTTGAGACATTCCTTATTTTTGGTTTCTGTCATGAAAAACTTATACAGGAATTTGTCAACTGCTGTCCATACAAACAAAGGAACCTTAGTGACATAGCAACCAGCTTTTGATTATCACTTTAACCTATGGTACTCCCTTATTTCGCTTATACTTACACGGAAGCAAGTAATATGGCTATTTCTGCTAATTTTTTACTATTAGCATGAAATAAATAGAAGTATAGGCTTTTTAACAATAATTTGTTGCAGAGATGTGGAGAAAGTCATGTGAATAGTACACATCAGATTTTTCTCTTTGCGACAAACGCATTCCAGCTGCTTCCACAAAAAGATAAGACTTTCAATCGCGGGTTGTAAACAGTATTCATGAAAACAAAATTTATTGACTAGAGTGTTTTGAGAAGATTGAACAGGAAGATGGGTGAGATAATACAGAGGTGTGAAAATTATTAGACTCAAAGCATAAATTTTACTTTTTCTGGTTTTTCTTTGTTGCTTACACCTAAAATAAGTTATTGGGATATTGTTTTGTCTTATGGTTATAAACGATTTTAAGTTGGCTCTCAGCTCTAAGTTGGTATCCATGAGTTTGAAACCATGTCAGCAAAACTGCATAAGCCAGGTAGCTGTTAGTGGTGTATAATTGGACTTGCAGAAATTGTTTTCTTTAGTGTAACAAAACAGATTTATAGGTAAGTTGTATCCATAAATAACTATTTTACTATTACTAGATACGCTTCCATTAATTTTAAATGTGAAATGGAAGATGTTTACCCTTCAGTGGATTTTTATTTTGCTTTTCAATTTGTTCAGATATTTAAGTTTCCGGGGAAGAAATATGACTTTCTCAAAAAATAATAATAGCTGTTCAAAGGTACTGCTACAAGAACAGCAGTATTCCCAGCGAGAAATAACACAAAAACTACAAATTTCACAGAAATTCTACACCATTTAAAAATGGCCGTCACTACTGTTCTGGTCGAGTGGGAAAATGCGGTCGCATGAGCAAATTGAGTCCAAAGGGGAAGCGCACACTTGTTCAGATGGTTAGGGACAACAGAAGAGCCACCGATCAAGATATAAAAGAATCTTTAGAAGAGTATGGAGCTGATGTTTGCGCTTCCACTGTTCGAAGAAAGCTCCTAGATATAGGACTTCCAGCACATCAGCCTAGAAGAAGAGTAATGTCAAAAAAGAGACTTCAATGGGTTTATGAAGTAAAAGATTGGAGCAAGGTGAGAGAGTCACTTATAGTCACTTAAAAGAACATTTTAAAAAATGGTTCTTAAAATGTATGCTTATGAGGGGACATACTGTAAAAGGCTATATTTCTCCTATATTTGATTTTTTTTTTTTTTTTTACAAAACGATTCTTCTATTATAGGTCTGCTTTTCTGGCAAATTCTGCATATATGAAGAAAGTAACCAATAAGTAAGCAAAACCCTAAAAGAGGAATTTTTGAAATCATGTGTGGCTCAAAATGTCAAACATCTCACCTCTATCATGGCATGCGTGTTATGTCAACAAGAGGAACAGGGCGTTTATATACAGCGTGATTCAAAAATACTTATACAAAGTTTGGGGACAGGTTACTTACATCAAAACAAGAAAAAACAGTTCAAATAAACACATATCCCAAAACCCTTCGTTCTCGATTCATTGGGGTTCAAAATGCTATTGATCAAATCTTTTAAAGTGACACTTTTATTTTTGACGTCAGGTTGTTAGGAGGTGCTCCAAATAACCATACTTACAGAAAATGATCCATAAGTTCTCTTGCGTCTAGACACGCATGCACTCGTCGAAGCATGGAATGTCAAATACTGCCAGTCGGTGTTATATGAGTTCTCAGGCCTAAATGATTAAGAGTTTCTTCAATTACTATGTCTGCTGCATAAATCAATGGTTTAAGTTGCCCCCAAAAGATAAAAAACAACAACAACAACAACATCGACAAAGAATTGAGGTACAGGAAACGTGCAGGCCCCTCTGCCTATCCATATGTCACGTTTAATATCAGTCAGTGCATCTTGAACAATGAGACTAAAATGTGCTAGAGTATCATGCATAAACCACATGTTTCTTATTTGCAGAGGCATATTTTCTAATAGGCCTGGGAAAGTGTTCTGAATGAAGTCCCTGAAGACAGCACTTGTAAGGTGTGCTGGGGGAATGTATTACAGTCTGATAAATAACAAATATTAACAAGCAGCCATAGCAACATAAGGCCAACTCTGCAGGGTAACATGGGTCAAAGCCTTCAATGAATGAGTTCATAAATAAACGAAGTTATTAGGTTGAACCTGGAAAGCTGTTGAAGGTGACTTTCATTGATTGCGAGAAAATGAAATGTTTTAGAGCATGTGTTTATATGAACATTTTATTGTTTCCATGGCAGGAGACCATCCCTAAATGTTGTAAAAGTATTTTTGAATCACTGTATAGTAAAAGGGACAATGAGCTATAATCAGTAGAGAAAATTCTGGAAACACGACTCTGTCTCAATAAAGGAATGGTTTCCCAATGCAGATGCACATTTATGCAAGACGGTGCATCCTGTCACAAAGGCAAGTCAGTAAGGTATTTTTGGCAGATAAAAGTGAATATGCTGTCATGGTTTGGGAATAGTCCGGACATGAACCCAATTGAAAATGTATGGGCAATTGTGGAAAGTAGATTAAAGACGAAAAAGATTACAAAGTTGCGACTGACAGAGACACTATAGAAATATGGCACCGCCATAAGAGATACAAAGAAAAATATCTCCTATTTTAATAGAAGGTATGCCTGAGCGAATTGAGATGTTCATTAAAGTGAAAAGCAAGCATACAAAATATTAATTGTGTATCTAATTGCAAATAAAACATTTCAAACCACCTATGGCGAATTTTAAATAAAACATACTGAATCGAATCGAATAATTTTCACACCTCTGTAAAAACATAAGGGAAGCTCTTGGTTTGATTAATTTACTGAACAATCCAGAATTTTTTGTTTCTTATAAATGTGTTTTACGACATTATGAAACATGCTGACATTCTGTACAAGACAATTCAGATGCAGAGTGCCGATACTGTTACAGTATCTAATGCTTTACAATATTTTGAATCAGCTGTGTCTGAAATTCGTGAGAACACAGGAGATACCATGTTGGTGATACTCAAGAAAGCGACCGAATTACGGTTCTGCAGTGAACCTGAACTCAAATGCCAAAGAAGAGTGTGACACAGTGGTCAACCAAATGAAACGTCAGTTCCAATGGTCTCTTTTTCAATAATTGTGGAATTGTTGACTGTAAGAAATGTTGCATTAAGTTCTAGTCCCATTATGTTCCACGAAAAGTTAAAGAATGAACCGTCAGAGATTTATCATAATGATACATTTAAAGGTATCTCTTCAGTCAGTAAACTCTTCGGTTTTTTCACACAACACTCCTTTGAGGAATAGTTTTCTGACGTACAGAAAACGTTGCAAATTGCACTAACAACTCCAGTTTCAACAGCAGAGAAGTTTGAGTATATTGAAAAGAATTAAGTCTTTCTTAGGAACACCATGGGCAAAGATAGGCTTAATTCCTTAGCTGTGTATTCCATTCACAAAAAGGAAATTCGTGAAATCCCTAACTTCAATAATAAAGTAATTAAAACGTTTGCCGCCTACAAAAATAGATGTGCTCAGCTCTTGTACAAGTACCACGGCACTTGGTGAGTTCTATTTTAGTTTTTATTATTTACTTTATGTTTAAAAATGTATAATGTTTTGCCACCTTTCTACAATTGTAATTTTTTAGGCATTGCAACAAAGGTGGCCCTGGGTTAAAAAGTACAACCCCACTTTTACTTTCATTACAAATTTCTTCACATCTGGCCCCACCAAGAAAAATGTTTACGAGCCGCCACTGGTGATAATTAGGATATTCCTATGTAACCAGTAAATTACATTGCCAGAAACCTGCATATTATTTGTATTGTTTCATTGATATAAAATTTCTAAGTAGATGTTAACATTAGATACCCAATTTTTCTCACATTGTATAATTACTTTAATCAACATATTACATTGTCAGAAGCCTACATATTTTAATTGTGTTTTTGCCAATATAAAGTATATAAGTAGATGTTAAATGAAATAACTTTTCTCGCGTTGTGATAATTAAGATGTTCCTAGCCATTCAATACATTACATTATCAGAAACCTGCATATTATTTCTATGTTGTTTTTGTTGTGCTAATTTACAAGCAAGTTTTTATGGATAAAAATTATAAGTAGATGCTAATATTAAATATTTTTTCTCACGTTGTGCAATTACGATATATCTAGGCATTTGGTATATTGCATTTTGAAAAACTTGTGTATTCTTTTTATTTGTTGTGTTAATTCACAATCCAAGAATGTTTCATGGATTAAAATGTTGTATATTTTAAAGCGCGCTATATCTGTTATGCTGTGTTAGTTGCAATCGACTGCTCTCATGTTCCTTGGTGACGTCACGTTAAGATCCAATAGCAGGCCGCTTCTATTCTGGCCCAACCGTTAGTAGTTAAGAGTCGGGCTATCCCGAGGTCAACTAAACTTGTGCGCCAAATTTATTGCTGCACTTACAATCGCGTGTTTTCAAGAAACAGAGAATTACAAGTGAAAGTCTTTTTGTAAGTACCTATTAAATAGAAATGCAATATTTAGAACCTAATAATTACTGCATTACATTGTGAAATAATATTTCAACTGTCTTTAAAAAATGTTTCTCCGCCAAGGAGCTAGTTTCATTACAAAAGTATTACGCCAACTTATTTTGACTTTTCAAGATTGAGAAAGAGCTCAAGTTTGTCTACTCTGACAACCAGCTCTTGTCTTGAAGTATAACTGAAATTATAACATTGTTTGTGGAAAGTGATATTCAACAATTCCTTCCACAAGTTGCAGTGTCGAAAGAAGCTTCTCTTGCTTGAACAGAGTTAAGCCTGCTTAAGAAGCACAATGGGACAGAGCAGTTCTACAGCTTTAGCGACGGCGTCTATTGAACGCGAATTTCTTTATTAGCTGGAAAAACAGGAGACATTGTACGATGATGTCATCAAGCGATATGCCAGCATGATCTACTTCACAAGTGAAGGAACCTAAGCAAAACGTTTTTGCTAGATCTGTAATCTGCGTATTACCTACCCTGACAATATCACTGCGAGCCACCACTGTTAATCGCCTACCATATGACGATAATCATAAATGGGATATTTGGTGAGGGTACAGGTGGCTTTCAACTAAGTGCGACATGAATCTCGCTCTAACACGTCGTTTCAGTAAAGTTAGCCTGTACTCCCAATTCTCCCTTATCACATTTGTGGCACATGGACAAGTTGCTTGCCTAATAAATAACTAGCAAGGGGATTCAAAGAAATTAGCAGCAAGCGTTTCGTAACCTGTGGCGTGCGCATGCTCTGGTGAGAACAAAAGGTCGTTTCCTTAGGTCGCCAAACGTCACGAATTCATGACGCGATACAGAAACTACCCGCCACGCACAAAGAGAAGGCTGCGTAAGACGGTAGTGGCGTGTGATCGTTACTACTATACTTATACTCCTTAATAGCATGCGTTACAACGGACTAACAAAAGATTGAAAACTTTAGAGTATTACATTTTATCTATGTTGCTTTAATTTATTTCATTTTTTCACCATTATACAGTGACGACACTCCAAATTTGGGGTTGGCTCTTAAGTAGTTAGTGGTAATTGTGCAGGAAGCCAAGCATCAGTTAATCATTTCTTCTTCTTCTCCTCGACTTTAATGTGTATAATTTAGAGGGAAATTATTTACAGGTGTACGTAGAACCGTATATACTCTAGTGTCCAATAGTTAAGCACATTTCAATATTTTATTACCAAACTATCACGAGTGTACAAAAGTTAATAACGCAATATGTTGTTACCATATGTATCACACATGATCCGGAATGCAATAGAGTGAGAAATAGCAGACAATTTTTACCTCCAGACACTTTTTTACGCAAGCACAAAATCTGACGATCATTTCCATGATGACAATAATGGTGCTGGGTGGTTAATATAGGGTGTGGTGACCCATCATGGCTACACAGGCCTCGCAGCGCCGTGGCATGATCTCTATAAGGTGGTTCAAGAGCTCTGCATAGAGTAGTTCCCATTCCTCACGGAGAGCACGTGGGAGGTCTGGAAGTCTCCTCGTTGGGGGCTGGGGGGCTGCAACTTGTCTTCCTAATGCATCCCAGGCATGCTCTATTGGTTTCATATCCGGGGACATCACTGGCCAATCCATACACTGGATATCTTCCCTCTCAAGATAGTCGTTCACCATTTGGGCACTATGCGGACATGCATTATCGTCCTATAAGATGAAGTGTGGACCAACTGCACCTCTGAAAGGTCGCACATGTGGTTCCAGGACCTCGTCCTGCACCTCTGGGCATTCACAGTACCACTGTCGAAGATGTAAAGATCTGTATGTCCAGTGAGCCTTATGACTGCCCACACGAATATACCACCACCAAGTGGGTGTGTTCCCACGATATTGGTGGAATGAAACCGGGTTTCACGTTCTCTCTAGATTACTGAGCGACGAGAATCATTATTCAAACTGAATCTGGACTCGTGTGTAAACAGCATGTTTCTCCAGCATTCAAGCTTCAATGTTGACGTTGCTGACTCCATTGTAAACGGGACCGTATGTGTATTCCAGTGAGTGGGGTACACACTACCGGATGTCTAGCATAGATGCCGACTGCCCTTAACTTCCAGTATACAGTTTGCCTCGAAACTCGAACGCCTGAGGCTGCTGCAAGCTCAGAAGACAGTTATCTCCGGGCATCCTCCGATGCTGCCGTGCTGTTATGGTCAAATATTGGTCCTGTTGCGGCGTTGTGACCCATGGGAGACCATGTACAGGGATCCGACGAACACCTCTTGTTTCTTGAAATCATCACCAAAGCCTGGAAATTACACCTTGTGGCACATTCAGGGCCCGAGAGACTGTGGTTTCTGTCTGACCTGCCTCTAGATGTCCAATGATTCTATCCTTCAAAACAGGGTCCAGTTGACGTTTTTGTGGTATGTTGGTGCCCTCTTGTAAACACTTTGTGAAGCAATTACTCTATGTTCACAATGGGAGAACAATAACGAATGAGCCACGCACTGGATCTGATACTCTGATATTGGTTTGTTGCTCTGGTTCTGTTGACCTTAAAAGCGTGAACCCGCTTACCTATCAGAGATCACCAGTAAGGGGAGGCACACACTATGATAACGTTTAATGGTGTTCGCTCACCGTTTTCCCGTTCAGTTCTCTGTTTTCCGAATTATGCTTAACTTTTGGACACTATTGTAGTTGCAATTCTGGCAGCAAATGATCAGAGGCGCGGATCAATATGAGAAGTCTATATGTTTGAATATATCTATGCAACACATTTATAAGCCTACTTTTTACAAAGTGTGTTTTGGAAATCAGGAACCTCAAATTGCAACTCTGGTCTTACGCTCACAATAAATATATCAAAAGGCTTTGCAAAAAGAGAGAAATTATTTTCCATGTTTGCCAAATCACAAAACCTCTATATTCTGTAAGCAAAAGTACCAGGATACCGCAATATTTATATAGTCAAAAGTCAGAAACATTTAAGAATGAGTTCTGACTAGTAAAATTATGAAATTCGCGATGTTTTAGTTGAATATTAAAAACGTTTACCATGGAAAATTATTTCACCGCAGCACACACGTCAACAATGCATCGATCCTGATCTTGAAGTCAGCAGTTCAACTTGATCAAACGTTAAAAAAAACATATGTTGTGAAATTCAAACCACTAACCCCATCTTCGTCCTCTGTCAAACGTGATCTCCCTGAAAAAGCATACCGATCTCTAACTCCGACGTGTCACATTTCAGCTCTCGGGGCCGCGTGCCTTACCGAACGTGAGAGAAGGTTACACATGTGGACGGCATTGGCACACTGCTGTCTTCTCAGGGCGGTCGTCCCGAACAGCACCATCGTAGCGGTCTAGACGATCCAAGTGTACTACCAGTTTCTTCTCTCGGGGTAGTCTCTGGATGCGGTACACATCATCTATTCTCTTCACCACAAGATACGGCCCTTGCCATGCTTGTTGAAGTTTGGGGCAGCGTCCTTGGTCCAAGTAGGGCGATGCAATCATACCGAATCACCTTGCTGGAAACCTCAGCTGTTAACCTCCGGTCGTAGCGACTCTTCATCCGATTGCTCAATATTTTGAAGGGCCATCTCATGCATGTTATGAAGTCGATCCACGATATGCTCCACGTAGTCGACTGCTGGCTGTTCTGCCCCAGGAGGACTCCCAAACATAAGTTCACAGGTAGTCGCAGCTTTCTGCCAAAAACCAAACACCGGTTATTCGGTGTTGTCCTGGTTTGTAGAGCGGTAGGCCAGCAAGAAAAGTGGCACCCTCACACCCCAGTCTCTTTGGTGATTGGTTACAACCTTACTCAGATATTCTTCTGGAGTCTTAATGTATCGCTCAACATGCCTGACTGTGGGTGAAGAGGTGTTGTGCGCGTCTTATTTCGCTTCAGTGTTTCCCTCATGAGGTTGGACTCAAAATTTGTTACCTGATCACAGTATAGCTCCCTTGGTACCTCATATCAACAAAATAGTTCTTCCATGAGGCAGTTCGCGATGGTCCTGGCCTCTTGGTTAGGGATGGCATACCCTCAGCCACTTGAAGTAATGCATGGCTACCAGCAGATATGTTACCCCTGTTAGACACCGGGAATAACCCCTACGGCTATGGTTATGCGTTTGAAGGGCGCTCCCGCGTTATACCGCTACATGAGACCCCGGCTCCTGGTTGTGGGCCGAGACTTGCTGCACACACATGACATTGGCGGCACCATCTCACAGCTTCTTCTCGTGGTCTAAGCCAGTAGTACCGTTGTCGGAGCTTATTTGTGGTTCTGTTGGGTCCCAAATGAACTCTCAAAGTTCCCGCATGTACTTCATCCAGCACCTCCGCGACCTTACTCTGAGAGACGATCAGATGTTCTCTCTGTGTCTTTCCATCAGGTGTCTTCCATACTCTGAACAACACTCCGTTTTTGATCTTCAATTAGTCCCAATGAGCTTGTACACAGTACCCTTTGGTACGATGTCCACCCAGCTCGGCTTAGTCCCTGCCTCTGCTTCTCCCAGGAGTGACCCTAACTTGACGCCTGCTAGCTACTCCTTCCTCAGTGCTGCGCTATACCGTCCAGCTTCAGTCACCGCTGAAATAACACGGACAGCTGCAACACGCTCCTTCTCTTCAACCTTAATGCAGTGGCCGTGCTCCTCTGGACATGGAATCCACATTGGTGTGGCTCCCTCCTTTCCGATATTCTGGCGTAAAAGGTGTATTCTTGCTGCCTCTGGACCCAAGTCTGTCCCTCCAAGTTCTTGAAACTTAACAGCCAGGTGAGGGCAGAGTGGTCAGGTGGAATGGCTGTCAATACAGGTACCTATGAAAGTGCTCCAGCAATTTTACTACTGCCTGGAGCTCTCACCAAGTAATTACATTTTCCTTTTTGCTTTGGAAAGCGTCTTGCTGCAGTAAGCAACTACCCGCTCCTGGCCATCCTGGCTCTGTGTTAGAACGCCGTCAATGCCGGTATCCACAATAAAGCCGCCACCAGGGTGTGGTAATCCCAAAAATAGCACTATAGTGCTGACGCTGGTGCCTAGAACGCGCTCTCTGCCTCTTCTGATTACATGTAATGCCGGTGTTCTTTCATCAGACGGGTGAGAGGTTTCGCAATGTTGGAGAAACCTCTGACGAACCAGCGGTAGTAGCTGTATCAGTCCAGTAAACTTCGGAGCTCTTGTTTGTCTAATGGGCGGGCCCAAGCTCTCACCACCCAAGCCTTCTCCGAGTCCGCTGCCACCCCAAAAGGTGAGACTATGTGGCCCAGGTAGTTCACTTCCTTGCAGAAGAGTTGACACTTCTTCACGTCCAAGTTTAAGTTAGTTGCCTACAGCCTTTTCGTTATCTTGGCCAGGTTCTCGAGATCTTCGAATTACCACCCCCGACGATGATGTCATCCAAATAGAGCAGGCAGGTGTCGTAGGTCAGCCCTCTCATTACTGATTACATGAAGCGCTGGAAGGTAGCTGGCGCATTGCAGAGGCCAAATGACAGCCGTAAATTGCCAAAGTCTATGGCCAGTCGAAAATGCGGTCTTCTCCTTGTCTGTAGGGTCTAAGGCCACTTGCCAGTTTCCCGATTTCAAATCACGGTCGAAAACCACTGGGCTCCAGCAAGTGTATCCAGGTTGTCGTCAATCCGGGGTAAGGGGAAGCAGTTTTTCTTGCAGACGGCATTCAGCTTTCTGTAGTCCACGCAGAGGCGTAACTCACCGTATTATTTCTTCACCAAGACTACAGGGGAACACTAAGGGCTATTGGACTCTTCAATGATTCCCCTAGACTTAATGTCCGCTGACATGTCCCGCACTTCCCAGATGAACACGTCTTGGTGGTTGCCGGATATTTCGCGCGCCTCCGGTGTCATTGTTGTGGGGTACTCGACTAGTGCAACCATAATCGCGGTTCTCTTCGCTGACGATGGACTGGTATCGGCTGAGTAGATGCCGGAATTTTTCAAGTTATGAAGTTGTCAGATGGTCGGCCACCGTCTATAGCAAGTCTTTCAGCCGGGACCCCGGCCATTCGATGGTGATCGCTGTTCTAATTCATCTTATGGCGTTACACTGACAGCTGGCTCGCACTCCCCTAACTCCGTCCCAGCATGAATGTCCTGGTCGGTTCCTTCGGGTTCAGCAGTTCACGGCTGCTTCTTCCCGGCATGGCAACAATGCTCGGGAAACACATAGTCCGTTTAGTGATGTCTTCCGATCCAATACCAGGTTCCTTGACCTTTGGCCTACCAGGTGCGCCTTCACCACACTTCGCTTCTTGCGGCCACAAATACATTATGCATATCCCTGGATGTTCTTGTGGGCTCGGAACAACACCTCGTTTCAACCGAGACGCAAAACCCTCCGGCCGACATCGACTGTTGCCTCGTGGCTCCTGAGGTCATCTAACCTCAGTCACCATCGCGACAAACACCCACACTTTCACAGCGCCCAACGCCGTCACTAGTTGATAAGACCGACTGGGTGTTCGTGTCGGCAAACCCTTCGCCACATGAAGTCAGATTACAGTCACGGCTGCACCTGTGTCTATGAGTATCTGACGCAGCTTCCCTTGTATCCAGCAGTTTGTGATTAGGCTGTCATCCAATTTTCTGCCCAAGGCGCGTAGCGTCATTCGAGGGAGTGGTGAAGACGAGTCCGACGTGCCCCTCATCACGTCGGTCTTTACTCGTTTTCCGGCTGCACGTCATCTTGCTGTGGACAGTCCCTGGCTAAGTGTCCTGGCTCGCCAAACCACCAGCACACACCACCTGAAAGTTGTCGTCTCTCGGGTGTATCCCTCTCCCGGCCATAACGAATACTCCTGGTGCTAGAGGTGGGCGCAGCTGTTATCTTGGCTGTTATCTGAGGTTTGCCGTTAACTCCTCGTGGATTGTTTTGTAATCGTCGAGCATCAGATGCTGTCGCATCTCGGCGTCACGTACCCCGTCAACGCAGTAAGCAGCTTCCTGCGATACGTAGCTAGGTGACCAGGGCTTTGTCCGCAAGCTGTTCGATGGATAGGTGAACTTCTGCATCGTCTCGTCAGACTGCTGCACCCTCGCCTTAAGTTGATGTGGTAGACCTCAGCCAAGAGATGATTCTCAAAGCGATTCTCGAGGGCCTTCCAGATCTCTCCGGACTTCGCCGACGTCAGGATTGCATTCGGTACTTCTGCCGCTCGTCCCTGCAATCAGCTGTGCGGCTTCTTCTGATGACTTTCGATTGTGGGTGGTGACGGCGGCGAACTGTCAGTGGGAGACTTCAAAAGTTGACGTCCCGACCTACTTGGGTGGCTTGATGCGTGCGGATGTTGTGTCGCGTTCTGGCATCTCAACCTTCTAATCTTTAAGACTCCCGTCGAGCATCTGTTCCATCTTGGCGTTTAGTTCTTTCCCCTCCAGGACGTTAAACCGTTGCCCGAGGTCTTCCAGAGCATCAACACGTTCGTCAACTTCCTTCATTTTCCCGCCGAGCTTTTCCATGTTTTTCTCCTTGCCGGCCAGGCGTTCATCGATTTTGGATTTTAATTGCGTCTTCATGTTTTCCATGGCCGACTCCATTTTCTCTTCCATCTGCCCTACTCCGGATTCCATCTTCTCCAGTGCGGTTTT
The DNA here is from genome assembly GCA_030762935.1 of Hymenopus coronatus. Lineage (NCBI taxonomy): Eukaryota > Metazoa > Arthropoda > Insecta > Mantodea > Hymenopodidae > Hymenopus > Hymenopus coronatus. Next base: position 24,187,619 of record CM060889.1, read on the forward strand.
CAGTTCGGTCTTCACCTTCTCTAATGAGCAATTTACTGGTGTTATTTCACTGATCATTTCGTCTATCTTCTCCGTCAGTTTTTTGAAGCAGCTCTTCCATCTTAGCTTTTTTATTCCACTCCTGACCCAGTGTAACAAAAGTCTTGGTTGACTAAACAATTAAGTTCAAAAGTTTATGGTAGTGTGCCGTTCGTGGCTAGCACCGCACTGCGAGATAACACTGCAGTCTCACCAATCAGTGCAAATCACAAAACACACACACACACACACACACACACACACACACACACACACTGAATCCTCCCTGATTTTATAAGGGGAAAATGTCGTCACAAGCTTTCTGGAAATTCCTCGAAGCATCGGGACTCGTAATTTAGAAGGTTCTGGTTACATTATCGGCCTTGTTTACACAGGTCTCCAACTCCGACGTCTCACATTCCAGCTCTCGCAGCCGTGTGCCTTAGTGAATCTGAGAGGTCTCACACATGGACATTGTCACAATATATTACATAACGTAACTTGAGTTATAGTGACAATAAACAATTTCTAATAGTTTATTTTAGCTATTACTACTACTACAAACACTTTCTAATAGTTTATTTTACCTATTACTACTACTACCACCACCACCACTACTACTTTCGGCGTAGGGATGTGGCGACCCCATCGCCCAGTGGGTTTACCACTGCAGTCAGCCTCCCGAGTATGGTGGGTTACCATACAAAACTAGATAAGTTTTCTATGTTCAAATTACAAAGGAATTGGATGGCAGCCCCACCATTAGCAACAATTATGAATAAAGGAAAAACGACAGAATTGTTTGCGGAGCAGGGAGTCGGAACCCCAGTTCCGGTCGGTGTTGAAGGTGTTCGTGCAGGCCGACCCGATCGTTAGCAAGTGACTGCACAGCATCTTCAGTAGGGAACCAGGCTGAAGTGCAGAAAAAAATTACTGGAACTATGGCACATGGGAAAGAAGAAAAAGGCTTAGTTCCTGAAGGTTTGGATATTATAAAGAATCCCTTTGAGAAACGGCCCTTAGTTAGGCGGTCACCGCCGTTTTTGAGGCGTGGCTCTACGGGCTGCATGAATGATGTGATTGATCAAGAAAGCGGGAAAGAAGAGATTGAAAAAATAGATTCATCTAACAAAAGGCAAAGAGAAGAACACACCTTATCAGAAGATTTTCATGATTTGAAGAATGGAATGGATAAGCTGGAAAAAAATTCAATTGAACTGAGGAATTTGGTAAAGACTATACCTAATACGAAGACTGATATAAAGAAAATGATAGAGAGTATCTTTTTCCAGGTCGATACTATGAACAAAAGGTTTTCTGCAGGCACCTTTTTCTGAAGGAAAATAATAGCCAAAAACCAAGCAGAAGTAAGATAAATTTAGACATGCATGGGTAAGAAAGATCACGATAGAGGAGAGACATCTAAATGTAAATGAACAAATAGGGTCACTACTGGCACTCAGACAGAAATGATTCATTCTGGCTATGAAGACATATCTGGAATAGAAAGGGCGGTGGAAGAGGTGCATAGTTACAAAGATCTGTCATTACTGCGAGAAGTAGAATGGCCAGGAAAATGTTTTCGTGTAGTAAATTTAATAGCAGGAAACTCATTTAAGACGGGAGTGGAAAGTGACATAGCTATCGTTATGGATCCCAAAGAAAAAGGGGAAAAAGGTATTGCTAAGGAGGTATGTAAATTATACTGAAAAATAAAGGAAAAACTTTTGAAGAAGGGTGTGAAGATGGGCAACACAAATAAGTTATAGAGAAAGGATAAAAGCATCAAAAAGGGTGATGTATTTGTTACCCTACACTGTAGAATGAGAAGTTAATGATATGAAGGACTTTTACTCCTTAATAGAAGCGTTAAGACAAGTTAAAAGGAGAAAACAAGTAACTTAGTATTCATTACACCAGAAGGTCTAAATAGGGACTATGTAGGAAAAATATTGGAGTTCCTGATGTGAAATGTAATGTAAACTACATGATTCCTAAGGATGGACAATGGCTAGACAAGCAAAGAATAACAAATATAAAGCCCAGAATTGTTCAAAACGAGGAAATTATAATAAAATCCCAAAAGTAGACCTATGCAGATATATTAAAAGAGGTAAAAGGCAAGGTAGATATAGAAAAGATACGAATTCACATAAAGTGAGGAGAACTGCAATTGGAAGTCTGTGACTTACTGTAGATGGAAGAAAGGAGGTGGCTGGGATATTAAGTAAAGAACTAAAACAGAAACTGGAGGGAGTAAAAGTGTTTGAAACAAAGAAAACCAAAACACTGCACATGTAAGGAATGGATATAACTACCACAAGAGAGGAAGTGGAATCGGCCCTGTCTGTGAAACAGGGGCTAAAGAAGGTGAGCTTATAGTCGGTGCATTGAGACCGTTGAGATGGAAACCAGACTGCATCCATAACCCTTGAAAGTACACTGGCAGAGGACCTTTTAAAAAATGAAAAATATGGATAGAATGGGTAAACTGTCCTTTTCGTGAAAGAATTCCAATCACAAGGTGTTTTAGATGTTTGGAGACATACTGCGGTGAAGTGCACTGATCCAGATAGAACTGCGGTCAAAAAGGGCACACAGCAATAGAATGCACAAGTAAACCATATTGCATAAAATGTAAAGGGCAAGGACACAGATTGGATCAGAAAAGATGCTCCTATCTTAGAGAGGTAACAGAGACCAGAGAAAAAAACCACCAACAATGAAAGTACTACAATTAAATCTTAATAGATTGAGAATAGCACACGATATGGCATACCTAATATCAGAGAAAGAAAATATAGATATTATTCTGTTAGTGAGCCAAATAGAAAACTAATGTCAGATCCTAGATGGATGACATAAAAATGTGGATGTGGCAGCTTATTTTAAAGATAGGGATGTACAGATAAAAACTATTGAGAAGGGAGAAGGATTTATTAGACTCATATTAAATAATTTTATTATCTATTGTTGCTATTGTTCCACAAATATTCCATTTGAGGAGTTCAAAAAATATATTGATATTTTAATGGAAGAAGTAAAAAGGCAAAGAGATGTTATTATTTTAGGTGATTTAAATGTAAAGTCGCCAGGATGGGGTTCACCCACATAGAATGCCAGGGGAGAATTTTTAACTGAGTGGATAGATTCCTTAAATTTGGTAATACATAATGCTGGGGGAAAACCAACCTTCATTAGAGGAACGAGTGAATCATTCATCAATATTACTTGCTTAGTGCAAAAAATAGCCAGGAAAATTTTAAATTGTAAAGTGCTGGATTATGAATTAGTTAGTGATCATGGCTCCATATACTTTGAGGTGAGAGATGGGGAAAAGAAGAAGGGAGACAAGGAAAGTCAGAAAATATTCCTGTATGAGAAAAGTATGTTTTTCAAAACTGAAGCCAAAAAAAGAAATATCTCAAAAACGATCAACTCTACGAAAAAAAAGTATATAACATAAATTGTGTGTTTTAACGTGCTCTACATTTTGTATGTTTTAAATTTCTGTCCATCTCTTATAGTTTAGCAGTTATGCAAAATTCCGAAAATTCATCCAGAATAAAGGAGTCTTCAGAAGCTATTCCCAGAAAATTCAAGATATACATTTTATTTGTCAGGTAAATATCTCTAATATACAATATTTTTATCAACATCATTAGAGCCATTTTTAAGAAAATCAAAATTTTCAACCTTTTTCCATGTAAAGGGTAGTTTGGGGTGAGGGGATTTTATTGAAAATCTCTGTGTCGCATCCTTGGATGATATTAAACTTAAATACCAAATTTGGTATTTAATGGTCTTTTCGTTTTTGAGCTATGCTGCCCTCAGACACACACACATGGACATTTTTCTAGAAATGCTTTTTTTGGATTCAGGGGGTCTCAAAACATATATTTCCAGTGAAATCTCCGTATCAAATTTTTGGGTACAGTACAATATCTTCTCTATACACTATGTACATAGTACCTATAGAGAAAGTAATATAATTTGCTAGTGCTAATCTTGGCCATTTTAGGCTATGTAATTTGATCCAAGCAAACAGCCAGTAATTAGTGGAATCAAAGTTGTGAGAAATACAGGCTTAGTTCATTATCATGTTATCGTATTTGTCAATAAAGTTGTTTCAATTTTAAACATTTAACTTTAAGTTTGTTTAAAATTTTATTATTATTCAGGTATGGTTCTGTCGGATTTATGCTGCTAGGCAGTAATGTAAAATCATTACATTCCCAGCCTGATTTCTCTTGACAGTAAAATCCTTGTGTGTATGTTCAATCAATTTCTATTTAGTTAAACTATGTTACCCAAATGCAATATAATTATGTAATTTCTAGTATGTTATATCTCATGTTCATGCAAAATTGCAAATCGAATTACTCTCATATTACAAACAGCCCAGGTTAACTGTATAAATATTATTATTAGGAATAGCATCTTGGGGACTGATAGTGGAATAGGATCAAAGTTAGCACAGCATGGTATATTTGTGAGGTGTTGGCAATGCTGTGTGGTACTAACAGAAAGAAAATGGAGCAATGGTTGTGTGGTCGACTGTGATGATTTCACTAGCAGTGGAAGGCGATTGAGGTTGGGTGGGTGGTAACTAATATCTTTAATATTTGCACACATTCAATTGCTGTAATCTAACAAATCATCAGCATTATTATTCGCTTCATTTTCTCTCAAGATACATAGATTACAATGCTCAACATACATTCCTAATCTCAAATGTGAATTGTCTCTGATTGACACGTAAACAGGCTTTATACTGTAGAAAACTTTGCTCCACATCACAATATATCACAGAAATAGAACACAGCATCATTTATTGGGTAAAGTACTCCATCATCAATTATTTCCATAGCAACACCTCGCAGCACATTTCATATTTCACTCATTTAAAATGTGACATTTTTATAAAACATTTTCTTTTTCACTTGGTCATGGGTCTCAGATTAATTGCTTGCACAAGTTCATTGACAGTTTCCAGCTCTCGAGGCATTTCTACATTTCCAAATGTGTTATTGTCGTGATATCTGCAAAGTTCTTCTGTATGAATTGCAAATCATGTAATCCATTTGAAGCAAGAGAGTTTACAATCTTGATTGAAGAGCATGCACTATCATCAAAGGCATTAATTACCTGTAAGACAAATTGTAATATATAGCATAGTATACTGCCATGTTCCCTGATGTGTTACTACAGGTTTTTTACATGCAGTACGAGAAGTCGCCAATGCAGGTCGGTCTGTACTCAGTAGGTATGCAACTGGTATCCACATGAGTCCCTATCGGACCCCAAGATTCTATTCCTAATTATTATAAAGGTTTGTTCACTATTAAAATGTTATTCAACTATAAATATTAGGGGACATTTCTAGAACCTCGTTTAGTTATTGTTGTACCCCAAAAAGGCCATAGTTCTGTATATTTGCATCCCAGACCCACACTTGAGATGTGCGTCAGAAATAAGTTTCAACATACAATGGGGGGGAGTATGGGAATGTTTAATTGCAATCTACAAGACTTTTTGCGCACATTTGTGACTGTTGATGAATCCTGGATCCATCATTACACACCTGTCAAAACAATGGACAAAGGCACCAAAGACTGCTATCTCTGGTAAAGTGATGGCCACTGTTTTTTGGGATTCCCAAGTGAATAATCCTCATAGATTACTTGGAGAAAGGCAGAATAACTGGACCCTATTATACTGTATTGTGTGTATTGAAGCTTATGTTGCTTGAAAAAACACCAAGATTGGCAGGCAAAAAGTGGTCTTTTACCATAACACACTATCCCACACATCAGCGATGACCATGCAAAATTGTATGAATTGGGCTTTGAATTGCTTGCTTATCCACCAGACTTAGGCACTAGTGACTTCTTTCTCTTCCCTAATTTGAAACTTTGGCTTGGTGGGAAAAAATTTTGATCTAATGAAGTTATTGTCTAAGTGAAACACTTTGTAGAACTTGACAGTACCAACTTTTCCTGATGGGATGATAAGCTGGAGGATTGCTGAACCAAGTGCATCCCTCAAAGGAGACTATGTCAAGAAGGTGAGTTGTTTATGACTTAACTACTCTCCTACATTCCTGGTGAAATCTTGACTTCAAATTTTTGGGTGGAATACAATAATTTCTCTACCTACTATGTTCACAGTACATTTAGAGAAAGTAAGAAAGGTACATGTCTAAAAAAGTATTTTTCTGTTTAGGAAAACTGACAGTCCAAATTCACTTAGGATTTTATATAGATTTTGAGATGTGATATTCTTTTAATAAAAGTTTTAAAGGTTTTGTTTATTGTACTGAATTCCATCCAACAATTAGATACAGAGATTGTACCATAGATGTTTTGAGACTTCATGAATGTGCGAGAAAAAGAGAAACAGCATTTATTCAAAAATGGAAAGTCAGTTACATAACAAACTTTGGATTTTGGTTCATGACTCTCAGGGATTTCAAAAATATTCCCTCACCCCATACTATCCTTTTTTGGAAAATATTTATTATTTTCTCAAAGATAGATCTTAACAATTTTTATTAAAATAAGTTCAACATATTTACATAACAAATAACATTTAAATCTTGAATTTTATCCAAATAGTCTGTGAAATCGTCTCTATTTTGAGTGACTTATGAACTGGTAAAATTCCTGGAGACAGGACCTCATGAACTCCTACATAATGTATCGATTATTGTGTGCAGCTAGCTCTGGTTCACCATGATGGAGCTCAAGCATACATTACTGATGTGCCCAGTTCAGCTAACTGTTGGCTTTAGAGGACTCTAGATACAATTAATAGGACATGCTGCAAGGTGTTACTAAAGAGAATTCTACCTTGATCTATAAGCTTGGACAAACATTACTGTGAAGCCACCACGTATGTGAAGAGCAGTGCTTGGAAGTTCATACCAATTTCCTAATGCAGAGTAGGAAAGGCCAGGTTTGGCAATATCATACAACACTACTTGTGCGAGCAAAGGTCAATATAAAGTGCAACATAGGTATCATGTATAACTCAGAACCACGTCTGTAGGAAAGAAGGCATTCGAATAACACCTTTGTTCTGCTCAAGTGTCAGCAAAATTAATTTGTTTTACAACCACAGTACATTTTCTAGTGATGTACTTATTTAGAAACCAGTGAATTCTAGTATACAAACGATCAAACGTCTACTAACAGAACAGCTTCACAGAAGTATTTTAATAATTGCAAATTTATTCAAAGAGTTAACCTAAACTATCACACTGTTACCAGAGGTATGGAGCTGAACTGAATCTGTGTGGCATGTAGAAGAACTATCAAGATGGATCTACCAATCCACGACCATACTACCTGAAATAAAGATGAAACTGAAAAGGTACTTGAAAAGAATGCAGGGTTCAGAGTGATGTATTGCATACAAGCTGCACTTTTAAATCCCAACAAATGTTTTTTGCTTGGTGATACTGATACGGAACTGATAAAATATTTCAAATATGCCCCGGTCACATCCTGCGAAGTGGGATCAACTTTTTTGCATCATAAATTTTGTTTGTCAGAACGTAGAATGAGGTTTTCATTTGAAACGCCTCAGAAATACATAAAATTTTCAGTATTACGGCTGCAGATGAGTAAATATTTAGTTTAATTCCTGCTTTCGTTTTTACTTAGTAAGAATCTGAAGATATTTTAAAAAAAAATTAATTTTATTATTTGGATATTATTTAACACTTGATCAGTAAATATTTCAATCCGTTATAACATGGATACATTTGAAATTGTAATATATAGAAGTCAGTTACAGTCACCCTTATATATGTAATAATTTATATGTTGCACATAATTATATTATACCAATGTCTCATAAGTCATTTTTTTCTCTAAAAATAGTAGTTTACTTGACAATGGGTTTCTTTACCTTTCCACCCTGCATTTTTATCAATGACTTGTTTTGATGTAGTAAGATGGCCTGTTGCAACCTGTATAAGAAATGGCAAACGGTACAAACTTCCTAGCTCTGGTAATGAGGGCTGAGTTTTTGATTACGTATTGTAAATTGCTATAGTATACCTTTAATAAAATCCTTTATTAAAGGATATGCTGAACCTTTATATTTGTTCATTGTTAGTGACATGCCTGGGGTTATATGAGGAGGTGACACGCAAACACGATCATGTCCAAAATTTAAAAAAAAAATTAGTTACGGTATGGAATGGTAATTAGAGGATAAGCGGAATGTATATACATCATGCTATTGAAGCAAACCCGAATATATTCCGTGATATAGGCCTGTGAAAATGCGTGGTTCAAAGCAAACGCGAACATGTCCACATATAAATTTCCTGCAAAGAAGAACTAGTCCATACAACCAATAGGAGGCTGTGGTTTAAGTCACGTGATTTCCATTCCATTCTAGGCCAGGTATTCCCGCGCAGAGCAGCTGGTATGATTATTGTAGCGCTTCTGTATTCTCATGTAATATTGTATTCTATTATCTATTAACTGCAATTATTGGGTCAGCTTTTTAGTTAGCGAGTGAAATGGATGAAGAACGTGTACAAACCAGGGCAGCAGAAAGAGGAATGAATCACAATGTGAAAAGGATAAAGGGAAACGGTATGTTGCACCAAGAGGCTTTCATTCTTTTCATGCATGTTCACACCAAAATAAACAGTTCTCTTTTCGGGAAATACACCCACGAGATGCACTGCACCTGAGGCAATTAATTTATAATGTTCGTGATAAAGCATCCCAAGAAAGGATGGCTGCACGGATGATGTAACTGAAAAATATTCAAAGAAAGCGACCTCGAAACAATAAAGGCGAAAGTAAACCTAGCAAATTTAATGTTAACTACAGTCTTTTCGCACAAAATGGAAACATAGTATACCCAGTGTGCAAGAAATTTTTCATGCATATTACCCAAATGAAATCTACTCGGCTGAATAGTATAGCAAACAAAATAAAAGAAGGAAAAGCAATAAAGGAATATGGAGGTGGAGATCGCGTCAGTCATAAATCTGCAGACAAGAAGAACAGTGTTAGACAATTTATAGGCAATCTGCATTGTACTGAAAGGCATTACAACCGACAAAAATCACAACTGCTGTATCTGTACAGCGGATTAAGTATAAAGAAACTAAGTGCGCTGTACAACAGATCTGGAGCTAATGACAACAAAGTGTCTACATCTATGTTCCGTAGAATATTCGTGAATGAATATAATATTTGATTTAGAAGTCCTGCTTCAGATATCTGCAGTTTCTGCGCAAGAATTGAAAGATACAGCTTATCACACAGAAAAGTGTCCACAAAAAAAGGGCAAATGCCTTCTATGAACTTTTACGAGAAAAGAATGAACAGGCAGTGGCTTTCTGGTTTGATTTGCAACAGGTCCAGCCACTGCCAAAGAGTCCTGTACAAGAAGCATTTTACTCCAGACAGATAAGTTGTTACAGTTTGTGCAATGTCAGTGTGAAATCAGTCGATTTTAAAGATAAAACTATACTGAAACTTTTCTGTGACGGGTGTGGAGCTCAAAGCAAGAACAATATCATGCTTCACACATTCATGTATTTTCTTGGAATACAGGATGGTCCGGTTGAACAAATACACCTCATTTTTCCAGTTCGAGGACACATTTTCTTACCTGTAGACCGCGTTTTCGGTAGAGTGGAGAAACTTCTACGAAAAAAGCCAACAGTTGTAACAAAAGAGGAATATATTGAGGTCTATCAGTCAGTGGGTGAAGTAAGAAACCTTGGTGAAGATTGGAGAGTGATGGACATGAAATCACTATCTAAAGGCTTACAAAATTTAGATCACATCAATGAAATGAAACAAATTTTCATTAAAAGGTATCAAGCTATGGAAAACATTCATATTGATACGGATGCAACTGCATTTTACAAATCCCAGCAAGAGCTACCATAGCGGAAATCTCTTTTGAAACGCGGATGGACCATGAAGAAACTCTTCTGCCAACCAATACCTGAAATACCCCTCAGCATCCAATCCCAGATGCTAAGAGTCGCCCCTCCGTGGTGTAATGGTTACCATGCTGACTTCATATACCCAAGGTCGCGGGTTCAAACCTGGCGGAGGACGATGGATTTTTTCGGGTGTAAAAATCCTTAGCATGGCTTCCTTCGGAAGGGAAGTAAAGCCGTTGGTCCCGTGTTGTAGATTTACGGCACGTGAAAGAACCTCAAGCCTGATAGAGAGGCCTCTGAGCAAAATTAAGCGGTCTTCCGCGCCCAATTTAGAATGGGACGCTGAGAACCACAGTAGTTAAAGAGTGTCCATAAATAACACGCCATTTACTTTCAGATGCTAAGACAAAAGATGTTGATGGTTTATTGAAAACTATTTTTAGAGAAGACTTAAGATGGTATGCATCCATCACTGACTCTATTCCCACATCGTGCAACACAGAGGCAGATGAAATTTCTTGTGACTGTTTAGAAGATGATTGTGGTTTGTTTGGTTAAGTGTATGAGCTCAAGAACCTTTCTAATAATAAGCAAGTCATTGTTGATATCATTTCATTTGGTCATGATGCTTTAATTTATGTAATTAAATGATTCTAAAAAAGCAAAATATCACAACTTGGTTAAAATTTCCAAACAAAGGCAAAGGTGCCAAAGTGAGAATATAGCTTTTTTTTTTTTTTTTAATATGATATATTTATTTATTTTATTTATTTATTTATGCTAAGCTTTATACAGGTGAATATGACCGGTGTTCAGCCCTGGCTCTTTACCGGTCATACTCATATTTTACAATAGTTTATTAATTCTAGTTTATCACACCATTTTGTCTATTTACTGTCCATATCCATTTATTTTTCACTTTGCATAAGAATTGTCCAATCTTCTTACTATCTTTTTGAAACATTTCAACTACTACTACATTTCTATTTATTTTAAACCATTTCTTATTAATATACTTTTTTCTCCAAATTTCAGTTCCTTTACATTTAAATAAAATGTGTTCTATATCTTCATTTCCGCCACATATAGGACATTGATTTTGTGGAATACCTTTCCTTAAACCTTTTAATCTCCATACTCCTGCTTTCAGCCATGCAATACCTTCTCGCTCCTCTTTATTTGTCACATCAATGTACTTTTCCCTTCCCCATGAGACTTTCATTGGTATATAGAAAACTAAAGATCTCTTTTCAGTTATTTCACTAAATATTTTTTGTATTTCTATATCCTCAAATCTTTTCCTTGCCAACTTCCAGAAGTTATTCACATTATTTTCTCTTCTTCTCCACATTTCCCCTAACCCACTACTTTCCAGGTTATTTCGAAGACAGTCTACCCATCCCTTGTTCTTTAAACTTTTCTCTTGATATACTAAACACTGTTTTAACAAATTCCTTTCTTCCAATTTCAATATCCTATGCCAAAATTTCAATGCCCTTTCCATAATCTTTCCCTTACTTGCCACTCTACCCAGCTCTATTTGTGCTACCTGCCTAACAGTTGCATTTGGTAACCCCAGTATTTCTTTGCAAAATTTCCTATGCACCTCATCTATGCCTTCCCATCCTCCTTCTAATCCCCATACTTCTATCCCATATAGCATTTTTGCCTCAACCACCATATTGTACACTTTTTCTAACCATCTAATATTTATATTAGGTGCTTTGTATTTGCAACTTCTAATAGCTGATAAAGCTCCTTTTCCTTTTGCCAATGCAAATTTCTTTTGCTTTTCCCAATTGCCACCACTATCAATTTTAACTCCTAGATAAATACATTCTCTCACTACCCTGTACTCCTTTTCATTCTCATTCTTCCATTTTTCATATTTGCTCAATTTTCCCCCTTTTTTGAACACTACAATCTGCGTCTTGTCCTGGTTCACTTTTAAACTCCACTCTTTACAGTAATTATTTAATGTTTGCAAGGATTGTTTCAAGCCATTCACTGTAATTGCACCTATAACTAGATCATCTGCAAACAGTAATCCTGGAATCTGAATATTATTAATTACTGGCATCGAGTTATTATTTCTCCCAATTTCTGTTAATACATCATCTATATATAAATTGAATAGGACGGGACTTAACTTACATCCCTGTCTAAGGCCTTTCTCTTGTTATGATATATTAAAATGTTACAGATACGTAATGTGATATACTTTAAGAAGCATTACTAAATAACATGCAAGCCATTAAGAAACAACGAGATATTTGACTTTCGAAATTCATTCAAAGGCGAATGTCAAAATGGATCATGCAAACGAGAACATGTCCATATTTAAATGTACTTTTTCAAGGAAAATTTTCAGTTTAGATTTATTTCACACACATGAATTGTAAATAAAGGTGTTTGCCTATCAATATGTTGTTTCCAATAATATGTATAGTTGAGATATGTTTTATGTCAATTATGAAAAACTGTATTTAATGGACATGTTCGCCTTTGCATGTCACCTCCTCATATGGTTGTTCATAAAAAAAAATTATTCCACTCCATGGAAGGTTAAGTGAATAATCATCTGCACTTATTTTTTATCTTAATTGTAATTTATTAGCAGCCTATAGACTCTTTTCGAGTATCGGGCATTGTCAGGTATTACAATAGAAAATTTATTACCACCTAATATTTGGATGTAGTCCCCTGCTTTTCACTGCATCCCTCAGTGTTTCGCTGAGGTAGATTAACAATAATTTAGAGCTTTTTAAGTGAACAAGTGAGATGGAACCAGATCAGCATTGTATACAGGATACTCCAAGATGTTGAAACCATTTCTCAATAGTAATGAGTACTGGGTGTGAACACTGTCAGATTTAGGACTAGGCAACCTAGACAGTTGCCTAACGTTGCATTTTCTCTATCGTTCTGCACCCCCCTCCCCCTTTTTACTGTAAAATTTATTTTTAAAAGAATTTTGAAAAATCTTTTATGAAGTTTGATCTTGTACAACTTCTGGAAGTTGAATATTATTGTTTTATCGCATTGTCTTGGAGAGAGTAAAAGGAAAGCCTGCAGCTGCATTATTTTATAACAAAACATGCATTTATTTCATTTAACTGCTTGTTTAAACAACAATGCAAATAGGACGTATGTTTATTGCTATTAATACAACTCAATTACATTTTCAATATAGGCCTATATTGTCAAATATTTTAAAAATAAATTACAGTCAGCCTTTCAGATATCAAGTTTTGCTTCAACAATGTTTGAATATGTTTCAAACTGTTAACTATATTTTAGTAGTATTCAATGGACTTAGATAGTGAACAGTTGTAAGGACAGAGGATATAAGAAATTGTAAGTACTTGTTTTGTAAATCACAACTTCCAAATGAGTGAACCTGTATCATATAAAAATTTAAATTGCTCACAATATATAAAAATAGGGTGCTAATTGAAAAGTTAAGTTTTTCTCTACAACATTGCTTAGCTGCCTGGGTAGTGTGGTAGCAGTGAGTCTGCCTCACATTCAAAATGTCCCAATTTTGAATCTCGCTTAGGATGAGTTACCCAGTGAAGGGCTGAGAACACGAATGTTGAGTAACTTTAAGCTCCATTTCATTAATTTCCTTCATTGTCCGATATGACCAACCAAGTTAAAGGATGTTAAGTTCAAAAAAATAAAACAAAAAAACTACAAAAACCATTGCTTAACTAAAGAAAAAACCGAAAATGCTCATGGCGCTGCTGATAAGACAAATTCTATTAATAAAGAATTAGTGGAAACAAATACATTTGGACAGTGTAGTGATATGGGATGACAATGATAATCTCAGTGCATGTGATTCAAGAGGATATGAAGATGGTGAATGTGTTAAACCATGCAATAATCCCACTACATGGGTTATAAATGATGCAATGCGAGACTTCATACTAAAACATGACAAAATATATCGACAAAAATTTTGAATACACAAGGTGACAATATTCAGATACTGCCAGATATCTTTTGCAATCACTATTCAGCCAAACTTTAATTAATGGTGAAACATGGTCTAGATTTCAGCTAGTGTTTTCTAAAAGTAAATGCAGAGTTTACTGTGCTCCCTGTAGGCTCTTTGGAAAGAGGGAAAGTCATCTATCTTAGCTACAGAAGGTTACAATGATTGGAAAAACACAAACTAACGTATGAAAGAACATGGAAATTCCTATGAACATAAATGTATAATTACAACAATGTTAGCAAGAAAAAACACAGCTGAAAGAATTTTTAGGGCTTTGCTATTTCAAACAGAAGAGGAAATTAAGTATTGGAGGGAAGTTCAAAAGCGTATAGTAGCAACAGTAAAATCCCTTGCTATGCAAGGTTTGCACATGAAAAGTTTGATTCTAACAATAGCGAAAATTATATCATGTCATTAGAACTGATTGCACAGTTTGACCCATTTCTTGCAGAGCATATAGAGATAGAAATAAAGGAAATGGCACAACATTGTATTTCTCATCATGATGAGTTCATTAAATTAATGTCCCTGGAGGTGGTAAATTTTATAGTAGATGTAATAAAAGCAGCTAAGTACTTTTCTGTAATTTTAGATTCACTCCTGACATAACACAAATAGATCAATCAGCACTCATCATTCGATATGTAACTGAATGTGGCTCACCAGTAGAAAGATTTGTGAAATTTTTGCCCGTGGTCATAAGTCTGAAAGCCTAGCAACAGCTGTGATGGAAACTTTGAATGAGCTTGGTCTTGCTATTACAAATTGCCGTGCTCAGCCCAATGAAACAGCTAAGTAATATGCCAGGTATATACTCAGGTCTTAACTTTTATTATCACATCTGAAACCAAACTCTACGGCGTTGAAAAGCCTTTCTCAAACAAGATGCTTGTCGTATTTTGTTATCTTTATGGTTAGAGATTCAATCAACTCTAACTACAATAACTGACGAGAACAGAGAGAAACCACTTACTTGTTCTAAAGCTGCAGGACTTCATGATTCACTCCAAAATTTGATGAGACACTTTACTGCATTATTGTGAAATGATATTTTAGAAAGGTTTAACAGTGCAAGCTAAACTTTACAATCTGCTGAGGCTAAATTAGAAGTTGTCATCAATCTTTACAATTCATTACTAACATATCTTCAATGCAAAAGAGGCATATCTGATTTTTACGAGGAAAAAGCTATGAACGTGTGTGTTGAAGATACATACAATTATGAAAGCACCAGGAAACATAGACTTAAATTGCAGCATGGTGAACAAAGAGAAAATTTTGCATTTTCTGGCAGAGAAAATAACAGAATAAATGTTTTCAATATTATTATTGACAAGCTGTGTCAAGAACTGAAACACAAATGTGTTGCAGGATTGTTTGCTATTTTTACTTTCTCTATGCCCACTATGTACATAATGTATAGAGAAGGTATTGCACTCCACCCAAAAATTTGATACCGAGATTTCACCAGAAATATATGTTTTAGGGTCCCCTTTATCTAAAAAAAGTATTTTTGGAAAAAGGTCCGTGTGTGTGTGTGTGTGTGTGTGTGTCCGTGAACACAATAACTCAAAAATGAAAAGTTAGTAAAATACCAAACATGGTATTTAAGTTTAGTATCTTCCATGGATGCGACACAAAGATTTTGAGAAAAATCCCCCCACCCCCAACTACCCTTTACATGGAACTTTTTTCAAAAATTTTGATTTTCTCAAAAATGGCTCTAACGATTTTGATTAAAATGTTGTATATCCAAGATATTTACACAACAAATAAAATGTATATTTTGAATTTTCTGGGAATAGCCTCTGAAGACTACTTTATTCTGGATGAATTTTATGGATTTTTGCATAACTGCTACAAACTTACAACACAAAAAATGTAGAGCACCTTAAAACGCACAATTTATCTTATATACATTTTTTTCGTGGAGTTGATCGTTTTTGACATATTCCTTGTTTTTGTTTTCACTATGAAAACTTATACTTTTCTCATACAGGAATTTGTCAACTCCTGTCCATACAAACTTCAGTCACATAGCAACCAGCTTTTGATTATTAGTTTAAACTATAGTACTCCCTTATTTCCCTTCTGCTTACAAGGAAGCAAGCAATAAGACTATTTGTGCTAATTTTTTTCTCGATTAGCATGAAGTATATAGAAGCATAAGCTTTTTAACAATAATTTGTTGCAGAGAGGTAGAGAAAGTCATGTGAATGGAACACATCAGATATTTACTTTCTCTATACACGCTATGTATAGAGAAGGTATTGTATTGCACCAACAAATTGGATAATATTTCAACGGAAATACATGTTTTGAGACTCCCTGAATCCAAAAAAAGCATTTTTAGAAAAATGTCCGTGTGTGTGTGTCTGTGGGCAGCATAGCTCAAAAACAAAAAGACCGTTAAATACTAAACTTGATATTTAAGTTTGGTATCCAAGGATGCGACACGAAGATTTTCAAGAAAATCCTCCCACCCCAAACTACCCTTTACATGGAAAAAATTTCAAAAATTTTGATTTTCTTAAAAATGGCTCTAACAATTTTGAATAAAGTCTTGTATGTTTAAGATATTTACTTGAAAAATAAAATGTAAATCTTGAATTTTCTGGGAATAGCCTCTGAAGACTACTTTATTCTGAATGAATTTTACTGGATTTTGCATTACTGCTAAACCGTAAGAAATGGACAAAAATGTAGAGCACATTAAAACACACAATTTATGTTATATACATTTTTTTCGTGGTGTTGATCGTTTTTAAGATATTGCCTTTTTTTAGTTTCAGCTTTGAAAAACTTACACTTTTCTCATACAGGAATTTGACAACTCCTGTCCATACAAACAAAGGAATTTGTCATATAGGAACCAGCTTTTAACTATCACTTTAACCTATGCTACTCCATTATTTCTCTTCTACTTTCAAGGAAACAAGTAATAAGACTATTTCTGCTAATGTTTTCTCAATTAGAATGAAGTAAATAGAAGCCTAAGCTTTGTAACAGTAATTTGTTGCAGAGATGTAGAGAAAGTCATGTGAATGGAACACATCAGATTTTTTTTCTTACTAAGCTGTGAGTTAAGCACAAATCAAATTTTCAAACTGACTCAAACTTTAAGAGCGACTTACTTGGATGACACAGATGAATTCGACAAAGAATGCATTCACCTTCAATGCTATATGAGGATTCTTTAGATGAAATATCATTATGTCCTTACAAAACATTCCATAAGAAAGGCCTCTTGGAAGTTTATCCAAATACTGGTACATGTTACATATATTTCTGCATACACCTATAGCAAAATTTTCGGCAGAGATCATTTTCAGTGCTCAAGAGAGTTAAAAATTATCTCCATTCAACAACATGCCTAGAGAAACTGAAACCTATGTCAATTCTTTGCATCGAGTCTGATGTCTTTGTCAAATCAACTTCAATCAATGCTTTCTCTGCGAAGAATGTACGAAGGAAATTTTTATAATTTGCAAGATGCATGTATTTTTATTCCAAATAATACATTTTTTTTTTAGTTGTAACTTTCATTTAACGTTGTTTCATTTAACTCTAATTTAAATTCATAGTGACCTGTATAATAGCCATTTATATTGTTTGAGGAAAATTGGCGATGGAAAATTTTAGCACTGTCTAGGGGCAGAAAATGCCTCAAAAGAATGCCTTTCAACAATAGGCCTTAACATTTGGTATGAAATTAAGCTTCAGCTTAACTCGGCATTTACTGTGAGTGCATTATTTTTTTGAGAAGTTTAAAAGTGAAGTTGCAATATTGGCCCTTGGGAAAAAAAGCTTGAGCCTCTTGAATTTCTTTTTGGGTGGATTTGGGGTGTTTTCATTCTATTCCTGCTATTTGGTTTCTGGTTCAAATTGATGGATCCAGGTTTCATCGTCTTAGTGTAGAGTTTTAGAGTGAGTTTGCTTATTCTCTTCAATCAACTGTTTCAGGACCATTTTTGCCTTTACAAAAGCTTAGCCTGTTATGAACTATGTTACATGCAGAAACATGACTACTTTATATATGATTTGCAACTTCACAACAGACACTCTTTGATTATTCCGACTCATGGCACAAATGTGCTGAATGTTGAAGATGCAAGTGGCTATAGATGGGTGACCTTCTCTCTTGAAATGAAATGGAGTTTTATTTATGGACGCTTTTAATTACTGTGATTCTCGGCATCCCATTCTATACTGGGCATGAAACAGCACTTAATTTTGCTCAGATACCTATCAGGCTTAAGGTTTTACATGCTGTAAATCTACAAAACGGGACCAATGGATTTACTTCCTTTCCGAAGGAAGGCATATTAAGGATTTTTACACCCGAAAAAATCCATTGTCCTTTGCCGGGTTTGAACCTGCGATATTGGGTATATTAAGGTAGCAAGGTAATCATTACACCACGGTGGTCGACCCCTGCTCTCTTGTCTTTCTGCATGAGCATTTGGGCATTTTTTAAATTCTCAATCCATTTATACTGCAATGATAAAATATTCCACGAGCTTAGACAAGAATGTTGCCCACATGTGTTCACAAAGGTATGTGGTACTGCCAATTTAAATTATAATAAAATAAGGAGTCTAGATACTGACTACTCTTATATGATCCATTTCTTAAAATGATATGAGCATACTTCTAACTGGTTTGTTCAGTACCATACTTCTATTATTATTATCCCTTCCAGTTTTAGCAGGAGCCATTACTATACTTTTAACAGACCAAACTTTTGCAAGTTTATTACGAGGGTCCTTCCACATGATTGCAGTAGCAATGTTGACAGCATCCTTGCAGCTTCAGCTCTCCCTTCCACCTTAAAAGGCTTTTGCCAATGGAAACATGAAACATACAATCTTCAAGCAATTCTAAAGCATTCTTCAATAAAACACATGGTTTAATGATTGCTTAATAGACACGCCCACCTTTCTGCATATCTTAATATTTATAAGCACCTTATCTATAACCAAGTTCAACACACTATCAATGCAGAATGGTTGAGTTTAGAACGGCTTAATGCCTGGCAAAGTTAAGAATACCTAATTGTACAAGTACAACGGTAGATTTATCATGGATTTTGGCTCTTTATTTATTGAAACAACATAAAACTGATAATATATTACTGAGAGTTCAATTTTTTTTTTCATTTAATGACAGAAAAAAGAAAACTAAAGATGTAAAAGGACTATTCAACATAATAGAAATGCTGCACAATAAATAATTGATAGCAATGGATTATAAAAGTAAAAATGCTAAAAATGATTATACAAATGATTTTGGAAAAGGGAAATTGAACCTCTTATTGCAGAAATAGCAATTTGTTTTATTTTATCCTCTATCAAACCAAGGCGTTGAAAAACTGTAGAAGAATAGTGCTTCAGCTCCAACCATCACACCGATTACTTAGAATATTTAGTCTATATGGGATTGTAGGTGTGTAAATGTACCTTTTGTCTTCGTTGACTTCTTGTTACATGTTCTTTAAGCTTTTCAAAACTAACAGTATGGTCAATGTTAATCCTTTTTTGAGGGGGGGGTAATCATCTGGAATTTCATTCATATCAATTTGTCTTGTGCTACCGTTAAGTTTCTAAACAATGGACCTCTGCATAGACTTTATTGCTCATTTGTAGTTCATCACTACAATGCTCATTTTGTGATAGTTAAAGTTGCTTAGTACTTCTCCAAGAGGGCAGGATTCTAAGACATGTGCAGCTGTTTCAATCTCTGTGGTATAGCCGACAGTGGCTGTCGTTTTGCTGATATTTATCCGGGACGGTGCTTGGTCTGGTCTCAAGCTATGAATAATGCCAACACTTTAATATTTCAAAAGCAAGTAATAAGTAAAAGTTTTCTACACAGCTTTCTACTCAAATATAAGAAAAAAGATAAAAGTGGAAATTTCTTTTGGAAAGTAACACTGTAGTGGACATAGTAGCTGGCACTTAAGCACTGAGAACTGCAATAAACCTTACAGCTTCTTGGTTTGGGAATAGTGTATCTGCCTCCTCACATTCAAAGGTTCCGAGGTTTGAATCTCAAGGGTGAGTTTACCCAAATAAGGTTTATTTCTGGAGTTTATAATGAAAATTACAGGAATATTATGAAAAGATTATTATTTTTTTTTTTTTTCATTTATATAGCCCCCTTTAACATCTGTCATGTCAGGGGCTTTGCACTTGAAACAATTCATTGTAGGTTCTTTTATGTTTGGTTTACATCATTTTATTTTCCTCAAATACACACACATTCACTCTCACATACATACTTACAGACTCTGGGGGATAGGGAATAATTCTGGGTAAAGTAAAATTCCCTGCTCCAGCTGGGAATCAAACCCAGGACCTCCGGGTGAGAAGTCAGCTTGCTGATCACTCGACCACAAGGCAGTCTGAAAAGATGATTGTTGGATAATTTAAGATCTAAAAACCCCCAGGTTCATTAGAACATCATTTCACTCGGTTGATTCATTTATTAACAATATGCAACATGACCTATCTGAATAAGAGATGTTTAAAGGGAAACTTTGTATTAATAAATACTGAATGAATTCATTTATTAATTAAACAATAATTTATTGTTCATCTTCGCAGGAAACAGTATGGTAACACAGGTTATAAAGATAACCTATTTTGTATATCTAAAATATGTATATTGCATTATTGAAATAAAGTGTTTTACATTTTCTGATAACATTACAATATTTGCAATACATAAAAACAGTTTTTAAGTAATCAATGTATAAATAGAGAATTATCACAATAAATGATAAAGTGTTTTCAAGTTTTGCTACTAAATGTGAAATATGCATTTTTTCCAGGGTTACCATTTTTTATTTTTTGTAAACTATTCTACATTATTGCTATAACATGATTACTGTGTTGCTAAGTTCCTATATCCTTGTCCATGTAGCAAAAATTTTACTAGGTTTATGGATGCTATTATTTGAATAAAATGTCTATTTAACTATAATTTATTTGCATTTCTGTTTTAGATGTTTCTCATAAAAAGCTTATTTTTTAATCAACTTTATGTTGATCAGTTAAATGTTTGCAGAAAGTGTTTTGTTGAAGTACATATGGCATCTAAGAAGATGGCAGCAATACTGAACCAAAAAAAAAAAAAACAAACAAACAAAAACCTGATCGCTACATTTTGACATTGCATTCTTTGAATGACCTTACAAGAAACAAAAGAATGGTAACTTATCACTTAAAAAGGTGTAACTTAAAATAGTGAACATTGCAGAACTTATAAATATTTGAAATATTATTTTGAATATCTTAAAAAGATCTGCATATTTCCTATAATAGGTTTTACTACATCTCTTGAAATTTTCTGAATGAAATTGAGTTTTATTTATGGGTGTTCTTTTAACTGCTGCAGGTTTTAGCATCCCATTCTATATTGGGCATGAAAAACTTCTTAATTTCACTCAGAGGCCTCTTTATCAGGCTTAAGGTTCTTTTATGAGCCTTAAATCTAAGAGACATTACTGATGGCTGTACTTTTCTTCTGAAGGAAGTCATGCTAAGCATTTTTACGTTAAAAAAAAAAATATATATCCATTGCTTTCTGCTGAGGCTAGCATGTTACCCCATGACCAGAGAGGATGACTTGAAATTTTCTAGTTATACAAATCTGAATGAAGAGGATTACATAGGCAATATATAGAAAATTTAATATATGCATTTTATTTATGTCAAGAACTTCAACATACTATAATTTTAATTACCACTGTTAAAATAGTTTTTGGAAGAAAAGAAAGAAAGAAAAACAAAGCTCCTTTTAAGGACCTGTTTGAGGTATGAAAAACTTAATGAAAATATGACATTAGGTTTTCGACTTCTAACTTTTCATTTTTCAGCGATTCTTGTTTTTTCTCTCCTTTTGTGGAATGGAATATTTTCTCTCTCACAAAAGGGAAAGCAGTTATCATCTAGGTAGATAAACTGCAGTGCATATATTTGGAAGTTTATTTAATGATTATGAACAGGCTTTAAGTTAATCACATAATGAAATAACAAAACAGATTAATAAAAATTAAATCATCTTTATTTTACTTTTAAGGTAACATTCTAAATAAAATTTTCAGGAGATAAGCTATAAACATGACAAAAAAGTGCCAAGATTCCAGCAATATAAGTAGCTCCTAATTATAAAAATAAAAGATGAAAATAAAATGCATCATTCATTCATTGCAGCATATTTATTCTACATAAAGCTTTTTGTTACAAAGCTATTACTTATAATTTACCCATTTGCTGGCCTAACTGTGAAGGGTCTTCAAAAGTTGGAGAAGCAGGTTTAAACTGTTCAGCTGAAATTCGTGTGAACAAAATTCCTACGCCCTCAATAAGGGCCAAAAGTACACCACCTATGATAGCACTTCCAGCCATTGCTGGAACACCATTTCTTGCAGCCAGAATACCACCAGTGGCTGCTCCACTTATAATGGAGTTCCACGGATCCTCTTTTCGTCGAAAGTGCACCAATGTGCAGTCGATAGTTGAAAACACACCTCCCCATACTGCAAAATTTCCAGCAATGATAGGTGAACGCTGCTTAACCGCTGCTAAACTTCCAAGCAATCGCCTGTTAAAACCACTTGGAGCATTACGAAAACCTTTTATGCTTTGGAATATGGCACCGCCAATGCAGCCCATTGTGAATGCACCTCCACAGTCATCAACAATGCGCCATGGACATGGTTCCCGAGCATACTCTTCCATTGTCTAATTTTCAGTCTAAAACAAAGGAGGCATAAATAATTATTATTGCATTAAATTAAACTATATTTAACAAGTGTAAAACTATTATTTTAGTTATTTCTTAAAACTAACATATCAAAAGGCTAATTTCCATAGTTTTAACATCACTTATGGAAAACATTGAGGACAAACAGTGAGCAAAACATCAATGAACTTTTATTAATTAATAATTAGCTCTTGTATTTAAATTCTGTTGTTGGTCTTTCAACAGGGCAGGTCGAATCACACAATATATGAATCAATGAAACAAATACTACAATGGATATATTGAAGGAAGTAATTAAACATTTTCTTTGGTAAACATCACTTCATATGCATATAAGTGTTATAAATTCTGGTGGATCCAGAAGATTGGATAAAAATAAAGTGTGGTACAAACTAAAAACTGAATTAAAGGCAGTTTACTTATATTGGTTTTGAGGCACACAATACGCTCAACTGTCTCCACTGTTGGTTGACTGTTTACCAACAATGCTTTGCTATAAAGTTAAATATTTTCATATTTGAACAGTTTAGAAAAACTTTGTGACTTTGCAAAAAATATTTGTGCTAAATTGTTGTAACATAACAGATACAAGATTTCTGTCTTTGCGTCCACTCTTGGATTTTAAGTATGTTTGATAGCCTTTGGTCTTACTTTTTTCTGCGAGAAAAAAATGCCCTGTTATGTTGTGTGCTAAAGAAGGAAATAGTAATAATATATATTTGGGAAAAAAAATTTAAACTTGCTATGGAAAATTATAGACCTAAATCACTAAGTTTAGCATTTTCTGAGATAATTAAGATCAATTACAGGGTTATTGCAGCAAGTGTAATATCAATGTAAAATAATATCAAAATATTAATTTGGTGCATGACCGCATTGAACAGTGCAGGTAACAAGAGGATATTCAGCGAATGGACTGGCCTACCTGTTCCTCTTATTTAAATCCCATTTAACACATGTGTGATGCTTTGGGGAGATGTATTGCAGCACATCCACATGCACTAATGACCATCCAACAGTGTGTCAAGGAATGGAATCCTCTACCACAAGAACTCCTTACCAGCCTAAGCCAACTTGGGAGCATGATGCAGAACATGCATTCTTGTCTGTGGTGATCATACACCCTTTTAAGCACCATGCATCTATTTTTGTAAATCCAGAGGACCATCATATGACAGTGATTTTACTGTAACTTATTTCTATGAATAAAAGTGTCATTTCTGTTCATCTCATTGCATATTTCATTTAGTTGCCAACTGTAGCAGTTCTCTCTATGTCTGATTCAAGTTTTATTGAGCCATGTTAATTGGCAGTGGTACAGCATGCAAATTTCATTCTAATGTTTTGCACCCTAGGGTACAATCGGGCAATGATTAGAATTCTTAGACTATTCGAATAATACATAAACTTAAAAAGATGCTGTACAGATGCTTATAAAACGGAAAATAATTAATGTTATTTCCTATATATACACAAATGCATAAAGCACATAATAAAAAACATGAACGTAATGAACAAAACAAAATTATTTCATAACAGACTAAGCGGAATGTTGCATAACAGTAGTACAGAAAATAAAACTAAAGTTCTGTAGAATCATTTGTCCACTTGAATAAAACAGATTTTTACTCCACAGAGGAGCATAAAATTAAAATAATAATAATAAGAAGAAGAAGAACTGAAAAACTCATTTTGTAAATCGGTACCCTCTGTATTTTATGTATTTTTATGTAAAAATATATTATCTATAATTCAAAATCTTCTCGGGCTTCTAGCCAGGTAAAAACTTGGCTTGACACTAACGTTTCGAAGAAGTGCATCTTCCTCGTCTTCAGGGTGAACTGATGGTTTGAGCTTGCGGAGACTGGTATTTATAAGAGCTGGAATGAAGCTAACATCTGATTGGTTCGCGAGATATTATGGCCTGGTATTTAAGATGACTGAGACATGGGCACGGACTTCGTAGAAAACTATTTATAGCAGTTATTCGGCTAATGTTTTGTGTTTGAGCACGCACCTGCTAGAAAATAAGTCTTGGAAGACTGCAGGTACAGGATTAGGTGTTAAGGCTCTTTAACATCGGTGTCCATGCTGAACTTAATTGTAGGCCAGAATCGCGATTTAGATTATTTGTTTCAGATGAGATGGCTAAAGCTTCTTGTACTCTCCTTTCCCAGTAGTTCGAACACTTTGCCACTATCTTGGTGTTAGTAAAGTTAGCTCTGTGGCTAACTTCAGCCAGTCCAGATTTTTCGGGTTGCATAAGCCTTATTGATCTTTGGTGTTCAGAAATGCGTGTGGCAATTGGCCAAACAGGACGCACTATTGCCACACGCATTTCTGAACACCAAAGATCAATAAGGCTTATGCAACCCGAAAAATCTGGACTGGCTGAATACTGTATAGAACAGAGCCACAGAGCTAACTTTACTAACACCAAGATAGTGGCAAAGTGTTCGAACTACTGGGAAAGGAGAGTAAAAGAAGCTTTAGCCATCTCATCTGAAACAAATAATCTAAATCGCGATTCTGGCCTACAATTAAGTTCAGCATGGACACCGATGTTAAAGAGCCTTAACACCTAATCCTGTACCTGCAGTCTTCCAAGACTTATTTTCTAGCAGGTGCGTGCTCAAACACAAAACATTAGCCGAATAACTGCTATAAATAGTTTTCTACGAAGTCCGTGCCCATGTCTCAGTCATCTTAAATACCAGGCCATAATATCTCGCGAACCAATCAGATGTTAGCTTCATTCCAGCTCTTATAAATACCAGTCTCCGCAAGCTCAAACCATCAGTTCACCCTGAAGACGAGGAAGATGCACTTCTTCGAAACGTTGGTGTCAAGCCAAGTTTTTACCTGGCTAGAAGCCTGAGAAGATTTTGAATTAACACGTCGCCAGGAAAGCTTCAGTTCTTATTTTATATTATCTATAGTTTATATTCCCTTTTATCAATTTGACAAACCTTGTAAAATGTATCTTTCAACTGGAGATAAGAATTGAAATGAATTACAACAGAGCTTGGAAGATCCTAGCTTGGTAATGTGCTGTAGAAATAACTGTCTATTTGAAACAGAACATTTCACCTAATTGAGAACATTTAACTGGTGACATGATAAATTTAATAACTAAGTGAACTTCGAAAAGAGAATAAAAAAAATTAATACCACTCTCTGAGGTTTTCCAAAATATATTAATAACTGAAGTTTCAGTCCTTTGTGAATTAACAATCTGCTTAACTGTGAAAGCAGATATAAAATGTTACTAAGCAAATCAACATTTACGAGAAAAATAGCGTATCTTTATGTTATACACTCTTAATTTGTGTCACCACTGTAGCAGCTATGCATGTGAAAGTGAATGCATACATTGGATTCAGAATTACTAAACAAATGCTTGAACAGAAAAACAAAAAGAAACAAACAAACAAAATAGCAACACTTATTGTTAAATAAGATGTGCCAAAGAGTATTACCAGGCCAAATAAATGTCATAATCAGTATAGAGAAATTAGTTAAAAAAAAATTCATAAAAACTTTGGCCACTTGAAAAGATAATGTAAAAAATCTGATATGTTCAGTTCACATGACTTTCTCTATATCATTGCAACAAATTATTCTATTTACTTCATCTAATGGAGGAAAAATTAGCAGAAATAGTCTTATTACTTGCTTCCTTGTTAGTAGAAGCAAAATAAGGGGGTACCATTGGTTAAAGTGATAGTCAAAAGCTGGTTGCTCTGTGACTGAAGTTCCTTTGTTTGTATGGACACGAGTTCACAAAGTCCTGTATGAGAAAAGTACAAGTTTTTTTTAGCTGAAACCAAAAAACAAGGATTATCTAAAAAACCATCCACTCCACGAAAAAAATGTATATAACATAAATTGTGTGTTTTAAGGTGCTCTACATTTGTTGTATGGTAAATTTTTGTCCACTCTTACGGTTTAGCAGTTATGCAAAATTCCGTAAAATTGACCCAGAATCAAGTATTCTTCAGAGGCTATTCCCAGAAAATTCAAAATATACATTTTATTTGTCAGGTAAATATCTTTAATATACAATATTTTAAACAAAATCGTTAGCCATTTTTTAGAAAATAAAAATTTTCAAAAAAAGTTCCACGTAAAGGGTAGTTGGGGGTGGGGGGACTTTTCTCAAAATCTTTGTGTCGCATCCCTGGAAGATACTAAACTTAAATACCAATTTATAAAATGTATAATCATTAACTTTCTTCAGGCATGTGGTTTTTTTCCAATACAAAAATTTGTTAGAACCACCTTTATTTTATAATGTACTCACTATAGTCCCACCATCAAACTTGCTACATGATTGAATAATAGCATAACCTATTTTGTAATTTTTTTTAACATTTTTTAGAAGGAGTTTTTTTTTCAATATTTGGATTTAAATTTTTATTTTTGAATTTGCAAAAAAAAAAAAAAAAAATCTAACTAACTTCACAACCTATAGTGTACCGTATATCATATTCAGGGGATTTTAAAATACTACAAACTGACACTTCATTATGATTCTAGCTCAATTAGTAGATGATCTATGATCGTTTAAAAGGTTGGCCATCATGAAATTTTGAACAATTTTTGGAAACTTTACATAGCTGTATTTTGGAAACTGTTTAACGTAAAAAAATTGGAATTTGGTATTTTTCTTAGTTTTAATACCTGCTTTGAGGGTATAAAATTACATAAAAATCTGAGATAGTGAAGTAACATTTTGATTTAAAGTGCACTGAAGTGAAATTTTTATTTAAAGTGAATGACACTAAAGTGACTCTTATTGTATTTTAAGATCAATTAGCCAATTTTTTGTGGGAGTCAGTGTTTGGAAGTTCCCATTTTATTTATAATATTTCCATTGTTCTTGTAACACTGCTCAACAATATAAAGCATAGATGTGGATTACTTTTGATATATACAACAATTCACTAAGATACAATCAGTTAACCTCTAATTAAAAAAGCCTAATAATCTTAAGGGAAAGAGGATTCAGCTATATGTTACATTGTTGCAGCCTAGGTAAAAATGCCCTACTCTTAGCATTTTTTCCATTAAGTGTGTCGACTAAATGGTAAAAATGATTCATGTAATAAACCCACTTACTTGCTTATGTGATCCAGATTTGGTACTTTTGTTATTCTGTCAGTAGAGCCATTCTATATAAACTTTTAACTAAAATGCAAAGCACAGCCTAAGGTGGAGGCACCCTAAGCTACAAAATGTAGCCAAGGGATGCTTTTTATAAAAAAGGAATCTGTGAAGTTAAAACCTTAGCAATCTGGACATGAATGATGCACTTCCTCTATGGTAAATACCTGCTGAGAACCATATTAAGTTGGGATGCAATGTTGTCCTATGTCCCTTGACTAGACAGGATTGAACACTACAGGTATTTTCATGCATGAATGTGCATGTCAAAAGCATATTTTGGAAACCACAGCAAAAGGCACTTGGTTTGAGAACTCTGCCCAAGTTCTCTCCCTTACATATAATTTTGCAAGTAAATTATCATGCAAAGAAACTGTTGCTAAAAAAGCTAAATTAGCCGACTGGTTTAGCTACTACCAGGAAGTGTAGATCTCCTCGGTGGATGACAAATACATCAACGGGGATAAAACAGGCAGTGCCAACCACATTATTCAAATCTACATGTAAAATTGGAAGGAGAAAAACCATTGTGCCACATTGTGAAAGGAACTGGATCCCAAGAATGATCGACATGGTCACCAATGAGGTGCAGATTACAATATGCCTCAATGATAGAAGAGATGGTGCCACACTGTGCATTAATTGAGGAGCATATGGAATTCACCAACACAATCCACACCAACTGCTGGGATGAATACAAGGGTTAATGGTTGGGGATTTCACAGCACATCTGTGAACCACAGCCAGCATTTCGTGGACCCGGTAACGAATATGCATACTAACAATATCGAGTTGCGCAGGCGACATCTCCCGCATGCCTATCCAAGGGTGGCATAAAAAAATCCAATGGACGTACATTTCACACAATTCCTATGGTGGTAAAAATCAAAAACAGATCGAGGGCATTCGAAAGGTTCACGCAAGCTGTTGTATAGGGCATCAGCTTGAATATGTCAAACAAAAAAAACAGAATAAGTTTAGATAACAATTTCGTGCAATTTATAGACCATGACAATTGTTACAAAAACTAATTGGCAGCAATTACAAGTTATCTGCTGCTGAATTCGGTCCATGCGCAGTTAACTATCGTTGGACGCAGATTTTATCTGGGGAACAAATTTGCAGGACATAATCTAAAGAAGAGCCATGCTATCGCCATTTCCCGGCTCACCTGTGGGAGTTTTACCAAATAACCTTAAAATAAAGGGAAAGAATTAAGAAATTGGCTTACCTGAACTATCGTCAAATCTTTCTAATATTCCCTTACAATCTTGTCGACATCGCTTCCTGTTCAAATAATATTTAATTCCAAGAAACGAAGTATGGTTAGCAAATTGTAGATTTTAAACAATACCAAATATAGATGTTTTCTATTTCCCTTACGTATCCTCACAATTTGCATTAATTGATCCACTACCTACCATAGCACATTTGTTACAGAAAGAATATTACGAACATTACGAGGTTGTTTCCAGTGACACCAACCTATAAGCAACACGTTTCGAAAGACAAGGAAATTATCGATAGTTTGGAAGAATAATCGATATTACTTTCTCAATCACTTCGTTTAATTTTATTACCGTGCTACTGAAAAGGTTAACATTGGCTTTATCTTTGTTAATAGAAATCTCCCAGATAACGCACTGATTATTCTAGGAAGTCAACGACGTTTTGCAGTGCGCCAATGAGTGCGCAAAATTCACAAATGACAGAAACTCAATCCTCGTGAAATGTAAGCAGCGTTGTAACGTCTTCACTGTTTTCTCTCTCATTTTTGAGAAAAACAAAATTAAAAAAAAAAAAAAATCCATACAAAGGGTGGAGAATCGTGTCACATTCTTGAAAGATACTAAACTGAAATACCAAATTTGGTATTTAATGGGCTTTTCGTTTTTGGGTTATGCTGTCTACAGACAGACATGAAGGCAGATAGACACACACACGCGCGCGCGCGCGCGCCGCGCGAAAATGTAAAACATCTTACTCTTCTGTTTGTGTCTTCTTAATAAATATAAACTTATATTACAAATTTACCTATACACTTTTTGCTATAGGTATAAGAAAGATACAGAACAGTAAAGTGACAGTCTTCGTCTTCCTCTCTGCCACTGTCATTTTCCCTCACATCTGTGACAAACGATGCATTGTCGTGTGAAACATCCCGCAGTGGATATGTTCACTATTGTTGTATGGAATCTATATTACTTTTTTTATCTCTAGCCGGGAATGATAACTAGTATTACCTAACCCAATAACACGTTGCCACCTTACCATAGCCGGGCCATGACTAGAGATGGCGAGGGTTTAACCACAGGGCGGAACGTCGTAGCCCATCCTTGGCTGAATAACATGTCGTATGTTTTTGAATAGCCGTCTATAGTTCATAAGTCGGAACCTGGTAAGTTTGGCAACTTATTGTATATAAACACAATTTATGTCATATTGTTTAAGATTAAAACACCTCAAAACATTTATTTCCGGTGAAATCTCGATATGAAATTTCTGTGTGAAATATAAATCTTCTCTACCCACATAGTGGTGTAAAGTGTGTAAATATTAGGTTCTTTATTTAATTAGTCCGGTCTAATATTATAAGATGTTTGATGAGAAATTAAAATGAAAACAAAGACATGACTGTACTCATATGAATCACATTGTAACTGAAAATACACACCCACTATCAGTAATATACTGCCCGCCTGGGTAGTGTGGTGGTAGCGTGTCTGCCTCACATTCAAAAGGTCGTGAGTTCCAATCTCGCTTAGGGTGGGTTTCCCGGGTAAGGTTTCTTTTCGGGGGTTTCCCTTATCCTGAAAAGACAAATATCGAGTAACTTTAAGCTCCGTGGACCCCGAGATCATTTCATTCAACGTCCGATATGACCAACCAGGTTAAAGGACGTTAAACTACCAAAAGCCTTTGTGTGTTAATCCATACACCCCGAAAATTTCACCTCCAGAGTAATATGTTTCTAAATGGATAAAACGCTACGGACTATATAAGGGCAAACAAGTGCCGATGTAGTGTTTAACGCCCGCTTTTACTACTTGTGGCACCACAGGGGATGACACTGGTGATACATGGAATGAAGTTGGAGCACCGCTGGCTTGCGATGGCGGGGGAAACCGGAGAACCCGGAGAAAACCCGCCCCTGCGCCGCATTGTCCACCACAAATTTCACATGCGGTTGTTTGGGATTGAACCCAAGGTGAGAGACGAGTGGTCTAAGTGGTGCCAATGAAGGGAAGTGAAATGAGTTAAAATTAATCTGGTGTGTGACGAATGACTCGTATGTTACGTATTATTGAACAATTATAGTTCAAGACCAAAGGAAGAATTTACAGGCAAGTTGAACAAACGGTCAATGAAAATATTGTCAATTCCTCATGTAAACCAAAATCCCTATTAAACACAGGAATATTGACTGAATTGGAGCTTTTATTTCATTGCCCTCCAAAGAAGGCCTTGAAAGAAAACATAGGTTAAGTTGGCACCTAATTGTTTGCGAAACAGTTGGAGAATTTTGAAAGTAAGAAAAATAGTTCTTAGCATAAACATGAATGAAGAGGAAAACATTTCAACTTTAATGTTACAACTTATGAATCAAATGAAAACTAAGCATGGCTTATGACTAAGCACGTGTTTTAAACACCACAGTAGTGTCAGTTTGAAATGTGTTTCATGCTAATTTTACACAATATTGTCACAGTCTCTTGTTCTACTTGTTCATCTTCTACTTGTTCATCTTCTACTCATCTACACTTCAATGGTATTTCTTGAATTTATAATCTCCACTTAAAACTACAATTTATGTAGTAGTTTCCAATCTAATTCAAAATGTTTCTCTGAAAGTTTAGTCCCAGCGTTTAGCTTATATGCATTCAGAGGTATTCCAAGGCTTAAAATATTAGGATCAATCATTGAAATTCTTTTGCCCCTCCTCCTTGTTACTAACTTTAGAACAGCGGTGTCAATGCTACAGTTAACTTCATCTTGCAATGTGACGCAGAATTGAAGTTATATGCAATCTAGGCAATTAAATCTCTAGTGCCCTAAAACCATACTAAAACAATAAAATATTATTATTTGGCATGTAAAAACGCACGAAGACTCCTTAAAATAACGCATTTAGCGAAAGTAACATAGTAATAATACGTAATAAATATAACTTGTCACTATGATATATATATATATATATAAATAAATAAATAAAATAACTAAAAATTTGTGTTTACGAAAGTCTACAAAGCAAATAAAGCCAAAATAAACATGTAATACTATAACGGGAGGAGGACGAGAAATATACCAGATGTGGTTTGTTTAAAAATGTGACAAAACAGGAGCACTAGAATTAACAAATAGCCAATTCAGAAAAGATCATGATTGTATAAACATTATTATGTAAATTAATTACATTAATTAATTTTAATCACTATGAGAACATAAATTATATTGTAAATGTATTTCATGAAAAGTGAAGACAAGGGAATCTATCGTCACCATGGTGACATGCAGATTACAATGGCTAAAAACAATGATCTTCAACATTATGAGCGGAGTTTATAGAATTGCGGCACAGAGCGTCTGTGGAGAAAAGACGTTGCAAAAAGACTCTCATAGCTAATCTCGAAGATCCAGGTTAATGTTGTTATAACTGTAAATATAAGTATTTACTATAAAGATTAATTTATGTACGTATTTATGATAAAACAAAGACTAAGCACAAATTGTGTAAAGATTTTTTTTGGTAGTGTTTTACGCCCGCTTTAACTACTTATGGCACCGCAGGCGGTGACACTAATGATACATGAATGAAGATGGAGAACCTGGAGAAAACCCGCCCCAGCGCCACCACAAATCTCGCATGCGGTTGCTTGGGATCGAGAGGTGAGAGGCGAGCGATCTAACCACTCGGCCACGGCGCGGCCACTGAGAAGTTAAAGTTACGCGTCTATGCTATGATAAAATATTTTCGAAGAATAAAAGTTTTAGCATTGCTGAACCTACAAAATTCCTTCTGATTACACTTCCACCTGTAAGATCGTATCAACCAAGCATGGGGGTAAGATTGTTTACTTACCGACGTTGCTAGAGTTTTCTCGGCGTAAATCAAGGCAACAAAGAACAACAACAAATCGACTCAAAGCAGGGAATAAACGTTAAAACTGTCTCAACAATTGGTGCGCGCATAACAAAATCTCCAATTCCGCCAACTGAAAGTGTGGCCAACGTAAATAGACTTCGGTAACGAAGGAGCACCACCAACAGCTACTACGGCTAAGCTCCTTATAATCCTTCAAGAGTTGCTTGGATTCAAAATTAAAACCTCAAAACAAACATTTTGATTAACACATACCAGCGGTGCACAAGGGCCGTTGCACCATCAAGGCAACCGTCGAGGAGCAATATTTGCCTCCTCCTGTCACTCCACAACCCCAAAACACACCCGCCATCCTGCAAAACCCACAATCCCGTCAGAACGTGGTTAAGTTCTCTCCGAGAACAGGGACACGTCTAGCACACCTCGGGCTGCCCTCAGCCTGTCAATTGCACTGGACTGGAGACTTAGCGGCTAAGTCAAATCTACCAAACACATTTACAGTGCAAGTACTTCACCGAGGGTCCAGAACGAGGAGGGGTTCCTCCTGAGACATCCAGCATCCCAGCTAGCCTGGAGACTACCAGCCAAACCTTAATTCCTGCAACCAACTGATAATTCCCGCTTCAAATGTTATCTGTTCATTCAGTGTAGATTTTACAGGGACTGCATTCGAAATGCCAGTTTGCAGGCGATCTTAAAACATTGTCTCTTTCTTTCAATCTTAACCTCCAAAGTTAAAGACTGTTCCATGTTTGCCAATGATACCTTTATATTCTTGAGGATCTACTAACTACTTTATTTCTTATTTCATTTTCGACTTTCGAGTACTCCAATTATATGATCAGCAGGAAAAAATGAATGCCCAACCACAGGAAATAAATTTTCACTTTGTTAACATTTACAGGTACTTCAATGAGTGTCCATTTAGAGAACATTCCAATCATTATTGTATTTTTCTTTTGTGTGCACATTCATCTGCACAAAGTACTCACAATTTTTGTCGTTAAGGTAAAAAAAGTTTAAGCTGTTGATGTGCACCTTGCTACCTTTTTATCATTCCTCCTACGAACAAAACAATTAAGGGCTAGATGCTTTGGTGATCTGGGGGTTTTGCTGCTTTAACTAGAGAATGTGCGATAGTAAAAGTATCTAATGAAGAGCAGAGAACTGAATAGACTCAAAACTCTTGCATAATACACGTTTTGGATCTCCCTGAACCCCCCCCCCAAAAAAAGAATTTTTGGAAAAAGGCACATGCGTGTGCGCGTCTGTGTGTGTTTGTGTCTGTGGACAGCAAAGCTAAAAAACGAAGAGACCGTTAAATACCAAAGTTGGTACATTCCATGGATACAACACAAAGATTTTCAAGAACATCCCCCCCCCATTCAATGGAACTTTTTTCGAAAGTTTTGATTTTCTCAAAAATGGCTCTAACGATTTTGATTAAAACATCGTACATTAAAGATATTTACCTGACAAATAAAATGTATATCTTGAATTTTTTGGGAATAGCATCTGATGACTACTTTATTCTGGATGAATTTTGCGGAATTTTGCATAACTGCTAAACCGTAAGAGATAGACAAAAACTTACCACACAAACAACGTAAAGCACGTTAAAACACACAATTTATGTTATATACATTTTTTTCGTGGGGTTGGTCGTTTTTGAGACGTTCCTTGTTGTTTTGTTTCAGCCTTGAAAAACTTATGCTTTTCTCATACAGGAATTTGTCAACTCCTGTCCATATAAACAAAAGAACTTCAGTAACTTAGCAACCAGCATTTGACTATCACTTTAACCTATGGCACTCCCCTAATTCGCTTCTACTTACAAGGAAGAAAGTATAAGACTATTTTTGCTAATTTTTTCTCGATTAGCATGAAGTAAATAGAAGCATAAGCTTTTTAACAATAATTTGTTGCAGAGATGTAGAGAAAGTCATGTGAATGGAACACATCAGATTTTTTTTAATCATACAGGCGAGTAATGCTGCAGAATCTGTAGTTTTTAAACCGGCCAATAGTTACAGTACATATGAAATTAAGTAAACTACGAGGGCTGTAAATAAAGTAGTGGCAACATTGATAGAACACAATATTTATTGAACTCGCAAGTTCAATGTGCTCACCCGCAAAGTCCCTGACCTTTTGCCAAATGTAGGGTAGCCGTTGGGGACCGTTGGCACGGCGATCTCTGTTGTTGACTGCGACGGAGCGCCCTACTGCGCGGACTACAGATGCCACGTCAGGAAATCGGCGGCCTCGGAGGGGTTCCTTCAACTTCGGAAACAGTTCGTGCGTTGTCATGCAACACTATGGGGTGATGGTCTCGCAATAAACGTAGACATTTGCGCCGCATAGCCGGACGAAGATGTCGCTCCAGAAATGGGCAATAGTAGTCACTGTTGACGGTTTGTCCCTCAGGCACAACATGCAAAAGAATAACCCCCTCGTAGTCATATGCCACAATCAGCATCAGCTTCACCCGACTGGGTTCCTGTCGAACTTTCTGTGGACGTGGTGAACCTGGGTGACGCCATTAATTCGACTGACGCTTCAATTCCGGCTCATAGGCTCGTGCCCACATCTCATCGATGGCGACAATGCGCTGCAGAAATGCGTCTCCTTCGTTGCGGTATCTGTCCAGGTGGATGCCAGCCAGCGCATACCGGTGCCATTTCTGTATTTCAGTGAGTTGATGTGGAACCCAACAGGACGCAATTTTCCTCAGGTAAAGACATTTCTTCAGGATATACCACACAGTTTGATGGCTGAGACCAATCTCTACGGATAACTCCCGGACAGTCCATCGATGGTCCATGGCAACGAGACCACTCACGATGTCAAACTGATCTTGCGGAATGGACGGCCGACTTGTGTGGTGCAAATCCGCAGTCTCAGTCCGACCTGCACGAAACGCTTTGATCCATCGTGCAACCGTCCTGTACAGCAATGCATTCAGGCCACAGGCTTCACATAATCCTCGATAACATGCTGATGCATTTTTTCCACTGGCAACCTCGATTTTAATCCACGAACACTGATCGCCTTTGGTAAACATGCTTTAGAGCGGTGCACTTGACACTGTTCACTTCAATGCTACACAACAACACATTCTCAACTGGCGGCCCAACCAAGGCATACCATACATCGGCACTAGTCACCTGATGGCTCCCATATCCTATTGGCTCATACCCGCTCTCCTGTGAATGTGGGGACCATGTTGCCACTACTTTCTTTACAGCCCTCGTATAGTGCTCTAGGACTTTACTTCAGTACACCATTTATTAAAACTTACTCTTCTGACATAAACAATATTTTAAGGAGACACTATGGTGAAATTCCGCAAATTTTGAAAGAAAAAATCCGAAATTTTGTGCTTAACTTTAAAATTGTATTTGATATCCCTTCTTTAAAAGAATGCCATTGAAGTATGAGGTCCGCCATTTTTAAAGACCCTATCGGCCGTTTAAAAACTAGCCTGCAGCAGTGGCGTATCTAGAATTTGGCTCTGGAGGGGATCAGGAATATTTTGACTTTCTCTACATGTATTATGTACATAATGTATAGAGAAGGTATTGCACTCCACCCAAAAATTCGATACCGAGATTTCACTGGAAATATATGTTTTAGGGTCACCTGTATCCAAAAAAGCATTTTCACAAAAAGTTCCATGTGTATGTGTGTCCGTGTGTCTGTGAACACGATAACTCATAAACGAAAAGTCGGTAAAATACCATACTTGGAATTTAAGTTTAGTATCTTCCAGAGATGCGACACGAAGATTTTGAGAAAAATCCCCCACCCCAAACTACCCTTTACATGGAACTTTTTTCGAAAATTTTGATTTTCTTCTCAAAAATGGCTCTAACGATTTTGATTAAAGTATCGTATATTAAAGATATTTACCTGACAAATAAAATGTATATTTTGAATTGTATGGGAATAGCCTCTGAATGCTACTTTATTCTGAATGAATTTTACGGAATTTTGTATAACTGCTAAACCGTAAGAGATAGAAAAAACTTACTGCACAAAAAATGTAGATCTCATTAAAACACACAACTTATGTTATATACATTTTTTTTCGTGGAGTTGATCGTTTTTCTAGATATTCGTTGTTTTTGGTTTCAGCTTTGAAAAACTTATACTTTTCTCGTATAGGAATTTGTCAACTCGTGTCTATGCAAACAAAGGAACTTCAGTTACATAGCAACCAGCTTTTGACTAGCACTTTAACCTATGGTACTCCCTTCTTTTTTGCTTCTACTTACAAGGAAGCAAGTAATAAGACTATTTCTGCTATTTTTTTTTCTCGATGAGCATGAAGTAAATAGAAGCATAAGCTTTTTAATAATAATTTGTTGCAGAGATGTAGAAAAAGTCATGTGAATGGAACACATCAGATTTTTGTAGTTGAAGTTTCCAGGAGTTCGGAATAGCCCTCCCTCCTCATCAAGCCAACATTAAAAATAAAAAAAAACCTGCAATATCAATAGTCCTCCGCGGTTTAGGTGTAATACAGGGTGTTTAAAAAATACGGGCATAATTTCAGGTATGTATTTCCCACATGAAGACAATCAAAATAGTTCATTATAACATGTGTCCGGAAATGCTTCATTTCCGAGTTATGGCATTTACAACATTGAAAGTCTCACCTGTAGACAATCAAAATAGTTCATGTCCGGAAATGCTTCATTTCCGAGTTATGGCCTTCACAACATTGGAATTCACTGGAACGTTTTTCTTTCCGCAGGTCTTTGCCGTCAAAGGAGACATTAGGAGGGCGCTCTGATAGTTCATTCTGAGGAAGGTTACATTCAGTGTTCTTTAGGCGTTAAGACTGTGCGACATGTATTCAAATCAAGAGCTGGCAGAGATACACTTCATGTACGGTAAAGCGGACGGCAATGCTGCCCTGGCTCGTCGTTTGTACCAGGAGAGGTACCCACAGCGACAATGTCCAGATCGGAAGACATTTGTACGTCTCCATTCCCGTCTGTGCGAGTATGGAACATTCACCTCTCCTGGTTTGGGAAGGGGACGATCAAGATCTACAACTCCAGAAGTGCAGGAGGAGATTCTGGAGGCTGTGCACAGGACTCCTTCTATCAGCACACGACGGTTAGCGTTGCAAGTCAATGTTCCTCATACGACTGTCTGGAGACTGTTGAACGAGTATCAATTGTATCCTTATCATTTGCAACGTGTACAGGCCCTGTCACCAGCAGATTATCCTGCACGAGTTAGGTTCTGTCAGTGGTTCTTGCAGCAGTGTGGTGTAAATCCAAACTTTTCTGCCGTCGTATTATTTACAGATGAAGCACAGTTCACAAGAGATGGCATAACAAATTTCCACAATCAGCATGTATGATCGGATGAAAACCCACTGTTGTATCTCA
Organism: Hymenopus coronatus; assembly: GCA_030762935.1. Classification (NCBI taxonomy): domain Eukaryota; kingdom Metazoa; phylum Arthropoda; class Insecta; order Mantodea; family Hymenopodidae; genus Hymenopus; species Hymenopus coronatus. The sequence continues at coordinate 24,226,009 of CM060889.1, forward strand.
TCACCAGGTGCGGTTCTCCCTCAACATGTGGGCCGGTAGCATTGGTGATTGATTAGTTGGACCCCATGTACTTGTAAACAGACTTACGGGGCAGGCGTACACAAACTTCCTGGAAAACACCATACCTGACGTTTTCGAAGACACTCCACAGATCAATCATCAACACATTCACTTCTTGCATGATGGCGCTCCTGCACACTTCAGTCTTACGGCTCGCCGGTACTTGGATCGAAGGTTTCCTGATCGATGGATAGGATGGATTGCTTGGTCTCCACGCTCACCTGATCTGAGCCCTCTCGATTTCTACTTGTGGGGCTATTTAAAATCATTGGTTTATTCGTCTCCGGTCCGGATTTGGAATCCCTTCGGAATCGAATTATGGCAAGTTGTGAGGACATGCGCAATACTCCTGGAGTTTGGGATCGTGTTCGCAGGTTAATGAGACATCGATGCGAGGTCTGTATTCAAGCAGGAGGTGGACATTCTTCAGTCACATAGCAACCAGCTTTTGACCATCACTTTAACCTATGGTACTCCCTTATTTCCTTTCTACTTACATGGAAGCAAGTAATAAGACGATTTCTGCTATTTTTTTTTCTCCATTAGCATGAATTAAATAGAAGAATAAAGTCATGTGAATGGAACACATCAGGTTTTTTACAATATAAACCTATTTTTATTTTTGGACTTTTTATTTAATTTTAGACGATATTGTAGATTAGCCAGAGCAAATTAAAGGAATGAAAGCGTTTCAGTAGTAGACCTATTTGTGATCTAGTCGAGTATATTTCTGTATTATACCACTGAATGTTTTTGTTTAAAATTTGATTAATTGTTCAACCTTCATATTTTATGTTTAGCTTGTATTTTTAGTTTCTCTATTTCGTACAATACACATAATAGGTACAGAAGGCATTCCATCCAGAAATTCAATGGCGATATTTTATCGAAAATATATGTTTCGAGGACACTACAATCCAGATAAAGTATTCTTAGGATAAGATCCGCGTGAGTTTGTCTGTGATCAACATAACTACATATAAACAAAAGTATGTGACGTAGCAAACTTGGTATTTGAATTTAAGCATCTTTCAAACATGCAACACAAAGGTTTTTCCATCCAAAACTACCGTTTATATGGAATATTTTTCAAACTTATTTTCTCAAAAATGGCTCTAACGTTTTGGATTAAATACCATGTATTAAAGAGATTTAGAGACAAATAAAATGTATATGGGAATAGCCCCTGAAGCCTTCTTCATTCTGGAGGAACGGCGATATGCAGTAAGATATGCAGTAGACTATTGCTATAGCCTAATATATTCCCTTATTCCTCTTGTACCAGCAAGGAAACAAACTAATGATTATTATTCGTAAAACGTATGTAAAAATCGGCCGAAATTTTGTGATTATAATGCACTTGCTATAAATCGGCTTTCTTAGTTCCTCGGTGGATATCGTGCCAACCAAAGGAATGACTTTCATTAAAAAAAAAAAAATAATATTTTGGGCAATTCTAAAAATTGTTTCGAGAAACTGAACATGTACCAAAGTCGAAACGTTTCTTTATGAGTTTAATTGCGATCAGTTATTTACCACGTTTTTTAACTTATGGTTTTATTAATGTTTGATACAATAATGCTTCATTTTTATTTTGCTTACTTAAATTTCCCAGTGTCTATTATTCAAATAACAATGCGATTTGGTTTATCAACTTTGTAGACTTCGCTGGGAATTGATTTGCACTTTGCATAATTTCAACAAAAAATGGTCAATTGATTAAAAAAAATCGAATAAACACGCGTAAATAAGGTTCTACAGAATGGCATTCAAAAAACTGGCCACTATACTAGACTGCTCATTGTTGCCTTTGATTGCTATCTATTGTTGCGAAGCTGTTGCGACTACGTTTTGTAAACATAGACCTTTGCATTAGCTTATTTGTTTTGTCTTTATTACCTAATTATTACACGTTTACCTGTTTGTTGTTCCGTCTGTTCGGCAACAATGCGCGCGTAGTTGGCTGGCGAGCAGTGTATAAGCAGAGCCGGTTTTCATGAGCTACCCATTGGCAAAAACAATCAAACCCTTTTTTTAATAAAATAGTGTAGCTATGCAAATCTAATGAAATACCACTCTTTTCCCTATACAGGTATACACACTAATGTCGTCAGAATTGATGGAATGAGATGACGGGCAATGAACTTAAGACGCCGAAGCTTTACTACTCGAAAAGTCAGCAGTGCACTGTTTGTATGGTACTGGATTAGTCAGTTTTAACCCGTTTTTCAGCTGGCCCCAGTAGTCGTGGTCGTTGACGCGTTTACGCTCTGCCGCGAAAGGACCACGGGTTCGAATCCCGCTATGGGCATGGATGTTTAGTGTTGTGTGTGTTGTATGTTTGTGAGTTATTCTCTCCCCTGATGGCTAATTAGGTTACGTTGAAGACCAATATGTGTGAATAATAATACTAATAATAATAAACCTTTGACACTTTCTGAAGTTGATCCAGTTGTTTTCCTTTTAAAAAAAGGAATAAATAGGTAATACTGATACTATTTTTACTTTCTCTACACGTACTATGTACATGATGTATAGAGAAGGTATTGTATTGCACCCAAAAATTCCATACGAGATTTCACCGGAAATACATCTTTTGGGTCCCCCTGAATCCAAAAAAGGCATTTTTGGAAAAAGGTCCGTGTGTGTTTGCGTGTCTGTGGACAGCATAGCTCAAAAACGAAAAGACCGTTAGATACCAAACTTGGTATCTTCCAAGGATGCGACACGAATATTTTAAAGAAAATCCCCCCACTCCCAACTACCCTTTACATGGAACCTTTTCCGAAAATTTTAATTTCCTCAAAAGTGGCTTTAACGCTTTTGATTAAAATATCGTATATTAAAGATATTTACCTGGTAAATAATATGTATATCTTGAATTTTCTGGGAATAGCCTCTGAAAACTACTGTATTCTGGAGAAATTTTGCATAACTGCTAAACCGTAAGAATTGGACAAAAACTTACCACACAAAAAATGTAGAGCACATTAAAAGACACAATTTGTTATATAAATTTGTTTCGAGGAGTTGATGTCGTTTTTGAGATATTCCTTGTTTTTGGTTTCAGCTTTGAAAAACTTATACTTTTCTCATACAGGAATTTGTCAACTTGTGTTCACACAGACAAAGGAACTTCAGTCACCTAGTAACCAGCTTTTGACTTCACTTTAATCTATGATACTCCCATATTTTGTTTCTACTTACAAGGAATCAAGTAATACGACTATTTCTGTTAATTTTTTCTCGATTAGCATGAAGTAAATAGAAGAATAAGCTTATTAATAATAATTTGTTACTCAGAAGTAGAGAAAGTCATGTGAATGGAACACGTCAGATTTTTTCCATTACAATACGGGACGCCTGTAAAGGTAATTAACTGATCAGTACTCTCTGAATATGGCATTAAATTAGCATTAGAGTGAAGGATACATAATATTGAATAAATACACTTTACAATATCAGAGTTCCCGCCATGTGCAATCGAAAATGTCGATTGCAAATTTAACAGCGAACTCTATACTTATTAAGATTTGTCTCTTCGAGGAAAGGATATCTTTCCTGTAAATTGGAAAGGAAGGTGCATTTCCGTTTAGGTAGGTATAATAGCATAAATTCTCGCAAATAACAAAGAACATCAACTGCTATAACTATACTGGGCACATTTCGTCTGTCTTTACTGTTCACAGAACGCGCTAAACAACAACAAATTACTATTAGGTTTTTAATTTAGGAAGATAGTGTCAACAAAATACGGGACCTTTTCGCGTGCCAACAAAAAGTCTCGGGATGCGGGACAAACAAGTAAAAAATCTAATGTGTTCCATTCACATGACTTCTCTGCAACAAATTATTGTTAAAATGCATAGGCTTCTATTTACTTCACTCTAACAGAGAAAAAATTAGCAGAAATAGTCTTATTACTTGCTCCCTTGTAAGTAGAAGCGGAATAAGGGAGTACCTTAGGTTAAACCGATAGTCAAAAGCTGGTTGCTATGTGATTGAAGTTTATTTGTTTTTATGGACAGGAGTTGACAAATTCCTGTATGAGAAAAGTATGTTTTTCAAAGCTGAAAAAAAAAAGGAATATCTTAAAAACGATAAATTACACGAAAAAATGTATATAACATAAATTATGTGTTTTAATGAGCTCTACATTTTTTGTATGATAAGTTTTTGTCCATCTCATATGGTTTAGCAGTTATGCAAAATTCCGTAAAATTCATCCAGAATAAAGTAGTCTTCAGAGGCTGTGCCCAGAAAATTCAAAATATACTTTTTATTTGTCAGGTAAATATCTTTAATATACGACATTTTAATCAAAATCGTTAGAGCCATTTTTGAGAAAATAAAAACTTTCGAAATTTTTTCCATGTAAAGTGTAATTTGTGGTGGGGGATTATTCTCAAAATCTTCGTGTCGCATCCCTGGAAGATACTAGACTTAAATACCAAGTTTGGTGCTTACCGACTTTTCGTTTTTGAGTTATCGTGTTCACAGACACACGGACACACTGACACCCGGACATACACACGGACCTTTTTCTGAAAATACTTAAATATCATGTCTAGCAGCCACGCCCACGAGTACATTTTTCTTTCCGTCTCTATTTTGCACTATTATCGAATTTGAAAACGACCGCGCATTGACGGTTATTCATTTGTTATGATGGCAGAGTCAAAAGAAATACTTAGGATTTGCAAATAAATTGTGTTTATACCAAATAAATGTTCTGTAGTTCACAAAAATCACAAAATAATCTGTATATTATACTGCAAAGTCCTTAGTATGAATTAAGGTTTTTGTTATAGTAAAATTAACATTTAGACGGAAAGTATATTGGTACAGTCATCCAAGATGGTTACCTTCCCTCTACAACCTCGTGGAGTTCGTTGGTAATTTGAACAGTTTGTGTAGCTGAGTTGTGATCATCATGGGTAAAACAACTGACAACAGGAGAAGTTTCTCATAGAAGTGCCCATCTAGGAAACATGCTGCAGGCTTAATTAAGCGGGACAAAAGAAATAAATGTGACAAACCAAATAAACATACATTTAACGGTGAGTATCAGAGCAGTAAACCCACTACTTCTAAAGATGGAAATTCTGTAAACATCGTTGATAGCTGTTAAATACAGTTAATTTTGTAGATTTAGTATACAATTCTGTAAATATAGTGTGCAAATCAGTAAATACAAGCAACAGCGTTATAAATAATGTAACCAAAATTAGTACAAATAATAATCCCAAGGCCATAAACTCAGGAAAAAAATCTGATGTGTACCATTCACATGACTTTCTCCATATCCCTGCAACAAATAATTCTTAAAAAGCTTATACTTATATTTACTTTATGCTAATCAGAAAAAAATAGCAGAAATAGTCTAATTACTCGCTTCCTTGTAAGTAGGAGCGAAATAAGGGACAACCGTAGGTTAAAGTGATAATCAAAAGCTGGTTGCTATGTCAATGAAGTTCCTTTGTTTATATAGATAGGAGTTGACAAGTTCCTGTATGAGAAAAATATACGTTTTTCATAGCAGAAACCAAAAATAAGGAATGTCACAAAAACGACGAACTCCACGAAAAAAATGTATATAACATAAATTGTGTGTTTTAATGTGCTCTACATGTTTTGTGTAGTAAGTTTTTGTCCATCTCTTACGGTTTAGCAGTCATTCAGAATTTAGTAAAATTCATCCAGAATAAACAACTCTTCAGAGGCTATTCCCAGAAAATTAAAGATATACATTTTATTTGTCAGGTAAATATGTTTAATATACGAAATTTTAATCAAAATCGTTAGAGCTATTTTTGAGAAAATCAAAATTTTCGAAAAAAGTTCCATGTAAAGGTTAGTTGGGGGTGGGGGTATTTTTCTCAAAATCTTCGTGTCGCATCCCTGGAAGATACTAAACTTAAATACCAAGTCTGGTATTTTACAGACTTCGTTTTTGAGTTATCGTGTTCACAGACACGGACACACACACACACACGGACCTTTTTGTGAAAATGCTTTTTTTGGATATTGGGGACCCTAAAACATATATTTCTGGGGAAATTTCGGTATCGAATTTTTGGTGGAGTGTGCAATACTTTCTCTATACACTATGGAGAAAGTAAAAAGACAAAAACGACCTGAATTCAGACTTTGTACCAAACACTGATGCAGTTCAGTCACACACTTCATCTTGGCTCAGAATTCCATATGCCAAGAAATAGCAAAAAACTTTTTGTGCAGCCATTGTTAAAAAACAAACAAAAAGAAATCAGTGTATGTGTTGAAGTAAAAGAGCATTTTGGTACATACATAATATTGCAATCTGTAGATCATATTATGAGATTAAACACTATGCCCAAACTATAGGATGTGAATCATGTCAAGAACTACCTTTATTTGCAAACAATAACTCTAACAATGAATTTTCAGAGGTTTTGCATAATTTCCAATCGTCTGTTTCCAAAAAGCTACTTGTACAGATGCAGTCTTAGAATATTCATGTTTATTTTATTTACAATGCTACATTATTACCGGTATTTTTTGATTGAATGAAATCCTCTGTATGTAAGATGTGTGTAATAAGGTATCTTTTTAATTCTAATCTAAACTTGTTTTTTTTCATTTGTAATTATTTTATAGAAGGGGGAAGTGAATTAAACAAAACTATTCCTTTGTAGTAAACCCCTTTTCGGAATGATTGCAAATTATTTGTTGGTCTATGTAAGTTCTGCCTTTGTTATGAATATCTGCATTTTTTGAAAACAACATGGGGTAAGTTGGGCCGCTAACTCTCTCTGCTGCGACTTATACCAGTTTTGCCTCTACGGGCTTTGAAATTGTCATCACAAATACAAAGTCAATCAATTGCACTTAGTTTCATTCAATTTTAGAGTGGCCGAAGTTCTGCATAGTAAAATTCACTGAACAACTGTATTTGCGTGAAACATACTTGTCATACATCAGCACAGCGTCTAGCGACATATGCCGGTGTTGCATTCCTCAACACTGTTCGCCTGCCGCCGTCAATAAAACTCAGGTTTTAGGCATTTTAGTGTGTAGTATTATTATATATTTACATTGCAAAAGTACTACAAGACTTCTTTATTTATATTCTACTCCTTTTAGGCAGCATACTTCATAAATATTCACAAAAAAGGATTTCTATGTGCATGTAATAAATTAGCGTTTAACTTAATTACGGAGCTTTTCCAATAAAAAAATTGGTGAAAACGTAACAAGTATAAACCAAACTTACAGTCAAACCACAAATTGTTTAATTTCTAGAGGGGCCCAAGTTCTCTATAATTACCCAATATGGCTAGAATATATTCACAGGCTAATGGTAAAATTCCAAACATTTTGAAAATTGGTTTGCAGTGAATCAATTGTCTTTCCCCTGCCATTATTCTTATTACTACCTTTTTTGCATAATAGACACATTTTTAGCATTTACTGAATTTCCCCACATTATTATTATTATTATTATTATTATTATTATTATTATTATTATTATTATTATTATTATTATTATTATTATTCCATAGGTCATCAATGAGTGAAAATGTGCATAATAAATTGTTTTTAGTACACTCTTATTTATAAGCTTTATTGAAGATTGGATTGCAAAATGTGCAGAGATCATTTTGGGTAAGATATCAATATGGTGTTTCCAATTCATGTTACGATTGATCTTAAGACCTAGGAATTTTGTGTTACAGGCTTCTGCAATCTTGATTATTTTATATTCTATCCTTAGGTCTGTCATATTTTTATGCTTTGTGCAAAAATTAATGTGGTTAGTTTTTTCAAAGTTTATGTATTTTGTTACTTTCAAACCAATTATTTAGTTATGTTAAAGATTTTATTAGATGAATCTGGTAGCTGACTGACGTGTTCTTTAATTATAATACTTGTATTCACAAAAAGAACTGGTCGGGCATTGCTGTTTATTTCTGCAGGTAAATCATTTATATACATTAAAATATCAAGAGACACAATAGAGCCTTGTGGGACACCATGCTTTATTTCAGACCATTCATAATATACATTGCTATTATTTGAGGTATTATAATCTTTGCTTTGTTTTTGATAACTAAGATGTAATCCATAGATAGCCTTTACCCCTAATACCATGGTGTAATACTGTTGATAGAAGTATTATTTCATGATTAACACATCAAATGGCTTTGTTAGATCACAGAATAAACCTAGTGTATTAAGTTTGCCATCTAATGACTCGAGAACTTCATAAGTTAACTTGAAAATGTCATCACTAGTTGATATGTTCTTCCTGAATCCAAACTGCTCTTTTGCTAAAAATATTCAAAGACCTTGGAATTAATTACCTAGACACACCGCCAGCGCTAGTGTCACCGCCACAAATTGAAACCTCTCGAGCATTCTCAACTGGAAGGCAGGGCATGCTTTTTGCCATATGTTCAGTATGCTGAAAAGGTTTTCAGTACCTCGAAAACCACATTTTAAGAACTTGGTGGTAAAATTTTATGTATAACAGGTGTTATTATGCAGCAAAATCTTACAGCAGTGTGCTGCACAAGAAAATAATCAGACAGCATCTCTCTAAATCAATTTTGTTATTGACTCAATAGGTTAGTAGAGTTTAATTATTTTTGCATAAAATTTACTACATTAAGTAGTAATTAATTCTAATTTTATATTTATATATCTTATCCATCTAACACAAATATACCACAAATGCTTACTAACGTATTGAATACAATTTACTGAAGAGGAATACAGGTATCTAATTTCCCATTTATTTTATTCTTATACTGTGCATATACTGTCTCTGTAAATCCAGTATCGTATGTGTTTTTTTATATTAAAGCGCTTTATTTATGTTTGCTTTTATTTACATATGCCTTAGGTAATATGGCCGTATCACCACTTTGACTTTCTATAACAATTGCTTAAATTGTTGAAATATACATTAAAAATGCACTTCTCGATTATTTTAACACACATTAACTATCGCATTCATATTTATAGGCTCTTGGAATAATTTTTAAATAATCATTTTTTCATCAGCTTAGAATCGAGCGCAGCATATTTTGCATTTTTAATTCAGCATTTTGACCGCTTTACTACAGACACACTCTTAACAACTCATGTTTATAATTCTTGTTTACGACTTTGTGTATTAAAGTAAAAATCTGATGTGTTCCATTCATATAAATTTCTCTACATATCTTGACAAATTATTGTTAAAAAGCTTATTCTTCTCTCTACTTCATACTAATCGATTAGCAGACATGATCTTATTACTCGCTTCCTTGTAAGTAGAAGGGAAAAAAACTAAACGATAGTCATATCTTTTAAAACTGATTTCATATGTATGAAATGCGTTTCTTTGCAGGGCTAGGTGATGACCCATTCCCGTAAATATTTTATGCAAAATTCATCCAGAATAAAGAAAGAGGTCTCAAAGGCTGTTCCCACGAAGATTCAACATATACATTTTATTTGGCATGTAAATATATTTAATATACAGTATTTTAATCAAAATCATTAAAGCCATTTTTTAGAAAATCTAAATTTTCGAAATTTGTCCACGTAAAGGATAGTTTGGGCTGGGGGCTTTTGCCTCAAAAGTCTTCGTGTTGCATCCTTGGAATATACTAAACTTAAATACCAAGTTAGAGTTTTTACCGACTTTTCGTTTTTGAGTTATCGTGTTCATGGACACAAACACCAACACAGAACTTTTTCTAAAAGTTCCTTTTTTATACTGGGGACCCTAAAATGTATACTTCTGGTAAAATCTAGGTATCTTTTCTGGGTGGAGTTCAATACCTTTTCTATACGCTAAGTAGTTACTTACATCACGTGTAGAGAAAGTAAAAAAGTAGACAGTATATATGGAATCAGTGAGAAGAAACTGCGAAAAACAATTAAAGTCAAATTATACTTTCGGTGATGCTTACATCCCGTTCTATAAAGTACTTTATATGCAAGTATGCAATATTCAACTTCAATTATATTTACTTTTGTTTTGTTCAGTTGTGGTATGAAATTCCCTCTAGTCAATGAAGTGATTTTATTCAATCCCCAACCGGACATTCAAGGTCTAATCCCCGTGCATAAATGCTGATGATCATAAAGTAAGTGTTGTCGCAATTATTTCCAAATCAGGTATCTTCATGATGTAATTACAGCTGTTTTAAATGTCACTGTTTCCCCATTGCAATCAATGTATTTCATGCGACCTCGCATACCTTCTGCCCTCCAAGAAAATCTTCTATTTCCGACATGCATAGCTCTCTGCGCAGCCAGCTGTGTGGGGGCTTGAAAATGTTATACTTATCTAGCTTTAAGTAAAGATACTGGTCTATAGTTTGACATTTCTGAGATTTGCCCTTTCTTGTATGATGGCTTAATGACTGAATATTTTAATCTATCTGGGAATGTCCCCGTAGGATATGTTACATATATGACTTAAAAATTTGTAAATAATGTCTGCACATACCTATAATGTTTTTATGCATATATTTTATCATATCCTGAAGAATTCTTGCATTTGAAGGATTGTATTACTTTTTTATTTTGGTTGCACTTGTGGGTAAGGATGTAAAATTTTCCATACAGAATTCCTGAAGGTACGAAATTGGATCTCTCTTAGGTTGTTTCTTTGTCAGTAAATTTTCTGACACCTCAATGAAATATTCATTAAATGTATTTGCTATTTGCTGGGAATCATTTGTGGTTTACTTTAATTATTTGTATACCATTTTTCAAGTGACATTTATCAGTCCCTTTTTTTTTTATGTTCCATATAGTGCTAGGCTTATTGTGAGAGGACTGTATTTGTTTTTCATGGCAAAGTTTTTAGCTGCATTTATAATCCTTTTTAGAATTCTGTAGTACATTTTATAGTGTTGTTTACGTCTATCACACTTTTATCTAGTTGCTAATTAAAGTTCTCCTTTATGTCTACATGATATTTTTATACCTTTAGTTAGCCAGTCATTTTTATAATTATTATTAATTTTCTTTACGTGGAGTGGAAAACTGGAGCTATGGATTCTTACGAAAGAGTTTAAGGAGGAGTTAAACTTATCATTTACATTACTTAGTTTATACATTTCTTCTCATGATTCTCGAACAGTTTGGCTTTAAAACGCTATGTTTTCTTTATTTATACTTCTAAAGCTGGATATGAGGTTTGTTTTTTTTTGGAGTTGGGAGTATAATAATCAATTTTGGCGAGTTGTCCATAATGGTCTGAAAGTCCATTAACGAAGGATTGTATTTCATAGTACTCCCATTTAGACAGTATCTAAAAAAATCTTATGTGTTCATTCTCGTGACTTTTTCTACATCTGTGCAACAAATTATTGTTAAAGGGCTTATGCTTCTATTTACTTCATACTAATCCAGAAAAAAAATAGCAGAAATAGTCTTATTTACTTGTTCCCTTGTAAGTAAAAGCAAAATAAGCGAGTACCATAGGTAAAAGTGATAGTCAGAAGTTTGTTGCTATGTGACTGAAGTTCCTTTGTATGGACAGCAGTTGACAAATTCCTTTATGAGAAAAGTACAAGTTTTTAAAGCTGAAACTAATAACAAGGAATATGTAAAAAACGACCAACTCCATGACAAAAATGTATATAACATAAATTGTATGTTTTAATGTGCTCTACAGTTTTGGTGCTGTAAGTTTTTGTCCATCTCTTACGGTTTACCTGTTATGCAAAATTCCGTAAAATTCATCCATAGTAAAGTAGCCTTCAGAGGTTATTCCCAGAAAATTCAAGATAAACATTTTATTTGTCAGAAAAATATCTTTAATATACAATATTTTAATCAAAAGCTCTAGAGCTATTTATGAGCAAATCAAAATTTTCGAAAGTTTTTCCATGTAAAGAGTAGTTGGGGGTGGGAGAATTTTCTTGAAAATCTACATTATATTTCTCCCCCAATTTCGCCTGGAGTCTTTCTCTGATGTTCCTAACATGATTACTCCCTAAAACACCCTACATTTGGCATCAGAGGACCCCTTTTCTGGCTTGGACCTGATAGCAGGCCTCGTCTCCAGCAACAACGGAGTAGGCACTTCTTTTGGCATAGCCAGGGAAGATTCCGCCGCTGCCAAAGCAGAGAACCTGTTACTCAGCTCCAATTCAGGAAATTTATAACCACACCCAAAACTATGCCTACGATTTTGATTGGAATAAACCTTAAATTCTGATTTACTTCTACATTTACTTCCCAATCTCAGGCTTTCAATTTCAGATCTAGCAGGTTCCAGTTCTTTACTTAGGCTTAGTATGGTGTTCTCATGGCTTATCACTAAGGTTTTAAATCTACTCAGTTCACACAACCAAATCTGACCTACACTTTCACAATTAGTATTTATATATTCCCAATGAAATCTAATTCACACTCTGCACAAAAGACACCTTGTTTCACAATCCTACGGCATGATCTATACTTACCCGACACATCTCAAACTCTCGCTCTCATTGTCACAGATATAATACAACATTTATTTAATGCACTAAACACCATTTTCTAATACTAAATATGCTTACTAATACCACTAATCACAATTTTATTGCGCCAGGTTCACTTATTCACACTATAATTATTATTTACTGTATTTAAAATATGAAAATAGTTAAGTTGTATGAACTGCTAAGGTAAACTATAATATATGTAAACACTAAACCAATATGGCACACCAAATCAGCTGGCTAGCGGCACAAGTAAAAGCTGTTATTAGCTTTAAATTAAACTTCTATGAATATTAATAGTTGACTGAGATCTTATGTTTAGCTACTTAACACTTTAAGCTTACAATTATGCTGGTTTTTGTTCTAAATTAGTTTCTAAGTGTTTTAACTGTGGAAACATTGCATCTGAAGTTATAGCTCACTTAGAGTACAAGAGCAACATAATAGCAGACTTTCCTTTTTGATAAATAGAAAAATTGTTGATGCTGTCACTGCTGTAGACAAGGGGCACGGTAGACTAGCAAAAATGTTAATGACTATGGGACTCAGCAGCATGTCACAGAGGTCATTCAATAAGCATCTGCATGCAGTAATTGAAGAAAATAAGAAACTTAAATTAGAAATTTTACACATGGCCAGAACTGCACTGTGTTATCACATGAAGAAGTGGACTGCTCGCTTAAAAACATGCCAGTAATTGACATTGGGGTATAATTTGATGGCACATGGATGAAAAGGGGGGCACAACTCCAACTATGGTGTTGGATTTGTTTTAGACATGCTTACAGGTATTGTGCTAGATTTTCAGTTATTTTCAAAATTCTGCATGGAATGTGCCATCAATGAAAAACATTTAATGAGAACACAGATAGGTTTTAAGTTTGGTTTGAGCATCATAATTCAAATGAACAGTGCCAAAAAATTATGATGGCTCATGAAACAGCATGGGGAAGGAAATTGGTGCCATTTTGTGGAAAAACTCCATCTCAGTGTAGCATGAGATATGTTAGTATGGTGTATGATGGTGATGCTTTTACATGGTCACATCTCAATAAAATGAAGATCTATAGCACAGACTTGAAAATAGATAAAGAGGAGTGCATCAATCATGTTGCCAAGAGATGAGGAACAGTTCTCAGAAATTATGTTAAAGAGTGCCATACCAAAGGAATAACATTGGGTGAATGTAAAGATGGTAGCCTGAAAGACACTACAATTACTAAGCTTATATTATTATAGGCATGCAATTGTTAAGTATATTCCTGATGTGGAAGACATGAAAAAAGCTGTATATGTCACCCTGAGGCATTGCATGTCAACTGACAGCAATCCACAACATGGAAACTGTCTGCAAGGTAAGGACTGGTGAGGTTTTTGTAATAGACAGGTTGCAGGGGAGAAGTTGTGGTTAGCCATAATAACATGAAATTCAAACTCTCATCTGAAATAGTAACAAAAGTTATGTCTACGTACCATCAGATGTTTTGCTACAATGACATATTGGGGGCAACACACAAAATCAGAATGAGTGTCTTCATAGTGTACTTTGGGGTCTGTGTCCTAAAGAAACTTTTATTTTCAAGAACAAGTTAGAGTTTGAAATAACTAAAGCCGTCACAGTTCAACATGGAATGCAAAATGTCATGAGAAGTTATGCATGTTTTAAGAGGTGAGGTTCCATCACCTTCATCTATAGCAGTGAGCATAATTTGTGACGAGAGATGCATTGTCCAGGCAAAGAAAAGGACTGCAGAGAAACAAAATTCACATAGGAAGTAAGCCAAATTGTTAAAATCATCAGAAGAAGAGTAGTAGTCTAAAGGTTATATGTATGGTGCTGGCTACTTTTAGGGGGAGCACAAATTGTCAAAATCTTCTTTCTAGATTTCCCACAAGTTACATTTTTGTGTGTGCAAAACATGCCTGGCGCCACAATTTTTTTTTAAAAAAGCTTGGAGCTTTGCATGGGAGTTTTACAATAGATGGTAATTAAAAAAAAAAAATCTGATGTGTTCCATTCACATGACTTCCTCTGTATCACTGCAACAAATTATTCTATTTACTTCATCTAATGGAGCAAAAATTAGCAGAAATAGTCTTATTACTTGCTTCCTTGTTAGTAGAAGCGAAATAAGGGGGTACCATAGGTTAAAGTGATAATCAAAAGCTGGTTGCTCTGCGACTGAAGTTCCTTTGTATGGACACGAGTTCACAAAGTCCTGTATGAGAAAGTATAAGTTTTTATAGCTGAAACCAAAAGCAAGGAATATCTCAAAAACAATCAACTCCACGAAAAAAATGTATATAACATAAATTGTGTGTTTTAAGGTGCTCTACATTTGTTGTGTGGTAAGTTTTTGTCCATTTCTTACGGTTTAGCAGTTATGCAAAATTCCGTAAAATTGACCCACAATAAAGTAGTCTTCAGAGGCTATTCCCAGAAAATTAAAAATATACATTTTATTTGTCAGGTAAATATATTTAATATAAGATATTTTAATCAATAATATTTTTACAGCCATTTTTTTAGAAAATCAAAATTTTCAAAAAAAGTTCCATGCAAAGGGTAGTTGGGGGTGGGGGGATTTTCTCAAAATCTTAGTGTCGCATCCCTGGAAGATACTAAACTTACATATCAAGTTTGATATTTTACCGACTTTTCGTTTTTGAGTTATCGTGTTCACAGACACACGGACCACACACACTGACCTTTTTCTGAAAATACTTTTTTTTTTGGATACAGGGTACCCAAAAACATGTATTTCCGGTGAAATGTCGGTATCGAATTTCTTGGTGGAGTACAATACCTTCTCTACACTATGTACATAGCACGTATAGAGAAAGCAATTACTTCTGAGCATCTTGTATTTTGAATCCGGGAGTCACATTTGATTATATAATGGGTGAATTTTTTTTTTCTAACTAAAAATAGAATATTTAAAACATTCTAGTACCTAGTTATTCTTCTCACGGTAAATTTAGAAGTAGCTTTTGTTTCCACATGCCTATGGAGCTACCTCACAAAATAACATAATTCACTTTCTCTAAAAAATGAAATGGCCTGCTATATATGGACACTCTTTAACTACTTTGATTCTCAGCGTCCCATTCTATATTGGGCGTGAAAGATCGCTTAATTTTGCTCAGAGACCTCTTCTTATCAGGCTTGAGGTTCTTTTATGTGCCGTAAATCTACGACACGGGACCCACAGCTTTACTTCCCTTCCGAAGGAAGCCATGCTAAGGATTTTTACGCCCGAAAAAATCCATCGTCCTCCGCCGGGTTTGAACCCGAAGGAAGCCATGCTAAGGATTTTTACGCCCGAAAAAATCCATCGTCCTCCGCCGGGTTTGAACCCGCGACCTTGGGTATATGAAGTTAGCATGGTAACCTTACACCACGGAGGGCGACTTTACTTTCTCTACATGTAGATGATGTATTACACCCAAAAATTCTATATTGAAATTTCACCGGAAATATATGTTTTAAGGCCCCCTGAATAAAAACATTTTTAGAAAAATGTCCATGTGCATGTGTGTGTGAGGGAGGGGGGGGGGGCAGCATACTTAAAAAACGAAAAGACCAAACCCAAACCAAACTTAGTATTTAAGTTTCGTATCTTCCAAGGATACGACACAAAGATTTTCAAGAAAATCCCCTCACTCCAAACTACTCTTTGACATTTTTTTCGAAAAATTTGTTTTAGTCAAAAATGGCTCTTATATGTAAAATATTTACACGATAAATAAAATGTATATCTTCAGTTTTCTGGGAATATCCTCTGAAGACATGTTTATTCTGGATAAATTTTGCGGAATTTTCCATAACTGGTAAATCGTAAGAGATAAGACAAAAACTTACCACACAAAAATTTTAGAGCTCGTTGAAACGCACAATTTAGGTTATAAATAATTTTTGTGAGGTTGACCGTGTTTGAGATATTCCTTGTTATTAGTTTCAGATTTAAAAATACTTATAATTTTTACTTTCTCTATACGTACTATGTACATAGTGTATAGAGAAGGTATTGTATTGCACCCAAAAATTCGATACCGAGATTTCACCGGAAATATATGTTTTGGGTCCCCTGTATCCAAAAAAAGCATTTTTAGAAGCATGTCCTCGCAAGTGTGGGTTTATGTATGTGTGTGTGTGTGTGTGTGTCTGTAGGCAGCATAGCTCAAAAACGAAAAGACCTTTAAAAACCAAACTTGGTATCTAAGAATGCAACACGAAGATTTTCAAGAATATCCCCCAACTCCAAACTACCCTTTACATGGAAAAAATTGCGAAAATTTTGATTTTCTTAAAAATGGCTCTAACGATTTTGATTAAAATCTCTTATATTTAAGATACTTGACAAAATGTATATCTTGAATTTTGTGGAAATAAGCTCTGAAGAGTACTTTATTCTGGATGAATTTTACGGAATTTTGAATAACTGCTAAACTGTTAGAGATGGACAAAAACTTACTACACGAAAAATGTAGAGCATATTAAAACACACAATTTATGTTTTTTATGTTATTTTTTTCGTAGAGTTCATAGTTTTTTAGACATTCCTTGTTTTTGGTTTCTGCTTTTAAAAACGTATACTTTTCTCATACAGGAATTTGCCAACTCGTGTCCATACAAACAAAGGAACTTCAGTCACATAGCAACCAGATTTTGACTATCACTTTAACCTATGGTAGTCCCTTATTTCGCTTCTACTTACGAGGAAGCAAGTGATAAGACTATTTCTGCTAATGTTTCTCAATTAGCACGAAGTAAATAGAAGCATAAGCCTTTCTAACAATAATTTGTTGCAGAGATGTAGAGAAAGTTATGTGAGTGTAACATATCAGCTTTTTTCATACGGGAACTTTTCAACTTCTGGCTACGCAAAGGAACGGATTTCTATCCCATAGCAACCACGTTTTAAAACATTTGATTGTCGATTTAGGCCAATGCATTCAATTATTTCCCTTCTACTTAAAAGGAGCTAAGCAATACAACCATTTGTGCTAATGCTTATCTTGACTAGCATGACGAGATTGAAGAATACGTTTATTAACAATTTGGTACAAAGATGTAGAGAAGGCCATGTGAATGGAACACATCAGATATTTACTTTCTCTAGCCTGCATGTACAATGTGGTAGTGAATAGAGAAGGTATTGTATTCACAGGAAATACATGTTTTGGGGTCCCCTGAGTCCGAAAAAAGAATTGTAGAAAAAGGTCCGTGTGTGTGGACAGCATAGCTCAAAAATAAAAGACCGTATTTGGGTTTGGTATTTTCCAAGGATGCAACACAGATTTTTTAGAAAACCATCATACCACAAACTACCCTTTTGATTTTCTCAAAAACGGTTAATGATCTTTTGATTAAAATCCCGTATATTAAAGATATTTACATCCCAAATAAAATGTATATCTTGAGGTTACTGGGAATAGCCTTTAAAGAGCTCTTTATTTTGCATGAATTTTGCAGAATTTTGCTTAACTGCTAAAGTAAGCAGTTGTATGTATGTATTTATTTCTCTGCAAGTGGGTATCACCCGGTGGCAGAGTTATATATGTATACAAGATATATAAACAATAAATCACAGCTGCCAGTTTATGCCAGTTTAGGGATAGAAAAAAAACTTACTGGAAAAATATGTAGATCTTGTCAAAATAATTTATGTTCTACACGTTTTTGTTGTGGAGATAACCGTTTGCGAGACATTCCTTGCTATTGATTTCAATTGTAAAGTACTGATACTATTCTCAGACAGGAAGTGTCCGTTTTTATTTTTTTCTACTCCTGGCCAAGCAAAGAAACGATTTGCAATGACAATCGCATAGCGGCTGCTTTTAAAACATTTTACTATCACTTAAGCATAGCGCATTCCTTTAGTTTCCTTCTACTAAGAAGGACCTAAGTAATAAGAAGAATAATCTTTTCTAAGAAGTTTACTTGTAGAAAAATAAATGCCGATTATTTATGGACGCTCTTTAACTGTTGTGGTTCTCAGCGTCCCATTCTAAATTGGGTGTGAAAGACCGCTTAATTTTGCTCAGAGGCCTCTCTATCAGGCTTGAGGTTCTTTAACGTGCCGTGAATCTACGACACGGGACCAACGGCTTTACTTCAATTCCGAAGGAAGCCATGCTAAGGATTTTTACACCCGAAAATATCCATCGTCGTTCTGCCGGATTTGAACCCGCGACCTTGGGTTTATGAAGTTAGCATGGTAACCATTACACCACGGAGGACCACTTTACTTGAAGAGCAGCTAGAGAAAGTCATGTGAGTATAACACATCAGATTTGTTTTAAACTCCACCCAGGGGCCTACTACGGTAGGTACGGGTTTGGCGCACCCGGGGGTTCCCGAGCCGCTCACCGCCACTTCACCCTACCCATCGCCATTCACTGTTGCCACGTCTTTTGTTCTGCATTTGTTTGTTTCGTTTGTTTACTTTATCACCTTCTTCCTCTTCTAGGCTATGGAACTTAGTAGTTTGTAAGGCATTAGCTTTATTAACTCCTGTCTCACCAGCAGGGATCTTTCACTATCCCCGTGGTTCCTGTCCCACGGTTCCAGCGCGGCTCCCAATTTGTGTGCTCTACGGAGGTCCCAGGCTTGAAGGTTGGGTGCACCCTCCCCACTGCCCCTATGTGTGGCCTTAGGTGCGGAGCCCGTCCATGCCGTCAAGTACATTCACGTAGCTTGTTAGTAAGCCCGGCCTGTGCTGGTGTCCCGACGACCGCGTTACGTCGTTGGGATAGTTTCACGGGCCGGACGTGTTACCGCTGACGTCCCGGCGTAATCAACCACAAGTCCCCTGAATCCGTGCATATGTTCTGTCGCTGCACGGCCTAGAGCGGGGAGCCACAGGCGGTTATTCCTGTGGTAGGGGCTTAAAACCGGGGCGTGCATGGTGAACGGTATTCGCATAAGAACCAGCAGTGGTGTTTAGAGGGTAACCCTTGTGACGTAGGCCTTGGGTATCGGTCACGGGATGGTTCCCGTGACGGCACAGACCGTGGAGATTTGGTGTCTTCTTCTTTAACCCCCGGATGGCAGGCTGACGCCGACGGTTCCGGAAGGGGGTCTTTTCAATATGTCAAACCGCGCACCATCTTCTTATTTTGACCAGTTTATTGTTATGGCTATGTTGAACGAAACGAAGAAATTTTCTGACATAAGTCCATTCTACGTGCAAAGGGAAGTTGACAGGATCTGTGGCAAGGTTAAAAACGCGACAAGGCTGCGAGACGGTACGCTACTTGTAGAGGTCCACAATAAAGACTAATCGGACAAGCTACTTCGTGCTACTCTGTTGGGATCGTACAGCATCAAAGTTTACCCCCACAAGTCCAGGAACACCTGTAGAGGAGTTGTGACCACCTCTAGCTTAGACGACCTCTCCAATGAAGATATTGCCACCCATCTTTCAGAACAGTGAGTTTGTCAGGCGTACCGTCTACATGGTAAACGCGAGGGCAAGGAGTACCCATTGCGTACGATCTTTCTCACGTTCAAGGGTACTAGTGTTCCGGAGTTCATATACTGTGGTTACGAACGTGCTGCCGTCCGCCCGTATGTGCCGAACCCTATGCGGTGCTTCAAGTGCCAGCGCTTCGGGCATACCCAAGCCGCCTGTGCCCGACCCGCAACCTGCGATCGTTGTGGTCTAGGGGCACACGTTGACACCGTCTGTACGCGCGCACCGAGCTGTGTAAACTGTGAAGGCAGTCATCCGTCTAGCTCTCGAAAGTGTCCCATGTACTTGGCAGAGAAAAGCATACAAGAAATACATGTAAAGGAACATCTTACTTTTCCTGAGGCGAGACGGCGCTTTGAGCAGCTAAAGCCGGCCAACACCACAGGATACTCTTCAGCCGTTCACCGTAAGCTTGTTCACTCCGTTGGTTTACAGACTGTGCCTGTCGCGGATGCGTCGACGCAAACTGACTTGTGCGAAGCCGCTCCTTTACGTGCTCAATCATGCGCATCTCAGTGTACAACTTCTGATGCACAGCAGCAATCTCAGCCGTCGACTAACCCATGTGCTCCTAGCTCATCCTTCGCCGGAGATCGTTCCCGTCAACGCAGTGGACCGATGAGCCGAACCTCGGCAACGTCCCGCTCTCGTTCTGCGAACCGAAAGTCTTCTTCTGACTCCCGACCACCAGTGGAGTCTGAGGAAGACACGGATTTTAGGTTAGTTGAAGCTAAATCTGCTAAGGTGAGAAAGAAAGAAATTACACCACCTTAATTTCTATCTCACCATGGATATAATCCAGTGGAATGTCAATGGGATCAGGGCCCGTCTACCAGACCTTCAACATATAATCAACAAGCGTTCACCCTAAATCCTCTGTCTCCAGGAAACCCACTTACATCCCCACCATACCCTTCCACTTCGTCATTTTCAATCCTTCAGACACGACTTTGTTGGTGGCCAGCGTGCTTGCAACGGTGTTGTTACTCTCGTGGCTCCTACCATCCTTGCCGCCAGTATTACACTCAACACCCCGCTACAAGCGGTAGCTGTGCGCGTAACATTGCCTTCCATCTGCTTTTCTGTTTGCAATGTCTATTTGCCGCCGCACGATGTGATCTCAGACACTGAGCTTCGGGCATTGTTAGCACAAATTCCCCCGCCGCTGATCTTTTTGGGCGATGTCAATGCTTACAATGTTCTTTGGGGTTCTTCTGCTGACGATGCTCGAGGTACAATAATAGCAGACGTTTGCGACAGGTCTGGTTTATTACTCTTAAACTCCGGTGCACCCACATATCTTCTGCATATGGCACCCTATCCGCCCTAGATGTAACTTTCTGCAGCCCTGCTTTACTACCCTTCCTGGATTGGTCGGTATTTTCCGATCTTCACGGCAGTGATCATTTCCCCATTGACCTTCGCTTTTCGGGACAATATCCCTTACCCACTCAACATCCCCGCTGGATTATCTCCAAAGCTGATTGGGAAAAGTTTTCCTCTTTGCTCAATCTCAATTCCGATGGCTGTACTTCCATAGAAGACATGGTGGAGTATTTTACTTGCTCGGTTTTGCTCGCCGCAGAATCCAGTATTCCTCGGAGCTCTTCTACCCCTCGGCGTATTCCAGTGCCGTGGTGGACCGAAGACTGCAACTTTGCATTACAGGCACGTAAAAAAGCTCTTCGTCTTTTCCACCTACACCCGACGGCGTAAAACTTTGTTGCTTTCAAACGCCCCCGAGCTAAGGCGCGCTATATCGTTTGTAATGCCAAGCGGAATTCGTGGAAAGCATATGTCTGCTCGCTTTCTCGCAGGAGCTCCTCACAGAGAGTGTGGACTTCGGTGCGCCGCATGACCGGCAAATGTCTCAGGACATCCCTGGCCTTACCGTTCACGGCTCCACCTTCACCAGCGAACGGGATGTTGCCGACGCTCTAGCCACCTCCTTCGCTGCGACAAGTGCAACGGGCAATTACGACAATGCTTTTCTTCCCATTAAGGAAGCTGCTGAGAGATTTCGCCTTGATTTTACTAGTGACTGTAGTGAGCCGTACAATGTACCCTTCACCCATGCGGAACTAACTCATGCTTTACACGCTGCGAGGGACTCTTCTCCTGGTCCCGATGATTTTCACCGACAAATGTTGCTTCACCTCCCACCTGCAGCCGTTACATTCCTGCTGGACCTCTATAACCGCATTTGGCGCGAACAGGTTTTCCCGCCTGTGTGGCGAGAGGGTATTGTCATTCCTATCCCTCGTCCTGGCAAAGACCGGACCCTCCCATCATCTTACCGGCCGATTTGCCTCACGAGCGTCGTTTGCAAGACCTTGGAACGCATGATCAGTATTCGGTTTACTTGGTGGTTGGAGGCAAACGAAGTGCTCTGTTCCGAGCAGTGTGGATTTCGTCGCGGTCGCTCAAGCGTTGATAACCTGGCGCGTATGGAAGCTTATGTACGGAATGCTTTCCTTCTGAGGCAGCAAGTCGTGAGTGTCTTTTTTGACCTCGAGAGGGCTTACGACACTACTTGGCGATATGGTATTCTGCGTAATTTGCACAGTTCAGGGTTACGCGGCCATCTGGCCCTATTTCTGTGCAACTTTCTCCAGCTGCGCCGCTTTCGTGTCCGTATTGGCAATACTCGCTCGCGGGAGAAGATTCAGGAGAACGGTGTTCCCCAAGGTTCCGTTCTTAGTGTTATGCTTTTTACCGTGGCCATCAACGGCATTACTAGCGTGATTCGTAGTGGGATATCATCGTCACTGTATGTGGATGACTTTGCGCTGTACTATCGCTCCTACAGCACTGAACATCTCGAACGACAACTCCAGCTCTCCATAAACTACATCGCTGGTTGGGCGCTTCGCAATGGTTTTCGTTTTTCCCCTACGAAAACTCAGTGCATACACTTCCACCGTCTTCGCGGAGTACACCCTCCTCCTGACCTCCAATTGAACGGTGTGCCACTGCCTTTCGTTCCGTCCTTGAAGTTCTTAGGTCTCCACCTAGACCGTGAACTTTCTTGGGTACCCCACATCCGATACCTTCGTGCCTCCTGTGACCGATCGCTGCGGATCCTCAAACTGCTTTCTGGTGCCTCGTGGGGCGGCGATCGTTCAGTGATGCTGCGTTTGTACCGTTCACTTGTTCGCTCAAAACTAGACTACGGTTGTTTTATTTACGGCGCAGCGACCGCCTATAAACTTAGCCTTTTAGACACCGTCCATCATACCTCTTGCTACAGGAGCCTTCCGCACTAGTCGTGTGGAATGCTTGTATGCCGATGCTGGTGAACCCCCACTGGCAGTGCGTCGCTCATTTTTACTTTGTTCGTATGCTGCTAAGTTGTCTGCGAACCCCCGCCATCCTTGTTTTAACCCTGTGTTACGCCCGGATTATTCACACCGCTATCTGAGGAACGCCACTGCTTCACGCCCCTGTGGCATTCGGTTTCGTGAACTGCTCTCCGATAGGGGTCTCAGATTGCCTCCTGTGGAGCGCGTTTTTGTTTATCCGGAACCTGCTTGGTAACTGAGGCGTCCCAGTTTCGACCTGACCCTCTCCAACCTTGTGAAACGTTCGACCGCTCCGGAGGTATTTAAGCGACTGTTTTACGAACTTTTAAGCAATTACCGGGCATATGCACCGGTATTCACTGACGGCTCCCAGCTGGCAGGAGCTACAGGTTGTGCCTTTTATTTCAATGGAGTAACACATAATTTTCGCTTTGCGGACGCCAGTTCGGTATTCACCGCCGAACTGTACGCTATCTTACTTTCTAGATTTTATCTCCCTTTTAGCACCTGGTAGTTTTCTTGTTTGCAGCGATTCCTTGGGTGCCCTACAGGCTCTGCAGCAGTATACTGGCTTCTCATCACTCGTTATGCGTATTCAATCTCGCCTTTCTGAATTGATTGCTTGCAGCTACCAGTTCATCTTCACGTGGGTTCCAGGTCATGTCAGTATTGCAGGTAATGAGGTAGCGGATAGGTCTGCCAAGGCTGCCTGCTCCTTGCAGGATTATTCGGAAGCGGCTGTGCCCTCAGGGGATGTTTCACGTTACTTTCGCAGGTCTCTTCTTTTAGCTTGGCAGCAATCTTGGCAAAACTTAGCAGGTACACAGCTTCGCACACTCAAAGACACGGTACAGCCATGGCTCACATCTTGCCATTCAAACCGGCGCCGCGAGGTTATCCTTACGCGTCTGCGTATCGGTCACACGCGGCTAACACATGGCTACCTTCTACGCGCTGAGCCAGCTCCTCCTATATGTCAGACCTGCGATGTTCGTCTGTCTGTGGCACATGTGTTGCTTGATTGTCCGAAATTTCAACGTGAACGTCAATCCATCGGCCTGGGTACCTCCTTACCTGCCATTTTATGCGACGACGCCAATTCCGTCGATATGGTGCTACGCTTTGTTGCCTCTATTGGCCTCAGCAAAGACATCTGACCTGTTTCATGCGTGTGTGTAATTTTAGCCTTTTTAACTTTTTAGACTCTTACCATATAGGACCACTTTTTGTGTGTTTTTATTTTTTTAACCTTTTAGCCTTGGTTTTTTATCACCCGTGCCTTTTCTCGTGTGCGCCTTTGTAAGGGTTTTTAGCACATTTTAACTTTTCTTCTTTAGATTTGTTTTTAATGTGTGTTTCTTTTCTTAACTTCGGGCCCAAATGACCTAGTTGTCGACGGGTCCTTAAACACTACTCACTCACTCACTCACTTGTTTTAAACTGTGGCGCCAGGGACTTTTGTATAAAGTGATGCAATAATGAATTAAAATATTAATAACATGAAAAGTAGTTAACACTTAGAGCTGAAATTTGGAGCTACTACAGTAGCTTGGAGTATACTACAGTGAAATAGACACATGTCTGGTAGAAATTTGGTTTATCTAGCTTTTAAAGGACAAAAGTTAGTAATTTCGCCATAGTTTACCCTTAATTAATTCGTAAATTTTTAATCTAATACTGTTAAAAATGTAATTAGAGTTAGAAAATTAAATTCAAGATCATAAGCCTTGGGTAACCAATGATCTGCTTGTTTGAATTAAAAGGGATGATTTATATCATAAATGCAAGAAATTAAATGTATGTGAGAATACAAAACATAAATATGTAGCCAAATTAGTTACAGAAATGAAAAAGAAACTGAAAAAAGAGCATTTTAAGAACTTAAAAGGCTGCCCTAAAAATTCTTGGAAGTAACAAACAAGATTTTTTGCGTTACAAAAAACTCACATCCGAATTTTAGTTTGAAATTAATAATTAATACTAGGGAAATCGACGAAACAAATAGAAAATCTGACTTTTAATATACTTTTTTTGTTAATATAGCAACAAATTTAATAGTAAATTAGTACCTATAAATGAACCCGACCAAGGCCTGATTGAAACAAGTTATAACTCAATGTACTTAACACCTGTGTCGGTTGAGGAGTGAATGAAATTAAAGGAGAAACATATTAATGCATAAGAATACCTAGTGCTGTGTTGATATCATGTAGCTTATTTTTAGTACCACATATAGCTGAAATAGTAAATTTGTCTATGGCTCAAGGGCAAGTGCCTGATATGCATAATGTTGCCAGTTATCCTTATATTTAAATCTGTTTGTAGAACTGATCCATCAAATTATCGTCCTATTAATACATTGGATCGGTACAAAGTTTGAAGAAAGCGGGGAAAAGAAAAAAAAAAAAAAAAGAAAATAAACGATTACTAAATTTCTTAAATAGACCGAACATAAACTTGTTACAAAGATAAGTGTTTTCTTAAGCATTTAATGCTGCTCCTGCTTCTGTTATATGACTACAAAATGTATTGTCAACAGAAAATTAGGCGTAGTTTTATTTATTGATCTAAATAAGGCTGTAGGTTCTATAAATCATGATATATTATTGCTTGAAATGGAAAAATATGGTGTTAGGGGTATTCCACTGATTTGATTTAAAAGGTATTTAACTAATAGATCTCAATGTATAACATTAAATGATAACAAATCTTTTATCTTCCCAATTGCATGTGGTATTATCTCAAAGATCAGTCCCCTCGGGGGCCTACTACGGTATGTACTGGTTTGGCGCACCCGGGGGTTCCCGAGCCACTCGCCACCATATCATCTTCCCCATCGCCATCCACTGGGCCACGTTTTGTGTTTGCGTGTGTCTGCGCTTTTTTTTTTTTTGTGTACTTGTGGGTCCGAGTTTACTCGCCTCTTTTTCTTCCTCTTCTAGGCTTATTCCCTATATATTTAGTTTTAAGGCTTTAGGTTTATTAACTCCTGCCTCACCAACAGGGATCTTTCTTCTATCTCCGTGGTTCCTGTCCCACGGTTCCAGCGCGGCTTCCAACTTGTGTGCTCTTCGGAGGTCTCAGGCGTGACGGTTGAGTGGACCCTTCACACTGCCCCTATGTGTAAGCCTTAGGTGAGGACGAACGCAGGTCGTCGGGTTAGAATCACGGACCGGACGTGTTACCGCTATCGGAAACCCGGTATAGTCAACCACAAGTCCCCTGAATCCATGGATGTGTCATTACACACCATGGCCTAAAGTGGGGGGCCACAGGTGATTATACCTGTGGTAGGGGCATAAAGTCGGGTTGTGCATGGTGGAGGGCTTACCCATATGGACCAGCAGCGGAGGCTGGAGGGTAACTCCTAAGTACTCAGTGAGATCGGCCTGGGAGGGGTCTCCCAGGCGGCACAGACCGGAAAGTGTTTTTGGTGTCTTTTTTCTCTTTCCCCCGGATGGCAGGCTGACGCAGACAGTACCGGAAGGGGACTATTTCATCATGATCCCTCCGCGCAAAACTCTTCAATTTTACCGCTTTTTTGTAGTGACTTTGGCTTGCCAATCCAAAACTATGCGAGACATTAACCCATTTTATATTCAACGGGAAATTCACAGGATCTGTGGTAAAGTAAGCAACGCAACCAGGACTAGAGACGGTACGTACGCTGTTAGTGGAAACCAACACCGAAGACCAGTCTAAGAAGCTCCTGAAAGCCGGTTTGTGGGGTTCCTACCCAATAACGGTAGCCTCTCTGAATACTTGTATAGGCGTGGTGACCACCACCTGCTTAGACGGTCTTTCAGATGCAGACATTGTTTCCCATCTCTCCGACCAGGGTGAATGTCAGGCGTACCGTCTTCTAGGTAAACGTGATGGTCAGTCGGTTGCGTTGCGAACAGTATTCCTAACGTTCAAAGGCACCACCCTACCTGAGGCACTCTATTGTGGTTACGCACGCGCTGCTGTGAGACCGTATGTACCAAATCCCATGCGTTGTTTTCGATGTCAGAAATTTGGTCATACCCAAAGTCGGTGCACATTCGACGCTACATGTGAACGTTGCGGCCAACCTGCTCACGGTGAAACTGCTTGTGCCCGAGACCCTTGCTGCGTCCATTGTAAAGGGAACCATTCATCCAGCTCCCGGCAATGTGCGCGTTTTCTCGAGGAAAAAGCCATCCAGGGGCTGCAAGTTAAGGAACGCCTGACTTTTCCGGAAGCCAGGCGCCGCTTCCAACAACTGCAACCTGCGACCATCTCAGGCTACGCCTCAGCGCTCCGCCGCACTCCTGTTTCCTCAGTGGCACTACAAACCGTGCCCGTAGCCGACGCGTGTACTCAAACAGAACAGACGCTGACTACAACGACCTCGCAGTCTTCAACATCTATAGCTCCCAGTGCCTCAAGTTCTCATTCTCCTGAACCTGCTCGTAAGCCGTTAGACCGACACCACTGTCGCTGCTCCTCATGAGCACAGTCGCAAAAAACTCAAGGCCACCGATAAACCCTCCAAGTCTCGTTCTCGTTCTACGAGCCGTAGCGGATCTTCTGGATCTCGAACATCAACGGATACGGACGGCGAAAGTGGCTATACCATTGTGGGTCCTAAGTGTGCGAAAAATAAGAAACGCCCACCTTTACTTCATTTTCTTCGCTTCCGCCAATAGTTTGCATCTCAGCTACAAACAGCATTCTGCATAGTAAATAACCTGTCACGCCTCTAAGTGTGCTCCATGGCTCTCTGACGTGGAATGTTCACGGTGCCCGTACGCATAGGGCCAATTGCAGCTGTTACTACGGTCCTATAACCCTCTGGTTCTGTGTTTGCAGGAGACAAAGTTTCTCCCCCACGATGCCTTTGCCCTGCACCAATACCTTCCTGTGCGGTATGATATTACACCGGAGGAGGGCCATGCTGCTCATGGGAGTGTTATGATCCTAACGCGCAATGACATCTGCGGTCAGCCAGTCTCTATTACCACTACCTTGCAAGCTGTCGCTATCCGACTTACTCTTCCTGGTTTCTCCTTCACTGTATATAATGTCTACGTTCCGACTTCATCTTCCCTCTGCGCTGCTGACATGCTCCATCTTTTGTCTCAGCTGCCGGCACCTTTTCTTCTGTTGGGTGATTTTAATGCCCACCATCCCCTATGGGGTTCTCCTAAGGCCTGCGCGAGGGGGACTTTTCTTTCTGACCTTTTCGTTCAACATAGTCTCGCTGTTTTGAACACCGGTGAACCAGCTTACATTTCCGATTCTTCTGCCACGCTATCCCACCTGGACCTTTCAGTTTGCCCTGCACAGCTTGTTCACCGCTTTCAATGGAAAGTAGTATCAGACCTCACTCCAGTGGTCATTCTCCGTATGTCACCACTTTGCTTTCCCACAATATTTCCTCCTCACGTGCGAGTACTTGGCAGCTGTCTAAGTCGGATTGGGCTCTTTTCTCCGCTCTGGCTGTTTTCAGCGACAGCCAGTTCGGTTCCGTTGACCTAATGGTCGAGCATTTCAACTCTGTAGTTATCTCCGCTGCCGGGCAGTCAATACCGCGGTCGCCTTCCTACCCTAGACGTTTACCGGTCCCTTGGTGGACTACCTAGGGCCGCGATGATATTTGTGCTCGTCGGAGGGCTCTAAAAGTATTTCGGTATCACCCTACGCTGGAGCACTTGATCACTTTTAAGCAAACACGCGCCCGGGCACGACGAATTATTCAAGAAACCAAACGGCTTCATGGACACCTTTTGTCCAAACATTCGCACAATACCTTCATCTGTTGTGTGGGAGAAGCTCCGCCGTGTTGCCGGTAAGGAGCTTCATTCTTCAATACCTGGTCTTCTAGTGGGAACTGAAACCGTCGTTGATCCGGATACAGTTGCAGATGCCCTTGGTAACACGTTCGCAACTGTGTCCAGCTCCGCCAATTATCACCCGGCGTTCCGTGCCATTAAGGCGGACATGGAGTCTCAGAGTCTCTCTTTCCGGTCCTCTGACACCGAGTGCTATAACACATTTTATAGCATGCGAGAGCTGGATGCATCATTAGCATCTTCTCGGCATTCCGCTCCAGGACCTGATGGTATCCACATCGCAATGCTGCAGGACCTCTATTCTGATGGTAAACTCTTATCTCCTGAGCCTATATAACCGTGTATGGCAAGCGGGTGTGTTTCCTACGGCTTGGCGTGAAGCCACCGTTCCCATTTTAAAACCCGGGAATGGATCGTAGACTTCAGGTTACCGTCCTGTCTCCCTCACCAGTGCTGTTTGCAAGGCGATGGAGCGCATGACCAATGGACGGTTACGATGGCTCGAGTCTGAGAAACTGCTCTGTAATATCCAGTGCTGCTTTCGCCGATACCGCTCCTCGACTGACCAACTCGTCTCCCTCTCGACTCATCCTGAATGGTTTTCCTCATAAGTGCGAAACTGTGGCCATATTTTTCGATCTCGAGAAAGCTTATGACACTTTCTGGAGGAGTGGTTTATTGCGTACCTTGCACAAGTGGGGCTGCCGTGACCGCCTTCCAGTGTTCCTCTGGGAGTTCATGATAAACAGGGTGTTTCGTGTGCGTGTGGGTTCTGTTTGCTCTCGTGTTTTTAATCAGGAGAACGGAGTACCTCAAGTGTCGGTACTTAGTGTCACTCTCTTTGCTGTTGCCATCAACCCCATTGTCGAATGTGTTCCTGCTGGTATCTCCTCCGCCTTATTCGTGGACGACTTTGCAATTTATTGCTGTTCTCGACGCACGTGCCTTTTGGAGCGTCGCCTACAGGCATGTCTTGAGCGTATATATGCTTGGAGTGTTACAAATGGGTTCCGTTTTTCTTCTGAGAAGACAGTTTGTGTCAACTTCTGGTGTCGGAAACCATACGAACCGCCTTCTCTACATCTCGGAACCGAACCGTTGCCCTTCGCCGAAACTGCGAAGTTTCTTGGCTTGGTGTTCGTCAGGAAGCTTAGCTGGTCGTCCCATATCTCTTCTCTGAAGGCTAGATGTGATCGTGTACTTAATATTTTACGTGTTTTATGTGACACATCCTGGGGAGCAGATCACACTGTGCTATTACAGCTTTACCGTTCGCTTGTGCGCTCTAAACTTAATTACGGGTGCATTGTGTACTCTTCGGCCTGTCCTTCGGTTTTACGACGGTTAAACTCAGTTCACCACCTAGGGATTTGTCTGGCGCTGGGTGCGTTTCCGACTAGTCCGGTCATTAGTAGTCTGCGGAGGGTTCTGAACCTCCACTGTCTCATAGGCGTGACCTGCTTCTTTGCAGCTATGCTATCCGCCTCTTTGCCTTACCAGATCACCCGTCTTTCAGGATATTCTTTGACGAGTCTGTTGACCGTCAATATGCTGTCAGCGCGGTTACCATGCTTCCCGCAGGAGTTCGTTTTTGTCTGCTTCTTCGGATCTTGGGTGTTCGCCTACCGCCTGTGTTTCCACTGGGGGGATGTTCCTTACCCCCTTGGTTACTTTGCGACACCCGGTTCCATCTTGGGTTGGCATCCATGCCGAAATCGACGACTCCACCGAGTTTCCCAACCATTATTTTATTTATACGGATGGTTCCAAGGAAGACCGTCGTGTGGGATGTGCTTTCGTTTTTAATTCGCGGATTATACATTTCATCTTTTGGGGCAATGTACGATTTTTACCGCCGAACTTTTTTGTATCTATCAGGCTCTTCTTTTTATCCGGGGACAAGACTTAAGACAATTTGTTATATGCAGTGATTCCCTCAGTGCTCTACAGGGCCTGCGTGAGCTGTATCATACCATCCTTTGATACAGCGTATTCAGGATCACCTGCATTCGCTCGTCACCGAGTCGTTTTTTTGGGTTCCTGGTCACGTAGTTGTTAGGGGAAACGAACAGGTGGACACAGCTGCCAAGTCTGCAATGTTATTGCCTAAAGTTTTTAGCACCACCGTTCCTCCAGGTGATGTTCGTGTTCACCTACGCCGGGCCATTCTTTCGCGCTGGTTTGCGGAATGGTCCGGGGTGCGTGACAAGCTGAGAGTGGTCAAGTCCCTACCTGTCCCCTGACCTAATTCCTCGCGTGCATGTCGCCGCGATTAGGTGGTTTAGCGCGAATGCGTATCGGGCATTGCCGCTTTAGCCACCAGCATCTTTTACGTAGGCAACCCGCACCTTTTACGGTGCGCCATCTTTTATTGGAATACCACCTTTTTACTGCGCTGCGTGCGTCCGTATGTCTGCCTATTCACATCCCCACCCTTCTGGGCTACAACCCTTCTTCTTGCGAGGGACTTTTTAATTTTCTCCGTCGCTGCGGGATGTACAATAGGGTTAGATTTTATCTCGGATTTTTACATTTTACCGACTTGTGTTTTTAGTCCCTCGGTTTTAGTCTGGTTTTGGTAGCCTTCTTATGCTCTCTCTGGTTTTAACCCTTTTGTGGTACTTTTGTTTTAGTGGTTTTTATGCCTTTTAACTTTTAACTCTTTTATTTACCCTAGGGCGCTAATAACCAATGCAGTTGTGCGCGCTAAAGCTATACTACTACTACGACGACCGCCACCGCCGCCGCCACGACCACTACCACCACTTCCGCTACTGCTGCTCCTGCTGCTGCTGGTTTGGTGCACCCGAGGTCCCGAGCCAACTTTGATTTCCTGTGTGGGCAACCTTTGAGTGTTGCGGGAGTGTGCGTCAAAATGCCCACCCACGTGTAGGCCGTGCGTGAAGACCCGTGTCGGTGGAAAGGAATATCCTGGTTGGTTGAGAGTTGTGTACCTGATCCTGGGCTTCTGTCCTTCAGTAACTGGGGAGGGTGCGCAACCTCAATACACCGATTTGGTTTCTGCTTCGCCTAAACGGGAAACTAGGGACTAACCCACCCCTTTATTAGTCGGCAAGGACTAGGTACTATACCGAACTCCAGGGTGTGAGGGACGGCGAACGTGCTAAATCCCCTTTGTAGCCCTGCCACATGAATGTATACCATATTCTTATGGCAAAAAATAAACCTAAAGCTAATATGTATGGAAAAATAGTAGTCGAGTCTAATGGTCCTAGTTACTTAGTTATACCTAGAACAGGTAGGAAGAAAATTTACTTCTGTGAGCCATTTTACCATCCAAAATGGATTAGATAACCTAACTGGTACAGTCAGTTCTTGTGTTATGGTCCGAAATGTTACCCTCCTGGTTAATACAATTTCAGCATCCCAGGCACCGAAATTGTTAGGCAGCTCCGTGGTTAAGGTCGAAAAGCACAAGAACTTGAACTCGCGTGGCGTTATCACCACCCGATTTACTGAAAGACTGAAGTCACCTCCCAAATCATCTAAGGGATGGAAAAGTCCACGCCACTCGCCGCATAGATCCTCTTCCGAGGTCTCTTCTGGGGAGAGCACAGATCGGCGACAACCATCTTCGTCGATAAGTACCTGCAATCGGTTGACCAAAGAGAATATCTTGACACCTGTTCAGAAGGGGTTCATGCCTAACAACGGAGTTTTTGAGATTAACTACACACTCAGGAAGAAGTTCGACAATGCTAGAACCGAGAAGGGTGAATTCCTTGAAGCCTGGTTGGACTTCTCTTTTCTGATTTTCCGTTACTGGGGAGGGTGCGCAGCCTAATACAGCACTTTAGTTTCTGCTTTGCCTAAACGAAAGGCTAGGTACTAAGCCACCGCTCGTCAATCGTCCAGGACAAGGTATTATACCGAACTCCAGGGTGAGTAAACGGCGAGCCTGCTATATCCCCTGTGTAGCCCTGTCACCCCAGTGGGGTGATCCCTCGTTCTCTGTGGTGGGTGGGGAACACTGGGGGATGAAATTTATCATCATTTTTATGGCAACCAACAAACCCAAAAATAAACTTGTAAGTGGAAAAGAAGTCGAGTCCCATGGTCCTCGCTACTTAGTTATATCTAGGACAGTGGCAGGTAGAACATTTACGTCTGGGGGCCCTTTCGCCATCCAAAAGGGATTAGATAACATTGCTGGTCTGGTTAATTCTTGTGTTAGAGCCCGAAACGGTACCCTCCTGGTTGAGGCAATTTGAGCATCCCAGGCAGCCAAGATCCTTCGAGCGAAAATGTTAGGCAGCTACCCGGTTAAGGTCTAAAAGCATAAGACCTTGAATACAAGCGTGACGTTATCAGCACGCGCGCATGGGACGGCATGTCCAATGAGAAGCTTCAAGAAGATATGGCAGTACAAGGCATAATATCCGTCTATAGGGTTCAACGGAAATTACATGGTGAATTCTGCCTTCCCGTACCCTGTTTCTTACTTTTGATCGGGTAGATATCCCTCAGAAGATTAAGGCAGGGTACGAAGCCATAGAGGTTAGGCCCTACATTCCGAACTCCTTACGCTGTTACAAGTTGCAGCAGTTTGGGCATACCATCGAATTCTGCATTGGTCGGTTCACGTATTCTATTTGTGACACGTTTTTCTCGATGGGGATTGTAGTATCTCCCCATCTTGTGTGAACTGCAGCGGGGAACACCCATCTAGTTCCGAAATTACCCCGTTTTGCTTAGGAGAGAGCGATCCAGGAGATACGGGTGAAAGAGGTGTCCTTGGAAGCCCGTAAGCTCCTGGGTATCCGACAACTCTGTCCCGCGGTCCGGTTCTTACAGCTCTATTACAGCTAAACCGGTGCCGAGGCGGTGCTGACCTGATATCAGGGTCACTATTGCCGAAAAAATTAGGTACCAGGACTCTTTGGAAGACTACTACGTCAGTATTGGTGTCACCATCTGCAAATCCGCCAATGTAAATCATACTCCAGCAAAATTGTCAGCCCAACCGTCGACTTTAGGCAATAAGACCGCTAAAGCCGTAGAGTACTCTGCACCACATATAGCTTTCAAGACTAGCTATGTTAGGACTGACTTCCTTAAGGAGCGTGTTGCGCCTGCACCAAAAACATCCAAGGGTGGAAAAAATCCATGTCACTCCCCGCAGATCCTCTTCTGAGCCCCCCCCCCCCAGGGGTCTACTACGGTAGGTACGGGTTTGGCGCACCCGGGGTCCCGAGCCAATCTTGACTCCCTCAGTGGCCAACCTCTGACTGGTGAGGGAGTCAGTACGTGAAAATGCCCACCCACGTGTAGGCCGTGGTAAAAATGGCGTGTTATTTATGGAGGCTCTTTAACTACTGTGTTTCTCAGCGTCCCATTTTAAATTGGGCGTGAAAGACCGTTTAATTTTGCTCAGAGGTCTCTATCAGGCATGAGGTTCTTTTACGTGGCGTAAATCTGCGGCACGGGACCAACGGCTTTACTTTTCTTCCGAAGATAGCCATGCTAAGGATTTTTACAGCTGAAAAGATCCATCGTCCTTCGCCGGGTTTGAACTCGCCACCTTGGGTATATGAAGTTAGCATGGTAAGCATTACATCGCGGAGGACAATAAGGCCGTGCGTGGAGACCCGTGTCGGTGAAAAGGAATATCCTGGTTGGTTGAGGGTTGCGTATCTGAGCCTGGGCTTCTATTTT
Source organism: Hymenopus coronatus (assembly GCA_030762935.1). Classification (NCBI taxonomy): domain Eukaryota; kingdom Metazoa; phylum Arthropoda; class Insecta; order Mantodea; family Hymenopodidae; genus Hymenopus; species Hymenopus coronatus. The sequence continues at coordinate 24,260,814 of CM060889.1, forward strand.
TACTTTCTCCATACGCACTATGTACATAGTGTATAGAGAAAGTATTGCACTCCACCAAAAATTCGATACCGAGATTTCACCGGAAATATATGTTTTAGGGTCCCCAATATCCAAAAAAAAATTTTCACAAAAAGGTCCGTGTGTGTGTGTGTGTGTGTGTGTGTGTGTGTGTGTGTGTGTGTGTGTCCGTGTGTCTGTGAACACGATAACTCAAAAACGAAAAGTCGGTAAAATACCAAACTTGGTATTTAAATTTAGTATCTTCCAGGGATGCGACACGAAGATTTTGAGAAAAGTCCCCCCACCCCCAACTACCCTTTACATGGAACTTTTTTCGAAATTTTTGATTTTCTCAAAAATGGCTCTAACGATTTTGATTAAAATTTCGGATATTAAACATATTTACCTGACAAATGAAATGTATATCTTGAATTTTCTGGTAATAGCCTCTGAAGAGTAGTTTATTCTGGATGAATTTTACCAAATTTTGAATGACTGCTAAACCGTAAGAGATGGACAAAAACTTACTAATCAAAAAATGTAGAGCACTTTAAAACACATAATTTATGTTATATACATTTTTTTCGTGGAGTTCGTCGTTTTTGTGACATTCTTTATTTTTGGTTTCTGCTATGAAAAACGAATACTTTTCTCATACAGGAACTTGTCAACTCCTATCCATATAAACAAAGGAACTTCATTGACATAGCAACCAGCTTTTGACTATGACTTTAACCTACGTTTGTCCCTTATTTCGCTTCTACTTACAAGGAAGCGAGCAATAAGACTATTTCTGCTATTTTTTTCTGATTAGCATAAAGTAAATAGAAGTATAAGCTTTTTAAGAATTATTTGTTGCAGGGATATGGAGAAAGTCATGTGAATGGTAGACATCAGGTTTTTTCAGTATCTGGGGAGGGTGCGCAACCTAATACACCGTTTTGGTTTCTGCTTCGCCTAAACAGGAGGCAAGGGACTAACCCACACGTAGTCAATCGGACAGGACTAGGTATTATACCGAACTCCAGGGTGAGTGGGACGACGAGCCTACTTTATGCCCTGTGTAGCCCTGTCCCCCCAGTGGGGTGACACCATGTTGGGCTCCATGGTGGGTGGGAGCACTGGGGGATGAAATACAGACCATCTTTTATGGCATCCAAAAACAAAAAAAAAACCTAAACCAAATTTGGTGATAGGAAAGGAAGTAGTAGAATCCACTGGTCCTCGCTACTTGGTGATAACTAGGGCAGAGGAAGGAAAGAAATTTACATCTGTTAGCCTATTTACCATGCAAAAAGGCTGGTCCAGTAAAGTCTTTTACTCGTACGCTGCTTGTTGAAGCAGTCTTTGCATCGCAGGCATCAAAATTATTGCGATCCAGTCTGTTAGGCAGTTATCCTGTTAAGGTCGCTATGCTCAAGACGCTGAACTTGTCACGCGGGGTTTTCACCACCCGCACATTGGACGGGTTGTCTAATGAGAAGATTGAGGAGGATCTATCAGCACAAGGCTGCCTCTGCGTATAGGGTTCAGTGGATAATTAATGGTGAATTTGTGCCTACCCGTACACTGTTCCTAAGCTTTGATCGGGTAGATCACCCTCGAGGAACAAAGGCAGGGTACGAAACCATCGAGGTTAGGCCATATATTCCGAACCCGCTGCGATGCTTCAAATGCCAACGCTTTGGGCACACTAGCGAGTTTTGTAGAGGTCGGTCTGCATGTGCAATCTGGGGATGTCACGTATGATTTAGGTTGTACATTGATTCCGTGCTGTGTTAACTTCGGCGGTGAGCATGCATCAAGCTCCCGCGACTGCCTTCGTTTTGGAGAGGAGAGAACGATCCAGGAGATCCGAGTGAAAGAGGTGTCCTCCGAAGCTCCTGAGAATCCGCCAACCCTCTATCCTTCTGTCTGGTACTTATTGCTCGGTTTTAGCTAAACCATACCGAAGCGGGAAATCGCAACGCAGACCTGCGATATTAATGGGGTCACAATTGTAGAAATGACCTTCGTAGCCAGACCACTTACAAGGTCCTCAACTTCCACTTCTTCGTCGGCACCCCGATCTGACAACGCCACCTCTGGAAGACATACTGAAGGAAAAGTGTCACCCAAGTCTTCGACTTCGGGAACTCAATCAGCCCTAACCGTCGAGCATTCTGGTCCTGTGAAAGCCGTTAAGACCAAATATGTTCGTACCGACTTCCTGAAAGACAACGTGAAGTCACCTCATCTAAGGGAAGGAAAAGCCCACGCCACTCACCGCGTAGATCCTCTTCCGAAGAGAGCACAGATCGCCGACCATCATCTTCGGCGACAAGTACCTCCAATCGTTTCGAGGATCCCGAACCGAAATTCTCTATTGGAAAGAGGAGCTCCCCCGTGAAGGAGATGGACCAGGATGATTCTGTCCTCACTGGAAGACGGCCAGTGTGTAAGAAGCAGGATCATGCTCTGGAAAAAAGTGCTAGTCCCAAGACCAAGAAAAAATTCTGATTGTTACATTCACATAACTTTCTCTACCCCATTAACGTTTCAGAGAACTTCTGTTATGGCATTAAGTTAATCAAGTAACTAAATATCTGCACATAACGTTCTCAAATAATTTGTAAGATAAAACGTAAGTAAATAGAAATCTTCTTAAGCAAATTAAGTGTATTTTACACGTTTTACACATGTATGAACGCAGAAGTAGACAAAGTTATAAAATAAAACTATAAGAGGAAACAATTTTCATATAACTGTATTAAACTCATAACAAGAAAAATGTTCAGTATACAACCGTATAATTATTCTTTTGTACTATTAGTACCGAGCCCCTACACGCCCTGCGCAGACCAGAAACGCTGTCGTAATATGAAGAAGTGTGGTGGAGGACAAGAGACTCCCTAGGTCGCGCACAATACATTGTAATGGGAAAACAGTGAAATTTAAAACAGCTATAATTACGTCCTAAGGATACCTGAGTAGGAAATAATTGCGACAACACGTTCTTTATGATCGTCAGCATTTATGCACAGGGATTAGACCGTGAATGTCCCGTTGGAAGTTGAATAAAATCACTTCATTGACTAGACGGAATTTCATTCCATAACTGAACAAAACAGAAATAAATATTATCATTGAACTTGAATATCGCATACCTGCATTTAAAGTATTTTACGAACTGGATGTAAGAATCATAGAGAGCATAATTCAGCTTTAATTCCGTTTTCTCAGTTTCTTCTCAGTGATTCTATGTATACTTTCTGCTTTTTACTTTAATGCACAAAGTCGTCAACCAGAATTATAAAGAGGGTTTGTTAAGTGTCTGCAGTAAAGTGGTCAAAATGCTGAATTAAACATGAAAAATATGCTGCGTTCGATTCTAGGCTGATTAAGTTATTCTTATTCCCCACCCTCAAGAGCTTGGAAATATGAATGCGATACTGAATGTGTGTTAAGTTAATCGAGAAATACAGTTTTAATGTACACCTCAAATTTAAGCAGTCGTTGTAGGTCAAAATGATAAATCGACGATATTGCCTAAGGCAATAAAAAAAAAAAACAAAAAAAAAAAAAAAAAAAGCAATGTTGGATTTTCAGAGATGGTATGTACAGTATAAAATTAAATACATTACAGTGCAATTGGGTACCTCTTCAGTAAACTATATTCAAGATGTTAAGTAAACATTTTCTATCAATATTTGTGGTATATTTGAGTTAGATAAGATAGATATATTAATATGTGCACGACAGGAGAGAATGGTCTGTGCTTCCTGAAATCCAACATTAGAATCCATTATTAATATTCTTTATGTTCTAACGCTTTTGCAAAATTCCTTTTTGCACCCTGTGGGATTGTGATTCAGTCTGAAATTACAGATTTGAAAAATTAACTTAATCGAGATTTCGGATATTTTTTTTATTTACGACAAATTATAATATAGAAACTAATATTTTAGCACTGTCTTCTAATGCTAATGAAACATATACAAAATAGTTATAAGAATGAAATTAGCGTTCTCATTAGCTTTGTCAGATGAGAAGGGAAACTAAATACTGGAGGAACTGTATCAGGGTTTAGCATCATCTTGCCTATTTCTCATGGAAACAATTTTTCATTTCGATGGCACAAATTTGTTAGATCTCGGAGTAGCTGACTACTCAATAATTCTAGTCTATGTATTAGGAACCTAAAATAAATTATCATTCGCTTAGTGACCGAGGAAACCCACGAGAATAAATCTGAATGAATTTGGAACGCAAATGTTACAATTTATTCTTAGTGATGGAAAGTAATCTCGGAATCATTTTTCTTGGTACAGTTATGGCGCATTTTATTGGGCGCTCAAGACCATGTAGTTGTGCGCCCTTAAACTTCAATCATTATCATCATCATCATCTCATTCACCATTACTAGATCGGGCCTCAAGTTTCCTTCCAGGACTTGATTTTCGGCCGAGAAGCGATCAATGTATCAGATATTAAGCTGATAAGAACAATGTTTTTTTTATTCATAATGATCTAACGTACATTTTGTTGGATGGTCAGAAACAGAGTTAATTCAACAGATAATTTTACAAGGTTGTAGTACCAAAAGACTATTTACAATATCTATTCTAAGTATTTACATGTTTCATCATTCAGTTCTTTGAGTTTATATGTCTCTCATTGTTTTATTTCAATACATACACACTATTTGCACACATTTTAAGCACTTTCAGACCAGGCATTTTTAATTGTTTTTGTGCCTCTGGCTGGTCTTCGTCAATCAGACATCACTTCACTGCACTTATACTTGTCTCTGTCCTGTGAGGTGCTCGATGTATATGTCCCTGGACCAGCGAATGCAGTCGGAGACAGTTTTTTCAGCTGGCCCAGGTACTTTCTCGAGCACATTTTCTTTAGGACCCTGTCTTTTGCTGGGTCCCAAGAACCCAGCGCCCCAACGACTATGGCCTCCACGGTCACGTTCTGGTAGTTGGCTCCCATCTTCTCTACTAGGTTTCGATATTTGTCTTCTTTCCTCCGCCTGACCTCCTGTAGCGCCTCCGGTGAACTCTCGAAGGGCACGGTGACATCCAGGATCACGGTCTGCTGGTCGTTCTGGAGTATGAGGTCCCGGCGTAGCCCTGGCCCGCAGGGTGCCTGGTTCTCGAACAACAGCCGGTATTTCCTCTCTGCCGCCTTCTTCACCCGCTCCACGATGGCATTGTGCCGCCTGGTGAACAATTGGGCGTACCGCATGCAGTGACACACGACATGTGGCAGGGTCTCTGTGGCGTACCCAGGCCTTGCTGTCCTCAGTGTTCCTCTTGTGCCCGTTGAGTGGTAGGAGGTCCAATCTTGCTTTGTGAATGAATCGGCGAATCTGGTGTAGTCCCCGTTGTAAAGGAAGTGCGCCGAGCTTTTGTCTAGGGAGACACACTGAAGGGCCTTGCCTTGACTTACCAGTCCCCTGAGCCGTTCATTATGATGTTTTTTAAGTTTGGCTCTGAGACACTGGAGGACTCGGCGTCTCTCCCCCTGGTGTAGTAGTGCGTCTCCCACTTTAAGGCCCAGCGCGTCGCCGTCAGGCACCCACTCCGTTGCCACTCTCCGGGATGCCGTCCTTGCTCTCGTCCACATGTTTTTGCTCGTTGAAGAGGGGTTGCCCATATCTTCCTCCAGGTTTCCGGACAGGTATCGTGCGCAGTCCGCCGTCGTCGGTTCATTGTGGCACCTGTCCCGGACAGCCTCTTCTAGCTTCCGGCGACCCAACTCAGGCATTCTGGTCGACAGAATTGAGTATTTTGAATGCTGCGTCGACCAGGTGGAAGTCAGAGTCGGCCGCCGCACATTGTATTCCTAGGCCACCCTTCTCCATACTGCCATAAAGATAGTCTAGCGTTGAGTTGTTGGGTAGGTAGAGCAGCCTTCTTATCCTGCCCACCAGCGTCCGGTCTATCCCTGCCCACTGGGTTTTGGAAAACGTCCCCATTCTCATGGGGAAGTTCAGGGCAGGGTAAAAGAATGCCTTCAACGCGTTCAACTGATGCCAGGGGGCCAACTTGGACTCCAAAATCTTCAGCCCCCTGCGTAAAATCTCTGCTAGGTCCTGATTCCCCGGCAAGATGTTGAAGCCTATTGGCTTGCCGAGGAACTTCGTGGCTTCCCCGTTCCGTAGATGGCGGATGATCTGCCCGTTGACCATGAATTCTGTTGGGAGCGGCAGCCTTTCGGGGTCTTCCCGGACAGGTGAAGGCTGCAGCACTTTGTATGGTTCAACGGGATCCCAACCTCTTCCGCCATGGACTCTACGGTGGCTATGTTGTCCTGGAGCTCCTCCTTTTCCTGTGAGAGAAGCACCACGTCATCCGCGAAGGCCAAGACCTTCACCGCCGCTGACTGTCCCTGGATGCTCCTCAGGATGGGATCCAGCGCCAAGTTGAAAAGCAGTCCACTCAGAGGGCAGCCCTGCTTGATCCCACGCTTAACCTCCAGCAGGTCCGTAGGTCCGTCCTTGGTCATCTCGCGGGTGGAGCATCCTTCGTACATGCGCTCCACCAGCAGTCGGAATTTCTCCCCAGCTCCATGGTGCCTCAGGCTAGCCTGGATGGCTTGGTGTGGAAGGGAGCCAAAGGCGTTAGAAAAGTCTAACCAGGCGATGTAGAGGTCACTGGCGTTGTTCCTAGCTCTGTGAATCTCCGTGTCCAGCACTAAGTTATGTTCTAGAACACCATCATACGGCATAGACCCCTTCTGCGCCGGCGACATTATCTGGTTCTGTTCTGCCCACTGGGAGACCCGGCCAGCCAGGATCGCAGTGAACTGCTTTTACACGGTCCTTGTGAGGGCAATTGGGCACCAGTTGGACAGTTCCTCCCTTGGCCCTTTGCCCTTGTAGATTAGGATAGTCCTGCTCCTCTTTCAGCAGATGGGAATGTCGGCATACTTCAAGCAGATGTTGAAGATTGTTGCGAGCAACCTACATCCGGGGTCAACCGTCTTCCAATGTTGATAGGTGAAGCGGTCTTCCCCCGGAGCAGAGTTCTCGCACTTCCTCAGTCGTCGCTGCACTTCCTCGGGAGTGATTCGGTACAGCGCAACCGGAGCGTCGATGTCAGGTCCCTCATTGTATCAGCCGCTGGAAAGCTCCCTTGCGGCGCCAGCAACAGCGAAGTGGTCTTGTATCGCTTCGTTGGAGAGCGAGGAGATCTCGGACTCCTCCCCCAGGATCATCCGAATGGCCCTCCTGTTGGTGCGGTAGAGGCGCTGAATAAACTTCGGGTGCTCCACATCTGGCTGCACCTTCCTTCCTGCTTGCCCTGTCGTGGATAACCCCAAAGTCTTCTGCACCTCAGCCGTGAGTTTCGCTAGTTGTTTCTGGAAATGCTGCCATGCGGCAGCGCTCGTCCCCTCCGCTAGCAGTCTCTGATACCCTGGGAGAAGGCGGTGGATTGCCGTCTCGTTCGGGGCCAGGATGGGTGCAGCCACCGGTGCCCGACCCCCGATGTCCTCCACGATCTCGCCGGCATCACCATCCTGGTCCTCCGGCGCCGACGACGACGACGACGCTGAAGAAGATGGAGAACCAGGGTCCTCCACCAACGTTGTCTCCGTGTCGACGAGCTCCAGCTCCATGGCGATTTCCGGCTCCTCCAAGTCCAGATCCCTGACCGGCTCTGGTACGGGTACGGGCTCCGGCTCGGGGACATCCACCGGGGACCCCAACGGCATCCACTCCATCCGCGGCGATTCTGCCCGTAGGACCTGAATATCCACTGGCTCGTCGACGGACTGTAATGGGTTGGCCTCCGGCACTCCCCCCAGCACCTCCATCTCACGCGTTCCATCCGGCGCGGCCACGTCTCGCTGCAGGATGTCCTCCCTCTCGTGCCATCTCTGGTGGTTGGTAAGGGCGCGCCTCGACGGGAAGCCCCCCCCCAGGGGCCTACTACGGTAGGTACGGTTTTGGCGCACCCGGGGGTTCCCGAGCCGCTCACCGCCAGTTCACCCTACCCTTCGCCATTGACTGTTGCCACGTCTTGCCAGCTGGCAGGAGCTACAGGTTGTGCCTTTTATTTCAATGGAGTAACACATAATTATCGCGTTGCGGACGCCAGTTCGGTATTCACCGCCGAACTGTACGCTATCTTTTATTTTCTAAATTTTATCTCGCTTTTAGCACCTGGTAGTTTTCTTGTTTGCAGCGATTCCTTGAGTACCCTACAGGTTCTGCAGCAGTATACTGGCTCCTCATCACTCGTTATGCGTATTCAATCTCGCCTTTCTGAATTGATTGCTTGCAGCTACCAGTTCATCTTCACGTGGGTTCCAGGTCATGTCAGTATTGCAGGTAATGAGGTAGCGGATAGGTCTGCCAAGGCTGCCTGCTCCTTGCAGGATTATTCGGAAGCGGCTGTGCCCTCAGGGGATGTTTCACGTTACGTTCGCAGGTCTCTTCTTTTAGCTTGGCAGCAATCTTGGCAAAACTTAGCAGGTACACAGCTTCGCACACTCAAAGACACGGTAACCGCCTGCGATGCCATTAGTAGTTGAAGCGGGCGTTAAACACTACCAAAAAAAAAAAAAAAAAAAAAAAGACACGGTACAGCCATGGCTCACATCTTGCCAGCCAAACCGGCGCCGCGAGGTTATCCTTACGCGTCTGCGTATCTGTCACACGCGGCTAACACATGGCTACCTTCTACGCGCTGAGCCAGCTCCTAAATGTCAGACCTGCGATGTTCGTCTGTCTGTGGCACATGTGTTGCTAGATTGTCCTAAATTTCAACGTGAACGGCAATCCATCGGGCTGGGTACCTCCTTACCTGCCATTTTATGCGACGACGCCAATTCCGTCGATATGGTGCTACGCTTTGTTGCCTCTATTGGTCTCGGCAAAGACATCTGACCTGTTTCATGCGTGTGTGCAATTTTAGCCTTTTTAACTTTTTAGACTCTTTTACCATATAGGACCACTTTTTGTGTGTTTTTATTTTTTTAACCTTTTAGCCTTGGTTTTTTATCACCCGTGCCTTTTCTCGTGTGTGCCTTTGTGAGGGTTTTTAGCACATTTTAACTTTTCTTCTTTAGATTTGTTTTTAATGTGTGTTTCTTTTCTTAACTTCGGGTCCAAATGACCTAGTTGTCGACGGGCCCTTAAACACTGCTCACTCAGTCACTCACTTCATGCGTGTGTGCAATTTTAGCCTTTTTAACTTCTTAGACTGTGACTTTTACCATATGGGACCACTTTTTGTATGTGTGTTTTTAGTTTTTTAACCTTTTAGCCTTGGTTTTATCACCCGGGCCTTTTCTCGTGTGTGCCTTTGTAAGGGTTTTTAGCACATTTTAACTTTTCTTCTCTAGATTTGTTTTTAATGTGTTTTTCCTTTTCCTAACTTCGGGCCCAAATGACCTAGTTGTCGACGGGCCCTTAAACACTACTCACTCACTCGAGCACCTCTCAGGACAGAGACAAGTATAAGGGCAGTGAAGTGATGTCTGATTGACGAAGACCAGCCAGAGACACAAAAACAATTAAAAATGCCTGGTCTGATAGTGCTTAAAATTTGTGTAAATAGTGTGTATATATTGAAATAAGGCAATGAGAGACATAAACTCAAAGAACTGAATGATGAAACATGTAAATACTTAGAATAGATATTGTAAATAGTCTGTTGGTACTACAACCTTGTAAAATAATCTGTTGAATTAACTCTGTTTCTGACCATCCAACAAAATGTACGTTAGATCATTATAAATAAAAAAAAAAAACTATGTTCTTATCAGCTTAATATCTGATACGTCCTCCATCGGAGGACCAGAATATTAAACTGATTTTTGGAATTTGACGGAGTGTAAGGAGCTTGCTCCACCTCTGTCGCGGGTTGACCTGGCATTGCAGTGCCGCCAGGATCGGCCCACCATTATACGACACTAAACGTAGAGTAGAAAAGAATTAATCGTATTCTTTCTCTGTCTATAGGAGGAAAAAGTGCGGAAGTACGCTGAAATCACGTTTCGTGGAGTTGGTTGTGAAGGTAAGTGAGGAATTTTTGTACTTGGCGTAAAATTATCTTTCTGTGGGGGGGCCTCTTTAATTTAATGATGTCTCGAATGTCGGCGCTTGTCGGGAGAGATTATTTACGCGAAAGCGAATTTTATCGGGGTTCTCCGTCACAAACTGAGAAACAAAAGCACACAAAAAGGCGAGCAATAACCGGTTGAATTGTATTAGTTTAAACAGACATAATTCAGCAATTCAGTTCATCTGCAATATTTTAATGGCAAACTGGAATTCTCGAAATAAAAGAAAAAAGATTCATATTTACATATGAGTTCTAAAAAAAAAAAAAAAAAAAAAAAATATATATATATATATATATATATATATATATATATATATAAATGGCAAACTGGAATTCTCGAAATAAAAGAAAAAAGATTCATATTTACATATGAGTTCTAAAAAAAAAAATATATATATATATATATATATGCAACTTTTATATAGCTCTTCTTGTTATTCGCGTCGTAGCAGGGCTTTCTGCACGCACAGTCCTGAGACTTGCAACAGAAGGACACAAACGTTTAGTGTTTTCTCGGAAAATCAAATGGCATTACGTTTAAATGGTCGCGTGCCGTCCGGGGACGCCAGAGTTCGGTAAACTTCGTTCACCTCCGGCATTCCTCGGTTAAGGGTACTTTTCTCTTTTCCCTTTTACGCGCGGCATTGTTTTGCAGACAGGGTAAGAGATGGCGCCTCATGTATTTTTGATCGTTTGTGATGCTTTTTCCTCCGCATTATTGAGGAAGTGAATGGAATGCCAACGTTATTGGTATTTAGGGGTTTAGCAGGTGGGTGTCGCAACGACAGGTGCAAGAGAATGGAGGCTATACTCATCATGTGCTGTTGCCAGGCACTTTACTTTTGGGCGGTGAGATCGGAACCCCACGGATATACGAGGGCCGTTCAGAAAGTAGCCTCCGGTTGATTGCAAGAAATTCACCAAGTTAAATAAAAATATTCTAATATATACATCTTACAACTACATCTTTGCACTATTTTTCTACATAGTCTCCATAACGATTGAGCCAGCCTGTGACCGCATCTTTGAGCTCTTCGTCGTCATCAAGCCGCTGGGACCCGAGCCATTTCTTCATATGCATGAAGAGGTGATAATCGCTTGGCGCCAGATCTGGGCTGTAAGGTGGATGGTTGACAACGTCCCACTTGAAGGACTCAAGAAGGGCTGTTGTTCTGCGAGCAGAGTGAGGACAGGCGTTATCGTGCAAAAAAAACGATACCGGAAGTCAGCATACCACGGCGTTTGTTCTGTATAGCCCGTCGTAATTGTTTTAGTGTTTCACAGTACACGTCTTGATTAATGGTCGTCCCACGTTCCATGAATTCAACCAACAACACCCCTTTTGCATCCCAAAACATGTTGCCATCAATTTTCGGGCAGAAAAATCTTGACGGGCTTTTATTGGTTTGGTAGGCGAATTTGAATGTGCCCACATCTTTGATTGTTCTTTTGCCTCAGGGTTCACGTACTTAATCCAGGTTTCGTCCCCGGTCACGATTCTGTTTAACAATGGTTCACCTTCGGCCTCATAACGTGACAGAAAGTCTAATGCAGAGGCCATTCTTTGAGTTTTGTGGTGGTCGGTAAGAATCCATCGTGCACAGAACTTACGGTAACCCAATCTTGCTGTCACTATCTCGTACAAGAGAGTCTTAGAAATCTGTGGAAAATCAGTAGACAACTCCGACATTGTGAAACGTCGGTTTTCACGAACTTTTGCATCAACTGTCTGAACGAGTTCGTCCGTGACCAATGATGGTCTACCACTCCTCTCTTCATCATGGACGTTTTCTCGTCCACTTTTAAATAAACGTACCCATTCACGGACCACTCCTTCACTCATAACTCTTGGTCCGTACACGGCACAAAGCCCACGATGAATAGCTGCTGCAGAATATCCTTTGGCTGTAAAAAACCTTATAACAGCACGCACTTCACATTTGGCGGGGTTTTCATTTCAAACGGCCACAAACACTAATCTAGCGCAGGTACGACTTTCACTCGACCACGGCTTGATGCCGACTGACCTGCTGAGTGCGTGAATGCACAGATGGCGTCGCTACTCCCCCCACTACCCGCACTGTGACCGATCGGAGGCTACTTTCTGAACGGCCCTCGTATGTATAAACTTTTGCTTTTCTCCTCTATATGTGATCGCTTCTCGGCCTTTTGGACGGTCGCAGCTCCCTGGCGCACACCCTGTGGAGTAGGCAAACCACAAGCATGATTGGAAGGTCTAAGGCGAACGTCAGAATTGCACTTACAACAAATATTCCTGGTCCCCAAGATCCTGATGCCGTGGTTTCTTTCGAGGTGGCGCTCCACAGATCTTCTCATCTCCGTCCAAGAGCCTGCCTCTGTGCAGTCAAAAACATCTGCAACAGGGAAACGCACAAGCAAAACAGTCCCCTGCCTCCTTATGGGCGCCAGCGCCCTAACATTGGCAGGAGACGTCATGCGTATCAAAAATTGGAAGTCACAATATTTAAAACATCAGCCTATATCTAAATATGTACATAGCTGAGCCCATAGTCCCCAGTTAACTCGGGGCATTCGAGCCATGTCGTCCGCAAACCATGTCGAACCTCTATGTACGCCTCTCTTAAGGAGAGCATTAATAACTTAAATAAAGCACATTATATTATTATAACAGATACACCTGATGTCCTGAAGTGCAGATATTTTTTATTGATCAAATACTAGCTACTACATCGAATGTACATGTTCCGTCAGAGATCTGCGCAGTCAATTATATAAATATAGATTTTAAAGAGACTAATTCTCATTGTCAACATATATGTACAATATATACAAACATCATAATGAAAGTTCATTAGTGTCCAAACTGTTCTTATAATATAAAACATTGTACACTATGTAGTGGGGCCGTGGTCACAAACACTGTATAAAAATAGACAGATATATATGACAAGCATATATAAAAGACTTCTGTCTCTGTGGCACTTGGGTGATGTCTTACCCCAGCATTCGCCTTGTGAGGCTGGGGAAAACCACAGCAAAACCCCAGTCAGGGTACTTCATCACTCTCGGACGCCAGTTATATGCTCGGCGTTCATATCTCTTGAGTACCTAATGATGTCCGACACACACAACTTCTTGAACAGCGATAGTTACTGCTTTGAACAAATCCTCTTCATGATCTTGTTGTTCTCGGGATCCCAGGAGCCTGATGACCCGAGATCAATGGCGTCCACATCAACCTTCTGGTATCTGGTGCGAAGAGCCTCGGCCAAGGGTTGGTATTTCTGTACCTTAGCTCTTCTTGCCTCACCAAAAGCCTGCTGTCTGTTGTCAAAAGGGGTGGTGACGTCTATGATGACAGCGTTACCATCCTTCACCATTACGAGATCGGGCCTCAAGTTTCCTTCGAAGACTTGATTCTCGGCCAGAATGGTGAACCTGCTGCTGGCTGCCTTGCGGACCCGTTGTGTCTCCGGGTGATGATGTCGGAGTCCTCATGCAATGGTTTATCACATGAGGCAGGGTCTCGCTTTCATATCCACATCGTCTGCAGCTCGCATCTCTGATCTTGATGCTTGGATCCATTCAACGGTAGAAGGTTTAGACGTGCCCGATGAATGAATCTCCAATCTGCGAATCTGGTGTAAAGTCCAGTCTTGTTAAAATGGGAGCTGGCAGAATCTGCGGATACGCAATCGATAGCCTTTCCTTGGCTGGGCAGCTCTAAGAGGCGTGTCAGGTGCTGGTTTCTTTGGTTATCTCTTAATGTTCTTAGCACCTGATGCCTCTGACTTGCTCGCAGCGTCTTGTTGTCCACTTTTATTTCAGGCTGGCAATTTTCGAAAGGCACACATTACACCTGGCAGAATATTTACGAGCTTGAGTCCAGGTCGAAGAGATGGCGTTTGTGTTTCGCCTGTACTCGCCCTCGTTCTCTCCAGTCAGGTAGGCAGCGACATCATCATGATCAACTAATCTTTGTAGCCTCTTACTTACGACGCTCTGTAGGTCGCCAAGAGCTAGTTCCGCAGTGTGTATATCCTTGGAGGAAAGGAGCTTAAAGGCATTGTCAATCAGATGGAAGTCTGAGTCGCCTGCTGCTACCGGAATACCCATGCATCCGGACTTGGTAGGGCCATAGATATAGTCGTTTGCAGCTTCCTGTGGGACGTTGAGAACCTTCTTGATCTCGGCCCTGATGACATCATCCAGCTTAACCCAGTCACCGTTTGCAAATTGGGCAGTTCTCATCAGGAAGTTAAGGCATGCATAGAAGAAAGTCTTGAGGGCATCTAGCTTCTGCCAGGGAGCTAGCTTAGACTGGAGAATCTCTTTGCGGTGAGCATCAGATCTTCGAGCTCTTTCAAGTTTGACGTTATGTGGAATCCGACTGGCTTCCCAAGGAACTTGTCAAACTGACCGTCTTCAAGCTGTTTAATTTGTTGATCTCCGACTTTGAACTTGCTGCCCTGGTGCCAATCGGTGTCTTTAGAGAGAGATGAAACTGAATGTTGAGATTTTCAGCCAAGGTGTAGACTGTATCAATCATTCTTTGAAGATCTTCCTTCAGGCTCTTTGGCTAACAGCACCAGATCGTCTGCATATGCCAGGATTTTGTCATCAGCCTGTTGTCCTTGAATAGTTCTAATTATGGGGTCAATTGCAATGTTAAAAAGCAGGTCGCTGATGGGGCATCCTTGCTTAACCCCGGCATTCAAATCAATATTGTCAGTGGCACCTTGACCCGTTAATAATCTTGTTGTTGTCTCCGTATAGATATCTTTAATTATTCTCGTGAACTTGGCACCAGCTACTGTCCTTTGTAGACTCGCATAGATGGCTTCATGCGGTACGGAGCCCAGGACATTGAAGAAGTCCAACGAGGCTGCTACAAATTCGCCCTTTTCTGTTCTGGCAATGTCGAACTTCCTCCGGAGCTTGTAATTATGCTCGCAGACTCCGTCGTGAGACAGAAACCCCTTCTGTGCTGGTGCCAAGATGTTCTCATTTGTTAACCAGGTGGTGACTCTCTTTGCCAACACACCTGTATATAGCTTATAGATGGTCCGCATGATGGCAATGGGTCGCTAATTTACTGTCATGTGGATCACCTTTCCGGTAAATCAGTGACGTAATTGAGGTATTCCACTCTTCAGGGACCTTCTCGTACTTGAGGCAGACGTTAAAGATGCTTGCAAGCATGCTGGGTCGACCGACTTCCAATGATTGTATGTGATACGGTCGTCCCCAGGTGCAGTATTCTCGCATCTTTGCAGCCTGAACATTACTTCATTTGGCGTGATTCGGTTGGTCATCACGCCTTGTCTGCCTTCAGTCTGGTCCATCTCCTGGTCTTCTGGAGAATATACGGACAGGTCACAATCTCTTCTTTTGTAAGTGTCCCTGAAGAAGGTCGTCACTGTCTCTTTATCAATTTGGCATCTCTTGCCCTCCTCCCCGCGGATCAATCGAACAGCTTTCATCCTGTTCCTCTTATACAGCTTTTGAAGTAGCTGGGTCCTCAGTGTCGATGTTAGTATTTCGTCTTTTGGTGCCGTGGTGGACAGGGAACCTGACGATTTCTTTGACTTTGTCGGTGATCCTCAAAAAGATGCTTTCGAATCTCAACCAATTGTCTTCCGAGATTCCGGCCCTGAGGATATCATTAATTTCAGGAAGGAACTCGTGGATCTTAGATCTGTCGTCTACGTCAGTAATTAGATCATCTTAATGCGGGTAAATGCACCTGTGGATCATGTTCCACGACATCCACGCTCTCTTGCAGATCAGGTGCATTGGATATATCATCACGTGTTGGGGCTGTCCCCAGCTCGGAAACCCGCGAAGATAGGGGAGTCAGGCTTACAAGAGACGCTCCGCGCCGCTCATTTCAGGTTGCACAGCTGTTGGCGTTTGCTGTGCAACAAAGTCACCTCCGCCCCGTGGTGTCATCTCCGCCTCCGTAAGAGGAGACGGGTCGGGTAACTTTTCCAGGTCCTCCCCCTGAGTTGTCACTAGAAGGTCTAGGGCCGCGGACGGTGCAGCCGTGACTGGCACTAGGCTTGCATGTATGTCCTGCGCTGGAAGAGCAGGCTCGTTGCTCGACACAGAAGAGTCTGGCGTCGAGATCGCCGATCCCGGTGAGGGCACAGCAACCTCAGCCGCTGTTACGAGCACAGCTAACACGTGAGCCCGTATCCCTCGCCGTGGCCTGGTATCAGGTCGTGAGAGCTCGACTACGCTTCTAGCCCGGATAGCTTGGTCCCGGTGCCACATCAGATGGTTCCTCAGTCCTGGGTTGGTGGCGAACGTCCTTCCGTATTCTACGCATGCGTAGGCTAGGACGGTCGGAGCTCCCTGGCGCACACCCTGTGGAGTAGGTAAACCACAAGCATGATTAGGTCTGAGGCCAATGTCTGAACCACACTTACAACACAAGTTCCTGATCCCCAAGATCCTGATGCCGTGGTTCTTCACTAGGTGGCGCTCCACAGATCTTCGCATCGCCGTCCACGGAGTAGCCTTGAAGGCGGAGCGATATCCTTCCATCTGCAACAGGGAAACGAACAAGCAAGACAGTCCCCTGCTGCCTCAAAGGCGCCAGCGCCACAACGTTGGCAGGAGACGTCATGCGTATCAAAAATTATAATTCGAAATTAAAAGAACATCAGCTTATATCTAGATATGTGCATAGCTGAGCCCATAGTCCCCAGTTAACTCGGGGCATTCGAGCCATGTCGTCCGCAAACCATGTCGAACCTCTATGCACGCCTCTCTTAAGGAGAGCATTAACAACTTAAATAACACATAATATTAATATAAAAGACACACCTGATATTCCTTGAAGCTGATAAGAACAGATATTTTTATTGATCAAATGCTAACTACTAAATCGAATGTACATGTTGCGTCAGAGATCTGTTCAGCCAATTATTTAAATATAGATTTTAAGGAGAATAATTCTCATTGTCAACACACACACACACACACACACACACACATATATATATATATATATATATATATATATATATATATATATATATATATATATATATATATACACAAATATCATAATGAAAGTTTCATTAGTGTCCAAACTGTTCTAATAATATAAAACATTGTACACCATGTAGTGGTGCCCTAGTCACAAACACTGAATAAAACTAGACAGATATATATGACAAGCATATATAAAACACTTCTGTCTCTGTGGCACTTGGGTGATGTCTTACCCCGGCATTCGCCTTGAGAGGCTGGGGAAAACCACAGCAAAACCCCTGTCAGGGTACTTCATCACTGTCGGCGCCAGTAATATGCTCGGCGTAGATGTCTCAGGAGTACCTAATGACGTCCGACATACAGAACTTGAAAAGCGTTAGGACTTCTTCGAAACATTCTCTTCATAATTTTGTCGTTCTCGGGATCCCAGGAGCCTAATGACCTGAGAGCGATAGCGTCCACGTCCACTTTCTGGTATCTGGTGCTCAGAGCCTCGGCCAGGGGTCGGTATTTCTGTTCCTTGGCTCTCCTTGCCTCACTAAGAGCCTGCTTCCTATTATCGAAGGGAATGATAACGTCTAAGATGACTGCATTACCATCCTTCACCATTACTAGATCAGGCCTCAAGTTTCCTTCCACGACTTGATTTTCGGCCATAATGGTAAACCTGCTGCTGGCTGCCTTCGGACCCTATTGACCACGGCGTTGTGTCTCCGGGTGATGATGTCGGAGTACCTCATGCAATAGTTTAACACATGAAGCAGGGTCTCGCTCTCGTATCCGCATCGTCTGCAGCTGCGGTCGCATCTCTGATCTTGATGCCTGCATCCGTTCAAGGGCAAAGGGTTTAAACGGGCCCGATGAACGAAACGCCAATCGGCGAACCTGGTGTAACAGCCAGTCTTAATAAAATGCGCGGTTGCAGCATCTGTGGATACGCAGTCGATAGCTTTTCCTTGACTGGGCAGCTCCAAGAGACGTGTAAGGTGATGGTTTTTTTGGTTATCTCTTAGTGTCCGTAGCACGTGATGTCTCTGACTAGTACGCAAGGTCTTGTCAGCGATTGTGATGGCAGGCTGTTAGTTTTGGAACGATCATTCCACATTGCACCTGGCAGAAGATTTGCGAACTTGAGTTCAGGTCGAAGAGATGGCGTTTGTGTTTCGCCTGAACTCGCTCTCGTTCTCTCCGGTCAAGTAGGCAGCGACGTCATCGTGATTGACTAATCTCTGTAGCCTCTTACTTACGACACTCTATAGGTCGCCAAGAGCTAGCTCCGCAGTATATACATCTTTGGAGAAGGGGAGCTTGATAGCATTGTCGATAAGATGGAAATCTGAGTCGCTTGCTGCTACTGGTATTCCTATACATCCAGACTTGGAAGGGCCATATATATAATCGTTTGCTGCTTCCTGTGGTACATTGAGGTCTTTCTTGACCTCTGCCCTGATGACATCATCCAGCTTGGCCCAGTCACCCTTAGCGAATTGGGCAATCCGCATCAGGAAGTTAAGTGATGTATACAAAAATGTCTTGAGGGCATCCAGCTTCTGCCAGGGAGCTAGTTTAGACCGGAGAAGTTTTTTTGCGGTGAGCATCAGATCTGCTACCTCTTTCAAGTTTGACGTGATGTGGAATCCGACTGGCTTCCCAAGGAACGTGTCGAACTCACCGTCTTCAAGTTGTTTAATTTGTTGATCTCCGACTTTGAACTTGCTGCCCTGGTGCCAATCGGTGTCTTTCCAGAGAGATGCAAGGAGAAGCACTTCTCTGGATTTAACTGAATGTTGAGATTTTCAGCCAAGGTGTAGACTGTGTTGATCATACCTTGAAGTTCTTCAGGCTCCTTGGCTAGCAGCACCAGATCATCTGCATATGCCAGGATTTTGTGTTCGGCCTGTTGTCTTTGAATGTTTCTGATAATCGGGTCAATAGCGATGTTAAATAGCAGGCCACTGATGGGGCATCCCTGTTTAACCCCGGCATTAATGTCAATTGTATCTGTGACACCTTGACCCGTCAATACTCATGTAGACGTATCCGTGTACATGTCCTTAATAATCCTTGTAAACTTGGCACCAGCGCCTGTCCTTTCTAATCCCGCATGGATGGCTTAGTGCGGGACGGAGCCAAAGGCATTGGAGAAGTCCAACCAGGCTGCTAGAAATTCGCCCTTTTCGGTTCTTGCGATGTCGAACTTTCTCCTGAGTGTATAGTTGTGCTCAAAGACTCCGTCGTGACGCATGAACCCCTTCTGATGCCAAGACGTCTTCATTTGTCAACCAGGTGGTGACCTTCATTGCCAACGCACCTGTATATATCTTATAGATGGTCCGTATGATGGCTATAGGTCGCCAGTTTGCTACGTCATGCGGATCACCTTTCTTGAAAATGAGTGACGTAATAGAGGTCTTCCATTCCTCATGGACCTTCTCGTACTTTAGGCAGACATTAAAGATGCTCGCAAGTACGGAGCAAGCTGGGTCGACCGACTTCCAGTGATTATAAGTGATACGGTCGTCCCGAGGAGCAGTGTTCTCGCATCTTTGCAGCCTGAACATTACTTCATTTGGCGTGATTCTGTTGGTCGTCACGCCCTGTCTGCCTTCATTCTGGTCCATCTCCTGATCTTGTGGAGCATATATGGACAGGTCACATTCCTTTCTTCTGTAGTTTTCTCTGAAGAAGGTCGTCACTGTCTCTTTATCAATTTCACACCTCTTGCCCTCCACCCCGAGGATTAATCGATCAGCTTTCCTCCTGTCCTCCTGTACAGCTTTTGTATCGTAGCTGGGTCCTCAGGGTCGATGTTAACATTTCTTCTATTGGTGCCGTCGTGGACAGGGATCTTGACGATTTCTTTGACTTTATCGGAGATCCTCACCAAGATCCCTTCGAACTGCAACCAATTGTCTTCAGAGGTTCCAGCCCTGAGGATGTCATTTATTTCAGGCAGGAACTCGTGGATCTTAGGTCTGTCGTCCACGTCTATTATAAAGTTATCTGCCACGGGTTGCACCTTTGGATCACCTTTGTTGACATCTACGCTCTGTTCAATTTCATGTGCGTCAAGTGTAGCTTCACGAGTTGGAGCTGTCCCCAACTCGGAGACCCGGGAAGATAGAGGAGTCAGGATCTCAAGAGGTGTTCCGCGCCGCTCTATTGGGTGCTGCACAGCTATTGGTGTTGGCTGTGCAACAATAACGCCTCTGCTCCGTGTAGTAACATCCGCCTGCATAGATGGAGACGGTTCGGGCGCCTGGTTCAGGTCCTCCTCCTGATCTCGGACTGGAAGATTAAGAGCCGCGGACGGTCCAGCCGTGACTGGCACCGGGGCATCAGCTTGGCTTGCTGGTGTGTCCTGCGCTGGAGGAGCAGCCTCGTTGCTCGACCCAGAAGAGTCTGGCGTCGAGATCGATGGTCCTGGTGAGGGCACAGGAACCTCAGACCTTGTTGGGGGCACAGCTACCTCAGCCCCTTTTGCGGGCACAGCTAACACGTCAGCCCGATTTCCTCGTCGCGGTCTGGTGTCTGGTCGTGGGAGCTCAACTGCGTTCCTAGCCCGGATTGCTTGGTCCCGATGCCACATCAGATGGTTCCTCAGTCCTGAATTAGTGGCGAATGTACTTCCGCATTTCACGCATGCGTAGGCTAGGACGGTCGGAGCTCCCTGGCGCACACCCTGCGGAGTAGGTAAACCACAAGCATGATTACTAGGTCTGAGGCCAATGTCTGAATCACACTTACAACACAAGTTCCTGGTCCCCAAGATCCTGATGCCGTAGTTCTTCTCTAGGTGGCGCTCCACAGATCTTCGCATCGCCGTCCACGGAGTAGCCTTGAAGGCGGAGCGACATTTTTCCTGTGTCAAGGTAAATACATCAGCAACAGGGAAACATACCAACAAAACATTCCCCTGCCTCCTTATGGGCGCCAGCGCCCCAACGTTTGCAGGAGATGTCATGTATGTCAAAAATTGCAAAACAAGTTATGAGAACTTCAGCTTATATCTAAATATGTGCAAAGCAGGCCGCTGATGGGGCATCCTTGCTTAACCCCGGCATTCAAATCAATATTGTCAGTGGCACCTTGACCCGTTAATAATCTTGTTGTTGTCTCCGTATAGATATCTTTAATTATTCTCGTGAACTTGGCACCAGCGCCTGTCCTTTGTAGACTCGCATAGATGGCTTGATGCGGTACGGAGCCGAAGGCATTGGAGAAGTCCAACCAGGCTGTTACAAATTCACCCTTTTCTGTTCTGGCAATGTCGAACTTCCTCCGGAGCGTGTAATTATGCTCGAAGACTCCGTTGTGAGGCAGAAACCCCTTCTGTGCTGGTGCCAAGATGTTCTCATTTGTTAACCAGGTGGTGACTCTCTTTGCCAACACACCTGTATATGGCTTATAGATGGTCCGCATGATGGCAATGGGTCGCCAATTTACTATGTCATGCGGTTCACCTTTCTTGTAAATCAGTGACGTCATTGAGGTTTTCCACTCTTCAGGGACCTTCTCGTACTTGAGGTAGACGTTAAAGATACTGGCAAGTACGGAGCATGCTGGGTCGACCGACTTCCAATGATTGTATGTGATACGGTCGTCCCCAGGTGCAGTATTCTCGCATCTTTGCAGCCTGAACATTACTTCATTTGGCGTGATTCGGTTGGTCATCACGCCTTGTCTGCCTTCAGTCTGGTCCATCTCCTGGTCTTCTGGAGAATATACGGACAGGTCACAATCTCTTCTTTTGTAAGTGTCCCTGAAGAAGGTCGTCACTGTCTCTTTATCAATTTCGCATATCTTGCCCTCCTCCCCGAGGATCAATCGAACAGCTTTCCACCTGTTCCTGCTGTACAGCTTTTGAATGGTAGCTGGATCCTCAGTGTCGATGTTAGTATTTCTTCTCTTGGTGCCGTGGTGGACAGGGAACCTGACGATTTCTTTGACTTTGTCGGTGATCCTCATCAAGATCCCTTCGAACCTCAACCAATTGTCTTCCGATATTCCGACCCTGAGGATATCATTAATTTCAGGAAGGAACTCGTGGATCTTAGATCTGTCGTCCACGTCAATAATTAGATTATCTTCTGCGGGTAAATGCACCCGTGGATCACCTTCCACGACATCCACGCTCTCTTCCAGAAGCGATGTTCTAACGTACGATTTGAATAGATTTGGCATAACATAGTTTTCAGCAACATAGAAGTTTACAGTATAAGGTAAATAAGTTACAAAAATTACAGAATGTTTACATATTTCTTTTCACCTTCTCTGAGGTTTGTCAGTTCAATGTCTTTAGTCTTCATTAATCTTATTTACATTTACATATACAACAAAAGTATATACATAGGTTTATTCAGACTAGGCTTTTCAGTGTCAATAAGTTTATATAGTTTATTATATGTTTCAGCTTGTCGTCGTCGAATCTTCAATCTTTTTCACTTTCACTTAAACACTTCACACTTGTCTTTTTCCAGTTAAATGTTCAATGTTGATGTCCCTGGACTAGCGGATGCAATCGGATACGCATAGTTTTTTGAGCTGGCCCAGATACCTGCGCGAACACATTTTCTTCAGGAGTCGGTCTTTCTGGGTGTCCCAGGAACCCAGTGCCCCTATCACGATGGCCTCTACCTTCATATTTGGGTGT
The DNA here is from genome assembly GCA_030762935.1 of Hymenopus coronatus. Taxonomy (NCBI): domain Eukaryota; kingdom Metazoa; phylum Arthropoda; class Insecta; order Mantodea; family Hymenopodidae; genus Hymenopus; species Hymenopus coronatus. The sequence continues at coordinate 24,283,512 of CM060889.1, forward strand.
GTCGTCGCCATTTCCTCAGCTAGTGTCTGGTACTTCCTTAGCTTCCGTTCCCTGGCTTGCGTCAGTGCCACCGTGGAACTCTCGAACGCAACTGTGATGTCAATGATTATGGTCTGCTGGTCATTCTGCACCACGAGATCCGGACGAAGTTCTGGTGCGCAGAGTGCCTGGTTCTCGTACAACAGCCGGAATTTGTGTTTTGCCGCTTTCTTCACTCGTTCCATAATCGCGTTATGCCTGCGTGTAAAGAGCTGGGCATATCGTATGCAATGGCACAGGACATGCGGGAGGGTTTCGGTGATATAACTACATCTCCTGCAGGCCTTGTTTTCTCGCGGGTTGCGCTTTCTGCCATTGAGGGGAAGAAGGTCCAGCCTTGCTTTATGGATGAAACGCCAATCAGCAAATCTTGTATATTCTCCTGTATATAGGAAGCGTGCTGAGCTCTTGTCCAACGAAACGCATTGAAGCGTTTTGCCCTGACGTATTAGTCCCTTGAGCCGCTCATCGTGCTGTTTTTGTAGGTCGGCTCGGAGGCACCGCAGGCAGGACTTGTCGCCTCGCATTTCTGCTGACTATTCTCTCTTGTTTCTTTATGCTCAGCCCATCTTTCACTATCCACTCAATGTTGGTTCTTCTGGAGGCCGCTCTCGCCCTGGTCCAGATGGTCTGACCCGTCGATGATGGATTAGCGAAGCCATTCTGCATGTCGCCAGTGAGGTAACTTGCGCAATCTTCCTCTGTGGGCAAGGATTGCGTGCGGTCACGGACCACTTCCATCAGATGTTCTCGCCCCTAGCTCTGCGATCCTCATGTCAATAGAGGTTAGAATCTTAAATGCTGAGTCGACAAGGTGGAAATCAGAGTCAGCAGCCGCACATGGTATTCCAAGTTCTCCATTTTGTCTGCTCCCATAGATATAATCCAGGCTTGAGTTATTTGGCAGGTGCATCACTTTCCTCAGCTTCTCCAGCAGCACCTTATCCACGGCCGCCCACTGCATCTTCGGGAATTGGCCCATTCTCATGGAAAAGTTCAACGCAGGAAAGAAGAATGTTTTCAGGGCGTTGAGTTTCTGCCAAGATGCCAACTTGGAGTCTAGGATTTTTACTCCCTTTTGCAATATTGCATTCATGTCCTCTTTAGCTGGGATAATGTTGAAACCAGCTGGCTTCCCCAGGAAGCTAACTGCCTCTCCGTTCTTCAGTGTCCGTATGGGTCGCCCGTTTATCTGGAATTCGGTTGGTCGTGATCCCCTTGGCGTTTTTCCACTCAGGTGAGGGCTACAACACTTTTCTTCGTTCACCTGAATTGCGATGTCTCTGGCCATCTGTTGTACAGTCTGAATGTTCTTCTGTAACTCTTGGCTGTCTTCGGAGAGCAGTACTACATCATCTGCTTAGGCGAGGACTTTGACTTCCCTTTCTTCACTATGTACCTTACGCAGCAGTGGATCCAGGGCAAGATTAAAGAGTAAGCCACTCAGGGGGCACCCCTGTTTGATGCCTCTATGTACACGTACAGGTTCTGTTAGTCCATCCATCGTCATCACCGTCGTAGTGCAGCCATTGTACATATTAGTGACGATGTTGCAGAATTTCGCCCCGGCTCCAGCATGTCTAAGGCTCGCCTGGATGGCTCTATGCGGGAGATTGCGAAAAGCATTGGAGAAATCCAACCACGCGATGTAAATGTCACCATTATTATTTCTTGCTTTGTCCATTTCAGTTGCAAGAGCATAGTTGTGCTCTAGCACACCATCGAAGGGCATGAAGCCTTTCTGTGCTGGCGACAGAATGCTGTTCTACTCTGCCCATTTGGACAGTCTGCTCGACAGCACCCCGGTGAATAGCTTATAGATGGTCTTCGTGAGTGCAGTAGGGCGCCAGTTACTAATATCTTCTCGTGGTCCCTTCTTGTAAATAAGAATAGTTCTGCTTTCTTTCCAGGATCTCGGAACATCCATATACTTGATGCATATATTGAAGATAGTTGCTAGGAGGCTGCATCCAGGATCCACTTCCTTCAAATGGTTGTAGGTTATGCGGTCATCACCTGGCGCAGAATTTTCACACCGCAGAAGTCGCCTCTGCACCTCCTAAGGTGTTATTCTGTGAAGGGGCACTGGCTCGTTGGAGTTCCCAGTGTAGCAATCTAGTTGGACATACGCATCACTACAGGTGTTCCGGAAGTGCTCTTCTATCTCCTCCTTCGTGATCTTGCATGTCTCAGAATCCTGTTCCAATATAAGCCTCATTACTCTTCTTCTGTTGTGGCGGTATAGGCGTTGGATGTACTTTGGATCTTCTGGATCCTTTCGGCTTTCACGTGATGCTGCTGTAGGAGTGCGGATTTTTAATAAGACCTGGATATCAGATGTGATGCTCCCCAAGGTCTCTTGGAACCTCCTCCATTGAGCCGTGCTCGTGCTCTCCGCTAAAATTCTCTGAAGTGCAGGGAGGTGTCGATAGACAGGGGTCTCATCATTCGATTCTAGTTCAGTGGCCCCCCAGGGGCCTACTACGGTAGGTACGGGTTAGGCGCACCCGGGGTCCCGAGCCACCTTGACTCCCTCTGTGGGCAACCTCAGAGTGGTGTGGGAGTCAGAATGGCAAAATGCCCATCCACGTGTAGGCCGTGCGTGGAGACCCGTGTCGGTGAAAACGAATATCCTGGTTGGTTGAGGGTTGCGTACCTGAGCCTGGGCATCTGTCTTGCAGTAACTGGGGAGGGTGCGCAGCCTAATACACCGCTTTGGTTTCTGATTTGCCTAAACGGGAGGCTATGGACTAACCCATCCCTAGTCAATCGGCCAGGACTAGGTATTAAACCGAAATCCCGGGTGAGTGGGACGGCGAGCCCGCTATATCCCCTGTGTAGCCCTGTCACCCCAGTGGTGTGACCCCTCGTTGGGCTCCGTGGTGGGTGGGGAGCACTGGGGGATGAATTTATACCAATTTTTTATGGCACCAAAACTAAAACCCCTTTATTCAAATAAAGACGTTGGAAAGGAAGTAGTCGAGTCATGTGGTCCTCGCTACTTCGTTTTTCATAGGACAGAGGAAGGTAAGAAGTTCCTTACGGTGAGCCCTTTTACTATCCAAAAGGGTCTCGATGCCATTGCTGGTCCGGTTAAATCCTGCGTTCGAGCTCGCAATGGTACACTTCTTGTCGAAGCCAACTCCGCCTCGCAAGCTGCAAGGATACTTAAAGCCACCATGTTAGCCAGCTATCCAGTGAAGGTCGAGGTGCACAAGTCGCTGAACTCCTCCCGCGGTGTAGTAACAACCCGCGCGTTGGACTGTTTGTCTATTGAGGAGATCCAAGAAAATCTTGCGACTCAGGGTGTCTCATCTGTTTATCGGGTACAACGTAAGATCAACGGTGAATTCCTGCCTACTCGTACCCTGTTTCTTACTTTTGATCGGGTTGACCACCCTCAAAAGATTAGGGCAGGGTATGAAGCCATCGAAGTTAGGCCTTATATTCCCAATCCGCTGAGGTGCTTTAAATGCCAACGTTATGGTCACACTAGTGAGTTGTGTACCGGTAAGTCCACCTGCGTCCACTGCGGTGACATCTCCCACGATGGGGCTTGTGCTTCAGCTCCATCGTGTGTGAACTGTAACGGGGAACACCTATCTAGTTCCCGAGACTGCCCCCGTTTTGTAGAGGAACGAGCGATCCAGGAGATACGGGTGAAAGATAAGGTGTCCTTCTTGGAAGCCCGGAAGCTCCTGCGACTCCGCCAACCCTCTGCCCCGAGGTCCGGTACCTATAGCTCAGTTGAAGCTAAACCGGTACCGCGTCGGGAAATCGCAACACAGACCGGGATATGAACGGGGCTACAATTGCGGAAAAGGTTATTTTAGCCCAAGCGCCGCCAAAGCCTTCGACACCTACACCTGCGTCGTGGGGCGGCGATCGTTCTGTGATGCTGCGTTTGTACCGTTCGCTCGTTCGCTCAAAACTAGACTACGGTTGTTTTATTTACGCGCAGCGACCGCCTCTAAACTTCGCCTTTTAGACACCGTTCATCATATCGGTTTGCGTCTTGCTATAGGAGCCTTCCGCACTAGTCGTGTGGAATGCTTGTATGCCGATGCTGGTGAACCCCCCTTGGCAGTGCGGCGCTCATTTTTACTTTGTTCGTATGCTGCGAACCCCCGACATCCTGGTTTTAACCCTGTGTTACGCCCGGATTATTCACACCGCTATCTGACGAACGCCACTGCTTCGCGCCCCTGTGGTATTCGGTTTCGTGAACTGCTCTCCGATAGGGGTCTCAGATTGCCTCCTGTGGAGCGTGTTTTTGTTTATCCGGAACCTGCTTGGCAACTGAGGCGTCCCTGTTTTGACCTGACCCTCTCCAACCTTGTGAAACGTTCGACCGCTCCGGAGGTATTTCAGCGACTGTTTTACGAACTTTTAGGCAATTACCGGGCATATGCGCCGGTATTCACTGACGGCTCCCAGCTGGCAGGAGCTACAGCATGTGCCTTTTATTTCAATGGAGTAACACGGAATTATCGCCTTGTGGACGCCAGTTCGGTATTCACCGCCGAACTGTACGCTATCTTTTACTTTCTAGATTTTATCTCGCTTTTAGCACCTGGTAGTTTTCTTGTTTGCAGCGATTCCTTGAGTGCCCTACAGGTTCTGCAGCAGTATACTGGCTCCTCATCACTCGTTATGCGCATTCAATCTCGCCTTTCTGAATTGATTGCTTGCAGCTACCAGTTCATCTTCACGTGGGTTCCAGGTCATATCGGTATTGCTGGTAATGAGGTAGCGGATAGGTCTGCCAAGGCTGCCTGCTCCTTGCAGGATTATTCGGAAGTGGCTGTGCCCTCAGGGGATGCTTCACGTTACTTTCGCAGGTCTCTTCTTTTAGCTTGGCAGCAATCTTGGCAAAACTTAGCAGGTACACAGCTTCGCATACTCAAAGACACGGTACAGCCATGGCTCACATCTTGCCATTCAAACCGGCGCCGCGAGGTTATCCTTACGCGTCTGCGTATCGGTCACACGCGGCTAACACATGGCTACCTTCTACGCGCTGAGCCAGCTCCTCCTATATGTCAGACCTGCGATGTTCGTCTGTCTGTGGCACATGTGTTGCTTGGCTGTCCGAAATTTCATCGTGAACGGCAATCCATCGGCCTGGGTACCTCCTTACCTGCCATTTTATGCGACGACGCCAATTCCGTCGATATGGTGCTACGCTTTGTTGCCTCTATTGGCCTCAGCAAAGACATCTGACCTGTTTCATGCGTGTGTGCAGTTTTAGCATTTTTAACTTTTTAGACTCTTTTAGCATATAGGACCACTTTTTGTGTGTTTTTTTAGTTTTTTTAACCTTTTAGCTTTGGTTTTTAGTCACCCGTGCCTTTTCTCGTGTATGCCTTTGTAAGGGTTTTTAGCACATTTTAACTTTTCTTCTTTAGATTTGTTTTTAATGTGTGTTTCTTTTCATAACTTCGGGCCCAAATGACCTAGTTGTCGACGGGCGCTTAAACACTACTCACTCACTCCTGTTTATTCGTGGACGACTTTGCCATTCTCTGTACTTCTCAGCGTACACCGTTTTTGGAACGCCGTCTCCAGCGGTGTTTGGACAATCTCTATGCTTGGAGCTCGAAACATGGTTTTCGTTTCTCCGCTGAGAAGACAGTCTGCGTTAACTTCTGGCGCGGTAATTGGCAAATGCCGCCGTCTCTTCGACTCGGGCCAGATTTACTTCCTTTCGCAGACGAGGCGAGATTCCTTGGTTTGATCTTCGATCGGAAGCTTTGTTGGGCACCACAAATAGCACAGCTTAGAACACGATGTGACCGTTCTCTAAATCTTTTACGGATACTAAGTGGCAAATCTTGGGTGCGGATCGGACGGCATTGCTCCGTCTTTATCGTGCTGTGATTCGTTTGAAGTTGGAGTATGGCAGCATTGTGTATTCTTCAGCTCGACCTTCAGTGCTCAGAAGGTTAGACACAGTCCATAACTAGGGCATCCGTGTGGCCGTTGGAGCTTTTCCAACGAGCCCAGTTGTTAGCCTCTACGCCGAATCGGGAGAACCTCCTCTGCGTTGTCGGCGTGATGTCCTGCTTGCTAATTATGGCTGTGGGCTGAAGTGTATGCCTGGGCATCCAACTTATCACGCGTTTTCTCCCCTGAGCTGCACGAGCGATACTGCCTCCGCTCTCTGAGCCCCAGGCCAGCAGGTTTTCGTTTCCGTGAGCTTCTACGCCAGCACCATGTTGACATTCCTCGGCCGTTATCCAAGGGAGACAGTATACACCCCTCTTGGTTACGCGCTACCTCCCATGTCGATCTCGGGATGACGCTTTACGGGCCTCTTGATAATATTCGTCGTTGCTTTTTAGAATTTTTATCCAAATACAGTGGCCGTATTTGTATTTACACCGATGGTAGTAAGAGCCCCGACGGTGTTGGATGTCCCTTTGTCACTTGCACCGCAACTTCTACTTACGGTTTGCCTAGTTGCACATCTATATATTCTGCCGAGCTATATGCTATTTATCAAGCCCTTCTGTATATTCGACGTCGAAAATTAGGTGACTGCCTTATTCTTAGTGATTCCCTTAGTGCCCTTCAGAGCATTCGTGAGCTGTACAATTACCATCCTTTGGTGCAGCGCATCCAGGACGTTCTCCACATTTTGCACGCTTCTGGTTTTAATGTGGAGTGCGCATGGATTCCTGGACACGTTGGCATGCCAGGGAATGACATGGCGGATTTGGCAGCGAAATCGGCAGTCACAGCGCCCAGTGTTACGCTTACCCATTCAACAGCAGAAGATTTTAGAGTGGCTGTACGGAGAGCCGTTTTTTCGACTTGGCATGCGGAGTGGTCGGCTCTCCGTGGTAATAAGCTGCGAGAGGTGAAGGACCTCCCTGTCAACTGGGTAACCTCCTCTCGTTTATTCCGCCGGTAGGAGGTAGTACTAGCTCGGCTAAGAATTGGCCACTGTATTTTTACTCACAGTTACCTTTTTAAACGTGAACCTGCTCCTGTCTGTGCGCTCTGTGGGGAGGCACAGACAGTTCGTCATGTGTTGCTGGAGTGTGGTCACTTGGCACACATTCGGTCATCTATGGGCATGCCGGCTTCTCTTGCTGAGGTCCTGGCAGATGACCCAAGAGCAGTGGACAGGGTTTTTAAATTTTTAGCAAAAGTTTCTTTTACCTTGACGTTTTAGTGTGATAGCGGGTTTTTAAACTCTTTTGGTTTTAATGTGTTGATTTTAGATGGAGTTTTATATCCAGCTCTGGTTAGAGGGCTGGACGTTTCTGTTACTTCCGTTTCAACTGTGTTAGCTCGTTTACTTGTGTTTACTTTTTTGTTTGGTATTTTCTTACTGCCTATTGCCAAGTTTTAATCATAAGGGCGCTTATGACCTCGGCAGTTGAGCGCCCTTAAAGACCATTATCATCACCTGGCACACATTCGGTCATCTATGGGCATGCCGGCCTCTCTTGCTGAGGTCCTGGCAGATGACCCAAGAGCAGTGGACAGGGTTTTTAAATTTTTAGCAAAAGTTTATTTTACCTTGACGTTTTAGTGTGATAGCAGTTTCTTTTTCTTTTTTTAAACTCTTTTAATTTTAATGTGTTGATTTTAGATGGAGTTTTATATCCAGCTCTGTTTAGAGGACTGGACCGTTCTGTTACTTCCGTTTCACTGTGTTAGCTCTATTACTTGTGTTTACTTTTTTTTTTTTGGTATTTTCTTACTGCCTATTGCCAAGTTTTAATCATAAGGGCGCTTATGACCTCGGCAGTTGACCGCCCATAAACACCATCATCATCATCATCATCATCATCATCATCATCCGTGGGGTTCCGATCTCACCGCCCAAAAGTTAAGAGCCTGGCAACAGCACATGATGCGTATAGCCTCCATTCACGTGCACCTGTCGTTGCGACACCCACCCGCTAAACCCCTAAATTCCAATAAGGTTGGCATTCCATTCACTTCCTCAATAATGCGGAGGCAAAAGCATCACAAACGATAAAAAATACACCAGGCGCCATCTCTTATCCTCTCTGCAAAACAATGCCGCGCATAAAAGAGAAAAGAATACTAAGTACCCTTAACCGAGGGATGCCGGAGGTGAACGAAGTCTGGCGAACTCTGGCGTCCCTGGACGGCACGCGACCATATAAACGTAATGCCATTTGATTTTCCGAGAAAACACTAAACGTTCGTGTCCTTCTGTTGCAAGTCTCGGGACTGTGCGTGCAGAAAGCCCTGCTACGAGGCGAATTGCAAGAAGAGCTATATAAAAGTGGCATATATGTGTGTATGTTTTTTTGAGAACTCGAGTGTACATATGAATCTTTTTTCTTTTATTTCGAGAATTCCAGTTTGCCATTAAAGTATTGCAGATGAACTGAATTATATCTGATTAAACTATTACAATTCAAGCGGTTATTGCTCGCCTTTTTGTGTGCTTTTGTTTCTGAGTTTGTGCCGGAGAACCCCGATAAAATTCGCGTTCGCGTAAACAATCTCTCCCGACATTCGAGACATCGTTAAATTAAAGAGGCCCCCACAGAAAGATGATTTTACGCCAAGTATGAAAATCTCTCACTTACCTTCTCAGCACACTCCACGAAACGTGATTTCAGCGTACATTTTCCTCCTGCAAACAGAGAAAGAATACGATTAATTCCTTTCTATTCTTACGTTTAGTGTCTTATAATGGTGGGCCGATCCTGGCGGCACTGCAATGCCAGGTCAACCCGCGACAGAGGTGAAGCAAGCTCCTTACACTCCGTCAAATTCCAAAAATCAGTTTAATATTCTGGTCCTCTGATGGAGGACCTATCAGATATTAAGCTGATAAGAACAGAGTTTTTTATTGAGTAATAATCTAACGTACATTAGTTGAGATAGTCAAAAAGAACAGAGTTTCAGGAACATACAGTTTAGAAAAAAAATTTTGTTTACTAACTAAATTATATATTTACATATCTTACATATTTGGTTTTGATTTTCAGTTTATTTGTCTCTCATTGTCTTATTTTCTTTATTTTATTTACACTATTTACATATTCACACTTTCAGACCAGGCACTTTTTAAATGTTTTTGAGTCCTTGGCTGGTCTTCGTCACTCTGACAACACTTCACTTTTCACTCATACTTGTCTCTGTCCAGTCAGGTGCTCCACATATATGTCCCTGGACCAGCGAATGCAGTCAGATACACAAAGTTTTTTCAGCTGGCCCAGGTACTTTCGCGAACACATTTTCTTCAGTATCCTGTCGTTTGGTGGGTCCCAGGAGCCCAGTGCTCCAACTACTATGGCCTCAACAGTCACATTATGGTGGTTGGCTCCCATTTCCTCTGCTATCGTCCCGTATTTTTCTTCCTTCCTCCGCCTGGCCTCCTGCAGCATCTCCGGTGAGCTTTCGAACGGGACGGTGACGTCTAGGATCACGGTCTGCTGGTCGTTGTGGATGACGAGGTCCGGGCGTAGCCCTGGCCCGCAGGGTGCCTGGTTTTCGAACAGCAGCCTGTATTTCCCCTCTGCCGCCTTCTTCACCCGCTCCACGATGGCGTTGTGCGGCCTGGTGAACAATTGTGCGTACCGCATGCAGTGACACACGACATGCGGCAGGGTCTCTGTGGCGTACCCACATCGTCTGCAGGCCTTGCTGTCCTCGAGGTTCCTCTTGTGTCCGTTGAGTGGCAAAAGGCCCAATCTTGCTTTGTGGATGAACCTCCAGTCGGCGAATCTGGTGTAGTCCCCGTTGTATAGGAAGTGCGCCGAGCTGTTGTCTAGGGAGACACACTGAAGGGCCTTGCCTGGCCTTACCAGTCCCCTGAGCCGTTCATCATGATGTTTTTTAAGTTCGGCTCTGAGGCACTGGAGGACTCGGCGTCTCTCCCCCTGGTGTAGTCGTGCGTCTCCCACTTTAAGGCCCAGCGCGTCGCTGTCAGCCACCCACTCCGCTGCCACACTCCGCGATGCCGTCCTTGCTCTCGTCCACATGTTTTTGCTCGTTGACGAGGGGTTGCCCATATCTTCCTCCAAGTTTCCGGACAGGTATCGCGCGCAGTCCGCCGTCGTCGGTTGATTGTGGCACCTGTCCCGGACCGCCTCTTCTAGCTTCCGGCGACCCAACTCGGACACCCTCTGGTCGACAGAATTGAGTATTTTGAATGCTGCGTCGACCAGGTGGAAGTCAGAGTCGGCCGCCGCACATGGTATACCTAGGCCACCCTTCTCCCGACTGCCATACAGATAGTCCAGCGTTGAGTTGTTGGGTAGGTAGAGCAGCCTTCTTATCTTGCTCACCAGCGTCCGGTCTATCCCTGCCCATTGGGTTTTGGAAAACGTCCCCATTCTCATGGGGAAGTTCAGGGCAGGGAAGAAGAATGCCTTCAGCGCGTTCAACTGCTGCCAGGGGGCCAACTTGGACTCCAATATCTTCAGCCCCCTGCGTAGAATCTCTGCCAGGTCCTGATTCCCCGGCAAGATGTTAAAGCCTATTGGCTTGCCGAGGAACTTCGTGGCTTCCCCGTACCGTAGATGTCGGATGATCTGCCCGTTGACCATGAATTCTGTTGGGCCGCATCCTCTCGGGGTCTTACCGGACAGGTGAAGGCTGCAGCACTTTGTATGGTTCAACGGGATCCCAACCTCTTCCGCCATGGACTCTACTTTGGCTATGTTGTTCTGTAGCTCCCCCTTTTCCTGGGCGAGAAGCACCACGTCATCCCCGAAGGCCAAGACCTTCACCGCCGCCGATTCTCCCTGGATGCTCCTCAGGATGGGATCCACCGCCAAGTTGAAAAGCAGTCCACTCAGGGGGCAGCCCTGCTTGATCCCACGCTTAACCTCCAGCAGGTCCGTAGGTCCGTCCTTGGTCATCACGCGGGTGGAGCATCCTTCATACATGCGCTCCACCAGCACTCGGAATTTCTCCCCAGCTCCATGGTGCCTCAGACTAGCCTGGATGGCCTGGTGTGGAAGGGAGCCAAAGGAGTTCGAAAAGTCTAGCCAGGCGATGTAGAGGTCCCCGGCGTTGTTCCTCGCTCTGTGCATCTCCGTGTCCAGCACGAAGTTGTGTTCCAGAACTCCACCATACGGCATAAACCCCTTCTGCGACGGCGACATTATCTGGTTCTGTTCTGCCCACTGGGAGACCCGGCCAGCCAGGATCCCAGTGAACAGCTTGTATACCGTCCTTGTGAGGGCAATTGGGCACCAGTTGGACAGTTCCTCCCTCGGCCCCTTACCCTTGTAGATTAGGATAGCCCTGCTCTCCTTCCAGCAGCTGGGGATGTCGGCATACTTCAGGCAGATGTTGAATATGGCTGCGAGCAACCTACATTCGGGGTCAACCGTCTTCCAATGTTGATAGGTGATGCGGTCTTCCCCCGGAGCCGAGTTCTCGCACTTCCTTAGTCGTCGCTGCACTTCCTCGGGAGTGATTCGGTGCAGCGCAACCGGAGAGTCAATGTCAGGTCCCTCATTGTACAAGCCCCTGGAGATCTGCATCGCGGTGCCAGCAACAGCGAAGTGGTCTTGTATTGCTTCCTTGGAGAGCGAACAGATCTTGGACTCCTCCCCCAGGATCCTCCGAATGGCCCTCCTTCTGTTGGTGCGGTAGAGGCGCTGAATAAACTTAGGGTCCTCCACGTCTGGCTGCAACTTCCGTCCTGCTTGCCCTGTCGTGGATAACCCCAAAGTCTTCTGCACCTCCGCCGTGATTGTCTCTAGCTGCTCCTGGAAATGCTGCCAGGCGGCAGCGCTCGTTCCCTCCGCTAGCAGTCTCTGCAACCCTGGCAGAAGGCGGTGGATTGCCGTCTGGTCGTTCTGGGCCATGATGGGTGCAGCCACCGGTTCCCGACCCCCGATGTCCTCCTCCACGATCCCGCCAGCATCATCATTCTGGTCCTCCGCCGCCGACGACGCTGAAGATGATGGAGAACCTGGGTCCTCCACCAACGGTGCCTCCGCGTCGACGACCTCCAGCTCCACGGTGACTTCCGGCTCCTCCAATTGCAGATCCCTGACTGGCTCTGGTATGGGTACAGGCTCCGGCTCCGGGACATGCACCGGGGACCCCAACGGCATCCACTCCAGCCGCGGCGATTCAACCCGTAGAACTAGAATATCCTCGGGCTCCTCGCCGACGGGCTGTAATGGGTTGGCCTCCGGCACTCCCCCCAGCACCTGCATCTCTCGTACTCCATCCGGCGCGGCCACGTCTCGCTGCAGGATGTCTTCCCTCTCGTGCCATCTCTGGTGGTTGGAAAGGGCACGTCTCGACGGGAAGCTGCTCCCACACCTTCTGCAGGAGTGGTGCAGGTTTTCCTACTGAAGCGCGGGTTCCCTCTCCGCGGAACATCGATGGGCCCGGGGTCTCAACGCAAGCTCCCGGCTGCAGCCATTGCATATGTTCCGGGTTCCGGCAATCGAGATGTCATGTTCCCTCTGAAGGTGCCTCTCCAGTGATCTCTTGGTGGCGGTCCAGTCTTTGGCTTTTAACTTGGAGCCACATTCATCCTCGGTGCATCGGAAGCAGTCCGGCGTTGGATGGTACACGACCAGCGTGTCCTCTTCCCTCCGGATCCGGCGCTCCATCGCTCAGGTGCAGAAGGGTAGACCAGCTACCCCTCTTTGCAAAAAGCACTTGTTGGCTGATCCCGCAGTCCCCAGTTAACTCGGGGCATTCTAGGCCATGTCGTCCAAGAGGGGGACCAGCCCCCTAATGACCTTCCAACAAAGACGAAGACAAAACACTAACAATAAAACTGCTTGAAGGATCAGCCCCTAGTCCCCAGTATAATCGGGGCATTCGAGCAATGTCGTACCACCCTAATGGTGAACTTCCAACAAGCTAACTATATATATAAACATTCACTATGTAAAAATAAACTATACAAACCAATAACAACTGTAAAAGAACGAACAAATTAAGCTGATAAGAACAGATTTTTTTATTCATCAAATTCTAACTACTACATAAAATGTACATATTAGATCGGAGATCTGTTCAGTCAAAATTTATATAATACAAAGTGTAGAGAGTAATTCTCAATGTCAAAATATTTACAATATATACAATGTTTATAATGAATGTTCATTAGTTGTCCATATATACAAATGTCAATGTACACCAATGTAATGGTGCCGTGGTCACAAACACTTAGTAAAAATTTAATAGACAGATATATATGTCTAGCATATATAAGTCACTTCTGTCACTGTGGCACTTGGTGATGACTTACCCCGGCATTCGCCTTGAGAGGCTGAGGAAAACCACAGCAAAACCCCAGTCAGGGTACTTCATCACTGTCGGACGCCGGTAATATGCTCGGCGTAGATGTCTCTTGAGTACCTAATGACGTCCGACACACTCAACTTCTTAAACAGCGATAGGTACTTCTTTGAGCAAATTCTTTCCATAATCTTGTTGTTCTCGGGATCCCAGGAGCCTAATGACCCGAGAACGATGGCGTCCACCTCGACTTTCTGATACCTGGTGCTCAGAGCCTCGGCCAAGGGTTGGTATTTCTGTACCTTGGCTCTTCTTGCCTCACCAAAAGCCTGCTTCCTGTTGTCAAAAGGGATGGTAACGTCTAAGATGACTGCATTACCATCCTTCACCATTACTAAATCGGGCCTCAAGTTTCCTTCCACGACTTGATTTTCGGCCAGAATGGTGATCCTGCTGCTGGCTGCTTTGCGGACCCTACTGACCACGGCGTTGTGTCACCGGGTGATGATATCGGAGTACCTCATGCAATGATTTATTACATGAGGCAGGGTCTCGCTTTCGTATCCACATCGTCTGCAGCTCCTGTCGCATCTCTGTTCTTGATGCCTGCATCCGTTCAAGGGCAAAAGGTTTAAACGGGCGCGATGAACGAATCGCCAATCGGCGAACCTGGTGTATAGGCCAGTCTTTATGAAGTGGGAGCTTGCAGAATCCATGGATACGCAGTCTATAGCTTTTCCTTGGCTGGGCAGCCCTAGTAGACTTTTCAGGTGCTGATTTCTTTTGCTGTCTCTCAATGTTCTTAGCACCTGATGTCTCTGACTTGCTCGCAGGGTCTTGTCATCGACTTTTATGGCAGGCTTATAATTTTTGAAAGACCATGCCTCGTTGCACCTGGCAGAAGATTTACGAGCTTGAGTCCAGGTCGAAGAGATGGCGTTTGTGTTTCGCCTGAACTCGCCCTCGTTCTCTCCAGTCAGGTAGGCAGCGACATCATCATGGTCGACTACTCTCTGTAGCCTCTTATTTACGATGCTCTGTAGGTCGCCAAGAGCTAGCTCCGCAGTATGTATGTATTTGGAGGAAAGGAGCTTGAAGGCGTTGTGGATCAGATGGAAAACTGAGTCGCTTGCTGCTACCGGAATACCCATACATCCAGACTTTGAAGGGCCATATATGTAGTCATTTGCTGCTTCCTGTGGGACGTTGAGAACTTTCTTGATCTCTGCCCTGATGACATCATCCAGCTTGGCCCAGTCACCCTTGGCGTATTGGGCAGTCCTCATCAGGAAGTTAAGGGATGTATAGAAAAAAGTCTTGAGGGCATCCAGCTTCTGCCAGAGAGCTAGCTTAGACTGGAGAAGTTTCTTTGCGGTGAGTATTAGATCAGCTAGCTCTTTCAAATTTGAAGTAATATGGAATCCGACCGGTTTCCCCCGGAACTTGTCAAACTCACCGTCTTCAAGGTGTTTAATTTCTCTGTCTCCGATTTTGAACTTGGTGTCCCTGGTACCAATCGGTGTCTTTCCAGAGAGATGCAAAGAGAAGCACTTCCCTGGATTTAACTGAATGTTGAGATTTTCAGCCATGGTGTAGACTGTGTTGATCATACCTTGAAGTTCTTCAGGCTCCTTGGCTAGCAGCACCAGATCATCTGCATATGCCAGGATTTTGTGTTCGGCCTGTTGTCTTTGAATGTTTATGATAATCGGGTCAATTGCGATGTTAAATAGCAGGCCACTGATGGGGCATCCCTGTTTAACCCCGGCATTGATGTCAATTGTATCTGTGGCACCTTGACCCGTCAATTCTCATGTAGACGTATCCGTGTACATGTCCTTAATAATCCTTGTAAACTTGGCACCAGCGCCTGTCCTTTCTAATCCCGCATGGATGGCTTAGTGCGGGACGGAGCCGAAGGCATTGGAGAAGTCCAACCAGGCTGCTAGAAATTCGCCCTTTTCTGTTCTTGCGGTGTCGAACTTTCTCCTGAGCGTATAGTTGTGCTCAAAGACTCCGTCGTGAGGCATGAACCCCTTCTGAGCTGGTGCCAAGATGTCTTCATTTGTCAGCCAGGTGGTGACTCTCTTTGCCAACACACCTGTATAAATCTTGTAGATGGTCTGCATAATGGCTATAGGTCGCCAGTTTGCTATGTCATGCGGATCACCTTTCTTATATATCAGTGACGTCATTGAGGTCTTCCATTCGTCAGGGACCTTCTCGTATTTGATGCAGACATTGAAGATGCTAGCAAGTACAGAGCAAGCTGGGTCGACCGCCTTCCAGTGATTATATGTGATACGGTCGTCCCCAGGAGCAGTATTCTCGCATCTTTGCAGCCTAAACATCACTTCATTTGGCGTGATTCGGTTGGTCATCACGACCTGTCTGCCTTCGGTCTGGTCCAACTCCTGATCTTCTGGAGCGTATAAGGACAGGTCACATTCCTTCCTTGTGTAAGTGTCCCTGAAGAAGGTCGTCACTGTGTCTTTATCTATTTCGCATCTCTTGCCTTCCTCCCCGAGGATTAGTCGAACAGCTTTCCTCCTGTTCCTCTTGTACAGCTTTTGTATTGTAGCTGGGTCCTCAGGGTCGATGTTAATATTTCTTCTAGTGGTGCCATGGTGGAAAGGGATCTTGACGATTTGTTTAACTTTGTCGGTGATCCTCATCAAGATCCCTTCGAACCTCAACCAATTGTCTTCGGAGGTTCCGGCCCTGAGGATGTCATTTATTTCAAGCAGGAGCTCGTGAATCTTAGATCTATCGTCCACGTCTATTACAAGGTTCTCTTCCGCGGGCTGCACCTGTTGATCACCGTCGTCGACATCTACGCACTCTTCAGCTTCAGGTGCGTCGGGTGTAGCTTCACGAGTTGGAGCTGTCCCCATCTCGGAGACTCGGGAAGATAGAGGAGTCAGGATCTCAAGAGATGTTCCGCGCCGCTCTATTGGGTGCTGCACAGCTATTGGTGTTGGCTGTGCAACAATAACGCCTCTGCTCCGTGTAGTAACATCCGCCTGCATAGATGGAGACGGTACGGGCGACTGGTTCAAGTCCTCCTCCTAATCTCGGACTGGAAGATTAAGAGCCGTTGACGGCCCAGCTTTGACTGGCACCGGGGCATCAGCTTGGCTTGCTGGTGTGTCCTGCGCTGGAAGAGCAGGTTCGTTGCTCGATCCCCCCCCCAGGGGCCTACTACGGTAGGTACGGGTTTGGCGCACCCGGGGGTTCTCGAGCCGCTCACCGCCACTTCACCCTACCCATCGCCATTCACTGTTGCCACGTCTTTTGTTCTGCATTTGTTTGTTTCGTTTGTTCACTTTATTACCCTCTTCCTCTTCTAGGCTTATGGAACTTAGTAGTTTGTACGGCATTAGGTTTATTAACTCCTGTCTCACCAGCAGGGATCTTTCACTATCCCCGTGGTTCCTGTCCCACGGTTCCAGCGCGGCTCCCAATTTGTGTGCTCTACGGAGGTCCCAGGCTTGAAGGTTGGGTGCACCCTCCCCACTGCCCCTATGTGTAGCCTTAGGTGCGGAGCCCGTCCTTACCGTCATGTACATTCACGTAGCTTGTTAGTAAGCCCGGCCTGTGCTGGTGTCCCGACGACCGCGTTACGTCGTTGGGATAGTTTCACGGGCCGGACGTGTTACCGCTGACGTTGCCCCGGCGTAATCAACCACAAGTCCCCTGAATCCGTGCATGTATTCTGTCGCTGCACGGCCTAGAGCGGGGAGCCACAGGCGGTTATTCCTGTGGTAGGGGCTTAAAACCGGGGCGTGCATGGTGAACGGTATACGCATAAGGACCAGCAGTGGTGTTTGGAGGGTAACCCTTGTGACGTAGGCCTTGGGTATCGGTCACGGGATGGTTCCCGTGACGGCACAGACCGTGGAGATTTGGTGTCTTTTCTTCTTTAACCCCCGGATGGCAGGCTGACGCAGACGGTTCCGGAAGGGGGTCTTTTCAATATGTCAAACCGCGCACCACCTTATTATTTTGACCAGTTTATTGTTATGGCTATGTTGAACGAGACCAAGAAATTTTCGGACATAAATCCATTCTACGTGCAAAGGGAAGTTGACAGGATCTGCGGCAAGGTTAAAAACGCGACAAGGCTGCGAGACGGTACGCTATTGGTAGAGGTCCACAATAAAGACCAATCGGACAAACTACTTCGTGCTACTCTGTTGGGATCGTACAGCATCAAAGTTTACCCCCACAAGTCCAGGAACACCTGTAGAGGAGTTGTGACCATCTCTAGCTTAGACGACCTCTCCAATGAAGATATTGCCACCCATCTTTCAGAACAGCGAGCTTGTCAGGCGTACCGTCTACATGGTAAACGTGAGGGCAAGGAGTACCCATTGCGTACGATCTTTCTCACGTTCAAGGGTACTAGTGTTCCGGAGTTCATATACTGTGGTTACGAACGTGCTGCCGTCCGCCCGTATGTGCCGAACCCTATGCGGTGCTTCAAGTGCCAGCGCTTCGGGCATACCCAAGCCGCCTGTGCCCGATGCGCAACCTGCGATCGTTGTGGTCTAGTGGCACACGTTGACACCATCTGTACGCGCGCACCGTGCTGTGTAAACTGTGAAGGCAGTCATTCGTCTAGCTCTCGACAGTGTACCATGTACTTGGCAGAGAATAGCATACAAGAAATACGTGTGAAGGAACATCTTACTTTTCCTGAGGCGAGACGGCGCTTTGAGCAGCTAAAGCCGGCCAACACCACAGGATACTCCTCAGCCGTTCGCCGTAAGCTTGTCCAATCCGTCGGTTTACAGACTGTGCCTGTCGCGGATGCGTCGACGCAAACTGACTTGTGCGAAGCCGCTCCTTTACGTGCTCAATCTGCATCTCAGTGTACAACTTCTGATGCACAGCAGCTATCTCAGCCGTCGACTAACCCATGTGCACCTAGTTCATCCTTCGCCGGAGATCGTTCCCGTCAACGTTGTAGACCGATGAGCCGAACTTCGGCAACGTCCCGCTCTCGTTCTGCAAACCGAAAGACTTCTTCTGACTCCCGACCACCAGTGGAGTCTGAGGAAGACACGGATTTTAGGTTAGTTGGAGCTAAATCTGCTAAGGTGAGAAAGAAAGAAATTACACCACCTTAATTTCTATCTCACCATGGATATAATCCAGTGGAATGTCAATGGGATCAGGGCCCGTCTACCAGACCTTTAACATATAATCAACAAGCGTTCACCCTCAAATCTCCGTCTCCAGGAAACCCACTTACATCCCCACCATACCCTTCCACTTCGTCATTTTCAATCTTTCAGACACGACTTTGTTGGTGGCCAGCGTGCTTGTAACGGTGTTGTTATTCTCGTGACTCCTACCATCCTTGCCGCCAGTATTGCACTCAACACCCCGCTACAAGCGGTAGCTGTGCGCGTAACATTGCCTTCCATCTGCTTTTCTGTTTGCAATGTCTATTTGCCGCCGCACGATGTGATCTCAGACACTGAGCTTCGGGCATTGTTAGCACAAATTCCCCCGCCGCTGATCTTTTTGGGCGATGTCAATGCTTGCAATGTTCTTTGGGGTTCTTCTGCTGACGATGCTCGAGGTACAATAATAGCAGACGTTAGCGACAGGTCTGGTTTATTACTCTTAAACTCCGGTGCACCCACATTCTTATCTTCTGCATATGGCACCCTATCCGCCCTAGATGTAACTTTCAGCAGCCCTGCTTTACTACCCTTCCTGGATTGGTCGGTATTTTCCGATCTTCACGGCAGTGATCATTTCCCCATTGACATTCGTTTTTCGGGACAATATCCCTTACCCATTCAACATCCCCGCTGGATTTTCTCCAAAGCTGATTGGGAAAAGCTTTCCTCTCTGCTCAATCTCAATTCCGATGGCTGTACCTCCATAGAAGACATGGTGGAGTATTTTACTTGCTCGGTATTGCTCGCCGCAGAATCCAGTATTCCTCGGAGCTCTTCTACCCCTAGGCGTATTCCAGTGCCGTGGTGGACCGAAGACTGCAACTTCGCATTAAAGGCACGTAAAAAAGCTCTTCGGCTTTTCCACCTACACCCGACGGCGGAGAACTTTGTTGCTTCAAACGCGCCCGGGCTAAGGCGCGCTATATCGTTCGTAATGCCAAGCAGAATTCGTGGAAAGCATATGTCTCCTCGCTTTCTCGCAGGAGCTCCTCACAGAAAGTGTGGACTTCGGTGCGCCGCATGACCGGCAAATGTCTCAGGACATACATCCCTGGCCTTACCGTTCACGGCTCCACCTTCACCAGCGAACGGGATGTTGCCAACGCTCTAGCCACCTCCTTCGCTGCGACAAGTGCAACGGGCAATTATGACAATGCATTTCTTCCCATTAAGGAAGCTGCTGAGAGATTTCGCCTTGATTTTACTAGTGACTGTAGTGAGCCGTACAAGGCACCCTTCACCCTTGCGGAACTAACTCATGCTTTACACGCTGCGAGGAATTCTTCTCCTGGTCCCGATGATATTCACCGACAAATGTTGCTTCAGCTCCCACCTGCAGCCGTTACATTCCTCCTGGACCTCTATAACTGCATTTGGCGCGAACAGGTTTTCCCGCCTGTGTGGTGAGAGGGTATTGTCATTCCTATCCCTCGTCCTGGCAAAGACCGGACCCTCCCATCCTCTTACCGGCCGATTTGCCTCACGAGCGTCGTTTGCAAGACTTTGGAACGCATGATCAGTATTCGGTTTACTTGGTGGTTGGAGGCGAACGAAGTGCTCTGTTCGGAGCAGTGCGGATTTCGTCGCGGTCGTTCAAGCGTTGATAACCTGGCGCGTATGGAAGCATATGTACGGAATGCTTTCCTTCTGAAGCAGCAAGTCGTGAGTGTCTTTTTTGACCTCGAGAGGGCTTACGACACTACTTGGCGATACGGTATTCTGCATAATTTGCACAGTTCAGGGTTACGCGGCCATCTGGCGCT
This sequence comes from Hymenopus coronatus, assembly GCA_030762935.1. Classification (NCBI taxonomy): domain Eukaryota; kingdom Metazoa; phylum Arthropoda; class Insecta; order Mantodea; family Hymenopodidae; genus Hymenopus; species Hymenopus coronatus. The sequence goes on from CM060889.1 coordinate 24,303,727, forward strand.
ATTGCTGCGCAACTTTCTCCAGCGGCGCCGCTTTCGTGTCCGTATTGGCAATACTCTCTCGCGGGAGAAGATTCAGGAGAACGGTGTACCCCAAGGTTCCGTTCTTAGTGTTATGCTTTTTGCCGTGGCCATCAACGGCATTACCAGCGTGATTAGTAGTGGGATATCATCGTCACTGTATGTGGATGACTTTGCGCGGTACTATCGCTCCTACAGCACTGGACATCTCGAACGACAACTCCAGCTCCATAAACTCCATCGCTGGTTGGGCGCTTCGCAATGGTTTTCGTTTTTCGCCTAAGAAAACTCACTGCATACACTTCCACCGTCTTCACGGAGTACACCCTCCTCCTGACCTCCAATTGAACGGTGTGCCACTGCCTTTCGTTCCGTCCTTGAAGTTCTTAGGTCTCCACCTAGACCGTGAACCTTCTTGGGTACCCCACATCCGATACCTTCGTGCCTCCTGTGACCGATCGCTGCGGATCCTCAAACTGCTTTCTGGTGCGTCGTGGGGCGGCGATCATTCTGTGATGCTGCGTTTGTACCGTTCGCTCGTTCGCTCAAAACTAGACTACGGTTGTTTTATTTACGGCGCAGCGACCGCCTCTAAACTTCGCCTTTTAGACACCGTTCATCATATCGGTTTACGTCTTGCTATAGGAGCCTTCCGCACTAGTCGTGTGGAATGCTTGTATGCCGATGCTGGTGAACCCCCCTTGGCAGTGCGGCGCTCATTTTTACTTTGTTCGTATGCTGCGAACCCCCGACATCCTGGTTTTAACCCTGTGTTACGCCCGGATTATTCACACCGCTATCTGAGGAACGCCACTGCTTCGCGCCCCTGTGGTATTCGGTTTCGTGAATTGCTCTCCGATAGCGGTCTCAGATTGCCTCCTGTGGAGCGTGTTTTTGTTTATCCGGAACCTGCTTGGCAACTGAGGCGTCCCAGTTTTGGCCTGACCCTCTCCAACCTTAGGAAACGTTCGACCGCTCCGGAGGTATTTCAGCGACTGTTTTACGAACTTTTAGGCAATTACCGGGCATATGCGCCGGTATTCACTGACGGCTCCCAGCTGGCAGGAGCTACAGCATGTGCCTTTTATTTCAATGGAGTAACACGGAATTATCGCCTTGCGGACGTCGGTTCGGTGTTCACCGCCGAACTGTACGCTATCTTTTACTTTCTAGATTTTATCTCGCTTTTAGCACCTGGTAGTTTTCTTGTTTGCAGCGATTCCTTGAGTGCCCTACAGGCTCTGCAGCAGTATACTGGCTCCTCATCACTCGTGATGCGCATTCAAACTCGCCTTTCTGAATTGATTGCTTGCAGCTACCAGTTCATCTTCACGTGGGTTCCAGGTCATATCGGTATTGCTGGTAATGAGGTAGCGGATAGGTCTGCCAAGGCTGCCTGCTCCTTGCAGGATTATTCGGAAGTGGCTGTGCCCTCAGGGGATGCTTCACGTTACTTTCGCAGGTCTCTTCTTTTAGCTTGGCAGCAATCTTGGCAAAACTTAGCAGGTACACAGCTTCGCATACTCAAAGACACGGTACAGCCATGGCTCACATCTTGCCATTCAAACCGGCGCCGCGAGGTTATCCTTACGCGTCTGCGTATCGGTCACACGCGGCTAACACATGGCTACCTTCTACGCGCTGAGCCAGCTCCTCCTATATGTCAGACCTGCGATGTTCGTCTGTCTGTGGCACATGTGTTGCTTGGCTGTCCGAAATTTCATCGTGAACGGCAATCCATCGGCCTGGGTACCTCCTTACCTGCCATTTTATGCGACGACGCCAATTCCGTCGATATGGTGCTACGCTTTGTTGCCTCTATTGGCCTCAGCAAAGACATCTGACCTGTTTCATGCGTGTGTGCAGTTTTAGCATTTTTAACTTTTCAGACTCTTTTAGCATATAGGACCACTTTTTGTGTGTTTTTTAGTTTTTTAACCTTTTAGCCTTGGTTTTTAGTCACCCGTGCCTTTTCTCGTGTATGCCTTTGTAAGGGTTTTTAGCACATTTTAACTTTTCTTCTTTAGATTTGTTTTTAATGTGTGTTTTTTCTTAACTTCGGGCCCAAATGACCTAGTTGTCGACGGGCCCTTAAACACTACTCACTCACTCGTTGCTCGACCCAGAAGAGTCTGGCGTCGAGATCGATGACGGGTGAGGGCACAGGAACCTCAGCCCTTGTTGGGGCCACAGCTACCTCAGCCCCTGTTGCGGGCACAGCTAACACGTCAGCCCGATTTCCTCGTCGCGGTCTGGTGTCTGGTCGCGGGAGCTCAACTGCGTTCCTAGCCCGGATTGCTTGGTCCCGATGCCACATCAGATGGTTCCTCAGTCCTGAATTAAGGGCGAACGTTCTTCCGCATTTCACGCATGCGTAGGCTAGGACGGTCGGAGCTTCCTGGCGCACACCCTGCGGAGTAGGTAAACCACAAGCATGATTACTAGGTCTGTGGCCAATGTCTGAATCACACTTACAACACAAGTTCCTGGTCCCCAAGATCCTGATGCCGTAGTTCTTCTCTAGGTGGCGCTCCACAGATCTTCGCATCGCCGTCCACGGAGTAGCCTTGAAGGCGGAGCGACATTTTTCCTCTGTGAAGGTAAATACATCAGCAACAGGGAAACATACCAACAAAACATTCCCCTGCCTCCTTATGGGCGCCAGCGCCCCAACGTTGGCAGGAGATGTCATGTATGTCAAAAATTGCAAAACAAGTTGTGAGAACTTCAGCTTATATCTAAATATGTGCAAAGCAGGCCGCTGATGGGGCATCCTTGCTTAACCCCGGCATTCAAATCAATATTGTCAGTGGCACCTTGACCCGTGAATACTATGGTTGTTGTCTCAGTATACATCTCTTTAATTTTTCTCGTGAACTTGGCACCAGCGCCTGTCCTTTGTAGACTCGCATAGATGGCTTGATGCGGTACGGAGCCGAAGGCATTGGAGAAGTCCAACCAGGCTGCTACAAATTCACCCTTTTCTGTTCTGGCAATGTCGAACTTCCTCCGGAGCGTGTAATTATGCTCGAAGACTCCGTTGTGAGGCAGAAACCCCTTCTGTGCTGGTGCCAAGATGTTCTCATTTGTTAACCAGGTGGTGACTCTCTTTGCCAACACACCTGTATATAGCTTATAGATGGTCCGCATGATGGCAATGTGTCGCCAATTTACTATGTCATGCGGTTCACCTTTCTTGTAAATCAGTGACGTCATTGAGGTTTTCCACTCTTCAGATACCTTCTCGTACTTGAGGCAGACCTTAAAGATGCTGGCAAGTACGGAGCATGCTGGGTCGACCGACTTCCAATGATTGTATGTGATACGGTCGTCCCCAGGTGCAGTATTCTCGCATCTTTGCAGCCTGAACATTACTTCATTTGGCGTGATTCGGTTGGTCATCACGCCTTGTCTGCCTTCAGTCTGGTCCATCTCCTGGTCTTCTGGAGAATATACGGACAGGTCACAATCTCTTCTTTTGTAAGTGTCCCTGAAGAAGGTCGTCACTGTCATTTTATCAATTTCGCATATCTTGCCCTCCTCCCCGAGGATCAATCGAACAGCTTTCCTCCTGTTCCTGCTGTACAGCTTTTGAATGGTAGCTGGATCCTCAGTGTCGATGTTAGTATTTCTTCTCTTGGTGCCGTGGTGGACAGGGATCTTGACGATTTCTTTTACTTTGTCGGTGATCCTCATCAAGATCCCTTCGAACCTCAACCAATTGTCTTCCGAGGTTCGGCCCTGAGGATATCATTAATTTCAGGAAGAAACTCGTGGATCTTAGATCTGTCGTCCACGTCAATAATTAGATTATCTTCTGCGGGTAAATGCACCCGTGGATCACCTTCCACGACATCCACGCTCTCTTCCAGAAGCGATGTTCTAACGTACGATTTGAATAGATTTGGCATAACATAGTTTTCAGCAACATAGAAGTTCACAGTATAAGGTAAATAAGTTACAAAAATTACAGAATGTTTACACATTTCTTTTCACCTTCTCTGAGGTTTTTCAGTTCAATGTCTTTAGTCTTCATTAATCTTATTTACATTTACATATACAACAAAAGTATATACATAGGTTTATTCAGACTAGGCTTTTCAGTGTCAATAAGTTTATATAGTTTATTATATGTTTCAACCTGTCGTCGTCGTCGAATCTTCAATCTTTTTCACTTTCACTTAAACACTTCACACTTGTCTTTTTCCAGTTAAATGTTCAATGTAGATGTCCCTGGACCAGCGGATGCAATCGGATACGCATAGTTTTTTGAGCTGGCCCAGATACCTGCGCGAACACATTTTCTTCAGGAGTCGGTCTTTCTGGTGGTCCCAGGAACCCAGTGCCCCTATCACGATGGCCTCTACCTTGATATTTGGGTGTGTCGTCGCCATTTCCTCAGCTAGTGTCTGGTACTTCCTTAGCTTCCGTTCCCTGGCATGCGTCAGTTCCTCCGTGGAACTCTCGAACGGAACTGTGATGTCAATGATGATGGTCTGCTGGTCATTCTACACCACGAGAACCGGACGAAGTTCTGGTGCGCAGAGTGCCTGGTTCTCGTACAACAGCCGGAATTTGTGTTTTGCCGCTTTCTTCACTCGTTCCATAATCGCGTTATGCCTGCGTGTAAAGAGCTGGGCATATCGTATGCAATGGCACAGGACATGCGGGAGGGTTTCGGTGATATAACTACATCTCCTGCAGGCCTTGTTTTCTCGCGGGTTGCGCTTTCTGCCATTGAGGGGAAGAAGGTCCAGCCTTGCTTTATGGATGAAACGCCAATCAGCAAATCTTGTATATTCTCCTGTATATAGGAAGTGTGCTGAGCTCTTGTCCAACGAAACGCATTGAAGCGCCTTGCCCTGACGTATTAGTCCCTTGAGCCGCTCATCGTGCTGTTTTTGTAGGTCGGCTCGGAGGCACCGCAGGACTTGTCGCCTCGCATTTCTGCTGACTATTGTCTCTTGTTTCTTTATGCTCAGCCCATCTTTCACTATCCACTCAATGTTGGTGCTTCTCGAGGCCGCTCTCGCCCTGGTCCAGATGTTCTGACCCGTCGATGATGTATTAGCGCAGCCATTCTGCATGTCGCCAGTGAGGTAACTTGCGCAATCTTCCTCTGTGGGCAAGGATTGCGTGAGGTCACGGACCACTTCCATCAGATGTTCTCGCACCTAGCTCTGCGATCCTCGTGTCAATAGAGGTTAGAATCTTAAATGCTGAGTCGACAAGGTGGAAATCAGAGTCAGCAGCCGCACATGGTATTCCAAGTCCTCCATTTTGTCTGCTCCCATAGATATAATCCAGGCTTGAGTTATTTGGCAGGTGCATCACTTTCCTCTGCTTCTCCAGCAGCACCTTATCCACGGCCGCCCACTGCATCTTCGGGAATTGGCACATTCACATGGAAAAGTTCAACGCAGGAAAGAAGAATGTTTTCAGGGCGTTGAGTTTCTGCCAAGATGCCAACTTGGAGTCTAGGATTTTTACTCCCTTTTGCAATATTGCATTCATGTCCTCTTTAGCTGGGATAATGTTGAAACCAGCTGGCTTCCCCAGGAAGCTAACTGCCTCTCCGTTCTTCAGTGTCCGTATGGGTCGCCCGTTTATCTGGAATTCGGTTGGTCGTGATCCCCTTGGCGTTTTTCCACTCAGGTGAAGGCTACAACACTTTTCTTCGTTCACCTGAATTGCGATGTCTCTAGCCATCTGTTGTACAGTCTGAATGTTCCTCTGTAACTCTTGGCTGTCTTCGGAGAGCAGTACTACATCATCTGCGAAGGCGAGAACTTTGACTTCCCTTTCTTCACTCTGTACCTTACGCAGCAGTGGATCCAGGGCAAGATTAAAGAGTAGGCCACTCAGGGGGCACCCCTGTTTGATGCCTCTCTGTACACGTACAGGTTCTGTTAGTCCATCCATCGTCATCACCCTCGTAGTGCAGCCATTGTACATATTAGTGACGATGTTGCAGAATTTCGCCCCTGCTCCAGCATGTCTAAGGCTCGCCTGGATGGCTCTATGCGGGAGAGAGCCAAAAGCATTGGAGAAATCCAACCACGCGATGTAAATGTCACCATTGTTATTTCTTGCTTTGTCCATTTCAGTTGCAAGAGCATAGTTGTGCTCTAGCACACCATCGAAGGGCATGAAACCTTTCTGTGCTGGCGACAGAATGTTGTTCTGCTCTGCCCATTTGGACAGTCTGCTCGACAGCACCCCGGTGAATAGCTTATATATGGTCTTCGTGAGTGCAATAGGGCGCCAGTTACTAATATCTTCTCGTGGTCCCTTCTTGTAAATGAGAATTGTTCTACTTTCTTTCCAGGATCCCGGAACATCCATATACTTTATGCATATATTGAAGATAGTTGCTAGGATGCTGCATCCAGGATCCACTTCTTTCCAATGGTTGTAGGTTATGCGGTCATCACCTGGCGCAGAATTTTCACACCGCAGAAGTCGCCTGTGCACCTCCTCAGGTGTTATTCTGTGAAGGGGCACTGGCTCGTTGTTGGAGTTCCCATTGTAGCAATCTAGTTGGACATGCGCATCACTACAGGTGTTCCGGAAGTGCTCTTCTATCTCTTGCTTCGTGATCCTGCATGTCTCAGAATCCTGCTCCAATATAAGCCTCATTGCTCTTCTTCTGTTTTGGCGGTATAGGCGTTGGATGTACTTTGGATCTTCTGGATCCTGTCGGCTTTCACGTGATGCTGCTTGTGCTGCTGTAGGAGTGCGGGTTTTTAATAAGACCTGGATATCTGATGTGATGGTCCCCAAGGTCTCTTGGAACCTCCTCCATTGAGCCGTGCTCGTGCTCTCCGCTAAAATTCTCTGAAGTGCAGGGAGGTGTTGATGGACAGGGGTCTCATCATTCGGTTCTAGTTCAGTGGTGGCCCCCCCAGGGGCCTACTACGGTAGGTACGGGTTAGGCGCACCCGGGGTCCCGAGCCACCTTGACTCCCTCTGTGGGCAACCTCAGAGTGGTGAGGGAGTCAGTAGGTGAAAATGCCCACCCACGTGTAGGCCGTGCGTGGAGACCCGTGTCGGTGAAGAGGAATATCCTGGTTGGTTGAGGGTTGCGTACCTGAGCCTGGGCTTCTGTCTTTCAGTAACTGGGGAGGGTGCGCAGCCTAATACACCGCTTTGGTTTCTGATTTGCCTAAACGGGAGGCTAGGGACTAACCCACCCCTAGTCAATCGGCCAGGACTAGGTATTACACCGAACTCCAGGGTGAGTGGGACGGCGAGCCCGCTATATCCCCTGTGTAGCCCTGTCACCCCAGTGGGGTGACCCCTCGTTGGGCTCCGTGGTGGGTGGGGAGCACTGGGGGATGAATTTATACAATTTTTTTTTTATGGCACCAAAACTTAAACCCCTGATTTCAAATAAAGACGTTGGAAAGGAAGTAGTCGAGTCATGTGGTCCTCGCTACTTGGTTATTCATAGGACAGAGGAAGGTAAGAAGTTCCTTACGGTGAGCCCTTTTACTATCCAAAAGGGTCTCGATGCCATTGCTGGTCCTGTTAAATCCTGCGTTCGAGCTCGCAATGGTACACTTCTTGTCGAAGCCAACTCCGCCTCGCAAGCTGCAAGAATACTTAAAGCCACCATGTTAGCCAGCTATCCAGTGAAGGTCGAGGTGCACAAGTCGCTGAACTCCTCCCGCGGTGTAATAACAACCCGCGCGTTGGACGGTTTGTCCATTGAGGAGATCCAAGAAAATCTTGCGACTCAGGGTGTCTCAGCTGTTTATCGGGTACAACGTAAGATCAACGGTGAATTCCTGCCTACTCGTACCCTGTTTCTTACTTTTGATCGGGTTGATCTGCCTCAAAAGATTAGGGCAGGGTATGAAGCCATCGAAGTTAGGCCTTATATACCCAATCCGCTGAGGTGCTTTAAATGCCAACGTTTTGGTCACACTAGTGAGTTGTGTACCGGCAAGTCCACCTGCGTCCACTGCGGTGACATCTCCCACGATGGGGCTTGTGCTTCAGCTCCATCATGTGTGAACTGTAACGGGGAACACCCATCTAGTTCCCGAGACTGCCCCCGTTTTGCAGAGGAACGAGCGATCCAGGAGATACGGGTGAAAGAGAAGGTGTCCTTCTTGGAAGCCCGGAAGCTCCTGCGACTCCGCCAACCCTCTGCCCCGAGGTCCGGTACCTATAGCTCAGTTGCAGCTAAACCGGTACCGCGTCGGGAAATCGCAACACAGACCGGCGATATGAACGGGGCTACAATTGCGGAAAAGGTTATTTTAGCCCAAGCGCTGCCAAAGCCATCGGCACCTACACCCAAGTTGGTATCAACATCTGCCAAATCCGCTAGCTTACAGAATAGTCCTGCACAGTTGTCACCGAAAGCCTCGACCTCTGGAACTAAAGTTGGTAAATTCACGACGTCTTCTGCCCCGGAAAAACAGTTTAAGACCAAGTATGTACGACAAGACTTCTTGAAAGAGAATGTGCAATCTATTACCAAGTCATCTAAGGGTAAGAAAAGTTCACGCAACTCCACACGTGTATCCTCCTCTGAAGGGTCATCTGGGGAGGAGGGCGTGAATCGGCGACGGCCGTCTTCGCCGATCAGCACATCCAATCGGTTCGAACTACTTGGACCTAAAACTGCTCTTGAAAAAGGGACCTCCCTTGTGGAGGAGATGGACCAGGAGGATTCTGCCGCCACTGCCAGAGGGACAGTGCGGAAACGGCAGGATCGTGCTCCTGAAAATAGTACTAGCCCAACGCCTAAGAAGAACAAATTGAACCGACCAGCTAATCCCAATCTGCAGAAGCGTCTTTCGATTTGAAACTTATCCCATAATATACTCAATGGCTATCCTCCATTGGAACATACGCGGCATTCGACCACATCGACCAGAGCTTGACTTGTTGCTGCGCCAGCATGAACCCTTGGCTGTATGTTTACAAGAGACGAAGCTCCGTCCACAGGACACCGTTACCATCAGGCAGTACTCCTCCGTACGATGTGATTTATCCCCGGAGGACGGTGTCCCGGCACATGGGGGCACTATGATGCTTATTCGAGATGATATTTTTGCCAACTCTGTACCCGTACAATCTGCAATCCAGTCCGTTGCTGTCAGCATTAAGCTACCCTCCGCTTCATTCACCATTTGCAGTATCTATTTGCCTCCATCTGCGGACCTCTCGCACAGCGACTTAGAACACCTCATTTCGCAGTTGCCACCACCCTTTTTATTGGTAGGCGACGTGAATGCCCATCACCCTCTTTGGGGCTCTCCTCGGGCTTGTGCGAGAGGTACGCTACTTAAAGACTTCTTGGATAGTCAGAATCTTGCTCTCTTGAATACCGGAGAGCCCACCTTTCTATCTGACGCATTTCATAGTTTTTCACACATTGACATTGCAATTTGTTCCCCTCAGCTGGCAGTCACCTTATGCTGGAATATCATCTCGGATTTGCATTCTAGTGACCACTTTCCTTGTCGTATTAGTGTCTTGACACCCGTTGTATGTTCCACCCGTTTACCTAGTTGGCGCCTAGACCACGCCAGCTGGGAACTGTACTCCCACTTGGCTGAATTTAGCTACGAAGAGCACGACTCTGTGAACCACTTGGTCGAACATCTTACAGGGACCATTCTTTCTGCTGCTGAGCAATCCATTCCGCGTTCGACTGGCTACAGCCGTCGATTTCCGGTACCTTGGTGGACCGCTGACTGTCGGGATGCTATTCGCGCTCGCAGACGAGCTCTACGGGTTTTCCAGCGTTTTCCTACACTGGATAACCTGATACACTATAAACGGATGCGTGCACATTCTAGGCGGGTTATTAATGATAGCAAAAAGATGTCATGGAATAAATTCGTGGGTTCCTTTAATCGACATACACCTTCCTCTGTCGTATGGGATAAGTTAAGACGTGTGGCTGGGAAACCGAACCATATGCCCATCGCCGGTCTCAAAACACCTACCGGAGCTGTTGTTGATACATTTGACGTGGCGAATACTTTAGGCAGTGCTTTCGCTGAGGTGTCTAGCTCAGGCAACTATTCCCCTGAGTTTCTTACAGTTAAGAACCAGGTGGAATCTCAAGAATTCTCGTTTCTTTCTGGCAACCTTGAGGATTATAATCGCCTTTTCACCCTGGCAGAGCTAGACAATGCACTCTCCTCTTCACGACACTCAGCACCAGGTCCAGATGGTATCCACGTCCAAATGTTGCAACATCTCTCTCCTGATGGCAAAGATTTCCTACTCGAGGTCTATAATCGTGTCTGGGTTGATGGCATTTTTCCAGACAAGTGGCGGGAGGCCACCATCATACCCATTCTTAAACCTGGAAAGGACCGCCATCTTCCTTCCAGTTACCGTCCTATTTCCCTCACCAGTTGCGTTTGCAAGGTGATGGAACGCATGATCAATGGACGGTTGGTGTGGTGGCTGGAATCCCACAATCTTCTGACGAACATCCAGTGTGGCTTTCGACGACGACGTTCAACTGCTGACCACCTTGTCTCTCTGTCAACTCAGATTATGGACGGGTTTCTTAAGAACAGCCCCACAGTTGGGATATTTTTTGACCTCGAGAAGGCCTACGACACGTGTTGGCGGGCGGGAATATTGCGTTCTCTGCACAACTGGAACATACGTGGACGCCTACCGTTGGTCATTCAGGAGTTTATGCGGGACCGCGTTTTTCGAGTGAGGGTGGGTTCGGTTTTTTCTAACCATTTTATTCAAGAGAACGGAGTGCCGCAGGGCTCGGTACTCAGCGTGACTCTATTTGCTATTGCGATAAATTCCATATCACTATGTGTGCCTCAAGGTGTCTCTTCCTGTTTATTCGTGGACGACTTTGCCATCTTCTGTACTTCTCAGCGTACACCGTTTTTGGAACGCCGTCTCCAGCGGTGTTTGGACAATCTCTATGCATGGAGCTCGAAACACGGTTTTCGTTTCTCCGCTGAGAAGACAGTCTGCGTTAACTTCTGGCGCCGTAAGTGGCATATGCCGCCGTCTCTTCGACTCGGGCCAGATTTACTTCCTTTCGCAGACGAGGCGAGATTCCTTGGTTTGATCTTCGATCGGAAACTTTGTTGGGCACCACAAATAGCACAGCTTAGAGCACGATGTGACCGTTCTCTAAATCTTTTACGGATACTAAGTGGCAAGTCTTGGGGTGCGGATCGGACGACATTGCTCCGTCTTTATCGTGCTGTTATTCGTTCGAAGTTGGACTATGGCAGCATTGTGTATTCTTCAGCTCGACTTTCAGTGCTCAGAAGGTTAGACACAGTCCATAACCAGGGCATCCGTGTGGCCGTTGGAGCTTTTCCAACGAGCCCAGTTGTTAGCCTCTACGCCGAATCGGGAGAACCTCCTCTGCGTTGTCGGCGTGATGTCCTGCTTGCTAATTATGGCTGTGGGCTGAAGTGTATGCCTGGGCATCCAACTTATCACGCGTTTTTCTCCCCTGAGCTGCACGAGCGATACTGCCTCCGCTCTCTGAGCCCCAGGCCAGCAGGTTTTCGTTTCCGTGAGCTTCTACGCCAGCACCATGTTGACATTCCTCGGCTGTTATCCAAGGGAGAGAGTATACACCCCCCTTGGTTACGCGCTACCTCCCATGTCGATCTCGGGATGACGCTCTACGGGAAATCTGTTACGCCTCTTGATAGTATTCGTCGTTGCTTTTTAGAATTTTTATCCAAATACAGTGGCCGTATTTGTATTTACACCGATGGTAGTAAGAGCCCCGACGGTGTTGGATGTGCCTTTGTAACTGGCACCGCAACTTCTACTTACGGTTTGCCTAGTTGCACATCTATATATTCTGCCGAGCTATATGCTATTTATCAAGCCCTTCTGTATATTCGACGTCGAAAATTAGGTGACTGCCTTATTCTTAGTGATTCCCTTAGTGCCCTTCAGAGCATTCGTGAGCTGTACAATTACCATCCTTTGGTGCAGCGCATCCAGGACGTTCTCCACATTTTGCACGCTTCTGGCTTTAATGTGGAGTGCGCATGGATTCCTGGACACGTTGGCTTGCCAGGGAATGACACGGCGGATTTGGCAGCGAAATCGGCAGTCACAGCGCCCAGTGTTACGATTACCCATTCAACAGCAGAAGATTTTAGAGTGGCTGTACGGAGAGCCGTTTTTTCGACTTGGCATGCGGAGTGGTCGGCTCTCCGTGGTAATAAGCTGCGAGAGGTGAAGGACCTCCCTGTCAACTGGGTAACCTCCTCTCGTTTATTCCGCCGGGAGGAGGTAGTACTAGCTCGGCTAAGAATTGGCCACTGTATTTTTACTCACAGTTACCTTTTTAAACGTGAACCTGCTCCTGTCTGTGCGCTCTGTGGGGAGGCACAGACAGTTCGTCATGTGTTGCTGGAGTGTGGTCACCTGGCACACATTCGGTCATCTATGGGCATGCCGGCCTCTCTTGCCGAGGTCCTGGCAGATGACCCAAGAGCAGTGGACAGGGTTTTTAAATTTTTAGCAAAACTTTCTTTTACCTTGACGTTTTAGTGTGATAGCAGTTTTTTTTTTTTTAAACTCTTTTAATTTTAATGTGCTGAATTTAGATGGATTTTTATATCCAGCTCTGTTTAGAGGGCTGGACCTTTTTGTTACTTCAGTTTCAACTGTGTTAACTCTTTTACTTGTGTTTTTTTTCCTTTTTTTTTTTTGGTATTTTCCTTACTGCCTATTGCCAAGTTTTAATCGTAAGGGCGCTTATGACCTCGGCAGTTGAGCGCCCTTAAACACCATTATCATCATCATCATCATCATCATCATCATCATCCACTTTCTGGTATCTGGTGCTCAGAGCCTCGGCCAAGGGTCGGTATTTGTGTTCCTTGGCTCTCCTTGCCTCACTAAGAGCCTGCTTCCTATTATCGAAGGGAATGGTAACGTCTAAGATGACTGCATTACCATCCTTCACCATTACTAGATCAGGCCTCAAGTTTCCTTCCACGACTTGATTTTCGGCCATAATGGTAAACCTGCTGCTGGCTGCCTTGCGGACCCTATTGACCACGGCATTGTGTCTCCGGGTGATGATGTCGGAGTACCGCATGCAATGGTTTATCACATGGGGCAGGGTCTCGCTCTCGTATCCACATCGTCTGCAGCTGCGGTCGCATCCCTGATCTTGATGCCTGCATCCGTTCAAGGGCAAAAGGTTTAAACGGGCCCTATGAACGAAACGCCAATCGGCGAACCTGGTGTAAGAGCCAGTCTTAATAAAATGCGAGCTTGCAGCATCTGCGGATACGCAGTCGATAGCTATTCCTTGGCTGGGCAGCTCCAAGAGACGTTTCAGATGCTGGATTCTTTGGTTATCTCTTAGTGTCCGTAGCACCTGATGTCTGACTTGCACGCAAGGTCTTGTCAGCGATCTTGATGGCAGGCTGGTAGTTTTGGAACGACCATTCCACATTGCACCTGGCAGAAGATTTGCGAGCTTGAGTCCAGGTCGAAGAAATGGCGTTTGTGTTTCGCGTGAACTCGCCCTCGTTCTCTCCGGTCAAGTAGGTAGCGACGTCATCGTGATCGACTAATCACTGTAGCCTCTTACTTACGACACTCTGTAGGTCGCCAAGAGCTAGCTCCGCAGTATGTATATCTTTGGAGGAGAGGAGCTTGAAGGCATTGTCGATAAGATGGAAATCTGAGTCGCTTGCTGCTACTGGTATTCCTATACATCCAGACTTGGAAGGGCCATATATATAATCGTTTGCTGCTTCCTGTGGGACATTGAGGACTTTCTTGACCTCTGCCCTGATGACATCATCCAGCTTGGCCCGGTCACCCTTAGCGAATTGGGCAGTCCTCATCAGGAAGTTAAACGATGAATAGAAAAAGGTCTTGAGGTCATCCAGCTTCTGCCAGGGAGCTAGCTTAGACCGGAGAAGCTTTCTTGCGGTGAGCATCAGATCTGCTAGTTCTTTCAAGTTTGATGTAATGTGGAATCCGACTGGCTTCCCAAGGAACGTATCGAACTCACCGTCTTCGAGCTGTTTAATTTCGTGGTCTCCGACTTTGAACTTGGTGTCCCTGGTGCCAATTGGTGTCTTTCCAGAAAGATGCAGAGAAAAGCACTGCCCAGGATTTAACTTAATGTTGATAGTTTCAGCCAAGGTATAGACTCTATTAATCATTTCTTGAAGTTCTTCAGGCTCCTTGGCTAGCAGCACCAGATCATCCGCATATGCCAGGATTTTATGTTCGGCCTGTTGTCTTTGGATATTTCTGATGATCGGGTCAATTGCAATGTTAAATAGCAGGCCACTGATGGGGCATCCCTGTTTAACCCCGGCATTGATGTCAATTGTGTCTGTGGCACCTTGACCCGCCAATACTCTTGTAGACGTATCAGTATACATATCCTTAATAATCCTTACAAACTTGGCACCAGCGCCTGTCCTTTCTAATCCCGCATAGATGGCTTGGTGCGGGACGGAGCCGAAGGCATTGGAGAAGTCCAACCAGGCTGCTAGAAATTCGCCCTTTTCTGTTCTTGCGGTGTCGAACTTTCTCCTGAGCGTATAGTTGTGCTCAAAGACTCCGTCGTGAGGCATGAACCCCTTCTGAGCTGGTGCCAAGATGTCTTCATTTGTCAGCCAGGTGGTGACTCTCTTTGCCAACACACCTGTATAAATCTTGTAGATGGTCTGCATAATGGCTATAGGTCGCCAGTTTGCTATGTCATGCGGATCACCTTTCTTATATATTGAGGTCTTCCATTCGTCAGGGACCTTCTCGTATTTGATGCAGACATTGAAGATGCTAGCAAGTACGGAGCAAGCTGGGTCGACCGCCTTCCAGTGATTATATGTGATACGGTCGTCCCCAGGAGCAGTATTCTCGCATCTTTGCAGCCTAAACATCACTTCATTTGGCGTGATTCGGTTGGTCATCACGACCTGTCTGCCTTCGGTCTGGTCCAACTCCTGATCTTCTGGAGCGTATAAGGACAGGTCACATTCCTTCCTTGTGTAAGTGTCCCTGAAGAAGGTCGTCACTGTGTCTTTATGTATTTCGCATCTCTTGCCTTCCTCCCCGAGGATTAGTCGAACAGCTTTCCTCCTGTTCCTCTTGTACAGCTTTTGTATTGTAGCTGGGTCCTCAGGGTCGATGTTAATATTTCTTCTAGTGGTGCCATGGTGGACAGGGATCTTGACGATTTGTTTAACTTTGTCGGTGATCCTCATCAAGATCCCTTCGAACCTCAACCAATTGTCTTCGGAGGTTCCGGCCCTGAGGATGTCATTTATTTCAAGCAGGAGCTCGTGGATCTTAGATCTATCGTCCACGTCTATTACAAGGTTCTCTTCCGCGGGCTGCACCTGTTGATCACCGTCGTCGACATCTACGCACTCTTCAGCTTCAGGTGCGTCAGGTGTAGCTTCACGAGCTGGAGCTGTCCCCAACTCGGGGACCCGGGAAGATAGGGGAGTCAGGTTATCAGGAGATGCTCCACGCCGCTCCATATCTAGTTGCACAGCTATTGGTGTTTGGTGTGCAACAAAACTACCTCACTACACTTTGATCTTAGCCAAAAGGCCGAGAAGCTGATAAGAACAGAGTTTTTTTTATTTAATAATGTTCTAACGTACATTAATTATGATTCTCAAAACAGAGTTGTAGCAACAGAAATTGAACATGAACAATCAATTCAAAAGTAAACAAAGAAAAACTTACAAAGTTACAATTACTTATACATATTTACATACACAGAAATTCATTTGTTTTGTCAGTTTATCTGTCCGTCATTGTCCTATTTACTATTATTTACATTAT
Organism: Hymenopus coronatus; assembly: GCA_030762935.1. Taxonomy (NCBI): domain Eukaryota; kingdom Metazoa; phylum Arthropoda; class Insecta; order Mantodea; family Hymenopodidae; genus Hymenopus; species Hymenopus coronatus. The sequence goes on from CM060889.1 coordinate 24,319,555, forward strand.
ATACATATATATATTACAAACTCTCAGACCAGGCACTTTAAATGTTTGTGTGTCCTTGGTAGGTCTTCGTCATTTGACTACACTTCACTTCACTTTCGCTTACACTTGTCTTTGTCCTGTAAGGTGCTCCACATATATGTCCCTGGACCAGCGAATGCAGTCAGAAGTTTTTTCCGCTGGCCCAGGTACTTGCGCGAACACATCTTCTTGAGTATCCTGTCGTTTGCTGGGTCCCAGGATCCCAGCGCTCCTACAACTATGGCTTCCACCGTCACGTTCGGGTATGTGGCTCCCATCTCCTCTGCTAGTCTTCGGTACTTCTCTTCCTTCCTCCGCCTGGCCTCCTGTAGTGCCTCCGGGGAACTCTCAAAGGGTACCGTTACGTCCAGAATCACGGTCTGCTGGTCATTTTGTATTACGAGATCCGGGCGTAGCCCTGGCCCGCAGGGTGCCTGGTTCTCGAACAGCAGCCGGAACTTTCTCTCAGCCGCCTTCTTGACCCTCTCCACAATGGCGTTGTGTCGTCTTGTGAATAGTTGTGAGTACCTCATGCAGTGGCTCACGACATAAGGCAGAGTTTCTATAGCGTATCCACAGCGTCTGCAGGCCTTGCTGTCCCCAGGATTTCTCTTGTGTCCGTTGAGTGGGAGGAGGTCCAACCTGGCCTTGTGGATGAACCTCCAATCGGCGAATCTGGTGTAGTCCCCGTTGTACAAAAAGTGAACCGAGCTCTTGTCTAGGGAGACTCACTGGAGAGCCTTGCCTTGTCTGACCATCCCCTGAGCCGTTCATCATGTTGTTTTCTAAGTTCGGCTCTGAGGCACTGGAGAACGCGGCGTTTCTCCCCCTGGTGTAGCGTTGTGTCCCCCACTTTAAGGCCCAGCGCGTCGCCGTCTGTCACCCACTCTGCTGCCACTCTCCGGGATGCCGTCCTTGCCCTGGTCCAGATGTTTCTGCTGGTGGAGGATGGGTTGCCCATGTCATCCTCCAAGTTTCCGGACAGGTACTTGGCGCAGTCCGCCGTCGAGGGTTCAGTGTGTATTCTGTCCCGGACTGCTTCCTCTAGCTTTTGGCGACCCAACTCGGACACCCTCTGGTCGACAGAATTCAGTAGCTTGAATGCTGTGTCGACCAGGTGGAAGTCCGAGTCGGCCGCGGCACATGGCATCCCCAAGCCACCCTTTTCCCGACTACCGTAGAGATAGTCGAGGGTGGAATTCATCGGTAGGTACAGCAGCCTCCTGATCTTGCTCGCCAACGTCCTGTCCATCCCTGCCCACTGGGTTTTTGAGAATGTCCCCATTCTCATGGGGAAGTTCAGGGCGGGGTAGAAGAAAGCCTTGAGCGCGTTCAGTTGCTGCCAGGGAGCCAGTTTGGATCCCAATATTTTGAGTCCCCTGCGTACTATCTCCTGTAGGTCGTGGTTCCCCGGCAAGATATTGAAGCCATTGGCTTGCCGAGGAACTTTGTAGCTTCCCCGTCTCGCAGATGGCGGATAATTTCTCCTTTGACTAGGAATTCCGTTGGGCGGCAGCCTCTCGGGGTCTTCCCGGTCAGGTGAAGGCTGCAGCACTTCGAGTGGTTCAACGGAATTCCTACCTCGTCCGCCATTGCCTCCACGTTGTCTATGTTGGCTTGTAGCTCCTCCTTCTCATGCGAGAGCAGCACCACATCGTCCGCGAAGGCCAAGACCTTCACCGCCGCTGACTCGCCCTGGATTGTCCTGAGTATGGGATCCACCGCCAGGTTGAAGAGCAGCCCACTCAGGGGGCAGCCCTGTTTGATCCCACGCCTTACCTCCAGACGGTCCGTGTGTCCATCCTTGGTCAGCACCTGGGAGGTGCATCCATCATACAGGCGCCCTACAAGCAGTCGAAATTTCTCCCCAGCTCCATGGTGTCTCAGGCTAGCCTGAATTGCCTGATGTGGAAGAGAGCCGAAGGCGTTGGAAAAGTCCAACCAGGCGATGTACAGGTCACCGGCGTTGTTCCTGGCTCTGTGCATCTTCGTGTCCAACACGAAGTTATACTCCAGGACCCCATCAAACGGCATAAATCCCTTCTGCGCCGGTGACAGTATGTGATTCTGGTCTGCCCACTGGGAAACCCGGCCAGCCAGGATCCCTGTGAACAGCTTATATATCGTGTTGGTTAGGGCAATGGGACGCCAGTTGGACAATTCCTCCCTCGGCCCTTTACCCTTGTAGATCAGAATGGTCCTACTCTGCTTCCAGCAGCTGGGGATATCGGCATACTTCAAGCAGACGTTGAAGATGGTTGCGAGCAACTTACAACCGGGGTCGACCGCTTTCCAGTGGTTGTAGGTGATGCGGTCTTCCCCCGGAGCAGAGTTCTCGCATTTCCTCAACCGTCGCTGCACCTCCTCGGGGGTGATTCGGTGCAGCGCAATCAGGGCGTCGACGTCACCTTCCTCCTTGTACCACCCGCAGGAAACTTCCCTTTCTCCACCCGCATTTGTGAAGTGGTCCTGAATCACCTCCTTGGGCAGCGTACACAACTCCGATTCCTCTCCCTGGATCAACCGGATCGCCCTCCTCCTGTTGCTGCGGTAGAGGCGCTGGATATATTTTGGATCCTCAACGTCCGGCTGCACCTTCCGGCCCGCATGCCCCGTTGTGGAAATCCCCAGCACCTTCTGCACCGCCGCCGTGATCGTCTGCAGGATTTCTTGAAATTGCTGCCATGCGGCAGCGCTGACACCTTCCGTCAGCAGTCGCTGCAACCCCGGCAGATGGCGGTGGATTACCGTCTCATCGTTCGGGGCCAGGATGGGAGCAGCTACCGGATCCCGACCCCTGTAGTCCTCCACGTTCTCACCGGCATCGTCGTCCTGGTCCTCCTCCATCGACGACGCCGAAGACGATGCTGATGGTGAACCAGGGTTCTCCACCGTCGGTGCCTCAGCAACTGCGACCTCCGGCTCCTCCGCGACGGCGACTTCCGGCTCCTCCAAGTCCAAATTCAGTCTTAGGTCGGGGACGGGTATCGGCTCCGGCTCAGGAACATCTATTGGGGGCGGCAATGGAATCCATTCCGCCTGCGGTGACTCCACCCGTAGAACCTGGATGTCCACGGGCTCCTCGTCAACGGGGCGTACTGGGCTGCACCCACCTAACACCTCCATGTGTCGGACCCCATCAGGAGCGGCCATGTCCTCCCTCTCGTGCCATCTCTGGTGGTTGGAAAGGGCGCGCCTCGACGGGAAGCTTATTCCACACCTTCCGCAGGAGTGGTGCATGTCGTCCACCTGGGTAGCGGGCGCCCTCTCCATGGAGCATCTATGGGCTCGGGGTCTCAATCCCAGCTCCCGTTTGCAGCCGGCACAGATATTCCTGGTCTTTGAGATGGAAACATCGTGCTCCCTCTGAAGGTGCCTCGTCCAGTCCTTGGCCTTAAACCTGGACCCTCATCCTTCCTCGGTGCAACGGAAGCAGTCCGGTGTTGGATGATACACGACCAGCGTGTCATCCTCCCTCTGTATCCGGCGCTCCATTCGTCTCGTACAGAAGGGTAGACCAGCTACCCCCCTCAAAAATCTCTTGTTGGCTGAACCCACAGTCCCCAGTTAACTCGGGGCATTCTAGGCCATGTCGTCCAAGAGGAGGGCCAGCCCCCTAATGAACTTCCAACAATGACAACAACAATAACAAAGTATAACACTAGAACTGCTTGAAGGCTGAGCCCCTAGTCCCCAGTATTATCGGGGCATTCGAGCCATGTCGTACCACCCTATTGGTGAACTTCCAACGAGCCAAAAAATATAAACATGCACTAAGTAAAAATAAACTATACAAACCAACAACAACTGTAAAAGAACGTAACAATTAAGCTGATAAGAACAGATATTTTTTATTGATCAAATACTAGCTACTACATCGAATGTACATGTTGCGTCAGAGATCTGTTCAGTCAATTATATAAATATAGATTTTAAAGAGAATAATTCTCATTGTCAACATATATGTACAATATATACAAACATCATAATGAAAGTTCATTAGTGTCCAAACTGTTCTTATAAAATAAAACATTGTACACCATGTAGTGGTGCCGTGGTCACAAACACTGTATAAAAAATAGACAGATATATATGACAAGCATATATAAAACACTTCTGTCTCTGTGGCACTTGGGTGATGTCTTACCCCGGCATTCGCCTTGAGAGACTGGGGAAAACCACAGCAAAACCCCAGTCAGGGTACTTCATCACTGTCGGAGCCAGTTATATGCTCAACGTAGATGTCTCAGGAGTACCTAATGACGTCCGACACACATCACTTCTTAAAAAGCGTTAGATACTTCTTGGAACAAATTCTCTTCATAATTTTGTCGTTCTCGGGATCCCAGGAGCCTAATGACCCGACAACGATTGCGTCCACCTCCGCTTTCTGGTATCTGGTGCGAAGAGCCTCGGCCAAGGGTTGGTATTTCTATTCCTTGGCTCTTCTTGCCTCACCAAAAGCCTGCCTCCTGTTGTCAAAGGGAATGGTAACATCCATGATGACAGCGTTACCATCCTTCACCATTACGAGGTCTGGCCTCAAGTTTCCTTCGACGACTTGATTCTCGGCCAGAATGGTGAAGCTGCTGCTGGCTGCCTTGCGGACCCTACTGACCACGGCGTTATGTCTCCGGGTGATTATGTCGGAGTACCTCATGCAATGGTTTATCACATGAGGCAGGGTCTCGCTTTCATATGCACATCTTCTGCAGCTGCGGTCGCATCTCTGTTCTTGATGCCGGCATCCATTCAAGGGCAAAAGGTTTAATCGGGCCCGATGAATGAATCGCCAATCTGCAAACCTGGTGTATAGGCCTGTCTTGAAGTGAGAACTGGCAGCTTCAGTGGATTCGCAGTCGATAGCTTTTCCTTGGCTGGGCAGCTCCAAGAGACGTGTCAGGTGCTGGTTTCTTTGGTTGTCTCTTAGTGTCCGTAGCACCTGATGTCTGACTTGCACGCAAGGTCTTGTCAGCGATCTTGATGGCAGACTGGTAGTTTTGGAACGACCATTCCACATTGCACCTGGCAGAAGATTTGCGAGCTTGAGTCCAGGTCGAAGAAATGGCGTTTGTGTTTCGCCTGAACTCGCCCTCGTTCTCTCCGGTCAAGTAGGTAGCGACGTCATCGTGATCGACTAATCACTGTAGCCTCTTACTTACGACACTCTGTAGGTCGCCAAGAGCTAGCTCCGCAGTATGTATATCTTTGGAGGAGAGGAGCTTGAAGGCATTGTCGATAAGATGGAAATCTGAGTCGCTTGCTGCTACTGGTATTCCTATACATCCAGACTTGGAAGGGCCATATATATAATCGTTTGCTGCTTCCTGTGGGACATTGAGGACTTTCTTGACCTCTGCCCTGATGACATCATCCAGCTTGGCCCGGTCACCCTTAGCGAATTGGGCAGTCCTCACCAGGAAGTTAAATGATGAATAGAAAAAGGTCTTGAGGGCATCCAGCTTCTGCCAGGGAGCTAGCTTAGACCGGAGAAGCTTTCTTGCGGTGAGCATCAGATCTGCTAGTTCTTTCAAGTTTGATGTAATGTGGAATCCGACTGGCTTCCCAAGGAACGTATGGAACTCACCGTCTTCGAGCTGTTTAATTTCGTGGTCTCCGACTTTGAACTTGGTGTCCCTGGTGCCAATTGGTGTCTTTCCAGAAAGATGCAGAGAAAAGCAATGCCCAGGATTTAACTTAATGTTGATAGTTTCAGCCAAGGTATAGACTCTATTAATCATTTCTTGAAGTTCTTCAGGCTCCTTGGCTAGCAGCACCAGATCATCCGCATATGCCAGGATTTTATGTTCGGCCTGTTGTCTTTGGATATTTCTGATGATCGGGTCAATTGCAATGTTAAATAGCAGGCCACTGATGGGGCATCCCTGTTTAACCCCGGCATTGATGTCAATTGTGTCTGTGGCACCTTGACCCGCCAATACTCTTGTAGACGTATCAGTATACATATCCTTAATAATCCTTACAAACTTGGCACCAGCGCCTGTCCTTTCTAATCCCGCATAGATGGCTTGGTGCGGGACGGAGCCGAAGGCATTGGAGAAGTCCAACCAGGCTGCTAGAAATTCGCCCTTTTCTGTTCTTGCGGTGTCGAACTTTCTCCTGAGCGTATAGTTGTGCTCAAAGACTCCGTCGTGAGGCATGAACCCCTTCTGAGCTGGTGCCAAGATGTCTTCATTTGTCAGCCAGGTGGTGACTCTCTTTGCCAACACACCTGTATAAATCTTGTAGATGGTCTGCATAATGGCTATAGGTCGCCAGTTTGCTATGTCATGCGGATCACCTTTCTTATATATTGAGGTCTTCCATTCGTCAGGGACCTTCTCGTATTTGATGCAGACATTGAAGATGCTAGCAAGTACGGAGCAAGCTGGGTCGACCGCCTTCCAGTGATTATATGTGATACGGTCGTCCCCAGGAGCAGTATTCTCGCATCTTTGCAGCCTAAACATCACTTCATTTGGCGTGATTCGGTTGGTCATCACGACCTGTCTGCCTTCGGTCTGGTCCAACTCCTGATCTTCTGGAGCGTATAAGGACAGGTCACATTCCTTCCTTGTGTAAGTGTCCCTGAAGAAGGTCGTCACTGTGTCTTTATGTATTTCGCATCTCTTGCCTTCCTCCCCGAGGATTAGTCGAACAGCTTTCCTCCTGTTCCTCTTGTACAGCTTTTGTATTGTAGCTGGGTCCTCAGGGTCGATGTTAATATTTCTTCTAGTGGTGCCATGGTGGACAGGGATCTTGACGATTTGTTTAACTTTGTCGGTGATCCTCATCAAGATCCCTTCGAACCTCAACCAATTGTCTTCGGAGGTTCCGGCCCTGAGGATGTCATTTATTTCAAGCAGGAGCTCGTGGATCTTAGATCTATCGTCCACGTCTATTACAAGGTTCTCTTCCGCGGGCTGCACCTGTTGATCACCGTCGTCGACATCTACGCACTCTTCAGCTTCAGGTGCGTCAGGTGTAGCTTCACGAGCTGGAGCTGTCCCCAACTCGGGGACCCGGGAAGATAGGGGAGTCAGGTTATCAGGAGATGCTCCACGCCGCTCCATATCTAGTTGCACAGCTATTGGTGTTTGGTGTGCAACAAAACTACCTCACTACACTTTGATCTTAGCCAAAAGGCCGAGAAGCTGATAAGAACAGAGTTTTTTTTTATTTAATAATGTTCTAACGTACATTAATTATGATTCTCAAAACAGAGTTGTAGCAACAGAAATTGAACATGAACAATCAATTCAAAAGTAAACAAAGAAAAACTTACAAAGTTACAATTACTTATACATATTTACATACACAGAAATTCATTTGTTTTGTCAGTTTATCTGTCCGTCATTGTCCTATTTACTATTATTTACATTATATACATATATATTACAAACTCTCAGACCAGGCACTTTAAATGTTTGTGTGTCCTTGGTAGGTCTTCGTCATTTGACTACACTTCACTTCACTTTCGCTTACACTTGTCTTTGTCCTGTAAGGTGCTCCACATATATGTCCCTGGACCAGCGAATGCAGTCAGAAGTTTTTTCCGCTGGCCCAGGTACTTGCGCGAACACATCTTCTTGAGTATCCTGTCGTTTGCTGGGTCCCAGGATCCCAGCGCTCCTACAACTATGGCTTCCACCGTCACGTTCGGGTATGTGGCTCCCATCTCCTCTGCTAGTCTTCGGTACTTCTCTTCCTTCCTCCGCCTGGCCTCCTGTAGTGCCTCCGGGGAACTCTCAAAGGGTACCGTTACGTCCAGAATCACGGTCTGCTGGTCATTTTGTATTACGAGATCCGGGCGTAGCCCTGGCCCGCAGGGTGCCTGGTTCTCGAACAGCAGCCGGAACTTTCTCTCAGCCGCCTTCTTGACCCTCTCCACAATGGCGTTGTGTCGTCTTGTGAATAGTTGTGAGTACCTCATGCAGTGGCTCACGACATAAGGCAGAGTTTCTATAGCGTATCCACAGCGTCTGCAGGCCTTGCTGTCCCCAGGATTTCTCTTGTGTCCGTTGAGTGGGAGGAGGTCCAACCTGGCCTTGTGGATGAACCTCCAATCGGCGAATCTGGTGTAGTCCCCGTTGTACAAAAAGTGAACCGAGCTCTTGTCTAGGGAGACTCACTGGAGAGCCTTGCCTTGTCTGACCATCCCCTGAGCCGTTCATCATGTTGTTTTCTAAGTTCGGCTCTGAGGCACTGGAGAACGCGGCGTTTCTCCCCCTGGTGTAGCGTTGTGTCCCCCACTTTAAGGCCCAGCGCGTCGCCGTCTGTCACCCACTCTGCTGCCACTCTCCGGGATGCCGTCCTTGCCCTGGTCCAGATGTTTCTGCTGGTGGAGGATGGGTTGCCCATGTCATCCTCCAAGTTTCCGGACAGGTACTTGGCGCAGTCCGCCGTCGAGGGTTCAGTGTGTATTCTGTCCCGGACTGCTTCCTCTAGCTTTTGGCGACCCAACTCGGACACCCTCTGGTCGACAGAATTCAGTAGCTTGAATGCTGTGTCGACCAGGTGGAAGTCCGAGTCGGCCGCGGCACATGGCATCCCCAAGCCACCCTTTTCCCGACTACCGTAGAGATAGTCGAGGGTGGAATTCATCGGTAGGTACAGCAGCCTCCTGATCTTGCTCGCCAACGTCCTGTCCATCCCTGCCCACTGGGTTTTTGAGAATGTCCCCATTCTCATGGGGAAGTTCAGGGCGGGGTAGAAGAAAGCCTTGAGCGCGTTCAGTTGCTGCCAGGGAGCCAGTTTGGATCCCAATATTTTGAGTCCCCTGCGTACTATCTCCTGTAGGTCGTGGTTCCCCGGCAAGATATTGAAGCCATTGGCTTGCCGAGGAACTTTGTAGCTTCCCCGTCTCGCAGATGGCGGATAATTTCTCCTTTGACTAGGAATTCCGTTGGGCGGCAGCCTCTCGGGGTCTTCCCGGTCAGGTGAAGGCTGCAGCACTTCGAGTGGTTCAACGGAATTCCTACCTCGTCCGCCATTGCCTCCACGTTGTCTATGTTGGCTTGTAGCTCCTCCTTCTCATGCGAGAGCAGCACCACATCGTCCGCGAAGGCCAAGACCTTCACCGCCGCTGACTCGCCCTGGATTGTCCTGAGTATGGGATCCACCGCCAGGTTGAAGAGCAGCCCACTCAGGGGGCAGCCCTGTTTGATCCCACGCCTTACCTCCAGACGGTCCGTGTGTCCATCCTTGGTCAGCACCTGGGAGGTGCATCCATCATACAGGCGCCCTACAAGCAGTCGAAATTTCTCCCCAGCTCCATGGTGTCTCAGGCTAGCCTGAATTGCCTGATGTGGAAGAGAGCCGAAGGCGTTGGAAAAGTCCAACCAGGCGATGTACAGGTCACCGGCGTTGTTCCTGGCTCTGTGCATCTTCGTGTCCAACACGAAGTTATACTCCAGGACCCCATCAAACGGCATAAATCCCTTCTGCGCCGGTGACAGTATGTGATTCTGGTCTGCCCACTGGGAAACCCGGCCAGCCAGGATCCCTGTGAACAGCTTATATATCGTGTTGGTTAGGGCAATGGGACGCCAGTTGGACAATTCCTCCCTCGGCCCTTTACCCTTGTAGATCAGAATGGTCCTACTCTGCTTCCAGCAGCTGGGGATATCGGCATACTTCAAGCAGACGTTGAAGATGGTTGCGAGCAACTTACAACCGGGGTCGACCGCTTTCCAGTGGTTGTAGGTGATGCGGTCTTCCCCCGGAGCAGAGTTCTCGCATTTCCTCAACCGTCGCTGCACCTCCTCGGGGGTGATTCGGTGCAGCGCAATCAGGGCGTCGACGTCACCTTCCTCCTTGTACCACCCGCAGGAAACTTCCCTTTCTCCACCCGCATTTGTGAAGTGGTCCTGAATCACCTCCTTGGGCAGCGTACACAACTCCGATTCCTCTCCCTGGATCAACCGGATCGCCCTCCTCCTGTTGCTGCGGTCGAGGCGCTGGATATATTTTGGATCCTCAACGTCCGGCTGCACCTTCCGGCCCGCATGCCCCGTTGTGGAAATCCCCAGCACCTTCTGCACCGCCGCCGTGATCGTCTGCAGGATTTCTTGAAATTGCTGCCATGCGGCAGCGCTGACACCTTCCGTCAGCAGTCGCTGCAACCCCGGCAGATGGCGGTGGATTACCGTCTCATCGTTCGGGGCCAGGATGGGAGCAGCTACCGGATCCCGACCCCTGTAGTCCTCCACGTTCTCACCGGCATCGTCGTCCTGGTCCTCCTCCATCGACGACGCCGAAGACGATGCTGATGGTGAACCAGGGTTCTCCACCGTCGGTGCCTCAGCAACTGCGACCTCCGGCTCCTCCGCGACGGCGACTTCCGTCTCCTCCAAGTCCAAATTCAGTCTTAGGTCGGGGACGGGTATCGGCTCCGGCTCAGGAACATCTATTGGGGGCGGCAATGGAATCCATTCCGCCTGCGGTGACTCCACCCGTAGAACCTGGATGTCCACGGGCTCCTCGTCAACGGGGCGTACTGGGCTGCACCCACCTAACACCTCCATGTGTCGGACCCCATCAGGAGCGGCCATGTCCTCCCTCTCGTGCCATCTCTGGTGGTTGGAAAGGGCGCGCCTCGACGGGAAGCTTATTCCACACCTTCCGCAGGAGTGGTGCATGTCGTCCACCTGGGTAGCGGGCGCCCTCTCCATGGAGCATCTATGGGCTCGGGGTCTCAATCCCAGCTCCCGTTTGCAGCCGGCACAGATATTCCTGGTCTTTGAGATGGAAACATCGTGCTCCCTCTGAAGGTGCCTCGTCCAGTCCTTGGCCTTAAACCTGGACCCACATCCTTCCTCGGTGCAACGGAAGCAGTCCGGTGTTGGATGATACACGACCAGCGTGTCATCCTCCCTCTGTATCCGGCGCTCCATTCGTCTCGTACAGAAGGGTAGACCAGCTACCCCCCTCAAAAATCTCTTGTTGGTTGAACCCACAGTCCCCAGTTAACTCGGGGCATTCTAGGCCATGTCGTCCAAGAGGAGGGCCAGCCCCCTAATGAACTTCCAACAATGACAACAACAATAACAAAGTATAACACTAGAACTGCTTGAAGGCTGAGCCCCTAGTCCCCAGTATTATCGGGGCATTCGAGCCATGTCGTACCACCCTATTGGTGAACTTCCAACGAGCCAAAAAATATAAACATGCACTAAGTAAAAATAAACTATACAAACCAACAACAACTGTAAAAGAACGTAACAATTAAGCTGATAAGAACAGATATTTTTTATTGATCAAATACTAGCTACTACATCGAATGTACATGTTGCGTCAGAGATCTGTTCAGTCAATTATATAAATATAGATTTTAAAGAGAATAATTCTCATTGTCAACATATATGTACAATATATACAAACATCATAATGAAAGTTCATTAGTGTCCAAACTGTTCTTATAAAATAAAACATTGTACACCATGTAGTGGTGCCGTGGTCACAAACACTGTATAAAAAATAGACAGATATATATGACAAGCATATATAAAACACTTCTGTCTCTGTGGCACTTGGGTGATGTCTTACCCCGGCATTCGCCTTGAGAGACTGGGGAAAACCACAGCAAAACCCCAGTCAGGGTACTTCATCACTGTCGGAGCCAGTTATATGCTCAACGTAGATGTCTCAGGAGTACCTAATGACGTCCGACACACATCACTTCTTAAAAAGCGTTAGATACTTCTTGGAACAAATTCTCTTCATAATTTTGTCGTTCTCGGGATCCCAGGAGCCTAATGACCCGACAACGATTGCGTCCACCTCCGCTTTCTGGTATCTGGTGCGAAGAGCCTCGGCCAAGGGTTGGTATTTCTATTCCTTGGCTCTTCTTGCCTCACCAAAAGCCTGCCTCCTGTTGTCAAAGGGAATGGTAACATCCATGATGACAGCGTTACCATCCTTCACCATTACGAGGTCTGGCCTCAAGTTTCCTTCGACGACTTGATTCTCGGCCAGAATGGTGAAGCTGCTGCTGGCTGCCTTGCGGACCCTACTGACCACGGCGTTATGTCTCCGGGTGATTATGTCGGAGTACCTCATGCAATGGTTTATCACATGAGGCAGGGTCTCGCTTTCATATGCACATCTTCTGCAGCTGCGGTCGCATCTCTGTTCTTGATGCCGGCATCCATTCAAGGGCAAAAGGTTTAATCGGGCCCGATGAATGAATCGCCAATCTGCAAACCTGGTGTATAGGCCTGTCTTGAAGTGAGAACTGGCAGCTTCAGTGGATTCGCAGTCGATAGCTTTTCCTTGGCTGGGCAGCTCCAAGAGACGTGTCAGGTGCTGGTTTCTTTGGTTGTCTCTTAGTGTCCGTAGCACCTGATGTCTGACTTGCACGCAAGGTCTTGTCAGCGATCTTGATGGCAGACTGGTAGTTTTGGAACGACCATTCCACATTGCACCTGGCAGAAGATTTGCGAGCTTGAGTCCAGGTCGAAGAAATGGCGTTTGTGTTTCGCCTGAACTCGCCCTCGTTCTCTCCGGTCAAGTAGGTAGCGACGTCATCGTGATCGACTAATCACTGTAGCCTCTTACTTACGACACTCTGTAGGTCGCCAAGAGCTAGCTCCGCAGTATGTATATCTTTGGAGGAGAGGAGCTTGAAGGCATTGTCGATAAGATGGAAATCTGAGTCGCTTGCTGCTACTGGTATTCCTATACATCCAGACTTGGAAGGGCCATATATATAATCGTTTGCTGCTTCCTGTGGGACATTGAGGACTTTCTTGACCTCTGCCCTGATGACATCATCCAGCTTGGCCCGGTCACCCTTAGCGAATTGGGCAGTCCTCATCAGGAAGTTAAATGATGAATAGAAAAAGGTCTTGAGGGCATCCAGCTTCTGCCAGGGAGCTAGCTTAGACCGGAGAAGCTTTCTTGCGGTGAGCATCAGATCTGCTAGTTCTTTCAAGTTTGATGTAATGTGGAATCCGACTGGCTTCCCAAGGAACGTATGGAACTCACCGTCTTCGAGCTGTTTAATTTCGTGGTCTCCGACTTTGAACTTGGTGTCCCTGGTGCCAATTGGTGTCTTTCCAGAAAGATGCAGAGAAAAGCAATGCCCAGGATTTAACTTAATGTTGATAGTTTCAGCCAAGGTATAGACTCTATTAATCATTTCTTGAAGTTCTTCAGGCTCCTTGGCTAGCAGCACCAGATCATCCGCATATGCCAGGATTTTATGTTCGGCCTGTTGTCTTTGGATATTTCTGATGATCGGGTCAATTGCAATGTTAAATAGCAGGCCACTGATGGGGCATCCCTGTTTAACCCCGGCATTGATGTCAATTGTGTCTGTGGCACCTTGACCCGCCAATACTCTTGTAGACGTATCAGTATACATATCCTTAATAATCCTTACAAACTTGGCACCAGCGCCTGTCCTTTCTAATCCCGCATAGATGGCTTGGTGCGGGACGGAGCCGAAGGCATTGGAGAAGTCCAACCAGGCTGCTAGAAATTCGCCCTTTTCTGTTCTTGCGGTGTCGAACTTTCTCCTGAGCGTATAGTTGTGCTCAAAGACTCCGTCGTGAGGCATGAACCCCTTCTGAGCTGGTGCCAAGATGTCTTCATTTGTCAGCCAGGTGGTGACTCTCTTTGCCAACACACCTGTATAAATCTTGTAGATGGTCTGCATAATGGCTATAGGTCGCCAGTTTGCTATGTCATGCGGATCACCTTTCTTATATATTGAGGTCTTCCATTCGTCAGGGACCTTCTCGTATTTGATGCAGACATTGAAGATGCTAGCAAGTACGGAGCAAGCTGGGTCGACCGCCTTCCAGTGATTATATGTGATACGGTCGTCCCCAGGAGCAGTATTCTCGCATCTTTGCAGCCTAAACATCACTTCATTTGGCGTGATTCGGTTGGTCATCACGACCTGTCTGCCTTCGGTCTGGTCCAACTCCTGATCTTCTGGAGCGTATAAGGACAGGTCACATTCCTTCCTTGTGTAAGTGTCCCTGAAGAAGGTCGTCACTGTGTCTTTATGTATTTCGCATCTCTTGCCTTCCTCCCCGAGGATTAGTCGAACAGCTTTCCTCCTGTTCCTCTTGTACAGCTTTTGTATTGTAGCTGGGTCCTCAGGGTCGATGTTAATATTTCTTCTAGTGGTGCCATGGTGGACAGGGATCTTGACGATTTGTTTAACTTTGTCGGTGATCCTCATCAAGATCCCTTCGAACCTCAACCAATTGTCTTCGGAGGTTCCGGCCCTGAGGATGTCATTTATTTCAAGCAGGAGCTCGTGGATCTTAGATCTATCGTCCACGTCTATTACAAGGTTCTCTTCCGCGGGCTGCACCTGTTGATCACCGTCGTCGACATCTACGCACTCTTCAGCTTCAGGTGCGTCAGGTGTAGCTTCACGAGCTGGAGCTGTCCCCAACTCGGGGACCCGGGAAGATAGGGGAGTCAGGTTATCAGGAGATGCTCCACGCCGCTCCATATCTAGTTGCACAGCTATTGGTGTTTGGTGTGCAACAAAACTACCTCACTACACTTTGATCTTAGCCAAAAGGCCGAGAAGCTGATAAGAACAGAGTTTTTTTTATTTAATAATGTTCTAACGTACATTAATTATGATTCTCAAAACAGAGTTGTAGCAACAGAAATTGAACATGAACAATCAATTCAAAAGTAAACAAAGAAAAACTTACAAAGTTACAATTACTTATACATATTTACATACACAGAAATTCATTTGTTTTGTCAGTTTATCTGTCCGTCATTGTCCTATTTACTATTATTTACATTATATACATATATATATTACAAACTCTCAGACCAGGCACTTTAAATGTTTGTGTGTCCTTGGTAGGTCTTCGTCATTTGACTACACTTCACTTCACTTTCGCTTACACTTGTCTTTGTCCTGTAAGGTGCTCCACATATATGTCCCTGGACCAGCGAATGCAGTCAGAAGTTTTTTCCGCTGGCCCAGGTACTTGCGCGAACACATCTTCTTGAGTATCCTGTCGTTTGCTGGGTCCCAGGATCCCAGCGCTCCTACAACTATGGCTTCCACCGTCACGTTCGGGTATGTGGCTCCCATCTCCTCTGCTAGTCTTCGGTACTTCTCTTCCTTCCTCCGCCTGGCCTCCTGTAGTGCCTCCGGGGAACTCTCAAAGGGTACCGTTACGTCCAGTATCACGGTCTGCTGGTCATTTTGTATTACGAGATCCGGGCGTAGCCCTGGCCCGCAGGGTGCCTGGTTCTCGAACAGCAGCCGGAACTTTCTCTCAGCCGCCTTCTTGACCCTCTCCACAATGGCGTTGTGTCGTCTTGTGAATAGTTGTGAGTACCTCATGCAGTGGCTCACGACATGAGGCAGAGTTTCTATAGCGTATCCACAGCGTCTGCAGGCCTTGCTGTCCCCAGGATTTCTCTTGTGTCCGTTGAGTGGGAGGAGGTCCAACCTGGCCTTGTGGATGAACCTCCAATCGGCGAATCTGGTGTAGTCCCCGTTGTACAAAAAGTGCGCCGAGCTCTTGTCTAGGGAGACTCACTGGAGAGCCTTGCCTTGTCTGACCATCCCCTGAGCCGTTCATCATGTTGTTTTCTAAGTTCGGCTCTGAGGCACTGGAGAACGCGGCGTTTCTCCCCCTGGTGTAGCGTTGTGTCCCGCACTTTAAGGCCCAGCGCGTCGCCGTCTGTCACCCACTCTGCTGCCACTCTCCGGGATGCCGTCCTTGCCCTGGTCCAGATGTTTCTGCTGGTGGAGGATGGGTTGCCCATGTCATCCTCCAAGTTTCCGGACAGGTACTTGGCGCAGTCCGCCGTCGAGGGTTCAGTGTGTATTCTGTCCCGGACTGCTTCCTCTAGCTTTTGGCGACCCAACTCGGACACCCTCTGGTCGACAGAATTCAGTAGCTTGAATGCTGTGTCGACCAGGTGGAAGTCCGAGTCGGCCGCGGCACATGGCATCCCCAAGCCACCCTTTTCCCGACTACCGTAGAGATAGTCGAGGGTGGAATTCATCGGTAGGTACAGCAGCCTCCTGATCTTGCTCGCCAACGTCCTGTCCATCCCTGCCCACTGGGTTTTTGAGAATGTCCCCATTCTCATGGGGAAGTTCAGGGCGGGGTAGAAGAAAGCCTTGAGCGCGTTCAGTTGCTGCCAGGGAGCCAGTTTGGATCCCAATATTTTGAGTCCCCTGCGTACTATCTCCTGTAGGTCGTGGTTCCCCGGCAAGATATTGAAGCCATTGGCTTGCCGAGGAACTTTGTAGCTTCCCCGTCTCGCAGATGGCGGATAATTTCTCCTTTGACTAGGAATTCCGTTGGGCGGCAGCCTCTCGGGGTCTTCCCGGTCAGGTGAAGGCTGCAGCACTTCGAGTGGTTCAACGGAATTCCTACCTCGTCCGCCATTGCCTCCACGTTGTCTATGTTGGCTTGTAGCTCCTCCTTCTCATGCGAGAGCAGCACCACATCGTCCGCGAAGGCCAAGACCTTCACCGCCGCTGACTCGCCCTGGATTGTCCTGAGTATGGGATCCACCGCCAGGTTGAAGAGCAGCCCACTCAGGGGGCAGCCCTGTTTGATCCCACGCCTTACCTCCAGACGGTCCGTGGGTCCATCCTTGGTCAGCACCTGGGAGGTGCATCCATCATACAGGCGCCCTACAAGCAGTCGAAATTTCTCCCCAGCTCCATGGTGTCTCAGGCTAGCCTGAATTGCCTGATGTGGAAGAGAGCCGAAGGCGTTGGAAAAGTCCAACCAGGCGATGTACAGGTCACCGGCGTTGTTCCTGGCTCTGCATCTCCGTGTCCAACACGAAGTTATACTCCAGGACCCCATCAAACGGCATAAATCCCTTCTGCGCCGGTGACAGTATGTGATTCTGGTCTGCCCACTGGGAAACCCGGCCAGCCAGGATCCCTGTGAACAGCTTATATATCGTGTTGGTTAGGGCAATGGGACGCCAGTTGGACAATTCCTCCCTCGGCCCTTTACCCTTGTAGATCAGAATGGTCCTACTCTGCTTCCAGCAGCTGGGGATATCGGCATACTTCAAGCAGACGTTGAAGATGGTTGCGAGCAACTTACAACCGGGGTCGACCGCTTTCCAGTGGTTGTAGGTGATGCGGTCTTCCCCCGGAGCAGAGTTCTCGCATTTCCTCAACCGTCGCTGCACCTCCTCGGGGGTGATTCGGTGCAGCGCAATCAGGGCGTCGACGTCACCTTCCTCCTTGTACCACCCGCAGGAAACTTCCCTTTCTGCACCCGCATTTGTGAAGTGGTCCTGAATCACCTCCTTGGGCAGCGTACACAACTCCGATTCCTCTCCCTGGATCAACCGGATCGCCCTCCTCCTGTTGCTGCGGTAGAGGCGCTGGATATATTTTGGATCCTCAACGTCCGGCTGCACCTTCCGACCCGCATACCCCGTTGTGGAAATCCCCAGCACCTTCTGCACCGCCGCCGTGATCGTCTGCAGGATTTCTTGAAATTGCTGCCATGCGGCAGCGCTGACACCTTCCGTCAGCAGTCGCTGCAACCCCGGCAGATGGCGGTGGATTACCGTCTCATCGTTCGGGGCCAGGATGGGAGCAGCTACCGGATCCCGACCCCTGTAGTCCTCCACGTTCTCACCGGCATCGTCGTCCTGGTCCTCCTCCATCGACGACGCCGAAGACGATGCTGATGGTGAACCAGGGTTCTCCACCGTCGGTGCCTCAGCAACTGCGACCTCCGGCTCCTCCAAGTCCAAATTCAGTCTTAGGTCGGGGACGGGTATCGGCTCCGGCTCAGGAACATCTATTGGGGGCGGCAATGGAATCCATTCCGCCTGCGGTGACTCCACCCGTAGAACCTGGATGTCCACGGGCTCCTCGTCAACGGGGCGTACTGGGCTGCACCCACCTAACACCTCCATGTGTCGGACCCCATCAGGAGCGGCCATGTCCTCCCTCTCGTGCCATCTCTGGTGGTTGGAAAGGGCGCGCCTCGACGGGAAGCTTATTCCACACCTTCCGCAGGAGTGGTGCATGTCGTCCACCTGGGTAGCGGGCGCCCTCTCCATGGAGCATCTATGGGCTCGGGGTCTCAATCCCAGCTCCCGTTTGCAGCCGGCACAGATATTCCTGGTCTTTGAGATGGAAACATCGTGCTCCCTCTGAAGGTGCCTCGTCCAGTCCTTGGCCTTAAACCTGGACCCACATCCTTCCTCGGTGCAACGGAAGCAGTCCGGTGTTGGATGATACACGACCAGCGTGTCATCCTCCCTCTGTATCCGGCGCTCCATTCGTCTCGTACAGAAGGGTAGACCAGCTACCCCCCTCAAAAATCTCTTGTTGGCTGAACCCACAGTCCCCAGTTAACTCGGGGCATTCTAGGCCATGTCGTCCAAGAGGAGGGCCAGCCCCCTAATGAACTTCCAACAATGACAACAATAACAAAGTATAACACTAGAACTGCTTGAAGGCTGAGCCCCTAGTCCCCAGTATTATCGGGGCATTCGAGCCATGTCGTACCACCCTATTGGTGAACTTCCAACGAGCCAAAAAATATAAACATGCACTAAGTAAATATAAACTATACAAACCAACAACAACTGTAAAAGAACGTAACAATTAAGCTGATAAGAACAGATATTTTTTATTGATCAAATACTAGCTACTACATCGAATGTACATGTTGCGTCAGAGATCTGTTCAGTCAATTATATAAATATAGATTTTAAAGAGAATAATTCTCATTGTCAACATATATGTACAATATATACAAACATCATAATGAAAGTTCATTAGTGTCCAAACTGTTCTTATAAAATAAAACATTTTACACCATGTAGTGGTGCCGTGGTCACAAACACTGTATAAAAAATAGA
This sequence comes from Hymenopus coronatus, assembly GCA_030762935.1. NCBI lineage: Eukaryota > Metazoa > Arthropoda > Insecta > Mantodea > Hymenopodidae > Hymenopus > Hymenopus coronatus. The sequence continues at coordinate 24,338,428 of CM060889.1, forward strand.
CAGATATATATGACAAGCATATATAAAACACTTCTGTCTCTGTGGCACTTGGGTGATGTCTTACCCCGGCATTCGCCTTGAGAGACTGGGGAAAACCACAGCAAAACCCCAGTCAGGGTACTTCATCACTGTCGGAGCCAGTTATATGCTCAACGTAGATGTCTCAGGAGTACCTAATGACGTCCGACACACATAACTTCTTAAAAAGCGTTAGATACTTCTTGGAACAAATTCTCTTCATAATTTTGTCGTTCTCGGGATCCCAGGAGCCTAATGACCCGACAACGATTGCGTCCACCTCCGCTTTCTGGTATCTGGTGCGAAGAGCCTCGGCCAAGGGTTGGTATTTCTATTCCTTGGCTCTTCTTGCCTCACCAAAAGCCTGCCTCCTGTTGTCAAAGGGAATGGTAACATCCATGATGACAGCGTTACCATCCTTCACCATTACGAGGTCTGGCCTCAAGTTTCCTTCGACGACTTGATTCTCGGCCAGAATGGTGAAGCTGCTGCTGGCTGCCTTGCGGACCCTACTGACCACGGCGTTATGTCTCCGGGTGATTATGTCGGAGTACCTCATGCAATGGTTTATCACATGAGGCAGGGTCTCGCTTTCATATCCACATCTTCTGCAGCTGCGGTCGCATCTCTGTTCTTGATGCCGGCATCCATTCAAGGGCAAAAGGTTTAATCGGGCCCGATGAATGAATCGCCAATCTGCAAACCTGGTGTATAGGCCTGTCTTGAAGTGAGAACTGGCAGCGTCAGTGGATTCGTAGTCGATAGATTTTCCTTGGCTGGGCAGCTCCAAGAGACGTGTCAGGTGCTGGTTTCTTTGGTTGTCTCTTAGTGTCCGTAGCACCTGATGTCTGACTTGCACGCAAGGTCTTGTCAGCGATCTTGATGGCAGGCTGGTAGTTTTGGAACGACCATTCCACATTGCACCTGGCAGAAGATTTGCGAGCTTGAGTCCAGGTCGAAGAAATGGCGTTTGTGTTTCGCCTGAACTCGCCCTCGTTCTCTCCGGTCAAGTAGGTAGCGACGTCATCGTGATCGACTAATCACTGTAGCCTCTTACTTACGACACTCTGTAGGTCGCCAAGAGCTAGCTCCGCAGTATGTATATCTTTGGAGGAGAGGAGCTTGAAGGCATTGTCGATAAGATGGAAATCTGAGTCGCTTGCTGCTACTGGTATTCCTATACATCCAGACTTGGAAGGGCCATATATATAATCGTTTGCTGCTTCCTGTGGGACATTGAGGACTTTCTTGACCTCTGCCCTGATGACATCATCCAGCTTGGCCCGGTCACCCTTAGCGAATTGGGCAGTCCTCATCAGGAAGTTAAATGATGAATAGAAAAAGGTCTTGAGGTCATCCAGCTTCTGCCAGGGAGCTAGCTTAGACCGGAGAAGCTTTCTTGCGGTGAGCATCAGATCTGCTAGTTCTTTCAAGTTTGATGTAATGTGGAATCCGACTGGCTTCCCAAGGAACGTATCGAACTCACCGTCTTCGAGCTGTTTAATTTCGTGGTCTCCGACTTTGAACTTGGTGTCCCTGGTGCCAATTGGTGTCTTTCCAGAAAGATGCAGAGAAAAGCACTGCCCAGGATTTAACTTAATGTTGATAGTTTCAGCCAAGGTATAGACTCTATTAATCATTTCTTGAAGTTCTTCAGGCTCCTTGGCTAGCAGCACCAGATCATCCGCATATGCCAGGATTTTATGTTCGGCCTGTTGTCTTTGGATATTTCTGATGATCGGGTCAATTGCAATGTTAAATAGCAGGCCACTGATGGGGCATCCCTGTTTAACCCCGGCATTGATACAATTGTGTCTGTGGCACCTTGACCCGCCAATACTCTTGTAGACGTATCAGTATACATATCCTTAATAATCCTTACAAACTTGGCACCAGCGCCTGTCCTTTCTAATCCCGCATAGATGGCTTGGTGCGGGACGGAGCCGAAGGCATTGGAGAAGTCCAACCAGGCTGCTAGAAATTCGCCCTTTTCTGTTCTTGCGGTGTCGAACTTTCTCCTGAGCGTATAGTTGTGCTCAAAGACTCCGTCGTGAGGCATGAACCCCTTCTGAGCTGGTGCCAAGATGTCTTCATTTGTCAGCCAGGTGGTGACTCTCTTTGCCAACACACCTGTATAAATCTTGTAGATGGTCTGCATAATGGCTATAGGTCGCCAGTTTGCTATGTCATGCGGATCACCTTTCTTATATATTGAGGTCTTCAATTCGTCAGGGACCTTCTCGTATTTGATGCAGACATTGAAGATGCTAGCAAGTACGGAGCAAGCTGGGTCGACCGCCTTCCAGTGATTATATGTGATACGGTCGTCCCCAGGAGCAGTATTCTCGCATCTTTGCAGCCTAAACATCACTTCATTTGGCGTGATTCGGTTGGTCATCACGACCTGTCTGCCTTCGGTCTGGTCCAACTCCTGATCTTCTGGAGCGTATAAGGACAGGTCACATTCCTTCCTTGTGTAAGTGTCCCTGAAGAAGGTCGTCACTGTGTCTTTATGTATTTCGCATCTCTTGCCTTCCTCCCCGAGGATTAGTCGAACAGCTTTCCTCCTGTTCCTCTTGTACAGCTTTTGTATTGTAGCTGGGTCCTCAGGGTCGATGTTAATATTTCTTCTAGTGGTGCCATGGTGGACAGGGATCTTGACGATTTGTTTAACTTTGTCGGTGATCCTCATCAAGATCCCTTCGAACCTCAACCAATTGTCTTCGGAGGTTCCGGCCCTGAGGATGTCATTTATTTCAAGCAGGAGCTCGTGGATCTTAGATCTATCGTCCACGTCTATTACAAGGTTCTCTTCCGCGGGCTGCACCTGTTGATCACCGTCGTCGACATCTACGCACTGTTCAGCTTCAGGTGCGTCAGGTGTAGCTTCACGAGCTGGAGCTGTCCCCAACTCGGGGACCCGGGAAGATAGGGGAGTCAGGTTATCAGGAGATGCTCCACGCCGCTCCATATCTAGTTGCACAGCTATTGGTGTTTGGTGTGCAACAAAACTACCTCACTACACTTTGATCTTAGCCAAAAGGCCGAGAAGCTGATAAGAACAGAGTTTTTTTTATTTAATAATGTTCTAACGTACATTAATTATGATTCTCAAAACAGAGTTGTAGCAACAGAAATTGAACATGAACAATCAATTCAAAAGTAAACAAAGAAAAACTTACAAAGTTACAATTACTTATACATATTTACATACACAGAAATTCATTTGTTTTGTCAGTTTATCTGTCCGTCATTGTCCTATTTACTATTATTTACATTATATACATATATATTACAAACTCTCAGACCAGGCACTTTAAATGTTTGTGTGTCCTTGGTAGGTCTTCGTCATTTGACTACACTTCACTTCACTTTCGCTTACACTTGTCTTTGTCCTGTAAGGTGCTCCACATATATGTCCCTGGACCAGCGAATGCAGTCAGAAGTTTTTTCCGCTGGCCCAGGTACTTGCGCGAACACATCTTCTTGAGTATCCTGTCGTTTGCTGGGTCCCAGGATCCCAGCGCTCCTACAACTATGGCTTCCACCGTCACGTTCGGGTATGTGGCTCCCATCTCCTCTGCTAGTCTTCGGTACTTCTCTTCCTTCCTCCGCCTGGCCTCCTGTAGTGCCTCCGGGGAACTCTCAAAGGGTACCGTTACGTCCAGTATCACGGTCTGCTGGTCATTTTGTATTACGAGATCCGGGCGTAGCCCTGGCCCGCAGGGTGCCTGGTTCTCGAACAGCAGCCGGAACTTTCTCTCAGCCGCCTTCTTGACCCTCTCCACAATGGCGTTGTGTCGTCTTGTGAATAGTTGTGAGTACCTCATGCAGTGGCTCACGACATAAGGCAGAGTTTCTATAGCGTATCCACAGCGTCTGCAGGCCTTGAAGTCCCCAGGATTTCTCTTGTGTCCGTTGAGTGGGAGGAGGTCCAACCTGGCCTTGTGGATGAACCTCCAATCGGCGAATCTGGTGTAGTCCCCGTTGTACAAAAAGTGCACCGAGCTCTTGTCTAGGGAGACTCACTGGAGAGCCTTGCCTTGTCTGACCATCCCCTGAGCCGTTCATCATGTTGTTTTCTAAGTTCGGCTCTGAGGCACTGGAGAACTCGGCGTTTCTCCCCCTGGTGTAGCGTTGTGTCCCCCACTTTAAGGCCCAGCGCGTCGCCGTCTGTCACCCACTCTGCTGCCACTCTCCGGGATGCCGTCCTTGCCCTGGTCCAGATGTTTCTGCTGGTGGAGGATGGGTTGCCCATGTCATCCTCCAAGTTTCCGGACAGGTACTTGGCGCAGTCCGCCGTCGAGGGTTCAGTGTGTATTCTGTCCCGGACTGCTTCCTCTAGCTTTTGGCGACCCAACTCGGACACCCTCTGGTCGACAGAATTCAGTAGCTTGAATGCTGTGTCGACCAGGTGGAAGTCCAAGTCGGCCGCGGCACATGGCATCCCCAAGCCACCCTTTTCCCGACTACCGTAGAGATAGTCGAGGGTGGAATTCATCGGTAGGTACAGCAGCCTCCTGATCTTGCTCGCCAACGTCCTGTCCATCCCTGCCCACTGGGTTTTTGAGAATGTCCCCATTCTCATGGGGAAGTTCAGGGCGGGGTAGAAGAAAGCCTTGAGCGCGTTCAGTTGCTGCCAGGGAGCCAGTTTGGATCCCAATATTTTGAGTCCCCTGCGTACTATCTCCTGTAGGTCGTGGTTCCCCGGCAAGATATTGAAGCCATTGGCTTGCCGAGGAACTTTGTAGCTTCCCCGTCTCGCAGATGGCGGATAATTTCTCCTTTGACTAGGAATTCCGTTGGGCGGCAGCCTCTCGGGGTCTTCCCGGTCAGGTGAAGGCTGCAGCACTTCGAGTGGTTCAACGGAATTCCTACCTCGTCCGCCATTGCCTCCACGTTGTCTATGTTGGCTTGTAGCTCCTCCTTCTCATGCGAGAGCAGCACCACATCGTCCGCGAAGGCCAAGACCTTCACCGCCGCTGACTCGCCCTGGATTGTCCTGAGTATGGGATCCACCGCCAGGTTGAAGAGCAGCCCACTCAGGGGGCAGCCCTGTTTGATCCCACGCCTTACCTCCAGACGGTCCGTGTGTCCATCCTTGGTCAGCAACTGGGAGGTGCATCCATCATACAGGCGCCCTACAAGCAGTCGAAATTTCTCCCCAGCTCCATGGTGTCTCAGGCTAGCCTGAATTGCCTGATGTGGAAGAGAGCCGAAGGCGTTGGAAAAGTCCAACCAGGCGATGTACAGGTCACCGGCGTTGTTCCTGGCTCTGTGCATCTCCGTGTCCAACACGAAGTTATACTCCAGGACCCCATCAAACGGCATAAATCCCTTCTGCGCCGGTGACAGTATGTGATTCTGGTCTGCCCACTGGGAAACCCGGCCAGCCAGGATCCCTGTGAACAGCTTATATATCGTGTTGGTTAGGGCAATGGGACGCCAGTTGGACAATTCCTCCCTCGGCCCTTTACCCTTGTAGATCAGAATGGTCCTACTCTGCTTCCAGCAGCTGGGGATATCGGCATACTTCAAGCAGACGTTGAAGATGGTTGCGAGCAACTTACAACCGGGGTCGACCGCTTTCCAGTGGTTGTAGGTGATGCGGTCTTCCCCCGGAGCAGAGTTCTCGCATTTCCTCAACCGTCGCTGCACCTCCTCGGGGGTGATTCGGTGCAGCGCAATCAGGGCGTCGACGTCACCTTCCTCCTTGTACCACCCGCAGGAAACTTCCCTTTCTCCACCCGCATTTGTGAAGTGGTCCTGAATCACCTCCTTGGGCAGCGTACACAACTCCGATTCCTCTCCCTGGATCAACCGGATCGCCCTCCTCCTGTTGCTGCGGTAGAGGCGCTGGATATATTTTGGATCCTCAACGTCCGGCTGCACCTTCCGACCCGCATGCCCCGTTGTGGAAATCCCCAGCACCTTCTGCACCGCCGCCGTGATCGTCTGCAGGATTTCTTGAAATTGCTGCCATGCGGCAGCGCTGACACCTTCCGTCAGCAGTCGCTGCAACCCCGGCAGATGGCGGTGGATTACCGTCTCATCGTTCGGGGCCAGGATGGGAGCAGCTACCGGATCCCGACCCCTGTAGTCCTCCACGTTCTCACCGGCATCGTCGTCCTGGTCCTCCTCCATCGACGACGCTGAAGACGATGCTGATGGTGAACCAGGGTTCTCCACCGTCGGTGCCTCAGCAACTGCGACCTCCGGCTCCTCCGCGACGGCGACTTCCGGCTCCTCCAAGTCCAAATTCAGTCTTAGGTCGGGGACGGGTATCGGCTCCGGCTCAGGAACATCTATTGGGGGCGGCAATGGAATCCATTCCGCCTGCGGTGACTCCACCCGTAGAACCTGGATGTCCACGGGCTCCTCGTCAACGGGGCGTACTGGGCTGCACCCACCTAACACCTCCATGTGTCGGACCCCATCAGGAGCGGCCATGTCCTCCCTCTCGTGCCATCTCTGGTGGTTGGAAAGGGCGCGCCTCGACGGGAAGCTTATTCCACACCTTCCGCAGGAGTGGTGCATGTCGTCCACCTGGGTAGCGGGCGCCCTCTCCATGGAGCATCTATGGGCTCGGGGTCTCAATCCCAGCTCCCGTTTGCAGCCGGCACAGATATTCCTGGTCTTTGAGATGGAAACATCGTGCTCCCTCTGAAGGTGCCTCGTCCAGTCCTTGGCCTTAAACCTGGACCCACATCCTTCCTCGGTGCAACGGAAGCAGTCCGGTGTTGGATGATACACGACCAGCGTGTCATCCTCCCTCTGTATCCGGCGCTCCATTCGTCTCGTACAGAAGGGTAAACCAGCTACCCCCCTCAAAAATCTCTTGTTGGCTGAACCCACAGTCCCCAGTTAACTCGGGGCATTCTAGGCCATGTCGTCCAAGAGGAGGGCCAGCCCCCTAATGAACTTCCAACAATGACAACAATAACAAAGTATAACACTAGAACTGCTTGAAGGCTGAGCCCCTAGTCCCCAGTATTATCGGGGCATTCGAGCCATGTCGTACCACCCTATTGGTGAACTTCCAACGAGCCAAAAAATATAAACATGCACTAAGTAAAAATAAACTATACAAACCAACAACAACTGTAAAAGAACGTAACAATTAAGCTGATAAGAACAGATATTTTTTATTGATCAAATACTAGCTACTACATCGAATGTACATGTTGCGTCAGAGATCTGTTCAGTCAATTATATAAATATAGATTTTAAAGAGAATAATTCTCATTGTCAACATATATGTACAATATATACAAACATCATAATGAAAGTTCATTAGTGTCCAAACTGTTCTTATAAAATAAAACATTGTACACCATGTAGTGGTGCCGTGGTCACAAACACTGTATAAAAAATAGACAGATATATATGACAAGCATATATAAAACACTTCTGTCTCTGTGGCACTTGGGTGATGTCTTACCCCGGCATTCGCCTTGAGAGACTGGGGAAAACCACAGCAAAACCCCAGTCAGGGTACTTCATCACTGTCGGAGCCAGTTATATGCTCAACGTAGATGTCTCAGGAGTACCTAATGACGTCCGACACACATAACTTCTTAAAAAGCGTTAGATACTTCTTGGAACAAATTCTCTTCATAATTTTGTCGTTCTCGGGATCCCAGGAGCCTAATGACCCGACAACGATTGCGTCCACCTCCGCTTTCTGGTATCTGGTGCGAAGAGCCTCGGCCAAGGGTTGGTATTTCTATTCCTTGGCTCTTCTTGCCTCACCAAAAGCCTGCCTCCTGTTGTCAAAGGGAATGGTAACATCCATGATGACAGCGTTACCATCCTTCACCATTACGAGGTCTGGCCTCAAGTTTCCTTCGACGACTTGATTCTCGGCCAGAATGGTGAAGCTGCTGCTGGCTGCCTTGCGGACCCTACTGACCACGGCGTTATGTCTCCGGGTGATTATGTCGGAGTACCTCATGCAATGGTTTATCACATGAGGCAGGGTCTCGCTTTCATATCCACATCTTCTGCAGCTGCGGTCGCATCTCTGTTCTTGATGCCGGCATCCATTCAAGGGCAAAAGGTTTAATCGGGCCCGATGAATGAATCGCCAATCTGCAAACCTGGTGTATAGGCCTGTCTTGAAGTGAGAACTGGCAGCGTCAGTGGATTCGCAGTCGATAGCTTTTCCTTGGCTGGGCAGCTCGAAGAGACGTGTCAGGTGCTGGTTTCTTTGGTTGTCTCTTAGTGTCCGTAGCACCTGATGTCTGACTTGCACGCAAGGTCTTGTCAGCGATCTTGATGGCAGACTGGTAGTTTTGGAACGACCATTCCACATTGCACCTGGCAGAAGATTTGCGAGCTTGAGTCCAGGTCGAAGAAATGGCGTTTGTGTTTCGCCTGAACTCGCCCTCGTTCTCTCCGGTCAAGTAGGTAGCGACGTCATCGTGATCGACTAATCACTGTAGCCTCTTACTTACGACACTCTGTAGGTCGCCAAGAGCTAGCTCCGCAGTATGTATATCTTTGGAGGAGAGGAGCTTGAAGGCATTGTCGATAAGATGGAAATCTGAGTCGCTTGCTGCTACTGGTATTCCTATACATCCAGACTTGGAAGGGCCATATATATAATCGTTTGCTGCTTCCTGTGGGACATTGAGGACTTTCTTGACCTCTGCCCTGATGACATCATCCAGCTTGGCCCGGTCACCCTTAGCGAATTGGGCAGTCCTCATCAGGAAGTTAAATGATGAATAGAAAAAGGTCTTGAGGTCATCCAGCTTCTGCCAGGGAGCTAGCTTAGACCGGAGAAGCTTTCTTGCGGTGAGCATCAGATCTGCTAGCTCTTTCAAGTTTGATGTAATGTGGAATCCGACTGGCTTCCCAAGGAACGTATCGAACTCACCGTCTTCGAGCTGTTTAATTTCGTGGTCTCCGACTTTGAACTTGGTGTCCCTGGTGCCAATTGGTGTCTTTCCAGAAAGATGCAGAGAAAAGCACTGCCCAGGATTTAACTTAATGTTGATAGTTTCAGCCAAGGTATAGACTCTATTAATCATTTCTTGAAGTTCTTCAGGCTCCTTGGCTAGCAGCACCAGATCATCCGCATATGCCAGGATTTTATGTTCGGCATGTTGTCTTTGGATATTTCTGATGATCGGGTCAATTGCAATGTTAAATAGCAGGCCACTGATGGGGCATCCCTGTTTAACCCCGGCATTGATGTCAATTGTGTCTGTGGCACCTTGACCCGCCAATACTCTTGTAGACGTATCAGTATACATATCCTTAATAATCCTTACAAACTTGGCACCAGCGCCTGTCCTTTCTAATCCCGCATAGATGGCTTGGTGCGGGACGGAGCCGAAGGCATTGGAGAAGTCCAACCAGGCTGCTAGAAATTCGCCCTTTTCTGTTCTTGCGGTGTCGAACTTTCTCCTGAGCGTATAGTTGTGCTCAAAGACTCCGTCGTGAGGCATGAACCCCTTCTGAGCTGGTGCCAAGATGTCTTCATTTGTCAGCCAGGTGGTGACTCTCTTTGCCAACACACCTGTATAAATCTTGTAGATGGTCTGCATAATGGCTATAGGTCGCCAGTTTGCTATGTCATGCGGATCACCTTTCTTATATATTGAGGTCTTCCATTCGTCAGGGACCTTCTCGTATTTGATGCAGACATTGAAGATGCTAGCAAGTACGGAGCAAGCTGGGTCGACCGCCTTCCAGTGATTATATGTGATACGGTCGTCCCCAGGAGCAGTATTCTCGCATCTTTGCAGCCTAAACATCACTTCATTTGGCGTGATTCGGTTGGTCATCACGACCTGTCTGCCTTCGGTCTGGTCCAACTCCTGATCTTCTGGAGCGTATAAGGACAGGTCACATTCCTTCCTTGTGTAAGTGTCCCTGAAGAAGGTCGTCACTGTGTCTTTATGTATTTCGCATCTCTTGCCTTCCTCCCCGAGGATTAGTCGAACAGCTTTCCTCCTGTTCCTCTTGTACAGCTTTTGTATTGTAGCTGGGTCCTCAGGGTCGATGTTAATATTTCTTCTAGTGGTGCCATGGTGGACAGGGATCTTGACGATTTGTTTAACTTTGTCGGTGATCCTCATCAAGATCCCTTCGAACCTCAACCAATTGTCTTCGGAGGTTCCGGCCCTGAGGATGTCATTTATTTCAAGCAGGAGCTCGTGGATCTTAGATCTATCGTCCACGTCTATTACAAGGTTCTCTTCCGCGGGCTGCACCTGTTGATCACCGTCGTCGACATCTACGCACTCTTCAGCTTCAGGTGCGTCAGGTGTAGCTTCACGAGCTGGAGCTGTCCCCAACTCGGGGACCCGGGAAGATAGGGGAGTCAGGTTATCAGGAGATGCTCCACGCCGCTCCATATCTAGTTGCACAGCTATTGGTGTGCAACAAAACTACCTCACTACACTTTGATCTTAGCCAAAAGGCCGAGAAGCTGATAAGAACAGAGTTTTTTTTATTTAATAATGTTCTAACGTACATTAATTATGATTCTCAAAACAGAGTTGTAGCAACAGAAATTGAACATGAACAATCAATTCAAAAGTAAACAAAGAAAAACTTACAAAGTTACAATTACTTATACATATTTACATACACAGAAATTCATTTGTTTTGTCAGTTTATCTGTCCGTCATTGTCCTATTTACTATTATTTACATTATATACATATATATTACAAACTCTCAGACCAGGCACTTTAAATGTTTGTGTGTCCTTGGTAGGTCTTCGTCATTTGACTACACTTCACTTCACTTTCGCTTACACTTGTCTTTGTCCTGTAAGGTGCTCCACATATATGTCCCTGGACCAGCGAATGCAGTCAGAAGTTTTTTCCGCTGGCCCAGGTACTTGCGCGAACACATCTTCTTGAGTATCCTGTCGTTTGCTGGGTCCCAGGATCCCAGCGCTCCTACAACTATGGCTTCCACCGTCACGTTCGGGTATGTGGCTCCCATCTCCTCTGCTAGTCTTCGGTACTTCTCTTCCTTCCTCCGCCTGGCCTCCTGTAGTGCCTCCGGGGAACTCTCAAAGGGTACCGTTACGTCCAGTATCACGGTCTGCTGGTCATTTTGTATTACGAGATCCGGGCGTAGCCCTGGCCCGCAGGGTGCCTGGTTCTCGAAATGCAGCCGGAACTTTCTCTCAGCCGCCTTCTTGACCCTCTCCACAATGGCGTTGTGTCGTCTTGTGAATAGTTGTGAGTACCTCATGCAGTGGCTCACGACATAAGGCAGAGTTTCTATAGCGTATCCACAGCGTCTGCAGGCCTTGCTGTCCCCAGGATTTCTCTTGTGTCCGTTGAGTGGGAGGAGGTCCAACCTGGCCTTGTGGATGAACCTCCAATCGGCGAATCTGGTGTAGTCCCCGTTGTACAAAAAGTGCACCGAGCTCTTGTCTAGGGAGACTCACTGGAGAGCCTTGCCTTGTCTGACCATCCCCTGAGCCGTTCATCATGTTGTTTTCTAAGTTCGGCTCTGAGGCACTGGAGAACGCGGCGTTTCTCCCCCTGGTGTAGCGTTGTGTCCCGCACTTTAAGGCCCAGCGCGTCGCCGTCTGTCACCCACTCTGCTGCCACTCTCCGGGATGCCGTCCTTGCCCTGGTCCAGATGTTTCTGCTGGTGGAGGATGGGTTGCCCATGTCATCCTCCAAGTTTCCGGACAGGTACTTGGCGCAGTCCGCCGTCGAGGGTTCAGTGTGTATTCTGTCCCGGACTGCTTCCTCTAGCTTTTGGCGACCCAACTCGGACACCCTCTGGTCGACAGAATTCAGTAGCTTGAATGCTGTGTCGACCAGGTGGAAGTCCGAGTCGGCCGCGGCACATGGCATCCCCAAGCATCCCGACTACCGTAGAGATAGTCGAGGGTGGAATTCATCGGTAGGTACAGCAGCCTCCTGATCTTGCTCGCCAACGTCCTGTCCATCCCTGCCCACTGGGTTTTTGAGAATGTCCCCATTCTCATGGGGAAGTTCAGGGCGGGGTAGAAGAAAGCCTTGAGCGCGTTCAGTTGCTGCCAGGGAGCCAGTTTGGATCCCAATATTTTGAGTCCCCTGCGTACTATCTCCTGTAGGTCGTGGTTCCCCGGCAAGATATTGAAGCCATTGGCTTGCCGAGGAACTTTGTAGCTTCCCCGTCTCGCAGATGGCGGATAATTTCTCCTTTGACTAGGAATTCCGTTGGGCGGCAGCCTCTCGGGGTCTTCCCGGTCAGGTGAAGGCTGCAGCACTTCGAGTGGTTCAACGGAATTCCTACCTCGTCCGCCATTGCCTCCACGTTGTCTATGTTGGCTTGTAGCTCCTCCTTCTCATGCGAGAGCAGCACCACATCGTCCGCGAAGGCTAAGACCTTCACCGCCGCTGACTCGCCCTGGATTGTCCTGAGTATGGGATCCACCGCCAGGTTGAAGAGCAGCCCACTCAGGGGGCAGCCCTGTTTGATCCCACGCCTTACCTCCAGACGGTCCGTGGGTCCATCCTTGGTCAGCACCTGGGAGGTGCATCCATCATACAGGCGCCCTACAAGCAGTCGAAATTTCTCCCCAGCTCCATGGTGTCTCAGGCTAGCCTGAATTGCCTGATGTGGAAGAGAGCCGAAGGCGTTGGAAAAGTCCAACCAGGCGATGTACAGGTCACCGGCGTTGTTCCTGGCTCTGCATCTCCGTGTCCAACACGAAGTTATACTCCAGGACCCCATCAAACGGCATAAATCCCTTCTGCGCCGGTGACAGTATGTGATTCTGGTCTGCCCACTGGGAAACCCGGCCAGCCAGGATCCCTGTGAACAGCTTATATATCGTGTTGGTTAGGGCAATGGGACGCCAGTTGGACAATTCCTCCCTCGGCCCTTTACCCTTGTAGATCAGAATGGTCCTACTCTGCTTCCAGCAGCTGGGGATATCGGCATACTTCAAGCAGACGTTGAAGATGGTTGCGAGCAACTTACAACCGGGGTCGACCGCTTTCCAGTGGTTGTAGGTGATGCGGTCTTCCCCCGGAGCAGAGTTCTCGCATTTCCTCAACCGTCGCTGCACCTCCTCGGGGGTGATTCGGTGCAGCGCAATCAGGGCGTCGACGTCACCTTCCTCCTTGTACCACCCGCAGGAAACTTCCCTTTCTGCACCCGCATTTGTGAAGTGGTCCTGAATCACCTCCTTGGGCAGCGTACACAACTGCGATTCCTCTCCCTGGATCAACCGGATCGCCCTCCTCCTGTTGCTGCGGTAGAGGCGCTGGATATATTTTGGATCCTCAACGTCCGGCTGCACCTTCCGACCCGCATGCCCCGTTGTGGAAATCCCCAGCACCTTCTGCACCGCCGCCGTGATCGTCTGCAGGATTTCTTGAAATTGCTGCCATGCGGCAGCGCTGACACCTTCCGTCAGCAGTCGCTGCAACCCCGGCAGATGGCGGTGGATTACCGTCTCATCGTTCGGGGCCAGGATGGGAGCAGCTACCGGATCCCGACCCCTGTAGTCCTCCACGTTCTCACCGGCATCGTCGTCCTGGTCCTCCTCCATCGACGACGCCGAAGACGATGCTGATGGTGAACCAGGGTTCTCCACCGTCGGTGCCTCAGCAACTGCGACCTCCGGCTCCTCCGCGACGGCGACTTCCGGCTCCTCCAAGTCCAAATTCAGTCTTAGGTCGGGGACGGGTATCGGCTCCGGCTCAGGAACATCTATTGGGGGCGGCAATTGAATCCATTCCGCCTGCGGTGACTCCACCCGATGAACCTGGATGTCCACGGGCTCCTCGTCAACGAGGCGTACTGGGCTGCACCCACCTAACACCTCCATGTGTCGGACCCCATCAGGAGCGGCCATGTCCTCCCTCTCGTGCCATCTCTGGTGGTTGGAAAGGGCGCGCCTCGACGGGAAGCTTATTCCACACCTTCCGCAGGAGTGGTGCATGTCGTCCACCTGGGTAGCGGGCGCCCTCTCCATGGAGCATCTATGGGCTCGGGGTCTCAATCCCAGCTCCCGTTTGCAGCCGGCACAGATATTCCTGGTCTTTGAGATGGAAACATCGTGCTCCCTCTGAAGGTGCCTCGTCCAGTCCTTGGCCTTAAACCTGGACCCACATCCTTCCTCGGTGCAACGGAAGCAGTCCGATGTTGGATGATACACGACCAGCGTGTCATCCTCCCTCTGTATCCGGCGCTCCATTCGTCTCGTACAGAAGGGTAGACCAGCAACCCCCCTCAAAAATCTCTTGTTGGCTGAACCCACAGTCCCCAGTTAACTCGGGGCATTCTAGGCCATGTCGTCCAAGAGGAGGGCCAGCCCCCTAATGAACTTCCAACAATGACAACAATAACAAAGTATAACACTAGAACTGCTTGAAGGCTGAGCCCCTAGTCCCCAGTATTATCGGGGCATTCGAGCCATGTCGTACCACCCTATTGGTGAACTTCCAACGAGCCAAAAAATATAAACATGCACTAAGTAAAAATAAACTATACAAACCAACAACAACTGTAAAAGAACGTAACAATTAAGCTGATAAGAACAGATATTTTTTATTGATCAAATACTAGCTACTACATCGAATGTACATGTTGCGTCAGAGATCTGTTCAGTCAATTATATAAATATAGATTTTAAAGAGAATAATTCTCATTGTCAACATATATGTACAATATATACAAACATCATAATGAAAGTTCATTAGTGTCCAAACTGTTCTTATAAAATAAAACATTGTACACCATGTAGTGGTGCCGTGGTCACAAACACTGTATAAAAAATAGACAGATATATATGACAAGCATATATAAAACACTTCTGTCTCTGTGGCACTTGGGTGATGTCTTACCCCGGCATTCGCCTTGAGAGACTGGGGAAAACCACAGCAAAACCCCAGTCAGGGTACTTCATCACTGTCGGAGCCAGTTATATGCTCAACGTAGATGTCTCAGGAGTACCTAATGACGTCCGACACACATCACTTCTTAAAAAGCGTTAGATACTTCTTGGAACAAATTCTCTTCATAATTTTGTCGTTCTCGGGATCCCAGGAGCCTAATGACCCGACAACGATTGCGTCCACCTCCGCTTTCTGGTATCTGGTGCGAAGAGCCTCGGCCAAGGGTTGGTATTTCTATTCCTTGGCTCTTCTTGCCTCACCAAAAGCCTGCCTCCTGTTGTCAAAGGGAATGGTAACATCCATGATGACAGCGTTACCATCCTTCACCATTACGAGGTCTGGCCTCAAGTTTCCTTCGACGACTTGATTCTCGGCCAGAATGGTGAAGCTGCTGCTGGCTGCCTTGCGGACCCTACTGACCACGGCGTTATGTCTCCGGGTGATTATGTCGGAGTACCTCATGCAATGGTTTATCACATGAGGCAGGGTCTCGCTTTCATATGCACATCTTCTGCAGCTGCGGTCGCATCTCTGTTCTTGATGCCGGCATCCATTCAAGGGCAAAAGGTTTAATCGGGCCCGATGAATGAATCGCCAATCTGCAAACCTGGTGTATAGGCCTGTCTTGAAGTGAGAACTGGCAGCTTCAGTGGATTCGCAGTCGATAGCTTTTCCTTGGCTGGGCAGCTCCAAGAGACGTGTCAGGTGCTGGTTTCTTTGGTTGTCTCTTAGTGTCCGTAGCACCTGATGTCTGACTTGCACGCAAGGTCTTGTCAGCGATCTTGATGGCAGACTGGTAGTTTTGGAACGACCATTCCACATTGCACCTGGCAGAAGATTTGCGAGCTTGAGTCCAGGTCGAAGAAATGGCGTTTGTGTTTCGCCTGAACTCGCCCTCGTTCTCTCCGGTCAAGTAGGTAGCGACGTCATCGTGATCGACTAATCACTGTAGCCTCTTACTTACGACACTCTGTAGGTCGCCAAGAGCTAGCTCCGCAGTATGTATATCTTTGGAGGAGAGGAGCTTGAAGGCATTGTCGATAAGATGGAAATCTGAGTCGCTTGCTGCTACTGGTATTCCTATACATCCAGACTTGGAAGGGCCATATATATAATCGTTTGCTGCTTCCTGTGGGACATTGAGGACTTTCTTGACCTCTGCCCTGATGACATCATCCAGCTTGGCCCGGTCACCCTTAGCGAATTGGGCAGTCCTCATCAGGAAGTTAAATGATGAATAGAAAAAGGTCTTGAGGGCATCCAGCTTCTGCCAGGGAGCTAGCTTAGACCGGAGAAGCTTTCTTGCGGTGAGCATCAGATCTGCTAGTTCTTTCAAGTTTGATGTAATGTGGAATCCGACTGGCTTCCCAAGGAACGTATGGAACTCACCGTCTTCGAGCTGTTTAATTTCGTGGTCTCCGACTTTGAACTTGGTGTCCCTGGTGCCAATTGGTGTCTTTCCAGAAAGATGCAGAGAAAAGCAATGCCCAGGATTTAACTTAATGTTGATAGTTTCAGCCAAGGTATAGACTCTATTAATCATTTCTTGAAGTTCTTCAGGCTCCTTGGCTAGCAGCACCAGATCATCCGCATATGCCAGGATTTTATGTTCGGCCTGTTGTCTTTGGATATTTCTGATGATCGGGTCAATTGCAATGTTAAATAGCAGGCCACTGATGGGGCATCCCTGTTTAACCCCGGCATTGATGTCAATTGTGTCTGTGGCACCTTGACCCGCCAATACTCTTGTAGACGTATCAGTATACATATCCTTAATAATCCTTACAAACTTGGCACCAGCGCCTGTCCTTTCTAATCCCGCATAGATGGCTTGGTGCGGGACGGAGCCGAAGGCATTGGAGAAGTCCAACCAGGCTGCTAGAAATTCGCCCTTTTCTGTTCTTGCGGTGTCGAACTTTCTCCTGAGCGTATAGTTGTGCTCAAAGACTCCGTCGTGAGGCATGAACCCCTTCTGAGCTGGTGCCAAGATGTCTTCATTTGTCAGCCAGGTGGTGACTCTCTTTGCCAACACACCTGTATAAATCTTGTAGATGGTCTGCATAATGGCTATAGGTCGCCAGTTTGCTATGTCATGCGGATCACCTTTCTTATATATTGAGGTCTTCCATTCGTCAGGGACCTTCTCGTATTTGATGCAGACATTGAAGATGCTAGCAAGTACGGAGCAAGCTGGGTCGACCGCCTTCCAGTGATTATATGTGATACGGTCGTCCCCAGGAGCAGTATTCTCGCATCTTTGCAGCCTAAACATCACTTCATTTGGCGTGATTCGGTTGGTCATCACGACCTGTCTGCCTTCGGTCTGGTCCAACTCCTGATCTTCTGGAGCGTATAAGGACAGGTCACATTCCTTCCTTGTGTAAGTGTCCCTGAAGAAGGTCGTCACTGTGTCTTTATGTATTTCGCATCTCTTGCCTTCCTCCCCGAGGATTAGTCGAACAGCTTTCCTCCTGTTCCTCTTGTACAGCTTTTGTATTGTAGCTGGGTCCTCAGGGTCGATGTTAATATTTCTTCTAGTGGTGCCATGGTGGACAGGGATCTTGACGATTTGTTTAACTTTGTCGGTGATCCTCATCAAGATCCCTTCGAACCTCAACCAATTGTCTTCGGAGGTTCCGGCCCTGAGGATGTCATTTATTTCAAGCAGGAGCTCGTGGATCTTAGATCTATCGTCCACGTCTATTACAAGGTTCTCTTCCGCGGGCTGCACCTGTTGATCACCGTCGTCGACATCTACGCACTCTTCAGCTTCAGGTGCGTCAGGTGTAGCTTCACGAGCTGGAGCTGTCCCCAACTCGGGGACCCGGGAAGATAGGGGAGTCAGGTTATCAGGAGATGCTCCACGCCGCTCCATATCTAGTTGCACAGCTATTGGTGTTTGGTGTGCAACAAAACTACCTCACTACACTTTGATCTTAGCCAAAAGGCCGAGAAGCTGATAAGAACAGAGTTTTTTTTATTTAATAATGTTCTAACGTACATTAATTATGATTCTCAAAACAGAGTTGTAGCAACAGAAATTGAACATGAACAATCAATTCAAAAGTAAACAAAGAAAAACTTACAAAGTTACAATTACTTATACATATTTACATACACAGAAATTCATTTGTTTTGTCAGTTTATCTGTCCGTCATTGTCCTATTTACTATTATTTACATTATATACATATATATATTACAAACTCTCAGACCAGGCACTTTAAATGTTTGTGTGTCCTTGGTAGGTCTTCGTCATTTGACTACACTTCACTTCACTTTCGCTTACACTTGTCTTTGTCCTGTAAGGTGCTCCACATATATGTCCCTGGACCAGCGAATGCAGTCAGAAGTTTTTTCCGCTGGCCCAGGTACTTGCGCGAACACATCTTCTTGAGTATCCTGTCGTTTGCTGGGTCCCAGGATCCCAGCGCTCCTACAACTATGGCTTCCACCGTCACGTTCGGGTATGTGGCTCCCATCTCCTCTGCTAGTCTTCGGTACTTCTCTTCCTTCCTCCGCCTGGCCTCCTGTAGTGCCTCCGGGGAACTCTCAAAGGGTACCGTTACGTCCAGTATCACGGTCTGCTGGTCATTTTGTATTACGAGATCCGGGCGTAGCCCTGGCCCGCAGGGTGCCTGGTTCTCGAACAGCAGCCGGAACTTTCTCTCAGCCGCCTTCTTGACCCTCTCCACAATGGCGTTGTGTCGTCTTGTGAATAGTTGTGAGTACCTCATGCAGTGGCTCACGACATGAGGCAGAGTTTCTATAGCGTATCCACAGCGTCTGCAGGCCTTGCTGTCCCCAGGATTTCTCTTGTGTCCGTTGAGTGGGAGGAGGTCCAACCTGGCCTTGTGGATGAACCTCCAATCGGCGAATCTGGTGTAGTCCCCGTTGTACAAAAAGTGCGCCGAGCTCTTGTCTAGGGAGACTCACTGGAGAGCCTTGCCTTGTCTGACCATCCCCTGAGCCGTTCATCATGTTGTTTTCTAAGTTCGGCTCTGAGGCACTGGAGAACGCGGCGTTTCTCCCCCTGGTGTAGCGTTGTGTCCCGCACTTTAAGGCCCAGCGCGTCGCCGTCTGTCACCCACTCTGCTGCCACTCTCCGGGATGCCGTCCTTGCCCTGGTCCAGATGTTTCTGCTGGTGGAGGATGGGTTGCCCATGTCATCCTCCAAGTTTCCGGACAGGTACTTGGCGCAGTCCGCCGTCGAGGGTTCAGTGTGTATTCTGTCCCGGACTGCTTCCTCTAGCTTTTGGCGACCCAACTCGGACACCCTCTGGTCGACAGAATTCAGTAGCTTGAATGCTGTGTCGACCAGGTGGAAGTCCGAGTCGGCCGCGGCACATGGCATCCCCAAGCCACCCTTTTCCCGACTACCGTAGAGATAGTCGAGGGTGGAATTCATCGGTAGGTACAGCAGCCTCCTGATCTTGCTCGCCAACGTCCTGTCCATCCCTGCCCACTGGGTTTTTGAGAATGTCCCCATTCTCATGGGGAAGTTCAGGGCGGGGTAGAAGAAAGCCTTGAGCGCGTTCAGTTGCTGCCAGGGAGCCAGTTTGGATCCCAATATTTTGAGTCCCCTGCGTACTATCTCCTGTAGGTCGTGGTTCCCCGGCAAGATATTGAAGCCATTGGCTTGCCGAGGAACTTTGTAGCTTCCCCGTCTCGCAGATGGCGGATAATTTCTCCTTTGACTAGGAATTCCGTTGGGCGGCAGCCTCTCGGGGTCTTCCCGGTCAGGTGAAGGCTGCAGCACTTCGAGTGGTTCAACGGAATTCCTACCTCGTCCGCCATTGCCTCCACGTTGTCTATGTTGGCTTGTAGCTCCTCCTTCTCATGCGAGAGCAGCACCACATCGTCCGCGAAGGCCAAGACCTTCACCGCCGCTGACTCGCCCTGGATTGTCCTGAGTATGGGATCCACCGCCAGGTTGAAGAGCAGCCCACTCAGGGGGCAGCCCTGTTTGATCCCACGCCTTACCTCCAGACGGTCCGTGGGTCCATCCTTGGTCAGCACCTGGGAGGTGCATCCATCATACAGGCGCCCTACAAGCAGTCGAAATTTCTCCCCAGCTCCATGGTGTCTCAGGCTAGCCTGAATTGCCTGATGTGGAAGAGAGCCGAAGGCGTTGGAAAAGTCCAACCAGGCGATGTACAGGTCACCGGCGTTGTTCCTGGCTCTGCATCTCCGTGTCCAACACGAAGTTATACTCCAGGACCCCATCAAACGGCATAAATCCCTTCTGCGCCGGTGACAGTATGTGATTCTGGTCTGCCCACTGGGAAACCCGGCCAGCCAGGATCCCTGTGAACAGCTTATATATCGTGTTGGTTAGGGCAATGGGACGCCAGTTGGACAATTCCTCCCTCGGCCCTTTACCCTTGTAGATCAGAATGGTCCTACTCTGCTTCCAGCAGCTGGGGATATCGGCATACTTCAAGCAGACGTTGAAGATGGTTGCGAGCAACTTACAACCGGGGTCGACCGCTTTCCAGTGGTTGTAGGTGATGCGGTCTTCCCCCGGAGCAGAGTTCTCGCATTTCCTCAACCGTCGCTGCACCTCCTCGGGGGTGATTCGGTGCAGCGCAATCAGGGCGTCGACGTCACCTTCCTCCTTGTACCACCCGCAGGAAACTTCCCTTTCTGCACCCGCATTTGTGAAGTGGTCCTGAATCACCTCCTTGGGCAGCGTACACAACTCCGATTCCTCTCCCTGGATCAACCGGATCGCCCTCCTCCTGTTGCTGCGGTAGAGGCGCTGGATATATTTTGGATCCTCAACGTCCGGCTGCACCTTCCGACCCGCATACCCCGTTGTGGAAATCCCCAGCACCTTCTGCACCGCCGCCGTGATCGTCTGCAGGATTTCTTGAAATTGCTGCCATGCGGCAGCGCTGACACCTTCCGTCAGCAGTCGCTGCAACCCCGGCAGATGGCGGTGGATTACCGTCTCATCGTTCGGGGCCAGGATGGGAGCAGCTACCGGATCCCGACCCCTGTAGTCCTCCACGTTCTCACCGGCATCGTCGTCCTGGTCCTCCTCCATCGACGACGCCGAAGACGATGCTGATGGTGAACCAGGGTTCTCCACCGTCGGTGCCTCAGCAACTGCGACCTCCGGCTCCTCCAAGTCCAAATTCAGTCTTAGGTCGGGGACGGGTATCGGCTCCGGCTCAGGAACATCTATTGGGGGCGGCAATGGAATCCATTCCGCCTGCGGTGACTCCACCCGTAGAACCTGGATGTCCACGGGCTCCTCGTCAACGGGGCGTACTGGGCTGCACCCACCTAACACCTCCATGTGTCGGACCCCATCAGGAGCGGCCATGTCCTCCCTCTCGTGCCATCTCTGGTGGTTGGAAAGGGCGCGCCTCGACGGGAAGCTTATTCCACACCTTCCGCAGGAGTGGTGCATGTCGTCCACCTGGGTAGCGGGCGCCCTCTCCATGGAGCATCTATGGGCTCGGGGTCTCAATCCCAGCTCCCGTTTGCAGCCGGCACAGATATTCCTGGTCTTTGAGATGGAAACATCGTGCTCCCTCTGAAGGTGCCTCGTCCAGTCCTTGGCCTTAAACCTGGACCCACATCCTTCCTCGGTGCAACGGAAGCAGTCCGGTGTTGGATGATACACGACCAGCGTGTCATCCTCCCTCTGTATCCGGCGCTCCATTCGTCTCGTACAGAAGGGTAAACCAGCTACCCCCCTCAAAAATCTCTTGTTGGCTGAACCCACAGTCCCCAGTTAACTCGGGGCATTCTAGGCCATGTCGTCCAAGAGGAGGGCCAGCCCCCTAATGAACTTCCAACAATGACAACAATAACAAAGTATAACACTAGAACTGCTTGAAGGCTGAGCCCCTAGTCCCCAGTATTATCGGGGCATTCGAGCCATGTCGTACCACCCTATTGGTGAACTTCCAACGAGCCAAAAAATATAAACATGCACTAAGTAAAAATAAACTATACAAACCAACAACAACTGTAAAAGAACGTAACAATTAAGCTGATAAGAACAGATATTTTTTATTGATCAAATACTAGCTACTACATCGAATGTACATGTTGCGTCAGAGATCTGTTCAGTCAATTATATAAATATAGATTTTAAAGAGAATAATTCTCATTGTCAACATATATGTACAATATATACAAACATCATAATGAAAGTTCATTAGTGTCCAAACTGTTCTTATAAAATAAAACATTGTACACCATGTAGTGGTGCCGTGGTCACAAACACTGTATAAAAAATAGACAGATATATATGACAAGCATATATAAAACACTTCTGTCTCTGTGGCACTTGGGTGATGTCTTACCCCGGCATTCGCCTTGAGAGACTGGGGAAAACCACAGCAAAACCCCAGTCAGGGTACTTCATCACTGTCGGAGCCAGTTATATGCTCAACGTAGATGTCTCAGGAGTACCTAATGACGTCCGACACACATAACTTCTTAAAAAGCGTTAGATACTTCTTGGAACAAATTCTCTTCATAATTTTGTCGTTCTCGGGATCCCAGGAGCCTAATGACCCGACAACGATTGCGTCCACCTCCGCTTTCTGGTATCTGGTGCGAAGAGCCTCGGCCAAGGGTTGGTATTTCTATTCCTTGGCTCTTCTTGCCTCACCAAAAGCCTGCCTCCTGTTGTCAAAGGGAATGGTAACATCCATGATGACAGCGTTACCATCCTTCACCATTACGAGGTCTGGCCTCAAGTTTCCTTCGACGACTTGATTCTCGGCCAGAATGGTGAAGCTGCTGCTGGCTGCCTTGCGGACCCTACTGACCACGGCGTTATGTCTCCGGGTGATTATGTCGGAGTACCTCATGCAATGGTTTATCACATGAGGCAGGGTCTCGCTTTCATATCCACATCTTCTGCAGCTGCGGTCGCATCTCTGTTCTTGATGCCGGCATCCATTCAAGGGCAAAAGGTTTAATCGGGCCCGATGAATGAATCGCCAATCTGCAAACCTGGTGTATAGGCCTGTCTTGAAGTGAGAACTGGCAGCGTCAGTGGATTCGCAGTCGATAGCTTTTCCTTGGCTGGGCAGCTCGAAGAGACGTGTCAGGTGCTGGTTTCTTTGGTTGTCTCTTAGTGTCCGTAGCACCTGATGTCTGACTTGCACGCAAGGTCTTGTCAGCGATCTTGATGGCAGACTGGTAGTTTTGGAACGACCATTCCACATTGCACCTGGCAGAAGATTTGCGAGCTTGAGTCCAGGTCGAAGAAATGGCGTTTGTGTTTCGCCTGAACTCGCCCTCGTTCTCTCCGGTCAAGTAGGTAGCGACGTCATCGTGATCGACTAATCACTGTAGCCTCTTACTTACGACACTCTGTAGGTCGCCAAGAGCTAGCTCCGCAGTATGTATATCTTTGGAGGAGAGGAGCTTGAAGGCATTGTCGATAAGATGGAAATCTGAGTCGCTTGCTGCTACTGGTATTCCTATACATCCAGACTTGGAAGGGCCATATATATAATCGTTTGCTGCTTCCTGTGGGACATTGAGGACTTTCTTGACCTCTGCCCTGATGACATCATCCAGCTTGGCCCGGTCACCCTTAGCGAATTGGGCAGTCCTCATCAGGAAGTTAAATGATGAATAGAAAAAGGTCTTGAGGTCATCCAGCTTCTGCCAGGGAGCTAGCTTAGACCGGAGAAGCTTTCTTGCGGTGAGCATCAGATCTGCTAGCTCTTTCAAGTTTGATGTAATGTGGAATCCGACTGGCTTCCCAAGGAACGTATCGAACTCACCGTCTTCGAGCTGTTTAATTTCGTGGTCTCCGACTTTGAACTTGGTGTCCCTGGTGCCAATTGGTGTCTTTCCAGAAAGATGCAGAGAAAAGCACTGCCCAGGATTTAACTTAATGTTGATAGTTTCAGCCAAGGTATAGACTCTATTAATCATTTCTTGAAGTTCTTCAGGCTCCTTGGCTAGCAGCACCAGATCATCCGCATATGCCAGGATTTTATGTTCGGCATGTTGTCTTTGGATATTTCTGATGATCGGGTCAATTGCAATGTTAAATAGCAGGCCACTGATGGGGCATCCCTGTTTAACCCCGGCATTGATGTCAATTGTGTCTGTGGCACCTTGACCCGCCAATACTCTTGTAGACGTATCAGTATACATATCCTTAATAATCCTTACAAACTTGGCACCAGCGCCTGTCCTTTCTAATCCCGCATAGATGGCTTGGTGCGGGACGGAGCCGAAGGCATTGGAGAAGTCCAACCAGGCTGCTAGAAATTCGCCCTTTTCTGTTCTTGCGGTGTCGAACTTTCTCCTGAGCGTATAGTTGTGCTCAAAGACTCCGTCGTGAGGCATGAACCCCTTCTGAGCTGGTGCCAAGATGTCTTCATTTGTCAGCCAGGTGGTGACTCTCTTTGCCAACACACCTGTATAAATCTTGTAGATGGTCTGCATAATGGCTATAGGTCGCCAGTTTGCTATGTCATGCGGATCACCTTTCTTATATATTGAGGTCTTCCATTCGTCAGGGACCTTCTCGTATTTGATGCAGACATTGAAGATGCTAGCAAGTACGGAGCAAGCTGGGTCGACCGCCTTCCAGTGATTATATGTGATACGGTCGTCCCCAGGAGCAGTATTCTCGCATCTTTGCAGCCTAAACATCACTTCATTTGGCGTGATTCGGTTGGTCATCACGACCTGTCTGCCTTCGGTCTGGTCCAACTCCTGATCTTCTGGAGCGTATAAGGACAGGTCACATTCCTTCCTTGTGTAAGTGTCCCTGAAGAAGGTCGTCACTGTGTCTTTATGTATTTCGCATCTCTTGCCTTCCTCCCCGAGGATTAGTCGAACAGCTTTCCTCCTGTTCCTCTTGTACAGCTTTTGTATTGTAGCTGGGTCCTCAGGGTCGATGTTAATATTTCTTCTAGTGGTGCCATGGTGGACAGGGATCTTGACGATTTGTTTAACTTTGTCGGTGATCCTCATCAAGATCCCTTCGAACCTCAACCAATTGTCTTCGGAGGTTCCGGCCCTGAGGATGTCATTTATTTCAAGCAGGAGCTCGTGGATCTTAGATCTATCGTCCACGTCTATTACAAGGTTCTCTTCCGCGGGCTGCACCTGTTGATCACCGTCGTCGACATCTACGCACTCTTCAGCTTCAGGTGCGTCAGGTGTAGCTTCACGAGCTGGAGCTGTCCCCAACTCGGGGACCCGGGAAGATAGGGGAGTCAGGTTATCAGGAGATGCTCCACGCCGCTCCATATCTAGTTGCACAGCTATTGGTGTTTGGTGTGCAACAAAACTACCTCACTACACTTTGATCTTAGCCAAAAGGCCGAGAAGCTGATAAGAACAGAGTTTTTTTTATTTAATAATGTTCTAACGTACATTAATTATGATTCTCAAAACAGAGTTGTAGCAACAGAAATTGAACATGAACAATCAATTCAAAAGTAAACAAAGAAAAACTTACAAAGTTACAATTACTTATACATATTTACATACACAGAAATTCATTTGTTTTGTCAGTTTATCTGTCCGTCATTGTCCTATTTACTATTATTTACATTATATACATATATATTACAAACTCTCAGACCAGGCACTTTAAATGTTTGTGTGTCCTTGGTAGGTCTTCGTCATTTGACTACACTTCACTTCACTTTCGCTTACACTTGTCTTTGTCCTGTAAGGTGCTCCACATATATGTCCCTGGACCAGCGAATGCAGTCAGAAGTTTTTTCCGCTGGCCCAGGTACTTGCGCGAACACATCTTCTTGAGTATCCTGTCGTTTGCTGGGTCCCAGGATCCCAGCGCTCCTACAACTATGGCTTCCACCGTCACGTTCGGGTATGTGGCTCCCATCTCCTCTGCTAGTCTTCGGTACTTCTCTTCCTTCCTCCGCCTGGCCTCCTGTAGTGCCTCCGGGGAACTCTCAAAGGGTACCGTTACGTCCAGTATCACGGTCTGCTGGTCATTTTGTATTACGTGATCCGGGCGTAGCCCTGGCCCGCAGGGTGCCTGGTTCTCGAAATGCAGCCGGAACTTTCTCTCAGCCGCCTTCTTGACCCTCTCCACAATGGCGTTGTGTCGTCTTGTGAATAGTTGTGAGTACCTCATGCAGTGGCTCACGACATAAGGCAGAGTTTCTATAGCGTATCCACAGCGTCTGCAGGCCTTGCTGTCCCCAGGATTTCTCTTGTGTCCGTTGAGTGGGAGGAGGTCCAACCTGGCCTTGTGGATGAACCTCCAATCGGCGAATCTGGTGTAGTCCCCGTTGTACAAAAAGTGCACCGAGCTCTTGTCTAGGGAGACTCACTGGAGAGCCTTGCCTTGTCTGACCATCCCCTGAGCCGTTCATCATGTTGTTTTCTAAGTTCGGCTCTGAGGCACTGGAGAACGCGGCGTTTCTCCCCCTGGTGTAGCGTTGTGTCCCGCACTTTAAGGCCCAGCGCGTCGCCGTCTGTCACCCACTCTGCTGCCACTCTCCGGGATGCCGTCCTTGCCCTGGTCCAGATGTTTCTGCTGGTGGAGGATGGGTTGCCCATGTCATCCTCCAAGTTTCCGGACAGGTACTTGGCGCAGTCCGCCGTCGAGGGTTCAGTGTGTATTCTGTCCCGGACTGCTTCCTCTAGCTTTTGGCGACCCAACTCGGACACCCTCTGGTCGACAGAATTCAGTAGCTTGAATGCTGTGTCGACCAGGTGGAAGTCCGAGTCGGCCGCGGCACATGGCATCCCCAAGCATCCCGACTACCGTAGAGATAGTCGAGGGTGGAATTCATCGGTAGGTACAGCAGCCTCCTGATCTTGCTCGCCAACGTCCTGTCCATCCCTGCCCACTGGGTTTTTGAGAATGTCCCCATTCTCATGGGGAAGTTCAGGGCGGGGTAGAAGAAAGCCTTGAGCGCGTTCAGTTGCTGCCAGGGAGCCAGTTTGGATCCCAATATTTTGAGTCCCCTGCGTACTATCTCCTGTAGGTCGTGGTTCCCCGGCAAGATATTGAAGCCATTGGCTTGCCGAGGAACTTTGTAGCTTCCCCGTCTCGCAGATGGCGGATAATTTCTCCTTTGACTAGGAATTCCGTTGGGCGGCAGCCTCTCGGGGTCTTCCCGGTCAGGTGAAGGCTGCAGCACTTCGAGTGGTTCAACGGAATTCCTACCTCGTCC
This sequence comes from Hymenopus coronatus, assembly GCA_030762935.1. Taxonomy (NCBI): domain Eukaryota; kingdom Metazoa; phylum Arthropoda; class Insecta; order Mantodea; family Hymenopodidae; genus Hymenopus; species Hymenopus coronatus. The sequence goes on from CM060889.1 coordinate 24,365,472, forward strand.
GCCATTGCCTCCACGTTGTCTATGTTGGCTTGTAGCTCCTCCTTCTCATGCGAGAGCAGCACCACATCGTCCGCGAAGGCTAAGACCTTCACCGCCGCTGACTCGCCCTGGATTGTCCTGAGTATGGGATCCACCGCCAGGTTGAAGAGCAGCCCACTCAGGGGGCAGCCCTGTTTGATCCCACGCCTTACCTCCAGACGGTCCGTGGGTCCATCCTTGGTCAGCACCTGGGAGGTGCATCCATCATACAGGCGCCCTACAAGCAGTCGAAATTTCTCCCCAGCTCCATGGTGTCTCAGGCTAGCCTGAATTGCCTGATGTGGAAGAGAGCCGAAGGCGTTGGAAAAGTCCAACCAGGCGATGTACAGGTCACCGGCGTTGTTCCTGGCTCTGCATCTCCGTGTCCAACACGAAGTTATACTCCAGGACCCCATCAAACGGCATAAATCCCTTCTGCGCCGGTGACAGTATGTGATTCTGGTCTGCCCACTGGGAAACCCGGCCAGCCAGGATCCCTGTGAACAGCTTATATATCGTGTTGGTTAGGGCAATGGGACGCCAGTTGGACAATTCCTCCCTCGGCCCTTTACCCTTGTAGATCAGAATGGTCCTACTCTGCTTCCAGCAGCTGGGGATATCGGCATACTTCAAGCAGACGTTGAAGATGGTTGCGAGCAACTTACAACCGGGGTCGACCGCTTTCCAGTGGTTGTAGGTGATGCGGTCTTCCCCCGGAGCAGAGTTCTCGCATTTCCTCAACCGTCGCTGCACCTCCTCGGGGGTGATTCGGTGCAGCGCAATCAGGGCGTCGACGTCACCTTCCTCCTTGTACCACCCGCAGGAAACTTCCCTTTCTGCACCCGCATTTGTGAAGTGGTCCTGAATCACCTCCTTGGGCAGCGTACACAACTGCGATTCCTCTCCCTGGATCAACCGGATCGCCCTCCTCCTGTTGCTGCGGTAGAGGCGCTGGATATATTTTGGATCCTCAACGTCCGGCTGCACCTTCCGACCCGCATGCCCCGTTGTGGAAATCCCCAGCACCTTCTGCACCGCCGCCGTGATCGTCTGCAGGATTTCTTGAAATTGCTGCCATGCGGCAGCGCTGACACCTTCCGTCAGCAGTCGCTGCAACCCCGGCAGATGGCGGTGGATTACCGTCTCATCGTTCGGGGCCAGGATGGGAGCAGCTACCGGATCCCGACCCCTGTAGTCCTCCACGTTCTCACCGGCATCGTCGTCCTGGTCCTCCTCCATCGACGACGCCGAAGACGATGCTGATGGTGAACCAGGGTTCTCCACCGTCGGTGCCTCAGCAACTGCGACCTCCGGCTCCTCCGCGACGGCGACTTCCGGCTCCTCCAAGTCCAAATTCAGTCTTAGGTCGGGGACGGGTATCGGCTCCGGCTCAGGAACATCTATTGGGGGCGGCAATTGAATCCATTCCGCCTGCGGTGACTCCACCCGATGAACCTGGATGTCCACGGGCTCCTCGTCAACGAGGCGTACTGGGCTGCACCCACCTAACACCTCCATGTGTCGGACCCCATCAGGAGCGGCCATGTCCTCCCTCTCGTGCCATCTCTGGTGGTTGGAAAGGGCGCGCCTCGACGGGAAGCTTATTCCACACCTTCCGCAGGAGTGGTGCATGTCGTCCACCTGGGTAGCGGGCGCCCTCTCCATGGAGCATCTATGGGCTCGGGGTCTCAATCCCAGCTCCCGTTTGCAGCCGGCACAGATATTCCTGGTCTTTGAGATGGAAACATCGTGCTCCCTCTGAAGGTGCCTCGTCCAGTCCTTGGCCTTAAACCTGGACCCACATCCTTCCTCGGTGCAACGGAAGCAGTCCGATGTTGGATGATACACGACCAGCGTGTCATCCTCCCTCTGTATCCGGCGCTCCATTCGTCTCGTACAGAAGGGTAGACCAGCAACCCCCCTCAAAAATCTCTTGTTGGCTGAACCCACAGTCCCCAGTTAACTCGGGGCATTCTAGGCCATGTCGTCCAAGAGGAGGGCCAGCCCCCTAATGAACTTCCAACAATGACAACAATAACAAAGTATAACACTAGAACTGCTTGAAGGCTGAGCCCCTAGTCCCCAGTATTATCGGGGCATTCGAGCCATGTCGTACCACCCTATTGGTGAACTTCCAACGAGCCAAAAAATATAAACATGCACTAAGTAAAAATAAACTATACAAACCAACAACAACTGTAAAAGAACGTAACAATTAAGCTGATAAGAACAGATATTTTTTATTGATCAAATACTAGCTACTACATCGAATGTACATGTTGCGTCAGAGATCTGTTCAGTCAATTATATAAATATAGATTTTAAAGAGAATAATTCTCATTGTCAACATATATGTACAATATATACAAACATCATAATGAAAGTTCATTAGTGTCCAAACTGTTCTTATAAAATAAAACATTGTACACCATGTAGTGGTGCCGTGGTCACAAACACTGTATAAAAAATAGACAGATATATATGACAAGCATATATAAACCACTTCTGTCTCTGTGGCACTTGGGTGATGTCTTACCCCGGCATTCGCCTTGAGAGACTGGGGAAAACCACAGCAAAACCCCAGTCAGGGTACTTCATCACTGTCGGAGCCAGTTATATGCTCAACGTAGATGTCTCAGGAGTACCTAATGACGTCCGACACACATAACTTCTTAAAAAGCGTTAGATACTTCTTGGAACAAATTCTCTTCATAATTTTGTCGTTCTCGGGATCCCAGGAGCCTAATGACCCGACAACGATTGCGTCCACCTCCGCTTTCTGGTATCTGGTGCGAAGAGCCTCGGCCAAGGGTTGGTATTTCTATTCCTTGGCTCTTCTTGCCTCACCAAAAGCCTGCCTCCTGTTGTCAAAGGGAATGGTAACATCCATGATGACAGCGTTACCATCCTTCACCATTACGAGGTCTGGCCTCAAGTTTCCTTCGACGACTTGATTCTCGGCCAGAATGGTGAAGCTGCTGCTGGCTGCCTTGCGGACCCTACTGACCACGGCGTTATGTCTCCGGGTGATTATGTCGGAGTACCTCATGCAATGGTTTATCACATGAGGCAGGGTCTCGCTTTCATATCCACATCTTCTGCAGCTGCGGTCGCATCTCTGTTCTTGATGCCGGCATCCATTCAAGGGCAAAGGGTTTAATCGGGCCCGATGAATGAATCGCCAATCTGCAAACCTGGTGTATAGGCCTGTCTTGAAGTGAGAACTGGCAGCGTCAGTGGATTCGCAGTCGATAGCTTTTCCTTGGCTGGGCAGCTCGAAGAGACGTGTCAGGTGCTGGTTTCTTTGGTTGTCTCTTAGTGTCCGTAGCACCTGATGTCTGACTTGCACGCAAGGTCTTGTCAGCGATCTTGATGGCAGACTGGTAGTTTTGGAACGACCATTCCACATTGCACCTGGCAGAAGATTTGCGAGCTTGAGTCCAGGTCGAAGAAATGGCGTTTGTGTTTCGCCTGAACTCGCCCTCGTTCTCTCCGGTCAAGTAGGTAGCGACGTCATCGTGATCGACTAATCACTGTAGCCTCTTACTTACGACACTCTGTAGGTCGCCAAGAGCTAGCTCCGCAGTATGTATATCTTTGGAGGAGAGGAGCTTGAAGGCATTGTCGATAAGATGGAAATCTGAGTCGCTTGCTGCTACTGGTATTCCTATACATCCAGACTTGGAAGGGCCATATATATAATCGTTTGCTGCTTCCTGTGGGACATTGAGGACTTTCTTGACCTCTGCCCTGATGACATCATCCAGCTTGGCCCGGTCACCCTTAGCGAATTGGGCAGTCCTCATCAGGAAGTTAAATGATGAATAGAAAAAGGTCTTGAGGTCATCCAGCTTCTGCCAGGGAGCTAGCTTAGACCGGAGAAGCTTTCTTGCGGTGAGCATCAGATCTGCTAGCTCTTTCAAGTTTGATGTAATGTGGAATCCGACTGGCTTCCCAAGGAACGTATCGAACTCACCGTCTTCGAGCTGTTTAATTTCGTGGTCTCCGACTTTGAACTTGGTGTCCCTGGTGCCAATTGGTGTCTTTCCAGAAAGATGCAGAGAAAAGCACTGCCCAGGATTTAACTTAATGTTGATAGTTTCAGCCAAGGTATAGACTCTATTAATCATTTCTTGAAGTTCTTCAGGCTCCTTGGCTAGCAGCACCAGATCATCCGCATATGCCAGGATTTTATGTTCGGCCTGTTGTCTTTGGATATTTCTGATGATCGGGTCAATTGCAATGTTAAATAGCAGGCCACTGATGGGGCATCCCTGTTTAACCCCGGCATTGATGTCAATTGTGTCTGTGGCACCTTGACCCGCCAATACTCTTGTAGACGTATCAGTATACATATCCTTAATAATCCTTACAAACTTGGCACCAGCGCCTGTCCTTTCTAATCCCGCATAGATGGCTTGGTGCGGGACGGAGCCGAAGGCATTGGAGAAGTCCAACCAGGCTGCTAGAAATTCGCCCTTTTCTGTTCTTGCGGTGTCGAACTTTCTCCTGAGCGTATAGTTGTGCTCAAAGACTCCGTCGTGAGGCATGAACCCCTTCTGAGCTGGTGCCAAGATGTCTTCATTTGTCAGCCAGGTGGTGACTCTCTTTGCCAACACACCTGTATAAATCTTGTAGATGGTCTGCATAATGGCTATAGGTCGCCAGTTTGCTATGTCATGCGGATCACCTTTCTTATATATTGAGGTCTTCTATTCGTCAGGGACCTTCTCGTATTTGATGCAGACATTGAAGATGCTAGCAAGTACGGAGCAAGCTGGGTCGACCGCCTTCCAGTGATTATATGTGATACGGTCGTCCCCAGGAGCAGTATTCTCGCATCTTTGCTGCCTAAACATCACTTCATTTGGCGTGATTCGGTTGGTCATCACGACCTGTCTGCCTTCGGTCTGGTCCAACTCCTGATCTTCTGGAGCGTATAAGGACAGGTCACATTCCTTCCTTGTGTAAGTGTCCCTGAAGAAGGTCGTCACTGTGTCTTTATGTATTTCGCATCTCTTGCCTTCCTCCCCGAGGATTAGTCGAACAGCTTTCCTCCTGTTCCTCTTGTACAGCTTTTGTATTGTAGCTGGGTCCTCAGGGTCGATGTTAATATTTCTTCTAGTGGTGCCATGGGGGACAGGGATCTTGACGATTTGTTTAACTTTGTCGGTGATCCTCATCAAGATCCCTTCGAACCTCAACCAATTGTCTTCGGAGGTTCCGGCCCTGAGGATGTCATTTATTTCAAGCAGGAGCTCGTGGATCTTAGATCTATCGTCCACGTCTATTACAAGGTTCTCTTCCGCGGGCTGCACCTGTTGATCACCGTCGTCGACATCTACGCACTCTTCAGCTTCAGGTGCGTCAGGTGTAGCTTCACGAGCTGGAGCTGTCCCCAACTCGGGGACCCGGGAAGATAGGGGAGTCAGGTTATCAGGAGATGCTCCACGCCGCTCCATATCTAGTTGCACAGCTATTGGTGTTTGGTGTGCAACAAAACTACCTCACTACACTTTGATCTTAGCCAAAAGGCCGAGAAGCTGATAAGAACAGAGTTTTTTTTTATTTAATAATGTTCTAACGTACATTAATTATGATTCTCAAAACAGAGTTGTAGCAACAGAAATTGAACATGAACAATCAATTCAAAAGTAAACAAAGAAAAACTTACAAAGTTACAATTACTTATACATATTTACATACACAGAAATTCATTTGTTTTGTCAGTTTATCTGTCCGTCATTGTCCTATTTAATATTATTTACATTATATACATATATATTACAAACTCTCAGACCAGGCACTTTAAATGTTTGTGTGTCCTTGGTAGGTCTTCGTCATTTGACTACACTTCACTTCACTTTCGCTTACACTTGTCTTTGTCCTGTAAGGTGCTCCACATATATGTCCCTGGACCAGCGAATGCAGTCAGAAGTTTTTTCCGCTGGCCCAGGTACTTGCGCGAACACATCTTCTTGAGTATCCTGTCGTTTGCTGGGTCCCAGGATCCCAGCGCTCCTACAACTATGGCTTCCACCGTCACGTTCGGGTATGTGGCTCCCATCTCCTCTGCTAGTCTTCGGTACTTCTCTTCCTTCCTCCGCCTGGCCTCCTGTAGTGCCTCCGGGGAACTCTCAAAGGGTACCGTTACGTCCAGTATCACGGTCTGCTGGTCATTTTGTATTACGAGATCCGGGCGTAGCCCTGGCCCGCAGGGTGCCTGGTTCTCGAAATGCAGCCGGAACTTTCTCTCAGCCGCCTTCTTGACCCTCTCCACAATGGCGTTGTGTCGTCTTGTGAATAGTTGTGAGTACCTCATGCAGTGGCTCACGACATAAGGCAGAGTTTCTATAGCGTATCCACAGCGTCTGCAGGCCTTGCTGTCCCCAGGATTTCTCTTGTGTCCGTTGAGTGGGAGGAGGTCCAACCTGGCCTTGTGGATGAACCTCCAATCGGCGAATCTGGTGTAGTCCCCGTTGTACAAAAAGTGCACCGAGCTCTTGTCTAGTGAGACTCACTGGAGAGCCTTGCCTTGTCTGACCATCCCCTGAGCCGTTCATCATGTTGTTTTCTAAGTTCGGCTCTGAGGCACTGGAGAACGCGGCGTTTCTCCCCCTGGTGTAGCGTTGTGTCCCGCACTTTAAGGCCCAGCGCGTCGCCGTCTGTCACCCACTCTGCTGCCACTCTCCGGGATGCCGTCCTTGCCCTGGTCCAGATGTTTCTGCTGGTGGAGGATGGGTTGCCCATGTCATCCTCCAAGTTTTAGGACAGGTACTTGGCGCAGTCCGTCGTCGAGGGTTCAGTGTGTATTCTGTCCCGGACTGCTTCCTCTAGCTTTTGGCGACCCAACTCGGACACCCTCTGGTCGACAGAATTCAGTAGCTTGAATGCTGTGTCGACCAGGTGGAAGTCCGAGTCGGCCGCGGCACATGGCATCCCCAAGCATCCCGACTACCGTAGAGATAGTCGAGGGTGGAATTCATCGGTAGGTACAGCAGCCTCCTGATCTTGCTCGCCAACGTCCTGTCCATCCCTGCCCACTGGGTTTTTGAGAATGTCCCCATTCTCATGGGGAAGTTCAGGGCGGGGTAGAAGAAAGCCTTGAGCGCGTTCAGTTGCTGCCAGGGAGCCAGTTTGGATCCCAATATTTTGAGTCCCCTGCGTACTATCTCCTGTAGGTCGTGGTTCCCCGGCAAGATATTGAAGCCATTGGCTTGCCGAGGAACTTTGTAGCTTCCCCGTCTCGCAGATGGCGGATAATTTCTCCTTTGACTAGGAATTCCGTTGGGCGGCAGCCTCTCGGGGTCTTCCCGGTCAGGTGAAGGCTGCAGCACTTCGAGTGGTTCAACGGAATTCCTACCTCGTCCGCCATTGCCTCCACGTTGTCTATGTTGGCTTGTAGCTCCTCCTTCTCATGCGAGAGCAGCACCACATCGTCCGCGAAGGCCAAGACCTTCACCGCCGCTGACTCGCCCTGGATTGTCCTGAGTATGGGATCCACCGCCAGGTTGAAGAGCAGCCCACTCAGGGGGCAGCCCTGTTTGATCCCACGCCTTACCTCCAGACGGTCCGTGGGTCCATCCTTGGTCAGCACCTGGGAGGTGCATCCATCATACAGGCGCCCTACAAGCAGTCGAAATTTCTCCCCAGCTCCATGGTGTCTCAGGCTAGCCTGAATTGCCTGATGTGGAAGAGAGCCGAAGGCGTTGGAAAAGTCCAACCAGGCGATGTACAGGTCACCGGCGTTGTTCCTGGCTCTGCATCTCCGTGTCCAACACGAAGTTATACTCCAGGACCCCATCAAACGGCATAAATCCCTTCTGCGCCGGTGACAGTATGTGATTCTGGTCTGCCCACTGGGAAACCCGGCCAGCCAGGATCCCTGTGAACAGCTTATATATCGTGTTGGTTAGGGCAATGGGACGCCAGTTGGACAATTCCTCCCTCGGCCCTTTACCCTTGTAGATCAGAATGGTCCTACTCTGCTTCCAGCAGCTGGGGATATCGGCATACTTCAAGCAGACGTTGAAGATGGTTGCGAGCAACTTACAACCGGGGTCGACCGCTTTCCAGTGGTTGTAGGTGATGCGGTCTTCCCCCGGAGCAGAGTTCTCGCATTTCCTCAACCGTCGCTGCACCTCCTCGGGGGTGATTCGGTGCAGCGCAATCAGGGCGTCGACGTCACCTTCCTCCTTGTACCACCCGCAGGAAACTTCCCTTTCTGCACCCGCATTTGTGAAGTGGTCCTGAATCACCTCCTTGGGCAGCGTACACAACTGCGATTCCTCTCCCTGGATCAACCGGATCGCCCTCCTCCTGTTGCTGCGGTAGAGGCGCTGGATATATTTTGGATCCTCAACGTCCGGCTGCACCTTCCGACCCGCATGCCCCGTTGTGGAAATCCCCAGCACCTTCTGCACCGCCGCCGTGATCGTCTGCAGGATTTCTTGAAATTGCTGCCATGCGGCAGCGCTGACACCTTCCGTCAGCAGTCGCTGCAACCCCGGCAGATGGCGGTGGATTACCGTCTCATCGTTCGGGGCCAGGATGGGAGCAGCTACCGGATCCCGACCCCTGTAGTCCTCCACGTTCTCGCCGGCATCGTCGTCCTGGTCCTCCTCCATCGACGACGCCGAAGACGATGCTGATGGTGAACCAGGGTTCTCCACCGTCGGTGCCTCAGCAACTGCGACCTCCGGCTCCTCCGCGACGGCGACTTCCGGCTCCTCCAAGTCCAAATTCAGTCTTAGGTCGGGGACGGGTATCGGCTCCGGCTCAGGAACATCTATTGGGGGCGGCAATGGAATCCATTCCGCCTGCGGTGACTCCACCCGTAGAACCTGGATGTCCACGGGCTCCTCGTCAACGAGGCGTACTGGGCTGCACCCACCTAACACCTCCATGTGTCGGACCCCATCAGGAGCGGCCATGTCCTCCCTCTCGTGCCATCTCTGGTGGTTGGAAAGGGCGCGCCTCGACGGGAAGCTTATTCCACACCTTCCGCAGGAGTGGTGCATGTCGTCCACCTGGGTAGCGGGCGCCCTCTCCATGGAGCATCTATGGGCTCGGGGTCTCAATCCCAGCTCCCGTTTGCAGCCGGCACAGATATTCCTGGTCTTTGAGATGGAAACATCGTGCTCCCTCTGAAGGTGCCTCGTCCAGTCCTTGGCCTTAAACCTGGACCCACATCCTTCCTCGGTGCAACGGAAGCAGTCCGGTGTTGGATGATACACGACCAGCGTGTCATCCTCCCTCTGTATCCGGCGCTCCATTCGTCTCGTACAGAAGGGTAGACCAGCAACCCCCCTCAAAAATCTCTTGTTGGCTGAACCCACAGTCCCCAGTTAACTCGGGGCATTCTAGGCCATGTCGTCCAAGAGGAGGGCCAGCCCCCTAATGAACTTCCAACAATGACAACAATAACAAAGTATAACACTAGAACTGCTTGAAGGCTGAGCCCCTAGTCCCCAGTATTATCGGGGCATTCGAGCCATGTCGTACCACCCTATTGGTGAACTTCCAACGAGCCAAAAAATATAAACATGCACTAAGTAAAAATAAACTATACAAACCAACAACAACTGTAAAAGAACGTAACAATTAAGCTGATAAGAACAGATATTTTTTATTGATCAAATACTAGCTACTACATCGAATGTACATGTTGCGTCAGAGATCTGTTCAGTCAATTATATAAATATAGATTTTAAAGAGAATAATTCTCATTGTCAACATATATGTACAATATATACAAACATCATAATGAAAGTTCATTAGTGTCCAAACTGTTCTTATAAAATAAAACATTGTACACCATGTAGTGGTGCCGTGGTCACAAACACTGTATAAAAAATAGACAGATATATATGACAAGCATATATAAACCACTTCTGTCTCTGTGGCACTTGGGTGATGTCTTACCCCGGCATTCGCCTTGAGAGACTGGGGAAAACCACAGCAAAACCCCAGTCAGGGTACTTCATCACTGTCGGAGCCAGTTATATGCTCAACGTAGATGTCTCAGGAGTACCTAATGACGTCCGACACACATAACTTCTTAAAAAGCGTTAGATACTTCTTGGAACAAATTCTCTTCATAATTTTGTCGTTCTCGGGATCCCAGGAGCCTAATGACCCGACAACGATTGCGTCCACCTCCGCTTTCTGGTATCTGGTGCGAAGAGCCTCGGCCAAGGGTTGGTATTTCTATTCCTTGGCTCTTCTTGCCTCACCAAAAGCCTGCCTCCTGTTGTCAAAGGGAATGGTAACATCCATGATGACAGCGTTACCATCCTTCACCATTACGAGGTCTGGCCTCAAGTTTCCTTCGACGACTTGATTCTCGGCCAGAATGGTGAAGCTGCTGCTGGCTGCCTTGCGGACCCTACTGACCACGGCGTTATGTCTCCGGGTGATTATGTCGGAGTACCTCATGCAATGGTTTATCACATGAGGCAGGGTCTCGCTTTCATATCCACATCTTCTGCAGCTGCGGTCGCATCTCTGTTCTTGATGCCGGCATGCATTCAAGGGCAAAGGGTTTAATCGGGCCCGATGAATGAATCGCCAATCTGCAAACCTGGTGTATAGGCCTGTCTTGAAGTGAGAACTGGCAGCGTCAGTGGATTCGCAGTCGATAGCTTTTCCTTGGCTGGGCAGCTCCAAGAGACGTGTCAGGTGCTGGTTTCTTTGGTTGTCTCTTAGTGTCCGTAGCACCTGATGTCTGACTTGCACGCAAGGTCTTGTCAGCGATCTTGATGGCAGACTGGTAGTTTTGGAACGACCATTCCACATTGCACCTGGCAGAAGATTTGCGAGCTTGAGTCCAGGTCGAAGAAATGGCGTTTGTGTTTCGCCTGAACTCGCCCTCGTTCTCTCCGGTCAAGTAGGTAGCGACGTCATCGTGATCGACTAATCACTGTAGCCTCTTACTTACGACACTCTGTAGGTCGCCAAGAGCTAGCTCCGCAGTATGTATATCTTTGGAGGAGAGGAGCTTGAAGGCATTGTCGATAAGATGGAAATCTGAGTCGCTTGCTGCTACTGGTATTCCTATACATCCAGACTTGGAAGGGCCATATATATAATCGTTTGCTGCTTCCTGTGGGACATTGAGGACTTTCTTGACCTCTGCCCTGATGACATCATCCAGCTTGGCCCGGTCACCCTTAGCGAATTGGGCAGTCCTCATCAGGAAGTTAAATGATGAATAGAAAAAGGTCTTGAGGGCATCCAGCTTCTGCCAGGGAGCTAGCTTAGACCGGAGAAGCTTTCTTGCGGTGAGCATCAGATCTGCTAGCTCTTTCAAGTTTGATGTAATGTGGAATCCGACTGGCTTCCCAAGGAACGTATCGAACTCACCGTCTTCGAGCTGTTTAATTTCGTGGTCTCCGACTTTGAACTTGGTGTCCCTGGTGCCAATTGGTGTCTTTCCAGAAAGATGCAGAGAAAAGCACTGCCCAGGATTTAACTTAATATTGATAGTTTCAGCCAAGGTATAGACTCTATTAATCATTTCTTGAAGTTCTTCAGGCTCCTTGGCTAGCAGCACCAGATCATCCGCATATGCCAGGATTTTATGTTCGGCCTGTTGTCTTTGGATATTTCTGATGATCGGGTCAATTGCAATGTTAAATAGCAGGCCACTGATGGGGCATCCCTGTTTAACCCCGGCATTGATGTCAATTGTGTCTGTGGCACCTTGACCCGCCAATACTCTTGTAGACGTATCAGTATACATATCCGTAATAATCCTTACAAACTTGGCACCAGCGCCTGTCCTTTCTAATCCCGCATAGATGGCTTGGTGCGGGACGGAGCCGAAGGCATTGGAGAAGTCCAACCAGGCTGCTAGAAATTTGCCCTTTTCTGTTCTTGCGGTGTCGAACTTTCTCCTGAGCGTATAGTTGTGCTCAAAGACTCCGTCGTGAGGCATGAACCCCTTCTGAGCTGGTGCCAAGATGTCTTCATTTGTCAGCCAGGTGGTGACTCTCTTTGCCAACACACCTGTATAAATCTTGTAGATGGTCTGCATAATGGCTATAGGTCGCCAGTTTGCTATGTCATGCGGATCACCTTTCTTATATATTGAGGTCTTCTATTCGTCAGGGACCTTCTCGTATTTGATGCAGACATTGAAGATGCTAGCAAGTACGGAGCAAGCTGGGTCGACCGCCTTCCAGTGATTATATGTGATACGGTCGTCCCCAGGAGCAGTATTCTCGCATCTTTGCTGCCTAAACATCACTTCATTTGGCGTGATTCGGTTGGTCATCACGACCTGTCTGCCTTCGGTCTGGTCCAACTCCTGATCTTCTGGAGCGTATAAGGACAGGTCACATTCCTTCCTTGTGTAAGTGTCCCTGAAGAAGGTCGTCACTGTGTCTTTATGTATTTCGCATCTCTTGCCTTCCTCCCCGAGGATTAGTCGAACAGCTTTCCTCCTGTTCCTCTTGTACAGCTTTTGTATTGTAGCTGGGTCCTCAGGGTCGATGTTAATATTTCTTCTAGTGGTGCCATGGTGGACAGGGATCTTGACGATTTGTTTAACTTTGTCGGTGATCCTCATCAAGATCCCTTCGAACCTCAACCAATTGTCTTCGGAGGTTCCGGCCCTGAGGATGTCATTTATTTCAAGCAGGAGCTCGTGGATCTTAGATCTATCGTCCACGTCTATTACAAGGTTCTCTTCCGCGGGCTGCACCTGTTGATCACCGTCGTCGACATCTACGCACTCTTCAGCTTCAGGTGCGTCAGGTGAAGCTTCACGAGCTGGAGCTGTCCCCAACTCGGGGACCCGGGAAGATAGGGGAGTCAGGTTATCAGGAGATGCTCCACGCCGCTCCATATCTAGTTGCACAGCTATTGGTGTTTGGTGTGCAACAAAACTACCTCACTACACTTTGATCTTAGCCAAAAGGCCGAGAAGCTGATAAGAACAGAGTTTTTTTTATTTAATAATGTTCTAACGTACATTAATTATGATTCTCAAAACAGAGTTGTAGCAACAGAAATTGAACATGAACAATCAATTCAAAAGTAAACAAAGAAAAACTTACAAAGTTACAATTACTTATACATATTTACATACACAGAAATTCATTTGTTTTGTCAGTTTATCTGTCCGTCATTGTCCTATTTACTATTATTTACATTATATACATATATATTACAAACTCTCAGACCAGGCACTTTAAATGTTTGTGTGTCCTTGGTAGGTCTTCGTCATTTGACTACACTTCACTTCACTTTCGCTTACACTTGTCTTTGTCCTGTAAGGTGCTCCACATATATGTCCCTGGACCAGCGAATGCAGTCAGAAGTTTTTTCCGCTGGCCCAGGTACTTGCGCGAACACATCTTCTTGAGTATCCTGTCGTTTGCTGGGTCCCAGGATCCCAGCGCTCCTACAACTATGGCTTCCACCGTCACGTTCGGGTATGTGGCTCCCATCTCCTCTGCTAGTCTTCGGTACTTCTCTTCCTTCCTCCGCCTGGCCTCCTGTAGTGCCTCCGGGGAACTCTCAAAGGGTACCGTTACGTCCAGTATCACGGTCTGCTGGTCATTTTGTATTACGAGATCCGGGCGTAGCCCTGGCCCGCAGGGTGCCTGGTTCTCGAACAGCAGTCGGAACTTTCTCTCAGCCGCCTTCTTGACCCTCTCCACAATGGCGTTGTGTCGTCTTGTGAATAGTTGTGAGTACCTCATGCAGTGGCTCACGACATGAGGCAGAGTTTCTATAGCGTATCCACAGCGTCTGCAGGCCTTGCTGTCCCCAGGATTTCTCTTGTGTCCGTTGAGTGGGAGGAGGTCCAACCTGGCCTTGTGGATGAACCTCCAATCGGCGAATCTGGTGTAGTCCCCGTTGTACAAAAAGTGCGCCGAGCTCTTGTCTAGGGAGACTCACTGGAGAGCCTTGCCTTGTCTGACCATCCCCTGAGCCGTTCATCATGTTGTTTTCTAAGTTCGGCTCTGAGGCACTGGAGAACTCGGCGTTTCTCCCCCTGGTGTAGCGTTGTGTCCCCCACTTTAAGGCCCAGCGCGTCGCCGTCTGTCACCCACTCTGCTGCCACCCTCCGGGATGCCGTCCTTGCCCTGGTCCAGATGGTTCTGCTGGTGGAGGATGGGTTGCCCATGTCATCCTCCAAGTTTCCGGACAGGTACTTGGCGCAGTCCGCCGTCGAGGGTTCAGTGTGTATTCTGTCCCGGACTGCTTCCTCTAGCTTTTGGCGACCCAACTCGGACACCCTCTGGTTGACAGAATTCAGTAGCTTGAATGCTGTGTCGACCAGGTGGAAGTCCGAGTCGGCCGCGGCACATGGGATCCCCAAGCCACCCTTTTCCCGACTACCGTAGAGATAGTCGAGGGTGGAATTCATCGGTAGGTACAGCAGCCTCCTGATCTTGCTCGCCAACGTCCTGTCCATCCCTGACCACTGGGTTTTTGAGAATGTCCCCATTCTCATGGGGAAGTTCAGGGCGGGGTAGAAGAAAGCCTTGAGCGCGTTCAGTTGCTGCCAGGGAGCCAGTTTGGATCCCAATATTTTGAGTCCCCTGCGTACTATCTCCTGTAGGTCGTGGTTCCCCGGCAAGATATTGAAGCCATTGGCTTGCCGAGGAACTTTGTAGCTTCCCCGTCTCGCAGATGGCGGATAATTTCTCCTTTGACTAGGAATTCCGTTGGGCGGCAGCCTCTCGGGGTCTTCCCGGTCAGGTGAAGGCTGCAGCACTTCGAGTGGTTCAACGGAATTCCTACCTCGTCCGCCATTGCCTCCACGTTGTCTATGTTGGCTTGTAGCTCCTCCTTCTCATGCGAGAGCAGCACCACATCGTCCGCGAAGGCCAAGACCTTCACCGCCGCTGACTCGCCCTGGATTGTCCTGAGTATGGGATCCACCGCCAGGTTGAAGAGCAGCCCACTCAGGGGGCAGCCCTGTTTGATCCCACGCCTTACCTCCAGACGGTCCGTGGGTCCATCCTTGGTCAGCACCTGGGAGGTGCATCCATCATACAGGCGCCCTACAAGCAGTCGAAATTTCTCCCCAGCTCCATGGTGTCTCAGGCTAGCCTGAATTGCCTGATGTGGAAGAGAGCCGAAGGCGTTGGAAAAGTCCAACCAGGCGATGTACAGGTCACCGGCGTTGTTCCTGGCTCTGTGCATCTCCGTGTCCAACACGAAGTTATACTCCAGGACCCCATCAAACGGCATAAATCCCTTCTGCGCCGGTGACAGTATGTGATTCTGGTGTGCCCACTGGGAAACCCGGCCAGCCAGGATCCCTGTGAACAGCTTATATATCGTGTTGGTTAGGGCAATGGGACGCCAGTTGGACAATTCCTCCCTCGGCCCTTTACCCTTGTAGATCAGAATGGTCCTACTCTGCTTCCAGCAGCTGGGGATATCGGCATACTTCAAGCAGACGTTGAAGATGGTTGCGAGCAACTTACAACCGGGGTCGACCGCTTTCCAGTGGTTGTAGGTGATGCGGTCTTCCCCCGGAGCAGAGTTCTCGCATTTCCTCAACCGTCGCTGCACCTCCTCGGGGGTGATTCGGTGCAGCGCAATCAGGGCGTCCCCCCAGGGGCCTACTACGGTAGGTACGGGTTAGGCGCACCCGGGGTCCCGAGCCACCTTGACTCCCTCTGTGGGCAACCTCAGAGTGGTGAGGGAGTCAGTAGGTGAAAATGCCCACCCACGTGTAGGCCGTGCGTGGAGACCCGTGTCGGTGAAGAGGAATATCCTGGTTGGTTGAGGGTTGCGTACCTGAGCCTGGGCTTCTGTCTTTCAGTAACTGGGGAGGGTGCGCAGCCTAATACACCGCTTTGGTTTCTGATTTGCCTAAACGGGAGGCTAGGGACTAACCCACCCCTAGTCAATCGGCCAGGACTAGGTATTACACCGAACTCCAGGGTGAGTGGGACGGCGAGCCCGCTATATCCCCTGTGTAGCCCTGTCACCCCAGTGGGGTGACCCCTCGTTGGGCTCCGTGGTGGGTGGGGAGCACTGGGGGATGAATTTATACCATTTTTTCTATGGCACCAAAACAAAAACCCCTTAATAAAGAAGTTGGAAAGGAAGTAGTCGAGTCATGTGGTCCTCGCTACTTGGTCATTCATAGGACAGAGGAAGGTAAGAAGTTCCTTACGGTGAGCCCTTTTACTATCCAAAAGGGTCTCGATGCCATTGCTGGTCCTGTTAAATCCTGCGTTCGAGCTCGCAATGGTACACTTCTTGTCGAAGCCAACTCCGCCTCGCAAGCTGCAAGAATACTTAAAGCCACCATGTTAGCCAGCTATCCAGTGAAGGTCGAGGTGCACAAGTCGCTGAACTCCTCCCGCGGTGTAATAACAACCCGCGCGTTGGACGGTTTGTCAATTGAGGAGATCCAAGAAAATCTTGCGACTCAGGGTGTCTCAGCTGTTTATCGGGTACAACGTAAGATCAACGGTGAATTCCTGCCTACTCGTACCCTGTTTCTTACTTTTGATCGGGTTGATCTGCCTCAAAAGATTAGGGCAGGGTATGAAGCCATCGAAGTTAGGCCTTATATACCCAATCCGCTGAGGTGCTTTAAATGCCAACGTTTTGGTCACACTAGTGAGTTGTGTACCGGCAAGTCCACCTGCGTCCACTGCGGTGACATCTCCCACGATGGGGCTTGTGCTTCAGCTCCATCGTGTGTGAACTGTAACGGGGAACACCCATCTAGTTCCCGAGACTGCCCCCGTTTTGCAGAGGAACGAGCGATCCAGGAGATACGGGTGAAAGAGAAGGTGTCGTTCTTGGAAGCCCGGAAGCTCCTGCGACTCCGCCAACCCTCTGCCCCGAGGTCCGGTACCTATAGCTCAGTTGCAGCTAAACCGGTACCGCGTCGGGAAATCGCAACACAGACCGGCGATATGAACGGGGCTACAATTGCGGAAAAGGTTATTTTAGCCCAAGCGCTGCCAAAGCCTTCGGCACCTACACCCAAGTTGGTATCAACATCTGCCAAATCCGCTAGCTTACAGAATAGTCGTGCACAGTTGTCACCGAAAGCCTCGACCTCTGGAACTAAAGTTGGTAAATTCACGACGTCTTCTGCCCCGGAAAAACAGTTTAAGACCAAGTATGTACGACAAGACTTCTTGAAAGAGAATGTGCAATCTATTACCAAGTCATCTAAAGGTAAGAAAAGTTCACGCAACTCCACACGTGTATCCTCCTCTGAAGGGTCATCTGGGGAGGAGGGCGTGAATCGGCGACGGCCGTCTTCGCCGATCAGCACATCCAATCGGTTCGAACTACTTGGACCTAAAACTGCTCTTGAAAAAGGGACCTCCCTTGTGGAGGAGATGGACCAGGAGGATTCTGCCGCCACTGCCAGAGGGACAGTGCGGAAACGGCAGGATCGTGCTCCTGAAAATAGTACTAGCCCAACGCCTAAGAAGAACAAATTGAACCGACCAGCTAATCCCAATCTGCAGAAGCGTCTTTCGATTTGAAACTTATCCCATAATATACTCAATGGCTATCCTCCATTGGAACATACGCGGAATTCGACCACATCGACCAGAGCTTGACTTGTTGCTGCGCCAGCATGAACCCTTGGCTGTATGTTTACAAGAGACGAAGCTCCGTCCACAGGACACCGTTACCATCAGGCAGTACTCCTCCGTACGATGTGATTTATCCCCGGAGGACGGTGTCCCGGCACATGGGGGCACTATGATGCTTATTCGAGATGATATTTTTGCCAACTCCGTACCCATACAATCTGCAATCCAGTCCGTTGCTGTCAGCATTAAGCTACCCTCCGCTTCATTCACCATTTGCAGTATCTATTTGCCTCCATCTGCGGACCTCTCGCACAGCGACTTAGAACACCTCATTTCGCAGTTGCCACCACCCTTTTTATTGGTAGGCGACGTCAATGCCCATCACCCTCTTTGGGGCTCTCCTCGGGCTTGTGCGAGAGGTACGCTACTTAAAGACTTCTTGGATAGTCAGAATCTTGCTCTCTTGAACACCGGAGAGCCCACCTTTCTATCTGACGCATTTCATAGTTTTTCACACATTGACATTGCAATTTGTTCCCCTCAGCTGGCAGTCACCTTATGCTGGAATATCATCTCGGATTTGCATTCTAGTGACCACTTTCCTTGTCGTATTAGTGTCTTGACACCCGTTGTATGTTCCACCCGTTTACCTAGTTGGCGCCTAGACCACGCCAGCTGGGAACTGTACTCCCACTTGGCTGAATTTAGCTACGAAGAGCACGACTCTGTGAACCACTTGGTCGAACATCTTACAGGGACCATTCTTTCTGCTGCTGAGCAATCCATTCCGCGTTCGACTGGCTACAGCCGTCGATTTCCGGTACCTTGGTGGACCGCTGACTGTCGGGATGCTATTCGCGCTCGCAGACGAGCTCTACGGGTTTTCCAGCGTTTTCCTACACTGGATAACCTGATACACTATAAACGGATGCGTGCACATTCTAGGCGGGTTATTAAGGATAGCAAAAAGATGTCATGGAATAAATTCGTGGGTTCCTTTAATCGACATACACCTTCCTCTGTCGTATGGGATAAGTTAAGACGTGTGGCTGGGAAACCGAACCATATGCCCATCGCCGGTCTCAAAACACCTACCGGAGCTGTTGTTGATACATTTGACGTGGCGAATACTTTAGGCAGTGCTTTCGCTCAGGTGTCTAGCTCAGGCAACTATTCCCCTGAGTTTCTTACAGTTAAGAACCAGGTGGAATCTCAAGAATTCTCGTTTCTTTCTGGCAACCTTGAGGATTATAATCGCCTTTTCACCCTGGCAGAGCTAGACAATGCACTCTCCTCTTCACGACACTCAGCACCAGGTCCAGATGGTATCCACGTCCAAATGTTGCAACATCTCTCTCCTGATGGCAAAGATTTCCTACTCGAGGTCTATAATCGTGTCTGGGTTGATGGCATTTTTCCAGACAAGTGGCGGGAGGCCACCATCATACCCATTCTTAAACCTGGAAAGGACCGCCATCTTCCTTCCAGTTACCGTCCTATTTCCCTCACCAGTTGCGTTTGCAAGGTGATGGAACGCATGATCAATGGACGGTTGGTGTGGTGGCTGGAATCCCACAATCTTCTGACGAACATCCAGTGTGGCTTTCGACGACGACGTTCAACTGCTGACCACCTTGTCTCTCTGTCAACTCAGATTATGGACGGGTTTCTTAAGAACAGCCCCACAGTTGGGATATTTTTTGACCTCGAGAAGGCCTACGACACGTGTTGGCGGGCGGGAATATTGCGTTCTCTGCACAACTGGAACATACGTGGACGCCTACCGTTGGTCATTCAGGAGTTTATGCGGGACCGCGTTTTTCGAGTGAGGGTGGGTTCGGTTTTTTCTAACCATTTTATTCAAGAGAACGGTGTGCCGCAGGGCTCGGTACTCAGCGTGACTCTATTTGCTATTGCGATAAATTCCATATCACTATGTGTGCCTCAAGGTGTCTCTTCCTGTTTATTCGTGGACGACTTTGCCATCTTCTGTACTTCTCAGCGTACACCGTTTTTGGAACGCCGTCTCCAGCGGTGTTTGGACAATCTCTATGCATGGAGCTCGAAACACGGTTTTCGTTTCTCCGCTGAGAAGACAGTCTGCGTTAACTTCTGGCGCCGTAAGTGGCATATGCCGCCGTCTCTTCGACTCGGGCCAGATTTACTTCCTTTCGCAGACGAGGCGAGATTCCTTGGTTTGATCTTCGATCGGAAACTTTGTTGGGCACCACAAATAGCACAGCTTAGAGCACGATGTGACCGTTCTCTAAATCTTTTACGGATACTAAGTGGCAAGTCTTGGGGTGCGGATCGGACGACATTGCTCCGTCTTTATCGTGCTGTTATTCGTTCGAAGTTGGACTATGGCAGCATTGTGTATTCTTCAGCTCGACCTTCAGTGCTCAGAAGGTTAGACACAGTCCATAACCAGGGCATCCGTGTGGCCGTTGGAGCTTTTCCAACGAGCCCAGTTGTTAGCCTCTACGCCGAATCGGGAGAACCTCCTCTGCGTTGTCGGCGTGATGTCCTGCTTGCTAATTATGGCTGTGGGCTGAAGTGTATGCCTGGGCATCCAACTTATCACGCGTTTTTCTCCCCTGAGCTGCACGAGCGATACTGCCTCCGCTCTCTGAGCCCCAGGCCAGCAGGTTTTCGTTTCCGTGAGCTTCTACGCCAGCACCATGTTGACATTCCTCGGCTGTTATCCAAGGGAGAGAGTATACACCCCCCTTGGTTACGCGCTACCTCCCATGTCGATCTCGGGATGACGCTCTACGGGAAATCTGTTACGCCTCTTGATAGTATTCGTCGTTGCTTTTTAGAATTTTTATCCAAATACAGTGGCCGTATTTGTATTTACACCGATGGTAGTAAGAGCCCCGACGGTGTTGGATGTGCCTTTGTAACTGGCACCGCAACTTCTACTTACGGTTTGCCTAGTTGCACATCTATATATTCTGCCGAGCTATATGCTATTTATCAAGCCCTTCTGTATATTCGACGTCGAAAATTAGGTGACTGCCTTATTCTTAGTGATTCCCTTAGTGCCCTTCAGAGCATTCGTGAGCTGTACAATTACCATCCTTTGGTGCAGCGCATCCAGGACGTTCTCCACATTTTGCACGCTTCTGGCTTTAATGTGGAGTGCGCATGGATTCCTGGACACGTTGGCTTGCCAGGGAATGACACGGCGGATTTGGCAGCGAAATCGGCAGTCACAGCGCCCAGTGTTACGATTACCCATTCAACAGCAGAAGATTTTAGAGTGGCTGTACGGAGAGCCGTTTTTTCGACTTGGCATGCGGAGTGGTCGGCTCTCCGTGGTAATAAGCTGCGAGAGGTGAAGGACCTCCCTGTCAACTGGGTAACCTCCTCTCGTTTATTCCGCCGGGAGGAGGTAGTACTAGCTCGGCTAAGAATTGGCCACTGTATTTTTACTCACAGTTACCTTTTTAAACGTGAACCTGCTCCTGTCTGTGCGCTCTGTGGGGAGGCACAGACAGTTCGTCATGTGTTGCTGGAGTGTGGTCACCTGGCACACATTCGGTCATCTATGGGCATGCCGGCCTCTCTTGCCGAGGTCCTGGCAGATGACCCAAGAGCAGTGGACAGGGTTTTTAAATTTTTAGCAAAACTTTCTTTTACCTTGAGGTTTTAGTGTGATAGCGGTTTTTTTTAAACTCTTTTGGTTTTAATGTGTTGATTTTAGATGGAGTTTTATATCCAGCTCTGGTTAGAGGGCTGGACGTTTCTGTTACTTCCGTTTCAACTGTGTTAGCTCTTTTATTTGTGTTTACTTTTTTGTTTGGTATTTTCTTACTGGCTATTGCCAAGTTTTAATCGTAAGGGCGCTTATGACCTCGGCAGTTGAGCGCCCTTAAACACCATCATCATCATCATCATCTTGCCGAGGTCCTGGCAGATGACCCAAGAGCAGTGGACAGGGTTTTTAAATTTTTAGCAAAACTTTCTTTTACCTTGAGGTTTTAGTGTGATAGCGGTTTTTTTTAAACTCTTTTGGTTTTAATGTGTTGATTTTAGATGGAGTTTTATATCCAGCTCTGGTTAGAGGGCTGGACGTTTCTGTTACTTCCGTTTCAACTGTGTTAGCTCTTTTATTTGTGTTTACTTTTTTGTTTGGTATTTTCTTACTGGCTATTGCCAAGTTTTAATCGTAAGGGCGCTTATGACCTCGGCAGTTGAGCGCCCTTAAACACCATCATCATCATCATCATCAATCAGGGCGTCGACGTCACCTTCCTCCTTGTACCACCCGCAGGAAACTTCCCTTTCTGCACCCGCATTTGTGAAGTGGTCCTGAATCACCTCCTTGGGCAGCGTACACAACTCCGATTCCTCTCCCTGGATCAACCGGATCGCCCTCCTCCTGTTGCTGCGGTAGAGGCGCTGGATATATTTTGGATCCTCAACGTCCGGCTGCACCTTCCGACCCGCATGCCCCGTTGTGGAAATCCCCAGCACCTTCTGCACCGCCGCCGTGATCGTCTGCAGGATTTCTTGAAATTGCTGCCATGCGGCAGCGCTGACACCTTCCGTCAGCAGTCGCTGCAACCCCGACAGATGGCGGTGGATTACCGTCTCATCGTTCGGGGCCAGGATGGGAGCAGCTACCGGATCCCGACCCCTGTAGTCCTCCACGTTCTCACCGGCATCGTCGTCCTGGTCCTCCTCCATCGACGACGCCGAAGACGATGCTGATGGTGAACCAGGGTTCTCCACCGTCGGTGCCTCAGCAACTGCGACCTCCGGCTCCTCCGCGACGGCGACTTCCGGCTCCTCCAAGTCCAAATTCAGTCTTAGGTCGGGGACGGGTATCGGCTCCGGCTCAGGAACATCTATTGGGGGCGGCAATGGAATCCATTCCGCCTGCGGTGACTCCACCCGTAGAACCTGGATGTCCACGGGCTCCTGGTCAACGGGGCGTACTGGGCTGCACCCACCTAACACCTCCATGTGTCGGACCCCATCAGGAGCGGCCATGTCCCGCTGCAGGATGTCCTCCCTCTCGTGCCATCTCTGGTGGTTGGAAAGGGCGCGCCTCGACGGGAAGCTTATTCCACACCTTCCGCAGGAGTGGTGCATGTCGTCCACCTGGGTAGCGGGCGCCCTCTCCATGGAGCATCTATGGGCTCGGGGTCTCAATCCCAGCTCCCGTTTGCAGCCGGCACAGATATTCCTGGTCTTTGAGATGGAAACATCGTGCTCCCTCTGAAGGTGCCTCGTCCAGTCCTTGGCCTTAAACCTGGACCCACATCCTTCCTCGGTGCAACGGAAGCAGTCCGGTGTTGGATGATACACGACCAGCGTGTCATCCTCCCTCTGTATCCGGCGCTCCATTCGTCTCGTACAGAAGGGTAGACCAGCTACCCCCCTCAAAAATCTCTTGTTGGCTGAACCCACAGTCCCCAGTTAACTCGGGGCATTCTAGGCCATGTCGTCCAAGAGGAGGGCCAGCCCCCTAATGAACTTCCAACAATGACAACAACAATAACAAAGTATAACACTAGAACTGCTTGAAGGCTGAGCCCCTAGTCCCCAGTATTATCGGGGCATTCGAGCCATGTCGTACCACCCTATTGGTGAACTTCCAACGAGCCAAAAAATATAAACATGCACTAAGTAAAAATAAACTATACAAACCAACAACTGTAAAAGAACGTAACAATTAAGCTGATAAGAACAGATATTTTTTATTGATCAAATACTAGCTACTACATCGAATGTACATGTTGCGTCAGAGATCTGTTCAGTCAATTATATAAATATAGATTTTAAAGAGAATAATTCTCATTGTCAACATATATGTACAATATATACAAACATCATAATGAAAGTTCATTAGTGTCCAAACTGTTCTTATAAAATAAAACATTGTACACCATGTAGTGGTGCCGTGGTCACAAACACTGTATAAAAAATAGACAGATATATATGACAAGCATATATAAACCACTTCTGTCTCTGTGGCACTTGGGTGATGTCTTACCCCGGCATTCGCCTTGAGAGACTGGGGAAAACCACAGCAAAACCCCAGTCAGGGTACTTCATCACTGTCGGAGCCAGTTATATGCTCAACGTAGATGTCTCAGGAGTACCTAATGACGTCCGACACACATAACTTCTTAAAAAGCGTTAGATACTTCTTGGAACAAATTCTCTTCATAATTTTGTCGTTCTCGGGATCCCAGGAGCCTAATGACCCGACAACGATTGCGTCCACCTCCGCTTTCTGGTATCTGGTGCGAAGAGCCTCGGCCAAGGGTTGGTATTTCTATTCCTTGGCTCTTCTTGCCTCACCAAAAGCCTGCCTCCTGTTGCCAAAGGGAATGGTAACATCCATGATGACAGCGTTACCATCCTTCACCATTACTACCCCCCCAGGGGCCTACTACGGTAGGTACGGGTTAGGCGCACCCGGGGTCCCGAGCCACCTTGACTCCCTCTGTGGGCAACCTCAGAGTGGTGAGGGAGTCAGTAGGTGAAAATGCCCACCCACGTGTAGGCCGTGCGTGGAGACCCGTGTCGGTGAAGAGGAACATCCTGGTTGGTTGAGGGTTGCGTACCTGAGCCTGGGCTTCTGTCTTTCAGTAACTGGGGAGGGTGCGCAGCCTAATACACCGCTTTGGGTTCTGATTTGCCTAAACGGGAGGCTAGGGACTAACCCACCCCTAGTCAATCGGCCAGGACTAGGTATTACACCGAACTCCAGGGTGAGTGGGACGGCGAGCCCGCTATATCCCCTGTGTAGCCCTGTCACCCCAGTGGGGTGACCCCTCGTTGGGCTCCGTGGTGGGTGGGGAGCACTGGGGGATGAATTTATACCATTTTTTCTATGGCACCAAAACAAAAACCCCTTAATAAAGAAGTTGGAAAGGAAGTAGTCGAGTCATGTGGTCCTCGCTACTTGGTCATTCATAGGACAGAGGAAGGTAAGAAGTTCCTTACGGTGAGCCCTTTTACTATCCAAAAGGGTCTCGATGCCATTGCTGGTCCTGTTAAATCCTGCGTTCGAGCTCGCAATGGTACACTTCTTGTCGAAGCCAACTCCGCCTCGCAAGCTGCAAGAATACTTAAAGCCACCATGTTAGCCAGCTATCCAGTGAAGGTCGAGGTGCACAAGTCGCTGAACTCCTCCCGCGGTGTAATAACAACCCGCGCGTTGGACGGTTTGTCCATTGAGGAGATCAAAGAAAATCTTGCGACTCAGGGTGTCTCAGCTGTTTATCGGGTACAACGTAAGATCAACGGTGAATTCCTGCCTACTCGTACCCTGTTTCTTACTTTTGATCGGGTTGATCTGCCTCAAAAGATTAGAGCAGGGTATGAAGCCATCGAAGTTAGGCCTTATATACCCAATCCGCTGAGGTGCTTTAAATGCCAACGTTTTGGTCACACTAGTGAGTTGTGTACCGGCAAGTCCACCTGCGTCCACTGCGGTGACACCTCCCACGATGGGGCTTGTGCTTCAGCTCCATCGTGTGTGAACTGTAACGGGGAACACCCATCTAGTTCCCGAGACTGCCCCCGTTTTGCAGAGGAACGAGCGATCCAGGAGATACGGGTGAAAGAGAAGGTGTCCTTCTTGGAAGCCCGGAAGCTCCTGCGACTCCGCCAACCCTCTGCCCCGAGGTCCGGTACCTATAGCTCAGTTGCAGCTAAACCGGTACCGCGTCGGGAAATCGCAACCCAGACCGGCGATATGAACGGGGCTACAATTGCGGAAAAGGTAATTTTAGCCCAAGCGCTGCCAAAGCCTTCGGCACCTACACCCAAGTTGGTATCAACATCTGCCAAATCCGCCAGCTTACAGAATAGTCCTGCACATTTGTCACCGAAAGCCTCGACCTCCGGAACTAAAGCTATTAAATTCACGACGTCTTCTGCCCCAGAAAAACAGTTTAAGACCAAGTATGTACGACAAGACTTTTTGAAAGAGAATGTGCAATCTATTACCAAGTCATCTAAAGGTAAGAAAATTTCACGCAACTCCACACGTGTATCCTCCTCTGAAGGGTCATCTGGGGAGGAGGGCGTGAATCGGCGACGGCCGTCTTCGCCGATCAGCACATCCAATCGGTTCGAACTACTTGGACCGAAAACTGCTCTTGAAAAAGGGACCTCCCATGTGGAGGAGATGGACCAGGAGGATTCTGCCGCCACTGCCAGAGGGACAGTGCGGAAACGGCAGGATCGTGCTCCTGAAAATAGTACTAGCCCAACGCCTAAGAAGAACAAATTGAACCGACCAGCCAATCCCAATCTGCAGAAGCGTCTTTCGATTTGAAACTTATCCCATAATATACTCAATGGCTATCCTCCATTGGAACATACGCGGAATTCGACCACATCGACCAGAGCTTGACTTGTTGCTGCGCCAGCATGAACCCTTGGCTGTATGTTTACAAGAGACGAAGCTCCGTCCACAGGACACCGTTACCATCAGGCAGTACTCCTCCGTACGATGTGATTTATCCCCGGAGGACGGTGTCCCGGCACATGGGGGCACTATGATGCTTATTCGAGATGATATTTTTGCCAACTCCGTACCCATACAATCTGCAATCCAGTCCGTTGCTGTCAGCATTAAGCTACCCTCCGCTTCATTCACCATTTGCAGTATCTATTTGCCTCCATCTGCGGACCTCTCGCACAGCGACTTAGAACACCTCATTTCGCAGTTGCCACCACCCTTTTTATTGGTAGGCGACGTGAATGCCCATCACCCTCTTTGGGGCTCTCCTCGGGCTTGTGCGAGAGGTACGCTACTTAAAGACTTCTTGGATAGTCAGAATCTTGCTCTCTTGAACACCGGAGAGCCCACCTTTCTATCTGACGCATTTCATAGTTTTTCACACATTGACATTGCAATTTGTTCCCCTCAGCTGGCAGTCACCTTATGCTGGAATATCATCTCGGATTTGCATTCTAGTGACCACTTTCCCTGTCGTATTAGTGTCTTGACACCCGTTGTATGTTCCACCCGTTTACCTAGTTGGCGCCTAGACCACGCCAGCTGGGAACTGTACTCCCACTTGGCTGAATTTAGCTACGAAGAGCACGACTCTGTGAACCACTTGGTCGAACATCTTACAGAGACCATTCTTTCTGCTTCTGAGCAATCCATTCCGCGTTCGACTGGCTACAGCCGTCGATTTCCGGTACCTTGGTGGACCGCTGACTGTCGGGATGCTATTCGCGCTCGCAGACGAGCTCTACGGGTTTTCCAGCGTTATCCCACACTGGATAACCTGATATACTATAAACGGATGCGTGCACATTCTAGGCGGGTTATTAAGGATAGCAAAAAGATGTCATGGAATAAATTCGTGGGTTCCTTTAATCGACATACACCTTCCTCTGTCGTATGGGATAAGTTAAGACGTGTGGCTGGGAAACCGAACCATATGCCCATCGCCGGTCTCAAAACACCTACCGGAGCTGTTGTTGATACATTTGACGTGGCGAATACTTTAGGCAGTGCTTTCGCTCAGGTGTCTAGCTCAGGCAACTATTCCCCTGAGTTTCTTACAGTTAAGAACCAGGTGGAATCTCAAGAATTCTCGTTTCTTTCTGGCAACCTTGAGGATTATAATCGCCTTTTCACCCTGGCAGAGCTAGACAATGCACTCTCCTCTTCACGACACTCAGCACCAGGTCCAGATGGTATCCACGTCCAAATGTTGCAACATCTCTCTCCTGATGGCAAAGATTTCCTACTCGAGGTCTATAATCGTGTCTGGGTTGATGGCATTTTTCCAGACAAGTGGCGGGAGGCCACCATCATACCCATTCTTAAACCTGGAAAGGACCGCCATCTTCCTTCCAGTTACCGTCCTATTTCCCTCACCAGTTGCGTGTGCAAGGTGATGGAACGCATGCTCAATGGACGGTTGGTGTGGTGGCTGGAATCCCACAATCTTCTGACGAACATCCAGTGTGGCTTTCGACGACGACGTTCAACTGCTGACCACCTTGTCTCTCTGTCAACTCAGATTATGGACGGGTTTCTTATGAACAGCCCCACAGTTGGGATATTTTTTGACCTTGAGAAGGCCTACGACACGTGTTGGCGGGCGGGAATATTGCGTTCTCTGCACAACTGGAACATACGTGGACGCCTACCGTTGGTCATTCAGGAGTTTATGCGGGACCGCGTTTTTCGAGTGAGGGTGGGTTCAGTTTTATCTAACCATTTTATTCAAGAGAACGGAGTGCCGCAGGGCTCGGTACTCAGCGTGACTCTATTTGCTATTGCGATAAATTCCATATCACTATGTGTGCCTCAAGGTGTCTCTTCCTGTTTATTCGTGGACGACTTTGCCATCTTCTGTACTTCTCAGCGTACACCGTTTTTGGAACGCCGTCTCCAGCGGTGTTTGGACAATCTCTATGCATGGAGCTCGAAACACGGTTTTCGTTTCTCCGCTGAGAAGACAGTCTGCGTTAACTTCTGGCGCCGTAAGTGGCAAATGCCGCCGTCTCTTCGACTCGGGCCAGATTTACTTCCTTTCGCAGACGAGGCGAGATTCCTTGGTTTGATCTTCGATCGGAAACTTTGTTGGGCACCACAAATAGCACAGCTTAGAGCACGATGTGACCGTTCTCTAAACCTTTTACGGATACTAAGTGGCAAGTCTTGGGGTGCGGATCGGACGGCATTGCTCCGTCTTTATCGTGCTGTGATTCGTTCGAAGTTGGACTATGGCAGCATTGTGTATTCTTCAGCTCGACCTTCAGTGCTCAGAATGTTAGACACAGTCCATAACCAGGGCATCCGTGTGGCCGTTGGAGCTTTTCCAACGAGCCCAGTTGTTAGCCTCTACGCCGAATCGGGAGAACCTCCTCTGCGTTGTCGGCGTGATGTCCTGCTTGCTAATTATGGCTGTGGGCTGAAGTGTATGCCAGGGCATCCAACTTATCACGCTTTTTTCTCCCCTGAGCTGCACGAGCGATACTGCCTCCGCTCTCTGAGCCCCAGGCCAGCAGGTTTTCGTTTCCGTGAGCTTCTACGCCAGCACCATGTTGACATTCCTCGGCTGTTACCCAAGGGAGAGAGTATACACCCCCCTTGGTTACGCGCTACCTCCCATGTCGATCTCGGGATGACGCTCTACGGGAAATCTGTTACGCCTCTTGATAGTATTCGTCGATGCTTTTTAGAATTTTTATCCAAATACAGTGGCCATATTTGTATTTACACCGATGGTAGTAAGAGCCCCGACGGTGTTGGATGTGCCTTTGTAACTGGCACCACAACTTCTACTTACGGTTTGCCTAGTTGCACATCTATATATTCTGCCGAGCTATATGCTATTTATCAAGCCCTTCTGTATATTCGACGTCGAAAATTAGGTGACTGCCTTATACTTAGTGATTCCCTTAGTGCCCTTCAGAGCATTCGTGAGCTGTACAATTACCATCCTTTGGTGCAGCGCATCCAGGACGTTCTCCGCATTTTGCACGCTTCTGGTTTTAATGTGGAGTGCGCATGGATTCCTGGACACGTTGGCTTGCCAGGGAATGACACGGCGGATTTGGCAGCGAAATCGGCAGTCACAGCGCCCAGTGTTACGATTACCTATTCAACAGCAGAAGATTTTAGAGTGGCTGTACGGAGAGCCGTTTTTTCGACTTGGCATGCGGAGTGGTCGGCTCTCCGTGGTAATAAGCTGCGAGAGGTGAAGGACCTCCCTGTCAACTGGGTAACCTCCTCTCGTTTATTCCGCCGGGAGGAGGTAGTACTAGCTCGGCTAAGAATTGGCCACTGTATTTTTACTCACAGTTACCTTTTTAAACGTGAACCTGCTCCTGTCTGTGCGCTCTGTGGGGAGGCACAGACAGTTCGTCATGTGTTGCTGGAGTGTGGTCACCTGGCACACATTCGGTCATGTATGGGCATGCCGGCCTCTCTTGCTGAGGTCCTGGCAGATGACCCAAGAGCAGTGGACAGGGTTTTTAAATTTTTAGCAAAACTTTCTTTTACCTTGACGTTTTAGTGTGATAGCAGGTCTTTTTAAACACTTTTAATTTTAATGTGTTGATTTTAGATGGAGTTTTATATCCAGCTCTGTTAGAGGGCTGGACCGTTCTGTTACTTACTTTTCAACTGTGTTAGCCCTTTTTACTTGTGTTTTTTTCCTTTTTTGGTATTTTCTTACTGCCTATTGCCAAGTTTTAATCGTAAGGGCGCTTATGACCTCGGCAGTTGAGCGCCCTTAAACACCATTATCATCATCATCATCTTCACCATTACGAGGTCTGGCCTCAAGTTTCCTTCGACGACTTGATTCTCGGCCAGAATGGTGAAGCTGCTGCTGGCTGCCTTGCGGACCCTACTGACCACGGCGTTATGTCTCCGGGTGATTATGTCGGAGTACCTCATGCAATGGTTTATCACATGAGGCAGCCCCCCAGGGGCCTACTACGGTAGGTACGGGTTAGGCGCACCCGGGGTCCCGAGCCACCTTGACTCCCTCTGTGGGCAACCTCAGAGTGGTGAGGGAGCCAGAAGGTCAAAATGCCCACCCACGTGTAGGCCGTGCGTGGAGACCCGTGTCGGTGAAGAGGAATATCCTGGTTGGTTGAGGGTTGCGTACCTGAGCCTGGGCTTCTGTCTTTCAGTAACTGGGGAGGGTGCGCAGCCTAATACACCGCTTTGGTTTCTGATTTGCCTAAACGGGAGGCTAGGGACTAACCCACCCCTAGTCAATCGGCCAGGACTAGGTATTACACCGAACTCCAGGGTGAGTGGGACGGCGAGCCCGCTATATCCCCTGTGTAGCCCTGTCATCCCAGTGGGGTGACCCCTCGTTGGGCTCCGTGGTGGGTGGGGAGCACTGGGGGATGAATTTATACCATTTTTTCTATGGCACCAAAACAAAAACCCCTTAATAAAGACGTTGGAAAGGAAGTAGTCGAGTCATGTGGTCCTCGCTACTTGGTCATTCATAGGACAGAGGAAGGTAAGAAGTTTCTTACGGTGAGCCCTTTTACTATCCAAAAGGGTCTCGATGCCATTGCTGGTCCTGTTAAATCCTGCGTTCGAGCTCGCAATGGTACACTTCTTGTCGAAGCCAACTCCGCCTCGCAAGCTGCAAGAATACTTAAAGCCACCATGTTAGCCAGCTATCCAGTGAAGGTCGAGGTGCACAAGTCGCTGAACTCCTCCCGCGGTGTAATAACAACCAGCGCGTTGGACGGTTTGTCCATTGAGGAGATCAAAGAAAATCTTGCGACTCAGGGTGTCTCAGCTGTTTATCGGGTACAACGTAAGATCAACGGTGAATTCCTGCCTACTCGTACCCTGTTTCTTACTTTTGATCGGGTTGATCTGCCTCAAAAGATTAGAGCAGGGTACGAAGCCATCGAAGTTAGGCCTTATATACCCAATCCGCTGAGGTGCTTTAAATGCCAACGTTTTGGTCACACAAGTGAGTTGTGTACCGGCAAGTCCACCTGCGTCCACTGCGGTGACATCTCCCACGATGGGGCCTGTGCTTCAGCTCCATCGTGTGTGAACTGTAACGGGGAACACCCATCTAGTTCCCGAGACTGCC
The DNA here is from genome assembly GCA_030762935.1 of Hymenopus coronatus. NCBI lineage: Eukaryota > Metazoa > Arthropoda > Insecta > Mantodea > Hymenopodidae > Hymenopus > Hymenopus coronatus. The sequence continues at coordinate 24,396,607 of CM060889.1, forward strand.
CCCGTTTTGCAGAGGAACGAGCGATCCAGGAGATACGGGTGAAAGAGAAGGTGTCCTTCTTGGAAGCCCGGAAGCTCCTGCGACTCCGCCAACCCTCTGCCCCGAGGTCCGGTACCTATAGCTCAGTTGCAGCTAAACCGGTACCGCGTCGGGAAATCGCAACACAGACCGGCGATATGAACGGGGCTACAATTGCGGAAAAGGTTATTTTAGCCCAAGCGCTGCCAAAGCCTTCGGCACCTACACCGAAGTTGGTATCAACATCTGCCAAATCCGCCAACTTACAGAATAGTCCTGCACACTTGTCACCTAAAGCCTCGACCTCGGGAACTAAAGCTATTAAATTCACGACGTCTTCTGCCCCAGAAAAACAGTTTAAGACCAAGTATGTACGACAAGACTTTTTGAAAGAGAATGTGCAATCTATTACCAAGTCATCTAAAGGTAAGAAAAGTTCACGCAACTCCACACGTGTATCCTCCTCTGAAGGGTCATCTGGGGAGGAGGGCGTGAATCGGCGACGGCCGTCTTCGCCGATCAGCACATCCAATCGGTTCGAACTACTTGGACCTAAAACTGCTCTTGAAAAAGGGACCTCCCTTGTGGAGGAGATGGACCAGGAGGATTCTGCCGCCACTGCCAGAGGGACAGTGCGGAAACGGCAGGATCGTGCTCCTGAAAATAGTACTAGCCCAACGCCTAAGAAGAACAAATTGAACCGACCAGCTAATCCCAATCTGCAGAAGCGTCTTTCGATTTGAAACTTATCCCATAATATACTCAATGGCTATCCTCCATTGGAACATACGCGGAATTCGACCACATCGACCAGAGCTTGACTTGTTGCTGCGCCAGCATGAACCCTTGGCTGTATGTTTACAAGAGACGAAGCTCCGTCCACAGGACACCGTTACCATCAGGCAGTACTCCTCCGTACGATGTGATTTATCCCCGGAGGACGGTGTCCCGGCACATGGGGGCACTATGATGCTTATTCGAGATGATATTTTTGCCAACTCCGTACCCATACAATCTGCAATCCAGTCCGTTGCTGTCAGCATTAAGCTACCCTCCGCTTCATTCACCATTTGCAGTATCTATTTGCCTCCATCTGCGGACCTCTCGCACAGCGACTTAGAACACCTCATTTCACAGTTGCCACCACCCTTTTTATTGGTAGGCGACGTGAATGCCCATCACCCTCTTTGGGGCTCTCCTCGGGCTTGTGCGAGAGGTACGCTACTTAAAGACTTCTTGGATAGTCAGAATCTTGCTCTCTTGAACACCGGAGAGCCCACCTTTCTATCTGACGCATTTCATAGTTTTTCACACATTGACATTGCAATTTGTTCCCCTCAGCTGGCAGTCACCTTATGCTGGAATATCATCTCGGATTTGCATTCTAGTGACCACTTTCCTTGTCGTATTAGTGTCTTGACACCCGTTGTATGTTCCACCCGTTTACCTAGTTGGCGCCTAGACCACGCCAGCTGGGAACTGTACTCCCACTTGGCTAAATTTAGCTACGAAGAGCACGACTCTGTGAACCACTTGGTCGAACATCTTACAGGGACCATTCTTTCTGCTGCTGAGCAATCCATTCCGCGTTCGACTGGCTACAGCCGTCGATTTCCGGTACCTTGGTGGACCGCTGACTGTCGGGATGCTATTCGCGCTCGCAGACGAGCTCTACGGGTTTTCCAGCGTTTTCCTACACTGGATAACCTGATACACTATAAACGGATGCGTGCACATTCTAGGCGGGTTATTAAGGATAGCAAAAAGATGTCATGGAATAAATTCGTGGGTTCCTTTAATCGACATACACCTTCCTCTGTCGTATGGGATAAGTTAAGACGTGTGGCTGGGAAACCGAACCATATGCCCATCGCCGGTCTCAAAACACCTACCGGAGCTGTTGTTGATACATTTGACGTGGCGAATACTTTAGGCAGTGCTTTCGCTGAGGTGTCTAGCTCAGGCAACTATTCCCCTGAGTTTCTTACAGTTAAGAACCAGGTGGAATCTCAAGAATTCTCGTTTCTTTCCGGCAACCTTGAGGATTATAATCGCCTTTTCACCCTGGCAGAGCTAGACAATGCACTCTCCTCTTCACGACACTCAGCACCAGGTCCAGATGGTATCCACGTCCAAATGTTGCAACATCTCTCTCCTGATGGCAAAGATTTCCTACTCGAGGTCTATAATCGTGTCTGGGTGGATGGCATTTTTCCAGACAAGTGGCGGGAGGCCACCATCATACCCATTCTTAAACCTGGAAAGGACCGCCATCTTCCTTCCAGTTACCGTCCTATTTCCCTCACCAGTTGCGTTTGCAAGGTGATGGAACGCATGATCAATGGACGGTTGGTGTGGTGGCTGGAATCCCACAATCTTCTGACGAACATCCAGTGTGGCTTTCGACGACGACGTTCAACTGCTGACCACCTTGTCTCTCTGTCAACTCAGATTATGGACGGGTTTCTTAAGAACAGCCCCACAGTTGGGATATTTTTTGACCTCGAGAAGGCCTACGACACGTGTTGGCGGGCGGGAATATTGCGTTCTCTGCACAACTGGAACATACGTGGACGCCTACCGTTGGTCATTCAGGAGTTTATGCGGGACCGCGTTTTTCGAGTGAGGGTGGGTTCGGTTTTTTCTAACCATTTTATTCAAGAGAACGGAGTGCCGCAGGGCTCGGTACTCAGCGTGACTCTATTTGCTATTGCGATAAATTCCATATCACTATGTGTGCCTCAAGGTGTCTCTTCCTGTTTATTCGTGGACGACTTTGCCATCTTCTGTACTTCTCAGCGTACACCGTTTTTGGAACGCCGTCTCCAGCGGTGTTTGGACAATCTCTATGCATGGAGCTCGAAACACGGTTTTCGTTTCTCCGCTGAGAAGACAGTCTGCGTTAACTTCTGGCGCCGTAAGTGGCATATGCCGCCGTCTCTTCGACTCGGGCCAGATTTACTTCCTTTCGCAGACGAGGCGAGATTCCTTGGTTTGATCTTCGATCGGAAACTTTGTTGGGCACCACAAATAGCACAGCTTAGAGCACGATGTGACCGTTCTCTAAATCTTTTACGGATACTAAGTGGCAAGTCTTGGGGTGCGGATCGGACGACATTGCTCAGTCTTTATCGTGCTGTGATTCTTTCGAAGTTGGACTATGGCAGCATTGTGTATTCTTCAGCTCGACCTTCAGTGCTCAGAAGGTTAGACACAGTCCATAACCAGGGCATCCGTGTGGCCGTTGGAGCTTTTCCAACGAGCCCAGTTGTTAGCCTCTACGCCGAATCGGGAGAACCTCCTCTGCGTTGTCGGCGTGATGTCCTGCTTGCTAATTATGGCTGTGGGCTGAAGTGTATGCCTGGGCATCCAACTTATCACGCGTTTTTCTCCCCTGAGCTGCACGAGCGATACTGCCTCCGCTCTCTGAGCCCCAGGCCAGCAGGTTTTCGTTTCCGTGAGCTTCTACGCCAGCACCATGTTGACATTCCTCGGCTGTTATCCAAGGGAGAGAGTATACACCCCCCTTGGTTACGCGCTACCTCCCATGTCGATCTCGGGATGACGCTCTACGGGAAATCTGTTACGCCTCTTGATAGTATTCGTCGTTGCTTTTTAGAATTTTTATCCAAATACAGTGGCCGTATTTGTATTTACACCGATGGTAGTAAGAGCCCCGACGGTGTTGGATGTGCCTTTGTAACTGGCACCGCAACTTCTACTTACGGTTTGCCTAGTTGCACATCTATATATTCTGCCGAGCTATATGCTATTTATCAAGCCCTTCTGTATATTCGACGTCGAAAATTAGGTGACTGCCTTATTCTTAGTGATTCCCTTAGTGCCCTCCAGAGCATTCGTGAGCTGTACAATTACCATCCTTTGGTGCAGCGCATCCAGGACGTTCTCCACATTTTGCACGCTTCTGGTTTTAATGTGGAGTGCGCATGGATTCCTGGACACGTTGGCTTGCCAGGGAATGACACGGCGGATTTGGCAGCGAAATCGGCAGTCACAGCGCCCAGTGTTACGATTACCCATTCAACAGCAGAAGATTTTAGAGTGGCTGTACGGAGAGCCGTTTTTTCGACTTGGCATGCGGAGTGGTCGGCTCTCCGTGGTAATAAGCTGCGAGAGGTGAAGGACCTCCCTGTCAACTGGGTAACCTCCTCTCGTTTATTCCGCCGGGAGGAGGTAGTACTAGCTCGTCTAAGAATTGGCCACTGTATTTTTACACACAGTTACCTTTTTAAACGTGAACCTGCTCCTGTCTGTGCGCTCTGTGGGGAGGCACAGACAGTTCGTCATGTGTTGCTGGAGTGTGGTCACCTGGCACACATTCGGTCATCTATGGGCATGCCGGCCTCTCTTGCTGAGGTCCTGGCAGATGACCCAAGAGCAGTGGACAGGGTTTTTAAATTTTTAGCAAAACTTTCTTTTACCTTGACGTTTTAGTGTGATAGCGGTTTTTTAAACTCTTTTGGTTTTAATGTGTTGATTTTAGATGGAGTTTTATATCCAGCTCTGGTTAGAGGGCTGGACGTTTCTGTTACTTCCGTTTCAACTGTGTTAGCTCTTTTATTTGTGTTTACTTTTTTGTTTGGTATTTTCTTACTGGCTATTGCCAAGTTTTAATCATAAGGGCGCTTATGACCTCGGCAGTTGAGCGCCCTTAAACACCATCATCATCATCATCATCATCACATGAGGCAGGGTCTCGCTTTCATATCCACATCTTCTGCAGCTGCGGTCGCATCTCTGTTCTTGATGCCGGCATCCATTCAAGGGCAAAAGGTTTAATCGGGCCCGATGAATGAATCGCCAATCTGCAAACCTGGTGTATAGGCCTGTCTTGAAGTGAGAACTGGCAGCGTCAGTGGATTCGCAGTCGATAGCTTTTCCTTGGCTGGGCAGCTCCAAGAGACGTGTCAGGTGCTGGTTTCTTTGGTTGTCTCTTAGTGTCCGTAGCACCTGATGTCTGACTTGCACGCAAGGTCTTGTCAGCGATCTTGATGGCAGGCTGGTAGTTTTGGAACGACCATTCCACATTGCACCTGGCAGAAGATTTGCGAGCTTGAGTCCAGGTCGAAGAAATGGCGTTTGTGTTTCGCCTGAACTCGCCCTCGTTCTCTCCGGTCAAGTAGGTAGCGACGTCATCGTGATCGACTAATCACTGTAGCCTCTTACTTACGACACTCTGTAGGTCGCCAAGAGCTAGCTCCGCAGTATGTATATCTTTGGAGGAGAGGAGCTTGAAGGCATTGTCGATAAGATGGAAATCTGAGTCGCTTGCTGCTACTGGTATTCCTATACATCCAGACTTGGAAGGGCCATATATATAATCGTTTGCTGCTTCCTGTGGGACATTGAGGACTTTCTTGACCTCTGCCCTGATGACATCATCCAGCTTGGCCCGGTCACCCTTAGCGAATTGGGCAGTCCTCATCAGGAAGTTAAATGATGAATAGAAAAAGGTCTTGAGGGCATCCAGCTTCTGCCAGGGAGCTAGCTTAGACCGGAGAAGCTTTCTTGCGGTGAGCATCAGATCTGCTAGCTCTTTCAAGTTTGATGTAATGTGGAATCCGACTGGCTTCCCAAGGAACGTATCGAACTCACCGTCTTCGAGCTGTTTAATTTCGTGGTCTCCGACTTTGAACTTGGTGTCCCTGGTGCCAATTGGTGTCTTTCCAGAAAGATGCAGAGAAAAGCACTGCCCAGGATTTAACTTAATGTTGATAGTTTCAGCCAAGGTATAGACTCTATTAATCATTTCTTGAAGTTCTTCAGGCTCCTTGGCTAGCAGCACCAGATCATCCGCATATGCCAGGATTTTATGTTCGGCCTGTTGTCTTTGGATATTTCTGATGATCGGGTCAATTGCAATGTTAAATAGCAGGCCACTGATGGGGCATCCCTGTTTAACCCCGGCATTGATGTCAATTGTGTCTGTGGCACCTTGACCCGCCAATACTCTTGTAGACGTATCAGTATACATATCCTTAATAATCCTTACAAACTTGGCACCAGCGCCTGTCCTTTCTAATCCCGCATAGATGGCTTGGTGCGGGACGGAGCCGAAGGCATTGGAGAAGTCCAACCAGGCTGCTAGAAATTCGCCCTTTTCTGTTCTTGCGGTGTCGAACTTTCTCCTGAGCGTATAGTTGTGCTCAAAGACTCCGTCGTGAGGCATGAACCCCTTCTGAGCTGGTGCCAAGATGTCTTCATTTGTCAGCCAGGTGGTGACTCTCTTTGCCAACACACCTGTATAAATCTTGTAGATGGTCTGCATAATGGCTATAGGTCGCCAGTTTGCTATGTCATGCGGATCACCTTTCTTATATATTGAGGTCTTCTATTCGTCAGGGACCTTCTCGTATTTGATGCAGACATTGAAGATGCTAGCAAGTACGGAGCAAGCTGGGTCGACCGCCTTCCAGTGATTATATGTGATACGGTCGTCCCCAGGAGCAGTATTCTCGCATCTTTGCTGCCTAAACATCACTTCATTTGGCGTGATTCGGAACTTTGTCGGTGATCCTCATCAAGATCCCTTCGAACCTCAACCAATTGTCTTCGGAGGTTCCGGCCCTGAGGATGTCATTTATTTCAAGCAGGAGCTCGTGGATCTTAGATCTATCGTCCACGTCTATTACAAGGTTCTCTTCCGCGGGCTGCACCTGTTGATCACCGTCGTCGACATCTACGCACTCTTCAGCTTCAGGTGCGTCAGGTGAAGCTTCACGAGCTGGAGCTGTCCCCAACTCGGGGACCCGGGAAGATAGGGGAGTCAGGTTATCAGGAGATGCTCCACGCCGCTCCATATCTAGTTGCACAGCTATTGGTGTTTGGTGTGCAACAAAACTACCTCACTACACTTTGATCTTAGCCAAAAGGCCGAGAAGCTGATAAGAACAGAGTTTTTTTTATTTAATAATGTTCTAACGTACATTAATTATGATTCTCAAAACAGAGTTGTAGCAACAGAAATTGAACATGAACAATCAATTCAAAAGTAAACAAAGAAAAACTTACAAAGTTACAATTACTTATACATATTTACATACACAGAAATTCATTTGTTTTGTCAGTTTATCTGTCCGTCATTGTCCTATTTACTATTATTTACATTATATACATATATATTACAAACTCTCAGACCAGGCACTTTAAATGTTTGTGTGTCCTTGGTAGGTCTTCGTCATTTGACTACACTTCACTTCACTTTCGCTTACACTTGTCTTTGTCCTGTAAGGTGCTCCACATATATGTCCCTGGACCAGCGAATGCAGTCAGAAGTTTTTTCCGCTGGCCCAGGTACTTGCGCGAACACATCTTCTTGAGTATCCTGTCGTTTGCTGGGTCCCAGGATCCCAGCGCTCCTACAACTATGGCTTCCACCGTCACGTTCGGGTATGTGGCTCCCATCTCCTCTGCTAGTCTTCGGTACTTCTCTTCCTTCCTCCGCCTGGCCTCCTGTAGTGCCTCCGGGGAACTCTCAAAGGGTACCGTTACGTCCAGTATCACGGTCTGCTGGTCATTTTGTATTACGAGATCCGGGCGTAGCCCTGGCCCGCAGGGTGCCTGGTTCTCGAACAGCAGCCGGAACTTTCTCTCAGCCGCCTTCTTGACCCTCTCCACAATGGCGTTGTGTCGTCTTGTGAATAGTTGTGAGTACCTCATGCAGTGGCTCACGACATGAGGCAGAGTTTCTATAGCGTATCCACAGCGTCTGCAGGCCTTGCTGTCCCCAGGATTTCTCTTGTGTCCGTTGAGTGGGAGGAGGTCCAACCTGGCCTTGTGGATGAACCTCCAATCGGCGAATCTGGTGTAGTCCCCGTTGTACAAAAAGTGCGCCGAGCTCTTGTCTAGGGAGACTCACTGGAGAGCCTTGCCTTGTCTGACCATCCCCTGAGCCGTTCATCATGTTGTTTTCTAAGTTCGGCTCTGAGGCACTGGAGAACGCGGCGTTTCTCCCCCTGGTGTAGCGTTGTGTCCCCCACTTTAAGGCCCAGCGCGTCGCCGTCTGTCACCCACTCTGCTGCCACTCTCCGGGATGCCGTCCTTGCCCTGGTCCAGATGCTTCTGCTGGTGGAGGATGGGTTGCCCATGTCATCCTCCAAGTTTCCGCCCCCCAGGGGCCTACTACGGTAGGTACGGGTTAGGGGCACCCGGGGTCCCGAGCCACCTTGACTCCCTCTGTGGGCAACCTCAGAGTGGTGAGGGAGTCAGAAGGTCAAAATGCCCACGCACGTGTAGGCCGTGCGTGGAGACCCGTTTCGGTGAAAAGGAATATCCTGGTTGGTTGAGGGTTGCGTACCTGAGCCTGGGCTTCTGTCTTTCAATAACTGGGGAGGGTGCGCAGCCTAATACACCGCTTTGGTTTGTGATTTGCCTAAACGGGAGGCTAGGGACTAACCCACCCCTAGTCAATCGGCCAGGACTAGGTATTACACCGAACTCCAGGGTGAGTGGGACGGCGAGCCCGCTATATCCCCTGTGTAGCCCTGTCACCCCAGTGGGGTGACCCCTCGTTGGGCTCCGTGGTGGGTGGGGAGCACTGGGGGATGAATTTATACCATTTTTTTATGGCACCAAAACCAAAACCCCTTATTTTAAATGCAAACGTTGGAAAGGAAGTAGTCGAGTCATGTGGTCCTCGCTACTTGGTTATTCATAGGACAGAGGAAGGTAAGAAGTTCCTTACGGTGAGCCCTTTTACTATCCAAAAGGGTCTCGATGCCATTGCTGGTCCGGTCAAATCTTGCGTTCGAGCTCGTAACGGTACACTTCTTGTCGAAGCCAACTCCGCCTCGCAAGCTGCAAGGATACTTAAAGCCACCACGTTAGCCAGCTATCCAGTGAAGGTCGAGGTGCACAAGTCGCTGAACTCCTCCCGCGGTGTAGTAACAACACGCGCGTTGGACGGTTTGTCCATTGAGGAGATCCAAGAAAATCTTGCGACTCAGGGTGTCTCAGCTGTTTATCGGGTACAACGTAAGATCAACGGTGAATTCCTGCCTACTCGTACCCTGTTTCTTACTTTTGATCGGGTTGATCTGCCTCAGAAGATTAGAGCAGGGTATGAAGCCATCGAAGTTAGGCCTTATATACCCAATCCGCTGAGGTGCTTTAAATGCCAACGTTTTGGTCACACTAGTGAGTTGTGTACCGGCAAGTCCACCTGCGTCCACTGCGGTGACACCTCCCACGATGGGGCTTGTGCTTCAGCTCCATCGTGTGTGAACTGTAACGGTGAACACCCATCTAGTTCCCGAGACTGCCCCCGTTTTGCAGAGGAACGAGCGATCCAGGAGATACGGGTGAAAGAGAAGGTGTCCTTCTTGGAAGCCCGGAAGCTCCTGCGACTCCGCCAACCCTCTGCCCCGAGGTCCGGTACCTATAGCTCAGTTGCAGCTAAACCGGTACCGCGTCGGGAAATCGCAACACAGACCGGCGATATGAACGGGGCTACAATTGCGGAAAAGGTTATTTTAGCCCAAGCGCTGCCAAAGCCTTCGGCACCTACACCCAAGTTGGTATCAACATCTGCCAAATCCGCCAGCTTACAGAATAGTCCTGCACAGTTGTCACCGAAAGCCTCGACCTCCGGAACTAAAGCTATTAAATTCACGACGTCTTCTGCCCCAGAAAGACAGTTTAAGACCAAGTATGTACGACAAGACTTTTTGAAAGAAAATGTGCAATCTATTACCAAGTCATCTAAAGGTAAGAAAAGTTCACGCAACTCCACACGTGTATCCTCCTCTGAAGGGTCATCTGGGGAGGAGGGCGTGAATCGGCGACGGCCGTCTTCGCCGATCAGCACATCCAATCGGTTCGAACTACTTGGACCGAAAACTGCTCTTGAAAAAGGGACCTCCCTTGTGGAGGAGATGGACCAGGAGGATTCTGCCGCCACTGCCAGAGGGACAGTGCGGAAACGGCAGGATCGTGCTCCTGAAAATAGTACCAGCCCAACGCCTAAGAAGAACAAATTGAACCGACCAGCTAATCCCAATCTGCAGAAGCGTCTTTCGATTTGAAACTTATCCCATAATATACTCAATGGCTATCCTCCATTGGAACATACGCGGAATTCGACCACATCGACCAGAGCTTGACTTGTTGCTGCGCCAGCATGAACCCTTGGCTGTATGTTTACAAGAGACGAAGCTCCGTCCACAGGACACCGTTACCATCAGGCAGTACTCCTCCGTACGATGTGATTTATCCCCGGAGGACGGTGTCCCGGCACATGGGGGCACTATGATGCTTATTCGAGATGATATTTTTGCCAACTCCGTACCCATACAATCTGCAATCCAGTCCGTTGCAGTCAGCATTAAGCTACCCTCCGCTTCATTCACCATTTGCAGTATCTATTTGCCTCCATCTGCGGACCTCTCGCACAGCGACTTAGAACACCTCATTTCGCAGTTGCCACCACCCTTCTTATTGGTAGGCGACGTGAATGCCCATCACCCTCTTTGGGGCTCTCCTCGGGCTTGTGCGAGAGGTACGCTACTTAAAGATTTCTTGGATAATCAGAATCTTGCTCTCTTGAACACCGGAGAGCCCACCTTTCTATCTGACGCATTTCATAGTTTTTCACACATTGACATTGCAATTTGTTCCCCTCAGCTGGCAGTCACCTTATGCTGGAATATCATCTCGGATTTGCATTCTAGTGACCACTTTCCTTGTCGTATTAGTGTCTTGACACCCGTTGTATGTTCCACCCGTTTACCTAGTTGGCGCCTAGACCACGCCAGCTGGGAACTGTACTCCCACTTGGCTGAATTTAGCTACGAAGAGCACGACTCTGTGAACCACTTGGTCGAACATCTTACAGGCACCATTCTTTCTGCTGCTGAGCAATCCATTCCGCGTTCGACTGGCTACAGCCGTCGATTTCCGGTACCTTGGTGGACCGATGACTGTCGGGATGCTATTCGCGCTCGCAGACGAGCTCTACGGGTTTTCCAGCGTTTTCCTACACTGGATAACCTGATACACTATAAACGGATGCGTGCACATTCTAGGCGGGTTATTAAGGATAGCAAAAAGATGTCATGGAATAAATTCGTGGGTTCCTTTAATCGACATACACCTTCCTCTGTCGTATGGGATAAGTTAAGACGTGTGGCTGGGAAACCGAACCATATGCCCATCGCCGGTCTCAAAACACCTACCGGAGCTGTTGTTGATACATTTGACGTGGCGAATACTTTAGGCAGTGCTTTCGCTCAGGTGTCTAGCTCAGGCAACTATTCCCCTGAGTTTCTTACAGTTAAGAACCAGGTGGAATCTCAAGAATTCTCGTTTCTTTCTGGCAACCTTGAGGATTATAATCGCCTTTTCACCCTGGCAGAGCTAGACAATGCACTCTCCTCTTCACGACACTCAGCACCAGGTCCAGATGGTATCCACGTCCAAATGTTGCAACATCTCTCTCCTGATGGCAAAGATTTCCTACTCGAGGTCTATAATCGTGTCTGGGTTGATGGCATTTTTCCAGACAAGTGGCGGGAGGCCACCATCATACCCATTCTTAAACCTGGAAAGGACCGCCATCTTCCTTCCAGTTACCGTCCTATTTCCCTCACCAGTTGCGTTTGCAAGGTGATGGAACGCATGATAAATGGACGGTTAGTGTGGTGGCTGGAATCCCACAATCTTCTGACGAACATCCAGTGTGGCTTTCGACGACGACGTTCAACTGCTGACCACCTTGTCTCTCTGTCAACTCAGATTATGGACGGGTTTCTTAAGAACAGCCCCACAGTTGGGATATTTTTTGACCTCGAGAAGGCCTACGACACGTGTTGGCGGGCGGGAATATTGCGTTCTCTGCACAACTGGAACATACGTGGACGCCTACCGTCGGTCATTCAGGAGTTTATGCGGGACCGCGTTTTTCGAGTGAGGGTGGGTTCGGTTTTTTCTAACCATTTTATTCAAGAGAACGGAGTGCCGCAGGGCTCGGTACTCAGCGTGACTCTATTTGCTATTGCGATAAATTCCATATCACTATGTGTGCCTCAAGGTGTCTCTTCCTGTTTATTCGTGGACGACTTTGCCATCTTCTGTACTTCTCAGCGTACACCGTTTTTGGAACGCCGTCTCCAGCGGTGTTTGGACAATCTCTATGCATGGAGCTCGAAACACGGTTTTCGTTTCTCCGCTGAGAAGACAGTCTGCGTTAACTTCTGGCGCCGTAAGTGGCATATGCCGCCGTCTCTTCGACTCGGGCCAGATTTACTTCCTTTCGCAGACGAGGCGAGATTCCTTGGTTTGATCTTCGATCGGAAACTTTGTTGGGCACCACAAATAGCACAGCTTAGAGCACGATGTGACCGTTCTCTAAATCTTTTACGGATACTAAGTGGCAAGTCTTGGGGTGCGGATCGGACGACATTGCTCAGTCTTTATCGTGCTGTGATTCGTTCGAAGTTGGACTATGGCAGCATTGTGTATTCTTCAGCTCGACCTTCAGTGCTCAGAAGGTTAGACACAGTCCATAACCAGGGCATCCGTGTGGCCGTTGGAGCTTTTCCAACGAGCCCAGTTGTTAGCCTCTACGCCGAATCGGGAGAACCTCCTCTGCGTTGTCGGCGTGATGTCCTGCTTGCTAATTATGGCTGTGGGCTGAAGTGTATGCCTGGGCATCCAACTTATCACGCGTTTTTCTCCCCTGAGCTGCACGAGCGATACTGCCTCCGCTCTCTGAGCCCCAGGCCAGCAGGTTTTCGTTTCCGTGAGCTTCTACGCCAGCACCATGTTGACATTCCTCGGCTGTTATCCAAGGGAGAGAGTATACACCCCCCTTGGTTACGCGCTACCTCCCATGTCGATCTCGGGATGACGCTCTACGGGAAATCTGTTACGCCTCTTGATAGTATTCGTCGTTGCTTTTTAGAATTTTTATCCAAATACAGTGGCCGTATTTGTATTTACACCGATGGTAGTAAGAGCCCCGACGGTGTTGGATGTGCCTTTGTAACTGGCACCGCAACTTCTACTTACGGTTTGCCTAGTTGCACATCTATATATTCTGCCGAGCTATATGCTATTTATCAAGCCCTTCTGTATATTCGACGTCGAAAATTAGGTGACTGCCTTATTCTTAGTGATTCCCTTAGTGCCCTTCAGAGCATTCGTGAGCTGTACAATTACCATCCTTTGGTGCAGCGCATCCAGGACGTTCTCCACATTTTGCACGCTTCTGGCTTTAATGTGGAGTGCGCATGGATTCCTGGACACGTTGGCTTGCCAGGGAATGACACGGCGGATTTGGCAGCGAAATCGGCAGTCACAGCGCCCAGTGTTACGATTACCCATTCAACAGCAGAAGATTTTAGAGTGGCTGTACGGAGAGCCGTTTTTTCGACTTGGCATGCGGAGTGGTCGGCTCTCCGTGGTAATAAGCTGCGAGAGGTGAAGGACCTCCCTGTCAACTGGGTAACCTCCTCTCGTTTATTCCGCCGGGAGGAGGTAGTACTAGCTCGGCTAAGAATTGGCCACTGTATTTTTACTCACAGTTACCTTTTTAAACGTGAACCTGCTCCTGTCTGTGCGCTCTGTGGGGAGGCACAGACAGTTCGTCATGTGTTGCTGGAGTGTGGTCACCTGGCACACATTCGGTCATCTATGGGCATGCCGGCCTCTCTTGCCGAGGTCCTGGCAGATGACCCAAGAGCAGTGGACAGGGTTTTTAAATTTTTAGCAAAACTTTCTTTTACCTTGAGGTTTTAGTGTGATAGCGGTTTTTTTAAACTCTTTTGGTTTTAATGTGTTGATTTTAGATGGAGTTTTATATCCAGCTCTGGTTAGAGGGCTGGACGTTTCTGTTACTTCCGTTTCAACTGTGTTAGCTCTTTTATTTGTGTTTACTTTTTTGTTTGGTATTTTCTTACTGGCTATTGCCAAGTTTTAATCGTAAGGGCGCTTATGACCTCGGCAGTTGAGCGCCCTTAAACACCATCATCATCATCATCACTGCAATGCCAGGTCAACCCGCGACAGAGGTGGAGCAAGCTCCTTACACTCCGTCAAATTCCAAAAATCAGTTTAATATTCTGGTTTTCAAGAGCTCATCGTTATCACCTAGTATCTTCTTATTGGTGGCTTCTACGGATATTTCATTCCTCTTTTCCTCTAAAATTCTAACCCTTTCCACTATATCCATGCATAATTGCTTGGCCTTGTCCCCTAATTTTGCCCTATTGTACTTGGAGATAGACTCCTGTTCCAAAGCAGCCAACTCTGTGGCAATTAATGTCAGCATGGGCACATCTCTGGCTGTTGTATCAGGAAATTCATGATTGCGAAGAGCAATCTTCTCATACCCGCTGGTTACATTTAGAGCATCAATTGCATCACATAATTGGTTGTATTTTGCAACCTCAGATGACAGCTTGCTGAAAGAGAATATGTAGGGAGCCTTAACCATAATATGCTGGATGATCAGATTTAAATGTGTGAGTCCGGATCCCTTAAGTAACCTGTATACCATTATCAAGGTTTGATGGACAAATCCAGACTTATTGGGGTCATTAACTTCCTCCTCTAACCATTCGAATATATTGACCCTAATTAGATCATATGCCTGTAAAAAAAAGCATGTGTCTCACTAAGGGCATCATGTGCAAACCAATTCTCCTCCAAATAGCCTTGTCTGCCAGTAATACCAGCTACAGAAGTAAGCCTATTTCTTATGTAGTTTGTCCAAAAATCCCTGGTAAACTGCTTGCCAAGTGAGACTAGGGTCAATGCTCCGAGGAGCTGGATCTTTTCTAGGGATGTGCTGTCTGGCATTACAGTAGAGTTTTTCTGCCTTGCCTTTAAATTCTTCATTGTCTCATCATCAAACTTCTTGATCGGAGTGCATGTCATACCAAGGGTTTCCAAAGTTTGAACAAAATTCTCATCTATAAATTCCAAGCTGCATGTGATATTGATCAACTGGATCCAGGCACTGAACCTACTGCTTCCAGATGAGGTGCATTTTCCTGGCCCATTCTGTGACAAAGCACTCGTCAGTCTCTTTTTCCCTGGCAAAATTGCTATGAGCTGGGTAGTGAATAGTCCCTCGAGAACCCCCCCAGGGGCCTACTACGGTAGGTACGGGTTAGGCGCACCCGGGGTCCCGAGCCACCTTGACTCCCTCTGTGGGCAACCTCAGAGTGGTGAGGGAGTCAGTAGGTCAAAATGCCCACCCACGTGTAGGCCGTGCGTGGAGACCCGTGTCGGTGAAAAGGAATATCCTGGTTGGTTGAGGGTTGCGTACCTGAGCCTGGGCTTCTGTCTTTCAGTAACTGGGGAGGGTGCGCAGCCTAATACACCGCTTTGGTTTCTGATTTGCCTAAACGGGAGGCTAGGGACTAACCCACCCCTAGTCAATCGGCCAGGACTAGGTATTACACCGAACTCCAGGGTGAGTGGGACGGCGAGCCCGCTATATCCCCTGTGTAGCCCTGTCATCCCAGTGGGGTGACCCCTCGTTGGGCTCCGTGGTGGGTGGGGAGCACTGGGGGATGAATTTGTACCATTTTTTCTATGGCACCAAAACAAAAACCCCTTAATAAAGACGTTGGAAAGGAAGTAGTCGAGTCATGTGGTCCTCGCTACTTGGTCATTCATAGGACAGAGGAAGGTAAGAAGTTTCTTACGGTGAGCCCTTTTACTATCCAAAAGGGTCTCGATGCCATTGCTGGTCCTGTTAAATCCTGCGTTCGAGCTCGCAATGGTACACTTCTTGTCGAAACCAACTCCGCCTCGCAAGCTGCAAGAATACTTAAAGCCACCATGTTAGCCAGCTATCCAGTGAAGGTCGAGGTGCACAAGTCGCTGAACTCCTCCCGCGGTGTAATAACAACCCGCGCGTTGGACGGTTTGTCCATTGAGGAGATCAAAGAAAATCTTGCGACTCAGGGTGTCTCAGCTGTTTATCGGGTACAACGTAAGATCAACGGTGAATTCCTGCCTACTCGTACCCTGTTTCTTACTTTTGATCGGGTTGATCTGCCTCAAAAGATTAGAGCAGGGTATGAAGCCATCGAAGTTAGGCCTTATATACCCAATCCGCTGAGGTGCTTTAAATGCCAACGTTTTGGTCACACAAGTGAGTTGTGTACCGGCAAGTCCACCTGCGTCCACTGCGGTGACATCTCCCACGATGGGGCCTGTGCTTCAGCTCCATCGTGTGTGAACTGTAACGGGGAACACCCATCTAGTTCCCGAGACTGCCCCCGTTTTGCAGAGGAACGAGCGATCCAGGAGATACGGGTGAAAGAGAAGGTGTCCTTCTTGGAAGCCCGGAAGCTCCTGCGACTCCGCCAACCCTCTGCCCCGAGGTCCGGTACCTATAGCTCAGTTGCAGCTAAACCGGTACCGCGTCGGGAAATCGCAACACAGACCGGCGATATGAACGGGGCTACAATTGCGGAAAAGGTTATTTTAGCCCAAGCGCTGCCAAAGCCTTCGGCACCTACACCCAAGTTGGTATCAACATCTGCCAAATCCGCTAGCTTACAGAATAGTCCTGCACAGTTGTCACCGAAAGCCTCGACCTCTGGAACTAAAGTTGGTAAATTCACGACGTCTTCTGCCCCGGAAAAACAGTTTAAGACCAAGTATGTACGACAAGACTTTTTGAAAGAGAATGTGCAATCTATTACCAAGTCATCTAAAGGTAAGAAAAGTTCACGCAACTCCACACGTGTATCCTCCTCTGAAGGGTCATCTGGGGAGGAGGGCGTGAATCGGCGACGGCCGTCTTCGCCGATCAGCACATCCAATCGGTTCGAACTACTTGGACCTAAAACTGCTCTTGAAAAAGGGACCTCCCTTGTGGAGGAGATGGACCAGGAGGATTCTGCCGCCACTGCCAGAGGGACAGTGCGGAAACGGCAGGATCGTGCTCCTGAAAATAGTACTAGCCCAACGCCTAAGAAGAACAAATTGAACCGACCAGCTAATCCCAATCTGCAGAAGCGTCTTTCGATTTGAAACTTATCCCATAATATACTCAATGGCTATCCTCCATTGGAACATACGCGGAATTCGACCACATCGACCAGAGCTTGACTTGTTGCTGCGCCAGCATGAACCCTTGGCTGTATGTTTACAAGAGACGAAGCTCCGTCCACAGGACACCGTTACCATCAGGCAGTACTCCTCCGTACGATGTGATATATCCCCGGAGGACGGTGTCCCGGCACATGGGGGCACTATGATGCTTATTCGAGATGATATTTTTGCCAACTCCGTACCCATACAATCTGCAATCCAGTCCGTTGCTGTCAGCATTAAGCTACCCTCCGCTTCATTCACCATTTGCAGTATCTATTTGCCTCCATCTGCGGACCTCTCGCACAGCGACTTAGAACACCTCATTTCGCAGTTGCCACCACCCTTTTTATTGGTAGGCGACGTGAATGCCCATCACCCTCTTTGGGGCTCTCCTCGGGCTTGTGCGAGAGGTACGCTACTTAAAGACTTCTTGGATAGTCAGAATCTTGCTCTCTTGAACACCGGAGAGCCCACCTTTCTATCTGACGCATTTCATAGTTTTTCACACATTGACATTGCAATTTGTTCCCCTCAGCTGGCAGTCACCTTATGCTGGAATATCATCTCGGATTTGCATTCTAGTGACCACTTTCCTTGTCGTATTAGTGTCTTGACACCCGTTGTATGTTCCACCCGTTTACCTAGTTGGCGCCTAGACCACGCCAGCTGGGAACTGTACTCCCACTTGGCTGAATTTAGCTACGAAGAGCACGACTCTGTGAACCACTTGGTCGAACATCTTACAGGGACCATTCTTTCTGCTGCTGAGCAATCCATTCCGCGTTCGACTGGCTACAGCCGTCGATTTCCGGTACCTTGGTGGACCGCTGACTGTCGGGATGCTATTCGCGCTCGCAGACGAGCTCTACGGGTTTTCCAGCGTTTTCCTACACTGGATAACCTGATACACTATAAACGGATGCGTGCACATTCTAGGCGGGTTATTAAGGATAGCAAAAAGATGTCATGGAATAAATTCGTGGGTTCCTTTAATCGACATACACCTTCCTCTGTCGTATGGGATAAGTTAAGACGTGTGGCTGGGAAACCGAACCATATGCCCATCGCCGGTCTGAAAACACCTACCGGAGCTGTTGTTGATACATTTGACGTGGCAAATACTTTAGGCAGTGCTTTCGCTCAGGTGTCTAGCTCAGGCAACTATTCCCCTGAGTTTCTTACAGTTAAGAACCAGGTGGAATCTCAAGAATTCTCGTTTCTTTCTGGCAACCTTGAGGATTATAATCGCCTTTTCACCCTGGCAGAGCTAGACAATGCACTCTCCTCTTCACGACACTCAGCACCAGGTCCAGATGGTATCCACGTCCAAATGTTGCAACATCTCTCTCCTGATGGCAAAGATTTCCTACTCGAGGTCTATAATCGTGTCTGGGTTGATGGCATTTTTCCAGACAAGTGGCGGGAGGCCACCATCATACCCATTCTTAAACCTGGAAAGGACCGCCATCTTCCTTCCAGTTACCGTCCTATTTCCCTCACCAGTTGCGTTTGCAAGGTGATGGAACGCATGATTAATGGACGGTTGGTGTGGTGGCTGGAATCCCACAATCTTCTGACGAACATCCAGTGTGGCTTTCGACGACGACGTTCAACTGCTGACCACCTTGTCTCTCTGTCAACTCAGATTATGGACGGGTTTCTTAAGAACAGCCCCACAGTTGGGATATTTTTTGACCTCGAGAAGGCCTACGACACGTGTTGGCGGGCGGGAATATTGCGTTCTCTGCACAACTGGAACATACGTGGACGCCTACCGTTGGTCATTCAGGAGTTCATGCGGGACCGCGTTTTTCGAGTGAGGGTGGGTTCGGTTTTTTCTAACCATTTTATTCAAGAGAACGGAGTGCCGCAGGGCTCGGTACTCAGCGTGACTCTATTTGCTATTGCGATAAATTCCATATCACTATGTGTGCCTCAAGGTGTCTCTTCCTGTTTATTCGTGGACGACTTTGCCATCTTCTGTACTTCTCAGCGTACACCGTTTTTGGAACGCCGTCTCCAGCGGTGTTTGGACAATCTCTATGCATGGAGCTCGAAACACGGTTTTCGTTTCTCCGCTGAGAAGACAGTCTGCGTTAACTTCTGGCGCCGTAAGTGGCATATGCCGCCGTCTCTTCTACTCGGGCCAGATTTACTTCCTTTCGCAGACGAGGCGAGATTCCTTGGTTTGATCTTCGATCGGAAACTTTGTTGGGCACCACAAATAGCACAGCTTAGAGCACGATGTGACCGTTCTCTAAATATTTTACGGATACTAAGTGGCAAGTCTTGGGGTGCGGATCGGACGACATTGCTCCGTCTTTATCGTGCTGTGATTCGTTCGAAGTTGGACTATGGCAGCATTGTGTATTCTTCAGCTCGACCTTCAGTGCTCAGAAGGTTAGACACAGTCCATAACCAGGGCATCCGTGTGGCCGTTGGAGCTTTTCCAACGAGCCCAGTTGTTAGCCTCTACGCCGAATCGGGAGAACCTCCTCTGCGTTGTCGGCGTGATGTCCTGCTTGCTAATTATGGCTGTGGGCTGAAGTGTATGCCTGGGCATCCAACTTATCACGCGTTTTTCTCCCCTGAGCTGCACGAGCGATACTGCCTCCGCTCTCTGAGCCCCAGGCCAGCAGGTTTTCGTTTCCGTGAGCTTCTACGCCAGCACCATGTTGACATTCCTCGGCTGTTATCCAAGGGAGAGAAAATACACCCCCCTTGGTTACGCGCTACCTCCCATGTCGATCTCGGGATGACGCTCTACGGGAAATCTGTTACGCCTCTTGATAGTATTCGTCGTTGCTTTTTAGAATTTTTATCCAAATACAGTGGCCGTATTTGTATTTACACCGATGGTAGTAAGAGCCCCGACGGTGTTGGATGTGCCTTTGTAACTGGCACCGCAACTTCTACTTACGGTTTGCCTAGTTGCACATCTATATATTCTGCCGAGCTATATGCTATTTATCAAGCCCTTCTGTATATTCGACGTCGAAAATTAGGTGACTGCCTTATTCTTAGTGATTCCCTTAGTGCCCTTCAGAGCATTCGTGAGCTGTACAATTACCATCCTTTGGTGCAGCGCATCCAGGACGTTCTCCACATTTTGCACGCTTCTGGTTTTAATGTGGAGTGCGCATGGATTCCTGGACACGTTGGCTTGCCAGGGAATGACACGGCGGATTTGGCAGCGAAATCGGCAGTCACAGCGCCCAGTGTTACGATTACCCATTCAACAGCAGAAGATTTTAGAGTGGCTGTACGGAGAGCCGTTTTTTCGACTTGGCATGCGGAGTGGTCGGCTCTCCGTGGTAATAAGCTGCGAGAGGTGAAGGACCTCCCTGTCAACTGGGTAACCTCCTCTCGTTTATTCCGCCGGGAGGAGGTAGTACTAGCTCGGCTAAGAATTGGCCACTGTATTTTTACTCACAGTTACCTTTTTAAACGTGAACCTGCTCCTGTCTGTGCGCTCTGTGGGGAGGCACAGACAGTTCGTCATGTGTTGCTGGAGTGTGGTCACCTGGCACACATTCGGTCATCTATGGGCATGCCGGCCTCTCTTGCCGAGGTCCTGGCAGATGACCCAAGAGCAGTGGACAGGGTTTTTAAATTTTTAGCAAAACTTTCTTTTACCTTGAGGTTTTAGTGTGATAGCGGTTTTTTTTAAACTCTTTTGGTTTTAATGTGTTGATTTTAGATGGAGTTTTATATCCAGCTCTGGTTAGAGGGCTGGACGTTTCTGTTACTTCCGTTTCAACTGTGTTAGCTCTTTTATTTGTGTTTACTTTTTTGTTTGGTATTTTCTTACTGGCTATTGCCAAGTTTTAATCGTAAGGGCGCTTATGACCTCGGCAGTTGAGCGCCCTTAAACACCATCATCATCATCATCATCACCCGTTTACCTAGTTGGCGCCTAGACCACGCCAGCTGGGAACTGTACTCCCACTTGGCTGAATTTAGCTACGAAGAGCACGACTCTGTGAACCACTTGGTCGAACATCTTACAGAGACCATTCTTGCTGCTTCTGAGCAATCCATTCCGCGTTCGACTGGCTACAGCCGTCGATTTCCGGTACCTTGGTGGACCGCTGACTGTCGGGATGCTATTCGCGCTCGCAGACGAGCTCTACGGGTTTTCCAGCGTTATCCCACACTGGATAACCTGATATACTATAAACGGATGCGTGCACATTCTAGGCGGGTTATTAAGGATAGCAAAAAGATGTCATGGAATAAATTCGTGGGTTCCTTTAATCGACATACACCTTCCTCTGTCGTATGGGATAAGTTAAGACGTGTGGCTGGGAAACCGAACCATATGCCCATCGCCGGTCTCAAAACACCTACCGGAGCTGTTGTTGATACATTTGACGTGGCGAATACTTTAGGCAGTGCTTTCGCTCAGGTGTCTAGCTCAGGCAACTATTCCCCTGAGTTTCTTACAGTTAAGAACCAGGTGGAATCTCAAGAATTCTCGTTTCTTTCTGGCAACCTTGAGGATTATAATCGCCTTTTCACCCTGGCAGAGCTAGACAATGCACTCTCCTCTTCACGACACTCAGCACCAGGTCCAGATGGTATCCACGTCCAAATGTTGCAACATCTCTCTCCTGATGGCAAAGATTTCCTACTCGAGGTCTATAATCGTGTCTGGGTTGATGGCATTTTTCCAGACAAGTGGCGGGAGGCCACCATCATACCCATTCTTAAACCTGGAAAGGACCGCCATCTTCCTTCCAGTTACCGTCCTATTTCCCTCACCAGTTGCGTGTGCAAGGTGATGGAACGCATGATCAATGGACGGTTGGTGTGGTGGCTGGAATCCCACAATCTTCTGACGAACATCCAGTGTGGCTTTCGACGACGACGTTCAACTGCTGACCACCTTGTCTCTCTGTCAACTCAGATTATGGACGGGTTTCTTAAGAACAGCCCCACAGTTGGGATATTTTTTGACCTCGAGAAGGCCTACGACACGTGTTGGCGGGCGGGAATATTGCGTTCTCTGCACAACTGGAACATACGTGGACGCCTACCGTTGGTCATTCAGGAGTTTATGCGGGACCGCGTTTTTCGAGTGAGGGTGGGTTCGGTTTTTTCTAACCATTTTATTCAAGAGAACGGTGTGCCGCAGGGCTCGGTACTCAGCGTGACTCTACTTGCTATTGCGATAAATTCCATATCACTATGTGTGCCTCAAGGTGTCTCTTCCTGTTTATTCGTGGACGACTTTGCCATCTTCTGTACTTCTCAGCGTACACCGTTTTTGGAACGCCGTCTCCAGCGGTGTTTGGACAATCTCTATGCATGGAGCTCGAAACACGGTTTTCGTTTCTCCGCTGAGAAGACAGTCTGCGTTAACTTCTGGCGCCGTAAGTGGCATATGCCGCCGTCTCTTCGACTCGGGCCAGATTTACTTCCTTTCGCAGACGAGGCGAGATTCCTTGGTTTGATCTTCGATCGGAAACTTTGTTGGGCACCACAAATAGCACAGCTTAGAGCACGATGTGACCGTTCTCTAAATCTTTTACGGATACTAAGTGGCAAGTCTTGGGGTGCGGATCGGACGGCATTGCTCCGTCTTTATCGTGCTGTGATTCGTTCGAAGTTGGACTATGGCAGCATTGTGTATTCTTCAGCTCGACCTTCAGTGCTCAGAAGGTTAGACACAGTCCATAACCAGGGCATCCGTGTGGCCGTTGGAGCTTTTCCAACGAGCCCAGTTGTTAGCCTCTACGCCGAATCGGGAGAACCTCCTCTGCGTTGTCGGCGTGATGTCCTGCTTGCTAATTATGGCTGTGGGCTGAAGTGTATGCCAGGGCATCCAACTTATCACGCTTTTTTCTCCCCTGAGCTGCACGAGCGATACTGCCTCCGCTCTCTGAGCCCCAGGCCAGCAGGTTTTCGTTTCCGTGAGCTTCTACGCCAGCACCATGTTGACATTCCTCGGCTGTTACCCAAGGGAGAGAGTATACACCCCCCTTGGTTACGCGCTACCTCCTATGTCGATCTCGGGATGACGCTCTACGGGAAATCTGTTACGCCTCTTGATAATATTCGTCGATGCTTTTTAGAATTTTTATCCAAATACAGTGGCCGTATTTGTATTTACACCGATGGTAGTAAGAGCCCCGACGGTGTTGGATGTGCCTTTGTAACTGGCACCACAACTTCTACTTACGGTTTGCCTAGTTGCACATCTATATATTCTGCCGAGCTATATGCTATTTATCAAGCCCTTCTGTATATTCGACGTCGAAAATTAGGTGACTGCCTTATTCTTAGTGATTCCCTTAGTGCCCTTCAGAGCATTCGTGAGCTGTACAATTACCATCCTTTGGTGCAGCGCATCCAGGACGTTCTCCGCATTTTGCACGCTTCTGGTCTTAATGTGGAGTGCGCATGGATTCCTGGACACGTTGGCTTGCCAGGGAATGACACGGCGGATTTGGCAGCGAAATCGGCAGTCACAGCGCCCAGTGTTACGATTACCCATTCAACAGCAGAAGATTTTAGAGTGGCTGTACGGAGAGCCGTTTTTTCGACTTGGCATGCGGAGTGGTCGGCTCTCCGTGGTAATAAGCTGCGAGAGGTGAAGGACCTCCCTGTCAACTGGGTAACCTCCTCTCGTTTATTCCGCCGGGAGGAGGTAGTACTAGCTCGGCTAAGAATTGGCCACTGTATTTTTACTCACAGTTACCTTTTTAAACGTGAACCTGCTCCTGTCTGTGCGCTCTGTGGGGAGGCACAGACAGTTCGTCATGTGTTGCTGGAGTGTGGTCACCTGGCACACATTCGGTCATGTATGGGCATGCCGGCCTCTCTTGCTGAGGTCCTGGCAGATGACCCAAGAGCAGTGGACAGGGTTTTTAAATTTTTAGCAAAACTTTCTTTTACCTTGACGTTTTAGTGTGATAGCAGTTCTTTTTAAACACTTTTAATTTTAATGTGTTGATTTTAGATGGAGTTTTATATCCAGCTCTGTTTAGAGGGCTGGACCGTTCTGTTACTTACTTTTCAACTGTGTTAGCTCTTTTACTTGTGTTTTTTTCCTTTTTTGGTATTTTCTTACTGCCTATTGCCAAGTTTTAATCGTAAGGGTGCTTATGACCTCGGCAGTTGAGCGCCCTTAAACACCATTATCATCATCATCGGCTGTTATCCAAGGGAGAGAGTATACACCCCCCTTGGTTACGCGCTACCTCCCATGTCGATCTCGGGATGACGCTCTACGGGAAATCTGTTACGCCTCTTGATAGTATTCGTCGTTGCTTTTTAGAATTTTTATCCAAATACAGTGGCCGTATTTGTATTTACACCGATGGTAGTAAGAGCCCCGACGGTGTTGGATGTGCCTTTGTAACTGGCACCGCAACTTCTACTTACGGTTTGCCTAGTTGCACATCTATATATTCTGCCGAGCTATATGCTATTTATCAAGCCCTTCTGTATATTCGACGTCGAAAATTAGGTGACTGCCTTATTCTTAGTGATTCCCTTAGTGCCCTTCAGAGCATTCGTGAGCTGTACAATTACCATCCTTTGGTGCAGCGCATCCAGGACGTTCTCCACATTTTGCACGCTTCTGGCTTTAATGTGGAGTGCGCATGGATTCCTGGACACGTTGGCTTGCCAGGGAATGACACGGCGGATTTGGCAGCGAAATCGGCAGTCACAGCGCCCAGTGTTACGATTACCCATTCAACAGCAGAAGATTTTAGAGTGGCTGTACGGAGAGCCGTTTTTTCGACTTGGCATGCGGAGTGGTCGGCTCTCCGTGGTAATAAGCTGCGAGAGGTGAAGGACCTCCCTGTCAACTGGGTAACCTCCTCTCGTTTATTCCGCCGGGAGGAGGTAGTACTAGCTCGGCTAAGAATTGGCCACTGTATTTTTACTCACAGTTACCTTTTTAAACGTGAACCTGCTCCTGTCTGTGCGCTCTGTGGGGAGGCACAGACAGTTCGTCATGTGTTGCTGGAGTGTGGTCACCTGGCACACATTCGGTCATCTATGGGCATGCCGGCCTCTCTTGCTGAGGTCCTGGCAGATGACCCAAGAGCAGTGGACAGGGTTTTTAAATTTTTAGCCAAACTTTCTTTTACCTTGAGGTTTTAGTGTGATAGCGGTTTTTTTAAACTCTTTTGGTTTTAATGTGTTGATTTTAGATGGAGTTTTATATCCAGCTCTGGTTAGAGGGCTGGACGTTTCTGTTACTTCCGTTTCAACTGTGTTAGCTCTTTTATTTGTGTTTACTTTTTTGTTTGGTATTTTCTTACTGGCTATTGCCAAGTTTTAATCGTAAGGGCGCTTATGACCTCGGCAGTTGAGCGCCCTTAAACACCATCATCATCATCATCATCATCGCAGTTGCCACCACCCTTTTTATTGGTAGGCGACGTGAATGCCCATCACCCTCTTTGGGGCTCTCCTCGGGCTTGTGCGAGAGGTACGCTACTTAAAGACTTCTTGGATAGTCAGAATCTTGCTCTCTTGAACACCGGAGAGCCCACCTTTCTATCTGACGCATTTCATAGTTTTTCACACATTGACATTGCAATTTGTTCCCCTCAGCTGGCAGTCACCTTATGCTGGAATATCATCTCGGATTTGCATTCTAGTGACCACTTTCCTTGTCGTATTAGTGTCTTGACACCCGTTGTATGTTCCACCCGTTTACCTAGTTGGCGCCTAGACCACGCCAGCTGGGAACTGTACTCCCACTTGGCTAAATTTAGCTACGAAGAGCACGACTCTGTGAACCACTTGGTCGAACATCTTACAGGGACCATTCTTTCTGCTGCTGAGCAATCCATTCCGCGTTCGACTGGCTACAGCCGTCGATTTCCGGTACCTTGGTGGACCGCTGACTGTCGGGATGCTATTCGCGCTCGCAGACGAGCTCTACGGGTTTTCCAGCGTTTTCCTACACTGGATAACCTGATACACTATAAACGGATGCGTGCACATTCTAGGCGGGTTATTAAGGATAGCAAAAAGATGTCATGGAATAAATTCGTGGGTTCCTTTAATCGACATACACCTTCCTCTGTCGTATGGGATAAGTTAAGACGTGTGGCTGGGAAACCGAACCATATGCCCATCGCCGGTCTCAAAACACCTACCGGAGCTGTTGTTGATACATTTGACGTGGCGAATACTTTAGGCAGTGCTTTCGCTCAGGTGTCTAGCTCAGGCAACTATTCCCCTGAGTTTCTTACAGTTAAGAACCAGGTGGAATCTCAAGAATTCTCGTTTCTTTCTGGCAACCTTGAGGATTATAATCGCCTTTTCACCCTGGCAGAGCTAGACAATGCACTCTCCTCTTCACGACACTCAGCACCAGGTCCAGATGGTATCCACGTCCAAATGTTGCAACATCTCTCTCCTGATGGCAAAGATTTCCTACTCGAGGTCTATAATCGTGTCTGGGTGGATGGCATTTTTCCAGACAAGTGGCGGGAGGCCACCATCATACCCATTCTTAAACCTGGAAAGGACCGCCATCTTCCTTCCAGTTACCGTCCTATTTCCCTCACCAGTTGCGTTTGCAAGGTGATGGAACGCATGATCAATGGACGGTTGGTGTGGTGGCTGGAATCCCACAATCTTCTGACGAACATCCAGTGTGGCTTTCGACGACGACGTTCAACTGCTGACCACCTTGTCGCTCTGTCAACTCAGATTATGGACGGGTTTCTTAAGAACAGCCCCACAGTTGGGATATTTTTTGACCTCGAGAAGGCCTACGACACGTGTTGGCGGGCGGGAATATTGCGTTCTCTGCACAACTGGAACATACGTGGACGCCTACCGTTGGTCATTCAGGAGTTTATGCGGGACCGCGTTTTTCGAGTGAGGGTGGGTTCGGTTTTTTCTAACCATTTTATTCAAGAGAACGGAGTGCCGCAGGGCTCGGTACTCAGCGTGACTCTATTTGCTATTGCGATAAATTCCATATCACTATGTGTGCCTCAAGGTGTCTCTTCCTGTTTATTCGTGGACGACTTTGCCATCTTCTGTACTTCTCAGCGTACACCGTTTTTGGAACGCCGTCTCCAGCGGTGTTTGGACAATCTCTATGCATGGAGCTCGAAACACGGTTTTCGTTTCTCCGCTGAGAAGACAGTCTGCGTTAACTTCTGGCGCCGTAAGTGGCATATGCCGCCGTCTCTTCGACTCGGGCCAGATTTACTTCCTTTCGCAGACGAGGCGAGATTCCTTGGTTTGATCTTCGATCGGAAACTTTGTTGGGCACCACAAATAGCACAGCTTAGAGCACGATGTGACCGTTCTCTAAATCTTTTACGGATACTAAGTGGCAAGTCTTGGGGTGCGGATCGGACGACATTGCTCAGTCTTTATCGTGCTGTGATTCGTTCGAAGTTGGACTATGGCAGCATTGTGTATTCTTCAGCTCGACCTTCAGTGCTCAGAAGGTTAGACACAGTCCATAACCAGGGCATCCGTGTGGCCGTTGGAGCTTTTCCAACGAGCCCAGTTGTTAGCCTCTACGCCGAATCGGGAGATCCTCCTCTGCGTTGTCGGCGTGATGTCCTGCTTGCTAATTATGGCTGTGGGCTGAAGTGTATGCCTGGGCATCCAACTTATCACGCGTTTTTCTCCCCTGAGCTGCACGAGCGATACTGCCTCCGCTCTCTGAGCCCCAGGCCAGCAGGTTTTCGTTTCCGTGAGCTTCTACGCCAGCACCATGTTGACATTCCTCGGCTGTTATCCAAGGGAGAGAGTATACACCCCCCTTGGTTACGCGCTACCTCCCATGTCGATCTCGGGATGACGCTCTACGGGAAATCTGTTACGCCTCTTGATAGTATTCGTCGTTGCTTTTTAGAATTTTTATCCAAATACAGTGGCCGTATTTGTATTTACACCGATGGTAGTAAGAGCCCCGACGGTGTTGGATGTGCCTTTGTAACTGGCACCGCAACTTCTACTTACGGTTTGCCTAGTTGCACATCTATATATTCTGCCGAGCTATATGCTATTTATCAAGCCCTTCTGTATATTCGACGTCGAAAATTAGGTGACTGCCTTATTCTTAGTGATTCCCTTAGTGCCCTCCAGAGCATTCGTGAGCTGTACAATTACCATCCTTTGGTGCAGCGCGTCCAGGACGTTCTCCACATTTTGCACGCTTCTGGTTTTAATGTGGAGTGCGCATGGATTCCTGGACACGTTGGCTTGCCAGGGAATGACACGGCGGATTTGGCAGCGAAATCGGCAGTCACAGCGCCCAGTGTTACGATTACCCATTCAACAGCAGAAGATTTTAGAGTGGCTGTACGGAGAGCCGTTTTTTCGACTTGGCATGCGGAGTGGTCGGCTCTCCGTGGTAATAAGCTGCGAGAGGTGAAGGACCTCCCTGTCAACTGGGTAACCTCCTCTCGTTTATTCCGCCGGGAGGAGGTAGTACTAGCTCGGCTAAGAATTGGCCACTGTATTTTTACTCACAGTTACCTTTTTAAACATGAACCTGCTCCTGTCTGTGCGCTCTGTGGGGAGGCACAGACAGTTCGTCATGTGTTGCTGGAGTGTGGTCACCTGGCACACATTCGGTCATCTATGGGCATGCCGGCCTCTCTTGCTGAGGTCCTGGCAGATGACCCAAGAGCAGTGGACAGGGTTTTTAAATTTTTAGCAAAACTTTCTTTTACCTTGACGTTTTAGTGTGATAACGGTTTTTTAAACTCTTTTGGTTTTTTATTGTGTTGATTTTAGATGGAGTTTTATATCCAGCTCTGGTTAGAGGGCTGGACGTTTCTGTTACTTCCGTTTCAACTGTGTTAGCTCTTTTATTTGTGTTTACTTTTTTGTTTGGTATTTTCTTACTGGCTATTGCCAAGTTTTAATCATAAGGGCGCTTATGACCTCGGCAGTTGAGCGCCCTTAAACACCATCATCATCATCATGCTATTCGCGCTCGCAGACGAGCTCTACGGGTTTTCCAGCGTTTTCCTACACTGGATAACCTGATACACTATAAACGGATGCGTGCACATTCTAGGCGGGTTATTAAGGATAGCAAAAAGATGTCATGGAATAAATTCGTGGGTTCCTTTAATCGACATACACCTTCCTCTGTCGTATGGGATAAGTTAAGACGTGTGGCTGGGAAACCGAACCATATGCCCATCGCCGGTCTCAAAACACCTACCGGAGCTGTTGTTGATACATTTGACGTGGCGAATACTTTAGGCAGTGCTTTCGCTGAGGTGTCTAGCTCAGGCAACTATTCCCCTGAGTTTCTTACAGTTAAGAACCAGGTGGAATCTCAAGAATTCTCGTTTCTTTCTGGCAACCTTGAGGATTATAATCGCCTTTTCACCCTGGCAGAGCTAGACAATGCACTCTCCTCTTCACGACACTCAGCACCAGGTCCAGATGGTATCCACGTCCAAATGTTGCAACATCTCTCTCCTGATGGCAAAGATTTCCTACTCGAGGTCTATAATCGTGTCTGGGTGGATGGCATTTTTCCAGACAAGTGGCGGGAGGCCACCATCATACCCATTCTTAAACCTGGAAAGGACCGCCATCTTCCTTCCAGTTACCGTCCTATTTCCCTCACCAGTTGCGTTTGCAAGGTGATGGAACGCATGATCAATGGACGGTTGGTGTGGTGGCTGGAATCCCACAATCTTCTGACGAACATCCAGTGTGGCTTTCGACGACGACGTTCAACTGCTGACCACCTTGTCGCTCTGTCAACTCAGATTATGGACGGGTTTCTTAAGAACAGCCCCACAGTTGGGATATTTTTTGACCTCGAGAAGGCCTACGACACGTGTTGGCGGGCGGGAATATTGCGTTCTCTGCACAACTGGAACATACGTGGACGCCTACCGTTGGTCATTCAGGAGTTTATGCGGGACCGCGTTTTTCGAGTGAGGGTGGGTTCGGTTTTTTCTAACCATTTTATTCAAGAGAACGGAGTGCCGCAGGGCTCGGTACTCAGCGTGACTCTATTTGCTATTGCGATAAATTCCATATCACTATGTGTGCCTCAAGGTGTCTCTTCCTGTTTATTCGTGGACGACTTTGCCATCTTCTGTACTTCTCAGCGTACACCGTTTTTGGAACGCCGTCTCCAGCGGTGTTTGGACAATCTCTATGCATGGAGCTCGAAACACGGTTTTCGTTTCTCCGCTGAGAAGACAGTCTGCGTTAACTTCTGGCGCCGTAAGTGGCATATGCCGCCGTCTCTTCGACTCGGGCCAGATTTACTTCCTTTCGCAGACGAGGCGAGATTCCTTGGTTTGATCTTCGATCGGAAACTTTGTTGGGCACCACAAATAGCACAGCTTAGAGCACGATGTGACCGTTCTCTAAATCTTTTACGGATACTAAGTGGCAAGTCTTGGGGTGCGGATCGGACGACATTGCTCAGTCTTTATCGTGCTGTGATTCGTTCGAAGTTGGACTATGGCAGCATTGTGTATTCTTCAGCTCGACCTTCAGTGCTCAGAAGGTTAGACACAGTCCATAACCAGGGCATCCGTGTGGCCGTTGGAGCTTTTCCAACGAGCCCAGTTGTTAGCCTCTACGCCGAATCGGGAGAACCTCCTCTGCGTTGTCGGCGTGATGTCCTGCTTGCTAATTATGGCTGTGGGCTGAAGTGTATGCCTGGGCATCCAACTTATCACGCGTTTTTCTCCCCTGAGCTGCACGAGCGATACTGCCTCCGCTCTCTGAGCCCCAGGCCAGCAGGTTTTCGTTTCCGTGAGCTTCTACGCCAGCACCATGTTGACATTCCTCGGCTGTTATCCAAGGGAGAGAGTATACACCCCCCTTGGTTACGCGCTACCTCCCATGTCGATCTCGGGATGACGCTCTACGGGAAATCTGTTACGCCTCTTGATAGTATTCGTCGTTGCTTTTTAGAATTTTTATCCAAATACAGTGGCCGTATTTGTATTTACACCGATGGTAGTAAGAGCCCCGACGGTGTTGGATGTGCCTTTGTAACTGGCACCGCAACTTCTACTTACGGTTTGCCTAGTTGCACATCTATATATTCTGCCGAGCTATATGCTATTTATCAAGCCCTTCTGTATATTCGACGTCGAAAATTAGGTGACTGCCTTATTCTTAGTGATTCCCTTAGTGCCCTCCAGAGCATTCGTGAGCTGTACAATTACCATCCTTTGGTGCAGCGCATCCAGGACGTTCTCCACATTTTGCACGCTTCTGGTTTTAATGTGGAGTGCGCATGGATTCCTGGACACGTTGGCTTGCCAGGGAATGACACGGCGGATTTGGCAGCGAAATCGGCAGTCACAGCGCCCAGTGTTACGATTACCCATTCAACAGCAGAAGATTTTAGAGTGGCTGTACGGAGAGCCGTTTTTTCGACTTGGCATGCGGAGTGGTCGGCTCTCCGTGGTAATAAGCTGCGAGAGGTGAAGGACCTCCCTGTCAACTGGGTAACCTCCTCTCGTTTATTCCGCCGGGAGGAGGTAGTACTAGCTCGTCTAAGAATTGGCCACTGTATTTTTACACACAGTTACCTTTTTAAACGTGAACCTGCTCCTGTCTGTGCGCTCTGTGGGGAGGCACAGACAGTTCGTCATGTGTTGCTGGAGTGTGGTCACCTGGCACACATTCGGTCATCTATGGGCATGCCGGCCTCTCTTGCTGAGGTCCTGGCAGATGACCCAAGAGCAGTGGACAGGGTTTTTAAATTTTTAGCAAAACTTTCTTTTACCTTGACGTTTTAGTGTGATAGCGGTTTTTTAAACTCTTTTGGTTTTAATGTGTTGATTTTAGATGGAGTTTTATATCCAGCTCTGGTTAGAGGGCTGGACGTTTCTGTTACTTCCGTTTCAACTGTGTTAGCTCTTTTATTTGTGTTTACTTTTTTGTTTGGTATTTTCTTACTGGCTATTGCCAAGTTTTAATCATAAGGGCGCTTATGACCTCGGCAGTTGAGCGCCCTTAAACACCATCATCATCAGTGCGCATGGATTCCTGGACACGTTGGCTTGCCAGGGAATGACACGGCGGATTTGGCAGCGAAATCGGCAGTCACAGCGCCCAGTGTTACGATTACCCATTCAACAGCAGAAGATTTTAGAGTGGCTGTACGGAGAGCCGTTTTTTCGACTTGGCATGCGGAGTGGTCGGCTCTCCGTGGTAATAAGCTGCGAGAGGTGAAGGACCTCCCTGTCAACTGGGTAACCTCCTCTCGTTTATTCCGCCGGGAGGAGGTAGTACTAGCTCGTCTAAGAATTGGCCACTGTATTTTTACACACAGTTACCTTTTTAAACGTGAACCTGCTCCTGTCTGTGCGCTCTGTGGGGAGGCACAGACAGTTCGTCATGTGTTGCTGGAGTGTGGTCACCTGGCACACATTCGGTCATCTATGGGCATGCCGGCCTCTCTTGCTGAGGTCCTGGCAGATGACCCAAGAGCAGTGGACAGGGTTTTTAAATTTTTAGCAAAACTTTCTTTTACCTTGACGTTTTAGTGTGATAGCGGTTTTTTAAACTCTTTTGGTTTTAATGTGTTGATTTTAGATGGAGTTTTATATCCAGCTCTGGTTAGAGGGCTGGACGTTTCTGTTACTTCCGTTTCAACTGTGTTAGCTCTTTTATTTGTGTTTACTTTTTTGTTTGGTATTTTCTTACTGGCTATTGCCAAGTTTTAATCATAAGGGCGCTTATGACCTCGGCAGTTGAGCGCCCTTAAACACCATCATCATCATCATCCGTCTTTATCGTGCTGTGATTCGTTCGAAGTTGGACTATGGCAGCATTGTGTATTCTTCAGCTCGACCTTCAGTGCTCAGAAGGTTAGACACAGTCCATAACCAGGGCATCCGTGTGGCCGTTGGAGCTTTTCCAACGAGCCCAGTTGTTAGCCTCTACGCCGAATCGGGAGAACCTCCTCTGCGTTGTCGGCGTGATGTCCTGCTTGCTAACTATGGCTGTGGGCTGAAGTGTATGCCTGGGCATCCAACTTATCACGCGTTTTTCTCCCCTGAGCTGCACGAGCGATACTGCCTCCGCTCTCTGAGCCCCAGGCCAGCAGGTTTTCGTTTCCGTGAGCTTCTACGCCAGCACCATGTTGACATTCCTCGGCTGTTATCCAAGGGAGAGAGTATACACCCCCCTTGGTTACGCGCTACCTCCCATGTCGATCTCGGGATGACGCTCTACGGGAAATCTGTTACGCCTCTTGATAGTATTCGTCGTTGCTTTTTAGAATTTTTATCCAAATACAGTGGCCGTATTTGTATTTACACCGATGGTAGTAAGAGCCCCGACGGTGTTGGATGTGCCTTTGTAACTGGCACCGCAACTTCTACTTACGGTTTGCCTAGTTGCACATCTATATATTCTGCCGAGCTATATGCTATTTATCAAGCCCTTCTGTATATTCGACGTCGAAAATTAGGTGACTGCCTTATTCTTAGTGATTCCCTTAGTGCCCTTCAGAGCATTCGTGAGCTGTACAATTACCATCCTTTGGTGCAGCGCATCCAGGACGTTCTCCACATTTTGCACGCTTCTGGTTTTAATGTGGAGTGCGCATGGATTCCTGGACACGTTGGCTTGCCAGGGAATGACACGGCGGATTTGGCAGCGAAATCGGCAGTCACAGCGCCCAGTGTTACGATTACCCATTCAACAGCAGAAGATTTTAGAGTGGCTGTACGGAGAGCCGTTTTTTCGACTTGGCATGCGGAGTGGTCGGCTCTCCGTGGTAATAAGCTGCGAGAGGTGAAGGACCTCCCTGTCAACTGGGTAACCTCCTCTCGTTTATTCCGCCGGGAGGAGGTAGCACTAGCTCGGCTAAGAATTGGCCACTGTTTTTTTACTCACAGTTACCTTTTTAAACGTGAACCTGCTCCTGTCTGTGCGCTCTGTGGGGAGGCACAGACAGTTCGTCATGTGTTGCTGGAGTGTGGTCACCTGGCACACATTCGGTCATCTATGGGCATGCCGGCCTCTCTTGCTGAGGTCCTGGCAGATGACCCAAGAGCAGTGGACAGGGTTTTTAAATTTTTAGCAAAACTTTCTTTTACCTTGACGTTTTAGTGTGATAGCGGTTTTTTAAACTCTTTTGGTTTAAATGTGTTGATTTTAGATGGAGTTTTATATCCAGCTCTGGTTAGAGGGCTGGACGTTTCTGTTACTTCCGTTTCAACTGTGTTAGCTCTTTTATTTGTGTTTACTTTTTTGTTTGGTATTTTCTTACTGGCTATTGCCAAGTTTTAATCATAAGGGCGCTTATGACCTCGGCAGTTGAGCGCCCTTAAACACCATCATCATCATCATCATCATCGGCTGTTATCCAAGGGAGAGAGTATACACCCCCCTTGGTTACGCGCTACCTCCCATGTCGATCTCGGGATGACGCTCTACGGGAAATCTGTTACGCCTCTTGATAGTATTCGTCGTTGCTTTTTAGAATTTTTATCCAAATACAGTGGCCGTATTTGTATTTACACCGATGGTAGTAAGAGCCCCGACGGTGTTGGATGTGCCTTTGTAACTGGCACCGCAACTTCTACTTACGGTTTGCCTAGTTGCACATCTATATATTCTGCCGAGCTATATGCTATTTATCAAGCCCTTCTGTATATTCGACGTCGAAAATTAGGTGACTGCCTTATTCTTAGTGATTCCCTTAGTGCCCTCCAGAGCATTCGTGAGCTGTACAATTACCATCCTTTGGTGCAGCGCATCCAGGACGTTCTCCACATTTTGCACGCTTCTGGTTTTAATGTGGAGTGCGCATGGATTCCTGGACACGTTGGCTTGCCAGGGAATGACACGGCGGATTTGGCAGCGAAATCGGCAGTCACAGCGCCCAGTGTTACGATTACCCATTCAACAGCAGAAGATTTTAGAGTGGCTGTACGGAGAGCCGTTTTTTCGACTTGGCATGCGGAGTGGTCGGCTCTCCGTGGTAATAAGCTGCGAGAGGTGAAGGACCTCCCTGTCAACTGGGTAACCTCCTCTCGTTTATTCCGCCGGGAGGAGGTAGTACTAGCTCGTCTAAGAATTGGCCACTGTATTTTTACACACAGTTACCTTTTTAAACGTGAACCTGCTCCTGTCTGTGCGCTCTGTGGGGAGGCACAGACAGTTCGTCATGTGTTGCTGGAGTGTGGTCACCTGGCACACATTCGGTCATCTATGGGCATGCCGGCCTCTCTTGCTGAGGTCCTGGCAGATGACCCAAGAGCAGTGGACAGGGTTTTTAAATTTTTAGCAAAACTTTCTTTTACCTTGACGTTTTAGTGTGATAGCGGTTTTTTAAACTCTTTTGGTTTTAATGTGTTGATTTTAGATGGAGTTTTATATCCAGCTCTGGTTAGAGGGCTGGACGTTTCTGTTACTTCCGTTTCAACTGTGTTAGCTCTTTTATTTGTGTTTACTTTTTTGTTTGGTATTTTCTTACTGGCTATTGCCAAGTTTTAATCATAAGGGCGCTTATGACCTCGGCAGTTGAGCGCCCTTAAACACCATCATCATCATCATCATCACCCTGAGCCTGGGCTTCTGTCTTTCAGTAACTGGGGAGGGTGCGCAGCCTAATACACCGCTTTGGTTTCTGATTTGCCTAAACGGGAGGCTAGGGACTAACCCACCCCTAGTCAATCGGCCAGGACTAGGTATTACACCGAACTCCAGGGTGAGTGGGACGGCGAGCCCGCTATATCCCCCGTGTAGCCCTGTCACCCCAGTGGGGTGACCCCTCGTTGGGCTCCGTGGTGGGTGGGGAGCACTGGGGGATGAATTTATACCATTTTTTCTATGGCACCAAAACAAAAACCCCTTAATAAAGAAGTTGGAAAGGAAGTAGTCGAGTCATGTGGTCCTCGCTACTTGGTCATTCATAGGACAGAGGAAGGTAAGAAGTTCCTTACGGTGAGCCCTTTTACTATCCAAAAGGGTCTCGATGCCATTGCTGGTCCTGTTAAATCCTGCGTTCGAGCTCGCAATGGTACACTTCTTGTCGAAGCCAACTCCGCCTCGCAAGCTGCAAGAATACTTAAAGCCACCATGTTAGCCAGCTATCCAGTGAAGGTCGAGGTGCACAAGTCGCTGAACTCCTCCCGCGGTGTAATAACAACCCGCGCGTTGGACGGTTTGTCAATTGAGGAGATCCAAGAAAATCTTGCGACCCAGGGTGTCTCAGCTGTTTATCGGGTACAACGTAAGATCAACGGTGAATTCCTGCCTACTCGTACCCTGTTTCTTACTTTTGATCGGGTTGATCTGCCTCAAAAGATTACGGCAGGGTATGAAGCCATCGAAGTTAGGCCTTATATACCCAATCCGCTGAGGTGCTTTAAATGCCAACGTTTTGGTCACACTAGTGAGTTGTGTACCGGCAAGTCCACCTGCGTCCACTGCGGTGACATCTCCCACGATGGGGCTTGTGCTTCAGCTCCATCGTGTGTGAACTGTAACGGGGAACACCCATCTAGTTCCCGAGACTGCCCCCGTTTTGCAGAGGAACGAGCGATCCAGGAGATACGGGTGAAAGAGAAGGTGTCCTTCTTGGAAGCCCGGAAGCTCCTGCGACTCCGCCAACCCTCTGCCCCGAGGTCCGGTACCTATAGCTCAGTTGCAGCTAAACCGGTACCGCGTCGGGAAATCGCAACACAGACCGGCGATATGAACGGGGCTACAATTGCGGAAAAGGTTATTTTAGCCCAAGCGCTGCCAAAGCCTTCGGCACCTACACCCAAGTTGGTATCAACATCTGCCAAATCCGCTAGCTTACAGAATAGTCCTGCACAGTTGTCACCGAAAGCCTCGACCTCTGGAACTAAAGTTGGTAAATTCACGACGTCTTCTGCCCCGGAAAAACAGTTTAAGACCAAGTATGTACGACAAGACTTCTTGAAAGAGAATGTGCAATCTATTACCAAGTCATCTAAAGGTAAGAAAAGTTCACGCAACTCCACACGTGTATCCTCCTCTGAAGGGTCATCTGGGGAGGAGGGCGTGAATCGGCGACGGCCGTCTTCGCCGATCAGCACATCCAATCGGTTCGAACTACTTGGACCTAAAACTGCTCTTGAAAAAGGGACCTCCCTTGTGGAGGAGATGGACCAGGAGGATTCTGCCGCCACTGCCAGAGGGACAGTGCGGAAACGGCAGGATCGTGCTCCTGAAAATAGTACTAGCCCAACGCCTAAGAAGAACAAATTGAACCGACCAGCTAATCCCAATCTGCAGAAGCGTCTTTCGATTTGAAACTTATCCCATAATATACTCAATGGCTATCCTCCATTGGAACATACGCGGAATTCGACCACATCGACCAGAGCTTGACTTGTTGCTGCGCCAGCATGAACCCTTGGCAGTATGTTTACAAGAGACGAAGCTCCGTCCACAGGACACCGTTACCATCAGGCAGTACTCCTCCGTACGATGTGATTTATCCCCGGAGGACGGTGTCCCGGCACATGGGGGCACTATGATGCTTATTCGAGATGATATTTTTGCCAACTCCGTACCCATACAATCTGCAATCCAGTCCGTTGCTGTCAGCATTAAGCTACCCTCCGCTTCATTCACCATTTGCAGTATCTATTTGCCTCCATCTGCGGACCTCTCGCACAGCGACTTAGAACACCTCATTTCGCAGTTGCCACCACCCTTTTTATTGGTAGGCGACGTCAATGCCCATCACCCTCTTTGGGGCTCTCCTCGGGCTTGTGCGAGAGGTACGCTACTTAAAGACTTCTTGGATAGTCAGAATCTTGCTCTCTTGAACACCGGAGAGCCCACCTTTCTATCTGACGCATTTCATAGTTTTTCACACATTGACATTGCAATTTGTTCCCCTCAGCTGGCAGTCACCTTATGCTGGAATATCATCTCGGATTTGCATTCTAGTGACCACTTTCCTTGTCGTATTAGTGTCTTGACACCCGTTGTATGTTCCACCCGTTTACCTAGTTGGCGCCTAGACCACGCCAGCTGGGAACTGTACTCCCACTTGGCTGAATTTAGCTACGAAGAGCACGACTCTGTGAACCACTTGGTCGAACATCTTACAGGGACCATTCTTTCTGCTGCTGAGCAATCCATTCCGCGTTCGACTGGCTACAGCCGTCGATTTCCGGTACCTTGGTGGACCGCTGACTGTCGGGATGCTATTCGCGCTCGCAGACGAGCTCTACGGGTTTTCCAGCGTTTTCCTACACTGGATAACCTGATACACTATAAACGGATGCGTGCACATTCTAGGCGGGTTATTAAGGATAGCAAAAAGATGTCATGGAATAAATTCGTGGGTTCCTTTAATCGACATACACCTTCCTCTGTCGTATGGGATAAGTTAAGACGTGTGGCTGGGAAACCGAACCATATGCCCATCGCCGGTCTCAAAACACCTACCGGAGCTGTTGTTGATACATTTGACGTGGCGAATTCTTTAGGCAGTGCTTTCGCTGAGGTGTCTAGCTCAGGCAACTATTCCCCTGAGTTTCTTACAGTTAAGAACCAGGTGGAATCTCAAGAATTCTCGTTTCTTTCTGGCAACCTTGAGGATTATAATCGCCTTTTCACCCTGGCAGAGCTAGACAATGCACTCTCCTCTTCACGACACTCAGCACCAGGTCCAGATGGTATCCACGTCCAAATGTTGCAACATCTCTCTCCTGATGGCAAAGATTTCCTACTCGAGGTCTATAATCGTGTCTGGGTTGATGGCATTTTTCCAGACAAGTGGCGGGAGGCCACCATCATACCCATTCTTAAACCTGGAAAGGACCGCCATCTTCCTTCCAGTTACCGTCCTATTTCCCTCACCAGTTGCGTTTGCAAGGTGATGGAACGCATGATCAATGGACGGTTGGTGTGGTGGCTGGAATCCCACAATCTTCTGACGAACATCCAGTGTGGCTTTCGACGACGACGTTCAACTGCTGACCACCTTGTCTCTCTGTCAACTCAGATTATGGACGGGTTTCTTAAGAACAGCCCCACAGTTGGGATATTTTTTGACCTCGAGAAGGCCTACGACACGTGTTGGCGGGCGGGAATATTGCGTTCTCTGCACAACTGGAACATACGTGGACGCCTACCGTTGGTCATTCAGGAGTTTATGCGGGACCGCGTTTTTCGAGTGAGGGTGGGTTCGGTTTTTTCTAACCATTTTATTCAAGAGAACGGTGTGCCGCAGGGCTCGGTACTCAGCGTGACTCTATTTGCTATTGCGATAAATTCCATATCACTATGTGTGCCTCAAGGTGTCTCTTCCTGTTTATTCGTGGACGACTTTGCCATCTTCTGTACTTCTCAGCGTACACCGTTTTTGGAACGCCGTCTCCAGCGGTGTTTGGACAATCTCTATGCATGGAGCTCGAAACACGGTTTTCGTTTCTCCGCTGAGAAGACAGTCTGCGTTAACTTCTGGCGCCGTAAGTGGCATATGCCGCCGTCTCTTCGACTCGGGCCAGATTTACTTCCTTTCGCAGACGAGGCGAGATTCCTTGGTTTGATCTTCGATCGGAAACTTTGTTGGGCACCACAAATAGCACAGCTTAGAGCACGATGTGACCGTTCTCTAAATCTTTTACGGATACTAAGTGGCAAGTCTTGGGGTGCGGATCGGACGACATTGCTCCGTCTTTATCGTGCTGTTATTCGTTCGAAGTTGGACTATGGCAGCATTGTGTATTCTTCAGCTCGACCTTCAGTGCTCAGAAGGTTAGACACAGTCCATAACCAGGGCATCCGTGTGGCCGTTGGAGCTTTTCCAACGAGCCCAGTTGTTAGCCTCTACGCCGAATCGGGAGAACCTCCTCTGCGTTGTCGGCGTGATGTCCTGCTT
This sequence comes from Hymenopus coronatus, assembly GCA_030762935.1. NCBI lineage: Eukaryota > Metazoa > Arthropoda > Insecta > Mantodea > Hymenopodidae > Hymenopus > Hymenopus coronatus. The sequence continues at coordinate 24,436,523 of CM060889.1, forward strand.
GCTAATTATGGCTGTGGGCTGAAGTGTATGCCTGGGCATCCAACTTATCACGCGTTTTTCTCCCCTGAGCTGCACGAGCGATACTGCCTCCGCTCTCTGAGCCCCAGGCCAGCAGGTTTTCGTTTCCGTGAGCTTCTACGCCAGCACCATGTTGACATTCCTCGGCTGTTATCCAAGGGAGAGAGTATACACCCCCCTTGGTTACGCGCTACCTCCCATGTCGATCTCGGGATGACGCTCTACGGGAAATCTGTTACGCCTCTTGATAGTATTCGTCGTTGCTTTTTAGAATTTTTATCCAAATACAGTGGCCGTATTTGTATTTACACCGATGGTAGTAAGAGCCCCGACGGTGTTGGATGTGCCTTTGTAACTGGCACCGCAACTTCTACTTACGGTTTGCCTAGTTGCACATCTATATATTCTGCCGAGCTATATGCTATTTATCAAGCCCTTCTGTATATTCGACGTCGAAAATTAGGTGACTGCCTTATTCTTAGTGATTCCCTTAGTGCCCTTCAGAGCATTCGTGAGCTGTACAATTACCATCCTTTGGTGCAGCGCATCCAGGACGTTCTCCACATTTTGCACGCTTCTGGCTTTAATGTGGAGTGCGCATGGATTCCTGGACACGTTGGCTTGCCAGGGAATGACACGGCGGATTTGGCAGCGAAATCGGCAGTCACAGCGCCCAGTGTTACGATTACCCATTCAACAGCAGAAGATTTTAGAGTGGCTGTACGGAGAGCCGTTTTTTCGACTTGGCATGCGGAGTGGTCGGCTCTCCGTGGTAATAAGCTGCGAGAGGTGAAGGACCTCCCTGTCAACTGGGTAACCTCCTCTCGTTTATTCCGCCGGGAGGAGGTAGTACTAGCTCGGCTAAGAATTGGCCACTGTATTTTTACTCACAGTTACCTTTTTAAACGTGAACCTGCTCCTGTCTGTGCGCTCTGTGGGGAGGCACAGACAGTTCGTCATGTGTTGCTGGAGTGTGGTCACCTGGCACACATTCGGTCATCTATGGGCATGCCGGCCTCTCTTGCCGAGGTCCTGGCAGATGACCCAAGAGCAGTGGACAGGGTTTTTAAATTTTTAGCCAAACTTTCTTTTACCTTGAGGTTTTAGAGTGATAGCGGTTTTTTTTAAACTCTTTTGGTTTTAATGTGTTGATTTTAGATGGAGTTTTATATCCAGCTCTGGTTAGAGGGCTGGACGTTTCTGTTACTTCCGTTTCAACTGTGTTAGCTCTTTTATTTGTGTTTACTTTTTTGTTTGGTATTTTCTTACTGGCTATTGCCAAGTTTTAATCGTAAGGGCGCTTATGACCTCGGCAGTTGAGCGCCCTTAAACACCATCATCATCATCATCACACCGATGGTAGTAAGAGCCCCGACGGTGTTGGATGTGCCTTTGTAACTGGCACCGCAACTTCTACTTACGGTTTGCCTAGTTGCACATCTATATATTCTGCCGAGCTATATGCTATTTATCAAGCCCTTCTGTATATTCGACGTCGAAAATTAGGTGACTGCCTTATTCTTAGTGATTCCCTTAGTGCCCTTCAGAGCATTCGTGAGCTGTACAATTACCATCCTTTGGTGCAGCGCATCCAGGACGTTCTCCACATTTTGCACGCTTCTGGCTTTAATGTGGAGTGCGCATGGATTCCTGGACACGTTGGCTTGCCAGGGAATGACACGGCGGATTTGGCAGCGAAATCGGCAGTCACAGCGCCCAGTGTTACGATTACCCATTCAACAGCAGAAGATTTTAGAGTGGCTGTACGGAGAGCCGTTTTTTCGACTTGGCATGCGGAGTGGTCGGCTCTCCGTGGTAATAAGCTGCGAGAGGTGAAGGACCTCCCTGTCAACTGGGTAACCTCCTCTCGTTTATTCCGCCGGGAGGAGGTAGTACTAGCTCGGCTAAGAATTGGCCACTGTATTTTTACTCACAGTTACCTTTTTAAACGTGAACCTGCTCCTGTCTGTGCGCTCTGTGGGGAGGCACAGACAGTTCGTCATGTGTTGCTGGAGTGTGGTCACCTGGCACACATTCGGTCATCTATGGGCATGCCGGCCTCTCTTGCCGAGGTCCTGGCAGATGACCCAAGAGCAGTGGACAGGGTTTTTAAATTTTTAGCAAAACTTTCTTTTACCTTGAGGTTTTAGTGTGATAGCGGTTTTTTTAAACTCTTTTGGTTTTAATGTGTTGATTTTAGATGGAGTTTTATATCCAGCTCTGGTTAGAGGGCTGGACGTTTCTGTTACTTCCGTTTCAACTGTGTTAGCTCTTTTATTTGTGTTTACTTTTTTGTTTGGTATTTTCTTACTGGCTATTGCCAAGTTTTAATCGTAAGGGCGCTTATGACCTCGGCAGTTGAGCGCCCTTAAACACCATCATCATCATCATCATCTTTGACTCGGGCCAGATTTACTTCCTTTCGCAGACGAGGCGAGATTCCTTGGTTTGATCTTCGATCGGAAACTTTGTTGGGCACCACAAATAGCACAGCTTAGAGCACGATGTGACCGTTCTCTAAATCTTTTACGGATACTAAGTGGCAAGTCTTGGGGTGCGGATCGGACGACATTGCTCCGTCTTTATCGTGCTGTGATTCGTTCGAAGTTGGACTATGGCAGCATTGTGTATTCTTCAGCTCGACCTTCAGTGCTCAGAAGGTTAGACACAGTCCATAACCAGGGCATCCGTGTGGCCGTTGGAGCTTTTCCAACGAGCCCAGTTGTTAGCCTCTACGCCGAATTGGGAGAACCTCCTCTGCGTTGTCGGCGTGATGTCCTGCTTGCTAATTATGGCTGTGGGCTGAAGTGTATGCCTGGGCATCCAACTTATCACGCGTTTTTCTCCCCTGAGCTGCACGAGCGATACTGCCTCCGCTCTCTGAGCCCCAGGCCAGCAGGTTTTCGTTTCCGTGAGCTTCTACGCCAGCACCATGTTGACATTCCTCGGCTGTTATCCAAGGGAGAGAGTATACACCCCCCTTGGTTACGCGCTACCTCCCATGTCGATCTCGGGATGACGCTCTACGGGAAATCTGTTACGCCTCTTGATAGTATTCGTCGTTGCTTTTTAGAATTTTTATCCAAATACAGTGGCCGTATTTGTATTTACACCGATGGTAGTAAGAGCCCCGACGGTGTTGGATGTGCCTTTGTAACTGGCACCGCAACTTCTACTTACGGTTTGCCTAGTTGCACATCTATATATTCTGCCGAGCTATATGCTATTTATCAAGCCCTTCTGTATATTCGACGTCGAAAATTAGGTGACTGCCTTATTCTTAGTGATTCCCTTAGTGCCCTTCAGAGCATTCGTGAGCTGTACAATTACCATCCTTTGGTGCAGCGCATCCAGGACGTTCTCCACATTTTGCACGCTTCTGGTTTTAATGTGGAGTGCGCATGGATTCCTGGACACGTTGGCTTGCCAGGGAATGACACGGCGGATTTGGCAGCGAAATCGGCAGTCACAGCGCCCAGTGTTACGATTACCCATTCAACAGCAGAAGATTTTAGAGTGGCTGTACGGAGAGCCGTTTTTTCGACTTGGCATGCAGAGTGGTCGGCTCTCCGTGGTAATAAGCTGCGAGAGGTGAAGGACCTCCCTGTCAACTGGGTAACCTCCTCTCGTTTATTCCGCCGGGAGGAGGTAGTACTAGCTCGGCTAAGAATTGGCCACTGTATTTTTACGCACAGTTACCTTTTTAAACGTGAACCTGCTCCTGTTTGTGCGCTCTGTGGGGAGGCACAGACAGTTCGTCATGTGTTGCTGGAGTGTGGTCACCTGGCACACATTCGGTCATCTATGGGCATGCCGGCCTCTCTTGCTGAGGTCCTGGCAGATGACCCAAGAGCAGTGGACAGGGTTTTTAAATTTTTAGCAAAACTTTCTTTTACCTTGAGGTTTTAGTGTGATAGCGGTTTTTTTTTAAACTCTTTTGGTTTTAATGTGTTGATTTTAGATGGAGTTTTATATCCAGCTCTGGTTAGAGGGCTGGACGTTTCTGTTACTTCCGTTTCAACTGTGTTAGCTCTTTTATTTGTGTTTACTTTTTTGTTTGGTATTTTCTTACTGGCTATTGCCAAGTTTTAATCGTAAGGGCGCTTATGACCTCGGCAGTTGAGCGCCCTTAAACACCATCATCATCATCATCATCATCATGGGAAACCGAACCATATGCCCATCGCCGGTCTCAAAACACCTACCGGAGCTGTTGTTGATACATTTGACGTGGCGAATACTTTAGGCAGTGCTTTCGCTCAGGTGTCTAGCTCAGGCAACTATTCCCCTGAGTTTCTTACAGTTAAGAACCAGGTGGAATCTCAAGAATTCTCGTTTCTTTCTGGCAACCTTGAGGATTATAATCGCCTTTTCTCCCCCCAGGGGCCTACTACGGTAGGTACGGGTTAGGCGCACCCGGGGTCCTGAGCCACCTTGACTCCCTCTGTGGGCAACCTCAGAGTGGTGAGGGAGCCAGAAGGTCAAAATGCCCACCCACGTGTAGGCCGTGCGTGGAGACCCGTGTCGGTGAAGAGGAATATCCTGGTTGGTTGAGGGTTGCGTACCTGAGCCTGGGCTTCTGTCTTTCAGTAACTGGGGAGGGTGCGCAGCCTAATACACCGCTTTGGTTTCTGATTTGCCTAAACGGGAGGCTAGGGACTAACCCACCCCTAGTCAATCGGCCAGGACTAGGTATTACACCGAACTCCAGGGTGAGTGGGACGGCGAGCCCGCTATATCCCCTGTGTAGCCCTGTCATCCCAGTGGGGTGACCCCTCGTTGGGCTCCGTGGTGGGTGGGGAGCACTGGGGGATGAATTTATACCATTTTTTCTATGGCACCAAAACAAAAACCCCTTAATAAAGACGTTGGAAAGGAAGTAGTCGAGTCATGTGGTCCTCGCTACTTGGTCATTCATAGGACAGAGGCCCCCCAGGGGCCTACTACGGTAGGTACGGGTTAGGCGCACCCGGGGTCCCGAGCCACCTTGACTCCCTCTGTGGGCAACCTCAGAGTGGTGAGGGAGTCAGTAGGTGAAAATGCCCACCCACGTGTAGGCCGTGCGTGGAGACCCGTGTCGGTGAAGAGGAATATCCTGGTTGGTTGAGGGTTGCGTACCTGAGCCTGGGCTTCTGTCTTTCAGTAACTGGGGAGGGTGCGCAGCCTAATACACCGCTTTGGTTTCTGATTTGCCTAAACGGGAGGCTAGGGACTAACCCACCCCTAGTCAATCGGCCAGGACTAGGTATTACACCGAACTCCAGGGTGAGTGGGACGGCGAGCCCGCTATATCCCCTGTGTAGCCCTGTCACCCCAGTGGGGTGACCCCTCGTTGGGCTCCGTGGTGGGTGGGGAGCACTGGGGGATGAATTTATACCATTTTTTCTATGGCACCAAAACTCAAACCCCTTAATAAAGACGTTGGAAAGGAAGTAGTCGAGTCATGTGGTCCTCGCTACTTGGTTATTCATAGGACAGAGGAAGGTAAGAAGTTCCTTACGGTGAGCCCTTTTACTATCCAAAAGGGTCTCGATGCCATTGCTGGTCCTGTTAAATCCTGCGTTCGAGCTCGCAATGGCACACTTCTTGTCGAAGCCAACTCCGCCTCGCAAGCTGCAAGGATACTCAAAGCCACCATGTTAGCCAGCTATCCAGTGAAGGTCGAGGTGCACAAGTCGCTGAACTCCTCCCGCGGTGTAGTAACAACCCGCGCGTTGGACGGTTTGTCTATTGAGGAGATCCAAGAAAATCTAGCGACTCAGGGTGTCTCAGCTGTTTATCGGGTACAACGTAAGATCAACGGTGAATTCCTGCCTACTCGTACCCTGTTTCTTACTTTTGATCGGGTTGATCTGCCTCAAAAGATTAGAGCAGGGTATGAAGCCATCGAAGTTAGGCCTTATATACCCAATCCGCTGAGGTGCTTTAAATGCCAACGTTTTGGTCACACTAGTGAGTTGTGTACCGGCAAGTCCATCTGCGTCCACTGCGGTGACATCTCCCACGATGGGGCCTGTGCTTCAGCTCCATCGTGTGTGAACTGTAACGGGGAACACCCATCTAGTTCCCGAGACTGCCCCCGTTTTGCAGAGGAACGAGCGATCCAGGAGATACGGGTGAAAGAGAAGGTGTCCTTCTTGGAAGCCCGGAAGCTCCTGCGACTCCGCCAACCCTCTGCCCCGAGGTCCGGTACCTATAGCTCAGTTGCAGCTAAACCGGTACCGCGTCGGGAAATCGCAACACAGACCGGCGATATGAACGGGGCTACAATTGCGGAAAAGGTTATTTTAGCCCAAGCGCTGCCAAAGCCTTCGGCACCTACACCCAAGTTGGTATCAACATCTGCCAAATCCGCTAGCTTACAGAATAGTCCTGCACAGTTGTCACCGAAAGCCTCGACCTCTGGAACTAAAGTTGGTAAATTCACGACGTCTTCTGCCCCGGAAAAACAGTTTAAGACCAAGTATGTACGACAAGACTTCTTGAAAGAGAATGTGCAATCTATTACCAAGTCATCTAAAGGTAAGAAAAGTTCACGCAACTCCACACGTGTATCCTCCTCTGAAGGGTCATCTGGGGAGGAGGGCGTGAATCGGCGACGGCCGTCTTCGCCGATCAGCACATCCAATCGGTTCGAACTACTTGGACCTAAAACTGCTCTTGAAAAAGGGACCTCCCTTGTGGAGGAGATGGAGCAGGAGGATTCTGCCGCCACTGCCAGAGGGACAGTGCGGAAACGGCAGGATCGTGCTCCTGAAAATAGTACTAGCCCAACGCCTAAGAAGAACAAATTGAACCGACCAGCTAATCCCAATCTGCAGAAGCGTCTTTCGATTTGAAACTTATCCCATAATATACTCAATGGCTATCCTCCATTGGAACATACGCGGAATTCGACCACATCGACCAGAGCTTGACTTGTTGCTGCGCCAGCATGAACCCTTGGCTGTATGTTTACAAGAGACGAAGCTCCGTCCACAGGACACCGTTACCATCAGGCAGTACTCCTCCGTACGATGTGATTTATCCCCGGAGGACGGTGTCCCGGCACATGGGGGCACTATGATGCTTATTCGAGATGATATTTTTGCCAACTCCGTACCCATACAATCTGCAATCCAGTCCGTTGCTGTCAGCATTAAGCTACCCTCCGCTTCATTCACCATTTGCAGTATCTATTTGCCTCCATCTGCGGACCTCTCGCACAGCGACTTAGAACACCTCATTTCACAGTTGCCACCACCCTTTTTATTGGTAGGCGACGTGAATGCCCATCACCCTCTTTGGGGCTCTCCTCGGGCTTGTGCGAGAGGTACGCTACTTAAAGACTTCTTGGATAGTCAGAATCTTGCTCTCTTGAACACCGGAGAGCCCACCTTTCTATCTGACGCATTTCATAGTTTTTCACACATTGACATTGCAATTTGTTCCCCTCAGCTGGCAGTCACCTTATGCTGGAATATCATCTCGGATTTGCATTCTAGTGACCACTTTCCTTGTCGTATTAGTGTCTTGACACCCGTTGTATGTTCCACCCGTTTACCTAGTTGGCGCCTAGACCACGCCAGCTGGGAACTGTACTCCCACTTGGCTAAATTTAGCTACGAAGAGCACGACTCTGTGAACCACTTGGTCGAACATCTTACAGGGACCATTCTTTCTGCTGCTGAGCAATCCATTCCGCGTTCGACTGGCTACAGCCGTCGATTTCCGGTACCTTGGTGGACCGCTGACTGTCGGGATGCTATTCGCGCTCGCAGACGAGCTCTACGGGTTTTCCAGCGTTTTCCTACACTGGATAACCTGATACACTATAAACGGATGCGTGCACATTCTAGGCGGGTTATTAAGGATAGCAAAAAGATGTCATGGAATAAATTCGTGGGTTCCTTTAATCGACATACACCTTCCTCTGTCGTATGGGATAAGTTAAGACGTGTGGCTGGGAAACCGAACCATATGCCCATCGCCGGTCTCAAAACACCTACCGGAGCTGTTGTTGATACATTTGACGTGGCGAATACTTTAGGCAGTGCTTTCGCTGAGGTGTCTAGCTCAGGCAACTATTCCCCTGAGTTTCTTACAGTTAAGAACCAGGTGGAATCTCAAGAATTCTCGTTTCTTTCTGGCAACCTTGAGGATTATAATCGCCTTTTCACCCTGGCAGAGCTAGACAATGCACTCTCCTCTTCACGACACTCAGCACCAGGTCCAGATGGTATCCACGTCCAAATGTTGCAACATCTCTCTCCTGATGGCAAAGATTTCCTACTCGAGGTCTATAATCGTGTCTGGGTTGATGGCATTTTTCCAGACAAGTGGCGGGAGGCCACCATCATACCCATTCTTAAACCTGGAAAGGACCGCCATCTTCCTTCCAGTTACCGTCCTATTTCCCTCACCAGTTGCGTTTGCAAGGTGATGGAACGCATGATCAATGGACGGTTGGTGTGGTGGCTGGAATCCCACAATCTTCTGACGAACATCCAGTGTGGCTTTCGACGACGACGTTCAACTGCTGACCACCTTGTCGCTCTGTCAACTCAGATTATGGACGGGTTTCTTAAGAACAGCCCCACAGTTGGTATATTTTTTGACCTCGAGAAGGCCTACGACACGTGTTGGCGGGCGGGAATATTGCGTTCTCTGCACAACTGGAACATACGTGGACGCCTACCGTTGGTCATTCAGGAGTTTATGCGGGACCGCGTTTTTCGAGTGAGGGTGGGTTCGGTTTTTTCTAACCATTTTATTCAAGAGAACGGAGTGCCGCAGGGCTCGGTACTCAGCGTGACTCTATTTGCTATTGCGATAAATTCCATATCACTATGTGTGCCTCAAGGTGTCTCTTCCTGTTTATTCGTGGACGACTTTGCCATCTTCTGTACTTCTCAGCGTACACCGTTTTTGGAACGCCGTCTCCAGCGGTGTTTGGACAATCTCTATGCATGGAGCTCGAAACACGGTTTTCGTTTCTCCGCTGAGAAGACAGTCTGCGTTAACTTCTGGCGCCGTAAGTGGCATATGCCGCCGTCTCTTCGACTCGGGCCAGATTTACTTCCTTTCGCAGACGAGGCGAGATTCCTTGGTTTGATCTTCGATCGGAAACTTTGTTGGGCACCACAAATAGCACAGCTTAGAGCACGATGTGACCGTTCTCTAAATCTTTTACGGATACTAAGTGGCAAGTCTTGGGGTGCGGATCGGACGACATTGCTCAGTCTTTATCGTGCTGTGATTCGTTCGAAGTTGGACTATGGCAGCATTGTGTATTCTTCAGCTCGACCTTCAGTGCTCAGAAGGTTAGACACAGTCCATAACCAGGGCATCCGTGTGGCCGTTGGAGCTTTTCCAACGAGCCCAGTTGTTAGCCTCTACGCCGAATCGGGAGAACCTCCCCTGCGTTGTCGGCGTGATGTCCTGCTTGCTAATTATGGCTGTGGGCTGAAGTGTATGCCTGGGCATCCAACTTATCACGCGTTTTTCTCCCCTGAGCTGCACGAGCGATACTGCCTCCGCTCCCTGAGCCCCAGGCCAGCAGGTTTTCGTTTCCGTGAGCTTCTACGCCAGCACCATGTTGACATTCCTCGGCTGTTATCCAAAGGAGAGAGTATACACCCCCCTTGGTTACGCACTACCTCCCATGTCGATCTCGGGATGATGCTCTACGGGAAATCTGTTACGCCTCTTGATAGTATTCGTCGTTGCTTTTTAGAATTTTTATCCAAATACAGTGGCCGTATTTGTATTTACACCGATGGTAGTAAGAGCCCCGACGGTGTTGGATGTGCCTTCGTAACTGGCACCGCAACTTCTACTTACGGTTTGCCTAGTTGCACATCTATATATTCTGCCGAGCTATATGCTATTTATCAAGCCCTTCTGTATATTCGACGTCGAAAATTAGGTGACTGCCTTATTCTTAGTGATTCCCTTAGTGCCCTTCAGAGCATTCGTGAGCTGTACAATTACCATCCTTTGGTGCAGCGCATCCGGGACGTTCTCCACATTTTGCACGCTTCTGGTTTTAATGTGGAGTGCGCATGGATTCCTGGACACGTTGGCTTGCCAGGGAATGACACGGCGGATTTGGCAGCGAAATCGGCAGTCACAGCGCCCAGTGTTACGATTACCCATTCAACAGCAGAAGATTTTAGAGTGGCTGTACGGAGAGCCGTTTTTTCGACTTGGCATGCGGAGTGGTCGGCTCTCCGTGGTAATAAGCTGCGAGAGGTGAAGGACCTCCCTGTCAACTGGGTAACCTCCTCTCGTTTATTCCGCCGGGAGGAGGTAGTACTAGCTCGGCTAAGAATTGGCCACTGTATTTTTACTCACAGTTACCTTTTTAAACGTGAACCTGCTCCTGTCTGTGCGCTCTGTGGGGAGGCACAGACAGTTCGTCATGTGTTGCTGGAGTGTGGTCACCTGGCACACATTCGGTCATCTATGGGCATGCCGGCCTCTCTTGCTGAGGTGCTGGCAGATGACCCAAGAGCAGTGGACAGGGTTTTTAAATTTTTAGCAAAACTTTCTTTTACCTTGACGTTTTAGTGTGATAGCGGTTTTTTTTTTTAAACTCTTTTGGTTTTAATGTGTTGATTTTAGATGGAGTTTTATATCCAGCTCTGGTTAGAGGGCTGGACGTTTCTGTTACTTCCGTTTCAACTGTGTTAGCTCTTTTATTTGTGTTTACTTTTTTGTTTGGTATTTTCTTACTGGCTATTGCCAAGTTTTAATCATAAGGGCGCTTATGACCCCGGCAGTTGAGCGCCCTTAAACACCATCATCATCATCATCATAGGACAGAGGAAGGTAAGAAGTTTCTTACGGTGAGCCCTTTTACTATCCAAAAGGGTCTCGATGCCATTGCTGGTCCTGTTAAATCCTGCGTTCGAGCTCGCAATGGTACACTTCTTGTCGAAGCCAACTCCGCCTCGCAAGCTGCAAGAATACTTAAAGCCACCATGTTAGCCAGCTATCCAGTGAAGGTCGAGGTGCACAAGTCGCTGAACTCCTCCCGCGGTGTAATAACAACCAGCGCGTTGGACGGTTTGTCCATTGAGGAGATCAAAGAAAATCTTGCGACTCAGGGTGTCTCAGCTGTTTATCGGGTACAACGTAAGATCAACGGTGAATTCCTGCCTACTCGTACCCTGTTTCTTACTTTTGATCGGGTTGATCTGCCTCAAAAGATTAGAGCAGGGTACGAAGCCATCGAAGTTAGGCCTTATATACCCAATCCGCTGAGGTGCTTTAAATGCCAACGTTTTGGTCACACAAGTGAGTTGTGTACCGGCAAGTCCACCTGTGTCCACTGCGGTGACATCTCCCACGATGGGGCCTGTGCTTCAGCTCCATCGTGTGTGAACTGTAACGGGGAACACCCATCTAGTTCCCGAGACTGCCCCCGTTTTGCAGAGGAACGAGCGATCCAGGAGATACGGGTGAAAGAGAAGGTGTCCTTCTTGGAAGCCCGGAAGCTCCTGCGACTCCGCCAACCCTCTGCCCCGAGGTCCGGTACCTATAGCTCAGTTGCAGCTAAACCGGTACCGCGTCGGGAAATCGCAACACAGACCGGCGATATGAACGGGGCTACAATTGCGGAAAAGGTTATTTTAGCCCAAGCGCTGCCAAAGCCTTCGGCACCTACACCGAAGTTGGTATCAACATCTGCCAAATCCGCCAACTTACAGAATAGTCCTGCACACTTGTCACCTAAAGCCTCGACCTCGGGAACTAAAGCTATTAAATTCACGACGTCTTCTGCCCCAGAAAAACAGTTTAAGACCAAGTATGTACGACAAGACTTTTTGAAAGAGAATGTGCAATCTATTACCAAGTCATCTAAAGGTAAGAAAAGTTCACGCAACTCCACACGTGTATCCTCCTCTGAAGGGTCATCTGGGGAGGAGGGCGTGAATCGGCGACGGCCGTCTTCGCCGATCAGCACATCCAATCGGTTCGAACTACTTGGACCTAAAACTGCTCTTGAAAAAGGGACCTCCCTTGTGGAGGAGATGGACCAGGAGGATTCTGCCGCCACTGCCAGAGGGACAGTGCGGAAACGGCAGGATCGTGCTCCTGAAAATAGTACTAGCCCAACGCCTAAGAAGAACAAATTGAACCGACCAGCTAATCCCAATCTGCAGAAGCGTCTTTCGATTTGAAACTTATCCCATAATATACTCAATGGCTATCCTCCATTGGAACATACGCGGAATTCGACCACATCGACCAGAGCTTGACTTGTTGCTGCGCCAGCATGAACCCTTGGCTGTATGTTTACAAGAGACGAAGCTCCGTCCACAGGACACCGTTACCATCAGGCAGTACTCCTCCGTACGATGTGATTTATCCCCGGAGGACGGTGTCCCGGCACATGGGGGCACTATGATGCTTATTCGAGATGATATTTTTGCCAACTCCGTACCCATACAATCTGCAATCCAGTCCGTTGCTGTCAGCATTAAGCTACCCTCCGCTTCATTCACCATTTGCAGTATCTATTTGCCTCCATCTGCGGACCTCTCGCACAGCGACTTAGAACACCTCATTTCACAGTTGCCACCACCCTTTTTATTGGTAGGCGACGTGAATGCCCATCACCCTCTTTGGGGCTCTCCTCGGGCTTGTGCGAGAGGTACGCTACTTAAAGACTTCTTGGATAGTCAGAATCTTGCTCTCTTGAACACCGGAGAGCCCACCTTTCTATCTGACGCATTTCATAGTTTTTCACACATTGACATTGCAATTTGTTCCCCTCAGCTGGCAGTCACCTTATGCTGGAATATCATCTCGGATTTGCATTCTAGTGACCACTTTCCTTGTCGTATTAGTGTCTTGACACCCGTTGTATGTTCCACCCGTTTACCTAGTTGGCGCATAGACCACGCCAGCTGGGAACTGTACTCCCACTTGGCTGAATTTAGCTACGAAGAGCACGACTCTGTGAACCACTTGGTCGAACATCTTACAGGGACCATTCTTTCTGCTGCTGAGCAATCCATTCCGCGTTCGACTGGCTACAGCCGTCGATTTCCGGTACCTTGGTGGACCGCTGACTGTCGGGATGCTATTCGCGCTCGCAGACGAGCTCTACGGGTTTTCCAGCGTTTTCCTACACTGGATAACCTGATACACTATAAACGGATGCGTGCACATTCTAGGCGGGTTATTAAGGATAGCAAAAAGATGTCATGGAATAAATTCGTGGGTTCCTTTAATCGACATACACCTTCCTCTGTCGTATGGGATAAGTTAAGACGTGTGGCTGGGAAACCGAACCATATGCCCATCGCCGGTCTCAAAACACCTACCGGAGCTGTTGTTGATACATTTGACGTGGCGAATACTTTAGGCAGTGCTTTCGCTGAGGTGTCTAGCTCAGGCAACTATTCCCCTGAGTTTCTTACAGTTAAGAACCAGGTGGAATCTCAAGAATTCTCGTTTCTTTCTGGCAACCTTGAGGATTATAATCGCCTTTTCACCCTGGCAGCCCCCCCAGGGGCCTACTACGGTAGGTACGGGTTAGGCGCACCCGGGGTCCCGAGCCACCTTGACTCCCTCTGTGGGCAACCTCAGAGTGGTGAGGGAGTCAGTAGGTGAAAATGCCCACCCACGTGTAGGCCGTGCGTGGAGACCCGTGTCGGTGAAGAGGAATATCCTGGTTGGTTGAGGGTTGCGTACCTGAGCCTGGGCTTCTGTCTTTCAGTAACTGGGGAGGGTGCGCAACCTAATACACCGCTTTGGTTTCTGATTTGCCTAAACGGGAGGCTAGGGACTAACCCACCCCTAGTCAATCGGCCAGGACTAGGTATTACACCGAACTCCAGGGTGAGTGGGACGGCGAGCCCGCTATATCCCCTGTGTAGCCCTGTCACCCCAGTGGGGTGACCCCTCGTTGGGCTCCGTGGTGGGTGGGGAGCACTGGGGGATGAATTTATACCATTTTTTTATGGCACCAAAACCAAAACCCCTTATTTTAAATGCAAACGTTGGAAAGGAAGTAGTCGAGTCATGTGGTCCTCGCTACTTGGTTATTCATAGGACAGAGGAAGGTAAGAAGTTCCTTACGGTGAGCCCTTTTACTATCCAAAAGGGTCTCGATGCCATTGCTGGTCCGGTCAAATCTTGCGTTCGAGCTCGTAACGGTACACTTCTTGTCGAAGCCAACTCCGCCTCGCAAGCTGCAAGGATACTTAAAGCCACCACGTTAGCCAGCTATCCAGTGAAGGTCGAGGTGCACAAGTCGCTGAACTCCTCCCGCGGTGTAGTAACAACACGCGCGTTGGACGGTTTGTCCATTGAGGAGATCCAAGAAAATCTTGCGACTCAGGGTGTCTCAGCTGTTTATCGGGTACAACGTAAGATCAACGGTGAATTCCTGCCTACTCGTACCCTGTTTCTTACTTTTGATCGGGTTGATCTGCCTCAAAAGATTAGAGCAGGGTATGAAGCCATCGAAGTTAGGCCTTATATACCCAATCCGCTGAGGTGCTTTAAATGCCAACGTTTTGGTCACACTAGTGAGTTGTGTACCGGCAAGTCCACCTGCGTCCACTGCGGTGACACCTCCCACGATGGGGCTTGTGCTTCAGCTCCATCGTGTGTGAACTGTAACGGTGAACACCCATCTAGTTCCCGAGACTGCCCCCGTTTTGCAGAGGAACGAGCGATCCAGGAGATACGGGTGAAAGAGAAGGTGTCCTTCTTGGAAGCCCGGAAGCTCCTGCGACTCCGCCAACCCTCTGCCCCGAGGTCCGGTACCTATAGCTCAGTTGCAGCTAAACCGGTACCGCGTCGGGAAATCGCAACACAGACCGGCGATATGAACGGGGCTACAATTGCGGAAAAGGTTATTTTAGCCCAAGCGCTGCCAAAGCCTTCGGCACCTACACCCAAGTTGGTATCAACATCTGCCAAATCCGCCAGCTTACAGAATAGTCCTGCACAGTTGTCACCGAAAGCCTCGACCTCCGGAACTAAAGCTATTAAATTCACGACGTCTTCTGCCCCAGAAAGACAGTTTAAGACCAAGTATGTACGACAAGACTTTTTGAAAGAAAATGTGCAATCTATTACCAAGTCATCTAAAGGTAAGAAAAGTTCACGCAACTCCACACGTGTATCCTCCTCTGAAGGGTCATCTGGGGAGGAGGGCGTGAATCGGCGACGGCCGTCTTCGCCGATCAGCACATCCAATCGGTTCGAACTACTTGGACCGAAAACTGCTCTTGAAAAAGGGACCTCCCTTGTGGAGGAG
Source organism: Hymenopus coronatus (assembly GCA_030762935.1). Taxonomy (NCBI): domain Eukaryota; kingdom Metazoa; phylum Arthropoda; class Insecta; order Mantodea; family Hymenopodidae; genus Hymenopus; species Hymenopus coronatus. Next base: position 24,451,803 of record CM060889.1, read on the forward strand.
ATGGACCAGGAGGATTCTGCCGCCACTGCCAGAGGGACAGTGCGGAAACGGCAGGATCGTGCTCCTGAAAATAGTACCAGCCCAACGCCTAAGAAGAACAAATTGAACCGACCAGCTAATCCCAATCTGCAGAAGCGTCTTTCGATTTGAAACTTATCCCATAATATACTCAATGGCTATCCTCCATTGGAACATACGCGGAATTCGACCACATCGACCAGAGCTTGACTTGTTGCTGCGCCAGCATGAACCCTTGGCTGTATGTTTACAAGAGACGAAGCTCCGTCCACAGGACACCGTTACCATCAGGCAGTACTCCTCCGTACGATGTGATTTATCCCCGGAGGACGGTGTCCCGGCACATGGGGGCACTATGATGCTTATTCGAGATGATATTTTTGCCAACTCCGTACCCATACAATCTGCAATCCAGTCCGTTGCAGTCAGCATTAAGCTACCCTCCGCTTCATTCACCATTTGCAGTATCTATTTGCCTCCATCTGCGGACCTCTCGCACAGCGACTTAGAACACCTCATTTCGCAGTTGCCACCACCCTTTTTATTGGTAGGCGACGTGAATGCCCATCACCCTCTTTGGGGCTCTCCTCGGGCTTGTGCGAGAGGTACGCTACTTAAAGATTTCTTGGATAATCAGAATCTTGCTCTCTTGAACACCGGAGAGCCCACCTTTCTATCTGACGCATTTCATAGTTTTTCACACATTGACATTGCAATTTGTTCCCCTCAGCTGGCAGTCACCTTATGCTGGAATATCATCTCGGATTTGCATTCTAGTGACCACTTTCCTTGTCGTATTAGTGTCTTGACACCCGTTGTATGTTCCACCCGTTTACCTAGTTGGCGCCTAGACCACGCCAGCTGGGAACTGTACTCCCACTTGGCTGAATTTAGCTACGAAGAGCACGACTCTGTGAACCACTTGGTCGAACATCTTACAGGGACCATTCTTTCTGCTGCTGAGCAATCCATTCCGCGTTCGACTGGCTACAGCCGTCGATTTCCGGTACCTTGGTGGACCGATGACTGTCGGGATGCTATTCGCGCTCGCAGACGAGCTCTACGGGTTTTCCAGCGTTTTCCTACACTGGATAACCTGATACACTATAAACGGATGCGTGCACATTCTAGGCGGGTTATTAAGGATAGCAAAAAGATGTCATGGAATAAATTTGTGGGTTCCTTTAATCGACATACACCTTCCTCTGTCGTATGGGATAAGTTAAGACGTGTGGCTGGGAAACCGAACCATATGCCCATCGCCGGTCTCAAAACACCTACCGGAGCTGTTGTTGATACATTTGACGTGGCGAATACTTTAGGCAGTGCTTTCGCTCAGGTGTCTAGCTCAGGCAACTATTCCCCTGAGTTTCTTACAGTTAAGAACCAGGTGGAATCTCAAGAATTCTCGTTTCTTTCTGGCAACCTTGAGGATTATAATCGCCTTTTCACCCTGGCAGAGCTAGACAATGCACTCTCCTCTTCACGACACTCAGCACCAGGTCCAGATGGTATCCACGTCCAAATGTTGCAACATCTCTCTCCTGATGGCAAAGATTTCCTACTCGAGGTCTATAATCGTGTCTGGGTTGATGGCATTTTTCCAGACAAGTGGCGGGAGGCCACCATCATACCCATTCTTAAACCTGGAAAGGACCGCCATCTTCCTTCCAGTTACCGTCCTATTTCCCTCACCAGTTGCGTGTGCAAGGTGATGGAACGCATGATCAATGGACGGTTGGTGTGGTGGCTGGAATCCCACAATCTTCTGACGAACATCCAGTGTGGCTTTCGACGACGACGTTCAACTGCTGACCACCTTGTCTCTCTGTCAACTCAGATTATGGACGGGTTTCTTAAGAACAGCCCCACAGTTGGGATATTTTTTGACCTCGAGAAGGCCTACGACACGTGTTGGCGGGCGGGAATATTGCGTTCTCTGCACAACTGGAACATACGTGGACGCCTACCGTTGGTCATTCAGGAGTTTATGCGGGACCGCGTTTTTCGAGTGAGGGTGGGTTCAGTTTTATCTAACCATTTTATTCAAGAGAACGGAGTGCCGCAGGGCTCGGTACTCAGCGTGACTCTATTTGCTATTGCGATAAATTCCATATCACTATGTGTGCCTCAAGGTGTCTCTTCCTGTTTATTCGTGGACGACTTTGCCATCTTCTGTACTTCTCAGCGTACACCGTTTTTGGAACGCCGTCTCCAGCGGTGTTTGGACAATCTCTATGCATGGAGCTCGAAACACGGTTTTCGTTTCTCCGCTGAGAAGACAGTCTGCGTTAACTTCTGGCGCCGTAAGTGGCAAATGCCGCCGTCTCTTCGACTCGGGCCAGATTTACTTCCTTTCGCAGACGAGGCGAGATTCCTTGGTTTGATCTTCGATCGGAAACTTTGTTGGGCACCACAAATAGCACAGCTTAGAGCACGATGTGACCGTTCTCTAAATCTTTTACGGATACTAAGTGGCAAGTCTTGGGGTGCGGATCGGACGGCATTGCTCCGTCTTTATCGTGCTGTGATTCGTTCGAAGTTGGACTATGGCAGCATTGTGTATTCTTCAGCTCGACCTTCAGTGCTCAGAATGTTAGACACAGTCCATAACCAGGGCATCCGTGTGGCCGTTGGAGCTTTTCCAACGAGCCCAGTTGTTAGCCTCTACGCCGAATCGGGAGAACCTCCTCTGCGTTGTCGGCGTGATGTCCTGCTTGCTAATTATGGCTGTGGGCTGAAGTGTATGCCAGGGCATCCAACTTATCACGCTTTTTTCTCCCCTGAGCTGCACGAGCGATACTGCCTCCGCTCTCTGAGCCCCAGGCCAGCAGGTTTTCGTTTCCGTGAGCTTCTACGCCAGCACCATGTTGACATTCCTCGGCTGTTACCCAAGGGAGAGAGTATACACCCCCCTTGGTTACGCGCTACCTCCCATGTCGATCTCGGGATGACGCTCTACGGGAAATCTGTTACGCCTCTTGATAGTATTCGTCGATGCTTTTTAGAATTTTTATCCAAATACAGTGGCCATATTTGTATTTACACCGATGGTAGTAAGAGCCCCGACGGTGTTGGATGTGCCTTTGTAACTGGCACCACAACTTCTACTTACGGTTTGCCTAGTTGCACATCTATATATTCTGCCGAGCTATATGCTATTTATCAAGCCCTTCTGTATATTCGACGTCGAAAATTAGGTGACTGCCTTATACTTAGTGATTCCCTTAGTGCCCTTCAGAGCATTCGTGAGCTGTACAATTACCATCCTTTGGTGCAGCGCATCCAGGACGTTCTCCGCATTTTGCACGCTTCTGGTTTTAATGTGGAGTGCGCATGGATTCCTGGACACGTTGGCTTGCCAGGGAATGACACGGCGGATTTGGCAGCGAAATCGGCAGTCACAGCGCCCAGTGTTACGATTACCCATTCAACAGCAGAAGATTTTAGAGTGGCTGTACGGAGAGCCGTTTTTTCGACTTGGCATGCGGAGTGGTCGGCTCTCCGTGGTAATAAGCTGCGAGAGGTGAAGGACCTCCCTGTCAACTGGGTAACCTCCTCTCGTTTATTCCGCCGGGAGGAGGTAGTACTAGCTCGGCTAAGAATTGGCCACTGTATTTTTACTCACAGTTACCTTTTTAAACGTGAACCTGCTCCTGTCTGTGCGCTCTGTGGGGAGGCACAGACAGTTCGTCATGTGTTGCTGGAGTGTGGTCACCTGGCACACATTCGGTCATGTATGGGCATGCCGGCCTCTCTTGCTGAGGTCCTGGCAGATGACCCAAGAGCAGTGGACAGGGTTTTTAAATTTTTAGCAAAACTTTCTTTTACCTTGACGTTTTAGTGTGATAGCAGTTCTTTTTAAACACTTTTAATTTTAATGTGTTGATTTTAGATGGAGTTTTATATCCAGCTCTGTTAGAGGGCTGGACCGTTCTGTTACTTACTTTTCAACTGTGTTAGCCCTTTTTACTTGTGTGTTTTTCCTTTTTTGGTATTTTCTTACTGCCTATTGCCAAGTTTTAATCGTAAGGGCGCTTATGACCTCGGCAGTTGAGCGCCCTTAAACACCATTATCATCATCATCACCCTGGCAGAGCTAGACAATGCACTCTCCTCTTCACGACACTCAGCACCAGGTCCAGATGGTATCCACGTCCAAATGTTGCAACATCTCTCTCCTGATGGCAAAGATTTCCTACTCGAGGTCTATAATCGTGTCTGGGTTGATGGCATTTTTCCAGACAAGTGGCGGGAGGCCACCATCATACCCATTCTTAAACCTGGAAAGGACCGCCATCTTCCTTCCAGTTACCGTCCTATTTCCCTCACCAGTTGCGTTTGCAAGGTGATGGAACGCATGATCAATGGACGGTTGGTGTGGTGGCTGGAATCCCACAATCTTCTGACGAACATCCAGTGTGGCTTTCGACGACGACGTTCAACTGCTGACCACCTTGTCTCTCTGTCAACTCAGATTATGGACGGGTTTCTTAAGAACAGCCCCACAGTTGGGATATTTTTTGACCTCGAGAAGGCCTACGACACGTGTTGGCGGGCGGGAATATTGCGTTCTCTGCACAACTGGAACATACGTGGACGCCTACCGTTGGTCATTCAGGAGTTTATGCGGGACCGCGTTTTTCGAGTGAGGGTGGGTTCGGTTTTTTCTAACCATTTTATTCAAGAGAACGGTGTGCCGCAGGGCTCGGTACTCAGCGTGACTCTATTTGCTATTGCGATAAATTCCATATCACTATGTGTGCCTCAAGGTGTCTCTTCCTGTTTATTCGTGGACGACTTTGCCATCTTCTGTACTTCTCAGCGTACACCGTTTTTGGAACGCCGTCTCCAGCGGTGTTTGGACAATCTCTATGCATGGAGCTCGAAACACGGTTTTCGTTTCTCCGCTGAGAAGACAGTCTGCGTTAACTTCTGGCGCCGTAAGTGGCATATGCCGCCGTCTCTTCGACTCGGGCCAGATTTACTTCCTTTCGCAGACGAGGCGAGATTCCTTGGTTTGATCTTCGATCGGAAACTTTGTTGGGCACCACAAATAGCACAGCTTAGAGCACGATGTGACCGTTCTCTAAATCTTTTACGGATACTAAGTGGCAAGTCTTGGGGTGCGGATCGGACGACATTGCTCCGTCTTTATCGTGCTGTTATTCGTTCGAAGTTGGACTATGGCAGCATTGTGTATTCTTCAGCTCGACCTTCAGTGCTCAGAAGGTTAGACACAGTCCATAACCAGGGCATCCGTGTGGCCGTTGGAGCTTTTCCAACGAGCCCAGTTGTTAGCCTCTACGCCGAATCGGGAGAACCTCCTCTGCGTTGTCGGCGCGATGTCCTGCTTGCTAATTATGGCTGTGGGCTGAAGTGTATGCCTGGGCATCCAACTTATCACGCGTTTTTCTCCCCTGAGCTGCACGAGCGATACTGCCTCCGCTCTCTGAGCCCCAGGCCAGCAGGTTTTCGTTTCCGTGAGCTTCTACGCCAGCACCATGTTGACATTCCTCGGCTGTTATCCAAGGGAGAGAGTATACACCCCCCTTGGTTACGCGCTACCTCCCATGTCGATCTCGGGATGACGCTCTACGGGAAATCTGTTACGCCTCTTGATAGTATTCGTCGTTGCTTTTTAGAATTTTTATCCAAATACAGTGGCCGTATTTGTATTTACACCGATGGTAGTAAGAGCCCCGACGGTGTTGGATGTGCCTTTGTAACTGGCACCGCAACTTCTACTTACGGTTTGCCTAGTTGCACATCTATATATTCTGCCGAGCTATATGCTATTTATCAAGCCCTTCTGTATATTCGACGTCGAAAATTAGGTGACTGCCTTATTCTTAGTGATTCCCTTAGTGCCCTTCAGAGCATTCGTGAGCTGTACAATTACCATCCTTTGGTGCAGCGCATCCAGGACGTTCTCCACATTTTGCACGCTTCTGGCTTTAATGTGGAGTGCGCATGGATTCCTGGACACGTTGGCTTGCCAGGGAATGACACGGCGGATTTGGCAGCGAAATCGGCAGTCACAGCGCCCAGTGTTACGATTACCCATTCAACAACAGAAGATTTTAGAGTGGCTGTACGGAGAGCCGTTTTTTCGACTTGGCATGCGGAGTGGTCGGCTCTCCGTGGTAATAAGCTGCGAGAGGTGAAGGACCTCCCTGTCAACTGGGTAACCTCCTCTCGTTTATTCCGCCGGGAGGAGGTAGTACTAGCTCGGCTAAGAATTGGCCACTGTATTTTTACTCACAGTTACCTTTTTAAACGTGAACCTGCTCCTGTCTGTGCGCTCTGTGGGGAGGCACAGACAGTTCGTCATGTGTTGCTGGAGTGTGGTCACCTGGCACACATTCGGTCATCTATGGGCATGCCGGCCTCTCTTGCCGAGGTCCTGGCAGATGACCCAAGAGCAGTGGACAGGGTTTTTAAATTTTTAGCCAAACTTTCTTTTACCTTGAGGTTTTAGTGTGATAGCGGTTTTTTTTAAACTCTTTTGGTTTTAATGTGTTGATTTTAGATGGAGTTTTATATCCAGCTCTGGTTAGAGGGCTGGACGTTTCTGTTACTTCCGTTTCAACTGTGTTAGCTCTTTTATTTGTGTTTACTTTTTTGTTTGGTATTTTCTTACTGGCTATTGCCAAGTTTTAATCGTAAGGGCGCTTATGACCTCGGCAGTTGAGCGCCCTTAAACACCATCATCATCATCATCATCGCCTTTTCACCCTGGCAGAGCTAGACAATGCACTCTCCTCTTCACGACACTCAGCACCAGGTCCAGATGGTATCCACGTCCAAATGTTGCAACATCTCTCTCCTGATGGCAAAGATTTCCTACTCGAGGTCTATAATCGTGTCTGGGTTGATGGCATTTTTCCAGACAAGTGGCGGGAGGCCACCATCATACCCATTCTTAAACCTGGAAAGGACCGCCATCTTCCTTCCAGTTACCGTCCTATTTCCCTCACCAGTTGCGTTTGCAAGGTGATGGAACGCATGATCAATGGACGGTTGGTGTGGTGGCTGGAATCCCACAATCTTCTGACGAACATCCAGTGTGGCTTTCGACGACGACGTTCAACTGCTGACCACCTTGTCTCTCTGTCAACTCAGATTATGGACGGGTTTCTTAAGAACAGCCCCACAGTTGGGATATTTTTTGACCTCGAGAAGGCCTACGACACGTGTTGGCGGGCGGGAATATTGCGTTCTCTGCACAACTGGAACATACGTGGACGCCTACCGTTGGTCATTCAGGAGTTTATGCGGGACCGCGTTTTTCGAGTGAGGGTGGGTTCGGTTTTTTCTAACCATTTTATTCAAGAGAACGGAGTGCCGCAGGGCTCGGTACTCAGCGTGACTCTATTTGCTATTGCGATAAATTCCATATCACTATGTGTGCCTCAAGGTGTCTCTTCCTGTTTATTCGTGGACGACTTTGCCATCTTCTGTACTTCTCAGCGTACACCGTTTTTGGAACGCCGTCTCCAGCGGTGTTTGGACAATCTCTATGCATGGAGCTCGAAACACGGTTTTCGTTTCTCCGCTGAGAAGACAGTCTGCGTTAACTTCTGGCGCCGTAAGTGGCATATGCCGCCGTCTCTTCGACTCGGGCCAGATTTACTTCCTTTCGCAGACGAGGCGAGATTCCTTGGTTTGATCTTCGATCGGAAACTTTGTTGGGCACCACAAATAGCACAGCTTAGAGCACGATGTGACCGTTCTCTAAATCTTTTACGGATACTAAGTGGCAAGTCTTGGGGTGCGGATCGGACGACATTGCTCCGTCTTTATCGTGCTGTTATTCGTTCGAAGTTGGACTATGGCAGCATTGTGTATTCTTCAGCTCGACCTTCAGTGCTCAGAAGGTTAGACACAGTCCATAACCAGGGCATCCGTGTGGCCGTTGGAGCTTTTCCAACGAGCCCAGTTGTTAGCCTCTACGCCGAATCGGGAGAACCTCCTCTGCGTTGTCGGCGTGATGTCCTGCTTGCTAATTATGGCTGTGGGCTGAAGTGTATGCCTGGGCATCCAACTTATCACGCGTTTTTCTCCCCTGAGCTGCACGAGCGATACTGCCTCCGCTCTCTGAGCCCCAGGCCAGCAGGTTTTCGTTTCCGTGAGCTTCTACGCCAGCACCATGTTGACATTCCTCGGCTGTTATCCAAGGGAGAGAGTATACACCCCCCTTGGTTACGCGCTACCTCCCATGTCGATCTCGGGATGACGCTCTACGGGAAATCTGTTACGCCTCTTGATAGTATTCGTCGTTGCTTTTTAGAATTTTTATCCAAATACAGTGGCCGTATTTGTATTTACACCGATGGTAGTAAGAGCCCCGACGGTGTTGGATGTGCCTTTGTAACTGGCACCGCAACTTCTACTTACGGTTTGCCTAGTTGCACATCTATATATTCTGCCGAGCTATATGCTATTTATCAAGCCCTTCTGTATATTCGACGTCGAAAATTAGGTGACTGCCTTATTCTTAGTGATTCCCTTAGTGCCCTTCAGAGCATTCGTGAGCTGTACAATTACCATCCTTTGGTGCAGCGCATCCAGGACGTTCTCCACATTTTGCACGCTTCTGGCTTTAATGTGGAGTGCGCATGGATTCCTGGACACGTTGGCTTGCCAGGGAATGACACGGCGGATTTGGCAGCGAAATCGGCAGTCACAGCGCCCAGTGTTACGATTACCCATTCAACAGCAGAAGATTTTAGAGTGGCTGTACGGAGAGCCGTTTTTTCGACTTGGCATGCGGAGTGGTCGGCTCTCCGTGGTAATAAGCTGCGAGAGGTGAAGGACCTCCCTGTCAACTGGGTAACCTCCTCTCGTTTATTCCGCCGGGAGGAGGTAGTACTAGCTCGGCTAAGAATTGGCCACTGTATTTTTACTCACAGTTACCTTTTTAAACGTGAACCTGCTCCTGTCTGTGCGCTCTGTGGGGAGGCACAGACAGTTCGTCATGTGTTGCTGGAGTGTGGTCACCTGGCACACATTCGGTCATCTATGGGCATGCCGGCCTCTCTTGCCGAGGTCCTGGCAGATGACCCAAGAGCAGTGGACAGGGTTTTTAAATTTTTAGCAAAACTTTCTTTTACCTTGAGGTTTTAGTGTGATAGCGGTTTTTTTTAAACTCTTTTGGTTTTAATGTGTTGATTTTAGATGGAGTTTTATATCCAGCTCTGGTTAGAGGGCTGGACGTTTCTGTTACTTCCGTTTCAACTGTGTTAGCTCCTTTATTTGTGTTTACTTTTTTGTTTGGTATTTTCTTACTGGCTATTGCCAAGTTTTAATCGTAAGGGCGCTTATGACCTCGGCAGTTGAGCGCCCTTAAACACCATCATCATCATCATCATTCCTTGGTTTGATCTTCGATCGGAAACTTTGTTGGGCACCACAAATAGCACAGCTTAGAGCACGATGTGACCGTTCTCTAAATCTTTTACGGATACTAAGTGGCAAGTCTTGGGGTGCGGATCGGACGACATTGCTCCGTCTTTATCGTGCTGTGATTCGTTCGAAGTTGGACTATGGCAGCATTGTGTATTCTTCAGCTCGACCTTCAGTGCTCAGAAGGTTAGACACAGTCCATAACCAGGGCATCCGTGTGGCCGTTGGAGCTTTTCCAACGAGCCCAGTTGTTAGCCTCTACGCCGAATCGGGAGAACCTCCTCTGCGTTGTCGGCGTGATGTCCTGCTTGCTAACTATGGCTGTGGGCTGAAGTGTATGCCTGGGCATCCAACTTATCACGCGTTTTTCTCCCCTGAGCTGCACGAGCGATACTGCCTCCGCTCTCTGAGCCCCAGGCCAGCAGGTTTTCGTTTCCGTGAGCTTCTACGCCAGCACCATGTTGACATTCCTCGGCTGTTATCCAAGGGAGAGAGTATACACCCCCCTTGGTTACGCGCTACCTCCCATGTCGATCTCGGGATGACGCTCTACGGGAAATCTGTTACGCCTCTTGATAGTATTCGTCGTTGCTTTTTAGAATTTTTATCCAAATACAGTGGCCGTATTTGTATTTACACCGATGGCAGTAAGAGCCCCGACGGTGTTGGATGTGCCTTTGTATCTGGCACCGCAACTTCTACTTACGGTTTGCCTAGTTGCACATCTATATATTCTGCCGAGCTATATGCTATTTATCAAGCCCTTCTGTATATTCGACGTCGAAAATTAGGTGACTGCCTTATTCTTAGTGATTCCCTTAGTGCCCTTCAGAGCATTCGTGAGCTGTACAATTACCATCCTTTGGTGCAGCGCATCCAGGACGTTCTCCACATTTTGCACGCTTCTGGTTTTAATGTGGAGTGCGCATGGATTCCTGGACACGTTGGCTTGCCAGGGAATGACACGGCGGATTTGGCAGCGAAATCGGCAGTCACAGCGCCCAGTGTTACGATTACCCATTCAACAGCAGAAGATTTTAGAGTGGCTGTACGGAGAGCCGTTTTTTCGACTTGGCATGCGGAGTGGTCGGCTCTCCGTGGTAATAAGCTGCGAGAGGTGAAGGACCTCCCTGTCAACTGGGTAACCTCCTCTCGTTTATTCCGCCGGGAGGAGGTAGCACTAGCTCGGCTAAGAATTGGCCACTGTTTTTTTACTCACAGTTACCTTTTTAAACGTGAACCTGCTCCTGTCTGTGCGCTCTGTGGGGAGGCACAGACAGTTCGTCATGTGTTGCTGGAGTGTGGTCACCTGGCACACATTCGGTCATCTATGGGCATGCCGGCCTCTCTTGCTGAGGTCCTGGCAGATGACCCAAGAGCAGTGGACAGGGTTTTTAAATTTTTAGCAAAACTTTCTTTTACCTTGACGTTTTAGTGTGATAGCGGTTTTTTAAACTCTTTTGGTTTAAATGTGTTGATTTTAGATGGAGTTTTATATCCAGCTCTGGTTAGAGGGCTGGACGTTTCTGTTACTTCCGTTTCAACTGTGTTAGCTCTTTTATTTGTGTTTACTTTTTTGTTTGGTATTTTCTTACTGGCTATTGCCAAGTTTTAATCATAAGGGCGCTTATGACCTCGGCAGTTGAGCGCCCTTAAACACCATCATCATCATCATCTTTCGCTCAGGTGTCTAGCTCAGGCAACTATTCCCCTGAGTTTCTTACAGTTAAGAACCAGGTGGAATCTCAAGAATTCTCGTTTCTTTCTGGCAACCTTGAGGATTATAATCGCCTTTTCACCCTGGCAGAGCTAGACAATGCACTCTCCTCTTCACGACACTCAGCACCAGGTCCAGATGGTATCCACGTCCAAATGTTGCAACATCTCTCTCCTGATGGCAAAGATTTCCTACTCGAGGTCTATAATCGTGTCTGGGTTGATGGCATTTTTCCAGACAAGTGGCGGGAGGCCACCATCATACCCATTCTTAAACCTGGAAAGGACCGCCATCTTCCTTCCAGTTACCGTCCTATTTCCCTCACCAGTTGCGTGTGCAAGGTGATGGAACGCATGATCAATGGACGGTTGGTGTGGTGGCTGGAATCCCACAATCTTCTGACGAACATCCAGTGTGGCTTTCGACGACGACGTTCAACTGCTGACCACCTTGTCTCTCTGTCAACTCAGATTATGGACGGGTTTCTTATGAACAGCCCCACAGTTGGGATATTTTTTGACCTCGAGAAGGCCTACGACACGTGTTGGCGGGCGGGAATATTGCGTTCTCTGCACAACTGGAACATACGTGGACGCCTACCGTTGGTCATTCAGGAGTTTATGCGGGACCGCGTTTTTCGAGTGAGGGTGGGTTCAGTTTTATCTAACCATTTTATTCAAGAGAACGGAGTGCCGCAGGGCTCGGTACTCAGCGTGACTCTATTTGCTATTGCGATAAATTCCATATCACTATGTGTGCCTCAAGGTGTCTCTTCCTGTTTATTCGTGGACGACTTTGCCATCTTCTGTACTTCTCAGCGTACACCGTTTTTGGAACGCCGTCTCCAGCGGTGTTTGGACAATCTCTATGCATGGAGCTCGAAACACGGTTTTCGTTTCTCCGCTGAGAAGACAGTCTGCGTTAACTTCTGGCGCCGTAAGTGGCAAATGCCGCCGTCTCTTCGACTCGGGCCAGATTTACTTCCTTTCGCAGACGAGGCGAGATTCCTTGGTTTGATCTTCGATCGGAAACTTTGTTGGGCACCACAAATAGCACAGCTTAGAGCACGATGTGACCGTTCTCTAAATCTTTTACGGATACTAAGTGGCAAGTCTTGGGGTGCGGATCGGACGGCATTGCTCCGTCTTTATCGTGCTGTGATTCGTTCGAAGTTGGACTATGGCAGCATTGTGTATTCTTCAGCTCGACCTTCAGTGCTCAGAATGTTAGACACAGTCCATAACCAGGGCATCCGTGTGGCCGTTGGAGCTTTTCCAACGAGCCCAGTTGTTAGCCTCTACGCCGAATCGGGAGAACCTCCTCTGCGTTGTCGGCGTGATGTCCTGCTTGCTAATTATGGCTGTGGGCTGAAGTGTATGCCAGGGCATCCAACTTATCACGCTTTTTTCTCCCCTGAGCTGCACGAGCGATACTGCCTCCGCTCTCTGAGCCCCAGGCCAGCAGGTTTTCGTTTCCGTGAGCTTCTACGCCAGCACCATGTTGACATTCCTCGGCTGTTACCCAAGGGAGAGAGTATACACCCCCCTTGGTTACGCGCTACCTCCCATGTCGATCTCGGGATGACGCTCTACGGGAAATCTGTTACGCCTCTTGATAGTATTCGTCGATGCTTTTTAGAATTTTTATCCAAATACAGTGGCCATATTTGTATTTACACCGATGGTAGTAAGAGCCCCGACGGTGTTGGATGTGCCTTTGTAACTGGCACCACAACTTCTACTTACGGTTTGCCTAGTTGCACATCTATATATTCTGCCGAGCTATATGCTATTTATCAAGCCCTTCTGTATATTCGACGTCGAAAATTAGGTGACTGCCTTATACTTAGTGATTCCCTTAGTGCCCTTCAGAGCATTCGTGAGCTGTACAATTACCATCCTTTGGTGCAGCGCATCCAGGACGTTCTCCGCATTTTGCACGCTTCTGGTTTTAATGTGGAGTGCGCATGGATTCCTGGACACGTTGGCTTGCCAGGGAATGACACGGCGGATTTGGCAGCGAAATCGGCAGTCACAGCGCCCAGTGTTACGATTACCCATTCAACAGCAGAAGATTTTAGAGTGGCTGTACGGAGAGCCGTTTTTTCGACTTGGCATGCGGAGTGGTCGGCTCTCCGTGGTAATAAGCTGCGAGAGGTGAAGGACCTCCCTGTCAACTGGGTAACCTCCTCTCGTTTATTCCGCCGGGAGGAGGTAGTACTAGCTCGGCTAAGAATTGGCCACTGTATTTTTACTCACAGTTACCTTTTTAAACGTGAACCTGCTCCTGTCTGTGCGCTCTGTGGGGAGGCACAGACAGTTCGTCATGTGTTGCTGGAGTGTGGTCACCTGGCACACATTCCCCCCAGGGGCCTACTACGGTAGGTACGGGTTAGGCGCACCCGGGGTCCCGAGCCACCTTGACTCCCTCTGTGGGCAACCTCAGAGTGGTGAGGGAGTCAGTAGGTGAAAATGCCCACCCACGTGTAGGCCGTGCGTGGAGACCCGTGTCGGTGAAGAGGAACATCCTGGTTGGTTGAGGGTTGCGTACCTGAGCCTGGGCTTCTGTCTTTCAGTAACTGGGGAGGGTGCGCAGCCTAATACACCGCTTTGGTTTCTGATTTGCCTAAACGGGAGGCTAGGGACTAACCCACCCCTAGTCAATCGGCCAGGACTAGGTATTACACCGAACTCCAGGGTGAGTGGGACGGCGAGCCCGCTATATCCCCTGTGTAGCCCTGTCACCCCAGTGGGGTGACCCCTCGTTGGGCTCCGTGGTGGGTGGGGAGCACTGGGGGATGAATTTATACCATTTTTTTCTATGGCACCAAAACAAAAACCCCTTAATAAAGAAGTTGGAAAGGAAGTAGTCGAGTCATGTGGTCCTCGCTACTTGGTCATTCATAGGACAGAGGAAGGTAAGAAGTTCCTTACGGTGAGCCCTTTTACTATCCAAAAGGGTCTCGATGCCATTGCTGGTCCTGTTAAATCCTGCGTTCGAGCTCGCAATGGTACACTTCTTGTCGAAGCCAACTCCGCCTCGCAAGCTGCAAGAATACTTAAAGCCACCATGTTAGCCAGCTATCCAGTGAAGGTCGAGGTGCACAAGTCGCTGAACTCCTCCCGCGGTGTAATAACAACCCGCGCGTTGGACGGTTTGTCCATTGAGGAGATCAAAGAAAATCTTGCGACTCAGGGTGTCTCAGCTGTTTATCGGGTACAACGTAAGATCAACGGTGAATTCCTGCCTACTCGTACCCTGTTTCTTACTTTTGATCGGGTTGATCTGCCTCAAAAGATTAGAGCAGGGTATGAAGCCATCGAAGTTAGGCCTTATATACCCAATCCGCTGAGGTGCTTTAAATGCCAACGTTTTGGTCACACTAGTGAGTTGTGTACCGGCAAGTCCACCTGCGTCCACTGCGGTGACACCTCCCACGATGGGGCTTGTGCTTCAGCTCCATCGTGTGTGAACTGTAACGGGGAACACCCATCTAGTTCCCGAGACTGCCCCCGTTTTGCAGAGGAACGAGCGATCCAGGAGATACGGGTGAAAGAGAAGGTGTCCTTCTTGGAAGCCCGGAAGCTCCTGCGACTCCGCCAACCCTCTGCCCCGAGGTCCGGTACCTATAGCTCAGTTGCAGCTAAACCGGTACCGCGTCGGGAAATCGCAACCCAGACCGGCGATATGAACGGGGCTACAATTGCGGAAAAGGTAATTTTAGCCCAAGCGCTGCCAAAGCCTTCGGCACCTACACCCAAGTTGGTATCAACATCTGCCAAATCCGCCAGCTTACAGAATAGTCCTGCACAATTGTCACCGAAAGCCTCGACCTCCGGAACTAAAGCTATTAAATTCACGACGTCTTCTGCCCCAGAAAAACAGTTTAAGACCAAGTATGTACGACAAGACTTTTTGAAAGAGAATGTGCAATCTATTACCAAGTCATCTAAAGGTAAGAAAAGTTCACGCAACTCCACACGTGTATCCTCCTCTGAAGGGTCATCTGGGGAGGAGGGCGTGAATCGGCGACGGCCGTCTTCGCCGATCAGCACATCCAATCGGTTCGAACTACTTGGACCGAAAACTGCTCTTGAAAAAGGGACCTCCCATGTGGAGGAGATGGACCAGGAGGATTCTGCCGCCACTGCCAGAGGGACAGTGCGGAAACGGCAGGATCGTGCTCCTGAAAATAGTACTAGCCCAACGCCTAAGAAGAACAAATTGAACCGACCAGCCAATCCCAATCTGCAGAAGCGTCTTTCGATTTGAAACTTATCCCATAATATACTCAATGGCTATCCTCCATTGGAACATACGCGGAATTCGACCACATCGACCAGAGCTTGACTTGTTGCTGCGCCAGCATGAACCCTTGGCTGTATGTTTACAAGAGACGAAGCTCCGTCCACAGGACACCGTTACCATCAGGCAGTACTCCTCCGTACGATGTGATTTATCCCCGGAGGACGGTGTCCCGGCACATGGGGGCACTATGATGCTTATTCGAGATGATATTTTTGCCAACTCCGTACCCATACAATCTGCAATCCAGTCCGTTGCTGTCAGCATTAAGCTACCCTCCGCTTCATTCACCATTTGCAGTATCTATTTGCCTCCATCTGCGGACCTCTCGCACAGCGACTTAGAACACCTCATTTCGCAGTTGCCACCACCCTTTTTATTGGTAGGCGACGTGAATGCCCATCACCCTCTTTGGGGCTCTCCTCGGGCTTGTGCGAGAGGTACGCTACTTAAAGACTTCTTGGATAGTCAGAATCTTGCTCTCTTGAACACCGGAGAGCCCACCTTTCTATCTGACGCATTTCATAGTTTTTCACACATTGACATTGCAATTTGTTCCCCTCAGCTGGCAGTCGCCTTATGCTGGAATATCATCTCGGATTTGCATTCTAGTGACCACTTTCCCTGTCGTATTAGTGTCTTGACACCCGTTGTATGTTCCACCCGTTTACCTAGTTGGCGGCTAGACCACGCCAGCTGGGAACTGTACTCCCACTTGGCTGAATTTAGCTACGAAGAGCACGACTCTGTGAACCACTTGGTCGAACATCTTACAGAGACCATTCTTTCTGCTTCTGAGCAATCCATTCCGCGTTCGACTGGCTACAGCCGTCGATTTCCGGTACCTTGGTGGACCGCTGACTGTCGGGATGCTATTCGCGCTCGCAGACGAGCTCTACGGGTTTTCCAGCGTTATCCCACACTGGATAACCTGATATACTATAAACGGATGCGTGCACATTCTAGGCGGGTTATTAAGGATAGCAAAAAGATGTCATGGAATAAATTCGTGGGTTCCTTTAATCGACATACACCTTCCTCTGTCGTATGGGATAAGTTAAGACGTGTGGCTGGGAAACCGAACCATATGCCCATCGCCGGTCTCAAAACACCTACCGGAGCTGTTGTTGATACATTTGACGTGGCGAATACTTTAGGCAGTGCTTTCGCTCAGGTGTCTAGCTCAGGCAACTATTCCCCTGAGTTTCTTACAGTTAAGAACCAGGTGGAATCTCAAGAATTCTCGTTTCTTTCTGGCAACCTTGAGGATTATAATCGCCTTTTCACCCTGGCAGAGCTAGACAATGCACTCTCCTCTTCACGACACTCAGCACCAGGTCCAGATGGTATCCACGTCCAAATGTTGCAACATCTCTCTCCTGATGGCAAAGATTTCCTACTCGAGGTCTATAATCGTGTCTGGGTTGATGGCATTTTTCCAGACAAGTGGCGGGAGGCCACCATCATACCCATTCTTAAACCTGGAAAGGACCGCCATCTTCCTTCCAGTTACCGTCCTATTTCCCTCACCAGTTGCGTGTGCAAGGTGATGGAACGCATGATCAATGGACGGTTGGTGTGGTGGCTGGAATCCCACAATCTTCTGACGAACATCCAGTGTGGCTTTCGACGACGACGTTCAACTGCTGACCACCTTGTCTCTCTGTCAACTCAGATTATGGACGGGTTTCTTATGAACAGCCCCACAGTTGGGATATTTTTTGACCTCGAGAAGGCCTACGACACGTGTTGGCGGGCGGGAATATTGCGTTCTCTGCACAACTGGAACATACGTGGACGCCTACCGTTGGTCATTCAGGAGTTTATGCGGGACCGCGTTTTTCGAGTGAGGGTGGGTTCAGTTTTATCTAACCATTTTATTCAAGAGAACGGAGTGCCGCAGGGCTCGGTACTCAGCGTGACTCTATTTGCTATTGCGATAAATTCCATATCACTATGTGTGCCTCAAGGTGTCTCTTCCTGTTTATTCGTGGACGACTTTGCCATCTTCTGTACTTCTCAGCGTACACCGTTTTTGGAACGCCGTCTCCAGCGGTGTTTGGACAATCTCTATGCATGGAGCTCGAAACACGGTTTTCGTTTCTCCGCTGAGAAGACAGTCTGCGTTAACTTCTGGCGCCGTAAGTGGCAAATGCCGCCGTCTCTTCGACTCGGGCCAGATTTACTTCCTTTCGCAGACGAGGCGAGATTCCTTGGTTTGATCTTCGATCGGAAACTTTGTTGGGCACCACAAATAGCACAGCTTAGAGCACGATGTGACCGTTCTCTAAATCTTTTACGGATACTAAGTGGCAAGTCTTGGGGTGCGGATCGGACGGCATTGCTCCGTCTTTATCGTGCTGTGATTCGTTCGAAGTTGGACTATGGCAGCATTGTGTATTCTTCAGCTCGACCTTCAGTGCTCAGAATGTTAGACACAGTCCATAACCAGGGCATCCGTGTGGCCGTTGGAGCTTTTCCAACGAGCCCAGTTGTTAGCCTCTACGCCGAATCGGGAGAACCTCCTCTGCGTTGTCGGCGTGATGTCCTGCTTGCTAATTATGGCTGTGGGCTGAAGTGTATGCCAGGGCATCCAACTTATCACGCTTTTTTCTCCCCTGAGCTGCACGAGCGATACTGC
This sequence comes from Hymenopus coronatus, assembly GCA_030762935.1. Taxonomy (NCBI): domain Eukaryota; kingdom Metazoa; phylum Arthropoda; class Insecta; order Mantodea; family Hymenopodidae; genus Hymenopus; species Hymenopus coronatus. The sequence continues at coordinate 24,469,892 of CM060889.1, forward strand.
CTCCGCTCTCTGAGCCCCAGGCCAGCAGGTTTTCGTTTCCGTGAGCTTCTACGCCAGCACCATGTTGACATTCCTCGGCTGTTACCCAAGGGAGAGAGTATACACCCCCCTTGGTTACGCGCTACCTCCCATGTCGATCTCGGGATGACGCTCTACGGGAAATCTGTTACGCCTCTTGATAGTATTCGTCGATGCTTTTTAGAATTTTTATCCAAATACAGTGGCCATATTTGTATTTACACCGATGGTAGTAAGAGCCCCGACGGTGTTGGATGTGCCTTTGTAACTGGCACCACAACTTCTACTTACGGTTTGCCTAGTTGCACATCTATATATTCTGCCGAGCTATATGCTATTTATCAAGCCCTTCTGTATATTCGACGTCGAAAATTAGGTGACTGCCTTATACTTAGTGATTCCCTTAGTGCCCTTCAGAGCATTCGTGAGCTGTACAATTACCATCCTTTGGTGCAGCGCATCCAGGACGTTCTCCGCATTTTGCACGCTTCTGGTTTTAATGTGGAGTGCGCATGGATTCCTGGACACGTTGGCTTGCCAGGGAATGACACGGCGGATTTGGCAGCGAAATCGGCAGTCACAGCGCCCAGTGTTACGATTACCCATTCAACAGCAGAAGATTTTAGAGTGGCTGTACGGAGAGCCGTTTTTTCGACTTGGCATGCGGAGTGGTCGGCTCTCCGTGGTAATAAGCTGCGAGAGGTGAAGGACCTCCCTGTCAACTGGGTAACCTCCTCTCGTTTATTCCGCCGGGAGGAGGTAGTACTAGCTCGGCTAAGAATTGGCCACTGTATTTTTACTCACAGTTACCTTTTTAAACGTGAACCTGCTCCTGTCTGTGCGCTCTGTGGGGAGGCACAGACAGTTCGTCATGTGTTGCTGGAGTGTGGTCACCTGGCACACATTCGGTCATGTATGGGCATGCCGGCCTCTCTTGCTGAGGTCCTGGCAGATGACCCAAGAGCAGTGGACAGGGTTTTTAAATTTTTAGCAAAACTTTCTTTTACCTTGACGTTTTAGTGTGATAGCAGTTCTTTTTAAACACTTTTAATTTTAATGTGTTGATTTTAGATGGAGTTTTATATCCAGCTCTGTTAGAGGGCTGGACCGTTCTGTTACTTACTTTTCAACTGTGTTAGCCCTTTTTACTTGTGTGTTTTTCCTTTTTTGGTATTTTCTTACTGCCTATTGCCAAGTTTTAATCGTAAGGGCGCTTATGACCTCGGCAGTTGAGCGCCCTTAAACACCATCATCATCATCATCTTATCTCTGGCACACATTCGGTCATGTATGGGCATGCCGGCCTCTCTTGCTGAGGTCCTGGCAGATGACCCAAGAGCAGTGGACAGGGTTTTTAAATTTTTAGCAAAACTTTCTTTTACCTTGACGTTTTAGTGTGATAGCAGTTCTTTTTAAACACTTTTAATTTTAATGTGTTGATTTTAGATGGAGTTTTATATCCAGCTCTGTTAGAGGGCTGGACCGTTCTGTTACTTACTTTTCAACTGTGTTAGCCCTTTTTACTTGTGTTTTTTTCCTTTTTTGGTATTTTCTTACTGCCTATTGCCAAGTTTTAATCGTAAGGGCGCTTATGACCTCGGCAGTTGAGCGCCCTTAAACACCATTATCATCATCCCTGAGGGAGTCAGTAGGTCAAAATGCCCACCCACGTGTAGGCCGTGCGTGGAGACCCGTGTCGGTGAAAAGGAATATCCTGGTTGGTTGAGGGTTGCGTACCTGAGCCTGGGCTTCTGTCTTTCAGTAACTGGGGAGGGTGCGCAGCCTAATACACCGCTTTGGTTTCTGATTTGCCTAAACGGGAGGCTAGGGACTAACCCACCCCTAGTCAATCGGCCAGGACTAGGTATTACACCGAACTCCAGGGTGAGTGGGACGGCGAGCCCGCTATATCCCCTGTGTAGCCCTGTCACCCCAGTGGGGTGACCCCTCGTTGGGCTCCGTGGTGGGTGGGGAGCACTGGGGGATGAATTTACACCATTTTTTTTATGGCACCAAAACCAAAACCCCTTATTTTAAATGCAAACGTTGGAAAGGAAGTACTCGAGTCATGTGGTCCTCGCTACTTGGTTATTCATAGGACAGAGGAAGGTAAGAAGTTCCTTACGGTGAGCCCTTTTACTATCCAAAAGGGTCTCGATGCCATTGCTGGTCCGGTCAAATCTTGCGTTCGAGCTCGCAACGGTACACTTCTTGTAGAAGCCAACTCCGCCTCGCAAGCTGCAAGGATACTTAAAGCCACCACGTTAGCTAGCTATCCAGTGAAGGTCGAGGTGCACAAGTCGCTGAACTCCTCCCGCGGTGTAGTAACAACCCGCGCGTTGGACGGTTTGTCCATTGAGGAGATCCAAGAAAATCTTGCGACTCAGGGTGTCTCAGCTGTTTATCGGGTACAACGTAAGATCAACGGTGAATTCCTGCCTACTCGTACCCTGTTTCTTACTTTTGATCGGGTTGATCTGCCTCAAAAGATTAGAGCAGGGTACGAAGCCATCGAAGTTAGGCCTTATATACCCAATCCGCTGAGGTGCTTTAAATGCCAACGTTTTGGTCACACTAGTGATTTGTGTACCGGCAAGTCCACCTGCGTCCACTGCGGTGACACCTCCCACGATGGGGCTTGTGCTTCAGCTCCATCGTGTGTGAACTGTAACGGGGAACACCCATCTAGTTCCCGAGACTGCCCCCGTTTTGCAGAGGAACGAGCGATCCAGGAGATACGGGTGAAAGAGAAGGTGTCCTTCTTGGAAGCCCGGAAGCTCCTGCGACTCCGCCAACCCTCTGCCCCGAGGTCCGGTACCTATAGCTCAGTTGCAGCTAAACCGGTACCGCGTCGGGAAATCGCAACACAGACCGGCGATATGAACGGGGCTACAATTGCGGAAAAGGTTATTTTAGCCCAAGCGCTGCCAAAGCCTTCGGCACCTACACCCAAGTTGGTATCAACATCTGCCAAATCCGCCAGCTTACAGAATAGTCCTGCACACTTGTCACCGAAAGCCTCGACCTCCGGAACTAAAGCTATTAAATTCACGACGTCTTCTGCCCCGGAAAAACAGTTTAAGACCAAGTATGTCCGACAAGACTTTTTGAAAGAGAATGTGCAATCTATTACCAAGTCATCTAAAGGTAAGAAAAGTACACGCAACTCCACACGTGTATCCTCCTCTGAAGGGTCATCTGGGGAGGAGGGCGTGAATCGGCGACGGCCGTCTTCGCCGATCAGCACATCCAATCGGTTCGAACTACTTGGACCGAAAACTGCTCTTGAAAAAGGGACCTCCCTTGTGGAGGAGATGGACCAGGAGGATTCTGCCGCCACTGCCAGAGGGACAGTGCGGAAACGGCAGGATCGTGCTCCTGAAAATAGTACTAGCCCAACGCCTAAGAAGAACAAATTGAACCGACCAGCTAATCCCAATCTGCAGAAGCGTCTTTCGATTTGAAACTTATCCCATAATATACTCAATGGCTATCCTCCATTGGAACATACGCGGAATTCGACCACATCGACCAGAGCCCCCCCAGGGGCCTACTACGGTAGGTACGGGTTAGGCGCACCCGGGGTCCCGAGCCACCTTGACTCCCTCTGTGGGCAACCTCAGAGTGGTGAGGGAGTCAGTAGGTGAAAATGCCCACCCACGTGTAGGCCGTGCGTGGAGACCCGTGTCGGTGAAGAGGAATATCCTGGTTGGTTGAGGGTTGCGTACCTGAGCCTGGGCTTCTGTCTTTCAGTAACTGGGGAGGGTGCGCAACCTAATACACCGCTTTGGTTTCTGATTTGCCTAAACGGGAGGCTAGGGACTAACCCACCCCTAGTCAATCGGCCAGGACTAGGTATTACACCGAACTCCAGGGTGAGTGGGACGGCGAGCCCGCTATATCCCCTGTGTAGCCCTGTCACCCCAGTGGGGTGACCCCTCGTTGGGCTCCGTGGTGGGTGGGGAGCACTGGGGGATGAATTTATACCATTTTTTTATGGCACCAAAACCAAAACCCCTTATTTTAAATGCAAACGTTGGAAAGGAAGTAGTCGAGTCATGTGGTCCTCGCTACTTGGTTATTCATAGGACAGAGGAAGGTAAGAAGTTCCTTACGGTGAGCCCTTTTACTATCCAAAAGGGTCTCGATGCCATTGCTGGTCCGGTCAAATCTTGCGTTCGAGCTCGTAACGGTACACTTCTTGTCGAAGCCAACTCCGCCTCGCAAGCTGCAAGGATACTTAAAGCCACCACGTTAGCCAGCTATCCAGTGAAGGTCGAGGTGCACAAGTCGCTGAACTCCTCCCGCGGTGTAGTAACAACACGCGCGTTGGACGGTTTGTCCATTGAGGAGATCCAAGAAAATCTTGCGACTCAGGGTGTCTCAGCTGTTTATCGGGTACAACGTAAGATCAACGGTGAATTCCTGCCTACTCGTACCCTGTTTCTTACTTTTGATCGGGTTGATCTGCCTCAAAAGATTAGAGCAGGGTATGAAGCCATCGAAGTTAGGCCTTATATACCCAATCCGCTGAGGTGCTTTAAATGCCAACGTTTTGGTCACACTAGTGAGTTGTGTACCGGCAAGTCCACCTGCGTCCACTGCGGTGACACCTCCCACGATGGGGCTTGTGCTTCAGCTCCATCGTGTGTGAACTGTAACGGTGAACACCCATCTAGTTCCCGAGACTGCCCCCGTTTTGCAGAGGAACGAGCGATCCAGGAGATACGGGTGAAAGAGAAGGTGTCCTTCTTGGAAGCCCGGAAGCTCCTGCGACTCCGCCAACCCTCTGCCCCGAGGTCCGGTACCTATAGCTCAGTTGCAGCTAAACCGGTACCGCGTCGGGAAATCGCAACACAGACCGGCGATATGAACGGGGCTACAATTGCGGAAAAGGTTATTTTAGCCCAAGCGCTGCCAAAGCCTTCGGCACCTACACCCAAGTTGGTATCAACATCTGCCAAATCCGCCAGCTTACAGAATAGTCCTGCACAGTTGTCACCGAAAGCCTCGACCTCCGGAACTAAAGCTATTAAATTCACGACGTCTTCTGCCCCAGAAAGACAGTTTAAGACCAAGTATGTACGACAAGACTTTTTGAAAGAAAATGTGCAATCTATTACCAAGTCATCTAAAGGTAAGAAAAGTTCACGCAACTCCACACGTGTATCCTCCTCTGAAGGGTCATCTGGGGAGGAGGGCGTGAATCGGCGACGGCCGTCTTCGCCGATCAGCACATCCAATCGGTTCGAACTACTTGGACCGAAAACTGCTCTTGAAAAAGGGACCTCCCTTGTGGAGGAGATGGACCAGGAGGATTCTGCCGCCACTGCCAGAGGGACAGTGCGGAAACGGCAGGATCGTGCTCCTGAAAATAGTACCAGCCCAACGCCTAAGAAGAACAAATTGAACCGACCAGCTAATCCCAATCTGCAGAAGCGTCTTTCGATTTGAAACTTATCCCATAATATACTCAATGGCTATCCTCCATTGGAACATACGCGGAATTCGACCACATCGACCAGAGCTTGACTTGTTGCTGCGCCAGCATGAACCCTTGGCTGTATGTTTACAAGAGACGAAGCTCCGTCCACAGGACACCGTTACCATCAGGCAGTACTCCTCCGTACGATGTGATTTATCCCCGGAGGACGGTGTCCCGGCACATGGGGGCACTATGATGCTTATTCGAGATGATATTTTTGCCAACTCCGTACCCATACAATCTGCAATCCAGTCCGTTGCAGTCAGCATTAAGCTACCCTCCGCTTCATTCACCATTTGCAGTATCTATTTGCCTCCATCTGCGGACCTCTCGCACAGCGACTTAGAACACCTCATTTCGCAGTTGCCACCACCCTTTTTATTGGTAGGCGACGTGAATGCCCATCACCCTCTTTGGGGCTCTCCTCGGGCTTGTGCGAGAGGTACGCTACTTAAAGATTTCTTGGATAATCAGAATCTTGCTCTCTTGAACACCGGAGAGCCCACCTTTCTATCTGACGCATTTCATAGTTTTTCACACATTGACATTGCAATTTGTTCCCCTCAGCTGGCAGTCACCTTATGCTGGAATATCATCTCGGATTTGCATTCTAGTGACCACTTTCCTTGTCGTATTAGTGTCTTGACACCCGTTGTATGTTCCACCCGTTTACCTAGTTGGCGCCTAGACCACGCCAGCTGGGAACTGTACTCCCACTTGGCTGAATTTAGCTACGAAGAGCACGACTCTGTGAACCACTTGGTCGAACATCTTACAGGGACCATTCTTTCTGCTGCTGAGCAATCCATTCCGCGTTCGACTGGCTACAGCCGTCGATTTCCGGTACCTTGGTGGACCGATGACTGTCGGGATGCTATTCGCGCTCGCAGACGAGCTCTACGGGTTTTCCAGCGTTTTCCTACACTGGATAACCTGATACACTATAAACGGATGCGTGCACATTCTAGGCGGGTTATTAAGGATAGCAAAAAAGATGTCATGGAATAAATTTGTGGGTTCCTTTAATCGACATACACCTTCCTCTGTCGTATGGGATAAGTTAAGACGTGTGGCTGGGAAACCGAACCATATGCCCATCGCCGGTCTCAAAACACCTACCGGAGCTGTTGTTGATACATTTGACGTGGCGAATACTTTAGGCAGTGCTTTCGCTCAGGTGTCTAGCTCAGGCAACTATTCCCCTGAGTTTCTTACAGTTAAGAACCAGGTGGAATCTCAAGAATTCTCGTTTCTTTCTGGCAACCTTGAGGATTATAATCGCCTTTTCACCCTGGCAGAGCTAGACAATGCACTCTCCTCTTCACGACACTCAGCACCAGGTCCAGATGGTATCCACGTCCAAATGTTGCAACATCTCTCTCCTGATGGCAAAGATTTCCTACTCGAGGTCTATAATCGTTTCTGGGTTGATGGCATTTTTCCAGACAAGTGGCGGGAGGCCACCATCATACCCATTCTTAAACCTGGAAAGGACCGCCATCTTCCTTCCAGTTACCGTCCTATTTCCCTCACCAGTTGCGTGTGCAAGGTGATGGAACGCATGATCAATGGACGGTTGGTGTGGTGGCTGGAATCCCACAATCTTCTGACGAACATCCAGTGTGGCTTTCGACGACGACGTTCAACTGCTGACCACCTTGTCTCTCTGTCAACTCAGATTATGGACGGGTTTCTTAAGAACAGCCCCACAGTTGGGATATTTTTTGACCTCGAGAAGGCCTACGACACGTGTTGGCGGGCGGGAATATTGCGTTCTCTGCACAACTGGAACATACGTGGACGCCTACCGTTGGTCATTCAGGAGTTTATGCGGGACCGCGTTTTTCGAGTGAGGGTGGGTTCAGTTTTATCTAACCATTTTATTCAAGAGAACGGAGTGCCGCAGGGCTCGGTACTCAGCGTGACTCTATTTGCTATTGCGATAAATTCCATATCACTATGTGTGCCTCAAGGTGTCTCTTCCTGTTTATTCGTGGACGACTTTGCCATCTTCTGTACTTCTCAGCGTACACCGTTTTTGGAACGCCGTCTCCAGCGGTGTTTGGACAATCTCTATGCATGGAGCTCGAAACACGGTTTTCGTTTCTCCGCTGAGAAGACAGTCTGCGTTAACTTCTGGCGCCGTAAGTGGCAAATGCCGCCGTCTCTTCGACTCGGGCCAGATTTACTTCCTTTCGCAGACGAGGCGAGATTCCTTGGTTTGATCTTCGATCGGAAACTTTGTTGGGCACCACAAATAGCACAGCTTAGAGCACGATGTGACCGTTCTCTAAATCTTTTACGGATACTAAGTGGCAAGTCTTGGGGTGCGGATCGGACGGCATTGCTCCGTCTTTATCGTGCTGTGATTCGTTCGAAGTTGGACTATGGCAGCATTGTGTATTCTTCAGCTCGACCTTCAGTGCTCAGAATGTTAGACACAGTCCATAACCAGGGCATCCGTGTGGCCGTTGGAGCTTTTCCAACGAGCCCAGTTGTTAGCCTCTACGCCGAATCGGGAGAACCTCCTCTGCGTTGTCGGCGTGATGTCCTGCTTGCTAATTATGGCTGTGGGCTGAAGTGTATGCCAGGGCATCCAACTTATCACGCTTTTTTCTCCCCTGAGCTGCACGAGCGATACTGCCTCCGCTCTCTGAGCCCCAGGCCAGCAGGTTTTCGTTTCCGTGAGCTTCTACGCCAGCACCATGTTGACATTCCTCGGCTGTTACCCAAGGGAGAGAGTATACACCCCCCTTGGTTACGCGCTACCTCCCATGTCGATCTCGGGATGACGCTCTACGGGAAATCTGTTACGCCTCTTGATAGTATTCGTCGATGCTTTTTAGAATTTTTATCCAAATACAGTGGCCATATTTGTATTTACACCGATGGTAGTAAGAGCCCCGACGGTGTTGGATGTGCCTTTGTAACTGGCACCACAACTTCTACTTACGGTTTGCCTAGTTGCACATCTATATATTCTGCCGAGCTATATGCTATTTATCAAGCCCTTCTGTATATTCGACGTCGAAAATTAGGTGACTGCCTTATACTTAGTGATTCCCTTAGTGCCCTTCAGAGCATTCGTGAGCTGTACAATTACCATCCTTTGGTGCAGCGCATCCAGGACGTTCTCCGCATTTTGCACGCTTCTGGTTTTAATGTGGAGTGCGCATGGATTCCTGGACACGTTGGCTTGCCAGGGAATGACACGGCGGATTTGGCAGCGAAATCGGCAGTCACAGCGCCCAGTGTTACGATTACCCATTCAACAGCAGAAGATTTTAGAGTGGCTGTACGGAGAGCCGTTTTTTCGACTTGGCATGCGGAGTGGTCGGCTCTCCGTGGTAATAAGCTGCGAGAGGTGAAGGACCTCCCTGTCAACTGGGTAACCTCCTCTCGTTTATTCCGCCGGGAGGAGGTAGTACTAGCTCGGCTAAGAATTGGCCACTGTATTTTTACTCACAGTTACCTTTTTAAACGTGAACCTGCTCCTGTCTGTGCGCTCTGTGGGGAGGCACAGACAGTTCGTCATGTGTTGCTGGAGTGTGGTCACCTGGCACACATTCGGTCATGTATGGGCATGCCGGCCTCTCTTGCTGAGGTCCTGGCAGATGACCCAAGAGCAGTGGACAGGGTTTTTAAATTTTTAGCAAAACTTTCTTTTACCTTGACGTTTTAGTGTGATAGCAGTTCTTTTTAAACACTTTTAATTTTAATGTGTTGATTTTAGATGGAGTTTTATATCCAGCTCTGTTAGAGGGCTGGACCGTTCTGTTACTTACTTTTCAACTGTGTTAGCCCTTTTTACTTGTGTGTTTTTCCTTTTTTGGTATTTTCTTACTGCCTATTGCCAAGTTTTAATCGTAAGGGCGCTTATGACCTCGGCAGTTGAGCGCCCTTAAACACCATTATCATCATCGACCAGAGCTTGACTTGTTGCTGCGCCAGCATGAACCCTTGGCTGTATGTTTACAAGAGACGAAGCTCCGTCCACAGGACACCGTTACCATCAGGCAGTACTCCTCCGTACGATGTGATTTATCCCCGGAGGACGGTGTCCCGGCACATGGGGGCACTATGATGCTTATTCGAGATGATATTTTTGCCAACTCCGTACCCATACAATCTGCAATCCAGTCCGTTGCTGTCAGCATTAAGCTACCCTCCGCTTCATTCACCATTTGCAGTATCTATTTGCCTCCATCTGCGGACCTCTCGCACAGCGACTTAGAACACCTCATTTCGCAGTTGCCACCACCCTTTTTATTGGTAGGCGACGTGAATGCCCATCACCCTCTTTGGGGCTCTCCTCGGGCTTGTGCGAGAGGTACGCTACTTAAAGACTTCTTGGATAGTCAGAATCTTGCTCTCTTGAACACCGGAGAGCCCACCTTTCTATCTGACGCATTTCATAGTTTTTCACACATTGACATTGCAATTTGTTCCCCTCAGCTGGCAGTCACCTTATGCTGGAATATCATCTCGGATTTGCATTCTAGTGTCCACTTTCCTTGTCGTATTAGTGTCTTGACACCCGTTGTATGTTCCACCCGTTTACCTAGTTGGCGCCTAGACCACGCCAGCTGGGAACTGTACTCCCACTTGGCTGAATTTAGCTACGAAGAGCACGACTCTGTGAACCACTTGGTCGAACATCTTACAGGGACCATTCTTTCTGCTGCTGAGCAATCCATTCCGCGTTCGACTGGCTACAGCCGTCGATTTCCGGTACCTTGGTGGACCGCTGACTGTCGGGATGCTATTCGCGCTCGCAGACGAGCTCTACGGGTTTTCCAGCGTTTTCCTACACTGGATAACCTGATACACTATAAACGGATGCGTGCACATTCTAGGCGGGTTATTAAGGATAGCAAAAAGATGTCATGGAATAAATTCGTGGGTTCCTTTAATCGACCCCCCAGGGGCCTACTACGGTAGGTACGGGTTAGGCGCACCCGGGGTCCCGAGCCACCTTGACTCCCTCTGTGGGCAACCTCAGAGTGGTGAGGGAGTCAGTAGGTCAAAATGCCCACCCACGTGTAGGCCGTGCGTGGAGACCCGTGTCGGTGAAAAGGAATATCCTGGTTGGTTGAGGGTTGCGTACCTGAGCCTGGGCTTCTGTCTTTCAGTAACTGGGGAGGGTGCGCAGCCTAATACACCGCTTTGGTTTCTGATTTGCCTAAACGGGAGGCTAGGGACTAACCCACCCCTAGTCAATCGGCCAGGACTAGGTATTACACCGAACTCCAGGGTGAGTGGGACGGCGAGCCCGCTATATCCCCTGTGTAGCCCTGTCACCCCAGTGGGGTGACCCCTCGTTGGGCTCCGTGGTGGGTGGGGAGCACTGGGGGATGAATTTATACCATTTTTTCTATGGCACCAAAACAAAAACCCCTTAATAAAGAAGTTGGAAAGGAAGTAGTCGAGTCATGTGGTCCTCGCTACTTGGTCATTCATAGGACAGAGGAAGGTAAGAAGTTCCTTACGGTGAGCCCTTTTACTATCCAAAAGGGTCTCGATGCCATTGCTGGTCCTGTTAAATCCTGCGTTCGAGCTCGCAATGGTACACTTCTTGTCGAAGCCAACTCCGCCTCGCAAGCTGCAAGAATACTTAAAGCCACCATGTTAGCCAGCTATCCAGTGAAGGTCGAGGTGCACAAGTCGCTGAACTCCTCCCGCGGTGTAATAACAACCCGCGCGTTGGACGGTTTGTCAATTGAGGAGATCCAAGAAAATCTTGCGACTCAGGGTGTCTCAGCTGTTTATCGGGTACAACGTAAGATCAACGGTGAATTCCTGCCTACTCGTACCCTGTTTCTTACTTTTGATCGGGTTGATCTGCCTCAAAAGATTAGGGCAGGGTATGAAGCCATCGAAGTTAGGCCTTATATACCCAATCCGCTGAGGTGCTTTAAATGCCAACGTTTTGGTCACACTAGTGAGTTGTGTACCGGCAAGTCCACCTGCGTCCACTGCGGTGACATCTCCCACGATGGGGCTTGTGCTTCAGCTCCATCGTGTGTGAACTGTAACGGGGAACACCCATCTAGTTCCCGAGACTGCCCCCGTTTTGCAGAGGAACGAGCGATCCAGGAGATACGGGTGAAAGAGAAGGTGTCCTTCTTGGAAGCCCGGAAGCTCCTGCGACTCCGCCAACCCTCTGCCCCGAGGTCCGGTACCTATAGCTCAGTTGCAGCTAAACCGGTACCGCGTCGGGAAATCGCAACACAGACCGGCGATATGAACGGGGCTACAATTGCGGAAAAGGTTATTTTAGCCCAAGCGCTGCCAAAGCCTTCGGCACCTACACCCAAGTTGGTATCAACATCTGCCAAATCCGCTAGCTTACAGAATAGTCCTGCACAGTTGTCACCGAAAGCCTCGACCTCTGGAACTAAAGTTGGTAAATTCACGACGTCTTCTGCCCCGGAAAAACAGTTTAAGACCAAGTATGTACGACAAGACTTCTTGAAAGAGAATGTGCAATCTATTACCAAGTCATCTAAAGGTAAGAAAAGTTCACGCAACTCCACACGTGTATCCTCCTCTGAAGGGTCATCTGGGGAGGAGGGCGTGAATCGGCGACGGCCGTCTTCGCCGATCAGCACATCCAATCGGTTCGAACTACTTGGACCTAAAACTGCTCTTGAAAAAGGGACCTCCCTTGTGGAGGAGATGGACCAGGAGGATTCTGCCGCCACTGCCAGAGGGACAGTGCGGAAACGGCAGGATCGTGCTCCTGAAAATAGTACTAGCCCAACGCCTAAGAAGAACAAATTGAACCGACCAGCTAATCCCAATCTGCAGAAGCGTCTTTCGATTTGAAACTTATCCCATAATATACTCAATGGCTATCCTCCATTGGAACATACGCGGAATTCGACCACATCGACCAGAGCTTGACTTGTTGCTGCGCCAGCATGAACCCTTGGCTGTATGTTTACAAGAGACGAAGCTCCGTCCACAGGACACCGTTACCATCAGGCAGTACTCCTCCGTACGATGTGATTTATCCCCGGAGGACGGTGTCCCGGCACATGGGGGCACTATGATGCTTATTCGAGATGATATTTTTGCCAACTCCGTACCCATACAATCTGCAATCCAGTCCGTTGCTGTCAGCATTAAGCTACCCTCCGCTTCATTCACCATTTGCAGTATCTATTTGCCTCCATCTGCGGACCTCTCGCACAGCGACTTAGAACACCTCATTTCGCAGTTGCCACCACCCTTTTTATTGGTAGGCGACGTCAATGCCCATCACCCTCTTTGGGGCTCTCCTCGGGCTTGTGCGAGAGGTACGCTACTTAAAGACTTCTTGGATAGTCAGAATCTTGCTCTCTTGAACACCGGAGAGCCCACCTTTCTATCTGACGCATTTCATAGTTTTTCACACATTGACATTGCAATTTGTTCCCCTCAGCTGGCAGTCACCTTATGCTGGAATATCATCTCGGATTTGCATTCTAGTGACCACTTTCCTTGTCGTATTAGTGTCTTGACACCCGTTGTATGTTCCACCCGTTTGCCTAGTTGGCGCCTAGACCACGCCAGCTGGGAACTGTACTCCCACTTGGCTGAATTTAGCTACGAAGAGCACGACTCTGTGAACCACTTGGTCGAACATCTTACAGGGACCATTCTTTCTGCTGCTGAGCAATCCATTCCGCGTTCGACTGGCTACAGCCGTCGATTTCCGGTACCTTGGTGGACCGCTGACTGTCGGGATGCTATTCGCGCTCGCAGACGAGCTCTACGGGTTTTCCAGCGTTTTCCTACACTGGATAACCTGATACACTATAAACGGATGCGTGCACATTCTAGGCGGGTTATTAAGGATAGCAAAAAGATGTCATGGAATAAATTCGTGGGTTCCTTTAATCGACATACACCTTCCTCTGTCGTATGGGATAAGTTAAGACGTGTGGCTGGGAAACCGAACCATATGCCCATCGCCGGTCTCAAAACACCTACCGGAGCTGTTGTTGATACATTTGACGTGGCGAATACTTTAGGCAGTGCTTTCGCTGAGGTGTCTAGCTCAGGCAACTATTCCCCTGAGTTTCTTACAGTTAAGAACCAGGTGGAATCTCAAGAATTCTCGTTTCTTTCTGGCAACCTTGAGGATTATAATCGCCTTTTCACCCTGGCAGAGCTAGACAATGCACTCTCCTCTTCACGACACTCAGCACCAGGTCCAGATGGTATCCACGTCCAAATGTTGCAACATCTCTCTCCTGATGGCAAAGATTTCCTACTCGAGGTCTATAATCGTGTCTGGGTTGATGGCATTTTTCCAGACAAGTGGCGGGAGGCCACCATCATACCCATTCTTAAACCTGGAAAGGACCGCCATCTTCCTTCCAGTTACCGTCCTATTTCCCTCACCAGTTGCGTTTGCAAGGTGATGGAACGCATGATCAATGGACGGTTGGTGTGGTGGCTGGAATCCCACAATCTTCTGACGAACATCCAGTGTGGCTTTCGACGACGACGTTCAACTGCTGACCACCTTGTCTCTCTGTCAACTCAGATTATGGACGGGTTTCTTAAGAACAGCCCCACAGTTGGGATATTTTTTGACCTCGAGAAGGCCTACGACACGTGTTGGCGGGCGGGAATATTGCGTTCTCTGCACAACTGGAACATACGTGGACGCCTACCGTTGGTCATTCAGGAGTTTATGCGGGACCGCGTTTTTCGAGTGAGGGTGGGTTCGGTTTTTTCTAACCATTTTATTCAAGAGAACGGAGTGCCGCAGGGCTCGGTACTCAGCGTGACTCTATTTGCTATTGCGATAAATTCCATATCAATATGTGTGCCTCAAGGTGTCTCTTCCTGTTTATTCGTGGACGACTTTGCCATCTTTTGTACTTCTCAGCGTACACCGTTTTTGGAACGCCGTCTCCAGCGGTGTTTGGACAATCTCTATGCATGGAGCTCGAAACACGGTTTTCGTTTCTCCGCTGAGAAGACAGTCTGCGTTAACTTCTGGCGCCGTAAGTGGCATATGCCGCCGTCTCTTCGACTCGGGCCAGATTTACTTCCTTTCGCAGACGAGGCGAGATTCCTTGGTTTGATCTTCGATCGGAAACTTTGTTGGGCACCACAAATAGCACAGCTTAGAGCACGATGTGACCGTTCTCTAAATCTTTTACGGATACTAAGTGGCAAGTCTTGGGGTGCGGATCGGACGACATTGCTCGGTCTTTATCGTGCTGTGATTCGTTCGAAGTTGGACTATGGCAGCATTGTGTATTCTTCAGCTCGACCTTCAGTGCTCAGAAGGTTAGACACAGTCCATAACCAGGGCATCCGTGTGGCCGTTGGAGCTTTTCCAACGAGCCCAGTTGTTAGCCTCTACGCCGAATCGGGAGAACCTCCTCTGCGTTGTCGGCGTGATGTCCTGCTTGCTAATTATGGCTGTGGGCTGAAGTGTATGCCTGGGCATCCAACTTATCACGCGTTTTTCTCCCCTGAGCTGCACGAGCGATACTGCCTCCGCTCTCTGAGCCCCAGGCCAGCAGGTTTTCGTTTCCGTGAGCTTCTACGCCAGCACCATGTTGACATTCCTCGGCTGTTATCCAAGGGAGAGAGTATACACCCCCCTTGGTTACGCGCTACCTCCCATGTCGATCTCGGGATGACGCTCTACGGGAAATCTGTTACGCCTCTTGATAGTATTCGTCGTTGCTTTTTAGAATTTTTATCCAAATACAGTGGCCGTATTTGTATTTACACCGATGGTAGTAAGAGCCCCGACGGTGTTGGATGTGCCTTTGTAACTGGCACCGCAACTTCTACTTACGGTTTGCCTAGTTGCACATCTATATATTCTGCCGAGCTATATGCTATTTATCAAGCCCTTCTGTATATTCGACGTCGAAAATTAGGTGACTGCCTTATTCTTAGTGATTCCCTTAGTGCCCTTCAGAGCATTCGTGAGCTGTACAATTACCATCCTTTGGTGCAGCGCATCCAGGACGTCCTCCACATTTTGCACGCTTCTGGTTTTAATGTGGAGTGCGCATGGATTCCTGGACACGTTGGCTTGCCAGGGAATGACACGGCGGATTTGGCAGCGAAAGCGGCAGTCACAGCGCCCAGTGTTACGATTACCCATTCAACAGCAGAAGATTTTAGAGTGGCTGTACGGAGAGCCGTTTTTTCGACTTGGCATGCGGAGTGGTCGGCTCTCCGTGGTAATAAGCTGCGAGAGGTGAAGGACCTCCCTGTCAACTGGGTAACCTCCTCTCGTTTATTCCGCCGGGAGGAGGTAGTACTAGCTCGGCTAAGAATTGGCCACTGTATTTTTACTCACAGTTACCTTTTTAAACGTGAACCTGCTCCTGTCTGTGCGCTCTGTGGGGAGGCACAGACAGTTCGTCATGTGTTGCTGGAGTGTGGTCACCTGGCACACATTCGGTCATCTATGGGCATGCCGGCCTCTCTTGCTGAGGTCCTGGCAGATGACCCAAGAGCAGTGGACAGGGTTTTTAAATTGTTAGCAAAACTTTCTTTTACCTTGACGTTTTAGTGTGATAGCGGTTTCTTTAAACTCTTTTGGTTTTAATGTGTTGATTTTAGATGGAGTTTTATATCCAGCTCTGGTTAGAGGGCTGGACGTTTCTGTTACTTCCGTTTCAACTGTGTTAGCTCTTTTATTCGTGTTTACTTTTTTGTTTGGTATTTTCTTACTGGCTATTGCCAAGTTTTAATCGTAAGGGCGCTTATGACCTCGGCAGTTGAGCGCCCTTAAACACCATCATCATCATCATCATCTCTGCAAAACAATGCCGCGCACAAAAGAGAAAAGAATACTAAGTACCCTTAACCGAGGAATGCCGGAGGTGAACGAAGTCTGGCGAACTCTGGCGTCCCTGGACGGCACGCGACCATTTAAACGTAATGCCATTTGATTTTCCGAGAAAACACTAAACGTTCGTGTCCTTCTGTTGCAAGTCTCAGGACTGTGCGTGCAGAAAGCCCTGCTACGAGGCGAATTGCAAGAAGAGCTATATAAAAGTGGCATATATATGTATGTGTGTGTGTGTGTGTTTTTTTTTTGAGAACTCGAGTGTACATGTGAATCTTTTTTCTTTTATTTCGAGAATTCCAGTTTGTAATTAAAGTATTGCAGATGAACTGAATTATGTCTGATTAAACTATTACAATTCAAGCGGTTATTGCTCGCCTTTTTGTGTGCTTTTGTTTCTCAGTTTGTGACGGAGAACCCCGATAAAATTCGCGTTCGCGTAAACAATCTCTCCCGACATTCGAGACATCGTTAAATTAAAGAGGCCCCCACAGAAAGATAATTTTACGCCAAGTATGAAAATCTCTCACTTACCTTCACAGCCAACTCCAAGAAACGTGATTTCAGCGTACTTTTTCCTGCTGCAAACATAGAAAGATTACGATTAATTCCTTTCTACTCTTACGTTGAGTGTCTTATAATGGTGGGCCGATCCTGGCGGCACTGCAATGCCAGGTCAACCCGCGACAGAGGTGGAGCAAGCTCCTTACACTCCGTCAAATTCCAAAAATCAGTTTAATATTCTGGTTTTCAAGAGCTCATCGTTATCACCTAGTATCTTCTTATTGGTGGCTTCTACGGATATTTCATTCCTCTTTTCCTCTAAAATTCTAACCCTTTCCACTATATCCATGCATAATTGCTTGGCCTTGTCCCCTAATTTTGCCCTATTGTACTTGGAGATAGACTCCTGTTCCAAAGCAGCCAACTCTGTGGCAATTAATGTCAGCATGGGCACATCTCTGGCTGTTGTATCAGGAAATTCATGATTGCGAAGAGCAATCTTCTCATACCCGCTGGTTACATTTAGAGCATCAATTGCATCACATAATTGGTTGTATTTTGCAACCTCAGATGACAGCTTGCTGAAAGAGAATATGTAGGGAGCCTTAACCATAATATGCTGGATGATCAGATTTAAATGTGTGAGTCCGGATCCCTTAAGTAACCTGTATACCATTATCAAGGTTTGATGGACAAATCCAGACTTATTGGGGTCATTAACTTCCTCCTCTAACCATTCGAATATATTGACCCTAATTAGATCATATGCCTGTAAAAAAGCATGTGTCTCACTAAGGGCATCATGTGCAAACCAATTCTCCTCCAAATAGCCTTGTCTGCCAGTAATACCAGCTACAGAAGTAAGCCTATTTCTTATGTAGTTTGTCCAAAAATCCCTGGTAAACTGCTTGCCAAGTGAGACTAGGGTCAATGCTCCGAGGAGCTGGATCTTTTCTAGGGATGTGCTGTCTGGCATTACAGTAGAGTTTTTCTGCCTTGCCTTTAAATTCTTCATTGTCTCATCATCAAACTTCTTGATCGGAGTGCATGTCATACCAAGGGTTTCCAAAGTTTGAACAAAATTCTCATCTATAAATTCAAAGCTGCATGTGATATTGATCAACTGGATCCAGGCATTGAACCTACTGCTTCCAGATGAGGTGCATTTTCCTGGCCCATTCTGTGACAAAGCACTCGTCAGTCTCTTTTTCCCTGGCAAAATTGCTATGAGCTGGGTAGTGAATAGTCCCTCGAGAAGGTTTGAAGGAAATCCCAGATGTGGATACTGTTTGTGTCTTGGCCTTTTTGGTTGCACGACCTGAATCTCCTCTAGGAGTTTTATGTTTTATGCCGCCACTGCCAACTCTAACGAGCAAACTATTCTCTAATTCCGGTTTTCCATAGATAAGTTTCTCCTTCTGTTCTGCAGAAAAGGACATCTTGAATTTACACCTGCAACACTAATTAATACTAGAGGTAATAAGGTGAAGATTCAGCAATACCTGTATGGTTGACGAATAACGATTGATACACTTTGATCTTAGCCAAAAGGCCGAGAAGCGATAACACGTAGAGGTGAAAGGCAAAAGTGTATACATATATCCGTGGGGTTCCGATCTCACCGCCCAAAAGTTAAGAGCCTGGCAACAGCACATGATGCGTATAGCCTCCATTCACGTGCACCTGTCGTTGCGACACCCACCCGCTAAACCCCTAAATTCCAATAACGTTGGCATTCCATTCACTTCCTCAATAATGCGGAGGCAAAAGCATCACAAACGATCAAAAATACACCAGGCGCCATCTCTTATCCTCTCTGCAAAACAATGCCGCGCACAAAAGAGAAAAGAATACTAAGTACCCTTAACCGAGGAATGCCGGAGGTGAACGAAGTCTGGCGAACTCTGGCGTCCCTGGACGGCACGCGACCATTTAAACGTAATGCCATTTGATTTTCCGAGAAAACACTAAACGTTCGTGTCCTTCTGTTGCAAGTCTCAGGACTGTGCGTGCAGAAAGCCCTGCTACGAGGCGAATTGCAAGAAGAGCTATATAAAAGTGGCATATATATGTATGTGTGTGTGTGTGTGTGTTTTTTTGAGAACTCGAGTGTACATGTGCATCTTTTTTCTTTTATTTCGAGAATTCCAGTATGTAATTAAAGTATTGCAGATGAACTGAATTATGTCTGATTAAACTATTACAATTCAAGCGGTTATTGATCGCCTTTTTGTGTGCTTTTGTTTCTCAGTTTGTGACGGAGAACCCCGATAAAATTCGCGTTCGCGTAAACAATCTCTCCCGACATTCGAGACATCGTTAAATTAAAGAGGCCCCCACAGAAAGATAATTTTACGCCAAGTATGAAAATCTCTCACTTACCTTCACAGCCAACTCCAAGAAACGTGATTTCAGCGTACTTTTTCCTGCTGCAAACATAGAAAGATTACGATTAATTCCTTTCTACTCTTACGTTGAGTGTCTTATAATGGTGGGCCGATCCTGGCGGCACTGCAATGCCAGGTCAACCCGCGACAGAGGTGGAGCAAGCTCCTTACACTCCGTCAAATTCCAAAAATCAGTTTAATATTCTGGTTTTCAAGAGCTCATCGTTATCACCTAGTATCTTCTTATTGGTGGCTTCTACGGATATTTCATTCCTCTTTTCCTCTAAAATTCTAACCCTTTCCACTATATCCATGCATAATTGCTTGGCCTTGTCCCCTAATTTTGCCCTATTGTACTTGGAGATAGACTCCTGTTCCAAAGCAGCCAACTCTGTGGCAATTAATGTCAGCATGGGCACATCTCTGGCTGTTGTATCAGGAAATTCATGATTGCGAAGAGCAATCTTCTCATACCCGCTGGTTACATTTAGAGCATCAATTGCATCACATAATTGGTCCCCAGGGGCCTACTACGGTAGGTACGGGTTAGGCGCACCCGGGGTCCCGAGCCACCTTGACTCCCTCTGTGGGCAACCTCAGAGTGGTGAGGGAGCCAGAAGGTCAAAATGCCCACCCACGTGTAGGCCGTGCGTGGAGACCCGTGTCGGTGAAGAGGAATATCCTGGTTGGTTGAGGGTTGCGTACCTGAGCCTGGGCTTCTGTCTTTCAGTAACTGGGGAGGGTGCGCAGCCTAATACACCCCTTTGGTTTCTGATTTGCCTAAACGGGAGGCTAGGGACTAACCCACCCCTAGTCAATCGGCCAGGACTAGGTATTACACCGAACTCCAGGGTGAGTGGGACGGCGAGCCCGCTATATCCCCTGTGTAGCCCTGTCACCCCAGTGGGGTGACCCCTCGTTGGGCTCCGTGGTGGGTGGGGAGCACTGGGGGATGAATTTATACCATTTTTTCTATGGCACCAAAACAAAAACCCCTTAATAAAGAAGTTGGAAAGGAAGTAGTCGAGTCATGTGGTCCTCGCTACTTGGTCATTCATAGGACAGAGGAAGGTAAGAAGTTCCTTACGGTGAGCCCTTTTACTATCCAAAAGGGTCTCGATGCCATTGCTGGTCCTGTTAAATCCTGCGTTCGAGCTCGCAATGGTACACTTCTTGTCGAAGCCAACTCCGCCTCGCAAGCTGCAAGGATACTTAAAGCCACCATGTTAGCCAGCTATCCAGTGAAGGTCGAGGTGCACAAGTCGCTGAACTCCTCCCGCGGTGTAATAACAACCGGCGCGTTGGACGGTTTGTCAATTGAGGAGATCCAAGAAAATCTTGCGACTCAGGGTGTCTCACCCCCCAGGGGCCTACTACGGTAGGTACGGGTTAGGCGCACCCGGGGTCCCGAGCCACCTGAACTCCCTCTGTGGGCAACCTCAGAGTGGTGAGGGAGTCAGTAGGTGAAAATGCCCACCCACGTGTAGGCCGTGCGTGGAGACCCGTGTCGGTGAAGAGGAACATCCTGGTTGGTTGAGGGTTGCGTACCTGAGCCTGGGCTTCTGTCTTTCAGTAACTGGGGAGGGTGCGCAGCCTAATACACCGCTTTGGTTTCTGATTTGCCTAAACGGGAGGCTAGGGACTAACCCACCCCTAGTCAATCGGCCAGGACTAGGTATTACACCGAACTCCAGGGTGAGTGGGACGGCGAGCCCGCTATATCCCCTGTGTAGCCCTGTCACCCCAGTGGGGTGACCCCTCGTTGGGCTCCGTGGTGGGTGGGGAGCACTGGGGGATGAATTTATACCATTTTTTCTATGGCACCAAAACAAAAACCCCTTAATAAAGAAGTTGGAAAGGAAGTAGTCGAGTCATGTGGTCCTCGCTACTTGGTCATTCATAGGACAGAGGAAGGTAAGAAGTTCCTTACGGTGAGCCCTTTTACTATCCAAAAGGGTCTCGATGCCATTGCTGGTCCTGTTAAATCCTGCGTTCGAGCTCGCAATGGTACACTTCTTGTCGAAGCCAACTCCGCCTCGCAAGCTGCAAGAATACTTAAAGCTACCATGTTAGCCAGCTATCCAGTGAAGGTCGAGGTGCACAAGTCGCTGAACTCCTCCCGCGGTGTAATAACAACCCGCGCGTTGGACGGTTTGTCCATTGAGGAGATCAAAGAAAATCTTGCGACTCAGGGTGTCTCAGCTGTTTATCGGGTACAACGTAAGATCAACGGTGAATTCCTGCCTACTCGTACCCTGTTTCTTACTTTTGATCGGGTTGATCTGCCTCAAAAGATTAGAGCAGGGTATGAAGCCATCGAAGTTAGGCCTTATATACCCAATCCGCTGAGGTGCTTTAAATGCCAACGTTTTGGTCACACTAGTGAGTTGTGTACCGGCAAGTCCACCTGCGTCCACTGCGGTGACACCTCCCACGATGGGGCTTGTGCTTCAGCTCCATCGTGTGTGAACTGTAACGGGGAACACCCATCTAGTTCCCGAGACTGCCCCCGTTTTGCAGAGGAACGAGCGATCCAGGAGATACGGGTGAAAGAGAAGGTGTCCTTCTTGGAAGCCCGGAAGCTCCTGCGACTCCGCCAACCCTCTGCCCCGAGGTCCGGTACCTATAGCTCAGTTGCAGCTAAACCGGTACCGCGTCGGGAAATCGCAACCCAGACCGGCGATATGAACGGGGCTACAATTGCGGAAAAGGTAATTTTAGCCCAAGCGCTGCCAAAGCCTTCGGCACCTACACCCAAGTTGGTATCAACATCTGCCAAATCCGCCAGCTTACAGAATAGTCCTGCACATTTGTCACCGAAAGCCTCGACCTCCGGAACTAAAGCTATTAAATTCACGACGTCTTCTGCCCCAGAAAAACAGTTTAAGACCAAGTATGTACGACAAGACTTTTTGAAAGAGAATGTGCAATCTATTACCAAGTCATCTAAAGGTAAGAAAAGTTCACGCAACTCCACACGTGTATCCTCCTCTGAAGGGTCATCTGGGGAGGAGGGCGTGAATCGGCGACGGCCGTCTTCGCCGATCAGCACATCCAATCGGTTCGAACTACTTGGACCGAAAACTGCTCTTGAAAAAGGGACCTCCCATGTGGAGGAGATGGACCAGGAGGATTCTGCCGCCACTGCCAGAGGGACAGTGCGGAAACGGCAGGATCGTGCTCCTGAAAATAGTACTAGCCCAACGCCTAAGAAGAACAAATTGAACCGACCAGCCAATCCCAATCTGCAGAAGCGTCTTTCGATTTGAAACTTATCCCATAATATACTCAATGGCTATCCTCCATTGGAACATACGCGGAATTCGACCACATCGACCAGAGCTTGACTTGTTGCTGCGCCAGCATGAACCCTTGGCTGTATGTTTACAAGAGACGAAGCTCCGTCCACAGGACACCGTTACCATCAGGCAGTACTCCTCCGTACGATGTGATTTATCCCCGGAGGAAGGTGTCCCGGCACATGGGGGCACTATGATGCTTATTCGGGATGATATTTTTGCCAACTCCGTACCCATACAATCTGCAATCCAGTCCGTTGCTGTCAGCATTAAGCTACCCTCCGCTTCATTCACCATTTGCAGTATCTATTTGCCTCCATCTGCGGACCTCTCGCACAGCGACTTAGAACACCTCATTTCGCAGTTGCCACCACCCTTTTTATTGGTAGGCGACGTGAATGCCCATCACCCTCTTTGGGGCTCTCCTCGGGCTTGTGCGAGAGGTACGCTACTTAAAGACTTCTTGGATAGTCAGAATCTTGCTCTCTTGAACACCGGAGAGCCCACCTTTCTATCTGACGCATTTCATAGTTTTTCACACATTGACATTGCAATTTGTTCCCCTCAGCTGGCAGTCACCTTATGCTGGAATATCATCTCGGATTTGCATTCTAGTGACCACTTTCCCTGTCGTATTAGTGTCTTGACACCCGTTGTATGTTCCACCCGTTTACCTAGTTGGCGCCTAGACCACGCCAGCTGGGAACTGTACTCCCACTTGGCTGAATTTAGCTACGAAGAGCACGACTCTGTGAACCACTTGGTCGAACATCTTACAGAGACCATTCTTTCTGCTTCTGAGCAATCCATTCCGCGTTCGACTGGCTACAGCCGTCGATTTCCGGTACCTTGGTGGACCGCTGACTGTCGGGATGCTATTCGCGCTCGCAGACGAGCTCTACGGGTTTTCCAGCGTTATCCCACACTGGATAACCTGATATACTATAAACGGATGCGTGCACATTCTAGGCGGGTTATTAAGGATAGCAAAAAGATGTCATGGAATAAATTCGTGGGTTCCTTTAATCGACATACACCTTCCTCTGTCGTATGGGATAAGTTAAGACGTGTGGCTGGGAAACCGAACCATATGCCCATCGCCGGTCTCAAAACACCTACCGGAGCTGTTGTTGATACATTTGACGTGGCGAATACTTTAGGCAGTGCTTTCGCTCAGGTGTCTAGCTCAGGCAACTATTCCCCTGAGTTTCTTACAGTTAAGAACCAGGTGGAATCTCAAGAATTCTCGTTTCTTTCTGGCAACCTTGAGGATTATAATCGCCTTTTCACCCTGGCAGAGCTAGACAATGCACTCTCCTCTTCACGACACTCAGCACCAGGTCCAGATGGTATCCACGTCCAAATGTTGCAACATCTCTCTCCTGATGGCAAAGATTTCCTACTCGAGGTCTATAATCGTGTCTGGGTTGATGGCATTTTTCCAGACAAGTGGCGGGAGGCCACCATCATACCCATTCTTAAACCTGGAAAGGACCGCCATCTTCCTTCCAGTTACCGTCCTATTTCCCTCACCAGTTGCGTGTGCAAGGTGATGGAACGCATGATCAATGGACGGTTGGTGTGGTGGCTGGAATCCCACAATCTTCTGACGAACATCCAGTGTGGCTTTCGACGACGACGTTCAACTGCTGACCACCTTGTCTCTCTGTCAACTCAGATTATGGACGGGTTTCTTAAGAACAGCCCCACAGTTGGGATATTTTTTGACCTCGAGAAGGCCTACGACACGTGTTGGCGGGCGGGAATATTGCGTTCTCTGCACAACTGGAACATACGTGGACGCCTACCGTTGGTCATTCAGGAGTTTATGCGGGACCGCGTTTTTCGAGTGAGGGTGGGTTCAGTTTTATCTAACCATTTTATTCAAGAGAACGGAGTGCCGCAGGGCTCGGTACTCAGCGTGACTCTATTTGCTATTGCGATAAATTCCATATCACTATGTGTGCCTCAAGGTGTCTCTTCCTGTTTATTCGTGGACGACTTTGCCATCTTCTGTACTTCTCAGCGTACACCGTTTTTGGAACGCCGTCTCCAGCGGTGTTTGGACAATCTCTATGCATGGAGCTCGAAACACGGTTTTCGTTTCTCCGCTGAGAAGACAGTCTGCGTTAACTTCTGGCGCCGTAAGTGGCAAATGCCGCCGTCTCTTCGACTCGGGCCAGATTTACTTCCTTTCGCAGACGAGGCGAGATTCCTTGGTTTGATCTTCGATCGGAAACTTTGTTGGGCACCACAAATAGCACAGCTTAGAGCACGATGTGACCGTTCTCTAAATCTTTTACGGATACTAAGTGGCAAGTCTTGGGGTGCGGATCGGACGGCATTGCTCCGTCTTTATCGTGCTGTGATTCGTTCGAAGTTGGACTATGGCAGCATTGTGTATTCTTCAGCTCGACCTTCAGTGCTCAGAATGTTAGACACAGTCCATAACCAGGGCATCCGTGTGGCCGTTGGAGCTTTTCCAACGAGCCCAGTTGTTAGCCTCTACGCCGAATCGGGAGAACCTCCTCTGCGTTGTCGGCGTGATGTCCTGCTTGCTAATTATGGCTGTGGGCTGAAGTGTATGCCAGGGCATCCAACTTATCACGCTTTTTTCTCCCCTGAGCTGCACGAGCGATACTGCCTCCGCTCTCTGAGCCCCAGGCCAGCAGGTTTTCGTTTCCGTGAGCTTCTACGCCAGCACCATGTTGACATTCCTCGGCTGTTACCCAAGGGAGAGAGTATACACCCCCCTTGGTTACGCGCTACCTCCCATGTCGATCTCGGGATGACGCTCTACGGGAAATCTGTTACGCCTCTTGATAGTATTCGTCGATGCTTTTTAGAATTTTTATCCAAATACAGTGGCCATATTTGTATTTACACCGATGGTAGTAAGAGCCCCGACGGTGTTGGATGTGCCTTTGTAACTGGCACCACAACTTCTACTTACGGTTTGCCTAGTTGCACATCTATATATTCTGCCGAGCTATATGCTATTTATCAAGCCCTTCTGTATATTCGACGTCGAAAATTAGGTGACTGCCTTATACTTAGTGATTCCCTTAGTGCCCTTCAGAGCATTCGTGAGCTGTACAATTACCATCCTTTGGTGCAGCGCATCCAGGACGTTCTCCGCATTTTGCACGCTTCTGGTTTTAATGTGGAGTGCGCATGGATTCCTGGACACGTTGGCTTGCCAGGGAATGACACGGCGGATTTGGCAGCGAAATCGGCAGTCACAGCGCCCAGTGTTACGATTACCCATTCAACAGCAGAAGATTTTAGAGTGGCTGTACGGAGAGCCGTTTTTTCGACTTGGCATGCGGAGTGGTCGGCTCTCCGTGGTAATAAGCTGCGAGAGGTGAAGGACCTCCCTGTCAACTGGGTAACCTCCTCTCGTTTATTCCGCCGGGAGGAGGTAGTACTAGCTCGGCTAAGAATTGGCCACTGTATTTTTACTCACAGTTACCTTTTTAAACGTGAACCTGCTCCTGTCTGTGCGCTCTGTGGGGAGGCACAGACAGTTCGTCATGTGTTGCTGGAGTGTGGTCACCTGGCACACATTCGGTCATGTATGGGCATGCCGGCCTCTCTTGCTGAGGTCCTGGCAGATGACCCAAGAGCAGTGGACAGGGTTTTTAAATTTTTAGCAAAACTTTCTTTTACCTTGACGTTTTAGTGTGATAGCAGTTCTTTTTAAACACTTTTAATTTTAATGTGTTGATTTTAGATGGAGTTTTATATCCAGCTCTGTTAGAGGGCTGGACCGTTCTGTTACTTACTTTTCAACTGTGTTAGCCCTTTTTACTTGTGTGTTTTTCCTTTTTTGGTATTTTCTTACTGCCTATTGCCAAGTTTTAATCGTAAGGGCGCTTATGACCTCGGCAGTTGAGCGCCCTTAAACACCATTATCATCATCATCAGGGTGTCTCAGCTGTTTATCGGGTACAACGTAAGATCAACGGTGAATTCCTGCCTACTCGTACCCTGTTTCTTACTTTTGATCGGGTTGATCTGCCTCAAAAGATTAGGGCAGGGTATGAAGCCATCGAAGTTAGGCCTTATATACCCAATCCGCTGAGGTGCTTTAAATGCCAACGTTTTGGTCACACTAGTGAGTTGTGTACCGGCAAGTCCACCTGCGTCCACTGCGGTGACATCTCCCACGATGGGGCTTGTGCTTCAGCTCCATCGTGTGTGAACTGTAACGGGGAACACCCATCTAGTTCCCGAGACTGCCCCCGTTTTGCAGAGGAACGAGCGATCCAGGAGATACGGGTGAAAGAGAAGGTGTCCTTCTTGGAAGCCCGGCCCCCCAGGGGCCTACTACGGTAGGTACGGGTTAGGCGCACCCGGGGTCCCGAGCCACCTTGACTCCCTCTGTGGGCAACCTCAGAGTGGTGAGGGAGTCAGTAGGTGAAAATGCCCACCCACGTGTAGGCCGTGCGTGGAGACCCGTGTCGGTGAAGAGGAATATCCTGGTTGGTTGAGGGTTGCGTACCTGAGCCTGGGCTTCTGTCTTTCAGTAACTGGGGAGGGTGCGCAACCTAATACACCGCTTTGGTTTCTGATTTGCCTAAACGGGAGGCTAGGGACTAACCCACCCCTAGTCAATCGGCCAGGACTAGGTATTACACCGAACTCCAGGGTGAGTGGGACGGCGAGCCCGCTATATCCCCTGTGTAGCCCTGTCACCCCAGTGGGGTGACCCCTCGTTGGGCTCCGTGGTGGGTGGGGAGCACTGGGGGATGAATTTATACCATTTTTTTATGGCACCAAAACCAAAACCCCTTATTTTAAATGCAAACGTTGGAAAGGAAGTAGTCGAGTCATGTGGTCCTCGCTACTTGGTTATTCATAGGACAGAGGAAGGTAAGAAGTTCCTTACGGTGAGCCCTTTTACTATCCAAAAGGGTCTCGATGCCATTGCTGGTCCGGTCAAATCTTGCGTTCGAGCTCGTAACGGTACACTTCTTGTCGAAGCCAACTCCGCCTCGCAAGCTGCAAGGATACTTAAAGCCACCACGTTAGCCAGCTATCCAGTGAAGGTCGAGGTGCACAAGTCGCTGAACTCCTCCCGCGGTGTAGTAACAACACGCGCGTTGGACGGTTTGTCCATTGAGGAGATCCAAGAAAATCTTGCGACTCAGGGTGTCTCAGCTGTTTATCGGGTACAACGTAAGATCAACGGTGAATTCCTGCCTACTCGTACCCTGTTTCTTACTTTTGATCGGGTTGATCTGCCTCAAAAGATTAGAGCAGGGTATGAAGCCATCGAAGTTAGGCCTTATATACCCAATCCGCTGAGGTGCTTTAAATGCCAACGTTTTGGTCACACTAGTGAGTTGTGTACCGGCAAGTCCACCTGCGTCCACTGCGGTGACACCTCCCACGATGGGGCTTGTGCTTCAGCTCCATCGTGTGTGAACTGTAACGGTGAACACCCATCTAGTTCCCGAGACTGCCCCCGTTTTGCAGAGGAACGAGCGATCCAGGAGATACGGGTGAAAGAGAAGGTGTCCTTCTTGGAAGCCCGGAAGCTCCTGCGACTCCGCCAACCCTCTGCCCCGAGGTCCGGTACCTATAGCTCAGTTGCAGCTAAACCGGTACCGCGTCGGGAAATCGCAACACAGACCGGCGATATGAACGGGGCTACAATTGCGGAAAAGGTTATTTTAGCCCAAGCGCTGCCAAAGCCTTCGGCACCTACACCCAAGTTGGTATCAACATCTGCCAAATCCGCCAGCTTACAGAATAGTCCTGCACAGTTGTCACCGAAAGCCTCGACCTCCGGAACTAAAGCTATTAAATTCACGACGTCTTCTGCCCCAGAAAGACAGTTTAAGACCAAGTATGTACGACAAGACTTTTTGAAAGAAAATGTGCAATCTATTACCAAGTCATCTAAAGGTAAGAAAAGTTCACGCAACTCCACACGTGTATCCTCCTCTGAAGGGTCATCTGGGGAGGAGGGCGTGAATCGGCGACGGCCGTCTTCGCCGATCAGCACATCCAATCGGTTCGAACTACTTGGACCGAAAACTGCTCTTGAAAAAGGGACCTCCCTTGTGGAGGAGATGGACCAGGAGGATTCTGCCGCCACTGCCAGAGGGACAGTGCGGAAACGGCAGGATCGTGCTCCTGAAAATAGTACCAGCCCAACGCCTAAGAAGAACAAATTGAACCGACCAGCTAATCCCAATCTGCAGAAGCGTCTTTCGATTTGAAACTTATCCCATAATATACTCAATGGCTATCCTCCATTGGAACATACGCGGAATTCGACCACATCGACCAGAGCTTGACTTGTTGCTGCGCCAGCATGAACCCTTGGCTGTATGTTTACAAGAGACGAAGCTCCGTCCACAGGACACCGTTACCATCAGGCAGTACTCCTCCGTACGATGTGATTTATCCCCGGAGGACGGTGTCCCGGCACATGGGGGCACTATGATGCTTATTCGAGATGATATTTTTGCCAACTCCGTACCCATACAATCTGCAATCCAGTCCGTTGCAGTCAGCATTAAGCTACCCTCCGCTTCATTCACCATTTGCAGTATCTATTTGCCTCCATCTGCGGACCTCTCGCACAGCGACTTAGAACACCTCATTTCGCAGTTGCCACCACCCTTTTTATTGGTAGGCGACGTGAATGCCCATCACCCTCTTTGGGGCTCTCCTCGGGCTTGTGCGAGAGGTACGCTACTTAAAGATTTCTTGGATAATCAGAATCTTGCTCTCTTGAACACCGGAGAGCCCACCTTTCTATCTGACGCATTTCATAGTTTTTCACACATTGACATTGCAATTTGTTCCCCTCAGCTGGCAGTCACCTTATGCTGGAATATCATCTCGGATTTGCATTCTAGTGACCACTTTCCTTGTCGTATTAGTGTCTTGACACCCGTTGTATGTTCCACCCGTTTACCTAGTTGGCGCCTAGACCACGCCAGCTGGGAACTGTACTCCCACTTGGCTGAATTTAGCTACGAAGAGCACGACTCTGTGAACCACTTGGTCGAACATCTTACAGGCACCATTCTTTCTGCTGCTGAGCAATCCATTCCGCGTTCGACTGGCTACAGCCGTCGATTTCCGGTACCTTGGTGGACCGATGACTGTCGGGATGCTATTCGCGCTCGCAGACGAGCTCTACGGGTTTTCCAGCGTTTTCCTACACTGGATAACCTGATACACTATAAACGGATGCGTGCACATTCTAGGCGGGTTATTAAGGATAGCAAAAAGATGTCATGGAATAAATTCGTGGGTTCCTTTAATCGACATACACCTTCCTCTGTCGTATGGGATAAGTTAAGACGTGTGGCTGGGAAACCGAACCATATGCCCATCGCCGGTCTCAAAACACCTACCGGAGCTGTTGTTGATACATTTGACGTGGCGAATACTTTAGGCAGTGCTTTCGCTCAGGTGTCTAGCTCAGGCAACTATTCCCCTGAGTTTCTTACAGTTAAGAACCAGGTGGAATCTCAAGAATTCTCGTTTCTTTCTGGCAACCTTGAGGATTATAATCGCCTTTTCACCCTGGCAGAGCTAGACAATGCACTCTCCTCTTCACGACACTCAGCACCAGGTCCAGATGGTATCCACGTCCAAATGTTGCAACATCTCTCTCCTGATGGCAAAGATTTCCTACTCGAGGTCTATAATCGTGTCTGGGTTGATGGCATTTTTCCAGACAAGTGGCGGGAGGCCACCATCATACCCATTCTTAAACCTGGAAAGGACCGCCATCTTCCTTCCAGTTACCGTCCTATTTCCCTCACCAGTTGCGTTTGCAAGGTGATGGAACGCATGATAAATGGACGGTTGGTGTGGTGGCTGGAATCCCACAATCTTCTGACGAACATCCAGTGTGGCTTTCGACGACGACGTTCAACTGCTGACCACCTTGTCTCTCTGTCAACTCAGATTATGGACGGGTTTCTTAAGAACAGCCCCACAGTTGGGATATTTTTTGACCTCGAGAAGGCCTACGACACGTGTTGGCGGGCGGGAATATTGCGTTCTCTGCACAACTGGAACATACGTGGACGCCTACCGTCGGTCATTCAGGAGTTTATGCGGGACCGCGTTTTTCGAGTGAGGGTGGGTTCGGTTTTTTCTAACCATTTTATTCAAGAGAACGGAGTGCCGCAGGGCTCGGTACTCAGCGTGACTCTATTTGCTATTGCGATAAATTCCATATCACTATGTGTGCCTCAAGGTGTCTCTTCCTGTTTATTCGTGGACGACTTTGCCATCTTCTGTACTTCTCAGCGTACACCGTTTTTGGAACGCCGTCTCCAGCGGTGTTTGGACAATCTCTATGCATGGAGCTCGAAACACGGTTTTCGTTTCTCCGCTGAGAAGACAGTCTGCGTTAACTTCTGGCGCCGTAAGTGGCATATGCCGCCGTCTCTTCGACTCGGGCCAGATTTACTTCCTTTCGCAGACGAGGCGAGATTCCTTGGTTTGATCTTCGATCGGAAACTTTGTTGGGCACCACAAATAGCACAGCTTAGAGCACGATGTGACCGTTCTCTAAATCTTTTACGGATACTAAGTGGCAAGTCTTGGGGTGCGGATCGGACGACATTGCTCCGTCTTTATCGTGCTGTGATTCGTTCGAAGTTGGACTATGGCAGCATTGTGTATTCTTCAGCTCGACCTTCAGTGCTCAGAAGGTTAGACACAGTCCATAACCAGGGCATCCGTGTGGCCGTTGGAGCTTTTCCAACGAGCCCAGTTGTTAGCCTCTACGCCGAATCGGGAGAACCTCCTCTGCGTTGTCGGCGTGATGTCCTGCTTGCTAACTATGGCTGTGGGCTGAAGTGTATGCCTGGGCATCCAACTTATCACGCGTTTTTCTCCCCTGAGCTGCACGAGCGATACTGCCTCCGCTCTCTGAGCCCCAGGCCAGCAGGTTTTCGTTTCCGTGAGCTTCTACGCCAGCACCATGTTGACATTCCTCGGCTGTTATCCAAGGGAGAGAGTATACACCCCCCTTGGTTACGCGCTACCTCCCATGTCGATCTCGGGATGACGCTCTACGGGAAATCTGTTACGCCTCTTGATAGTATTCGTCGTTGCTTTTTAGAATTTTTATCCAAATACAGTGGCCGTATTTGTATTTACACCGATGGTAGTAAGAGCCCCGACGGTGTTGGATGTGCCTTTGTAACTGGCACCGCAACTTCTACTTACGGTTTGCCTAGTTGCACATCTATATATTCTGCCGAGCTATATGCTATTTATCAAGCCCTTCTGTATATTCGACGTCGAAAATTAGGTGACTGCCTTATTCTTAGTGATTCCCTTAGTGCCCTTCAGAGCATTCGTGAGCTGTACAATTACCATCCTTTGGTGCAGCGCATCCAGGACGTTCTCCACATTTTGCACGCTTCTGGCTTTAATGTGGAGTGCGCATGGATTCCTGGACACGTTGGCTTGCCAGGGAATGACACGGCGGATTTGGCAGCGAAATCGGCAGTCACAGCGCCCAGTGTTACGATTACCCATTCAACAGCAGAAGATTTTAGAGTGGCTGTACGGAGAGCCGTTTTTTCGACTTGGCATGCGGAGTGGTCGGCTCTCCGTGGTAATAAGCTGCGAGAGGTGAAGGACCTCCCTGTCAACTGGGTAACCTCCTCTCGTTTATTCCGCCGGGAGGAGGTAGTACTAGCTCGGCTAAGAATTGGCCACTGTATTTTTACTCACAGTTACCTTTTTAAACGTGAACCTGCTCCTGTCTGTGCGCTCTGTGGGGAGGCACAGACAGTTCGTCATGTGTTGCTGGAGTGTGGTCACCTGGCACACATTCGGTCATCTATGGGCATGCCGGCCTCTCTTGCCGAGGTCCTGGCAGATGACCCAAGAGCAGTGGAGAGGGTTTTTAAATTTTTAGCAAAACTTTCTTTTACCTTGAGGTTTTAGTGTGATAGCGGTTTTTTTAAACTCTTTTGGTTTTAATGTGTTGATTTTAGATGGAGTTTTATATCCAGCTCTGGTTAGAGGGCTGGACGTTTCTGTTACTTCCGTTTCAACTGTGTTAGCTCTTTTATTTGTGTTTACTTTTTTGTTTGGTATTTTCTTACTGGCTATTGCCAAGTTTTAATCGTAAGGGCGCTTATGACCTCGGCAGTTGAGCGCCCTTAAACACCATCATCATCTCTCATCATTGGAAGCCCGGAAGCTCCTACGACTCCGCCAACCCTCTGCCCCGAGGTCCGGTACCTATAGCTCAGTTGCAGCTAAACCGGTACCGCGTCGGGAAATCGCAACACAGACCGGCGATATGAACGGGGCTACAATTGCGGAAAAGGTTATTTTAGCCCAAGCGCTGCCAAAGCCTTCGGCACCTACACCCAAGTTGGTATCAACATCTGCCAAATCCGCTAGCTTACAGAATAGTCCTGCACAGTTGTCACCGAAAGCCTCGACCTCTGGAACTAAAGTTGGTAAATTCACGACGTCTTCTGCCCCGGAAAAACAGTTTAAGACCAAGTATGTACGACAAGACTTCTTGAAAGAGAATGTGCAATCTATTACCAAGTCATCTAAAGGTAAGAAAAGTTCACGCAACTCCACACGTGTATCCTCCTCTGAAGGGTCATCTGGGGAGGAGGGCGTGAATCGGCGACGGCCGTCTTCGCCGATCAGCACAACCAATCGGTTCGAACTACTTGGACCTAAAACTGCTCTTGAAAAAGGGACCTCCCTTGTGGAGGAGATGGACCAGGAGGATTCTGCCGCCACTGCCAGAGGGACAGTGCGGAAACGGCAGGATCGTGCTCCTGAAAATAGTACTAGCCCAACGCCTAAGAAGAACAAATTGAACCGACCAGCTAATCCCAATCTGGAGAAGCGTCTTTCGATTTGAAACTTATCCCATAATATACTCAATGGCTATCCTCCATTGGAACATACGCGGAATTCGACCACATCGACCAGAGCTTGACTTGTTGCTGCGCCAGCATGAACCCTTGGCTGTATGTTTACAAGAGACGAAGCTCCGTCCACAGGACACCGTTACCATCAGGCAGTACTCCTCCGTACGATGTGATTTATCCCCGGAGGACGGTGTCCCGGCACATGGGGGCACTATGATGCTTATTCGAGATGATATTTTTGCCAACTCCGTACCCATACAATCTGCAATCCAGTCCGTTGCTGTCAGCATTAAGCTACCCTCCGCTTCATTCACCATTTGCAGTATCTATTTGCCTCCATCTGCGGACCTCTCGCACAGCGACTTAGAACACCTCATTTCGCAGTTGCCACCACCCTTTTTATTGGTAGGCGACGTCAATGCCCATCACCCTCTTTGGGGCTCTCCTCGGGCTTGTGCGAGAGGTACGCTACTTAAAGACTTCTTGGATAGTCAGAATCTTGCTCTCTTGAACACCGGAGAGCCCACCTTTCTATCTGACGCATTTCATTTTCACACATTGACATTGCAATTTGTTCCCCTCAGCTGGCAGTCACCTTATGCTGGAATATCATCTCGGATTTGCATTCTAGTGACCACTTTCCTTGTCGTATTAGTGTCTTGACACCCGTTGTATGTTCCACCCGTTTACCTAGTTGGCGCCTAGACCACGCCAGCTGGGAACTGTACTCCCACTTGGCTGAATTTAGCTACGAAGAGCACGACTCTGTGAACCACTTGGTCGAACATCTTACAGGGACCATTCTTTCTGCTGCTGAGCAATCCATTCCGCGTTCGACTGGCTACAGCCGTCGATTTCCGGTACCTTGGTGGACCGCTGACTGTCGGGATGCTATTCGCGCTCGCAGACGAGCTCTACGGGTTTTCCAGCGTTTTCCTACACTGGATAACCTGATACACTATAAACGGATGCGTGCACATTCTAGGCGGGTTATTAAGGATAGCAAAAAGATGTCATGGAATAAATTCGTGGGTTCCTTTAATCGTCCCCCCAGGGGCCTACTACGGTAGGTACGGGTTAGGCGCACCCGGGGTCCCGAGCCACCTTGACTCCCTCTGTGGGCAACCTCAGAGTGGTGAGGGAGTCAGTAGGTGAAAATGCCCACCCACGTGTAGGCCGTGCGTGGAGACCCGTGTCGGTGAAGAGGAATATCCTGGTTGGTTGAGGGTTGCGTACCTGAGCCTGGGCTTCTGTCTTTCAGTAACTGGGGAGGGTGCGCAGCCTAATACACCGCTTTGGTTTCTGATTTGCCTAAACGGGAGGCTAGGGACTAACCCACCCCTAGTCAATCGGCCAGGACTAGGTATTACACCGAACTCCAGGGTGAGTGGGACGGCGAGCCCGCTATATCCCCTGTGTAGCCCTGTCACCCCAGTGGGGTGACCCCTCGTTGGGCTCCGTGGTGGGTGGGGAGCACTGGGGGATGAATTTATACAATTTTTTTTTTATGGCACCAAAACTTAAACCCCTGATTTCAAATAAAGACGTTGGAAAGGAAGTAGTCGAGTCATGTGGTCCTCGCTACTTGGTTATTCATAGGACAGAGGAAGGTAAGAAGTTCCTTACGGTGAGCCCTTTTACTATCCAAAAGGGTCTCGATGCCATTGCTGGTCCTGTTAAATCCTGCGTTCGAGCTCGCAATGGTACACTTCTTGTCGAAGCCAACTCCGCCTCGCAAGCTGCAAGAATACTTAAAGCCACCATGTTAGCCAGCTATCCAGTGAAGGTCGAGGTGCACAAGTCGCTGAACTCCTCCCGCGGTGTAATAACAACCCGCGCGTTGGACGGTTTGTCCATTGAGGAGATCCAAGAAAATCTTGCGACTCAGGGTGTCTCAGCTGTTTATCGGGTACAACGTAAGATCAACGGTGAATTCCTGCCTACTCGTACCCTGTTTCTTACTTTTGATCGGGTTGATCTGCCTCAAAAGATTAGGGCAGGGTATGAAGCCATCGAAGTTAGGCCTTATATACCCAATCCGCTGAGGTGCTTTAAATGCCAACGTTTTGGTCACACTAGTGAGTTGTGTACCGGCAAGTCCACCTGCGTCCACTGCGGTGACATCTCCCACGATGGGGCTTGTGCTTCAGCTCCATCGTGTGTGAACTGTAACGGGGAACACCCATCTAGTTCCCGAGACTGCCCCCGTTTTGCAGAGGAACGAGCGATCCAGGAGATACGGGTGAAAGAGAAGGTGTCCTTCTTGGAAGCCCGGAAGCTCCTGCGACTCCGCCAACCCTCTGCCCCGAGGTCCGGTACCTATAGCTCAGTTGCAGCTAAACCGGTACCGCGTCGGGAAATCGCAACACAGACCGGCGATATGAACGGGGCTACAATTGCGGAAAAGGTTATTTTAGCCCAAGCGCTGCCAAAGCCATCGGCACCTACACCCAAGTTGGTATCAACATCTGCCAAATCCGCTAGCTTACAGAATAGTCCTGCACAGTTGTCACCGAAAGCCTCGACCTCTGGAACTAAAGTTGGTAAATTCACGACGTCTTCTGCCCCGGAAAAACAGTTTAAGACCAAGTATGTACGACAAGACTTCTTGAAAGAGAATGTGCAATCTATTACCAAGTCATCTAAGGGTAAGAAAAGTTCACGCAACTCCACACGTGTATCCTCCTCTGAAGGGTCATCTGGGGAGGAGGGCGTGAATCGGCGACGGCCGTCTTCGCCGATCAGCACATCCAATCGGTTCGAACTACTTGGACCTAAAACTGCTCTTGAAAAAGGGACCTCCCTTGTGGAGGAGATGGACCAGGAGGATTCTGCCGCCACTGCCAGAGGGACAGTGCGGAAACGGCAGGATCGTGCTCCTGAAAATAGTACTAGCCCAACGCCTAAGAAGAACAAATTGAACCGACCAGCTAATCCCAATCTGCAGAAGCGTCTTTCGATTTGAAACTTATCCCATAATATACTCAATGGCTATCCTCCATTGGAACATACGCGGCATTCGACCACATCGACCAGAGCTTGACTTGTTGCTGCGCCAGCATGAACCCTTGGCTGTATGTTTACAAGAGACGAAGCTCCGTCCACAGGACACCGTTACCATCAGGCAGTACTCCTCCGTACGATGTGATTTATCCCCGGAGGACGGTGTCCCGGCACATGGGGGCACTATGATGCTTATTCGAGATGATATTTTTGCCAACTCTGTACCCGTACAATCTGCAATCCAGTCCGTTGCTGTCAGCATTAAGCTACCCTCCGCTTCATTCACCATTTGCAGTATCTATTTGCCTCCATCTGCGGACCTCTCGCACAGCGACTTAGAACACCTCATTTCGCAGTTGCCACCACCCTTTTTATTGGTAGGCGACGTGAATGCCCATCACCCTCTTTGGGGCTCTCCTCGGGCTTGTGCGAGAGGTACGCTACTTAAAGACTTCTTGGATAGTCAGAATCTTGCTCTCTTGAATACCGGAGAGCCCACCTTTCTATCTGACGCATTTCATAGTTTTTCACACATTGACATTGCAATTTGTTCCCCTCAGCTGGCAGTCACCTTATGCTGGAATATCATCTCGGATTTGCATTCTAGTGACCACTTTCCTTGTCGTATTAGTGTCTTGACACCCGTTGTATGTTCCACCCGTTTACCTAGTTGGCGCCTAGACCACGCCAGCTGGGAACTGTACTCCCACTTGGCTGAATTTAGCTACGAAGAGCACGACTCTGTGAACCACTTGGTCGAACATCTTACAGGGACCATTCTTTCTGCTGCTGAGCAATCCATTCCGCGTTCGACTGGCTACAGCCGTCGATTTCCGGTACCTTGGTGGACCGCTGACTGTCGGGATGCTATTCGCGCTCGCAGACGAGCTCTACGGGTTTTCCAGCGTTTTCCTACACTGGATAACCTGATACACTATAAACGGATGCGTGCACATTCTAGGCGGGTTATTAATGATAGCAAAAAGATGTCATGGAATAAATTCGTGGGTTCCTTTAATCGACATACACCTTCCTCTGTCGTATGGGATAAGTTAAGACGTGTGGCTGGGAAACCGAACCATATGCCCATCGCCGGTCTCAAAACACCTACCGGAGCTGTTGTTGATACATTTGACGTGGCGAATACTTTAGGCAGTGCTTTCGCTGAGGTGTCTAGCTCAGGCAACTATTCCCCTGAGTTTCTTACAGTTAAGAACCAGGTGGAATCTCAAGAATTCTCGTTTCTTTCTGGCAACCTTGAGGATTATAATCGCCTTTTCACCCTGGCAGAGCTAGACAATGCACTCTCCTCTTCACGACACTCAGCACCAGGTCCAGATGGTATCCACGTCCAAATGTTGCAACATCTCTCTCCTGATGGCAAAGATTTCCTACTCGAGGTCTATAATCGTGTCTGGGTTGATGGCATTTTTCCAGACAAGTGGCGGGAGGCCACCATCATACCCATTCTTAAACCTGGAAAGGACCGCCATCTTCACGGGTTAGGCGCACCCGGGGTCCCGAGCCACCTTGACTCCCTCTGTGGGCAACCTCAGAGTGGTGAGGGAGCCAGAAGGTCAAAATGCCCACCCACGTGTAGGCCGTGCGTGGAGACCCGTGTCGGTGAAGAGGAATATCCTGGTTGGTTGAGGGTTGCGTACCTGAGCCTGGGCTTCTGTCTTTCAGTAACTGGGGAGGGTGCGCAGCCTAATACACCGCTTTGGTTTCTGATTTGCCTAAACGGGAGGCTAGGGACTAACCCACCCCTAGTCAATCGGCCAGGACTAGGTATTACACCGAACTCCAGGGTGAGTGGGACGGCGAGCCCGCTATATCCCCTGTGTAGCCCTGTCATCCCAGTGGGGTGACCCCTCGTTGGGCTCCGTGGTGGGTGGGGAGCACTGGGGGATGAATTTATACCATTTTTTCTATGGCACCAAAACAAAAACCCCTTAATAAAGACGTTGGAAAGGAAGTAGTCGAGTCATGTGGTCCTCGCTACTTGGTCATTCATAGGACAGAGGAAGGTAAGAAGTTTCTTACGGTGAGCCCTTTTACTATCCAAAAGGGTCTCGATGCCATTGCTGGTCCTGTTAAATCCTGCGTTCGAGCTCGCAATGGTACACTTCTTGTCGAAGCCAACTCCGCCTCGCAAGCTGCAAGAATACTTAAAGCCACCATGTTAGCCAGCTATCCAGTGAAGGTCGAGGTGCACAAGTCGCTGAACTCCTCCCGCGGTGTAATAACAACCCGCGCGTTGGACGGTTTGTCCATTGAGGAGATCAAAGAAAATCTTGCGACTCAGGGTGTCTCAGCTGTTTATCGGGTACAACGTAAGATCAACGGTGAATTCCTGCCTACTCGTACCCTGTTTCTTACTTTTGATCGGGTTGATCTGCCTCAAAAGATTAGAGCAGGGTATGAAGCCATCGAAGTTAGGCCTTATATACCCAATCCGCTGAGGTGCTTTAAATGCCAACGTTTTGGTCACACAAGTGAGTTGTGTACCGGCAAGTCCACCTGCGTCCACTGCGGTGACATCTCCCACGATGGGGCCTGTGCTTCAGCTCCATCGTGTGTGAACTGTAACGGGGAACACCCATCTAGTTCCCGAGACTGCCCCCGTTTTGCAGAGGAACGAGCGATCCAGGAGATACGGGTGAAAGAGAAGGTGTCCTTCTTGGAAGCCCGGAAGCTCCTGCGACTCCGCCAACCCTCTGCCCCGAGGTCCGGTACCTATAGCTCAGTTGCAGCTAAACCGGTACCGCGTCGGGAAATCGCAACACAGACCGGCGATATGAACGGGGCTACAATTGCGGAAAAGGTTATTTTAGCCCAAGCGCTGCCAAAGCCTTCGGCACCTACACCGAAGTTGGTATCAACATCTGCCAAATCCGCCAACTTACAGAATAGTCCTGCACACTTGTCACCTAAAGCCTCGACCTCCGGAACTAAAGCTATTAAATTCACGACGTCTTCTGCCCCAGAAAAACAGTTTAAGACCAAGTATGTACGACAAGACTTTTTGAAAGAGAATGTGCAATCTATTACCAAGTCATCTAAAGGTAAGAAAAGTTCACGCAACTCCACACGTGTATCCTCCTCTGAAGGGTCATCTGGGGAGGAGGGCGTGAATCGGCGACGGCCGTCTTCGCCGATCAGCACATCCAATCGGTTCGAACTACTTGGACCTAAAACTGCTCTTGAAAAAGGGACCTCCCTTGTGGAGGAGATGGACCAGGAGGATTCTGCCGCCACTGCCAGAGGGACAGTGCGGAAACGGCAGGATCGTGCTCCTGAAAATAGTACTAGCCCAACGCCTAAGAAGAACAAATTGAACCGACCAGCTAATCCCAATCTGCAGAAGCGTCTTTCGATTTGAAACTTATCCCATAATATACTCAATGGCTATCCTCCATTGGAACATACGCGGAATTCGACCACATCGACCAGAGCTTGACTTGTTGCTGCGCCAGCATGAACCCTTGGCTGTATGTTTACAAGAGACGAAGCTCCGTCCACAGGACACCGTTACCATCAGGCAGTACTCCTCCGTACGATGTGATTTATCCCCGGAGGACGGTGTCCCGGCACATGGGGGCACTATGATGCTTATTCGAGATGATATTTTTGCCAACTCCGTACCCATACAATCTGCAATCCAGTCCGTTGCTGTCAGCATTAAGCTACCCTCCGCTTCATTCACCATTTGCAGTATCTATTTGCCTCCATCTGCGGACCTCTCGCACAGCGACTTAGAACACCTCATTTCACAGTTGCCACCACCCTTTTTATTGGTAGGCGACGTGAATGCCCATCACCCTCTTTGGGGCTCTCCTCGGGCTTGTGCGAGAGGTACGCTACTTAAAGACTTCTTGGATAGTCAGAATCTTGCTCTCTTGAACACCGGAGAGCCCACCTTTCTATCTGACGCATTTCATAGTTTTTCACACATTGACATTGCAATTTGTTCCCCTCAGCTGGCAGTCACCTTATGCTGGAATATCATCTCGGATTTGCATTCTAGTGACCACTTTCCTTGTCGTATTAGTGTCTTGACACCCGTTGTATGTTCCACCCGTTTACCTAGTTGGCGCCTAGACCACGCCAGCTGGGAACTGTACTCCCACTTGGCTAAATTTAGCTACGAAGAGCACGACTCTGTGAACCACTTGGTCGAACATCTTACAGGGACCATTCTTTCTGCTGCTGAGCAATCCATTCCGCGTTCGACTGGCTACAGCCGTCGATTTCCGGTACCTTGGTGGACCGCTGACTGTCGGGATGCTATTCGCGCTCGCAGACGAGCTCTACGGGTTTTCCAGCGTTTTCCTACACTGGATAACCTGATACACTATAAACGGATGCGTGCACATTCTAGGCGGGTTATTAAGGATAGCAAAAAGATGTCATGGAATAAATTCGTGGGTTCCTTTAATCGACATACACCTTCCTCTGTCGTATGGGATAAGTTAAGACGTGTGGCTGGGAAACCGAACCATATGCCCATCGCCGGTCTCAAAACACCTACCGGAGCTGTTGTTGATACATTTGACGTGGCGAATACTTTAGGCAGTGCTTTCGCTGAGGTGTCTAGCTCAGGCAACTATTCCCCTGAGTTTCTTACAGTTAAGAACCAGGTGGAATCTCAAGAATTCTCGTTTCTTTCTGGCAACCTTGAGGATTATAATCGCCTTTTCACCCTGGCAGAGCTAGACAATGCACTCTCCTCTTCACGACACTCAGCACCAGGTCCAGATGGTATCCACGTCCAAATGTTGCAACATCTCTCTCCTGATGGCAAAGATTTCCTACTCGAGGTCTATAATCGTGTCTGGGTGGATGGCATTTTTCCAGACAAGTGGCGGGAGGCCACCATCATACCCATTCTTAAACCTGGAAAGGACCGCCATCTTCCTTCCAGTTACCGTCCTATTTCCCTCACCAGTTGCGTTTGCAAGGTGATGGAACGCATGATCAATGGACGGTTGGTGTGGTGGCTGGAATCCCACAATCTTCTGACGAACATCCAGTGTGGCTTTCGACGACGACGTTCAACTGCTGACCACCTTGTCGCTCTGTCAACTCAGATTATGGACGGGTTTCTTAAGAACAGCCCCACAGTTGGGATATTTTTTGACCTCGAGAAGGCCTACGACACGTGTTGGCGGGCGGGAATATTGCGTTCTCTGCACAACTGGAACATACGTGGACGCCTACCGTTGGTCATTCAGGAGTTTATGCGGGACCGCGTTTTTCGAGTGAGGGTGGGTTCGGTTTTTTCTAACCATTTTATTCAAGAGAACGGAGTGCCGCAGGGCTCGGTACTCAGCGTGACTCTATTTGCTATTGCGATAAATTCCATATCACTATGTGTGCCTCAAGGTGTCTCTTCCTGTTTATTCGTGGACGACTTTGCCATCTTCTGTACTTCTCAGCGTACACCGTTTTTGGAACGCCGTCTCCAGCGGTGTTTGGACAATCTCTATGCATGGTGCTCGAAACACGGTTTTCGTTTCTCCGCTGAGAAGACAGTCTGCGTTAACTTCTGGCGCCGTAAGTGGCATATGCCGCCGTCTCTTCGACTCGGGCCAGATTTACTTCCTTTCGCAGACGAGGCGAGATTCCTTGGTTTGATCTTCGATCGGAAACTTTGTTGGGCACCACAAATAGCACAGCTTAGAGCACGATGTGACCGTTCTCTAAATCTTTTACGGATACTAAGTGGCAAGTCCTGGGGTGCGGATCGGACGACATTGCTCAGTCTTTATCGTGCTGTGATTCGTTCGAAGTTGGACTATGGCAGCATTGTGTATTCTTCAGCTCGACCTTCAGTGCTCAGAAGGTTAGACACAGTCCATAACCAGGGCATCCGTGTGGCCGTTGGAGCTTTTCCAACGAGCCCAGTTGTTAGCCTCTACGCCGAATCGGGAGAACCTCCTCTGCGTTGTCGGCGTGATGTCCTGCTTGCTAATTATGGCTGTGGGCTGAAGTGTATGCCTGGGCATCCAACTTATCACGCGTTTTTCTCCCCTGAGCTGCACGAGCGATACTGCCTCCGCTCTCTGAGCCCCAGGCCAGCAGGTTTTCGTTTCCGTGAGCTTCTACGCCAGCACCATGTTGACATTCCTCGGCTGTTATCCAAGGGAGAGAGTATACACCCCCCTTGGTTACGCGCTACCTCCCATGTCGATCTCGGGATGACGCTCTACGGGAAATCTGTTACGCCTCTTGATAGTATTCGTCGTTGCTTTTTAGAATTTTTATCCAAATACAGTGGCCGTATTTGTATTTACACCGATGGTAGTAAGAGCCCCGACGGTGTTGGATGTGCCTTTGTAACTGGCACCGCAACTTCTACTTACGGTTTGCCTAGTTGCACATCTATATATTCTGCCGAGCTATATGCTATTTATCAAGCCCTTCTGTATATTCGACGTCGAAAATTAGGTGACTGCCTTATTCTTAGTGATTCCCTTAGTGCCCTCCAGAGCATTCGTGAGCTGTACAATTACCATCCTTTGGTGCAGCGCATCCAGGACGTTCTCCACATTTTGCACGCTTCTGGTTTTAATGTGGAGTGCGCATGGATTCCTGGACACGTTGGCTTGCCAGGGAATGACACGGCGGATTTGGCAGCGAAATCGGCAGTCACAGCGCCCAGTGTTACGATTACCCATTCAACAGCAGAAGATTTTAGAGTGGCTGTACGGAGAGCCGTTTTTTCGACTTGGCATGCGGAGTGGTCGGCTCTCCGTGGTAATAAGCTGCGAGAGGTGAAGGACCTCCCTGTCAACTGGGTAACCTCCTCTCGTTTATTCCGCCGGGAGGAGGTAGTACTAGCTCGTCTAAGAATTGGCCACTGTATTTTTACACACAGTTACCTTTTTAAACGTGAACCTGCTCCTGTCTGTGCGCTCTGTGGGGAGGCACAGACAGTTCGTCATGTGTTGCTGGAGTGTGGTCACCTGGCACACATTCGGTCATCTATGGGCATGCCGGCCTCTCTTGCTGAGGTCCTGGCAGATGACCCAAGAGCAGTGGACAGGGTTTTTAAATTTTTAGCAAAACTTTCTTTTACCTTGACGTTTTAGTGTGATAGCGGTTTTTTAAACTCTTTTGGTTTTAATGTGTTGATTTTAGATGGAGTTTTATATCCAGCTCTGGTTAGAGGGCTGGACGTTTCTGTTACTTCCGTTTCAACTGTGTTAGCTCTTTTATTTGTGTTTACTTTTTTGTTTGGTATTTTCTTACTGGCTATTGCCAAGTTTTAATCATAAGGGCGCTTATGACCTCGGCAGTTGAGCGCCCTTAAACACCATCATCATCATCACCGCCATCTTCCTTCCAGTTACCGTCCTATTTCCCTCACCAGTTGCGTTTGCAAGGTGATGGAACGCATGATCAATGGACGGTTGGTGTGGTGGCTGGAATCCCACAATCTTCTGACGAACATCCAGTGTGGCTTTCGACGACGACGTTCAACTGCTGACCACCTTGTCTCTCTGTCAACTCAGATTATGGACGGGTTTCTTAAGAACAGCCCCACAGTTGGGATATTTTTTGACCTCGAGAAGGCCTACGACACGTGTTGGCGGGCGGGAATATTGCGTTCTCTGCACAACTGGAACATACGTGGACGCCTACCGTTGGTCATTCAGGAGTTTATGCGGGACCGCGTTTTTCGAGTGAGGGTGGGTTCGGTTTTTTCTAACCATTTTATTCAAGAGAACGGAGTGCCGCAGGGCTCGGTACTCAGCGTGACTCTATTTGCTATTGCGATAAATTCCATATCACTATGTGTGCCTCAAGGTGTCTCTTCCTGTTTATTCGTGGACGACTTTGCCATCTTCTGTACTTCTCAGCGTACAC
This sequence comes from Hymenopus coronatus, assembly GCA_030762935.1. Lineage (NCBI taxonomy): Eukaryota > Metazoa > Arthropoda > Insecta > Mantodea > Hymenopodidae > Hymenopus > Hymenopus coronatus. The sequence continues at coordinate 24,514,177 of CM060889.1, forward strand.
CGTTTTTGGAACGCCGTCTCCAGCGGTGTTTGGACAATCTCTATGCATGGAGCTCGAAACACGGTTTTCGTTTCTCCGCTGAGAAGACAGTCTGCGTTAACTTCTGGCGCCGTAAGTGGCATATGCCGCCGTCTCTTCGACTCGGGCCAGATTTACTTCCTTTCGCAGACGAGGCGAGATTCCTTGGTTTGATCTTCGATCGGAAACTTTGTTGGGCACCACAAATAGCACAGCTTAGAGCACGATGTGACCGTTCTCTAAATCTTTTACGGATACTAAGTGGCAAGTCTTGGGGTGCGGATCGTACGACATTGCTCCGTCTTTATCGTGCTGTGATTCGTTCGAAGTTGGACTATGGCAGCATTGTGTATTCTTCAGCTCGACCTTCAGTGCTCAGAAGGTTAGACACAGTCCATAACCAGGGCATCCGTGTGGCCGTTGGAGCTTTTCCAACGAGCCCAGTTGTTAGCCTCTACGCCGAATCGGGAGAACCTCCTCTGCGTTGTCGGCGTGATATCCTGCTTGCTAATTATGGCTGTGGGCTGAAGTGTATGCCTGGGCATCCAACTTATCACGCGTTTTTCTCCCCTGAGCTGCACGAGCGATACTGCCTCCGCTCTCTGAGCCCCAGGCCAGCAGGTTTTCGTTTCCGTGAGCTTCTACGCCAGCACCATGTTGACATTCCTCGGCTGTTATCCAAGGGAGAGAGTATACACCCCCCTTGGTTACGCGCTACCTCCCATGTCGATCTCGGGATGACGCTCTACGGGAAATCTGTTACGCCTCTTGATAGTATTCGTCGTTGCTTTTTAGAATTTTTATCCAAATACAGTGGCCGTATTTGTATTTACACCGATGGTAGTAAGAGCCCCGACGGTGTTGGATGTGCCTTTGTAACTGGCACCGCAACTTCTACTTACGGTTTGCCTAGTTGCACATCTATATATTCTGCCGAGCTATATGCTATTTATCAAGCCCTTCTGTATATTCGACGTCGAAAATTAGGTGACTGCCTTATTCTTAGTGATTCCCTTAGTGCCCTTCAGAGCATTCGTGAGCTGTACAATTACCATCCTTTGGTGCAGCGCATCCAGGACGTTCTCCACATTTTGCACGCTTCTGGCTTTAATGTGGAGTGCGCATGGATTCCTGGACACGTTGGCTTGCCAGGGAATGACACGGCGGATTTGGCAGCGAAATCGGCAGTCACAGCGCCCAGTGTTACGATTACCCATTCAACAGCAGAAGATTTTAGAGTGGCTGTACGGAGAGCCGTTTTTTCGACTTGGCATGCGGAGTGGTCGGCTCTCCGTGGTAATAAGCTGCGAGAGGTGAAGGACCTCCCTGTCAACTGGGTAACCTCCTCTCGTTTATTCCGCCGGGAGGAGGTAGTACTAGCTCGGCTAAGAATTGGCCACTGTATTTTTACTCACAGTTACCTTTTTAAACGTGAACCTGCTCCTGTCTGTGCGCTCTGTGGGGAGGCACAGACAGTTCGTCATGTGTTGCTGGAGTGTGGTCACCTGGCACACATTCGGTCATCTATGGGCATGCCGGCCTCTCTTGCCGAGGTCCTGGCAGATGACCCAAGAGCAGTGGACAGGGTTTTTAAATTTTTAGCCAAACTTTCTTTTACCTTGAGGTTTTAGTGTGATAGCGGTTTTTTTAAACTCTTTTGGTTTTAATGTGTTGATTTTAGATGGAGTTTTATATCCAGCTCTGGTTAGAGGGCTGGACGTTTCTGTTACTTCCGTTTCAACTGTGTTAGCTCTTTTATTTGTGTTTACTTTTTTGTTTGGTATTTTCTTACTGGCTATTGCCAAGTTTTAATCATAAGGGCGCTTATGACCTCGGCAGTTGAGCGCCCTTAAACACCATCATCATCATCATCATCTGTCAACTCAGATTATGGACGGGTTTCTTAAGAACAGCCCCACAGTTGGGATATTTTTTGACCTCGAGAAGGCCTACGACACGTGTTGGCGGGCGGGAATATTGCGTTCTCTGCACAACTGGAACATACGTGGACGCCTACCGTTGGTCATTCAGGAGTTTATGCGGGACCGCGTTTTTCGAGTGAGGGTGGGTTCGGTTTTTTCTAACCATTTTATTCAAGAGAACGGTGTGCCGCAGGGCTCGGTACTCAGCGTGACTCTATTTGCTATTGCGATAAATTCCATATCACTATGTGTGCCTCAAGGTGTCTCTTCCTGTTTATTCGTGGACGACTTTGCCATCTTCTGTACTTCTCAGCGTACACCGTTTTTGGAACGCCGTCTCCAGCGGTGTTTGGACAATCTCTATGCATGGAGCTCGAAACACGGTTTTCGTTTCTCCGCTGAGAAGACAGTCTGCGTTAACTTCTGGCGCCGTAAGTGGCATATGCCGCCGTCTCTTCGACTCGGGCCAGATTTACTTCCTTTCGCAGACGAGGCGAGATTCCTTGGTTTGATCTTCGATCGGAAACTTTGTTGGGCACCACAAATAGCACAGCTTAGAGCACGATGTGACCGTTCTCTAAATCTTTTACGGATACTAAGTGGCAAGTCTTGGGGTGCGGATCGGACGACATTGCTCCGTCTTTATCGTGCTGTTATTCGTTCGAAGTTGGACTATGGCAGCATTGTGTATTCTTCAGCTCGACCTTCAGTGCTCAGAAGGTTAGACACAGTCCATAACCAGGGCATCCGTGTGGCCGTTGGAGCTTTTCCAACGAGCCCAGTTGTTAGCCTCTACGCCGAATCGGGAGAACCTCCTCTGCGTTGTCGGCGTGATGTCCTGCTTGCTAATTATGGCTGTGGGCTGAAGTGTATGCCTGGGCATCCAACTTATCACGCGTTTTTCTCCCCTGAGCTGCACGAGCGATACTGCCTCCGCTCTCTGAGCCCCAGGCCAGCAGGTTTTCGTTTCCGTGAGCTTCTACGCCAGCACCATGTTGACATTCCTCGGCTGTTATCCAAGGGAGAGAGTATACACCCCCCTTGGTTACGCGCTACCTCCCATGTCGATCTCGGGATGACGCTCTACGGGAAATCTGTTACGCCTCTTGATAGTATTCGTCGTTGCTTTTTAGAATTTTTATCCAAATACAGTGGCCGTATTTGTATTTACACCGATGGTAGTAAGAGCCCCGACGGTGTTGGATGTGCCTTTGTAACTGGCACCGCAACTTCTACTTACGGTTTGCCTAGTTGCACATCTATATATTCTGCCGAGCTATATGCTATTTATCAAGCCCTTCTGTATATTCGACGTCGAAAATTAGGTGACTGCCTTATTCTTAGTGATTCCCTTAGTGCCCTTCAGAGCATTCGTGAGCTGTACAATTACCATCCTTTGGTGCAGCGCATCCAGGACGTTCTCCACATTTTGCACGCTTCTGGCTTTAATGTGGAGTGCGCATGGATTCCTGGACACGTTGGCTTGCCAGGGAATGACACGGCGGATTTGGCAGCGAAATCGGCAGTCACAGCGCCCAGTGTTACGATTACCCATTCAACAGCAGAAGATTTTAGAGTGGCTGTACGGAGAGCCGTTTTTTCGACTTGGCATGCGGAGTGGTCGGCTCTCCGTGGTAATAAGCTGCGAGAGGTGAAGGACCTCCCTGTCAACTGGGTAACCTCCTCTCGTTTATTCCGCCGGGAGGAGGTAGTACTAGCTCGGCTAAGAATTGGCCACTGTATTTTTACTCACAGTTACCTTTTTAAACGTGAACCTGCTCCTGTCTGTGCGCTCTGTGGGGAGGCACAGACAGTTCGTCATGTGTTGCTGGAGTGTGGTCACCTGGCACACATTCGGTCATCTATGGGCATGCCGGCCTCTCTTGCCGAGGTCCTGGCAGATGACCCAAGAGCAGTGGACAGGGTTTTTAAATTTTTAGCCAAACTTTCTTTTACCTTGAGGTTTTAGTGTGATAGCGGTTTTTTTAAACTCTTTTGGTTTTAATGTGTTGATTTTAGATGGAGTTTTATATCCAGCTCTGGTTAGAGGGCTGGACGTTTCTGTTACTTCCGTTTCAACTGTGTTAGCTCTTTTATTTGTGTTTACTTTTTTGTTTGGTATTTTCTTACTGGCTATTGCCAAGTTTTAATCGTAAGGGCGCTTATGACCTCGGCAGTTGAGCGCCCTTAAACACCATCATCATCATCATCATCACATAATTGGTTGTATTTTGCAACCTCAGATGACAGCTTGCTGAAAGAGAATATGTAGGGAGCCTTAACCATAATATGCTGGATGATCAGATTTAAATGTGTGAGTCCGGATCCCTTAAGTAACCTGTATACCATTATCAAGGTTTGATGGACAAATCCAGACTTATTGGGGTCATTAACTTCCTCCTCTAACCATTCGAATATATTGACCCTAATTAGATCATATGCCTGTAAAAAAGCATGTGTCTCACTAAGGGCATCATGTGCAAACCAATTCTCCTCCAAATAGCCTTGTCTGCCAGTAATACCAGCTACAGAAGTAAGCCTATTTCTTATGTAGTTTGTCCAAAAATCCCTGGTAAACTGCTTGCCAAGTGAGACTAGGGTCAATGCTCCGAGGAGCTGGATCTTTTCTAGGGATGTGCTGTCTGGCATTACAGTAGAGTTTTTCTGCCTTGCCTTTAAATTCTTCATTGTCTCATCATCAAACTTCTTGATCGGAGTGCATGTCATACCAAGGGTTTCCAAAGTTTGAACAAAATTCTCATCTATAAATTCAAAGCTGCATGTGATATTGATCAACTGGATCCAGGCATTGAACCTACTGCTTCCAGATGAGATGCATTTTCCTGGCCCATTCTGTGACAAAGCACTCGTCAGTCTCTTTTTCCCTGGCAAAATTGCTATGAGCTGGGTAGTGAATAGTCCCTCGAGAAGGTTTGAAGGAAATCCCAGATGTGGATACTGTTTGTGTCTTGGCCTTTTTGGTTGCACGACCTGAATCTCCTCTAGGAGTTTTATGTTTTATGCCGCCACTGCCAACTCTAACGAGCAAACTATTCTCTAATTCCGGTTTTCCATAGATAAGTTTCTCCTTCTGTTCTGCAGAAAAGGACATCTTGAATTTACACCTGCAACACTAATTAATACTAGAGGTAATAAGGTGAAGATTCAGCAATACCTGTATGGTTGACGAATAACGATTGATACACTTTGATCTTAGCCAAAAGGCCGAGAAGCGATAACACGTAGAGGTGAAAAGCCAAAGTGTATACATATATCCGTGGGGTTCCGATCTCACCGCCCAAAAGTTAAGAGCCTGGCAACAGCACATGATGCGTATAGCCTCCATTCACGTGCACCTGTCGTTGCGACACCCACCCGCTAAACCCCTAAATTCCAATAACGTTGGCATTCCATTCACTTCCTCAATAATGCGGAGGCAAAAGCATCACAAACGATCAAAAATACACCAGGCGCCATCTCTTATCCTCTCTGCAAAACAATGCCGCGCACAAAAGAGAAAAGAATACTAAGTACCCTTAACCGAGGAATGCCGGAGGTGAACGAAGTCTGGCGAACTCTGGCGTCCCTGGACGGCACGCGACCATTTAAACGTAATGCCATTTGATTTTCCGAGAAAACACTAAACGTTCGTGTCCTTCTGTTGCAAGTCTCAGGACTGTGCGTGCAGAAAGCCCTGCTACGAGGCGAATTGCAAGAAGAGCTATATAAAAGTGGCATATATATGTATGTGTGTGTGTGTGTGTGTGTTTTTTTTTTTTTTGAGAACTCGAGTGTACATGTGAATCTTTTTTCTTTTATTTCGAGAATTCCAGTTTGTAATTAAAGTATTGCAGATGAACTGAATTATGTCTGATTAAACTATTACCCCCCCAGGGGCCTACTACGGTAGGTACGGGTTAGGCGCACCCGGGGTCCCGAGCCACCTTGACTCCCTCTGTGGGCAACCTCAGAGTGGTGAGGGAGTCAGTAGGTCAAAATGCCCACCCACGTGTAGGCCGTGCGTGGAGACCCGTGTCGGTGAAAAGGAATATCCTGGTTGGTTGAGGGTTGCGTACCTGAGCCTGGGCTTCTGTCTTTCAGTAACTGGGGAGGGTGCGCAGCCTAATACACCGCCCCCCCAGGGGCCTACTACGGTAGGTACGGGTTAGGCGCACCCGGGGTCCCGAGCCACCTTGACTCCCTCTGTGGGCAACCTCAGAGTGGTGAGGGAGCCAGAAGGTCAAAATGCCCACCCACGTGTAGGCCGTGCGTGGAGACCCGTGTCGGTGAAGAGGAATATCCTGGTTGGTTGAGGGTTGCGTACCTGAGCCTGGGCTTCTGTCTTTCAGTAACTGGGGAGGGTGCGCAGCCTAATACACCGCTTTGGTTTCTGATTTGCCTAAACGGGAGGCTAGGGACTAACCCACCCCTAGTCAATCGGCCAGGACTAGGTATTACACCGAACTCCAGGGTGAGTGGGACGGCGAGCCCGCTATATCCCCTGTGTAGCCCTGTCACCCCAGTGGGGTGACCCCTCGTTGGGCTCCGTGGTGGGTGGGGAGCACTGGGGGATGAATTTATACCATTTTTTTCTATGGCACCAAAACAAAAACCCCTTAATAAAGAAGTTGGAAAGGAAGTAGTCGAGTCATGTGGTCCTCGCTACTTGGTCATTCATAGGACAGAGGAAGGTAAGAAGTTCCTTACGGTGAGCCCTTTTACTATCCAAAAGGGTCTCGATGCCATTGCTGGTCCTGTTAAATCCTGCGTTCGAGCTCGCAATGGTACACTTCTTGTCGAAGCCAACTCCGCCTCGCAAGCTGCAAGAATACTTAAAGCCACCATGTTAGCCAGCTATCCAGTGAAGGTCGAGGTGCACAAGTCGCTGAACTCCTCCCGCGGTGTAATAACAACCCGCGCGTTGGACGGTTTGTCCATTGAGGAGATCAAAGAAAATCTTGCGACTCAGGGTGTCTCAGCTGTTTATCGGGTACAACGTAAGATCAACGGTGAATTCCTGCCTACTCGTACCCTGTTTCTTACTTTTGATCGGGTTGATCTGCCTCAAAAGATTAGAGCAGGGTATGAAGCCATCGAAGTTAGGCCTTATATACCCAATCCGCTGAGGTGCTTTAAATGCCAACGTTTTGGTCACACTAGTGAGTTGTGTACCGGCAAGTCCACCTGCGTCCACTGCGGTGACACCTCCCACGATGGGGCTTGTGCTTCAGCTCCATCGTGTGTGAACTGTAACGGGGAACACCCATCTAGTTCCCGAGACTGCCCCCGTTTTGCAGAGGAACGAGCGATCCAGGAGATACGGGTGAAAGAGAAGGTGTCCTTCTTGGAAGCCCGGAAGCTCCTGCGACTCCGCCAACCCTCTGCCCCGAGGTCCGGTACCTATAGCTCAGTTGCAGCTAAACCGGTACCGCGTCGGGAAATCGCAACCCAGACCGGCGATATGAACGGGGCTACAATTGCGGAAAAGGTAATTTTAGCCCAAGCGCTGCCAAAGCCTTCGGCACCTACACCCAAGTTGGTATCAACATCTGCCAAATCCGCCAGCTTACAGAATAGTCCTTCACATTTGTCACCGAAAGCCTCGACCTCCGGAACTAAAGCTATTAAATTCACGACGTCTTCTGCCCCGGAAAAACAGTTTAAGACCAAGTATGTACGACAAGACTTCTTGAAAGAGAATGTGCAATCTATTACCAAGTCATCTAAAGGTAAGAAAAGTTCACGCAACTCCACACGTGTATCCTCCTCTGAAGGGTCATCTGGGGAGGAGGGCGTGAATCGGCGACGGCCGTCTTCGCCGATCAGCACATCCAATCGGTTCGAACTACTTGGACCTAAAACTGCTCTTGAAAAAGGGACCTCCCTTGTGGAGGAGATGGACCAGGAGGATTCTGCCGCCACTGCCAGAGGGACAGTGCGGAAACGGCAGGATCGTGCTCCTGAAAATAGTACTAGCCCAACGCCTAAGAAGAACAAATTGAACCGACCAGCTAATCCCAATCTGCAGAAGCGTCTTTCGATTTGAAACTTATCCCATAATATACTCAATGGCTATCCTCCATTGGAACATACGCGGAATTCGACCACATCGACCAGAGCTTGACTTGTTGCTGCGCCAGCATGAACCCTTGGCTGTATGTTTACAAGAGACGAAGCTCCGTCCACAGGACACCGTTACCATCAGGCAGTACTCCTCCGTACGATGTGATTTATCCCCGGAGGACGGTGTCCCGGCACATGGGGGCACTATGATGCTTATTCGAGATGATATTTTTGCCAACTCCGTACCCATACAATCTGCAATCCAGTCCGTTGCTGTCAGCATTAAGCTACCCTCCGCTTCATTCACCATTTGCAGTATCTATTTGCCTCCATCTGCGGACCTCTCGCACAGCGACTTAGAACACCTCATTTCGCAGTTGCCACCACCCTTTTTATTGGTAGGCGACGTCAATGCCCATCACCCTCTTTGGGGCTCTCCTCGGGCTTGTGCGAGAGGTACGCTATTTAAAGACTTCTTGGATAGTCAGAATCTTGCTCTCTTGAACACCGGAGAGCCCACCTTTCTATCTGACGCATTTCATAGTTTTTCACACAATGACATTGCAATTTGTTCCCCTCAGCTGGCAGTCACCTTATGCTGGAATATCATCTCGGATTTGCATTCTAGTGACCACTTTCCTTGCCGTATTAGTGTCTTGACACCCGTTGTATGTTCCACCCGTTTACCTAGTTGGCGCATAGACCACGCCAGCTGGGAACTGTACTCCCACTTGGCTGAATTTAGCTACGAAGAGCACGACTCTGTGAACCACTTGGTCGAACATCTTACAGGGACCATTCTTTCTGCTGCTGAGCAATCCATTCCGCGTTCGACTGGCTACAGCCGTCGATTTCCGGTACCTTGGTGGACCGCTGACTGTCGGGATGCTATTCGCGCTCGCAGACGAGCTCTACGGGTTTTCCAGCGTTTTCCTACACTGGATAACCTGATACACTATAAACGGATGCGTGCACATTCTAGGCGGGTTATTAAGGATAGCAAAAAGATGTCATGGAATAAATTCGTGGGTTCCTTTAATCGACATACACCTTCCTCTGTCGTATGGGATAAGTTAAGACGTGTGGCTGGGAAACCGAACCATATGCCCATCGCCGGTCTCAAAACACCTACCGGAGCTGTTGTTGATACATTTGACGTGGCGAATACTTTAGGCAGTGCTTTCGCTGAGGTGTCTAGCTCAGGCAACTATTCCCCTGAGTTTCTTACAGTTAAGAACCAGGTGGAATCTCAAGAATTCTCGTTTCTTTCTGGCAACCTTGAGGATTATAATCGCCTTTTCACCCTGGCAGAGCTAGACAATGCACTCTCCTCTTCACGACACTCAGCACCAGGTCCAGATGGTATCCACGTCCAAATGTTGCAACATCTCTCTCCTGATGGCAAAGATTTCCTACTCGAGGTCTATAATCGTGTCTGGGTTGATGGCATTTTTCCAGACAAGTGGCGGGAGGCCACCATCATACCCATTCTTAAACCTGGAAAGGACCGCCATCTTCCTTCCAGTTACCGTCCTATTTCCCTCACCAGTTGCATTTGCAAGGTGATGGAACGCATGATCAATGGACGGTTGGTGTGGTGGCTGGAATCCCACAATCTTCTGACGAACATCCAGTGTGGCTTTCGACGACGACGTTCAACTGCTGACCACCTTGTCTCTCTGTCAACTCAGATTATGGACGGGTTTCTTAAGAACAGCCCCACAGTTGGGATATTTTTTGACCTCGAGAAGGCCTACGACACGTGTTGGCGGGCGGGAATATTGCGTTCTCTGCACAACTGGAACATACGTGGACGCCTACCGTTGGTCATTCAGGAGTTTATGCGGGACCGCGTTTTTCGAGTGAGGGTGGGTTCGGTTTTTTCTAACCATTTTATTCAAGAGAACGGTGTGCCGCAGGGCTCGGTACTCAGCGTGACTCTATTTGCTATTGCGATAAATTCCATATCACTATGTGTGCCTCAAGGTGTCTCTTCCTGTTTATTCGTGGACGACTTTGCCATCTTCTGTACTTCTCAGCGTACACCGTTTTTGGAACGCCGTCTCCAGCGGTGTTTGGACAATCTCTATGCATGGAGCTCGAAACACGGTTTTCGTTTCTCCGCTGAGAAGACAGTCTGCGTTAACTTCTGGCGCCGTAAGTGGCATATGCCGCCGTCTCTTCGACTCGGGCCAGATTTACTTCCTTTCGCAGACGAGGCGAGATTCCTTGGTTTGATCTTCGATCGGAAACTTTGTTGGGCACCACAAATAGCACAGCTTAGAGCACGATGTGACCGTTCTCTAAATCTTTTACGGATACTAAGTGGCAAGTCTTGGGGTGCGGATCGGACGACATTGCTCCGTCTTTATCGTGCTGTTATTCGTTCGAAGTTGGACTATGGCAGCATTGTGTATTCTTCAGCTCGACCTTCAGTGCTCAGAAGGTTAGACACAGTCCATAACCAGGGCATCCGTGTGGCCGTTGGAGCTTTTCCAACGAGCCCAGTTGTTAGCCTCTACGCCGAATCGGGAGAACCTCCTCTGCGTTGTCGGCGTGATGTCCTGCTTGCTAATTATGGCTGTGGGCTGAAGTGTATGCCTGGGCATCCAACTTATCACGCGTTTTTCTCCCCTGAGCTGCACGAGCGATACTGCCTCCGCTCTCTGAGCCCCAGGCCAGCAGGTTTTCGTTTCCGTGAGCTTCTACGCCAGCACCATGTTGACATTCCTCGGCTGTTATCCAAGGGAGAGAGTATACACCCCCCTTGGTTACGCGCTACCTCCCATGTCGATCTCGGGATGACGCTCTACGGGAAATCTGTTACGCCTCTTGATAGTATTCGTCGTTGCTTTTTAGAATTTTTATCCAAATACAGTGGCCGTATTTGTATTTACACCGATGGTAGTAAGAGCCCCGACGGTGTTGGATGTGCCTTTGTAACTGGCACCGCAACTTCTACTTACGGTTTGCCTAGTTGCACATCTATATATTCTGCCGAGCTATATGCTATTTATCAAGCCCTTCTGTATATTCGACGTCGAAAATTAGGTGACTGCCTTATTCTTAGTGATTCCCTTAGTGCCCTTCAGAGCATTCGTGAGCTGTACAATTACCATCCTTTGGTGCAGCGCATCCAGGACGTTCTCCACATTTTGCACGCTTCTGGCTTTAATGTGGAGTGCGCATGGATTCCTGGACACGTTGGCTTGCCAGGGAATGACACGGCGGATTTGGCAGCGAAATCGGCAGTCACAGCGCCCAGTGTTACGATTACCCATTCAACAGCAGAAGATTTTAGAGTGGCTGTACGGAGAGCCGTTTTTTCGACTTGGCATGCGGAGTGGTCGGCTCTCCGTGGTAATAAGCTGCGAGAGGTGAAGGACCTCCCTGTCAACTGGGTAACCTCCTCTCGTTTATTCCGCCGGGAGGAGGTAGTACTAGCTCGGCTAAGAATTGGCCACTGTATTTTTACTCACAGTTACCTTTTTAAACGTGAACCTGCTCCTGTCTGTGCGCTCTGTGGGGAGGCACAGGCAGTTCGTCATGTGTTGCTGGAGTGTGGTCACCTGGCACACACCCCCCAGGGGCCTACTACGGTAGGTACGGGTTAGGCGCACCCGGGGTCCCGAGCCACCTTGACTCCCTCTGTGGGCAACCTCAGAGTGGTGAGGGAGTCAGTAGGTCAAAATGCCCACCCACGTGTAGGCCGTGCGTGGAGACCCGTGTCGGTGAAAAGGAATATCCTGGTTGGTTGAGGGTTGCGTACCTGAGCCTGGGCTTCTGTCTTTCAGTAACTGGGGAGGGTGCGCAGCCTAATACACCGCTTTGGTTTCTGATTTGCCTAAACGGGAGGCTAGGGACTAACCCACCCCTAGTCAATCGGCCAGGACTAGGTATTACACCGAACTCCAGGGTGAGTGGGACGGCGAGCCCGCTATATCCCCTGTGTAGCCCTGTCACCCCAGTGGGGTGACCCCTCGTTGGGCTCCGTGGTGGGTGGGGAGCACTGGGGGATGAATTTATACCATTTTTTCTATGGCACCAAAACAAAAACCCCTTAATAAAGAAGTTGGAAAGGAAGTAGTCGAGTCATGTGGTCCTCGCTACTTGGTCATTCATAGGACAGAGGAAGGTAAGAAGTTCCTTACGGTGAGCCCTTTTACTATCCAAAAGGGTCTCGATGCCATTGCTGGTCCTGTTAAATCCTGCGTTCGAGCTCGCAATGGTACACTTCTTGTCGAAGCCAACTCCGCCTCGCAAGCTGCAAGAATACTTAAAGCCACCATGTTAGCCAGCTATCCAGTGAAGGTCGAGGTGCACAAGTCGCTGAACTCCTCCCGCGGTGTAATAACAACCCGCGCGTTGGACGGTTTGTCAATTGAGGAGATCCAAGAAAATCTTGCGACTCAGGGTGTCTCAGCTGTTTATCGGGTACAACGTAAGATCAACGGTGAATTCCTGCCTACTCGTACCCTGTTTCTTACTTTTGATCGGGTTGATCTGCCTCAAAAGATTAGGGCAGGGTATGAAGCCATCGAAGTTAGGCCTTATATACCCAATCCGCTGAGGTGCTTTAAATGCCAACGTTTTGGTCACACTAGTGAGTTGTGTACCGGCAAGTCCACCTGCGTCCACTGCGGTGACATCTCCCACGATGGGGCTTGTGCTTCAGCTCCATCGTGTGTGAACTGTAACGGGGAACACCCATCTAGTTCCCGAGACTGCCCCCGTTTTGCAGAGGAACGAGCGATCCAGGAGATACGGGTGAAAGAGAAGGTGTCCTTCTTGGAAGCCCGGAAGCTCCTGCGACTCCGCCAACCCTCTGCCCCGAGGTCCGGTACCTATAGCTCAGTTGCAGCTAAACCGGTACCGCGTCGGGAAATCGCAACACAGACCGGCGATATGAACGGGGCTACAATTGCGGAAAAGGTTATTTTAGCCCAAGCGCTGCCAAAGCCTTCGGCACCTACACCCAAGTTGGTATCAACATCTGCCAAATCCGCTAGCTTACAGAATAGTCCTGCACAGTTGTCACCGAAAGCCTCGACCTCTGGAACTAAAGTTGGTAAATTCACGACGTCTTCTGCCCCGGAAAAACAGTTTAAGACCAAGTATGTACGACAAGACTTCTTGAAAGAGAATGTGCAATCTATTACCAAGTCATCTAAAGGTAAGAAAAGTTCACGCAACTCCACACGTGTATCCTCCTCTGAAGGGTCATCTGGGGAGGAGGGCGTGAATCGGCGACGGCCGTCTTCGCCGATCAGCACATCCAATCGGTTCGAACTACTTGGACCTAAAACTGCTCTTGAAAAAGGGACCTCCCTTGTGGAGGAGATGGACCAGGAGGATTCTGCCGCCACTGCCAGAGGGACAGTGCGGAAACGGCAGGATCGTGCTCCTGAAAATAGTACTAGCCCAACGCCTAAGAAGAACAAATTGAACCGACCAGCTAATCCCAATCTGCAGAAGCGTCTTTCGATTTGAAACTTATCCCATAATATACTCAATGGCTATCCTCCATTGGAACATACGCGGAATTCGACCACATCGACCAGAGCTTGACTTGTTGCTGCGCCAGCATGAACCCTTGGCTGTATGTTTACAAGAGACGAAGCTCCGTCCACAGGACACCGTTACCATCAGGCAGTACTCCTCCGTACGATGTGATTTATCCCCGGAGGACGGTGTCCCGGCACATGGGGGCACTATGATGCTTATTCGAGATGATATTTTTGCCAACTCCGTACCCATACAATCTGCAATCCAGTCCGTTGCTGTCAGCATTAAGCTACCCTCCGCTTCATTCACCATTTGCAGTATCTATTTGCCTCCATCTGCGGACCTCTCGCACAGCGACTTAGAACACCTCATTTCGCAGTTGCCACCACCCTTTTTATTGGTAGGCGACGTCAATGCCCATCACCCTCTTTGGGGCTCTCCTCGGGCTTGTGCGAGAGGTACGCTACTTAAAGACTTCTTGGATAGTCAGAATCTTGCTCTCTTGAACACCGGAGAGCCCACCTTTCTATCTGACGCATTTCATAGTTTTTCACACATTGACATTGCAATTTGTTCCCCTCAGCTGGCAGTCACCTTATGCTGGAATATCATCTCGGATTTGCATTCTAGTGACCACTTTCCTTGTCGTATTAGTGTCTTGACACCCGTTGTATGTTCCACCCGTTTACCTAGTTGGCGCCTAGACCACGCCAGCTGGGAACTGTACTCCCACTTGGCTGAATTTAGCTACGAAGAGCACGACTCTGTGAACCACTTGGTCGAACATCTTACAGGGACCATTCTTTCTGCTGCTGAGCAATCCATTCCGCGTTCGACTGGCTACAGCCGTCGATTTCCGGTACCTTGGTGGACCGCTGACTGTCGGGATGCTATTCGCGCTCGCAGACGAGCTCTACGGGTTTTCCAGCGTTTTCCTACACTGGATAACCTGATACACTATAAACGGATGCGTGCACATTCTAGGCGGGTTATTAAGGATAGCAAAAAGATGTCATGGAATAAATTCGTGGGTTCCTTTAATCGACATACACCTTCCTCTGTCGTATGGGATAAGTTAAGACGTGTGGCTGGGAAACCGAACCATATGCCCATCGCCGGTCTCAAAACACCTACCGGAGCTGTTGTTGATACATTTGACGTGGCGAATACTTTAGGCAGTGCTTTCGCTCAGGTGTCTAGCTCAGGCAACTATTCCCCTGAGTTTCTTACAGTTAAGAACCAGGTGGAATCTCAAGAATTCTCGTTTCTTTCTGGCAACCTTGAGGATTATAATCGCCTTTTCACCCTGGCAGAGCTAGACAATGCACTCTCCTCTTCACGACACTCAGCACCAGGTCCAGATGGTATCCACGTCCAAATGTTGCAACATCTCTCTCCTGATGGCAAAGATTTCCTACTCGAGGTCTATAATCGTGTCTGGGTTGATGGCATTTTTCCAGACAAGTGGCGGGAGGCCACCATCATACCCATTCTTAAACCTGGAAAGGACCGCCATCTTCCTTCCAGTTACCGTCCTATTTCCCTCACCAGTTGCGTTTGCAAGGTGATGGAACGCATGATTAATGGACGGTTGGTGTGGTGGCTGGAATCCCACAATCTTCTGACGAACATCCAGTGTGGCTTTCGACGACGACGTTCAACTGCTGACCACCTTGTCTCTCTGTCAACTCAGATTATGGACGGGTTTCTTAAGAACAGCCCCACAGTTGGGATATTTTTTGACCTCGAGAAGGCCTACGACACGTGTTGGCGGGCGGGAATATTGCGTTCTCTGCACAACTGGAACATACGTGGACGCCTACCGTTGGTCATTCAGGAGTTCATGCGGGACCGCGTTTTTCGAGTGAGGGTGGGTTCGGTTTTTTCTAACCATTTTATTCAAGAGAACGGAGTGCCGCAGGGCTCGGTACTCAGCGTGACTCTATTTGCTATTGCGATAAATTCCATATCACTATGTGTGCCTCAAGGTGTCTCTTCCTGTTTATTCGTGGACGACTTTGCCATCTTCTGTACTTCTCAGCGTACACCGTTTTTGGAACGCCGTCTCCAGCGGTGTTTGGACAATCTCTATGCATGGAGCTCGAAACACGGTTTTCGTTTCTCCGCTGAGAAGACAGTCTGCGTTAACTTCTGGCGCCGTAAGTGGCATATGCCGCCGTCTCTTCTACTCGGGCCAGATTTACTTCCTTTCGCAGACGAGGCGAGATTCCTTGGTTTGATCTTCGATCGGAAACTTTGTTGGGCACCACAAATAGCACAGCTTAGAGCACGATGTGACCGTTCTCTAAATCTTTTACGGATACTAAGTGGCAAGTCTTGGGGTGCGGATCGGACGACATTGCTCCGTCTTTATCGTGCTGTGATTCGTTCGAAGTTGGACTATGGCAGCATTGTGTATTCTTCAGCTCGACCTTCAGTGCTCAGAAGGTTAGACACAGTCCATAACCAGGGCATCCGTGTGGCCGTTGGAGCTTTTCCAACGAGCCCTGTTGTTAGCCTCTACGCCGAATCGGGAGAACCTCCTCTGCGTTGTCGGCGTGATGTCCTGCTTGCTAATTATGGCTGTGGGCTGAAGTGTATGCCTGGGCATCCAACTTATCACGCGTTTTTCTCCCCTGAGCTGCACGAGCGATACTGCTTCCGCTCTCTGAGCCCCAGGCCAGCAGGTTTTCGTTTCCGTGAGCTTCTACGCCAGCACCATGTTGACATTCCTCGGCTGTTATCCAAGGGAGAGAAAATACACCCCCCTTGGTTACGCGCTACCTCCCATGTCGATCTCGGGATGACGCTCTACGGGAAATCTGTTACGCCTCTTGATAGTATTCGTCGTTGCTTTTTAGAATTTTTATCCAAATACAGTGGCCGTATTTGTATTTACACCGATGGTAGTAAGAGCCCCGACGGTGTTGGATGTGCCTTTGTAACTGGCACCGCAACTTCTACTTACGGTTTGCCTAGTTGCACATCTATATATTCTGCCGAGCTATATGCTATTTATCAAGCCCTTCTGTATATTCGACGTCGAAAATTAGGTGACTGCCTTATTCTTAGTGATTCCCTTAGTGCCCTTCAGAGCATTCGTGAGCTGTACAATTACCATCCTTTGGTGCAGCGCATCCAGGACGTTCTCCACATTTTGCACGCTTGTGGTTTTAATGTGGAGTGCGCATGGATTCCTGGACACGTTGGCTTGCCAGGGAATGACACGGCGGATTTGGCAGCGAAATCGGCAGTCACAGCGCCCAGTGTTACGATTACCCATTCAACAGCAGAAGATTTTAGAGTGGCTGTACGGAGAGCCGTTTTTTCGACTTGGCATGCGGAGTGGTCGGCTCTCCGTGGTAATAAGCTGCGAGAGGTGAAGGACCTCCCTGTCAACTGGGTAACCTCCTCTCGTTTATTCCGCCGGGAGGAGGTAGCACTAGCTCGGCTAAGAATTGGCCACTGTATTTTTACTCACAGTTATCTTTTTAAACGTGAACCTGCTCCTGTCTGTGCGCTCTGTGGGGAGGCACAGACAGTTCGTCATGTGTTGCTGGAGTGTGGTCACCTGGCACACATTCGGTCATCTATGGGCATGCCGGCCTCTCTTGCTGAGGTCCTGGCAGATGACCCAAGAGCAGTGGACAGGGTTTTTAAATTTTTAGCAAAACTTTCTTTTACCTTGACGTTTTAGTGTGATAGCGGTTTTTTAAACTCTTTTGGTTTTAATGTGTTGATTTTAGATGGAGTTTTACATCCAGCTCTGGTTAGAGGGCTGGACGTTTCTGTTACTTCCGTTTCAACTGTGTTAGCTCTTTTATTTGTGTTTACTTTTTTGTTTGGTATTTTCTTACTTGCTATTGCCAAGTCTTAATCATAAGGGCGCTTATGACCTCGGCAGTTGAGCGCCCTTAAACACCATCATCATCATCATCATCACCTGGCACACATTCGGTCATCTATGGGCATGCCGGCCTCTCTTGCCGAGGTCCTGGCAGATGACCCAAGAGCAGTGGACAGGGTTTTTAAATTTTTAGCCAAACTTTCTTTTACCTTGAGGTTTTAGTGTGATAGCGGTTTTTTTAAACTCTTTTGGTTTTAATGTGTTGATTTTAGATGGAGTTTTATATCCAGCTCTGGTTAGAGGGCTGGACGTTTCTGTTACTTCCGTTTCAACTATGTTAGCTCTTTTATTTGTGTTTACTTTTTTGTTTGGTATTTTCTTACTGGCTATTGCCAAGTTTTAATCGTAAGGGCGCTTATGACCTCGGCAGTTGAGCGCCCTTAAACACCATCATCATCATCATCATCTTCGGTCATCTATGGGCATGCCGGCCTCTCTTGCCGAGGTCCTGGCAGATGACCCAAGAGCAGTGGACAGGGTTTTTAAATTTTTAGCCAAACTTTCTTTTACCTTGAGGTTTTAGTGTGATAGCGGTTTTTTTAAACTCTTTTGGTTTTAATGTGTTGATTTTAGATGGAGTTTTATATCCAGCTCTGGTTAGAGGGCTGGACGTTTCTGTTACTTCCGTTTCAACTGTGTTAGCTCTTTTATTTGTGTTTACTTTTTTGTTTGGTATTTTCTTACTGGCTATTGCCAAGTTTTAATCGTAAGGGCGCTTATGACCTCGGCAGTTGAGCGCCCTTAAACACCATCATCATCATCATCATCTTCCCCTGAGTTTCTTACAGTTAAGAACCAGGTGGAATCTCAAGAATTCTCGTTTCTTTCTGGCAACCTTGAGGATTATAATCGCCTTTTCACCCTGGCAGAGCTAGACAATGCACTCTCCTCTTCACGACACTCAGCACCAGGTCCAGATGGTATCCACGTCCAAATGTTGCAACATCTCTCTCCTGATGGCAAAGATTTCCTACTCGAGGTCTATAATCGTGTCTGGGTTGATGGCATTTTTCCAGACAAGTGGCGGGAGGCCACCATCATACCCATTCTTAAACCTGGAAAGGACCGCCATCTTCCTTCCAGTTACCGTCCTATTTCCCTCACCAGTTGCGTGTGCAAGGTGATGGAACGCATGATCAATGGACGGTTGGTGTGGTGGCTGGAATCCCACAATCTTCTGACGAACATCCAGTGTGGCTTTCGACGACGACGTTCAACTGCTGACCACCTTGTCTCTCTGTCAACTCAGATTATGGACGGGTTTCTTATGAACAGCCCCACAGTTGGGATATTTTTTGACCTCGAGAAGGCCTACGACACGTGTTGGCGGGCGGGAATATTGCGTTCTCTGCACAACTGGAACATACGTGGACGCCTACCGTTGGTCATTCAGGAGTTTATGCGGGACCGCGTTTTTCGAGTGAGGGTGGGTTCAGTTTTATCTAACCATTTTATTCAAGAGAACGGAGTGCCGCAGGGCTCGGTACTCAGCGTGACTCTATTTGCTATTGCGATAAATTCCATATCACTATGTGTGCCTCAAGGTGTCTCTTCCTGTTTATTCGTGGACGACTTTGCCATCTTCTGTACTTCTCAGCGTACACCGTTTTTGGAACGCCGTCTCCAGCGGTGTTTGGACAATCTCTATGCATGGAGCTCGAAACACGGTTTTCGTTTCTCCGCTGAGAAGACAGTCTGCGTTAACTTCTGGCGCCGTAAGTGGCAAATGCCGCCGTCTCTTCGACTCGGGCCAGATTTACTTCCTTTCGCAGACGAGGCGAGATTCCTTGGTTTGATCTTCGATCGGAAACTTTGTTGGGCACCACAAATAGCACAGCTTAGAGCACGATGTGACCGTTCTCTAAATCTTTTACGGATACTAAGTGGCAAGTCTTGGGGTGCGGATCGGACGGCATTGCTCCGTCTTTATCGTGCTGTGATTCGTTCGAAGTTGGACTATGGCAGCATTGTGTATTCTTCAGCTCGACCTTCAGTGCTCAGAATGTTAGACACAGTCCATAACCAGGGCATCCGTGTGGCCGTTGGAGCTTTTCCAACGAGCCCAGTTGTTAGCCTCTACGCCGAATCGGGAGAACCTCCTCTGCGTTGTCGGCGTGATGTCCTGCTTGCTAATTATGGCTGTGGGCTGAAGTGTATGCCAGGGCATCCAACTTATCACGCTTTTTTCTCCCCTGAGCTGCACGAGCGATACTGCCTCCGCTCTCTGAGCCCCAGGCCAGCAGGTTTTCGTTTCCGTGAGCTTCTACGCCAGCACCATGTTGACATTCCCCCCCAGGGGCCTACTACGGTAGGTACGGGTTAGGCGCACCCGGGGTCCCGAGCCACCTTGACTCCCTCTGTGGGCAACCTCAGAGTGGTGAGGGAGTCAGTAGGTGAAAATGCCCACCCACGTGTAGGCCGTGCGTGGAGACCCGTGTCGGTGAAAAGGAATATCCTGGTTGGTTGAGGGTTGCGTACCTGAGCCTGGGCTTCTGTCTTTCAGTAACTGGGGAGGGTGCGCAGCCTAATACACCGCTTTGGTTTCTGATTTGCCTAAACGGGAGGCTAGGGACTAACCCACCCCTAGTCAATCGGCCAGGACTAGGTATTACACCGAACTCCAGGGTGAGTGGGACGGCGAGCCCGCTATATCCCCTGTGTAGCCCTGTCACCCCAGTGGGGTGACCCCTCGTTGGGCTCCGTGGTGGGTGGGGAGCACTGGGGGATGAATTTATACCATTTTTTCTATGGCACCAAAACAAAAACCCCTCAATAAAGAAGTTGGAAAGGAAGTAGTCGAGTCATGTGGTCCTCGCTACTTGGTCATTCATAGGACAGAGGAAGGTAAGAAGTTCCTTACGGTGAGCCCTTTTACTATCCAAAAGGGTCTCGATGCCATTGCTGGTCCTGTTAAATCCTGCGTTCGAGCTCGCAATGGTACACTTCTTGTCGAAGCCAACTCCGCCTCGCAAGCTGCAAGAATACTTAAAGCCACCATGTTAGCCAGCTATCCAGTGAAGGTCGAGGTGCACAAGTCGCTGAACTCCTCCCGCGGTGTAATAACAACCCGCGCGTTGGACGGTTTGTCCATTGAGGAGATCAAAGAAAATCTTGCGACTCAGGGTGTCTCAGCTGTTTATCGGGTACAACGTAAGATCAACGGTGAATTCCTGCCTACTCGTACCCTGTTTCTTACTTTTGATCGGGTTGATCTGCCTCAAAAGATTAGAGCAGGGTATGAAGCCATCGAAGTTAGGCCTTATATACCCAATCCGCTGAGGTGCTTTAAATGCCAACGTTTTGGTCACACTAGTGAGTTGTGTACCGGCAAGTCCACCTGCGTCCACTGCGGTGACACCTCCCACGATGGGGCTTGTGCTTCAGCTCCATCGTGTGTGAACTGTAACGGGGAACACCCATCTAGTTCCCGAGACTGCCCCCGTTTTGCAGAGGAACGAGCGATCCAGGAGATACGGGTGAAAGAGAAGGTGTCCTTCTTGGAAGCCCGGAAGCTCCTGCGACTCCGCCAACCCTCTGCCCCGAGGTCCGGTACCTATAGCTCAGTTGCAGCTAAACCGGTACCGCGTCGGGAAATCGCAACACAGACCGGCGATATGAACGGGGCTACAATTGCGGAAAAGGTAATTTTAGCCCAAGCGCTGCCAAAGCCTTCGGCACCTACACCCAAGTTGGTATCAACATCTGCCAAATCCGCCAGCTTACAGAATAGTCCTGCACATTTGTCACCGAAAGCCTCGACCTCCGGAACTAAAGCTATTAAATTCACGACGTCTTCTGCCCCAGAAAAACAGTTTAAGACCAAGTATGTACGACAAGACTTTTTGAAAGAGAATGTGCAATCTATTACCAAGTCATCTAAAGGTAAGAAAAGTTCACGCAACTCCACACGTGTATCCTCCTCTGAAGGGTCATCTGGAGAGGAGGGCGTGAATCGGCGACGGCCGTCTTCGCCGATCAGCACATCCAATCGGTTCGAACTACTTGGACCGAAAACTGCTCTTGAAAAAGGGACCTCCCTTGTGGAGGAGATGGACCAGGAGGATTCTGCCGCCACTGCCAGAGGGACAGTGCGGAAACGGCAGGATCGTGCTCCTGAAAATAGTACTAGCCCAACGCCTAAGAAGAACAAATTGAACCGACCAGCCAATCCCAATCTGCAGAAGCGTCTTTCGATTTGAAACTTATCCCATAATATACTCAATGGCTATCCTCCATTGGAACATACGCGGAATTCGACCACATCGACCAGAGCTTGACTTGTTGCTGCGCCAGCATGAACCCTTGGCTGTATGTTTACAAGAGACGAAGCTCCGTCCACAGGACACCGTTACCATCAGGCAGTACTCCTCCGTACGATGTGATTTATCCCCGGAGGACGGTGTCCCGGCACATGGGGGCACTATGATGCTTATTCGAGATGATATTTTTGCCAACTCCGTACCCATACAATCTGCAATCCAGTCCGTTGCTGTCAGCATTAAGCTACCCTCCGCTTCATTCACCATTTGCAGTATCTATTTGCCTCCATCTGCGGACCTCTCGCACAGCGACTTAGAACACCTCATTTCGCAGTTGCCACCACCCTTTTTATTGGTAGGCGACGTGAATGCCCATCACCCTCTTTGGGGCTCTCCTCGGGCTTGTGCGAGAGGTACGCTACTTAAAGACTTCTTGGATAGTCAGAATCTTGCTCTCTTGAACACCGGAGAGCCCACCTTTCTATCTGACGCATTTCATAGTTTTTCACACATTGACATTGCAATTTGTTCCCCTCAGCTGGCAGTCACCTTATGCTGGAATATCATCTCGGATTTGCATTCTAGTGACCACTTTCCTTGTCGTATTAGTGTCTTGACACCCGTTGTATGTTCCACCCGTTTACCTAGTTGGCGCCTAGACCACGCCAGCTGGGAACTGTACTCCCACTTGGCTGAATTTAGCTACGAAGAGCACGACTCTGTGAACCACTTGGTCGAACATCTTACAGAGACCATTCTTTCTGCTTCTGAGCAATCCATTCCGCGTTCGACTGGCTACAGCCGTCGATTTCCGGTACCTTGGTGGACCGCTGACTGTCGGGATGCTATTCGCGCTCGCAGACGAGCTCTACGGGTTTTCCAGCGTTATCCCACACTGGATAACCTGATATACTATAAACGGATGCGTGCACATTCTAGGCGGGTTATTAAGGATAGCAAAAAGATGTCATGGAATAAATTCGTGGGTTCCTTTAATCGACATACACCTTCCTCTGTCGTATGGGATAAGTTAAGACGTGTGGCTGGGAAACCGAACCATATGCCCATCGCCGGTCTCAAAACACCTACCGGAGCTGTTGTTGATACATTTGACGTGGCGAATACTTTAGGCAGTGCTTTCGCTCAGGTGTCTAGCTCAGGCAACTATTCCCCTGAGTTTCTTACAGTTAAGAACCAGGTGGAATCTCAAGAATTCTCGTTTCTTTCTGGCAACCTTGAGGATTATAATCGCCTTTTCACCCTGGCAGAGCTAGACAATGCACTCTCCTCTTCACGACACTCAGCACCAGGTCCAGATGGTATCCACGTCCAAATGTTGCAACATCTCTCTCCTGATGGCAAAGATTTCCTACTCGAGGTCTATAATCGTGTCTGGGTTGATGGCATTTTTCCAGACAAGTGGCGGGAGGCCACCATCATACCCATTCTTAAACCTGGAAAGGACCGCCATCTTCCTTCCAGTTACCGTCCTATTTCCCTCACCAGCTGCGTGTGCAAGGTGATGGAACGCATGATCAATGGACGGTTGGTGTGGTGGCTGGAATCCCACAATCTTCTGACGAACATCCAGTGTGGCTTTCGACGACGACGTTCAACTGCTGACCACCTTGTCTCTCTGTCAACTCAGATTATGGACGGGTTTCTTAAGAACAGCCCCACAGTTGGGATATTTTTTGACCTCGAGAAGGCCTACGACACGTGTTGGCGGGCGGGAATATTGCGTTCTCTGCACAACTGGAACATACGTGGACGCCTACCGTTGGTCATTCAGGAGTTTATGCGGGACCGCGTTTTTCGTGTGAGGGTGGGTTCGGTTTTTTCTAACCATTTTATTCAAGAGAACGGAGTGCCGCAGGGCTCGGTACTCAGCGTGACTCTATTTGCTATTGCGATAAATTCCATATCACTATGTGTGCCTCAAGGTGTCTCTTCCTGTTTATTCGCGGACGACTTTGCCATCTTCTGTACTTCTCAGCGTACACCGTTTTTGGAACGCCGTCTCCAGCGGTGTTTGGACAATCTCTATGCATGGAGCTCGAAACACGGTTTTCGTTTCTCCGCTGAGAAGACAGTCTGCGTTAACTTCTGGCGCCGTAAGTGGCATATGCCGCCGTCTCTTCGACTCGGGCCAGATTTACTTCCTTTCGCAGACGAGGCGAGATTCCTTGGTTTGATCTTCGATCGGAAACTTTGTTGGGCACCACAAATAGCACAGCTTAGAGCACGATGTGACCGTTCTCTAAATCTTTTACGGATACTAAGTGGCAAGTCTTGGGGTGCGGATCGGACGACATTGCTCCGTCTTTATCGTGCTGTGATTCGTTCGAAGTTGGACTATGGCAGCATTGTGTATTCTTCAGCTCGACCTTCAGTGCTCAGAAGGTTAGACACAGTCCATAACCAGGGCATCCGTGTGGCCGTTGGAGCTTTTCCAACGAGCCCAGTTGTTAGCCTCTACGCCGAATCGGGAGAACCTCCTCTGCGTTGTCGGCGTGATGTCCTGCTTGCTAATTATGGCTGTGGGCTGAAGTGTATGCCTGGGCATCCAACTTATCACGCGTTTTTCTCCCCTGAGCTGCACGAGCGATACTGCCTCCGCTCTCTGAGCCCCAGGCCAGCAGGTTTTCGTTTCCGTGAGCTTCTACGCCAGCACCATGTTGACATTCCTCGGCTGTTATCCAAGGGAGAGTGTATACACCCCCCTTGGTTACGCGCTACCTCCCATGTCGATCTCGGGATGACGCTCTACGGGAAATCTGTTACGCCTCTTGATAGTATTCGTCGTTGTTTTTTAGAATTTTTATCCAAATACAGTGGCCGTATTTGTATTTACACCGATGGTAGTAAGAGCCCCGAAGGTGTTGGATGTGCCTTTGTAACTGGCACCGCAACTTCTACTTACGGTTTGCCTAGTTGCACATCTATATATTCTGCCGAGCTATATGCTATTTATCAAGCCCTTCTGTATATTCGACGTCGAAAATTAGGTGACTGCCTTATTCTTAGTGATTCCCTTAGTGCCCTTCAGAGCATTCGTGAGCTGTACAATTACCATCCTTTGGTGCAGCGCATCCAGGACATTCTCCACATTTTGCACGCTTCTGGTTTTAATGTGGAGTGCGCATGGATTCCTGGACACGTTGGCTTGCCAGGGAATGACACGGCGGATTTGGCAGCGAAATCGGCAGTCACAGCGCCCAGTGTTAGGATTACCCATTCAACAGCAGAAGATTTTAGAGTGGCTGTACGGAGAGCCGTTTTTTCGACTTGGCATGCGGAGTGGTCGGCTCTCCGTGGTAATAAGCTGCGAGAGGTGAAGGACCTCCCTGTCAACTGGGTAACCTCCTGTCGTTTATTCCGCCGGGAGGAGGTAGTACTAGCTCGGCTAAGAATTGGCCACTGTATTTTTACTCACAGTTACCTTTTTAAACGTGAACCTGCTCCTGTCTGTGCGCTCTGTGGGGAGGCACAGACAGTTCGTCATGTGTTGCTGGAGTGTGGTCACCTGGCACACATTCGGTCATCTATGGGCATGCCGGCCTCTCTTGCTGAGGTCCTGGCAGATGACCCAAGAGCAGTGGACAGGGTTTTTAAATTTTTAGCAAAACTTTCTTTTACCTTGACGTTTTAGTGTGATAGCAGTTCTTTTTAAACACTTTTAATTTTAATGTGTTGATTTTAGATGGAGTTTTATATCCAGCTCTGTTTAGAGGGCTGGACCGTTCTGTTACTTACTTTTCAACTGTGTTAGCTCTTTTACTTGTGTTTTTTTTCCTTTTTTGGTATTTTCTTACTGCCTATTGCCAAGTTTTAATCGTAAGGGCGCTTATGACCTCGGCAGTTGAGCGCCCTTAAACACCATTATCATCATCATCATCATGTTGACATTCCTCGGCTGTTACCCAAGGGCCCCCCAGGGGCCTACTACGGTAGGTACGGGTTAGGCGCACCCGGGGTCCCGAGCCACCTGAACTCCCTCTGTGGGCAACCTCAGAGTGGTGAGGGAGTCAGTAGGTGAAAATGCCCACCCACGTGTAGGCCGTGCGTGGAGACCCGTGTCGGTGAAGAGGAACATCCTGGTTGGTTGAGGGTTGCGTACCTGAGCCTGGGCTTCTGTCTTTCAGTAACTGGGGAGGGTGCGCAGCCTAATACACCGCTTTGGTTTCTGATTTGCCTAAACGGGAGGCTAGGGACTAACCCACCCCTAGTCAATCGGCCAGGACTAGGTATTACACCGAACTCCAGGGTGAGTGGGACGGCGAGCCCGCTATATCCCCTGTGTAGCCCTGTCACCCCAGTGGGGTGACCCCTCGTTGGGCTCCGTGGTGGGTGGGGAGCACTGGGGGATGAATTTATACCATTTTTTCTATGGCACCAAAACAAAAACCCCTTAATAAAGAAGTTGGAAAGGAAGTAGTCGAGTCATGTGGTCCTCGCTACTTGGTCATTCATAGGACAGAGGAAGGTAAGAAGTTCCTTACGGTGAGCCCTTTTACTATCCAAAAGGGTCTCGATGCCATTGCTGGTCCTGTTAAATCCTGCGTTCGAGCTCGCAATGGTACACTTCTTGTCGAAGCCAACTCCGCCTCGCAAGCTGCAAGAATACTTAAAGCTACCATGTTAGCCAGCTATCCAGTGAAGGTCGAGGTGCACAAGTCGCTGAACTCCTCCCGCGGTGTAATAACAACCCGCGCGTTGGACGGTTTGTCCATTGAGGAGATCAAAGAAAATCTTGCGACTCAGGGTGTCTCAGCTGTTTATCGGGTACAACGTAAGATCAACGGTGAATTCCTGCCTACTCGTACCCTGTTTCTTACTTTTGATCGGGTTGATCTGCCTCAAAAGATTAGAGCAGGGTATGAAGCCATCGAAGTTAGGCCTTATATACCCAATCCGCTGAGGTGCTTTAAATGCCAACGTTTTGGTCACACTAGTGAGTTGTGTACCGGCAAGTCCACCTGCGTCCACTGCGGTGACACCTCCCACGATGGGGCTTGTGCTTCAGCTCCATCGTGTGTGAACTGTAACGGGGAACACCCATCTAGTTCCCGAGACTGCCCCCGTTTTGCAGAGGAACGAGCGATCCAGGAGATACGGGTGAAAGAGAAGGTGTCCTTCTTGGAAGCCCGGAAGCTCCTGCGACTCCGCCAACCCTCTGCCCCGAGGTCCGGTACCTATAGCTCAGTTGCAGCTAAACCGGTACCGCGTCGGGAAATCGCAACCCAGACCGGCGATATGAACGGGGCTACAATTGCGGAAAAGGTAATTTTAGCCCAAGCGCTGCCAAAGCCTTCGGCACCTACACCCAAGTTGGTATCAACATCTGCCAAATCCGCCAGCTTACAGAATAGTCCTGCACATTTGTCACCGAAAGCCTCGACCTCCGGAACTAAAGCTATTAAATTCACGACGTCTTCTGCCCCAGAAAAACAGTTTAAGACCAAGTATGTACGACAAGACTTTTTGAAAGAGAATGTGCAATCTATTACCAAGTCATCTAAAGGTAAGAAAAGTTCACGCAACTCCACACGTGTATCCTCCTCTGAAGGGTCATCTGGGGAGGAGGGCGTGAATCGGCGACGGCCGTCTTCGCCGATCAGCACATCCAATCGGTTCGAACTACTTGGACCGAAAACTGCTCTTGAAAAAGGGACCTCCCATGTGGAGGAGATGGACCAGGAGGATTCTGCCGCCACTGCCAGAGGGACAGTGCGGAAACGGCAGGATCGTGCTCCTGAAAATAGTACTAGCCCAACGCCTAAGAAGAACAAATTGAACCGACCAGCCAATCCCAATCTGCAGAAGCGTCTTTCGATTTGAAACTTATCCCATAATATACTCAATGGCTATCCTCCATTGGAACATACGCGGAATTCGACCACATCGACCAGAGCTTGACTTGTTGCTGCGCCAGCATGAACCCTTGGCAGTATGTTTACAAGAGACGAAGCTCCGTCCACAGGACACCGTTACCATCAGGCAGTACTCCTCCGTACGATGTGATTTATCCCCGGAGGACGGTGTCCCGGCACATGGGGGCACTATGATGCTTATTCGAGATGATATTTTTGCCAACTCCGTACCCATACAATCTGCAATCCAGTCCGTTGCTGTCAGCATTAAGCTACCCTCCGCTTCATTCACCATTTGCAGTATCTATTTGCCTCCATCTGCGGACCTCTCGCACAGCGACTTAGAACACCTCATTTCGCAGTTGCCACCACCCTTTTTATTGGTAGGCGACGTCAATGCCCATCACCCTCTTTGGGGCTCTCCTCGGGCTTGTGCGAGAGGTACGCTACTTAAAGACTTCTTGGATAGTCAGAATCTTGCTCTCTTGAACACCGGAGAGCCCACCTTTCTATCTGACGCATTTCATAGTTTTTCACACATTGACATTGCAATTTGTTCCCCTCAGCTGGCAGTCACCTTATGCTGGAATATCATCTCGGATTTGCATTCTAGTGACCACTTTCCTTGTCGTATTAGTGTCTTGACACCCGTTGTATGTTCCACCCGTTTACCTAGTTGGCGCCTAGACCACGCCAGCTGGGAACTGTACTCCCACTTGGCTGAATTTAGCTACGAAGAGCACGACTCTGTGAACCACTTGGTCGAACATCTTACAGGGACCATTCTTTCTGCTGCTGAGCAATCCATTCCGCGTTCGACTGGCTACAGCCGTCGATTTCCGGTACCTTGGTGGACCGCTGACTGTCGGGATGCTATTCGCGCTCGCAGACGAGCTCTACGGGTTTTCCAGCGTTTTCCTACACTGGATAACCTGATACACTATAAACGGATGCGTGCACATTCTAGGCGGGTTATTAAGGATAGCAAAAAGATGTCATGGAATAAATTCGTGGGTTCCTTTAATCGACATACACCTTCCTCTGTCGTATGGGATAAGTTAAGACGTGTGGCTGGGAAACCGAACCATATGCCCATCGCCGGTCTCAAAACACCTACCGGAGCTGTTGTTGATACATTTGACGTGGCGAATACTTTAGGCAGTGCTTTCGCTGAGGTGTCTAGCTCAGGCAACTATTCCCCTGAGTTTCTTACAGTTAAGAACCAGGTGGAATCTCAAGAATTCTCGTTTCTTTCTGGCAACCTTGAGGATTATAATCGCCTTTTCACCCTGGCAGAGCTAGACAATGCACTCTCCTCTTCACGACACTCAGCACCAGGTCCAGATGGTATCCACGTCCAAATGTTGCAACATCTCTCTCCTGATGGCAAAGATTTCCTACTCGAGGTCTATAATCGTGTCTGGGTTGATGGCATTTTTCCAGACAAGTGGCGGGAGGCCACCATCATACCCATTCTTAAACCTGGAAAGGACCGCCATCTTACTTCCAGTTACCGTCCTATTTCCCTCACCAGTTGCGTTTGCAAGGTGATGGAACGCATGATCAATGGACGGTTGGTGTGGTGGCTGGAATCCCACAATCTTCTGACGAACATCCAGTGTGGCTTTCGACGACGACGTTCAACTGCTGACCACCTTGTCTCTCTGTCAACTCAGATTATGGACGGGTTTCTTAAGAACAGCCCCACAGTTGGGATATTTTTTGACCTCGAGAAGGCCTACGACACGTGTTGGCGGGCGGGAATATTGCGTTCTCTGCACAACTGGAACATACGTGGACGCCTACCGTTGGTCATTCAGGAGTTTATGCGGGACCGCGTTTTTCGAGTGAGGGTGGGTTCGGTTTTTTCTAACCATTTTATTCAAGAGAACGGAGTGCCGCAGGGCTCGGTACTCAGCGTGACTCTATTTGCTATTGCGATAAATTCCATATCACTATGTGTGCCTCAAGGTGTCTCTTCCTGTTTATTCGTGGACGACTTTGCCATCTTCTGTACTTCTCAGCGTACACCGTTTTTGGAACGCCGTCTCCAGCGGTGTTTGGACAATCTCTATGCATGGAGCTCGAAACACGGTTTTCGTTTCTCCGCTGAGAAGACAGTCTGCGTTAACTTCTGGCGCCGTAAGTGGCATATGCCGCCGTCTCTTCGACTCGGGCCAGATTTACTTCCTTTCGCAGACGAGGCGAGATTCCTTGGTTTGATCTTCGATCGGAAACTTTGTTGGGCACCACAAATAGCACAGCTTAGAGCACGATGTGACCGTTCTCTAAATCTTTTACGGATACTAAGTGGCAAGTCTTGGGGTGCGGATCGGACGACATTGCTCCGTCTTTATCGTGCTGTTATTCGTTCGAAGTTGGACTATGGCAGCATTGTGTATTCTTCAGCTCGACTTTCAGTGCTCAGAAGGTTAGACACAGTCCATAACCAGGGCATCCGTGTGGCCGTTGGAGCTTTTCCAACGAGCCCAGTTGTTAGCCTCTACGCCGAATCGGGAGAACCTCCTCTGCGTTGTCGGCGTGATGTCCTGCTTGCTAATTATGGCTGTGGGCTGAAGTGTATGCCTGGGCATCCAACTTATCACGCGTTTTTCTCCCCTGAGCTGCACGAGCGATACTGCCTCCGCTCTCTGAGCCCCAGGCCAGCAGGTTTTCGTTTCCGTGAGCTTCTACGCCAGCACCATGTTGACATTCCTCGGCTGTTATCCAAGGGAGAGAGTATACACCCCCCTTGGTTACGCGCTACCTCCCATGTCGATCTCGGGATGACGCTCTACGGGAAATCTGTTACGCCTCTTGATAGTATTCGTCGTTGCTTTTTAGAATTTTTATCCAAATACAGTGGCCGTATTTGTATTTACACCGATGGTAGTAAGAGCCCCGACGGTGTTGGATGTGCCTTTGTAACTGGCACCGCAACTTCTACTTACGGTTTGCCTAGTTGCACATCTATATATTCTGCCGAGCTATATGCTATTTATCAAGCCCTTCTGTATATTCGACGTCGAAAATTAGGTGACTGCCTTATTCTTAGTGATTCCCTTAGTGCCCTTCAGAGCATTCGTGAGCTGTACAATTACCATCCTTTGGTGCAGCGCATCCAGGACGTTCTCCACATTTTGCACGCTTCTGGCTTTAATGTGGAGTGCGCATGGATTCCTGGACACGTTGGCTTGCCAGGGAATGACACGGCGGATTTGGCAGCGAAATCGGCAGTCACAGCGCCCAGTGTTACGATTACCCATTCAACAGCAGAAGATTTTAGAGTGGCTGTACGGAGAGCCGTTTTTTCGACTTGGCATGCGGAGTGGTCGGCTCTCCGTGGTAATAAGCTGCGAGAGGTGAAGGACCTCCCTGTCAACTGGGTAACCTCCTCTCGTTTATTCCGCCGGGAGGAGGTAGTACTAGCTCGGCTAAGAATTGGCCACTGTATTTTTACTCACAGTTACCTTTTTAAACGTGAACCTGCTCCTGTCTGTGCGCTCTGTGGGGAGGCACAGACAGTTCGTCATGTGTTGCTGGAGTGTGGTCACCTGGCACACATTCGGTCATCTATGGGCATGCCGGCCTCTCTTGCCGAGGTCCTGGCAGATGACCCAAGAGCAGTGGACAGGGTTTTTAAATTTTTAGCAAAACTTTCTTTTACCTTGAGGTTTTAGTGTGATAGCGGTTTTTTTTAAACCCTTTTGGTTTTAATGTGTTGATTTTAGATGGAGTTTTATATCCAGCTCTGGTTAGAGGGCTGGACGTTTCTGTTACTTCCGTTTCAACTGTGTTAGCTCTTTTATTTGTGTTTACTTTTTTGTTTGGTATTTTCTTACTGGCTATTGCCAAGTTTTAATCGTAAGGGCGCTTATGACCTCGGCAGTTGAGCGCCCTTAAACACCATCATCATCATCATCATGTTACCCAAGGGAGAGAGTATACACCCCCCTTGGTTACGCGCTACCTCCCATGTCGATCTCGGGATGACGCTCTACGGGAAATCTGTTACGCCTCTTGATAGTATTCGTCGATGCTTTTTAGAATTTTTATCCAAATACAGTGGCCATATTTGTATTTACACCGATGGTAGTAAGAGCCCCGACGGTGTTGGATGTGCCTTTGTAACTGGCACCACAACTTCTACTTACGGTTTGCCTAGTTGCACATCTATATATTCTGCCGAGCTATATGCTATTTATCAAGCCCTTCTGTATATTCGACGTCGAAAATTAGGTGACTGCCTTATACTTAGTGATTCCCTTAGTGCCCTTCAGAGCATTCGTGAGCTGTACAATTACCATCCTTTGGTGCAGCGCATCCAGGACGTTCTCCGCATTTTGCACGCTTCTGGTTTTAATGTGGAGTGCGCATGGATTCCTGGACACGTTGGCTTGCCAGGGAATGACACGGCGGATTTGGCAGCGAAATCGGCAGTCACAGCGCCCAGTGTTACGATTACCCATTCAACAGCAGAAGATTTTAGAGTGGCTGTACGGAGAGCCGTTTTTTCGACTTGGCATGCGGAGTGGTCGGCTCTCCGTGGTAATAAGCTGCGAGAGGTGAAGGACCTCCCTGTCAACTGGGTAACCTCCTCTCGTTTATTCCGCCGGGAGGAGGTAGTACTAGCTCGGCTAAGAATTGGCCACTGTATTTTTACTCACAGTTACCTTTTTAAACGTGAACCTGCTCCTGTCTGTGCGCTCTGTGGGGAGGCACAGACAGTTCGTCATGTGTTGCTGGAGTGTGGTCACCTGGCACACATTCGGTCATGTATGGGCATGCCGGCCTCTCTTGCTGAGGTCCTGGCAGATGACCCAAGAGCAGTGGACAGGGTTTTTAAATTTTTAGCAAAACTTTCTTTTACCTTGACGTTTTAGTGTGATAGCAGTTCTTTTTAAACACTTTTAATTTTAATGTGTTGATTTTAGATGGAGTTTTATATCCAGCTCTGTTAGAGGGCTGGACCGTTCTGTTACTTACTTTTCAACTGTGTTAGCCCTTTTTACTTGTGTTTTTTTTCCTTTTTTGGTATTTTCTTACTGCCTATTGCCAAGTTTTAATCGTAAGGGCGCTTATGACCTCGGCAGTTGAGCGCCCTTAAACACCATTATCATCATCATCATCATCATCTAATACACCGCTTTGGTTTCTGATTTGCCTAAACGGGAGGCTAGGGACTAACCCACCCCTAGTCAATCGGCCAGGACTAGGTATTACACCGAACTCCAGGGTGAGTGGGACGGCGAGCCCGCTATATCCCCTGTGTAGCCCTGTCACCCCAGTGGGGTGACCCCTCGTTGGGCTCCGTGGTGGGTGGGGAGCACTGGGGGATGAATTTACACCATTTTTTTTATGGCACCAAAACCAAAACCCTTTATTTTAAATGCAAACGTTGGAAAGGAAGTAGTCGAGTCATGTGGTCCTCGCTACTTGGTCATTCATAGGACAGAGGAAGGTAAGAAGTTCCTTACGGTGAGCCCTTTTACTATCCAAAAGGGTCTCGATGCCATTGCTGGTCCTGTTAAATCCTGCGTTCGAGCTCGCAATGGTACACTTCTTGTCGAAGCCAACTCCGCCTCGCAAGCTGCAAGAATACTTAAAGCTACCATGTTAGCCAGCTATCCAGTGAAGGTCGAGGTGCACAAGTCGCTGAACTCCTCCCGCGGTGTAATAACAACCCGCGCGTTGGACGGTTTGTCCATTGAGGAGATCAAAGAAAATCTTGCGACTCAGGGTGTCTCAGCTGTTTATCGGGTACAACGTAAGATCAACGGTGAATTCCTGCCTACTCGTACCCTGTTTCTTACTTTTGATCGGGTTGATCTGCCTCAAAAGATTAGAGCAGGGTATGAAGCCATCGAAGTTAGGCCTTATATACCCAATCCGCTGAGGTGCTTTAAATGCCAACGTTTTGGTCACACTAGTGAGTTGTGTACCGGCAAGTCCACCTGCGTCCACTGCGGTGACACCTCCCACGATGGGGCTTGTGCTTCAGCTCCATCGTGTGTGAACTGTAACGGGGAACACCCATCTAGTTCCCGAGACTGCCCCCGTTTTGCAGAGGAACGAGCGATCCAGGAGATACGGGTGAAAGAGAAGGTGTCCTTCTTGGAAGCCCGGAAGCTCCTGCGACTCCGCCAACCCTCTGCCCCGAGGTCCGGTACCTATAGCTCAGTTGCAGCTAAACCGGTACCGCGTCGGGAAATCGCAACCCAGACCGGCGATATGAACGGGGCTACAATTGCGGAAAAGGTAATTTTAGCCCAAGCGCTGCCAAAGCCTTCGGCACCTACACCCAAGTTGGTATCAACATCTGCCAAATCCGCCAGCTTACAGAATAGTCCTGCACATTTGTCACCGAAAGCCTCGACC
Organism: Hymenopus coronatus; assembly: GCA_030762935.1. NCBI lineage: Eukaryota > Metazoa > Arthropoda > Insecta > Mantodea > Hymenopodidae > Hymenopus > Hymenopus coronatus. The sequence continues at coordinate 24,548,102 of CM060889.1, forward strand.
TCCGGAACTAAAGCTATTAAATTCACGACGTCTTCTGCCCCAGAAAAACAGTTTAAGACCAAGTATGTACGACAAGACTTTTTGAAAGAGAATGTGCAATCTATTACCAAGTCATCTAAAGGTAAGAAAAGTTCACGCAACTCCACACGTGTATCCTCCTCTGAAGGGTCATCTGGGGAGGAGGGCGTGAATCGGCGACGGCCGTCTTCGCCGATCAGCACATCCAATCGGTTCGAACTACTTGGACCGAAAACTGCTCTTGAAAAAGGGACCTCCCATGTGGAGGAGATGGACCAGGAGGATTCTGCCGCCACTGCCAGAGGGACAGTGCGGAAACGGCAGGATCGTGCTCCTGAAAATAGTACTAGCCCAACGCCTAAGAAGAACAAATTGAACCGACCAGCCAATCTCAATCTGCAGAAGCGTCTTTCGATTTGAAACTTATCCCATAATATACTCAATGGCTATCCTCCATTGGAACATACGCGGAATTCGACCACATCGACCAGAGCTTGACTTGTTGCTGCGCCAGCATGAACCCTTGGCTGTATGTTTACAAGAGACGAAGCTCCGTCCACAGGACACCGTTACCATCAGGCAGTACTCCTCCGTACGATGTGATTTATCCCCGGAGGACGGTGTCCCGGCACATGGGGGCACTATGATGCTTATTCGGGATGATATTTTTGCCAACTCCGTACCCATACAATCTGCAATCCAGTCCGTTGCTGTCAGCATTAAGCTACCCTCCGCTTCATTCACCATTTGCAGTATCTATTTGCCTCCATCTGCGGACCTCTCGCACAGCGACTTAGAACACCTCATTTCGCAGTTGCCACCACCCTTTTTATTGGTAGGCGACGTGAATGCCCATCACCCTCTTTGGGGCTCTCCTCGGGCTTGTGCGAGAGGTACGCTACTTAAAGACTTCTTGGATAGTCAGAATCTTGCTCTCTTGAACACCGGAGAGCCCACCTTTCTATCTGACGCATTTCATAGTTTTTCACACATTGACATTGCAATTTGTTCCCCTCAGCTGGCAGTCACCTTATGCTGGAATATCATCTCGGATTTGCATTCTAGTGACCACTTTCCCTGTCGTATTAGTGTCTTGACACCCGTTGTATGTTCCACCCGTTTACCTAGTTGGCGCCTAGACCACGCCAGCTGGGAACTGTACTCCCACTTGGCTGAATTTAGCTACGAAGAGCACGACTCTGTGAACCACTTGGTCGAACATCTTACAGAGACCATTCTTTCTGCTTCTGAGCAATCCATTCCGCGTTCGACTGGCTACAGCCGTCGATTTCCGGTACCTTGGTGGACCGCTGACTGTCGGGATGCTATTCGCGCTCGCAGACGAGCTCTACGGGTTTTCCAGCGTTATCCCACACTGGATAACCTGATATACTATAAACGGATGCGTGCACATTCTAGGCGGGTTATTAAGGATAGCAAAAAGATGTCATGGAATAAATTCGTGGGTTCCTTTAATCGACATACACCTTCCTCTGTCGTATGGGATAAGTTAAGACGTGTGGCTGGGAAACCGAACCATATGCCCATCGCCGGTCTCAAAACACCTACCGGAGCTGTTGTTGATACATTTGACGTGGCGAATACTTTAGGCAGTGCTTTCGCTCAGGTGTCTAGCTCAGGCAACTATTCCCCTGAGTTTCTTACAGTTAAGAACCAGGTGGAATCTCAAGAATTCTCGTTTCTTTCTGGCAACCTTGAGGATTATAATCGCCTTTTCACCCTGGCAGAGCTAGACAATGCACTCTCCTCTTCACGACACTCAGCACCAGGTCCAGATGGTATCCACGTCCAAATGTTGCAACATCTCTCTCCTGATGGCAAAGATTTCCTACTCGAGGTCTATAATCGTGTCTGGGTTGATGGCATTTTTCCAGACAAGTGGCGGGAGGCCACCATCATACCCATTCTTAAACCTGGAAAGGACCGCCATCTTCCTTCCAGTTACCGTCCTATTTCCCTCACCAGTTGCGTGTGCAAGGTGATGGAACGCATGATCAATGGACGGTTGGTGTGGTGGCTGGAATCCCACAATCTTCTGACGAACATCCAGTGTGGCTTTCGACGACGACGTTCAACTGCTGACCACCTTGTCTCTCTGTCAACTCAGATTATGGACGGGTTTCTTAAGAACAGCCCCACAGTTGGGATATTTTTTGACCTCGAGAAGGCCTACGACACGTGTTGGCGGGCGGGAATATTGCGTTCTCTGCACAACTGGAACATACGTGGACGCCTACCGTTGGTCATTCAGGAGTTTATGCGGGACCGCGTTTTTCGAGTGAGGGTGGGTTCAGTTTTATCTAACCATTTTATTCAAGAGAACGGAGTGCCGCAGGGCTCGGTACTCAGCGTGACTCTATTTGCTATTGCGATAAATTCCATATCACTATGTGTGCCTCAAGGTGTCTCTTCCTGTTTATTCGTGGACGACTTTGCCATCTTCTGTACTTCTCAGCGTACACCGTTTTTGGAACGCCGTCTCCAGCGGTGTTTGGACAATCTCTATGCATGGAGCTCGAAACACGGTTTTCGTTTCTCCGCTGAGAAGACAGTCTGCGTTAACTTCTGGCGCCGTAAGTGGCAAATGCCGCCGTCTCTTCGACTCGGGCCAGATTTACTTCCTTTCGCAGACGAGGCGAGATTCCTTGGTTTGATCTTCGATCGGAAACTTTGTTGGGCACCACAAATAGCACAGCTTAGAGCACGATGTGACCGTTCTCTAAATCTTTTACGGATACTAAGTGGCAAGTCTTGGGGTGCGGATCGGACGGCATTGCTCCGTCTTTATCGTGCTGTGATTCGTTCGAAGTTGGACTATGGCAGCATTGTGTATTCTTCAGCTCGACCTTCAGTGCTCAGAATGTTAGACACAGTCCATAACCAGGGCATCCGTGTGGCCGTTGGAGCTTTTCCAACGAGCCCAGTTGTTAGCCTCTACGCCGAATCGGGAGAACCTCCTCTGCGTTGTCGGCGTGATGTCCTGCTTGCTAATTATGGCTGTGGGCTGAAGTGTATGCCAGGGCATCCAACTTATCACGCTTTTTTCTCCCCTGAGCTGCACGAGCGATACTGCCTCCGCTCTCTGAGCCCCAGGCCAGCAGGTTTTCGTTTCCGTGAGCTTCTACGCCAGCACCATGTTGACATTCCTCGGCTGTTACCCAAGGGAGAGAGTATACACCCCCCTTGGTTACGCGCTACCTCCCATGTCGATCTCGGGATGACGCTCTACGGGAAATCTGTTACGCCTCTTGATAGTATTCGTCGATGCTTTTTAGAATTTTTATCCAAATACAGTGGCCATATTTGTATTTACACCGATGGTAGTAAGAGCCCCGACGGTGTTGGATGTGCCTTTGTAACTGGCACCACAACTTCTACTTACGGTTTGCCTAGTTGCACATCTATATATTCTGCCGAGCTATATGCTATTTATCAAGCCCTTCTGTATATTCGACGTCGAAAATTAGGTGACTGCCTTATACTTAGTGATTCCCTTAGTGCCCTTCAGAGCATTCGTGAGCTGTACAATTACCATCCTTTGGTGCAGCGCATCCAGGACGTTCTCCGCATTTTGCACGCTTCTGGTTTTAATGTGGAGTGCGCATGGATTCCTGGACACGTTGGCTTGCCAGGGAATGACACGGCGGATTTGGCAGCGAAATCGGCAGTCACAGCGCCCAGTGTTACGATTACCCATTCAACAGCAGAAGATTTTAGAGTGGCTGTACGGAGAGCCGTTTTTTCGACTTGGCATGCGGAGTGGTCGGCTCTCCGTGGTAATAAGCTGCGAGAGGTGAAGGACCTCCCTGTCAACTGGGTAACCTCCTCTCGTTTATTCCGCCGGGAGGAGGTAGTACTAGCTCGGCTAAGAATTGGCCACTGTATTTTTACTCACAGTTACCTTTTTAAACGTGAACCTGCTCCTGTCTGTGCGCTCTGTGGGGAGGCACAGACAGTTCGTCATGTGTTGCTGGAGTGTGGTCACCTGGCACACATTCGGTCATGTATGGGCATGCCGGCCTCTCTTGCTGAGGTCCTGGCAGATGACCCAAGAGCAGTGGACAGGGTTTTTAAATTTTTAGCAAAACTTTCTTTTACCTTGACGTTTTAGTGTGATAGCAGTTCTTTTTAAACACTTTTAATTTTAATGTGTTGATTTTAGATGGAGTTTTATATCCAGCTCTGTTAGAGGGCTGGACCGTTCTGTTACTTACTTTTCAACTGTGTTAGCCCTTTTTACTTGTGTGTTTTTCCTTTTTTGGTATTTTCTTACTGCCTATTGCCAAGTTTTAATCGTAAGGGCGCTTATGACCTCGGCAGTTGAGCGCCCTTAAACACCATTATCATCATCATCATCTCCGTGGTAATAAGCTGCGAGAGGTGAAGGACCTCCCTGTCAACTGGGTAACCTCCTCTCGTTTATTCCGCCGGGAGGAGGTAGTACTAGCTCGGCTAAGAATTGGCCACTGTATTTTTACTCACAGTTACCTTTTTAAACGTGAACCTGCTCCTGTCTGTGCGCTCTGTGGGGATGCACAGACAGTTCGTCATGTGTTGCTGGAGTGTGGTCACCTAGCACACATTCGGTCATGTATGGGCATGCCGGCCTCTCTTGCTGAGGTCCTGGCAGATGACCCAAGAGCAGTGGACAGGGTTTTTAAATTTTTAGCAAAACTTTCTTTTACCTTGACGTTTTAGTGTGATAGCAGTTCTTTTTAAACACTTTTAATTTTAATGTGTTGATTTTAGATGGAGTTTTATATCCAGCTCTGTTAGAGGGCTGGACCGTTCTGTTACTTACTTTTCAACTGTGTTAGCCCTTTTTACTTGTGTTTTTTTCCTTTTTGGTATTTTCTTACTGCCTATTGCCAAGTTTTAATCGTAAGGGCGCTTATGACCTCGGCAGTTGAGCGCCCTTAAACACCATTATCATCATCATCGACCAGAGCTTGACTTGTTGCTGCGCCAGCATGAACCCTTGGCTGTATGTTTACAAGAGACGAAGCTCCGTCCACAGGACACCGTTACCATCAGGCAGTACTCCTCCGTACGATGTGATTTATCCCCGGAGGACGGTGTCCCGGCACATGGGGGCACTATGATGCTTATTCGAGATGATATTTTTGCCAACTCCGTACCCATACAATCTGCAATCCAGTCCGTTGCTGTCAGCATTAAGCTACCCTCCGCTTCATTCACCATTTGCAGTATCTATTTGCCTCCATCTGCGAACCTCTCGCACAGCGACTTAGAACACCTCATTTCGCAGTTGCCACCACCCTTTTTATTGGTAGGCGACGTGAATGCCCATCACCCTCTTTGGGGCTCTCCTCGGGCTTCCCCCCAGGGGCCTACTACGGTAGGTACGGGTTAGGCGCACCCGGGGTCCCGAGCCACCTTGACTCCCTCTGTGGGCAACCTCAGAGTGGTGAGGGAGTGAGTAGGTGAAAATGCCCACCCACGTGTAGGCCGTGCGTGGAGACCCGTGTCGGTGAAGAGGAATATCCTGGTTGGTTGACCCCCCAGGGGCCTACTACGGTAGGTACGGGTTAGGCGCACCCGGGGTCCCGAGCCACCTGAACTCCCTCTGTGGGCAACCTCAGAGTGGTGAGGGAGTCAGTAGGTGAAAATGCCCACCCACGTGTAGGCCGTGCGTGGAGACCCGTGTCGGTGAAGAGGAACATCCTGGTTGGTTGAGGGTTGCGTACCTGAGCCTGGGCTTCTGTCTTTCAGTAACTGGGGAGGGTGCGCAGCCTAATACACCGCTTTGGTTTCTGATTTGCCTAAACGGGAGGCTAGGGACTAACCCACCCCTAGTCAATCGGCCAGGACTAGGTATTACACCGAACTCCAGGGTGAGTGGGACGGCGAGCCCGCTATATCCCCTGTGTAGCCCTGTCACCCCAGTGGGGTGACCCCTCGTTGGGCTCCGTGGTGGGTGGGGAGCACTGGGGGATGAATTTATACCATTTTTTCTATGGCACCAAAACAAAAACCCCTTAATAAAGAAGTTGGAAAGGAAGTAGTCGAGTCATGTGGTCCTCGCTACTTGGTCATTCATAGGACAGAGGAAGGTAAGAAGTTCCTTACGGTGAGCCCTTTTACTATCCAAAAGGGTCTCGATGCCATTGCTGGTCCTGTTAAATCCTGCGTTCGAGCTCGCAATGGTACACTTCTTGTCGAAGCCAACTCCGCCTCGCAAGCTGCAAGAATACTTAAAGCTACCATGTTAGCCAGCTATCCAGTGAAGGTCGAGGTGCACAAGTCGCTGAACTCCTCCCGCGGTGTAATAACAACCCGCGCGTTGGACGGTTTGTCCATTGAGGAGATCAAAGAAAATCTTGCGACTCAGGGTGTCTCAGCTGTTTATCGGGTACAACGTAAGATCAACGGTGAATTCCTGCCTACTCGTACCCTGTTTCTTACTTTTGATCGGGTTGATCTGCCTCAAAAGATTAGAGCAGGGTATGAAGCCATCGAAGTTAGGCCTTATATACCCAATCCGCTGAGGTGCTTTAAATGCCAACGTTTTGGTCACACTAGTGAGTTGTGTACCGGCAAGTCCACCTGCGTCCACTGCGGTGACACCTCCCACGATGGGGCTTGTGCTTCAGCTCCATCGTGTGTGAACTGTAACGGGGAACACCCATCTAGTTCCCGAGACTGCCCCCGTTTTGCAGAGGAACGAGCGATCCAGGAGATACGGGTGAAAGAGAAGGTGTCCTTCTTGGAAGCCCGGAAGCTCCTGCGACTCCGCCAACCCTCTGCCCCGAGGTCCGGTACCTATAGCTCAGTTGCAGCTAAACCGGTACCGCGTCGGGAAATCGCAACCCAGACCGGCGATATGAACGGGGCTACAATTGCGGAAAAGGTAATTTTAGCCCAAGCGCTGCCAAAGCCTTCGGCACCTACACCCAAGTTGGTATCAACATCTGCCAAATCCGCCAGCTTACAGAATAGTCCTGCACATTTGTCACCGAAAGCCTCGACCTCCGGAACTAAAGCTATTAAATTCACGACGTCTTCTGCCCCAGAAAAACAGTTTAAGACCAAGTATGTACGACAAGACTTTTTGAAAGAGAATGTGCAATCTATTACCAAGTCATCTAAAGGTAAGAAAAGTTCACGCAACTCCACACGTGTATCCTCCTCTGAAGGGTCATCTGGGGAGGAGGGCGTGAATCGGCGACGGCCGTCTTCGCCGATCAGCACATCCAATCGGTTCGAACTACTTGGACCGAAAACTGCTCTTGAAAAAGGGACCTCCCATGTGGAGGAGATGGACCAGGAGGATTCTGCCGCCACTGCCAGAGGGACAGTGCGGAAACGGCAGGATCGTGCTCCTGAAAATAGTACTAGCCCAACGCCTAAGAAGAACAAATTGAACCGACCAGCCAATCCCAATCTGCAGAAGCGTCTTTCGATTTGAAACTTATCCCATAATATACTCAATGGCTATCCTCCATTGGAACATACGCGGAATTCGACCACATCGACCAGAGCTTGACTTGTTGCTGCGCCAGCATGAACCCTTGGCAGTATGTTTACAAGAGACGAAGCTCCGTCCACAGGACACCGTTACCATCAGGCAGTACTCCTCCGTACGATGTGATTTATCCCCGGAGGACGGTGTCCCGGCACATGGGGGCACTATGATGCTTATTCGAGATGATATTTTTGCCAACTCCGTACCCATACAATCTGCAATCCAGTCCGTTGCTGTCAGCATTAAGCTACCCTCCGCTTCATTCACCATTTGCAGTATCTATTTGCCTCCATCTGCGGACCTCTCGCACAGCGACTTAGAACACCTCATTTCGCAGTTGCCACCACCCTTTTTATTGGTAGGCGACGTCAATGCCCATCACCCTCTTTGGGGCTCTCCTCGGGCTTGTGCGAGAGGTACGCTACTTAAAGACTTCTTGGATAGTCAGAATCTTGCTCTCTTGAACACCGGAGAGCCCACCTTTCTATCTGACGCATTTCATAGTTTTTCACACATTGACATTGCAATTTGTTCCCCTCAGCTGGCAGTCACCTTATGCTGGAATATCATCTCGGATTTGCATTCTAGTGACCACTTTCCTTGTCGTATTAGTGTCTTGACACCCGTTGTATGTTCCACCCGTTTACCTAGTTGGCGCCTAGACCACGCCAGCTGGGAACTGTACTCCCACTTGGCTGAATTTAGCTACGAAGAGCACGACTCTGTGAACCACTTGGTCGAACATCTTACAGGGACCATTCTTTCTGCTGCTGAGCAATCCATTCCGCGTTCGACTGGCTACAGCCGTCGATTTCCGGTACCTTGGTGGACCGCTGACTGTCGGGATGCTATTCGCGCTCGCAGACGAGCTCTACGGGTTTTCCAGCGTTTTCCTACACTGGATAACCTGATACACTATAAACGGATGCGTGCACATTCTAGGCGGGTTATTAAGGATAGCAAAAAGATGTCATGGAATAAATTCGTGGGTTCCTTTAATCGACATACACCTTCCTCTGTCGTATGGGATAAGTTAAGACGTGTGGCTGGGAAACCGAACCATATGCCCATCGCCGGTCTCAAAACACCTACCGGAGCTGTTGTTGATACATTTGACGTGGCGAATACTTTAGGCAGTGCTTTCGCTGAGGTGTCTAGCTCAGGCAACTATTCCCCTGAGTTTCTTACAGTTAAGAACCAGGTGGAATCTCAAGAATTCTCGTTTCTTTCTGGCAACCTTGAGGATTATAATCGCCTTTTCACCCTGGCAGAGCTAGACAATGCACTCTCCTCTTCACGACACTCAGCACCAGGTCCAGATGGTATCCACGTCCAAATGTTGCAACATCTCTCTCCTGATGGCAAAGATTTCCTACTCGAGGTCTATAATCGTGTCTGGGTTGATGGCATTTTTCCAGACAAGTGGCGGGAGGCCACCATCATACCCATTCTTAAACCTGGAAAGGACCGCCATCTTACTTCCAGTTACCGTCCTATTTCCCTCACCAGTTGCGTTTGCAAGGTGATGGAACGCATGATCAATGGACGGTTGGTGTGGTGGCTGGAATCCCACAATCTTCTGACGAACATCCAGTGTGGCTTTCGACGACGACGTTCAACTGCTGACCACCTTGTCTCTCTGTCAACTCAGATTATGGACGGGTTTCTTAAGAACAGCCCCACAGTTGGGATATTTTTTGACCTCGAGAAGGCCTACGACACGTGTTGGCGGGCGGGAATATTGCGTTCTCTGCACAACTGGAACATACGTGGACGCCTACCGTTGGTCATTCAGGAGTTTATGCGGGACCGCGTTTTTCGAGTGAGGGTGGGTTCGGTTTTTTCTAACCATTTTATTCAAGAGAACGGAGTGCCGCAGGGCTCGGTACTCAGCGTGACTCTATTTGCTATTGCGATAAATTCCATATCACTATGTGTGCCTCAAGGTGTCTCTTCCTGTTTATTCGTGGACGACTTTGCCATCTTCTGTACTTCTCAGCGTACACCGTTTTTGGAACGCCGTCTCCAGCGGTGTTTGGACAATCTCTATGCATGGAGCTCGAAACACGGTTTTCGTTTCTCCGCTGAGAAGACAGTCTGCGTTAACTTCTGGCGCCGTAAGTGGCATATGCCGCCGTCTCTTCGACTCGGGCCAGATTTACTTCCTTTCGCAGACGAGGCGAGATTCCTTGGTTTGATCTTCGATCGGAAACTTTGTTGGGCACCACAAATAGCACAGCTTAGAGCACGATGTGACCGTTCTCTAAATCTTTTACGGATACTAAGTGGCAAGTCTTGGGGTGCGGATCGGACGACATTGCTCCGTCTTTATCGTGCTGTTATTCGTTCGAAGTTGGACTATGGCAGCATTGTGTATTCTTCAGCTCGACTTTCAGTGCTCAGAAGGTTAGACACAGTCCATAACCAGGGCATCCGTGTGGCCGTTGGAGCTTTTCCAACGAGCCCAGTTGTTAGCCTCTACGCCGAATCGGGAGAACCTCCTCTGCGTTGTCGGCGTGATGTCCTGCTTGCTAATTATGGCTGTGGGCTGAAGTGTATGCCTGGGCATCCAACTTATCACGCGTTTTTCTCCCCTGAGCTGCACGAGCGATACTGCCTCCGCTCTCTGAGCCCCAGGCCAGCAGGTTTTCGTTTCCGTGAGCTTCTACGCCAGCACCATGTTGACATTCCTCGGCTGTTATCCAAGGGAGAGAGTATACACCCCCCTTGGTTACGCGCTACCTCCCATGTCGATCTCGGGATGACGCTCTACGGGAAATCTGTTACGCCTCTTGATAGTATTCGTCGTTGCTTTTTAGAATTTTTATCCAAATACAGTGGCCGTATTTGTATTTACACCGATGGTAGTAAGAGCCCCGACGGTGTTGGATGTGCCTTTGTAACTGGCACCGCAACTTCTACTTACGGTTTGCCTAGTTGCACATCTATATATTCTGCCGAGCTATATGCTATTTATCAAGCCCTTCTGTATATTCGACGTCGAAAATTAGGTGACTGCCTTATTCTTAGTGATTCCCTTAGTGCCCTTCAGAGCATTCGTGAGCTGTACAATTACCATCCTTTGGTGCAGCGCATCCAGGACGTTCTCCACATTTTGCACGCTTCTGGCTTTAATGTGGAGTGCGCATGGATTCCTGGACACGTTGGCTTGCCAGGGAATGACACGGCGGATTTGGCAGCGAAATCGGCAGTCACAGCGCCCAGTGTTACGATTACCCATTCAACAGCAGAAGATTTTAGAGTGGCTGTACGGAGAGCCGTTTTTTCGACTTGGCATGCGGAGTGGTCGGCTCTCCGTGGTAATAAGCTGCGAGAGGTGAAGGACCTCCCTGTCAACTGGGTAACCTCCTCTCGTTTATTCCGCCGGGAGGAGGTAGTACTAGCTCGGCTAAGAATTGGCCACTGTATTTTTACTCACAGTTACCTTTTTAAACGTGAACCTGCTCCTGTCTGTGCGCTCTGTGGGGAGGCACAGACAGTTCGTCATGTGTTGCTGGAGTGTGGTCACCTGGCACACATTCGGTCATCTATGGGCATGCCGGCCTCTCTTGCCGAGGTCCTGGCAGATGACCCAAGAGCAGTGGACAGGGTTTTTAAATTTTTAGCAAAACTTTCTTTTACCTTGAGGTTTTAGTGTGATAGCGGTTTTTTTTAAACCCTTTTGGTTTTAATGTGTTGATTTTAGATGGAGTTTTATATCCAGCTCTGGTTAGAGGGCTGGACGTTTCTGTTACTTCCGTTTCAACTGTGTTAGCTCTTTTATTTGTGTTTACTTTTTTGTTTGGTATTTTCTTACTGGCTATTGCCAAGTTTTAATCATAAGGGCGCTTATGACCTCGGCAGTTGAGCGCCCTTAAACACCATCATCATCATCATGCCCTTCAGAGCATTCGTGAGCTGTACAATTACCATCCTTTGGTGCAGCGCATCCAGGACGTTCTCCACATTTTGCACGCTTCTGGTTTTAATGTGGAGTGCGCATGGATTCCTGGACACGTTGGCTTGCCAGGGAATGACACGGCGGATTTGGCAGCGAAATCGGCAGTCACAGCGCCCAGTGTTACGATTACCCATTCAACAGCAGAAGATTTTAGAGTGGCTGTACGGAGAGCCGTTTTTTCGACTTGGCATGCGGAGTGGTCGGCTCTCCGTGATAATAAGCTGCGAGAGGTGAAGGACCTCCCTGTCAACTGGGTAACCTCCTCTCGTTTATTCCGCCGGGAGGAGGTAGTACTAGCTCGGCTAAGAATTGGCCACTGTATTTTTACTCACAGTTACCTTTTTAACGTGAACCTGCTCCTGTCTGTGCGCTCTGTGGGGAGGCACAGACAGTTCGTCATGTGTTGCTGGAGTGTGGTCACCTGGCACACATTCGGTCATCTATGGGCATGCCGGCCTCTCTTGCTGAGGTGCTGGCAGATGACCCAAGAGCAGTGGACAGGGTTTTTAAATTTTTAGCAAAACTTTCTTTTACCTTGACGTTTTAGTGTGATAGCGGTTTTTTAAACTCTTTTGGTTTTAATGTGTTGATTTTAGATGGAGTTTTATATCCAGCTCTGGTTAGAGGGCTGGACGTTTCTGTTACTTCCGTTTCAACTGTGTTAGCTCTTTTATTTGTGTTTACTTTTTTGTATGGTATTTTCTTACTGGCTATTGCCAAGTTTTAATCATAAGGGCGCTTATGACCTCGGCAGTTGAGCGCCCTTAAACACCATCATCATCATCATCATCTGGCACACATTCGGTCATCTATGGGCATGCCGGCCTCTCTTGCTGAGGTCCTGGCAGATGACCCAAGAGCAGTGGACAGGGTTTTTAAATTTTTAGCAAAACTTTCTTTTACCTTGACGTTTTAGTGTGATAGCAGTTTTTTTTTTAAACTCCTTTAATTTTAATGTGTTTATTTTAGATGGTGTTTTATATCCAGCTCTGTTTAGAGGGCTGGCCCGTTCTGTTACTTCCGTTTCAACTGTGTTAGCTCTTTTACTTGTGGTTTTTTTTTCCTTTTTTTTTTTTTGGTATTTTTCTTACTGCCTATTGCCAAGTTTTAATCGTAAGGGCGCTTATGACCTTGGCAGTTGAGCGCCCTTAAACACCATTATCATCATCATCATTGACATTTGTATATATGGACAAATAATGAACATTCATTATAAACATTGTATATATTGTAAATATATTGACATTGAGAATTACTCTCTCCATTTTAATTCAAAATCTTCTCGGGCTTCTAGCCAGGTAATAACTTGGCTTGACACCAACGTTTCGAAGAAGTGCATCTTCCTCGTCTTCAGGGTGAACTGATGGTTTGAGCTTGCGGAGACTGGTATTTATAAGAGCTGGGATGAAGCTAACATCTGATTGGTTCGCGAGATATTATGGCCTGGTATTTAAGATGACTGAGACATGGGCACGGACTTCGTAGAAAACTATTTATAGCAGTTATTCGGCTAATGTTTTGTGTTTGAGCACGCACCTGCTAGAAAATAAGTCTTGGAAGACTGCAGGTACAGGATTAGGTGTTAAGGCTCTTTATCATCGGTGTCCATGCTGAACTTAATTGTAGGCCAGAATCGCGATTTAGATTATTTGTTTCAGATGAGATGGCTAAAGCTTCTTTTACTCTCCTTTCCCAGTAATTCGAACACTTTGCCACTATCTTGGTGTTAGTAAAGTTAGCTCTGTGGCTCTGTTCTATACAGTGTTCAGCCAGTCCAGATTTTTCGGGTTGCATAAGCCTTATTGATCTTTGGTGTTCAGAAACGCGTGTGGCAATAGTGCGTCCTGTTTGGCCAATGTACGCTGCGCTGCATTCGCAAGGAATGTGGTAGACACCAGGTACTCTGAGAGCTAAATTATCTTTAACTGGCCTGACCAAATTTTTGATTTTAGGTGGTGGCTTATGGATGGTTTTGACATTATATTTGTAGAGTAGTCTACTAATCTTTCCCGAAAAATTGCCGGTAAACGGTATATAGGCTATGGCGGCTGGCTTGTCTTTTTGTTGAGTGTTCTTGCTGGGGTTTCTTTTTCGTCCGGCTCTTATCAGCGCTGATGTGATGTCCTTGGCTGAATATCCATTTTGTTGGAGTGTGAATTTTAGGTGTTGAAATTCCATTTGCAGATTATCTGGGTCTGATACAGAAACTGCTCTGTGTGCCAATGTGTTTAGAATGCCCATTCGTTGTGACTTATGGTGGAAGCTGTTTGCGTTGAGATAAAGATCCGTGTGTGTAGGTTTTCGGTAGACGGCATGACCAAGAGTTCCGTCCGCTTTTTTGGTAACCAGAATGTCCAGAAATGGGAGGGAAGCATTTTTCTCAACTTCCATAGTGAACTGTATTTGTGATCTAAGGCTATTTAGGTGTGCAAGAAAATCTGGAAGAGTGTGCAGTCCATGTGGCCAAATTACAAATGTATCATCTACATATCTGTAAAAATGTGTAGGTTTTAATGGGGCTGTGTTAAGTATTTCATGCTCCAGAAACTCCATATAGAAGTTGGCAATAGCTGGTGACAGAGGAGAGCCCATCGCAACACCGTCTGTCTGCTCGTAGTAGGTGTTGCCATACAGAAAATAAGTGGAAGTAAGTGTGTGACTAAACAGTGCAGTAATAACAGGTGGAAAGTGTTCTGACAATAGTTGTATTGTTTCCGCCAGGGGAACTCTGGTGAAGAGAGATACCACATCGAAACTAACTAACAGGTCCGATGGCTTCACTTTGATGTTGTCAAGAACTTCAGCGAATTGTATAGAGTTCTTCACATGGTGTACACACTTACCTACTATTGGTTGCAGCAGATGTGCCAGATGACGAGCTAGGCGATAGGTAGGGCTGCCAATAGCGTCCACTATGGGCCTTAGAGGTATCCCAGGCTTATGGATCTTCGGCAGACCATATAATCTGGGAGGTATGGAGGCAGATGGCGAGACCGTCTTCTGAACATCAGGAGGAAGGCTGGATTTCTTAATTAGCTGGATGGTGCGTCTTTCCACAGAGTTGGTAGGATCCTTTTTAATGGTTTTGTATGCAGGATCGTCCAGCAGTTGTTGAACCTTTTCTTGGTATTGCACGGAAGAGAGGAGTACCGTGGCGTTCCCTTTGTCAGCTGGTAAAACAACCAAGTTGTCGTTTTTTCGAAGGGAATGTAAGGCTTTACTTTCTTCTCGGCTGATGTTTGAAGTAGGTAGGGTTGCCTTTTTGTAAGCTCTTGCTACCTCACGGCGTATTTCTTCTGCACTTGCTGATGGAAGTTGACAAATGGCGGCTTCAATAGAACTGATGGTGTCTGCCACTGATATTTGCCTAGGCGTGGGAGCGAAGTTGAGCCCTTTAGCTAGAACCGAGGTGGTAGGTTCGTCTAGCTGGATATCGGTGAGGTTGTAGATGATACGATCGGTGTCCAATGGTGGTACAGGTTCATTCTGCTTAGATAGACTTGCAAATTTCTTAGTTTGCCGCTTAGTGCAACGCAGTAGAGTAGCATTGCCTTGTGCCCCCCCAGGGGCCTACTACGGTAGGTACGGGTTAGGCGCACCCGGGGTCCCGAGCCACCTTGACTCCCTCTGTGGGCAACCTCAGAGTGGTGAGGGAGTCAGTAGGTGAAAATGCCCACCCACGTGTAGGCCGTGCGTGGAGACCCGTGTCGGTGAAGAGGAATATCCTGGTTGGTTGAGGGTTGCGTACCTGAGCCTGGGCTTCTGTCTTTCAGTAACTGGGGAGGGTGCGCAACCTAATACACCGCTTTGGTTTCTGATTTGCCTAAACGGGAGGCTAGGGACTAACCCACCCCTAGTCAATCGGCCAGGACTAGGTATTACACCGAACTCCAGGGTGAGTGGGACGGCGAGCCCGCTATATCCCCTGTGTAGCCCTGTCACCCCAGTGGGGTGACCCCTCGTTGGGCTCCGTGGTGGGTGGGGAGCACTGGGGGATGAATTTATACCATTTTTTATGGCACCAAAACCAAAACCCCTTATTTTAAATGCAAACGTTGGAAAGGAAGTAGTCGAGTCATGTGGTCCTCGCTACTTGGTTATTCATAGGACAGAGGAAGGTAAGAAGTTCCTTACGGTGAGCCCTTTTACTATCCAAAAGGGTCTCGATGCCATTGCTGGTCCGGTCAAATCTTGCGTTCGAGCTCGTAACGGTACACTTCTTGTCGAAGCCAACTCCGCCTCGCAAGCTGCAAGGATACTTAAAGCCACCACGTTAGCCAGCTATCCAGTGAAGGTCGAGGTGCACAAGTCGCTGAACTCCTCCCGCGGTGTAGTAACAACACGCGCGTTGGACGGTTTGTCCATTGAGGAGATCCAAGAAAATCTTGCGACTCAGGGTGTCTCAGCTGTTTATCGGGTACAACGTAAGATCAACGGTGAATTCCTGCCTACTCGTACCCTGTTTCTTACTTTTGATCGGGTTGATCTGCCTCAAAAGATTAGAGCAGGGTATGAAGCCATCGAAGTTAGGCCTTATATACCCAATCCGCTGAGGTGCTTTAAATGCCAACGTTTTGGTCACACTAGTGAGTTGTGTACCGGCAAGTCCACCTGCGTCCACTGCGGTGACACCTCCCACGATGGGGCTTGTGCTTCAGCTCCATCGTGTGTGAACTGTAACGGTGAACACCCATCTAGTTCCCGAGACTGCCCCCGTTTTGCAGAGGAACGAGCGATCCAGGAGATACGGGTGAAAGAGAAGGTGTCCTTCTTGGAAGCCCGGAAGCTCCTGCGACTCCGCCAACCCTCTGCCCCGAGGTCCGGTAGCTATAGCTCAGTTGCAGCTAAACCGGTACCGCGTCGGGAAATCGCAACACAGACCGGCGATATGAACGGGGCTACAATTGCGGAAAAGGTTATTTTAGCCCAAGCGCTGCCAAAGCCTTCGGCACCTACACCCAAGTTGGTATCAACATCTGCCAAATCCGCCAGCTTACAGAATAATCCTGCACAGTTGTCACCGAAAGCCTCGACCTCCGGAACTAAAGCTATTAAATTCACGACGTCTTCTGCCCCAGAAAGACAGTTTAAGACCAAGTATGTACGACAAGACTTTTTGAAAGAAAATGTGCAATCTATTACCAAGTCATCTAAAGGTAAGAAAAGTTCACGCAACTCCACACGTGTATCCTCCTCTGAAGGGTCATCTGGGGAGGAGGGCGTGAATCGGCGACGGCCGTCTTCGCCGATCAGCACATCCAATCGGTTCGAACTACTTGGACCGAAAACTGCTCTTGAAAAAGGGACCTCCCTTGTGGAGGAGATGGACCAGGAGGATTCTGCCGCCACTGCCAGAGGGACAGTGCGGAAACGGCAGGATCGTGCTCCTGAAAATAGTACCAGCCCAACGCCTAAGAAGAACAAATTGAACCGACCAGCTAATCCCAATCTGCAGAAGCGTCTTTCGATTTGAAACTTATCCCATAATATATTCAATGGCTATCCTCCATTGGAACATACGCGGAATTCGACCACATCGACCAGAGCTTGACTTGTTGCTGCGCCAGCATGAACCCTTGGCTGTATGTTTACAAGAGACGAAGCTCCGTCCACAGGACACCGTTACCATCAGGCAGTACTCCTCCGTACGATGTGATTTATCCCCGGAGGACGGTGTCCCGGCACATGGGGGCACTATGATGCTTATTCGAGATGATATTTTAGCCAACTCCGTACCCATACAATCTGCAATCCAGTCCGTTGCAGTCAGCATTAAGCTACCCTCCGCTTCATTCACCATTTGCAGTATCTATTTGCCTCCATCTGCGGACCTCTCGCACAGCGACTTAGAACACCTCATTTCGCAGTTGCCACCACCCTTTTTATTGGTAGGCGACGTGAATGCCCATCACCCTCTTTGGGGCTCTCCTCGGGCTTGTGCGAGAGGTACGCTACTTAAAGATTTCTTGGATAATCAGAATCTTGCTCTCTTGAACACCGGAGAGCCCACCTTTCTATCTGACGCATTTCATAGTTTTTCACACATTGACATTGCAATTTGTTCCCCTCAGCTGGCAGTCACCTTATGCTGGAATATCATCTCGGATTTGCATTCTAGTGACCACTTTCCTTGTCGTATTAGTGTCTTGACACCCGTTGTATGTTCCACCCGTTTACCTAGTTGGCGCCTAGACCACGCCAGCTGGGAACTGTACTCCCACTTGGCTGAATTTAGCTACGAAGAGCACGACTCTGTGAACCACTTGGTCGAACATCTTACAGGGACCATTCTTTCTGCTGCTGAGCAATCCATTCCGCGTTCGACTGGCTACAGCCGTCGATTTCCGGTACCTTGGTGGACCGATGACTGTCGGGATGCTATTCGCGCTCGCAGACGAGCTCTACGGGTTTTCCAGCGTTATCCCACACTGGATAACCTGATATACTATAAACGGATGCGTGCACATTCTAGGCGGGTTATTAAGGATAGCAAAAAGATGTCATGGAATAAATTCGTGGGTTCCTTTAATCGACATACACCTTCCTCTGTCGTATGGGATAAGTTAAGACGTGTGGCTGGGAAACCGAACCATATGCCCATCGCCGGTCTCAAAACACCTACCGGAGCTGTTGTTGATACATTTGACGTGGCGAATACTTTAGGCAGTGCTTTCGCTCAGGTGTCTAGCTCAGGCAACTATTCCCCTGAGTTTCTTACAGTTAAGAACCAGGTGGAATCTCAAGAATTCTCGTTTCTTTCTGGCAACCTTGAGGATTATAATCGCCTTTTCACCCTGGCAGAGCTAGACAATGCACTCTCCTCTTCACGACACTCAGCACCAGGTCCAGATGGTATCCACGTCCAAATGTTGCAACATCTCTCTCCTGATGGCAAAGATTTCCTACTCGAGGTCTATAATCGTGTCTGGGTTGATGGCATTTTTCCAGACAAGTGGCGGGAGGCCACCATCATACCCATTCTTAAACCTGGAAAGGACCGCCATCTTCCTTCCAGTTACCGTCCTATTTCCCTCACCAGCTGCGTGTGCAAGGTGATGGAACGCATGATCAATGGACGGTTGGTGTGGTGGCTGGAATCCCACAATCTTCTGACGAACATCCAGTGTGGCTTTCGACGACGACGTTCAACTGCTGACCACCTTGTCTCTCTGTCAACTCAGATTATGGACGGGTTTCTTAAGAACAGCCCCACAGTTGGGATATTTTTTGACCTCGAGAAGGCCTACGACACGTGTTGGCGGGCGGGAATATTGCGTTCTCTGCACAACTGGAACATACGTGGACGCCTACCGTTGGTCATTCAGGAGTTTATGCGGGACCGCGTTTTTCGTGTGAGGGTGGGTTCGGTTTTTTCTAACCATTTTATTCAAGAGAACGGAGTGCCGCAGGGCTCGGTACTCAGCGTGACTCTATTTGCTATTGCGATAAATTCCATATCACTATGTGTGCCTCAAGGTGTCTCTTCCTGTTTATTCGTGGACGACTTTGCCATCTTCTGTACTTCTCAGCGTACACCGTTTTTGGAACGCCGTCTCCAGCGGTGTTTGGACAATCTCTATGCATGGAGCTCGAAACACGGTTTTCGTTTCTCCGCTGAGAAGACAGTCTGCGTTAACTTCTGGCGCCGTAAGTGGCATATGCCGCCGTCTCTTCGACTCGGGCCAGATTTACTTCCTTTCGCAGACGAGGCGAGATTCCTTGGTTTGATCTTCGATCGGAAACTTTGTTGGGCACCACAAATAGCACAGCTTAGAGCACGATGTGACCGTTCTCTAAATCTTTTACGGATACTAAGTGGCAAGTCTTGGGGTGCGGATCGGACGACATTGCTCCGTCTTTATCGTGCTGTGATTCGTTCGAAGTTGGACTATGGCAGCATTGTGTATTCTTCAGCTCGACCTTCAGTGCTCAGAAGGTTAGACACAGTCCATAACCAGGGCATCCGTGTGGCCGTTGGAGCTTTTCCAACGAGCCCAGTTGTTAGCCTCTACGCCGAATCGGGAGAACCTCCTCTGCGTTGTCGGCGTGATGTCCTGCTTGCTAATTATGGCTGTGGGCTGAAGTGTATGCCTGGGCATCCAACTTATCACGCGTTTTTCTCCCCTGAGCTGCACGAGCGATACTGCCTCCGCTCTCTGAGCCCCAGGCCAGCAGGTTTTCGTTTCCGTGAGCTTCTACGCCAGCACCATGTTGACATTCCTCGGCTGTTATCCAAGGGAGAGAGTATACACCCCCCTTGGTTACGCGCTACCTCCCATGTCGATCTCGGGATGACGCTCTACGGGAAATCTGTTACGCCTCTTGATAGTATTCGTCGTTGTTTTTTAGAATTTTTATCCAAATACAGTGGCCGTATTTGTATTTACACCGATGGTAGTAAGAGCCCCGAAGGTGTTGGATGTGCCTTTGTAACTGGCACCGCAACTTCTACTTACGGTTTGCCTAGTTGCACATCTATATATTCTGCCGAGCTATATGCTATTTATCAAGCCCTTCTGTATATTCGACGTCGAAAATTAGGTGACTGCCTTATTCTTAGTGATTCCCTTAGTGCCCTTCAGAGCATTCGTGAGCTGTACAATTACCATCCTTTGGTGCAGCGCATCCAGGACATTCTCCACATTTTGCACGCTTCTGGTTTTAATGTGGAGTGCGCATGGATTCCTGGACACGTTGGCTTGCCAGGGAATGACACGGCGGATTTGGCAGCGAAATCGGCAGTCACAGCGCCCAGTGTTAGGATTACCCATTCAACAGCAGAAGATTTTAGAGTGGCTGTACGGAGAGCCGTTTTTTCGACTTGGCATGCGGAGTGGTCGGCTCTCCGTGGTAATAAGCTGCGAGAGGTGAAGGACCTCCCTGTCAACTGGGTAACCTCCTCTCGTTTATTCCGCCGGGAGGAGGTAGCACTAGCTCGGCTAAGAATTGGCCACTGTATTTTTACTCACAGTTACCTTTTTAAACGTGAACCTGCTCCTGTCTGTGCGCTCTGTGGGGAGGCACAGACAGTTCGTCATGTGTTGCTGGAGTGTGGTCACCTGGCACACATTCGGTCATCTATGGGCATGCCGGCCTCTCTTGCTGAGGTCCTGGCAGATGACCCAAGAGCAGTGGACAGGGTTTTTAAATTTTTAGCAAAACTTTCTTTTACCTTGACGTTTTAGTGTGATAGCGGTTTTTTAAACTCTTTTGGTTTAAATGTGTTGATTTTAGATGGAGTTTTATATCCAGCTCTGGTTAGAGGGCTGGACGTTTCTGTTACTTCCGTTTCAACTGTGTTAGCTCTTTTATTTGTGTTTACTTTTTTGTTTGGTATTTTCTTACTGGCTATTGCCAAGTTTTAATCATAAGGGCGCTTATGACCTCGGCAGTTGAGCGCCCTTAAACACCATCATCATCATCATTGCCTTGTGCAAAAGAGGAGTGGTCGACTCTGTCCCAATCTAGAGGTGAAAGCTTGCTAGAAAGAAGCCAAAAGGAATCCAGTAACTTTTGATCAACGATAGACAGTTCATGTCGGGTATGCTTGATTCGTTCCCTTACCAGGGCTAAGCTGGCGCGTCTAAGTATTTTAGATGTTGAGGCATTTTTCACTGGGTAACGAAGTCTCACAAACTTGGGCGTAATTTCTTTGTCTCGGCACCTGGATAAGAACGCCAAGGAGCTGAGTAATTTACCTTTCTTTTCGCGTAGGTCTTGATGTTTCTTAATTGCCTGGTAAATTTCTTTCCCGTAAAGGAATGTAAAATAAGAACTATAGCTTTCCTGGCGACGTGTTAATTCAAAATCTTCTCGGGCTTCTAGCCAGGTAATAACTTGGCTTGACACCAACGTTTCGAAGAAGTGCATCTTCCTCGTCTTCAGGGTGAACTGATGGTTTGAGCTTGCGGAGACTGGTATTTATAAGAGCTGGGATGAAGCTAACATCTGATTGGTTCGCGAGATATTATGGCCTGGTATTTAAGATGACTGAGACATGGGCACGGACTTCGTAGAAAACTATTTATAGCAGTTATTCGGCTAATGTTTTGTGTTTGAGCACGCACCTGCTAGAAAATAAGTCTTGGAAGACTGCAGGTACAGGATTAGGTGTTAAGGCTCTTTATCATCGGTGTCCATGCTGAACTTAATTGTAGGCCAGAATCGCGATTTAGATTATTTGTTTCAGATGAGATGGCTAAAGCTTCTTTTACTCTCCTTTCCCAGTAATTCGAACACTTTGCCACTATCTTGGTGTTAGTAAAGTTAGCTCTGTGGCTCTGTTCTATACAGTGTTCAGCCAGTCCAGATTTTTCGGGTTGCATAAGCCTTATTGATCTTTGGTGTTCAGAAACGCGTGTGGCAATAGTGCGTCCTGTTTGGCCAATGTACGCTGCGCTGCATTCGCAAGGAATGTGGTAGACACCAGGTACTCTGAGAGCTAAATTATCTTTAACTGGCCTGACCAAATTTTTGATTTTAGGTGGTGGCTTATGGATGGTTTTGACATTATATTTGTAGAGTAGTCTACTAATCTTTCCCGAAAAATTGCCGGTAAACGGTATATAGGCTATGGCGGCTGGCTTGTCCTTTTGTTGAGTGTTCTTGCTGGGGTTTCTTTTTCGTCCGGCTCTTATCAGCGCTGATGTGATGTCCTTGGCTGAATATCCATTTTGTTGGAGTGTGAATTTTAGGTGTTGAAATTCCATTTGCAGATTATCTGGGTCTGATACAGAAACTGCTCTGTGTGCCAATGTGTTTAGAATGCCCATTCGTTGTGACTTATGGTGGAAGCTGTTTGCGTTGAGATAAAGATCCGTGTGTGTAGGTTTTCGGTAGACGGCATGACCAAGAGTTCCGTCCGCTTTTTTGGTAACCAGAATGTCCAGAAATGGGAGGGAAGCATTTTTCTCAACTTCCATAGTGAACTGTATTTGTGATCTAAGGCTATTTAGGTGTGCAAGAAAATCTGGAAGAGTGTGCAGTCCATGTGGCCAAATTACAAATGTATCATCTACATATCTGTAAAAATGTGTAGGTTTTAATGGGGCTGTGTTAAGTATTTCATGCTCCAGAAACTCCATATAGAAGTTGGCAATAGCTGGTGACAGAGGAGAGCCCATCGCAACACCGTCTGTCTGCTCGTAGTAGGTGTTGCCATACAGAAAATAAGTGGAAGTAAGTGTGTGACTAAACAGTGCAGTAATAACAGGTGGAAAGTGTTCTGACAATAGTTGTATTGTTTCCGCCAGGGGAACTCTGGTGAAGAGAGATACCACATCGAAACTAACTAACAGGTCCGATGGCTTCACTTTGATGTTGTCGAGAACTTCAGCGAATTGTATAGAGTTCTTCACATGGTGTACACACTTACCTACTATTGGTTGCAGCAGATGTGCCAGATGACGAGCTAGGCGATAGGTAGGGCTGCCAATAGCGTCCACTATGGGCCTTAGAGGTATCCCAGGCTTATGGATCTTCGGCAGACCATATAATCTGGGAGGTATGGAGGCAGATGGCGAGACCGTCTTCTGAACATCAGGAGGAAGGCTGGATTTCTTAATTAGCTGGATGGTGCGTCTTTCCACAGAGTTGGTAGGATCCTTTTTAATGGTTTTGTATGCAGGATCGTCCAGCAGTTGTTGAACCTTTTCTTGGTATTGCACGGAAGAGAGGAGTACCGTGGCGTTCCCTTTGTCAGCTGGTAAAACAACCAAGTTGTCGTTTTTTCGAAGGGAATGTAAGGCTTTACTTTCTTCTCGGCTGATGTTTGAAGTAGGTAGGGTTGCCTTTTTGTAAGCTCTTGCTACCTCACGGCGTATTTCTTCTGCACTTGCTGATGGAAGTTGACAAATGGCGGCTTCAATAGAACTGATGGTGTCTGCCACTGATATTTGCCTAGGCGTGGGAGCGAAGTTGAGCCCTTTAGCTAGAACCGAGGTGGTAGGTTCGTCTAGCTGGATATCGGTGAGGTTGTAGATGATACGATCGGTGTCCAATGGTGGTACAGGTTCATTCTGCTTAGATAGACTTGCAAATTTCTTAGTTTGCCGCTTAGTGCAACGCAGTAGAGTAGCATTGCCTTGTGCAAAAGAGGAGTGGTCGACTCTGTCCCAATCTAGAGGTGAAAGCTTGCTAGAAAGAAGCCAAAAGGAATCCAGTAACTTTTGATCAACGATAGACAGTTCATGTCGGGTATGCTTGATTCGTTCCCTTACCAGGGCTAAGCTGGCGCGTCTAAGTATTTTAGATGTTGAGGCATTTTTCACTGGGTAACGAAGTCTCACAAACTTGGGCGTAATTTCTTTGTCTCGGCACCTGGATAAGAACGCCAAGGAGCTGAGTAATTTACCTTTCTTTTCGCGTAGGTCTTGATGTTTCTTAATTGCCTGGTAAATTTCTTTCCCGTAAAGGAATGTAAAATAAGAACTATAGCTTTCCTGGCGACGTGTTAATTCAAAATCTTCTCGGGCTTCTAGCCAGGTAATAACTTGGCTTGACACCAACGTTTCGAAGAAGTGCATCTTCCTCGTCTTCAGGGTGAACTGATGGTTTGAGCTTGCGGAGACTGGTATTTTTAAGAGCTGGGATGAAGCTAACATCTGATTGGTTCGCGAGATATTATGGTTTTTTTTTTTTTTTTTTTTTTTTTTTTTTTTTTTTTTTACCGTGGAGGGGAAAAATGCATTCCTGCATTCGACCCCAAGCCTTAGTGCAATGGCTTGGGGGATATGTGGAGCTCCCCGCAGAGTGCGGTATATCCACTAAAAAACCCCTCCACGTGTTAATCGTTATATATAGAGTACTTTCGTGCAAACATGCATTAGTCGGGTCCCGCATAGCACCCCGGTTAGTAAGTGAGAGCTACTTAGCTGGCATGCATTGCATGCGAGCGCGTTAATGCTACTTACTGGGATTGTCCATGAAACCTGGACAATACCAGTGGATAATCATGCGCTACTCTGTAGGTGTTTTATTCGTTAATGGCTATGTTCTATTTCAGCAGGGTGTGCCTGCTTGTCATATTAAGTAAAATGTTATCTAACATGCACTTAAATTTAGTCTTATAGTATATGTTTAGAATAAGTTCCGCTTCTGCGCTGTTGCTTCGGGAGATTTCTCCGTCCGTCAGTGGTTGCGCAGCCGTTCGTCGCTAGTAGCAGTACCGGGCTCGTAGGCCTTCGTCATCTCGTTTGCCATGTAGTTGCCAAGGTCGTCTAAGTGATTGACTCCATATTGCAGCTGCCCGAAGTACGCTGCCCGCGTCGATCACAATGGGAGGCCCCTTCCCCCGGTCCGCCTCAGCTGTAGCTGAGGGCTTTAGGGCTCTGCGACGGGCTGGTACTGAAACATATTGGAAGAGAGAAAGGATAAACATATATATAGCTGTGTGTTAGAAGGGGAGAGGTTTTTAGGGAAGGAGGTTTGTAAGGTACTGTTGTATTTCGCCTGGAGTGGTGTCTTGTGTTATAGTTCTGTCGAAAAGTGATAAAGGTCTGTTGTGTTTGTTTGTTTTTGTGTCGTAGTTCCCTAGCGTTTCTATTAAAGGGTTGTGATGTGCACTTAATTTTTGATATGCGTCGTAGGTTAGCTTTTTAATGAATTGTTCGATTGTATGTATTTTGAGTTCTTCGTGGAGTATGTCAGCTGGAGTTGTGTATGGTACCTTAGATACTAAGCGTAGAATTTTATTTTGGAATCTTTGTAAGTTTTTGATGTGGTTTTCGGCGGCATACCCCCATACTTGGGATGCGTAAGTAATTATAGGTCGGATTAATGTTTTGTAAAGTGTGAGTCCCATGTTAAGGCTTAGCTGTGAGCCCATGTTGATGAGTGGGTATAGCCTGCCCAGTTGGGCATTGGCTTTTCCACGAGTCTGAGTAATATGCTTTTTCCATGTTAGACCTTGATCCATTTTAAGTCCAAGCCAAGTTACCGTATCTGTCCATCCAATATCTTCACCAAATATGGTAATTGGAGGCAGGCGGTGTCTGGGAAATCTGTGATTGATACGCTTTGTGAATATGATTGCTTGAGTTTTTGGTGCATTTACTTTGATTCGCCATTTGGTAAGCCAGTCCTCTAGGTTATTAAGGGACCTCTGGAGTCTGCTGTGAATGAATTTCGTTTTTCCCGATTGGGTCATTATGGCGGTGTCGTCCGCATAAATGTATAATTCTGTATTTTCGGTTTTTGGGATGTCATTTATATAGATATTAAATAGTGTTGGCCCGAGTATGCTGCCTTGTGGCACTCCGGCTTTGATTGGGCGTTCGGATGACAGGTGATTGTTTACTCTGCATTGAAA
Source organism: Hymenopus coronatus (assembly GCA_030762935.1). Taxonomy (NCBI): domain Eukaryota; kingdom Metazoa; phylum Arthropoda; class Insecta; order Mantodea; family Hymenopodidae; genus Hymenopus; species Hymenopus coronatus. The sequence continues at coordinate 24,573,896 of CM060889.1, forward strand.
TTTTCGATCACTTAGGTAGTTTGCTATGAGTTTAATGAGTGAGTCGTGTATATTTATTGTTTTGAGCTTCTTTAGTAGGCCAGCATGCCATACTCTGTCGAAGGCTCGTTCGACATCTAATAATAAAGCACCTGTTGATTTGTTGATGTTGAAACCGTGCGTTATAGATTCGGTTGCCCTAATTAGTTGTAGAGTTGTTGAGTGTTTGGCTCGGAATCCAAATTGTTCTGGAATTAGTATGTTTTGTTTGTTTAGTTGTGAGTTGAGACATTTGAGAATTACTTTTTCGAGAAGTTTTCCAAGTGTGCTTAGTAGACTAATTGGTCTGTAGTTGTGCGGTTTGGACAAGTTTTTCCCCTTTTTGGGGAAGTGGACCACGGTGGCTAGTTTCCACCTTTTAGGGTAATGTCCACTAATGAGCACGTAGTTGAATATGTCAGCCAGTAGCTTAATTGCCCTTTCGGGCAAATGCAATAGGGCCACTGTTGGGATGTTATCTGGCCCAGGGGCTTTTCTCTTTGGGAGGTGCCTGATTAGCCAGTTTATTTCACTCGGGCAGGTTTTTCTCACTAAGTTGTGGGTTGCCTGTTCTTTGAAAATTTCCGTTTCCTCTTCCGTTGCCTCCGTAAATTGAGGGCAGCAGGGAGTAGGATTAGGCGTGCAGATTTCTTGCAGTGTGTCTGCGAGCATATCTGCTTTTTGTTGGTCTGTAGATGCTATTGTTTGATTGTGGTGTAATGGTGGTATTTGTGTTTTATCGCGTGTTAGACAGCGTGCAATTCTCCACACCGAGTCTCGTTCGTAGTCGAGGTTCTCAAGTGTATTCTGCCATTGTTGAGAGAGATGGTTTGTTGTTCTCTCTCTGACAAGGGTATTTAAGTGTCTAACGTATTCCTGGTCTACAATATGACGTGTTTTCTGCCAACGCCGTCTAGCTCGGTTTCTTTCCGCTGCTAGCATTTGGATGTCAGGTGGTAGTTGTGATTGGTATCGCTTTGGTTTGTTTATTGGTACAGCTTCTTTGGTTGCAGTTTTTATCGCATTTTCTAGTTGAGTTACAGCTTCATTCATGTTTTCTGCTGTATTTAGCTGTGTAGTATGTAGGTGCTTGTTGATAGTGTTTGCAAACCTATCCCAGTCTGCTTTATTGTAGTTTAGACGCTCGACTGGTGGATTGGGGGCTGCAGTTCCTTCTAATGTTATGATCACTGGTAAGTGATCGGAAGAGAGTTCGTTCTTAACTTGTAGGTTGATCCTACGAGTGAGATTACGCGTCACTGCAATATCTAGAATATCAGGCCTTTGGTTTCGGCTGAATGGGATATACGTATGTTCCGTAGGAGTGTGAATTATTATATCAGAATTATTTTCAAGGTTTAGGAGGGCCGTGCCTTCAGGGTTAGTCTCATTGCAGTCCCAAATGAGGTGTTTTGCGTTGAGATCTCCGGCTATTAGCACCCTGTTGTTTACCTGCGAGATTGAGTTAATGTCCGCTATGTTTAGTACGCCTGGGGGGGCATATGCCGCCGTGATTAGAACCTTGTTGTTGTCAATGGTGATGTAAATACTAGTAGCTTCTAGAGTTGAAAATTGCGGCTGTGGAGCAACATCATGGGCAATGCTATGTTTTATTATTACGGCCGTCCCGCCACCGCGTCTGTTTCGATCGTTGCGGTGGGTAGTGTAACCTGGCATGTTAAATCTGTCTTTGTCGCTTAAATGAGTTTCTGTAATTAACGCTATGTGTATGTTGTTGCGTGTTAAGAAGTCTCTAAGTTCAGTCTTTCGTCTTTTTAAGCCGTGTGCGTTCCATGTCATACAATTGAGTTTGGGTGTGTGATTCATAGGAAGCCAGGAGAGGTGAGCAGTTGAAAGAAATCTCTGTAGCAGGCCAGGATGCTCCGGGTCTCCGATCCCCGCGAAGTGGCCAGTAGTTCGAAGAGGTGCATACAGACGTCCTGTAGGTCTGCGTCCCTCCAGTGCTCAGCGGACGCACATCTGAACATGTTTCGCTGGTGCTCCAGCCGAGGGTCAGCCAGGGTCTCCTCCCTCGGTGGCACTTCCTTCGGGGGTTGACGTGGCTTAACCTGTGGTCGGCTAGGCTTTCGGGTCCTCGGCTCGTTCATCCCCCCAGCGCTAACGACGCCCATCACGGAGCCACGAGGGGCAGGCGGCGCGCGCACCGGAGCCTCTCCACGCACTCGACCACCACTCCCCGCCGGAGGCGCCCGTGCCCCTGTCCCCTGGGAGTTGCGCGCTGCTTCAACTTGTCTCTGATACTCGGGACAAGCCCGGTACCTGGCCCCGTGGCCCGAATTGAGACACAGCGCGCATCTCCTTTGGGGTGGGGGAACGTTACAGCTCCGCGAGTCGTGGGAGGCCGAGCACTTAGAGCACACAACGGCACCCGAGCTACACGTTGCCTCCGTGTGTCTCAGCTGCTGGCACCGATTGCACTGTATGGGGACAAATGGTCGTCGGTAGGGTTCCACCTTCACCCGAAAGTGCAACACCTGTTCCAACGACCTCAACCGGGCCAGGTCCTCAGCTGTTGCCAGATCCACCAGGTATATCGGGAGAGGAGTACGGGCTCGGTCATAACGCCTGAGCTGCACTACTCGCAGCACTGAAAAGTGCGCAGAGTGCAGCTCAGCCCTAATTTCCTCTTCCGCGCCGTCAAAGTAGACGTGCTTCACCACAGCACGGTAGGTCTGGTCGTTCTTGGAGCTTCGTGTCAGGGTGAAGGGTACCCCACGCTCCCTCAGAAAGGCAGTCAGGCGCTGATAGTCTTCCGCAGACCTAGTGCGCACCATGAGGTCCCCTGAGATAGGGGCTCTGGATAAGACATACCCCCCGTTGGGGCGTAGGGCGTCGAAGTCTCTGAGTTCCTGTAACAGAGATAGATGATGGCGGGGAACATAGATGGGAGCCTGGAGACGGGTGGTGATGGCTTGGGCGTAGGAAGAAGGGGGACCGGGTGGAGCTGGGCGTGGGGGAGAGGAGCTAGGGCTAGGGTTAGGTTGGGAGGCAGGAGGGTAGAATGGGGCAGGAGGGGGGCTAGGGTTGGGAGAGGATGGGCCCGGGATCGGGGACACGGGATGAGGAGGCGGGGTTGGCAGATGCGGTGAAGGAGCGGAAGCGGAGGAAGCAGAAGGAGGTCGGGGGGGTCTCTGAGCCACCACAGAGATGGACGAGGGATGGAAAGAAGAAGGAGCAGAGGAGGGGTGTGTCAGTGGGTTAGTGACACGTGGTGTGATAGGAGCTAAGGCTGGGGAGGAAGTAATGGTGGCTGGGGAGGCAGAGGAAGCAGGAGCGGTGGAGGGGGGAGCAGCAGGTGAGGGGCCGGAGGGGCGGGTAGGTGGAGTAGCGCCAAAGTCAAGCCGTGTCTTGACTACCGTCTGTCTCGTGACACGCACTTCCGAAGGAGAGTGCTTCTTGGGCTTTCTTCGGGCCATTAGGTTTAGGTAGTGTTTGGGAGTTTGAAAGGTTAAAGGTTTGATTAGAAAGTAGTGCGAAAATGTACTTACTCTAAGCTAAATGTGAAGAAGGAAGAAGTAAGAAAATAAAGCCTAGATTATAATATAAGGGGCCTAACAGGGAGCTTAACCTAGATAGAAAAGAGGAAGATAGTGATAGTTAGAGAGAAAGAGCTGCTAGAGGGCGCTAAAAAGCCCGAAGAACAGAGGACCTGCCCGAAGGCGCCTAGGTACCAGTCAGGAGACTGTTGGCTGCGGCCTTGTTCCTCTACCCTGCTATACAGTTAAGCTCGCTAGCACGAGGCTGAGCTGAGCAAGGTGCAGACCTCGTAGAGAACGCCCACCCGGGAGCTGCTGAGATTGGCTGGCAGTTGCTGGCTCACTCGCCGGGAGAGTCGAGTAGCGAGAGTCGGCGAAGTGAAGTTCTTTGAAGAGAGAGCTGGCTCTGATCCCTTCTCCTCGCCTAGAATTACCTAGTCGAGGGCTTCTATGCTTCGGTTGCTTCCTCTCGCTGGTCTCGTAGTCTCGTGGTCTCGCTGTCTCGAAGTCCCGCTTCGAATCGCCAATATTATGGCCTGGTATTTAAGATGACTGAGACATGGGCACGGACTTCGTAGAAAACTATTTATAGCATTTTTTTTTTTTTTTTTTTAGTTTCAAGTGGAGGGGAAAAATCCACCTTAAGGACTAACCCGGGCTGGCAAGCCCGGAGTGTCGGGGTCTCCCAGGATGGGCCTACCGACTAAAAAACCCCTCCACCGGTATTGGAAGGTAAGGATACTGCGGTACCGCTGTTGCACCCGCGCAGTAAAAGGTAAAGGTGAACTGGCCCGCTGTGCGGCCGCCAGGGGTGAGGGTTGTGCTAGTAGACCGGCTTGACCGAGGCCCAGCCGGCCCCCATAGCGGATTATTGGTGAGGAATTAAGGAAATTGTGGGTGGTTGGGAGTTGTTGGTGAAACATGGGATTGGAAGTGTAGGGAGAGCTGCCACTCTCTCCCTGTGGTGATGATGACTGCACTACCGGTTCTTCCTTCCCCTGGGGGCTGGACCGGTAGCGATGTATGTGAGAATGTCCTTGGTGAGTCCTGTCTGAAGGTCGTGTAGCTGCTTGGATATGGATTGATGAAGTTGGTGCTGCAGCTCTCGGACACCCACGACCGAAGCCTCAAGAGACCCCAGCCGCGGGCACTGGTCGTCGCTGTCCTCGGAAGGTGAATGGACGAGGTGGCTCTCTGTGCGGTCCAGCTGGCGCTGGATGGACGCAAGCACCGCGCCGTTTTCACCTGCAACTCGATCTGAGTCCTGGTGCTTGGCCTCCAATGCTGCGAGTCGTTCTTTGGTTTCCCTCTGAAGTTCCTCGAGACGGAGGCCGAGTTGGTGTGTAGCCGCCAGGATGGTGGCGATGTTCTGTTTGATGGATTCAGCGGCGTCCTTCAGAAAGGTGTCCGTCGGTGAAGTGTTCGGTGTCGAGTCTGGTGGTGGTGATGGTTGGTGGTGCTGCTGTGAGTTTTGTGGAGGTGAAGGCCTACTCCGGGGATACAGGGGGCACGTGGCTTGCCCTGTGAAGTGCGAGTTCCCGGAGCAGGTAGCGCAGTAGCGGCGTCGACGGCGTAGGTCATGGTTGGAGCAAGCGGCTGTGAGCGAGCTTGCCCCACAGTAGTGGCACTTCGGTGCGGCGTGGCAATCCTCCGAACGATGTCCGTAGGTGCAGCAGCGTCGGCAGGGGACCGGACGTTCACTTCTGCTAGCCTCGACACGTAGCTGGTGCCCTAACAAGGGCAGGCGTGATGTCGAGGCAGCTTCGGCTTCAGGCGCGGACCCCAGGTGGAGGCGGACCAGCGATGTGGGTCCCCGAGGTGATGTTATCCGGTTGGCCTTCACTGTAGAGGGCCAAAGGCGGCGTGCGGCATCCAGCACGAAGCGGGATGGAAGGTCCCTCGGGACCCCTATGACGACCACTGTAAAGTGGCCATCATGGTGCGTGGAAGCCCGCACCGATTCCCGGGTGGGTACCGGTACGGCGGTGGAGGTGGTCGGCGGTTGGGGCCGGGCCGGTTCCCGTTCGGGTTCCGGCACGGCGGCTGAAGCAGTCGGCGGCTTGGGCCGGGTCGGTTCCCGCTTGGGAGCCGGCACGGCGGCGGAGGCTGTCGGCGGATGAGGCCGGGCCGGTTTCCTCCTGGATACCGGTGCGGCGGCGGTGAAAACTCTCTGCTCCATAGCGGTAGGTGGCGTGGCAGGAGGCGGCTTAGTAAGTGGGGCGGAAGGCGTCTCCATTGTCCGCAGCAAGGCGGCACAGCGCGCCCGCGCCCACTGACCTCTGGCATGGCTAGCGGTGTTGTGGTAGGCCATGCCTGCGTCGAATCAGTTATTCGGCTAATGTTTTGTGTTTGAGCACGCACCTGCTAGAAAATAAGTCTTGGAAGACTGCAGGTACAGGATTAGGTGTTAAGGCTCTTTATCATCGGTGTCCATGCTGAACTTAATTGTAGGCCAGAATCGCGATTTAGATTATTTGTTTCAGATGAGATGGCTAAAGCTTCTTTTACTCTCCTTTCCCAGTAATTCGAACACTTTGCCACTATCTTGGTGTTAGTAAAGTTAGCTCTGTGGCTCTGTTCTATACAGTGTTCAGCCAGTCCAGATTTTTCGGGTTGCATAAGCCTTATTGATCTTTGGTGTTCAGAAACGCGTGTGGCAATAGTGCGTCCTGTTTGGCCAATGTACGCTGCGCTGCATTCGCAAGGAATGTGGTAGACACCAGGTATTCTGAGAGCTAAATTATCTTTAACTGGCCTGACCAAATTTTTGATTTTAGGTGGTGGCTTATGGATGGTTTTGACATTATATTTGTAGAGTAGTCTACTAATCTTTCCCGAAAAATTGCCGGTAAACGGTATATAGGCTATGGCGGCTGGCTTGTCTTTTTGTTGAGTGTTCTTGCTGGGGTTTCTTTTTCGTCCGGCTCTTATCAGCGCTGATGTGGTGTCCTTGGCTGAATATCCATTTTGTTGGAGTGTGAATTTTAGGTGTTGAAATTCCATTTGCAGATTATCTGGGTCTGATACAGAAACTGCTCTGTGTGCCAATGTGTTTAGAATGCCCATTCGTTGTGACTTATGGTGGAAGCTGTTTGCGTTGAGATAAAGATCCGTGTGTGTAGGTTTTCGGTAGACGGCATGACCAAGAGTTCCGTCCGCTTTTTTGGTAACCAGAATGTCCAGAAATGGGAGGGAAGCATTTTTCTCAACTTCCATAGTGAACTGTATTTGTGATCTAAGGCTATTTAGGTGTGCAAGAAAATCTGGAAGAGTGTGCAGTCCATGTGGCCAAATTACAAATGTATCATCTACATATCTGTAAAAATGTGTAGGTTTTAATGGGGCTGTGTTAAGTATTTCATGCTCCAGAAACTCCATATAGAAGTTGGCAATAGCTGGTGACAGAGGAGAGCCCATCGCAACACCGTCTGTCTGCTCGTAGTAGGTGTTGCCATACAGAAAATAAGTGGAAGTAAGTGTGTGACTAAACAGTGCAGTAATAACAGGTGGAAAGTGTTCTGACAATAGTTGTATTGTTTCCGCCAGGGGAACTCTGGTGAAGAGAGATACCACATCGAAACTAACTAACAGGTCCGATGGCTTCACTTTGATGTTGTCAAGAACTTCAGCGAATTGTATAGAGTTCTTCACATGGTGTACACACTTACCTACTATTGGTTGCAGCAGATGTGCCAGATGACGAGCTAGGCGATAGGTAGGGCTGCCAATAGCGTCCACTATGGGCCTTAGAGGTATCCCAGGCTTATGGATCTTCGGCAGACCATATAATCTGGGAGGTATGGAGGCAGATGGCGAGACCGTCTTCTGAACATCAGGAGGAAGGCTGGATTTCTTAATTAGCTGGATGGTGCGTCTTTCCACAGAGTTGGTAGGATCCTTTTTAATGGTTTTGTATGCAGGATCGTCCAGCAGTTGTTGAACCTTTTCTTGGTATTGCACGGAAGAGAGGAGTACCGTGGGGTTCCCTTTGTCAGCTGGTAAAACAACCAAGTTGTCGTTTTTTCGAAGGGAATGTAAGGCTTTACTTTCTTCTCGGCTGATGTTTGAAGTAGGTAGGGTTGCCTTTTTGTAAGCTCTTGCTACCTCATGGCGTATTTCTTCTGCACTTGCTGATGGAAGTTGACAAATGGCGGCTTCAATAGAACTGATGGTGTCTGCCACTGATATTTGCCTAGGCGTGGGAGCGAAGTTGAGCCCTTTAGCTAGAACCGAGGTGGTAGGTTCGTCTAGCTGGATATCGGTGAGGTTGTAGATGATACGATCGGTGTCCAATGGTGGTACAGGTTCATTCTGCTTAGATAGACTTGCAAATTTCTTAGTTTGCCGCTTAGTGCAACGCAGTAGAGTAGCATTGCCTTGTGCAAAAGAGGAGTGGTCGACTCTGTCCCAATCTAGAGGTGAAAGCTTGCTAGAAAGAAGCCAAAAGGAATCCAGTAACTTTTGATCAACGATAGACAGTTCATGTCGGGTATGCTTGATTCGTTCCCTTACCAGGGCTAAGCTGGCGCGTCTAAGTATTTTAGATGTTGAGGCATTTTTCACTGGGTAACGAAGTCTCACAAACTTGGGCGTAATTTCTTTGTCTCGGCACCTGGATAAGAACGCCAAGGAGCTGAGTAATTTACCTTTCTTTTCGCGTAGGTCTTGATGTTTCTTAATTGCCTGGTAAATTTCTTTCCCGTAAAGGAATGTAAAATAAGAACTATAGCTTTCCTGGCGACGTGTTAATTCAAAATTTTCTCGGGCTTCTAGCCAGGTAATAACTTGGCTTGACACCAACGTTTCGAAGAAGTGCATCTTCCTCGTCTTCAGGGTGAACTGATGGTTTGAGCTTGCGGAGACTGGTATTTATAAGAGCTGGGATGAAGCTAACATCTGATTGGTTCGCGAGATATTATGGCCTGGTATTTAAGATGACTGAGACATGGGCTTCTTTCTAGCAAGCTTTCACCTCTAGATTGGGACAGAGTCGACCACTCCTCTTTTGCACAAGGCAATGCTACTCTACTGCGTTGCACTAAGCGGCAAACTAAGAAATTTGCAAGTCTATCTAAGCAGAATGAACCTGTACCACCATTGGACACCGATCGTATCATCTACAACCTCATCGATATCCAGCTAGACGAACCTACCACCTCGGTTCTAGCTAAAGGGCTCAACTTCGCTCCCACGCCTAGGCAAATATCAGTGGCAGACACCATCAGTTCTATTGAAGCCGCCATTTGTCAACTTCCATCAGCAAGTGCAGAAGAAATACGCCGTGAGGTAGCAAGAGCTTACAAAAAGGCAACCCTACCTACTTCAAACATCAGCCGAGAAGAAAGTAAAGCCTTACATTCCCTTCGAAAAAACGACAACTTGGTTGTTTTACCAGCTGACAAAGGGAACGCCACGGTACTCCTCTCTTCCGTGCAATACCAAGAAAAGGTTCAACAACTGCTGGACGATCCTGCATACAAAACCATTAAAAAGGATCCTACCAACTCTGTGGAAAGACGCACCATCCAGCTAATTAAGAAATCCAGCCTTCCTCCTGATGTTCAGAAGACGGTCTCGCCATCTGCCTCCATACCTCCCAGATTATATGGTCTGCCGAAGATCCATAAGCCTGGGATACCTCTAAGGCCCATAGTGGACGCTATTGGCAGCCCTACCTATCGCCTAGCTCGTCATCTGGCACATCTGCTGCAACCAATAGTAGGTAAGTGTGTACACCATGTGAAGAACTCTATACAATTCGCTGAAGTTCTTGACAACATCAAAGTGAAGCCATCGGACCTGTTAGTTAGTTTCGATGTGGTATCTCTCTTCACCAGAGTTCCCCTGGCGGAAACAATACAACTATTGTCAGAACACTTTCCACCTGTTATTACTGCACTGTTTAGTCACACACTTACTTCCACTTATTTTCTGTATGGCAACACCTACTACGAGCAGACAGACGGTGTTGCGATGGGCTCTCCTCTGTCACCAGCTATTGCCAACTTCTATATGGAGTTTCTGGAGCATGAAATACTTAACACAGCCCCATTAAAACCTACACATTTTTACAGATATGTAGATGATACATTTGTAATTTGGCCACATGGACTGCACACTCTTCCAGATTTTCTTGCACACCTAAATAGCCTTAGATCACAAATACAGTTCACTATGGAAGTTGAGAAAAATGCTTCCCTCCCATTTCTGGACATTCTGGTTACCAAAAAAGCGGACGGAACTCTTGGTCATGCCGTCTACCGAAAACCTACACACACGGATCTTTATCTCAACGCAAACAGCTTCCACCATAAGTCACAACGAATGGGCATTCTAAACACATTGGCACACAGAGCAGTTTCTGTATCAGACCCAGATAATCTGCAAATGGAATTTCAACACCTAAAATTCACACTCCAACAAAATGGATATTCAGCCAAGGACATCACATCAGCGCTGATAAGAGCCGGACGAAAAAGAAACCCCAGCAAGAACACTCAACAAAAAGACAAGCCAGCCGCCATAGCCTATATACCGTTTACCGGCAATTTTTCGGGAAAGATTAGTAGACTACTCTACAAATATAATGTCAAAACCATCCATAAGCCACCACCTAAAATCAAAAATTTGGTCAGGCCAGTTAAAGATAATTTAGCTCTCAGAGTACCTGGTGTCTACCACATTCCTTGCGAATGCAGCGCAGCGTACATTGGCCAAACAGGACGCACTATTGCCACACGCGTTTCTGAACACCAAAGATCAATAAGGCTTATGCAACCCGAAAAATCTGGACTGGCTGAACACTGTATAGAACAGAGCCACAGAGCTAACTTTACTAACACCAAGATAGTGGCAAAGTGTTCGAATTACTGGGAAAGGAGAGTAAAAGAAGCTTTAGCCATCTCATCTGAAACAAATAATCTAAATCGCGATTCTGGCCTACAATTAAGTTCAGCATGGACACCGATGATAAAGAGCCTTAACACCTAATCCTGTACCTGCAGTCTTCCAAGACTTATTTTCTAGCAGGTGCGTGCTCAAACACAAAACATTAGCCGAATAACTGATATAAATAGTTTTCTACGAAGTCCGTGCCCATGTCTCAGTCATCTTAAATACCAGGCCATAATATCACACGGAGCTTCTTCTTCGACTCGTCTACATGGCCAAGAAGAGACTGCGCAGACACGCCGCTGCTAAGGCAGCTCCCGTCGCCTCTTCCTCGGCAGCCGCCGAGGAGGCAGATTCTCCGTTACCACCGGTCCCGGCAAGCCCTGCTTCGCCGCCGGCCGCCACCACACCCTCGCCGCAACTGCTGTCGCAGTTGCCGCCATCACCGCAACCGCCGCCGCCCAGCTCCACGTCACCGCCGCCCCGGGTCAGTGCCGTGGTACGGGGGGTCCCTAGGGACCTTTCCACCCGGCACCTCCTCGCCGCAGCGAAATCCAAGTGGCCTTCTTGTTTGAGGGCCACAAGGATAATTTGCAACCGGGGACCCACACCACTTGTGAGGCTGGAAATACAGGATCGTTCGGACCTCGACGCTGCCTTGGCGTCAGGGTTGCCCTTGTTAGGGCAACTCCTGGTCGTCGAGGCTAGCAAGACGGAACGTCACCGGCCCTGCCGTCGCTGTTGTGCCTTCGGGCATTCAGCCGACACCTGCTCCTCGTCGCCGCGGTGCCACTACTGTGGCTCCGCCAACACCACCGCAGAGTGCACTGAGCACTATCTTCGCCGTCGCCGCCGGTTCTGTGCCACCTGCCGTGGCACAGGACATTACACAGGGCAAGCGCAGTGCCCTCTCTACCCAAGGAGCAGCACTTCCTCACCACCTCCTGCGCGCCGCACCACTCCACCGCAGACTTCAGCCACCGAGGCCTCACCACCTGCACTCTCAACAGACGCAGCGACGCGAGAAGCCATTCGGGACCTCCACGCGGAGATCCTGAACGTCGGCGCTCGAATAGCTGCTCTGGAAGAGACATGCAGCCTCCTCACACAGAAGCTTCAGGAACTGCAAGCTTCTAACGCCGCAGCAGCCACCAGCCAGCAGACTTCAGCCGCCGACCTGTCCACCAGGATCGACGCCCTCATGCAGCCTCTGAGGCAGGTTCTCCTGCAGCAAGCTGCATACTCTGCTGAGCTCTTTCAATCCAAACGTCAGCATCCCAACACTGATCCTCCTCCTGTACAGGCTGAGGGGCACGCACGGCTCGGGAATGCCCGACCACCAACGGAATGGAAGACTACTGGGAGCTTCGTGGAGCAATTCCGAAGCAGGTATAAGCCATAACGTCTACGTCCTATTCTCTCCTCAAATTTCCACCCTTTATTTCCTTTCCAATATCACCTCTACTCCCTAGGCTGCAGTCAGGTTCCATGGCTGTTAGCCTAGAAACAACCTTTGACCCGCTCCCGCACATAGTGCGGCAGCTTCCTATCTTTCGCCGACTAACGCGGGTGCATCAGCGGGACCGCGAAAAGCCACGAGATTCACAACAAGCTACTGTTATAACGTGGAGGGGTTTTTTAGTGGGTATGCCGCATGAGGAAGCGGAGAGTCCCACATATCCTCCCAGCCATTGCACTTCGGCTGGGGGTTGAATGCGTAATGCATTTTTCCCCTCCACGGTAAAAAAAAAAAAAAAAAAAAAAAAAAAAAAAGCCATAATATCTCGCGAACCAAACAGATGTTAGCTTCATCCCAGCTCTTATAAATACCAGTCTCCGCAAGCTCAAACCATCAGTTCACCCTGAAGACGAGGAAGATGCACTTCTTCGAAACGTTGGTGTCAAGCCAAGTTATTACCTGGCTAGAAGCCCGAGAAGATTTTGAATTAACACGTCGCCAGGAAAGCTATAGTTCTTATTCTCTACATTTTGTTTTATATAAATTTTGACTGAACAGATCTCCGATCTAATATGTACATTTAATGTAGTAGTTAGCATTTGATGAATAAAAAAATATCTGTTCTTATCAGCTTAATTTGTCGTTCTTTTACAGTTGTTATTGGTTTGTATAGTTTATTTTTACATAGTGCATGTTTATATTTATTGGCTTGTTGGAAGTTCACCATTAGGGTGGTACGACATGGCTCGAATGCCCCGATAATACTGGGGACTAGGGGCTCAGCCTTCAAGCAGTGTTATTGTTAGTGTTTTGTCTTTGTCTTTGTTGGAAGTTCATTAGGGGGCTGGTCCCCCTCTTGGACGACATGGCCTAGAACGCCCCGAGCTAAATGGGGACTGCGGGTTCAGCCAACAAGTGATTTTTGAGGGGGGTAGCTGGTCTACCCTTCTGTACGAGACGAATGGAGCGCCGGATCCGGAGGGAAGAGGACACGCTGGTCGTGTACCATCCAACGCCGGACTGCTTCCGATGCACCGAGGATGGATGTGGCTCCAAGTTCAAAGCCAAGGACTGGACTGCCACCAAGAGATCACTGGAGAGGCACCTACAGAGGGAACATGACATATCGATTGCCGGAACCCGGAACATATGTAGTGGCTGCAGCCGGGAGCTTGGGTTGAGACCCCGGGCCCATCGATGTTCCGCGGAGAGGGAACCCGCGCTTCAGGAGGAAAACCTGCACCACTCCTGCGGAAGGTGTGGGAGCAGCTTCCCGTCGAGGCGTGCCCTTTCCAACCACCTGAGATGGCACGAGAGGGAAGACATCCTGCAGCGAGACGTGGCCGCGCCGGATGGAGTACGAGAGATGCAGGTGCTGGGGGGAGTGCCGGAGGCCAACCCATTACAGCCCATCGGCGAGGAGCCCGAGGATATTCGAGTTCTACGGGTTGAATCGCCGCGCCTGGAGTTAATGCCGTTGGGGTCCCCGGTGCATGTCCCGGAGCCAGAGCCTGTACCCATACCAGAGCCAGTCGTCATGGAGGAGCCGGAAGTCACCAGGGAGCTGGAGCGGGTTAGGCGCACCCGGGGTCCCGAGCCACCTTGACTCCCTCTGTGGGCCCCCCAGGGGCCTACTACGGTAGGTACGGGTTAGGCGCACCCGGGGTCCCGAGCCACCTTGACTCCCTCTGTGGGCAACCTCAGAGTGGTGAGGGAGTCAGTAGGTGAAAATGCCCACCCACGTGTAGGCCGTGCGTGGAGACCCGTGTCGGTGAAGAGGAATATCCTGGTTGGTTGAGGGTTGCGTACCTGAGCCTGGGCTTCTGTCTTTCAGTAACTGGGGAGGGTGCGCAGCCTAATACACCGCTTTGGTTTCTGATTTGCCTAAACGGGAGGCTAGGGACTAACCCACCCCTAGTCAATCGGCCAGGACTAGGTATTACACCGAACTCCAGGGTGAGTGGGACGGCGAGCCCGCTATATCCCCTGTGTAGCCCTGTCACCCCAGTGGGGTGACCCCTCGTTGGGCTCCGTGGTGGGTGGGGAGCACTGGGGGATGAATTTATACCATTTTTTCTATGGCACCAAAACTCAAACCCCTTAATAAAGACGTTGGAAAGGAAGTAGTCGAGTCATGTGGTCCTCGCTACTTGGTTATTCATAGGACAGAGGAAGGTAAGAAGTTCCTTACGGTGAGCCCTTTTACTATCCAAAAGGGTCTCGATGCCATTGCTGGTCCTGTTAAATCCTGCGTTCGAGCTCGCAATGGTACACTTCTTGTCGAAGCCAACTCCCCCTCGCAAGCTGCAAGGATACTTAAAGCCACCATGTTAGCCAGCTATCCAGTGAAGGTCGAGGTGCACAAGTCGCTGAACTCCTCCCGCGGTGTAATAACAACCCGCGCGTTGGACGGTTTGTCTATTGAGGAGATCCAAGAAAATCTAGCGACTCAGGGTGTCTCAGCTGTTTATCGGGTACAACGTAAGATCAACGGTGAATTCCTGCCTACTCGTACCCTGTTTCTTACTTTTGATCGGGTTGATCTGCCTCAAAAGATTAGAGCAGGGTATGAAGCCATCGAAGTTAGGCCTTATATACCCAATCCGCTGAGGTGCTTTAAATGCCAACGTTTTGGTCACACTAGTGAGTTGTGTACCGGCAAGTCCATCTGCGTCCACTGCGGTGACATCTCCCACGATGGGGCTTGTGCTTCAGCTCCATCGTGTGTGAACTGTAACGGGGAACACCCATCTAGTTCCCGAGACTGCCCCCGTTTTGCAGAGGAACGAGCGATCCAGGAGATACGGGTGAAAGAGAAGGTGTCCTTCTTGGAAGCCCGGAAGCTCCTGCGACTCCGCCAACCCTCTGCCCCGAGGTCCGGTACCTATAGCTCAGTTGCAGCTAAACCGGTACCACGTCGGGAAATCGCAACACAGACCGGCGATATGAACGGGGCTACAATTGCGGAAAAGGTTATTTTAGCCCAAGCGCTGCCAAAGCCTTCGGCACCTACACCCAAGTTGGTATCAACATCTGCCAAATCCGCTAGCTTACAGAATAGTCCTGCACAGTTGTCACCGAAAGCCTCGACCTCTGGAACTAAAGTTGGTAAATTCACGACGTCTTCTGCCCCGGAAAAACAGTTTAAGACCAAGTATGTACGACAAGACTTCTTAAAAGAGAATGTGCAATCTATTACCAAGCCATCTAAAGGTAAGAAAAGTTCACGCAACTCCACACGTGTATCCTCCTCTGAAGGGTCATCTGGGGAGGAGGGCGTGAATCGGCGACGGCCGTCTTCGCCGATCAGCACATCCAATCGGTTCGAACTACTTGGACCTAAAACTGCTCTTGAAAAAGGGACCTCCCTTGTGGAGGAGATGGACCAGGAGGATGCTGCCGCCACTGCCAGAGGGACAGTGCGGAAACGGCAGGATCGTGCTCCTGAAAATAGTACTAGCCCAACGCCTAAGAAGAACAAATTGAACCGACCAGCTAATCCCAATCTGCAGAAGCGTCTTTCGATTTGAAACTTATCCCATAATATACTCAATGGCTATCCTCCATTGGAACATACGCGGAATTCGACCACATCGACCAGAGCTTGACTTGTTGCTGCGCCAGCATGAACCCTTGGCTGTATGTTTACAAGAGACGAAGCTCCGTCCACAGGACACCGTTACCATCAGGCAATACTCCTCCGTACGATGTGATTTATCCCCGGAGGACGGTGTCCCGGCACATGGGGGCACTATGATGCTTATTCGAGATGATATTTTTGCCAACTCCGTACCCATACAATCTGCAATCCAGTCCGTTGCTGTCAGCATTAAGCTACCCTCCGCTTCATTCACCATTTGCAGTATCTATTTGCCTCCATCTGCGGACCTCTCGTACAGCGACTTAGAACACCTCATTTCACAGTTGCCACCACCCTTTTTATTGGTAGGCGACGTGAATGCCCATCACCCTCTTTGGGGCTCTCCTCGGGCTTGTGCGAGAGGTACGCTACTTAAAGACTTCTTGGATAGTCAGAATCTTGCTCTCTTGAACACCGGAGAGCCCACCTTTCTATCTGACGCATTTCATAGTTTTTCACACATTGACATTGCAATTTGTTCCCCTCAGCTGGCAGTCACCTTATGCTGGAATATCATCTCGGATTTGCATTCTAGTGACCACTTTCCTTGTCGTATTAGTGTCTTGACACCCGTTGTATGTTCCACCCGTTTACCTAGTTGGCGCCTAGACCACGCCAGCTGGGAACTGTACTCCCACTTGGCTGAATTTAGCTACGAAGAGCACGACTCTGTGAACCACTTGGTCGAACATCTTACAGAGACCATTCTTTCTGCTTCTGAGCAATCCATTCCGCGTTCGACTGGCTACAGCCGTCGATTTCCGGTACCTTGGTGGACCGCTGACTGTCGGGATGCTATTCGCGCTCGCAGACGAGCTCTACGGGTTTTCCAGCGTTATCCCACACTGGATAACCTGATATACTATAAACGGATGCGTGCACATTCTAGGCGGGTTATTAAGGATAGCAAAAAGATGTCATGGAATAAATTCGTGGGTTCCTTTAATCGACATACACGTTCCTCTGTCGTATGGGATAAGTTAAGACGTGTGGCTGGGAAACCGAACCATATGCCCATCGCCGGTCTCAAAACACCTACCGGAGCTGTTGTTGATACATTTGACGTGGCGAATACTTTAGGCAGTGCTTTCGCTCAGGTGTCTAGCTCAGGCAACTATTCCCCTGAGTTTCTTACAGTTAAGAACCAGGTGGAATCTCAAGAATTCTCGTTTCTTTCTGGCAACCTTGAGGATTATAATCGCCTTTTCACCCTGGCAGAGCTAGACAATGCACTCTCCTCTTCACGACACTCAGCACCAGGTCCAGATGGTATCCACGTCCAAATGTTGCAACATCTCTCTCCTGATGGCAAAGATTTCCTACTCGAGGTCTATAATCGTGTCTGGGTTGATGGCATTTTTCCAGACAAGTGGCGGGAGGCCACCATCATACCCATTCTTAAACCTGGAAAGGACCGCCATCTTCCTTCCAGTTACCGTCCTATTTCCCTCACCAGCTGCGTGTGCAAGGTGATGGAACGCATGATCAATAGACGGTTGGTGTGGTGGCTGGAATCCCACAATCTTCTGACGAACATCCAGTGTGGCTTTCGACGACGACGTTCAACTGCTGACCACCTTGTCTCGCTGTCAACTCAGATTATGGACGGGTTTCTTAAGAACAGCCCCACAGTTGGGATATTTTTTGACCTCGAGAAGGCCTACGACACGTGTTGGCGGGCGGGAATATTGCGTTCTCTGCACAACTGGAACATACGTGGACGCCTACCGTTGGTCATTCAGGAGTTTATGCGGGACCGCGTTTTTCGTGTGAGGGTGGGTTCGGTTTTTTCTAACCATTTTATTCAAGAGAATGGAGTGCCGCAGGGCTCGGTACTCAGCGTGACTCTATTTGCTATTGCGATAAATTCCATATCACTATGTGTGCCTCAAGGTGTCTCTTCCTGTTTATTCGTGGACGACTTTGCCATCTTCTGTACTTCTCAG
The DNA here is from genome assembly GCA_030762935.1 of Hymenopus coronatus. Classification (NCBI taxonomy): domain Eukaryota; kingdom Metazoa; phylum Arthropoda; class Insecta; order Mantodea; family Hymenopodidae; genus Hymenopus; species Hymenopus coronatus. The sequence goes on from CM060889.1 coordinate 24,591,347, forward strand.
CGTACACCGTTTTTGGAACGCCGTCTCCAGCGGTGTTTGGACAATCTCTATGCATGGAGCTCGAAACACGGTTTTCGTTTCTCCGCTGAGAAGACAGTCTGCGTTAACTTCTGGCGCCGTAAGTGGCATATGCCGCCGTCTCTTCGACTCGGGCCAGATTTACTTCCTTTCGCAGACGAGGCGAGATTCCTTGGTTTGATCTTCGATCGGAAACTTTGTTGGGCACCACAAATAGCACAGCTTAGAGCACGATGTGACCGTTCTCTAAATCTTTTACGGATACTAAGTGGCAAGTCTTGGGGTGCGGATCGGACGACATTGCTCCGTCTTTATCGTGCTGTGATTCGTTCGAAGTTGGACTATGGCAGCATTGTGTATTCTTCAGCTCGACCTTCAGTGCTCAGAAGGTTAGACACAGTCCATAACCAGGGCATCCGTGTGGCCGTTGGAGCTTTTCCAACGAGCCCAGTTGTTAGCCTCTACGCCGAATCGGGAGAACCTCCTCTGCGTTGTCGGCGTGATGTCCTGCTTGCTAATTATGGCTGTGGGCTGAAGTGTATGCCTGGGCATCCAACTTATCACGCGTTTTTCTCCCCTGAGCTGCACGAGCGATACTGCCTCCGCTCTCTGAGCCCCAGGCCAGCAGGTTTTCGTTTCCGTGAGCTTCTACGCCAGCACCATGTTGACATTCCTCGGCTGTTATCCAAGGGAGAGAGTATACACCCCCCTTGGTTACGCGCTACCTCCCATGTCGATCTCGGGATGACGCTTTACGGGAAATCTGTTACGCCCCTTGATAGTATTCGTCGTTGCTTTTTAGAATTTTTATCCAAATACAGTGGCCGTATTTGTATTTACACCGATGGTAGTAAGAGCCCCGACGGTGTTGGATGTGCCTTTGTAACTGGCACCGCAACTTCTACTTACGGTTTGCCTAGTTGCACATCTATATATTCTGCCGAGCTATATGCTATTTATCAAGCCCTTCTGTATATTCGACGTCGAAAATTAGGTGACTGCCTTATTCTTAGTGATTCCCTTAGTGCCCTTCAGAGCATTCGTGAGCTGTACAATTACCATCCTTTGGTGCAGCGCATCCAGGACATTCTCCACATTTTGCACGCTTCTGGTTTTAATGTGGAGTGCGCATGGATTCCTGGACACGTTGGCTTGCCAGGGAATGACACGGCGGATTTGGCAGCGAAATCGGCAGTCACAGCGCCCAGTGTTAGGATTACCCATTCAACAGCAGAAGATTTTAGAGTGGCTGTACGGAGAGCCGTTTTTTCGACTTGGCATGCGGAGTGGTCGGCTCTCCGTGGTAATAAGCTGCGAGAGGTGAAGGACCTCCCTGTCAACTGGGTAACCTCCTCTCGTTTATTCCGCCGGGAGGAGGTAGTACTAGCTCGGCTAAGAATTGGCCACTGTATTTTTACTCACAGTTACCTTTTTAAACGTGAACCTGCTCCTGTCTGTGCGCTCTGTGGGGAGGCACAGACAGTTCGTCATGTGTTGCTGGAGTGTGGTCACCTGGCACACATTCGGTCATCTATGGGCATGCCGGCCTCTCTTGCTGAGGTCCTGGCAGATGACCCAAGAGCAGTGGACAGGGTTTTTAAATTTTTAGCAAAACTTTCTTTTACCTTGACGTTTTAGTGTGATAGCAGTTCTTTTTAAACACTTTTAATTTTAATGTGTTGATTTTAGATGGAGTTTTATATCCAGCTCTGTTTAGAGGGCTGGACCGTTCTGTTACTTACTTTTCAACTGTGTTAGCTCTTTTACTTGTGTTTTTTTCCTTTTTTGGTATTTTCTTACTGCCTATTGCCAAGTTTTAATCGTAAGGGCGCTTATGACCTCGGCAGTTGAGCGCCCTTAAACACCATTATCATCATCTTCTGACGAACATCCAGTGTGGCTTTCGACGACGACGTTCAACTGCTGACCACCTTGTCGCTCTGTCAACTCAGATTATGGACGGGTTTCTTAAGAACAGCCCCACAGTTGGGATATTTTTTGACCTCGAGAAGGCCTACGACACGTGTTGGCGGGCGGGAATATTGCGTTCTCTGCACAACTGGAACATACGTGGACGCCTACCGTTGGTCATTCAGGAGTTTATGCGGGACCGCGTTTTTCGAGTGAGGTTGGGTTCGGTTTTTTCTAACCATTTTATTCAAGAGAACGGAGTGCCGCAGGGCTCGGTACTCAGCGTGACTCTATTTGCTATTGCGATAAATTCCATATCACTATGTGTGCCTCAAGGTGTCTCTTCCTGTTTATTCGTGGACGACTTTGCCATCTTCTGTACTTCTCAGCGTACACCGTTTTTGGAACGCCGTCTCCAGCGGTGTTTGGACAATCTCTATGCATGGAGCTCGAAACACGGTTTTCGTTTCTCCGCTGAGAAGACAGTCTGCGTTAACTTCTGGCGCCGTAAGTGGCATATGCCGCCGTCTCTTCGACTCGGGCCAGATTTACTTCCTTTCGCAGACGAGGCGAGATTCCTTGGTTTGATCTTCGATCGGAAACTTTGTTGGGCACCACAAATAGCACAGCTTAGAGCACGATGTGACCGTTCTCTAAATCTTTTACGGATACTAAGTGGCAAGTCTTGGGGTGCGGATCGGACGACATTGCTCAGTCTTTATCGTGCTGTGATTCGTTCGAAGTTGGACTATGGCAGCATCGTGTATTCTTCAGCTCGACCTTCAGTGCTCAGAAGGTTAGACACAGTCCATAACCAGGGCATCCGTGTGGCCGTTGGAGCTTTTCCAACGAGCCCAGTTGTTAGCCTCTACGCCGAATCGGGAGAACCTCCTCTGCGTTGTCGGCGTGATGTCCTGCTTGCTAATTATGGCTGTGGGCTGAAGTGTATGCCTGGGCATCCAACTTATCACGCGTTTTTCTCCCCTGAGCTGCACGAGCGATACTGCCTCCGCTCTCTGAGCCCCAGGCCAGCAGGTTTTCGTTTCCGTGAGCTTCTACGCCAGCACCATGTTGACATTCCTCGGCTGTTATCCAAGGGAGAGAGTATACACCCCCCTTGGTTACGCGCTACCTCCCATGTCGATCTCGGGATGACGCTCTACGGGAAATCTGTTACGCCTCTTGATAGTATTCGTCGTTGCTTTTTAGAATTTTTATCCAAATACAGTGGCCGTATTTGTATTTACACCGATGGTAGTAAGAGCCCCGACGGTGTTGGATGTGCCTTTGTAACTGGCACCGCAACTTCTACTTACGGTTTGCCTAGTTGCACATCTATATATTCTGCCGAGCTATATGCTATTTATCAAGCCCTTCTGTATATTCGACGTCGAAAATTAGGTGACTGCCTTATTCTTAGTGATTCCCTTAGTGCCCTTCAGAGCATTCGTGAGCTGTACAATTACCATCCTTTGGTGCAGCGCATCCAGGACGTTCTCCACATTTTGCACGCTTCTGGTTTCAATGTGGAGTGCGCATGGATTCCTGGACACGTTGGCTTGCCAGGGAATGACACGGCGGATTTGGCAGCGAAATCGGCAGTCACAGCGCCCAGTGTTACGATTACCCATTCAACAGCAGAAGATTTTAAGGGGCTGTACGGAGAGCCGTTTTTTCGACTTGGCATGCGGAGTGGTCGGCTCTCCGTGGTAATAAGCTGCGAGAGGTGAAGGACCTCCCTGTCAACTGGTTAACCTCCTCTCGTTTATTCCGCCGGGAGGAGGTAGTACTAGCTCGGCTAAGAATTGGCCACTGTATTTTTACTCACAGTTACCTTTTTAAACGTGAACCTGCTCCTGTCTGTGCGCTCTGTGGGGAGGCACAGACAGTTCGTCATGTGTTGCTGGAGTGTGGTCACCTGGCACACATTCGGTCATCTATGGGCATGCCGGCCTCTCTTGCTGAGGTCCTGGCAGATGACCCAAGAGCAGTGGACAGGGTTTTTAAATTTTTAGCAAAACTTTCTTTTACCTTGACGTTTTAGTGTGATAGCAGTTCTTTTTAAACACTTTTAATTTTAATGTGTTGATTTTAGATGGAGTTTTATATCCAGCTCTGTTTAGAGGGCTGGACCGTTCTGTTACTTACTTTTCAACTGTGTTAGCTCTTTTACTTGTGTTTTTTTCCTTTTTTGGTATTTTCTTACTGCCTATTGCCAAGTTTTAATCGTAAGGGCGCTTATGACCTCGGCAGTTGAGCGCCCTTAAACACCATTATCATCATCATCATCATCATCAACGGTGAATTCCTGCCTACTCGTACCCTGTTTCTTACTTTTGATCGGGTTGATCTGCCTCAAAAGATTAGGGCAGGGTATGAAGCCATCGAAGTTAGGCCTTATATACCCAATCCGCTGAGGTGCTTTAAATGTCAACGTTTTGGTCACACTAGTGAGTTGTGTACCGGCAAGTCCACCTGCGTCCACTGCGGTGACATCTCCCACGATGGGGCTTGTGCTTCAGCTCCATCGTGTGTGAACTGTAACGGGGAACACCCATCTAGTTCCCGAGACTGCCCCCGTTTTGCAGAGGAACGAGCGATCCAGGAGATACGGGTGAAAGAGAAGGTGTCCTTCTTGGAAGCCCGGAAGCTCCTGCGACTCCGCCAACCCTCTGCCCCGAGGTCCGGTACCTATAGCTCAGTTGCAGCTAAACCGGTACCGCGTCGGGAAATCGCAACACAGACCGGCGATATGAACGGGGCTACAATTGCGGAAAAGGTTATTTTAGCCCAAGCGCTGCCAAAGCCTTCGGCACCTACACCCAAGTTGGTATCAACATCTGCCAAATCCGCTAGCTTACAGAATAGTCCTGCACAGTTGTCACCGAAAGCCTCGACCTCTGGAACTAAAGTTGGTAAATTCACGACGTCTTCTGCCCCGGAAAAACAGTTTAAGACCAAGTATGTACGACAAGACTTCTTGAAAGAGAATGTGCAATCTATTACCAAGTCATCTAAAGGTAAGAAAAGTTCACGCAACTCCACACGTGTATCCTCCTCTGAAGGGTCATCTGGGGAGGAGGGCGTGAATCGGCGACGGCCGTCTTCGCCGATCAGCACATCCAATCGGTTCGAACTACTTGGACCTAAAACTGCTCTTGAAAAAGGGACCTCCCTTGTGGAGGAGATGGACCAGGAGGATTCTGCCGCCACTGCCAGAGGGACAGTGCGGAAACGGCAGGATCGTGCTCCTGAAAATAGTACTAGCCCAACGCCTAAGAAGAACAAATTGAACCGACCAGCTAATCCCAATCTGCAGAAGCGTCTTTCGATTTGAAACTTATCCCATAATATACTCAATGGCTATCCTCCATTGGAACATACGCGGAATTCGACCACATCGACCAGAGCTTGACTTGTTGCTGCGCCAGCATGAACCCTTGGCTGTATGTTTACAAGAGACGAAGCTCCGTCCACAGGACACCGTTACCATCAGGCAGTACTCCTCCGTACGATGTGATTTATCCCCGGAGGACGGTGTCCCGGCACATGGGGGCACTATGATGCTTATTCGAGATGATATTTTTGCCAACTCCGTACCCATACAATCTGCAATCCAGTCCGTTGCTGTCAGCATTAAGCTACCCTCCGCTTCATTCACCATTTGCAGTATCTATTTGCCTCCATCTGCGGACCTCTCGCACAGCGACTTAGAACACCTCATTTCGCAGTTGCCACCACCGTTTTTATTGGTAGGCGACGTCAATGCCCATCACCCTCTTTGGGGCTCTCCTCGGGCTTGTGCGAGAGGTACGCTACTTAAAGACTTCTTGGATAGTCAGAATCTTGCTCTCTTGAACACCGGAGAGCCCCCCCCAGGGGCCTACTACGGTAGGTACGGGTTAGGCGCACCCGGGGTCCCGAGCCACCTTGACTCCCTCTGTGGGCAACCTCAGAGTGGTGAGGGAGCCAGAAGGTCAAAATGCCCACCCACGTGTAGGCCGTGCGTGGAGACCCGTGTCGGTGAAGAGGAATATCCTGGTTGGTTGAGGGTTGCGTACCTGAGCCTGGGCTTCTGTCTTTCAGTAACTGGGGAGGGTGCGCAGCCTAATACACCGCTTTGGTTTCTGATTTGCCTAAACGGGAGGCTAGGGACTAACCCACCCCTAGTCAATCGGCCAGGACTAGGTATTACACCGAACTCCAGGGTGAGTGGGACGGCGAGCCCGCTATATCCCCTGTGTAGCCCTGTCACCCCAGTGGGGTGACCCCTCGTTGGGCTCCGTGGTGGGTGGGGAGCACTGGGGGATGAATTTATACCATTTTTTCTATGGCACCAAAACAAAAACCCCTTAATAAAGAAGTTGGAAAGGAAGTAGTCGAGTCATGTGGTCCTCGCTACTTGGTCATTCATAGGACAGAGGAAGGTAAGAAGTTCCTTACGGTGAGCCCTTTTACTATCCAAAAGGGTCTCGATGCCATTGCTGGTCCTGTTAAATCCTGCGTTCGAGCTCGCAATGGTACACTTCTAGTCGAAGCCAACTCCCCCTCGCAAGCTGCAAGAATACTTAAAGCCACCATGTTAGCCAGCTATCCAGTGAAGGTCGAGGTGCACAAGTCGCTGAACTCCTCCCGCGGTGTAATAACAACCCGCGCGTTGGACGGTTTGTCAATTGAGGAGATCCAAGAAAATCTTGCGACTCAGGGTGTCTCAGCTGTTTATCGGGTACAACGTAAGATCAACGGTGAATTCCTGCCTACTCGTACCCTGTTTCTTACTTTTGATCGGGTTGATCTGCCTCAAAAGATTAGGGCAGGGTATGAAGCCATCGAAGTTAGGCCTTATATACCCAATCCGCTGAGGTGCTTTAAATGCCAACGTTTTGGTCACACTAGTGAGTTGTGTACCGGCAAGTCCACCTGCGTCCACTGCGGTGACATCTCCCACGATGGGGCTTGTGCTTCAGCTCCATCGTGTGTGAACTGTAACGGGGAACACCCATCTAGTTCCCGAGACTGCCCCCGTTTTGCAGAGGAACGAGCGATCCAGGAGATACGGGTGAAAGAGAAGGTGTCCTTCTTGGAAGCCCGGAAGCTCCTGCGACTCCGCCAACCCTCTGCCCCGAGGTCCGGTACCTATAGCTCAGTTGCAGCTAAACCGGTACCGCGTCGGGAAATCGCAACACAGACCGGCGATATGAACGGGGCTACAATTGCGGAAAAGGTTATTTTAGCCCAAGCGCTGCCAAAGCCTTCGGCACCTACACCCAAGTTGGTATCAACATCTGCCAAATCCGCTAGCTTACAGAATAGTCCTGCACAGTTGTCACCGAAAGCCTCGACCTCTGGAACTAAAGTTGGTAAATTCACGACGTCTTCTGCCCCGGAAAAACAGTTTAAGACCAAGTATGTACGACAAGACTTCTTGAAAGAGAATGTGCAATCTATTACCAAGTCATCTAAAGGTAAGAAAAGTTCACGCAACTCCACACGTGTATCCTCCTCTGAAGGGTCATCTGGGGAGGAGGGCGTGAATCGGCGACGGCCGTCTTCGCCGATCAGCACATCCAATCGGTTCGAACTACTTGGACCTAAAACTGCTCTTGAAAAAGGGACCTCCCTTGTGGAGGAGATGGACCAGGAGGATTCTGCCGCCACTGCCAGAGGGACAGTGCGGAAACGGCAGGATCGTGCTCCTGAAAATAGTACTAGCCCAACGCCTAAGAAGAACAAATTGAACCGACCAGCTAATCCCAATCTGCAGAAGCGTCTTTCGATTTGAAACTTATCCCATAATATACTCAATGGCTATCCTCCATTGGAACATACGCGGAATTCGACCACATCGACCAGAGCTTGACTTGTTGCTGCGCCAGCATGAACCCTTGGCTGTATGTTTACAAGAGACGAAGCTCCGTCCACAGGACACCGTTACCATCAGGCAGTACTCCTCCGTACGATGTGATTTATCCCCGGAGGACGGTGTCCCGGCACATGGGGGCACTATGATGCTTATTCGAGATGATATTTTTGCCAACTCCGTACCCATACAATCTGCAATCCAGTCCGTTGCTGTCAGCATTAAGCTACCCTCCGCTTCATTCACCATTTGCAGTATCTATTTGCCTCCATCTGCGGACCTCTCGCACAGCGACTTAGAACACCTCATTTCGCAGTTGCCACCACCCTTTTTATTGGTAGGCGACGTCAATGCCCATCACCCTCTTTGGGGCTCTCCTCGGGCTTGTGCGAGAGGTACGCTATTTAAAGACTTCTTGGATAGTCAGAATCTTGCTCTCTTGAACACCGGAGAGCCCACCTTTCTATCTGACGCATTTCATAGTTTTTCACACATTGACATTGCAATTTGTTCCCCTCAGCTGGCAGTCACCTTATGCTGGAATATCATCTCGGATTTGCATTCTAGTGACCACTTTCCTTGTCGTATTAGTGTCTTGACACCCGTTGTATGTTCCACCCGTTTACCTAGTTGGCGCCTAGACCACGCCAGCTGGGAACTGTACTCCCACTTGGCTGAATTTAGCTACGAAGAGCACGACTCTGTGAACCACTTGGTCGAACATCTTACAGGGACCATTCTTTCTGCTGCTGAGCAATCCATTCCGCGTTCGACTGGCTACAGCCGTCGATTTCCGGTACCTTGGTGGACCGCTGACTGTCGGGATGCTATTCGCGCTCGCAGACGAGCTCTACGGGTTTTCCAGCGTTTTCCTACACTGGATAACCTGATACACTATAAACGGATGCGTGCACATTCTAGGCGGGTTATTAAGGATAGCAAAAAGATGTCATGGAATAAATTCGTGGGTTCCTTTAATCGACATACACCTTCCTCTGTCGTATGGGATAAGTTAAGACGTGTGGCTGGGAAACCGAACCATATGCCCATCGCCGGTCTCAAAACACCTACCGGAGCTGTTGTTGATACATTTGACGTGGCGAATACTTTAGGCAGTGCTTTCGCTGAGGTGTCTAGCTCAGGCAACTATTCCCCTGAGTCTCTTACAGTTAAGAACCAGGTGGAATCTCAAGAATTCTCGTTTCTTTCTGGCAACCTTGAGGATTATAATCGCCTTTTCACCCTGGCAGAGCTAGACAATGCACTCTCCTCTTCACGACACTCAGCACCAGGTCCAGATGGTATCCACGTCCAAATGTTGCAACATCTCTCTCCTGATGGCAAAGATTTCCTACTCGAGGTCTATAATCGTGTCTGGGTTGATGGCATTTTTCCAGACAAGTGGCGGGAGGCCACCATCATACCCATTCTTAAACCTGGAAAGGACCGCCATCTTCCTTCCAGTTACCGTCCTATTTCCCTCACCAGTTGCGTTTGCAAGGTGATGGAACGCATGATCAATGGACGGTTGGTGTGGTGGCTGGAATCCCACAATCTTCTGACGAACATCCAGTGTGGCTTTCGACGACGACGTTCAACTGCTGACCACCTTGTCTCTCTGTCAACTCAGATTATGGACGGGTTTCTTAAGAACAGCCCCACAGTTGGGATATTTTTTGACCTCGAGAAGGCCTACGACACGTGTTGGCGGGCGGGAATATTGCGTTCTCTGCACAACTGGAACATACGTGGACGCCTACCGTTGGTCATTCAGGAGTTTATGCGGGACCGCGTTTTTCGAGTGAGGGTGGGTTCGGTTTTTTCTAACCATTTTATTCAAGAGAACGGTGTGCCGCAGGGCTCGGTACTCAGCGTGACTCTATTTGCTATTGCGATAAATTCCATATCACTATGTGTGCCTCAAGGTGTCTCTTCCTGTTTATTCGTGGACGACTTTGCCATCTTCTGTACTTCTCAGCGTACACCGTTTTTGGAACGCCGTCTCCAGCGGTGTTTGGACAATCTCTATGCATGGAGCTCGAAACACGGTTTTCGTTTCTCCGCTGAGAAGACAGTCTGCGTTAACTTCTGGCGCCGTAAGTGGCATATGCCGCCGTCTCTTCGACTCGGGCCAGATTTACTTCCTTTCGCAGACGAGGCGAGATTCCTTGGTTTGATCTTCGATCGGAAACTTTGTTGGGCACCACAAATAGCACAGCTTAGAGCACGATGTGACCGTTCTCTAAATCTTTTACGGATACTAAGTGGCAAGTCTTGGGGTGCGGATCGGACGACATTGCTCCGTCTTTATCGTGCTGTTATTCGTTCGAAATTGGACTATGGCAGCATTGTGTATTCTTCAGCTCGACCTTCAGTGCTCAGAAGGTTAGACACAGTCCATAACCAGGGCATCCGTGTGGCCGTTGGAGCTTTTCCAACGAGCCCAGTTGTTAGCCTCTACGCCGAATCGGGAGAACCTCCTCTGCGTTGTCGGCGTGATGTCCTGCTTGCTAATTATGGCTGTGGGCTGAAGTGTATGCCTGGGCATCCAACTTATCACGCGTTTTTCTCCCCTGAGCTGCACGAGCGATACTGCCTCCGCTCTCTGAGCCCCAGGCCAGCAGGTTTTCGTTTCCGTGAGCTTCTACGCCAGCACCATGTTGACATTCCTCGGCTGTTATCCAAGGGAGAGAGTATACACCCCCCTTGGTTACGCGCTACCTCCCATGTCGATCTCGGGATGACGCTCTACGGGAAATCTGTTACGCCTCTTGATAGTATTCGTCGTTGCTTTTTAGAATTTTTATCCAAATACAGTGGCCGTATTTGTATTTACACCGATGGTAGTAAGAGCCCCGACGGTGTTGGATGTGCCTTTGTAACTGGCACCGCAACTTCTACTTACGGTTTGCCTAGTTGCACATCTATATATTCTGCCGAGCTATATGCTATTTATCAAGCCCTTCTGTATATTCGACGTCGAAAATTAGGTGACTGCCTTATTCTTAGTGATTCCCTTAGTGCCCTTCAGAGCATTCGTGAGCTGTACAATTACCATCCTTTGGTGCAGCGCATCCAGGACGTTCTCCACATTTTGCACGCTTCTGGCTTTAATGTGGAGTGCGCATGGATTCCTGGACACGTTGGCTTGCCAGGGAATGACACGGCGGATTTGGCAGCGAAATCGGCAGTCACAGCGCCCAGTGTTACGATTACCCATTCAACAGCAGAAGATTTTAGAGTGGCTGTACGGAGAGCCGTTTTTTCGACTTGGCATGCGGAGTGGTCGGCTCTCCGTGGTAATAAGCTGCGAGAGGTGAAGGACCTCCCTGTCAACTGGGTAACCTCCTCTCGTTTATTCCGCCGGGAGGAGGTAGTACTAGCTCGGCTAAGAATTGGCCACTGTATTTTTACTCACAGTTACCTTTTTAAACGTGAACCTGCTCCTGTCTGTGCGCTCTGTGGGGAGGCACAGACAGTTCGTCATGTGTTGCTGGAGTGTGGTCACCTGGCACACATTCGGTCATCTATGGGCATGCCGGCCTCTCTTGCCGAGGTCCTGGCAGATGACCCAAGAGCAGTGGACAGGGTTTTTAAATTTTTAGCCAAACTTTCTTTTACCTTGAGGTTTTAGTGTGATAGCGGTTTTTTTAAACTCTTTTGGTTTTAATGTGTTGATTTTAGATGGAGTTTTATATCCAGCTCTGGTTAGAGGGCTGGACGTTTCTGTTACTTCCGTTTCAACTGTGTTAGCTCTTTTATTTGTGTTTACTTTTTTGTTTGGTATTTTCTTACTGGCTATTGCCAAGTTTTAATCGTAAGGGCGCTTATGACCTCGGCAGTTGAGCGCCCTTAAACACCATCATCATCATCATCATCATCATCACCGGAGAGCCCACCTTTCTATCTGACGCATTTCATAGTTTTTCACACATTGACATTGCAATTTGTTCCCCTCAGCTGGCAGTCACCTTATGCTGGAATATCATCTCGGATTTGCATTCTAGTGACCACTTTCCTTGTCGTATTAGTGTCTTGACACCCGTTGTATGTTCCACCCGTTTACCTAGTTGGCGCCTAGACCACGCCAGCTGGGAACTGTACTCCCACTTGGCTGAATTTAGCTACGAAGAGCACGACTCTGTGAACCACTTGGTCGAACATCTTACAGGGACCATTCTTTCTGCTGCTGAGCAATCCATTCCGCGTTCGACTGGCTACAGCCGTCGATTTCCGGTACCTTGGTGGACCGCTGACTGTCGGGATGCTATTCGCGCTCGCAGACGAGCTCTACGGGTTTTCCAGCGTTTTCCTACACTGGATAACCTGATACACTATAAACGGATGCGTGCACATTCTAGGCGGGTTATTAAGGATAGCAAAAAGATGTCATGGAATAAATTCGTGGGTTCCTTTAATCGACATACACCTTCCTCTGTCGTATGGGATAAGTTAAGACGTGTGGCTGGGAAACCGAACCATATGCCCATCGCCGGTCTCAAAACACCTACCGGAGCTGTTGTTGATACATTTGACGTGGCGAATACTTTAGGCAGTGCTTTCGCTCAGGTGTCTAGCTCAGGCAACTATTCCCCTGAGTTTCTTACAGTTAAGAACCAGGTGGAATCTCAAGAATTCTCGTTTCTTTCTGGCAACCTTGAGGATTATAATCGCCTTTTCACCCTGGCAGAGCTAGACAATGCACTCTCCTCTTCACGACACTCAGCACCAGGTCCAGATGGTATCCACGTCCAAATGTTGCAACATCTCTCTCCTGATGGCAAAGATTTCCTACTCGAGGTCTATAATCGTGTCTGGGTTGATGGCATTTTTCCAGACAAGTGGCGGGAGGCCACCATCATACCCATTCTTAAACCTGGAAAGGACCGCCATCTTCCTTCCAGTTACCGTCCTATTTCCCTCACCAGTTGCGTTTGCAAGGTGATGGAACGCATGATCAATGGACGGTTGGTGTGGTGGCTGGAATCCCACAATCTTCTGACGAACATCCAGTGTGGCTTTCGACGACGACGTTCAACTGCTGACCACCTTGTCTCTCTGTCAACTCAGATTATGGACGGGTTTCTTAAGAACAGCCCCACAGTTGGGATATTTTTTGACCTCGAGAAGGCCTACGACACGTGTTGGCGGGCGGGAATATTGCGTTCTCTGCACAACTGGAACATACGTGGACGCCTACCGTTGGTCATTCAGGAGTTTATGCGGGACCGCGTTTTTCGAGTGAGGGTGGGTTCGGTTTTTTCTAACCATTTTATTCAAGAGAACGGTGTGCCGCAGGGCTCGGTACTCAGCGTGACTCTATTTGCTATTGCGATAAATTCCATATCACTATGTGTGCCTCAAGGTGTCTCTTCCTGTTTATTCGTGGACGACTTTGCCATCTTCTGTACTTCTCAGCGTACACCGTTTTTGGAACGCCGTCTCCAGCGGTGTTTGGACAATCTCTATGCATGGAGCTCGAAACACGGTTTTCGTTTCTCCGCTGAGAAGACAGTCTGCGTTAACTTCTGGCGCCGTAAGTGGCATATGCCGCCGTCTCTTCGACTCGGGCCAGATTTACTTCCTTTCGCAGACGAGGCGAGATTCCTTGGTTTGATCTTCGATCGGAAACTTTGTTGGGCACCACAAATAGCACAGCTTAGAGCACGATGTGACCGTTCTCTAAATCTTTTACGGATACTAAGTGGCAAGTCTTGGGGTGCGGATCGGACGACATTGCTCCGTCTTTATCGTGCTGTTATTCGTTCGAAATTGGACTATGGCAGCATTGTGTATTCTTCAGCTCGACCTTCAGTGCTCAGAAGGTTAGACACAGTCCATAACCAGGGCATCCGTGTGGCCGTTGGAGCTTTTCCAACGAGCCCAGTTGTTAGCCTCTACGCCGAATCGGGAGAACCTCCTCTGCGTTGTCGGCGTGATGTCCTGCTTGCTAATTATGGCTGTGGGCTGAAGTGTATGCCTGGGCATCCAACTTATCACGCGTTTTTCTCCCCTGAGCTGCACGAGCGATACTGCCTCCGCTCTCTGAGCCCCAGGCCAGCAGGTTTTCGTTTCCGTGAGCTTCTACGCCAGCACCATGTTGACATTCCTCGGCTGTTATCCAAGGGAGAGAGTATACACCCCCCTTGGTTACGCGCTACCTCCCATGTCGATCTCGGGATGACGCTCTACGGGAAATCTGTTACGCCTCTTGATAGTATTCGTCGTTGCTTTTTAGAATTTTTATCCAAATACAGTGGCCGTATTTGTATTTACACCGATGGTAGTAAGAGCCCCGACGGTGTTGGATGTGCCTTTGTAACTGGCACCGCAACTTCTACTTACGGTTTGCCTAGTTGCACATCTATATATTCTGCCGAGCTATATGCTATTTATCAAGCCCTTCTGTATATTCGACGTCGAAAATTAGGTGACTGCCTTATTCTTAGTGATTCCCTTAGTGCCCTTCAGAGCATTCGTGAGCTGTACAATTACCATCCTTTGGTGCAGCGCATCCAGGACGTTCTCCACATTTTGCACGCTTCTGGCTTTAATGTGGAGTGCGCATGGATTCCTGGACACGTTGGCTTGCCAGGGAATGACACGGCGGATTTGGCAGCGAAATCGGCAGTCACAGCGCCCAGTGTTACGATTACCCATTCAACAGCAGAAGATTTTAGAGTGGCTGTACGGAGAGCCGTTTTTTCGACTTGGCATGCGGAGTGGTCGGCTCTCCGTGGTAATAAGCTGCGAGAGGTGAAGGACCTCCCTGTCAACTGGGTAACCTCCTCTCGTTTATTCCGCCGGGAGGAGGTAGTACTAGCTCGGCTAAGAATTGGCCACTGTATTTTTACTCACAGTTACCTTTTTAAACGTGAACCTGCTCCTGTCTGTGCGCTCTGTGGGGAGGCACAGACAGTTCGTCATGTGTTGCTGGAGTGTGGTCACCTGGCACACATTCGGTCATCTATGGGCATGCCGGCCTCTCTTGCCGAGGTCCTGGCAGATGACCCAAGAGCAGTGGACAGGGTTTTTAAATTTTTAGCCAAACTTTCTTTTACCTTGAGGTTTTAGTGTGATAGCGGTTTTTTTAAACTCTTTTGGTTTTAATGTGTTGATTTTAGATGGAGTTTTATATCCAGCTCTGGTTAGAGGGCTGGACGTTTCTGTTACTTCCGTTTCAACTATGTTAGCTCTTTTATTTGTGTTTACTTTTTTGTTTGGTATTTTCTTACTGGCTATTGCCAAGTTTTAATCGTAAGGGCGCTTATGACCTCGGCAGTTGAGCGCCCTTAAACACCATCATCATCATCATCATCAAGGGAGAGAGTATACACCCCCCTTGGTTACGCGCTACCTCCCATGTCGATCTCGGGATGACGCTCTACGGGAAATCTGTTACGCCTCTTGATAGTATTCGTCGTTGCTTTTTAGAATTTTTATCCAAATACAGTGGCCGTATTTGTATTTACACCGATGGTAGTAAGAGCCCCGACGGTGTTGGATGTGCCTTTGTAACTGGCACCGCAACTTCTACTTACGGTTTGCCTAGTTGCACATCTATATATTCTGCCGAGCTATATGCTATTTATCAAGCCCTTCTGTATATTCGACGTCGAAAATTAGGTGACTGCCTTATTCTTAGTGATTCCCTTAGTGCCCTTCAGAGCATTCGTGAGCTGTACAATTACCATCCTTTGGTGCAGCGCATCCAGGACGTTCTCCACATTTTGCACGCTTCTGGTTTTAATGTGGAGTGCGCATGGATTCCTGGACACGTTGGCTTGCCAGGGAATGACACGGCGGATTTGGCAGCGAAATCGGCAGTCACAGCGCCCAGTGTTACGATTACCCATTCAACAGCAGAAGATTTTAGAGTGGCTGTACGGAGAGCCGTTTTTTCGACTTGGCATGCGGAGTGGTCGGCTCTCCGTGGTAATAAGCTGCGAGAGGTGAAGGACCTCCCTGTCAACTGGGTAACCTCCTCTCGTTTATTCCGCCGGGAGGAGGTAGTACTAGCTCGGCTAAGAATTGGCCACTGTATTTTTACTCACAGTTACCTTTTTAAACGTGAACCTGCTCCTGTCTGTGCGCTCTGTGGGGAGGCACAGACAGTTCGTCATGTGTTGCTGGAGTGTGGTCACCTGGCACACACACCCCGCAGGGGCCTACTGCGGTAGGTACGGGTTAGGCGCACCCGGGGTCCCGAGCCACCTTGACTCCCTCTGTGGGCAACCTCAGAGTGGTGAGGGAGCCAGAAGGTCAAAATGCCCACCCACGTGTAGGCCGTGCGTGGAGACCCGTGTCGGTGAAGAGGAATATCCTGGTTGGTTGAGGGTTGCGTACCTGAGCCTGGGCTTCTGTCTTTCAGTAACTGGGGAGGGTGCGCAGCCTAATACACCGCTTTGGTTTCTGATTTGCCTAAACGGGAGGCTAGGGACTAACCCACCCCTAGTCAATCGGCCAGGACTAGGTATTACACCGAACTCCAGGGTGAGTGGGACGGCGAGCCCGCTATATCCCCTGTGTAGCCCTGTCACCCCAGTGGGGTGACCCCTCGTTGGGCTCCGTGGTGGGTGGGGAGCACTGGGGGATGAATTTATACAATTTTTTTTATGGCACCAAAACTTAAACCCCTGATTTCAAATAAAGACGTTGGAAAGGAAGTAGTCGAGTCATGTGGTCCTCGCTACTTGGTTATTCATAGGACAGAGGAAGGTAAGAAGTTCCTGACGGTGAGCCCTTTTACTATCCAAAAGGGTCTCGATACCATTGCTGGTCCTGTTAAATCCTGCGTTCGAGCTCGCAATGGTACACTTCTAGTCGAAGCCAACTCCCCCTCGCAAGCTGCAAGAATACTTAAAGCCACCATGTTAGCCAGCTATCCAGTGAAGGTCGAGGTGCACAAGTCGCTGAACTCCTCCCGCGGTGTAATAACAACCCGCGCGTTGGACGGTTTGTCCATTGAGGAGATCAAAGAAAATCTTGCGACTCAGGGTGTCTCAGCTGTTTATCGGGTACAACGTAAGATCAACGGTGAATTCCTGCCTACTCGTACCCTGTTTCTTACTTTTGATCGGGTTGATCTGCCTCAAAAGATTAGAGCAGGGTATGAAGCCATCGAAGTTAGGCCTTATATACCCAATCCGCTGAGGTGCTTTAAATGCCAACGTTTTGGTCACACTAGTGAGTTGTGTACCGGCAAGTCCACCTGCGTCCACTGCGGTGACATCTCCCACGATGGGGCTTGTGCTTCAGCTCCATCGTGTGTGAACTGTAACGGGGAACACCCATCTAGTTCCCGAGACTGCCCCCGTTTTGCAGAGGAACGAGCGATCCAGGAGATACGGGTGAAAGAGAAGGTGTCCTTCTTGGAAGCCCGGAAGCTCCTGCGACTCCGCCAACCCTCTGCCCCGAGGTCCGGTACCTATAGCTCAGTTGCAGCTAAACCGGTACCGCGTCGGGAAATCGCAACACAGACCGGCGATATGAACGGGGCTACAATTGCGGAAAAGGTTATTTTAGCCCAAGCGCTACCAAAGCCTTCGGCACCTACACCCAAGTTGGTATCAACATCTGCCAAATCCGCTGGCTTACAGAATAGTCCTGCACAGTTGTCACCGAAAGCCTCGACCTCTGGAACTAAAGTTGGTAAATTCACGACGTCTTCTGCCCCGGAAAAACAGTTTAAGACCAAGTATGTACGACAAGACTTCTTGAAAGAGAATGTGCAATCTATTACCAAGTCATCTAAAGGTAAGAAAAGTTCACGCAACTCCACACGTGTATCCTCCTCTGAAGGGTCATCTGGGGAGGAGGGCGTGAATCGGCGACGGCCGTCTTCGCCGATCAGCACATCCAATCGGTTCGAACTACTTGGACCTAAAACTGCTCTTGAAAAAGGGACCTCCCTTGTGGAGGAGATGGACCAGGAGGATTCTGCCGCCACTGCCAGAGGGACAGTGCGGAAACGGCAGGATCGTGCTCCTGAAAATAGTACTAGCCCAACGCCTAAGAAGAACAAATTGAACCGACCAGCTAATCCCAATCTGCAGAAGCGTCTTTCGATTTGAAACTTATCCCATAATATACTCAATGGCTATCCTCCATTGGAACATACGCGGAATTCGACCACATCGACCAGAGCTTGACTTGTTGCTGCGCCAGCATGAACCCTTGGCTGTATGTTTACAAGAGACGAAGCTCCGTCCACAGGACACCGTTACCATCAGGCAGTACTCCTCCGTACGATGTGATTTATCCCCGGAGGACGGTGTCCCGGCACATGGGGGCACTATGATGCTTATTCGAGATGATATTTTTGCCAACTCCGTACCCATACAATCTGCAATCCAGTCCGTTGCTGTCAGCATTAAGCTACCCTCCGCTTCATTCACCATTTGCAGTATCTATTTGCCTCCATCTGCGGACCTCTCGCACAGCGACTTAGAACACCTCATTTCGCAGTTGCCACCACCCTTTTTATTGGTAGGCGACGTGAATGCCCATCACCCTCTTTGGGGCTCTCCTCGGGCTTGTGCGAGAGGTACGCTACTTAAAGACTTCTTGGATAGTCAGAATCTTGCTCTCTTGAACACCGGAGAGCCCACCTTTCTATCTGACGCATTTCATAGTTTTTCACACATTGACATTGCAATTTGTTCCCCTCAGCTGGCAGTCACCTTATGCTGGAATATCATCTCGGATTTGCATTCTAGTGACCACTTTCCTTGTCGTATTAGTGTCTTGACACCCGTTGTATGTTCCACCCGTTTACCTAGTTGGCGCCTAGACCACGCCAGCTGGGAACTGTACTCCCACTTGGCTGAATTTAGCTACGAAGAGCACGACTCTGTGAACCACTTGGTCGAACATCTTACAGGGACCATTCTTTCTGCTGCTGAGCAATCCATTCCGCGTTCGACTGGCTACAGCCGTCGATTTCCGGTACCTTGGTGGACCGCTGACTGTCGGGATGCTATTCGCGCTCGCAGACGAGCTCTACGGGTTTTCCAGCGTTTTCCTACACTGGATAACCTGATACACTATAAACGGATGCGTGCACATTCTAGGCGGGTTATTAAGGATAGCAAAAAGATGTCATGGAATAAATTCGTGGGTTCCTTTAATCGACATACACCTTCCTCTGTCGTATGGGATAAGTTAAGACGTGTGGCTGGGAAACCGAACCATATGCCCATCGCCGGTCTCAAAACACCTACCGGAGCTGTTGTTGATACATTTGACGTGGCGAATACTTTAGGCAGTGCTTTCGCTGAGGTGTCTAGCTCAGGCAACTATTCCCCTGAGTTTCTTACAGTTAAGAACCAGGTGGAATCTCAAGAATTCTCGTTTCTTTCTGGCAACCTTGAGGATTATAATCGCCTTTTCACCCTGGCAGAGCTACCCCCCAGGGGCCTACTACGGTAGGTACGGGTTAGGCGCACCCGGGGTCCCGAGCCACCTTGACTCCCTCTGTGGGCAACCTCAGAGTGGTGAGGGAGCCAGAAGGTCAAAATGCCCACCCACGTGTAGGCCGTGCGTGGAGACCCGTGTCGGTGAAGAAGAATATCCTGGTTGGTTGAGGGTTGCGTACCTGAGCCTGGGCTTCTGTCTTTCAGTAACTGGGGAGGGTGCGCAGCCTAATACACCGCTTTGGTTTCTGATTTGCCTAAACGGGAGGCTAGGGACTAACCCACCCCTAGTCAATCGGCCAGGACTAGGTATTACACCGAACTCCAGGGTGAGTGGGACGGCGAGCCCGCTATATCCCCTGTGTAGCCCTGTCATCCCAGTGGGGTGACCCCTCGTTGGGCTCCGTGGTGGGTGGGGAGCACTGGGGGATGAATTTATACCATTTTTTTCTATGGCACCAAAACAAAAACCCCTTAATAAAGACGTTGGAAAGGAAGTAGTCGAGTCATGTGGTCCTCGCTACTTGGTCATTCATAGGACAGAGGAAGGTAAGAAGTTTCTTACGGTGAGCCCTTTTACTATCCAAAAGGGTCTCGATGCCATTGCTGGTCCTGTTAAATCCTGCGTTCGAGCTCGCAATGGTACACTTCTTGTCGAAGCCAACTCCGCCTCGCAAGCTGCAAGAATACTTAAAGCCACCATGTTAGCCAGCTATCCAGTGAAGGTCGAGGTGCACAAGTCGCTGAACTCCTCCCGCGGTGTAATAACAACCCGCGCGTTGGACGGTTTGTCCATTGAGGAGATCAAAGAAAATCTTGCGACTCAGGGTGTCTCAGCTGTTTATCGGGTACAACGTAAGATCAACGGTGAATTCCTGCCTACTCGTACCCTGTTTCTTACTTTTGAACGGGTTGATCTGCCTCAAAAGATTAGAGCAGGGTATGAAGCCATCGAAGTTAGGCCTTATATACCCAATCCGCTGAGGTGCTTTAAATGCCAACGTTTTGGTCACACAAGTGAGTTGTGTACCGGCAAGTCCACCTGCGTCCACTGCGGTGAAATCTCCCACGATGGGGCCTGTGCTTCAGCTCCATCGTGTGTGAACTGTAACGGGGAACACCCATCTAGTTCCCGAGACTGCCCCCGTTTTGCAGAGGAACGAGCGATCCAGGAGATACGGGTGAAAGAGAAGGTGTCCTTCTTGGAAGCCCGGAAGCTCCTGCGACTCCGCCAACCCTCTGCCCCGAGGTCCGGTACCTATAGCTCAGTTGCAGCTAAACCGGTACCGCGTCGGGAAATCGCAACACAGACCGGCGATATGAACGGGGCTACAATTGCGGAAAAGGTTATTTTAGCCCAAGCGCTGCCAAAGCCTTCGGCACCTACACCGAAGTTGGTATCAACATCTGCCAAATCCGCCAACTTACAGAATAGTCCTGCACACTTGTCACCTAAAGCCTCGACCTCCGGAACTAAAGCTATTAAATTCACGACGTCTTCTGCCCCAGAAAAACAGTTTAAGACCAAGTATGTACGACAAGACTTTTTGAAAGAGAATGTGCAATCTATTACCAAGTCATCTAAAGGTAAGAAAAGTTCACGCAACTCCACACGTGTATCCTCCTCTGAAGGGTCATCTGGGGAGGAGGGCGTGAATCGGCGACGGCCGTCTTCGCCGATCAGCACATCCAATCGGTTCGAACTACTTGGACCTAAAACTGCTCTTGAAAAAGGGACCTCCCTTGTGGAGGAGATGGACCAGGAGGATTCTGCCGCCACTGCCAGAGGGACAGTGCGGAAACGGCAGGATCGTGCTCCTGAAAATAGTACTAGCCCAACGCCTAAGAAGAACAAATTGAACCGACCAGCTAATCCCAATCTGCAGAAGCGTCTTTCGATTTGAAACTTATCCCATAATATACTCAATGGCTATCCTCCATTGGAACATACGCGGAATTCGACCACATCGACCAGAGCTTGACTTGTTGCTGCGCCAGCATGAACCCTTGGCTGTATGTTTACAAGAGACGAAGCTCCGTCCACAGGACACCGTTACCATCAGGCAGTACTCCTCCGTACGATGTGATTTATCCCCGGAGGACGGTGTCCCGGCACATGGGGGCACTATGATGCTTATTCGAGATGATATTTTTGCCAACTCCGTACCCATACAATCTGCAATCCAGTCCGTTGCTGTCAGCATTAAGCTACCCTCCGCTTCATTCACCATTTGCAGTATCTATTTGCCTCCATCTGCGGACCTCTCGCACAGCGACTTAGAACACCTCATTTCACAGTTGCCACCACCCTTTTTATTGGTAGGCGACGTGAATGCCCATCACCCTCTTTGGGGCTCTCCTCGGGCTTGTGCGAGAGGTACGCTACTTAAAGACTTCTTGGATAGTCAGAATCTTGCTCTCTTGAACACCGGAGAGCCCACCTTTCTATCTGACGCATTTCATAGTTTTTCACACATTGACATTGCAATTTGTTCCCCTCAGCTGGCAGTCACCTTATGCTGGAATATCATCTCGGATTTGCATTCTAGTGACCACTTTCCTTGTCGTATTAGTGTCTTGACACCCGTTGTATGTTCCACCCGTTTACCTAGTTGGCGCCTAGACCACGCCAGCTGGGAACTGTACTCCCACTTGGCTAAATTTAGCTACGAAGAGCACGACTCTGTGAACCACTTGGTCGAACATCTTACAGGGACCATTCTTTCTGCTGCTGAGCAATCCATTCCGCGTTCGACTGGCTACAGCCGTCGATTTCCGGTACCCTGGTGGACCGCTGACTGTCGGGATGCTATTCGCGCTCGCAGACGAGCTCTACGGGTTTTCCAGCGTTTTCCTACACTGGATAACCTGATACACTATAAACGGATGCGTGCACATTCTAGGCGGGTTATTAAGGATAGCAAAAAGATGTCATGGAATAAATTCGTGGGTTCCTTTAATCGACATACACCTTCCTCTGTCGTATGGGATAAGTTAAGACGTGTGGCTGGGAAACCGAACCATATGCCCATCGCCGGTCTCAAAACACCTACCGGAGCTGTTGTTGATACATTTGACGTGGCGAATACTTTAAGCAGTGCTTTCGCTCAGGTGTCTAGCTCAGGCAACTATTCCCCTGAGTTTCTTACAGTTAAGAACCAGGTGGAATCTCAAGAATTCTCGTTTCTTTCTGGCAACCTTGAGGATTATAATCGCCTTTTCACCCTGGCAGAGCTAGACAATGCACTCTCCTCTTCACGACACTCAGCACCAGGTCCAGATGGTATCCACGTCCAAATGTTGCAACATCTCTCTCCTGATGGCAAAGATTTCCTACTCGAGGTCTATAATCGTGTCTGGGTTGATGGCATTTTTCCAGACAAGTGGCGGGAGGCCACCATCATACCCATTCTTAAACCTGGAAAGGACCGCCATCTTCCTTCCAGTTACCGTCCTATTTCCCTCACCAGTTGCGTGTGCAAGGTGATGGAACGCATGATCAATGGACGGTTGGTGTGGTGGCTGGAATCCCACAATCTTCTGACGAACATCCAGTGTGGCTTTCGACGACGACGTTCAACTGCTGACCACCTTGTCTCTCTGTCAACTCAGATTATGGACGGGTTTCTTATGAACAGCCCCACAGTTGGGATATTTTTTGACCTCGAGAAGGCCTACGACACGTGTTGGCGGGCGGGAATATTGCGTTCTCTGCACAACTGGAACATACGTGGACGCCTACCGTTGGTCATTCAGGAGTTTATGCGGGACCGCGTTTTTCGAGTGAGGGTGGGTTCAGTTTTATCTAACCATTTTATTCAAGAGAACGGAGTGCCGCAGGGCTCGGTACTCAGCGTGACTCTATTTGCTATTGCGATAAATTCCATATCACTATGTGTGCCTCAAGGTGTCTCTTCCTGTTTATTCGTGGACGACTTTGCCATCTTCTGTACTTCTCAGCGTACACCGTTTTTGGAACGCCGTCTCCAGCGGTGTTTGGACAATCTCTATGCATGGAGCTCGAAACACGGTTTTCGTTTCTCCGCTGAGAAGACAGTCTGCGTTAACTTCTGGCGCCGTAAGTGGCAAATGCCGCCGTCTCTTCGACTCGGGCCAGATTTACTTCCTTTCGCAGACGAGGCGAGATTCCTTGGTTTGATCTTCGATCGGAAACTTTGTTGGGCACCACAAATAGCACAGCTTAGAGCACGATGTGACCGTTCTCTAAATCTTTTACGGATACTAAGTGGCAAGTCTTGGGGTGCGAATCGGACGGCATTGCTCCGTCTTTATCGTGCTGTGATTCGTTCGAAGTTGGACTATGGCAGCATTGTGTATTCTTCAGCTCGACCTTCAGTGCTCAGAATGTTAGACACAGTCCATAACCAGGGCATCCGTGTGGCCGTTGGAGCTTTTCCAACGAGCCCAGTTGTTAGCCTCTACGCCGAATCGGGAGAACCTCCTCTGCGTTTTCGGCGTGATGTCCTGCTTGCTAATTATGGCTGTGGGCTGAAGTGTATGCCAGGGCATCCAACTTATCACGCTTTTTTCTCCCCTGAGCTGCACGAGCGATACTGCCTCCGCTCTCTGAGCCCCAGGCCAGCAGGTTTTCGTTTCCGTGAGCTTCTACGCCAGCACCATGTTGACATTCCTCGGCTGTTACCCAAGGGAGAGAGTATACACCCCCCTTCGTTACGCGCTACCTCCCATGTCGATCTCGGGATGACGCTCTACGGGAAATCTGTTACGCCTCTTGATAGTATTCGTCGTTGCTTTTTAGAATTTTTATCCAAATACAGTGGCCGTATTTGTATTTACACCGATGGTAGTAAGAGCCCCGACGGTGTTGGATGTGCCTTTGTAACTGGCACCACAACTTCTACTTACGGTTTGCCTAGTTGCACATCTATATATTCTGCCGAGCTATATGCTATTTATCAAGCCCTTCTGTATATTCGACGTCGAAAATTAGGTGACTGCCTTATACTTAGTGATTCCCTTAGTGCCCTTCAGAGCATTCGTGAGCTGTACAATTACCATCCTTTGGTGCAGCGCATCCAGGACGTTCTCCGCATTTTGCACGCTTCTGGTTTTAATGTGGAGTGCGCATGGATTCCTGGACACGTTGGCTTGCCAGGGAATGACACGGCGGATTTGGCAGCGAAATCGGCAGTCACAGCGCCCAGTGTTACGATTACCCATTCAACAGCAGAAGATTTTAGATTGGCTGTACGGAGAGCCGTTTTTTCGACTTGGCATGCGGAGTGGTCGGCTCTCCGTGGTAATAAGCTGCGAGAGGTGAAGGACCTCCCTGTCAACTGGGTAACCTCCTCTCGTTTATTCCGCCGGGAGGAGGTAGTACTAGCTCGGCTAAGAATTGGCCACTGTATTTTTACTCACAGTTACCTTTTTAAACGTGAACCTGCTCCTGTCTGTGCGCTCTGTGGGGAGGCACAGACAGTTCGTCATGTGTTGCTGGAGTGTGGTCACCTGGCACACATTCGGTCATGTATGGGCATGCCGGCCTCTCTTGCTGAGGTCCTGGCAGATGACCCAAGAGCAGTGGACAGGGTTTTTAAATTTTTAGCAAAACTTTCTTTTACCTTGACGTTTTAGTGTGATAGCAGTTCTTTTTAAACACTTTTAATTTTAATGTGTTGATTTTAGATGGAGTTTTATATCCAGCTCTGTTAGAGGGCTGGACCGTTCTGTTACTTACTTTTCAACTGTGTTAGCCCTTTTTACTTGTGTTTTTTTCCTTTTTTGGTATTTTCTTACTGCCTATTGCCAAGTTTTAATCGTAAGGGCGCTTATGACCTCGGCAGTTGAGCGCCCTTAAACACCATTATCATCATCATCATCTGGCAGAGCTAGACAATGCACTCTCCTCTTCACGACACTCAGCACCAGGTCCAGATGGTATCCACGTCCAAATGTTGCAACATCTCTCTCCTGATGGCAAAGATTTTGTACTCGAGGTCTATAATCGTGTCTGGGTTGATGGCATTTTTCCAGACAAGTGGCGGGAGGCCACCATCATACCCATTCTTAAACCTGGAAAGGACCGCCATCTTCCTTCCAGTTACCGTCCTATTTCCCTCACCAGTTGCGTGTGCAAGGTGATGGAACGCATGATCAATGGACGGTTGGTGTGGTGGCTGGAATCCCACAATCTTCTGACGAACATCCAGTGTGGCTTTCGACGACGACGTTCAACTGCTGACCACCTTGTCTCTCTGTCAACTCAGATTATGGACGGGTTTCTTAAGAACAGCCCCACAGTTGGGATATTTTTTGACCTCGAGAAGGCCTACGACACGTGTTGGCGGGCGGGAATATTGCGTTCTCTGCACAACTGGAACATACGTGGACGCCTACCGTTGGTCATTCAGGAGTTTATGCGGGACCGCGTTTTTCGAGTGAGGGTGGGTTCGGTTTTTTCTAACCATTTTATTCAAGAGAACGGAGTGCCGCAGGGCTCGGTACTCAGCGTGACTCTATTTGCTATTGCGATAAATTCCATATCACTATGTGTGCCTCAAGGTGTCTCTTCCTGTTTATTCGTGGACGACTTTGCCATCTTCTGTACTTCCCAGCGTACACCGTTTTTGGAACGCCGTCTCCAGCGGTGTTTGGACAATCTCTATGCATGGAGCTCGAAACACGGTTTTCGTTTCTCCGCTGAGAAGACAGTCTGCGTTAACTTCTGGCGCCGTAAGTGGCATATGCCGCCGTCTCTTCGACTCGGGCCAGATTTACTTCCTTTCGCAGACGAGGCGAGATTCCTTGGTTTGATCTTCGATCGGAAACTTTGTTGGGCACCACAAATAGCACAGCTTAGAGCACGATGTGACCGTTCTCTAAATCTTTTACGGATACTAAGTGGCAAGTCTTGGGGTGCGGATCGGACGACATTGCTCCGTCTTTATCGTGCTGTGATTCGTTCGAAGTTGGACTATGGCAGCATTGTGTATTCTTCAGCTCGACCTTCAGTGCTCAGAAGGTTAGACACAGTCCATAACCAGGGCATCCGTGTGGCCGTTGGAGCTTTTCCAACGAGCCCAGTTGTTAGCCTCTACGCCGAATCGGGAGAACCTCCTCTGCGTTGTCGGCGTGATGTCCTGCTTGCTAATTATGGCTGTGGGCTGAAGTGTATGCCTGGGCATCCAACTTATCACGCGTTTTTCTCCCCTGAGCTGCACGAGCGATACTGCCTCCGCTCTCTGAGCCCCAGGCCAGCAGGTTTTCGTTTCCGTGAGCTTCTACGCCAGCACCATGTTGACATTCCTCGGCTGTTATCCAAGGGAGAGAATATACACCCCCCTTGGTTACGCGCTACCTCCCATGTCCCCCCCAGGGGCCTACTACGGTAGGTACGGGTTAGGCGCACCCGGGGTCCCGAGCCACCTTGACTCCCTCTGTGGGCAACCTCAGAGTGGTGAGGGAGTCAGTAGGTGAAAATGCCCACCCACGTGTAGGCCGTGCGTGGAGACCCGTGTCGGTGAAGAGGAATATCCTGGTTGGTTGAGGGTTGCGTACCTGAGCCTGGGCTTCTGTCTTTCAGTAACTGGGGAGGGTGCGCAACCTAATACACCGCTTTGGTTTCTGATTTGCCTAAACGGGAGGCTAGGGACTAACCCACCCCTAGTCAATCGGCCAGGACTAGGTATTACACCGAACTCCAGGGTGAGTGGGACGGCGAGCCCGCTATATCCCCTGTGTAGCCCTGTCACCCCAGTGGGGTGACCCCTCGTTGGGCTCCGTGGTGGGTGGGGAGCACTGGGGGATGAATTTATACCATTTTTTTATGGCACCAAAACCAAAACCCCTTATTTTAAATGCAAACGTTGGAAAGGAAGTAGTCGAGTCATGTGGTCCTCGCTACTTGGTTATTCATAGGACAGAGGAAGGTAAGAAGTTCCTTACGGTGAGCCCTTTTACTATCCAAAAGGGTCTCGATGCCATTGCTGGTCCGGTCAAATCTTGCGTTCGAGCTCGTAACGGTACACTTCTTGTCGAAGCCAACTCCGCCTCGCAAGCTGCAAGGATACTTAAAGCCACCACGTTAGCCAGCTATCCAGTGAAGGTCGAGGTGCACAAGTCGCTGAACTCCTCCCGCGGTGTAGTAACAACACGCGCGTTGGACGGTTTGTCCATTGAGGAGATCCAAGAAAATCTTGCGACTCAGGGTGTCTCAGCTGTTTATCGGGTACAACGTAAGATCAACGGTGAATTCCTGCCTACTCGTACCCTGTTTCTTACTTTTGATCGGGTTGATCTGCCTCAAAAGATTAGAGCAGGGTATGAAGCCATCGAAGTTAGGCCTTATATACCCAATCCGCTGAGGTGCTTTAAATGCCAACGTTTTGGTCACACTAGTGAGTTGTGTACCGGCAAGTCCACCTGCGTCCACTGCGGTGACACCTCCCACGATGGGGCTTGTGCTTCAGCTCCATCGTGTGTGAACTGTAACGGTGAACACCCATCTAGTTCCCGAGACTGCCCCCGTTTTGCAGAGGAACGAGCGATCCAGGAGATACGGGTGAAAGAGAAGGTGTCCTTCTTGGAAGCCCGGAAGCTCCTGCGACTCCGCCAACCCTCTGCCCCGAGGTCCGGTACCTATAGCTCAGTTGCAGCTAAACCGGTACCGCGTCGGGAAATCGCAACACAGACCGGCGATATGAACGGGGCTACAATTGCGGAAAAGGTTATTTTAGCCCAAGCGCTGCCAAAGCCTTCGGCACCTACACCCAAGTTGGTATCAACATCTGCCAAATCCGCCAGCTTACAGAATAGTCCTGCACAGTTGTCACCGAAAGCCTCGACCTCCGGAACTAAAGCTATTAAATTCACGACGTCTTCTGCCCCAGAAAGACAGTTTAAGACCAAGTATGTACGACAAGACTTTTTGAAAGAAAATGTGCAATCTATTACCAAGTCATCTAAAGGTAAGAAAAGTTCACGCAACTCCACACGTGTATCCTCCTCTGAAGGGTCATCTGGGGAGGAGGGCGTGAATCGGCGACGGCCGTCTTCGCCGATCAGCACATCCAATCGGTTCGAACTACTTGGACCGAAAACTGCTCTTGAAAAAGGGACCTCCCTTGTGGAGGAGATGGACCAGGAGGATTCTGCCGCCACTGCCAGAGGGACAGTGCGGAAACGGCAGGATCGTGCTCCTGAAAATAGTACCAGCCCAACGCCTAAGAAGAACAAATTGAACCGACCAGCTAATCCCAATCTGCAGAAGCGTCTTTCGATTTGAAACTTATCCCATAATATACTCAATGGCTATCCTCCATTGGAACATACGCGGAATTCGACCACATCGACCAGAGCTTGACTTGTTGCTGCGCCAGCATGAACCCTTGGCTGTATGTTTACAAGAGACGAAGCTCCGTCCACAGGACACCGTTACCATCAGGCAGTACTCCTCCGTACGATGTGATTTATCCCCGGAGGACGGTGTCCCGGCACATGGGGGCACTATGATGCTTATTCGAGATGATATTTTTGCCAACTCCGTACCCATACAATCTGCAATCCAGTCCGTTGCAGTCAGCATTAAGCTACCCTCCGCTTCATTCACCATTTGCAGTATCTATTTGCCTCCATCTGCGGACCTCTCGCACAGCGACTTAGAACACCTCATTTCGCAGTTGCCACCACCCTTTTTATTGGTAGGCGACGTGAATGCCCATCACCCTCTTTGGGGCTCTCCTCGGGCTTGTGCGAGAGGTACGCTACTTAAAGATTTCTTGGATAATCAGAATCTTGCTCTCTTGAACACCGGAGAGCCCACCTTTCTATCTGACGCATTTCATAGTTTTTCACACATTGACATTGCAATTTGTTCCCCTCAGCTGGCAGTCACCTTATGCTGGAATATCATCTCGGATTTGCATTCTAGTGACCACTTTCCTTGTCGTATTAGTGTCTTGACACCCGTTGTATGTTCCACCCGTTTACCTAGTTGGCGCCTAGACCACGCCAGCTGGGAACTGTACTCCCACTTGGCTGAATTTAGCTACGAAGAGCACGACTCTGTGAACCACTTGGTCGAACATCTTACAGGGACCATTCTTTCTGCTGCTGAGCAATCCATTCCGCGTTCGACTGGCTACAGCCGTCGATTTCCGGTACCTTGGTGGACCGATGACTGTCGGGATGCTATTCGCGCTCGCAGACGAGCTCTACGGGTTTTCCAGCGTTTTCCTACACTGGATAACCTGATACACTATAAACGGATGCGTGCACATTCTAGGCGGGTTATTAAGGATAGCAAAAAGATGTCATGGAATAAATTTGTGGGTTCCTTTAATCGACATACACCTTCCTCTGTCGTATGGGATAAGTTAAGACGTGTGGCTGGGAAACCGAACCATATGCCCATCGCCGGTCTCAAAACACCTACCGGAGCTGTTGTTGATACATTTGACGTGGCGAATACTTTAGGCAGTGCTTTCGCTCAGGTGTCTAGCTCAGGCAACTATTCCCCTGAGTTTCTTACAGTTAAGAACCAGGTGGAATCTCAAGAATTCTCGTTTCTTTCTGGCAACCTTGAGGATTATAATCGCCTTTTCACCCTGGCAGAGCTAGACAATGCACTCTCCTCTTCACGACACTCAGCACCAGGTCCAGATGG
Organism: Hymenopus coronatus; assembly: GCA_030762935.1. Taxonomy (NCBI): domain Eukaryota; kingdom Metazoa; phylum Arthropoda; class Insecta; order Mantodea; family Hymenopodidae; genus Hymenopus; species Hymenopus coronatus. The sequence goes on from CM060889.1 coordinate 24,621,195, forward strand.
TATCCACGTCCAAATGTTGCAACATCTCTCTCCTGATGGCAAAGATTTCCTACTCGAGGTCTATAATCGTGTCTGGGTTGATGGCATTTTTCCAGACAAGTGGCGGGAGGCCACCATCATACCCATTCTTAAACCTGGAAAGGACCGCCATCTTCCTTCCAGTTACCGTCCTATTTCCCTCACCAGTTGCGTGTGCAAGGTGATGGAACGCATGATCAATGGACGGTTGGTGTGGTGGCTGGAATCCCACAATCTTCTGACGAACATCCAGTGTGGCTTTCGACGACGACGTTCAACTGCTGACCACCTTGTCTCTCTGTCAACTCAGATTATGGACGGGTTTCTTAAGAACAGCCCCACAGTTGGGATATTTTTTGACCTCGAGAAGGCCTACGACACGTGTTGGCGGGCGGGAATATTGCGTTCTCTGCACAACTGGAACATACGTGGACGCCTACCGTTGGTCATTCAGGAGTTTATGCGGGACCGCGTTTTTCGAGTGAGGGTGGGTTCAGTTTTATCTAACCATTTTATTCAAGAGAACGGAGTGCCGCAGGGCTCGGTACTCAGCGTGACTCTATTTGCTATTGCGATAAATTCCATATCACTATGTGTGCCTCAAGGTGTCTCTTCCTGTTTATTCGTGGACGACTTTGCCATCTTCTGTACTTCTCAGCGTACACCGTTTTTGGAACGCCGTCTCCAGCGGTGTTTGGACAATCTCTATGCATGGAGCTCGAAACACGGTTTTCGTTTCTCCGCTGAGAAGACAGTCTGCGTTAACTTCTGGCGCCGTAAGTGGCAAATGCCGCCGTCTCTTCGACTCGGGCCAGATTTACTTCCTTTCGCAGACGAGGCGAGATTCCTTGGTTTGATCTTCGATCGGAAACTTTGTTGGGCACCACAAATAGCACAGCTTAGAGCACGATGTGACCGTTCTCTAAATCTTTTACGGATACTAAGTGGCAAGTCTTGGGGTGCGGATCGGACGGCATTGCTCCGTCTTTATCGTGCTGTGATTCGTTCGAAGTTGGACTATGGCAGCATTGTGTATTCTTCAGCTCGACCTTCAGTGCTCAGAATGTTAGACACAGTCCATAACCAGGGCATCCGTGTGGCCGTTGGAGCTTTTCCAACGAGCCCAGTTGTTAGCCTCTACGCCGAATCGGGAGAACCTCCTCTGCGTTGTCGGCGTGATGTCCTGCTTGCTAATTATGGCTGTGGGCTGAAGTGTATGCCAGGGCATCCAACTTATCACGCTTTTTTCTCCCCTGAGCTGCACGAGCGATACTGCCTCCGCTCTCTGAGCCCCAGGCCAGCAGGTTTTCGTTTCCGTGAGCTTCTACGCCAGCACCATGTTGACATTCCTCGGCTGTTACCCAAGGGAGAGAGTATACACCCCCCTTGGTTACGCGCTACCTCCCATGTCGATCTCGGGATGACGCTCTACGGGAAATCTGTTACGCCTCTTGATAGTATTCGTCGATGCTTTTTAGAATTTTTATCCAAATACAGTGGCCATATTTGTATTTACACCGATGGTAGTAAGAGCCCCGACGGTGTTGGATGTGCCTTTGTAACTGGCACCACAACTTCTACTTACGGTTTGCCTAGTTGCACATCTATATATTCTGCCGAGCTATATGCTATTTATCAAGCCCTTCTGTATATTCGACGTCGAAAATTAGGTGACTGCCTTATACTTAGTGATTCCCTTAGTGCCCTTCAGAGCATTCGTGAGCTGTACAATTACCATCCTTTGGTGCAGCGCATCCAGGACGTTCTCCGCATTTTGCACGCTTCTGGTTTTAATGTGGAGTGCGCATGGATTCCTGGACACGTTGGCTTGCCAGGGAATGACACGGCGGATTTGGCAGCGAAATCGGCAGTCACAGCGCCCAGTGTTACGATTACCCATTCAACAGCAGAAGATTTTAGAGTGGCTGTACGGAGAGCCGTTTTTTCGACTTGGCATGCGGAGTGGTCGGCTCTCCGTGGTAATAAGCTGCGAGAGGTGAAGGACCTCCCTGTCAACTGGGTAACCTCCTCTCGTTTATTCCGCCGGGAGGAGGTAGTACTAGCTCGGCTAAGAATTGGCCACTGTATTTTTACTCACAGTTACCTTTTTAAACGTGAACCTGCTCCTGTCTGTGCGCTCTGTGGGGAGGCACAGACAGTTCGTCATGTGTTGCTGGAGTGTGGTCACCTGGCACACATTCGGTCATGTATGGGCATGCCGGCCTCTCTTGCTGAGGTCCTGGCAGATGACCCAAGAGCAGTGGACAGGGTTTTTAAATTTTTAGCAAAACTTTCTTTTACCTTGACGTTTTAGTGTGATAGCAGTTCTTTTTAAACACTTTTAATTTTAATGTGTTGATTTTAGATGGAGTTTTATATCCAGCTCTGTTAGAGGGCTGGACCGTTCTGTTACTTACTTTTCAACTGTGTTAGCCCTTTTTACTTGTGTGTTTTTCCTTTTTTGGTATTTTCTTACTGCCTATTGCCAAGTTTTAATCGTAAGGGCGCTTATGACCTCGGCAGTTGAGCGCCCTTAAACACCATTATCATCATCATCTTATCTACCTCCCATGTCGATCTCGGGATGACGCTCTACGGGAAATCTGTTACGCCTCTTGATAGTATTCGTCGTTGCTTTTTAGAATTTTTATCCAAATACAGTGGCCGTATTTGTATTTACACCGATGGTAGTAAGAGCCCCGACGGTGTTGGATGTGCCTTTGTAACTGGCACCGCAACTTCTACTTACGGCTTGCCTAGTTGCACATCTATATATTCTGCCGAGCTATATGGTATTTATCAAGCCCTTCTGTATATTCGACGTCGAAAATTAGGTGACTGCCTTATTCTTAGTGATTCCCTTAGTGCCCTTCAGAGCATTCGTGAGCTGTACAATTACCATCCTTTGGTGCAGCGCATCCAGGACGTTCTCCACATTTTGCACGCTTGTGGTTTTAATGTGGAGTGCGCATGGATTCCTGGACACGTTGGCTTGCCAGGGAATGACACGGCGGATTTGGCAGCGAAATCGGCAGTCACAGCGCCCAGTGTTACGATTACCCATTCAACAGCAGAAGATTTTAGAGTGGCTGTACGGAGAGCCGTTTTTTCGACTTGGCATGCGGAGTGGTCGGCTCTCCGTGGTAATAAGCTGCGAGAGGTGAAGGACCTCCCTGTCAACTGGGTAACCTCCTCTCGTTTATTCCGCCGGGAGGAGGTAGTACTAGCTCGGCTAAGAATTGGCCACTGTATTTTTACTCACAGTTACCTTTTTAAACGTGAACCTGCTCCTGTCTGTGCGCTCTGTGGGGAGGCACAGACAGTTCGGCATGTGTTGCTGGAGTGTGGTCACCTGGCACACATTCGGTCATCTATGGGCATGCCGGCCTCTCTTGCTGAGGTCCTGGCAGATGACCCAAGAGCAGTGGACAGGGTTTTTAAATTTTTAGCAAAACTTTCTTTTACCTTGACGTTTTAGTGTGATAACGGTTTTTTAAACTCTTTTGGTTTTAATGTGTTGATTTTAGATGGAGTTTTATATCCAACTCTGGTTAGAGGGCTGGACGTTTCTGTTACTTCCGTTTCAACTGTGTTAGCTCTTTTATTTGTGTTTACTTTTTTGTTTGGTATTTTCTTACTGGCTATTGCCAAGTTTTAATCATAAGGGCGCTTATGACCTCGGCAGTTGAGCGCCCTTAAACACCATCATCATCATCATCATCATCAACGCCTAAGAAGAACAAATTGAACCGACCAGCTAATCCCAATCTGCAGAAGCGTCTTTCGATTTGAAACTTATCCCATAATATACTCAATGGCTATCCTCCATTGGAACATACGCGGAATTCGACCACATCGACCAGAGCTTGACTTGTTGCTGCGCCAGCATGAACCCTTGGCTGTATGTTTACAAGAGACGAAGCTCCGTCCACAGGACACCGTTACCATCAGGCAGTACTCCTCCGTACGATGTGATTTATCCCCGGAGGACGGTGTCCCGGCACATGGGGGCACTATGATGCTTATTCGAGATGATATTTTTGCCAACTCCGTACCCTTACAATCTGCAATCCAGTCCGTTGCTGTCAGCATTAAGCTACCCTCCGCTTCATTCACCATTTGCAGTATCTATTTGCCTCCATCTGCGGACCTCTCGCACAGCGACTTAGAACACCTCATTTCACAGTTGCCACCACCCTTTTTATTGGTAGGCGACGTGAATGCCCATCACCCTCTTTGGGGCTCTCCTCGGGCTTGTGCGAGAGGTACGCTACTTAAAGACTTCTTGGATAGTCAGAATCTTGCTCTCTTGAACACCGGAGAGCCCACCTTTCTATCTGACGCATTTCATAGTTTTTCACACATTGACATTGCAATTTGTTCCCCTCAGCTGGCAGTCACCTTATGCTGGAATATCATCTCGGATTTGCATTCTAGTGACCACTTTCCTTGTCGTATTAGTGTCTTGACACCCGTTGTATGTTCCACCCGTTTACCTAGTTGGCGCCTAGACCACGCCAGCTGGGAACTGTACTCCCACTTGGCTAAATTTAGCTACGAAGAGCACGACTCTGTGAACCACTTGGTCGAACATCTTACAGGGACCATTCTTTCTGCTGCTGAGCAATCCATTCCGCGTTCGACTGGCTACAGCCGTCGATTTCCGGCACCTTGGTGGACCGCTGACTGTCGGGATGCTATTCGCGCTCGCAGACGAGCTCTACGGGTTTTCCAGCGTTTTCCTACACTGGATAACCTGATACACTATAAACGGATGCGTGCACATTCTAGGCGGGTTATTAAGGATAGCAAAAAGATGTCATGGAATAAATTCGTGGGTTCCTTTAATCGACATACACCTTCCTCTGTCGTATGGGATAAGTTAAGACGTGTGGCTGGGAAACCGAACCATATGCCCATCGCCGGTCTCAAAACACCTACCGGAGCTGTTGTTGATACATTTGACGTGGCGAATACTTTAGGCAGTGCTTTCGCTCAGGTGTCTAGCTCAGGCAACTATTCCCCTGAGTTTCTTACAGTTAAGAACCAGGTGGAATCTCAAGAATTCTCGTTTCTTTCTGGCAACCTTGAGGATTATAATCGCCTTTTCACCCTGGCAGAGCTAGACAATGCACTCTCCTCTTCACGACACTCAGCACCAGGTCCAGATGGTATCCACGTCCAAATGTTGCAACATCTCTCTCCTGATGGCAAAGATTTCCTACTCGAGGTCTATAATCGTGTCTGGGTTGATGGCATTTTTCCAGACAAGTGGCGGGAGGCCACCATCATACCCATTCTTAAACCTGGAAAGGACCGCCATCTTCCTTCCAGTTACCGTCCTATTTCCCTCACCAGTTGCGTTTGCAAGGTGATGGAACGCATGATCAATGGACGGTTGGTGTGGTGGCTGGAATCCCACAATCTTCTGACGAACATCCAGTGTGGCTTTCGACGACGACGTTCAACTGCTGACCACCTTGTCGCTCTGTCAACGCAGATTATGGACGGGTTTCTTAAGAACAGCCCCACAGTTGGGATATTTTTTGACCTCGAGAAGGCCTACGACACGTGTTGGCGGGCGGGAATATTGCGTTCTCTGCACAACTGGAACATACGTGGACGCCTACCGTTGGTCATTCAGGAGTTTATGCGGGACCGCGTTTTTCGAGTGAGGGTGGGTTCGGTTTTTTCTAACCATTTTATTCAAGAGAACGGAGTGCCGCAGGGCTCGGTACTCAGCGTGACTCTATTTGCTATTGCGATAAATTCCATATCACTATGTGTGCCTCAAGGTGTCTCTTCCTGTTTATTCGTGGACGACTTTGCCATCTTCTGTACTTCTCAGCGTACACCGTTTTTGGAACGCCGTCTCCAGCGGTGTTTGGACAATCTCTATGCATGGAGCTCGAAACACGGTTTTCGTTTCTCCGCTGAGAAGACAGTCTGCGTTAACTTCTGGCGCCGTAAGTGGCATATGCCGCCGTCTCTTCGACTCGGGCCAGATTTACTTCCTTTCGCAGACGAGGCGAGATTCCTTGGTTTGATCTTTGATCGGAAACTTTGTTGGGCACCACAAATAGCACAGCTTAGAGCACGATGTGACCGTTCTCTAAATCTTTTACGGATACTAAGTGGCAAGTCTTGGGGTGCGGATCGGACGACATTGCTCCGTCTTTATCGTGCTGTGATTCGTTCGAAGTTGGACTATGGCAGCATTGTGTATTCTTCAGCTCGACCTTCAGTGCTCAGAAGGTTAGACACAGTCCATAATCAGGGCATCCGTGTGGCCGTTGGAGCTTTTCCAACGAGCCCAGTTGTTAGCCTCTACGCCGAATCGGGAGAACCTCCTCTGCGTTGTCGGCGTGATGTCCTGCTTGCTAATTATGGCTGTGGGCTGAAGTGTATGCCTGGGCATCCAACTTATCACGCGTTTTTCTCCCCTGAGCTGCACGAGCGATACTGCCTCCGCTCTCTGAGCCCCAGGCCAGCAGGTTTTCGTTTCCGTGAGCTTCTACGCCAGCACCATGTTGACATTCCTCGGCTGTTATCCAAGGGAGAGAGTATACACCCCCCTTGGTTACGCGCTACCTCCCATGTCGATCTCGGGATGACGCTCTACGGGAAATCTGTTACGCCTCTTGATAGTATTCGTCGTTGCTTTTTAGAATTTTTATCCAAATACAGTGGCCGTATTTGTATTTACACCGATGGTAGTAAGAGCCCCGACGGTGTTGGATGTGCCTTTGTAACTGGCACCGCAACTTCTACTTACGGTTTGCCTAGTTGCACATCTATATATTCTGCCGAGCTATATGCTATTTATCAAGCCCTTCTGTATATTCGACGTCGAAAATTAGGTGACTGCCTTATTCTTAGTGATTCCCTTAGTGGCCTTCAGAGCATTCGTGAGCTGTACAATTACCATCCTTTGGTGCAGCGCATCCAGGACGTTCTCCACATTTTGCACGCTTCTGGTTTTAATGTGGAGTGCGCATGGATTCCTGGACACGTTGGCTTGCCAGGGAATGACACGGCGGATTTGGCAGCGAAATCGGCAGTCACAGCGCCCAGTGTTACGATTACCCATTCAACAGCAGAAGATTTTAGAGTGGCTGTACGGAGAGCCGTTTTTTCGACTTGGCATGCGGAGTGGTCGGCTCTCCGTGGTAATAAGCTGCGAGAGGTGAAGGACCTCCCTGTCAACTGGGTAACCTCCTCTCGTTTATTCCGCCGGGAGGAGGTAGTACTAGCTCGGCTAAGAATTGGCCACTGTATTTTTACTCACAGTTACCTTTTTAAACGTGAACCTGCTCCTGTCTGTGCGCTCTGTGGGGAGGCACAGACAGTTCGTCATGTGTTGCTGGAGTGTGGTCACCTGGCACACATTCGGTCATCTATGGGCATGCCGGCCTCTCTTGCTGAGGTGCTGGCAGATGACCCAAGAGCAGTGGACAGGGTTTTTAAATTTTTAGCAAAACTTTCTTTTACCTTGACGTTTTAGTGTGATAGCGGTTTTTTAAACTCTTTTGGTTTTAATGTGTTGATTTTAGATGGAGTTTTATATCCAGCTCTGGTTAGAGGGCTGGACGTTTCTGTTACTTCCGTTTCAACTGTGTTAGCTCTTTTATTTGTGTTTATTTTTTGTTTGGTATTTTCTTACTGGCTATTGCCAAGTTTTAATCATAAGGGCGCTTATGACCCCGGCAGTTGAGCGCCCTTAAACACCATCATCATCATCATCATCACCTGGCACACATTCGGTCATCTATGGGCATGCCGGCCTCTCTTGCTGAGGTCCTGGCAGATGACCCAAGAGCAGTGGACAGGGTTTTTAAATTTTTAGCAAAACTTTCTTTTACCTTGACGTTTTAGTGTGATAGCGGTTTTTTAAACTCTTTTGGTTTTAATGTGTTGATTTTAGATGGAGTTTTATATCCAGCTCTGGTTAGAGGGCTGGACGTTTCTGTTACTTCCGTTTCAATTGTGTTAGCTCTTTTATTTGTGTTTACTTTTCTGTTTGGTATTTTCTTACTGGCTATTGCCAAGTTTTAATCATAAGGGCGCTTATGACCTCGGCAGTTGAGCGCCCTTAAACACCATCATCATCAGGGAGCTGGAGGTCGTCGACGCGGAGGCACCGCTGGTGGAGGACCCAGGTTCCCCATCTTCATCTTTAGCGTCGTCGGCGGCGGAAGACCAGAACGATGATGCTGGCGAGATCGTGGAGGAGGACATCGGGGGTCGGGAACCGGTGGCTGCACCCATCTTGGCCCCGAACGACGAAACGGCAATCCACCGCCTTCTGCCAGGGTTGCAGAGACTGCTAGCGGAGGGAACGAGCGCTGCCGCATGGCAACATTTCCAGGAGCAGCTAGAGATAATCACGGCGGAGGTGCAGAAGACTTTGGGGTTATCCACGACAGGGCAAGCGGGACGGAAGTTGCAGCCGGACGTGGAGGACCCGAAGTTTATTCAGCGCCTCTACCGCACTAACAGAAGGAGGGCCATCCGGATGATCCTGGGGGAGGAGTCCGAGATCTGCTCGCTCTCCAAGGAAGTAGTACAAGACCACTTCGCTGTTGCTGGCACCGCGAGGGAGATCTCCAGGGGCGTGTACGATGAGGGAACTGACACTGACGCTCCGGTTGCGCTGCACCGAATCACTCCCGAGGAAGTGCAGCGACGACTAAGGAAGTGCGAGAACTCGGCTCCGGGGGAAGACCGCATCACCTATCATCATTGGAAGGCGGTTGACCCCGGATGTAGGCTGCTCGCGGCCATATTCAACATCAGCCTGAAATATGCCGACATCCCCAGCTGCTGGAAGGAGAGCAGGACTATCCTAATATACAAAGGTAAGGGGCCGAGGGAGGAACTGTCAACTGGCGCCCAATTGCCCTCACAAGGACAGTATACAAGCTGTTCACTGGGATCCTGGCTGGCCGGGTCTCCCAGTGGGCAGAACAGAACCAGATAATATCACCTGCGCAGAAGCGGTTTATGCCGTATGATGGTGTTCTGGAACACAACTTCGTGCTGGACACGGAGATGCACAGAGCAAGGAACAACACCGGGGACCTATACATCGCCTGGCTAGACTTCTCCAACGCCTTTGGCTCCCTTCCACACCAGGCCATCCAGGCTAGTCTGAGGCACCATGGAGCTGGGGAGAAATTCCGACTGCTGGTGGAGCGCATGTATGAAGGATGCTCCACCCGCGTGATGACCAAGGACGGACCTACGGACCTGCTGGAGGTTAAGCGTGGGATCAAGCAGGGCTGCCCCCTGAGTGGACTGCTGTTTAACTTGGCGGTGGACCCCATCCTGAGGAGCATCCAGGGAGAATCGGCGACGGTGAAGGTCTTGGCCTTCGCAGATGACGTGGTGCTTCTCGCCCAGGAACCCCCCAGGGGCCTACTACGGTAGGTACGGGTTAGGCGCACCCGGGGTCCCGAGCCACCTTCACTCCCTCTGTGGGCAACCTCAGAGTGGTGAGGGAGTCAGAAGGTCAAAATGCTCACCCACGTGTAGGCCGTGCGTGGAGACCCGTGTCGGTGAAAAGGAATATCCTGGTTGGTTGAGGGTTGCGTACCTGAGCCTGGGCTTCTGTCTTTCAGTAACTGGGGAGGGTGCGCAGCCTAATACACCGCTTTGGTTTCTGATTTGCCTAAACGGGAGGCTAGGGACTAACCCACCCCTAGTCAATCGGCCAGGACTAGGTATTACACCGAACTCCAGGGTGAGTGGGACGGCGAGCCCGCTATATCCCCTGTGTAGCCCTGTCAGCCCAGTGGGGTGACCCCTCGTTGGGCTCCGTGGCGGGTGGGGAGCACTGGGGGATGAATTTATACCATTTTTTTTATGGCACCAAAACTTAAACCCCTGATTTCAAATAAAGACGTTGGAAAGGAAGTAGTCGAGTCATGTGGTCCTCGCTACTTGGTCATTCATAGGACAGAGGAAGGTAAGAAGTTCCTTACGGTGAGCCCTTTTACTATCCAAAAGGGTCTCGATGCCATTGCTGGTCCTGTTAAATCCTGCGTTCGAGCTCGCAATGGTACACTTCTTGTCGAAGCCAACTCCGCCTCTCAAGCTGCAAGGATACTTAAAGCCACCATGTTAGCCAGCTATCCAGTGAAGGTCGAGGTGCACAAGTCGCTGAACTCCTCCCGCGGTGTAGTAACAACCCGCGCGTTGGACGGTTTGACCATTGAGGAGATCCAAGAAAATCTTGCGACTCAGGGTGTCTCAGCTGTTTATCGGGTACAACGTAAGATCAACGGTGAATTCCTGCCTACTCGTACCCTGTTTCTTACTTTTGATCGGGTTGATCTGCCTCAAAAGATTAGAGCAGGGTATGAAGCCATCGAAGTTAGGCCTTATATACCCAATCCGCTGAGGTGCTTTAAATGCCAACGTTTTGGTCACACTAGTGAGTTGTGTACCGGCAAGTCCACCTGCGTCCACTGCGGTGACATCTCCCACGATGGGGCTTGTGCTTCAGCTCCATCGTGTGTGAACTGTAACGGGGAACACCCATCTAGTTCCCGAGACTGCCCCCGTTTTGCAGAGGAACGAGCGATCCAGGAGATACGGGTGAAAGAGAAGGTGTCCTTCTTGGAAGCCCGGAAGCTCCTGCGACTCCGCCAACCCTCTGCCCCGAGGTCCGGTACCTATAGCTCAGTTGCAGCTAAACCGGTACCGCGTCGGGAAATCGCAACACAGACCGGCGATATGAACGGGGCTACAATTGCGGAAAAGGTTATTTTAGCCCAAGCGCTACCAAAGCCTTCGGCACCTACACCCAAGTTGGTATCAACATCTGCCAAATCCGCTAGCTTACAGAATAGTCCTGCACAGTTGTCACCGAAAGCCTCGACCTCTGGAACTAAAGTTGGTAAATTCACGACGTCTTCTGCCCCGGAAAAACAGTTTAAGACCAAGTATGTACGACAAGACTTCTTGAAAGAGAATGTGCAATCTATTACCAAGTCATCTAAAGGTAAGAAAAGTTCACGCAACTCCACACGTGTATCCTCCTCTGAAGGGTCATCTGGGGAGGAGGGCGTGAATCGGCGACGGCCGTCTTCGCCGATCAGCACATCCAATCGGTTCGAACTACTTGGACCTAAAACTGCTCTTGAAAAAGGGACCTCCCTTGTGGAGGAGATGGACCAGGAGGATTCTGCCGCCACTGCCAGAGGGACAGTGCGGAAACGGCAGGATCGTGCTCCTGAAAATAGTACTAGCCCAACGCCTAAGAAGAACAAATTGAACCGACCAGCTAATCCCAATCTGCAGAAGCGTCTTTCGATTTGAAACTTATCCCATAATATACTCAATGGCTATCCTCCATTGGAACATACGCGGAATTCGACCACATCGACCAGAGCTTGACTTGTTGCTGCGCCAGCATGAACCCTTGGCTGTATGTTTACAAGAGACGAAGCTCCGTCCACAGGACACCGTTACCATCAGGCAGTACTCCTCCGTACGATGTGATTTATCCCCGGAGGACGGTGTCCCGGCACATGGGGGCACTATGATGCTTATTCGAGATGATATTTTTGCCAACTCCGTACCCATACAATCTGCAATCCAGTCCGTTGCTGTCAGCATTAAGCTACCCTCCGCTTCATTCACCATTTGCAGTATCTATTTGCCTCCATCTGCGGACCTCTCGCACAGCGACTTAGAACACCTCATTTCGCAGTTGCCACCACCCTTTTTATTGGTAGGCGACGTGAATGCCCATCACCCTCTTTGGGGCTCTCCTCGGGCTTGTGCGAGAGGTACGCTACTTAAAGACTTCTTGGATAGTCAGAATCTTGCTCTCTTGAACACCGGAGAGCCCACCTTTCTATCTGACGCATTTCATAGTTTTTCACACATTGACATTGCAATTTGTTCCCCTCAGCTGGCAGTCACCTTATGCTGGAATATCATCTCGGATTTGCATTCTAGTGACCACTTTCCTTGTCGTATTAGTGTCTTGACACCCGTTGTATGTTCCACCCGTTTACCTAGTTGGCGCCTAGACCACGCCAGCTGGGAACTGTACTCCCACTTGGCTGAATTTAGCTACGAAGAGCACGACTCTGTGAACCACTTGGTCGAACATCTTACAGGGACCATTCTTTCTGCTGCTGAGCAATCCATTCCGCGTTCGACTGGCTACAGCCGTCGATTTCCGGTACCTTGGTGGACCGCTGACTGTCGGGATGCTATTCGCGCTCGCAGACGAGCTCTACGGGTTTTCCAGCGTTTTCCTACACTGGATAACCTGATACACTATAAACGGATGCGTGCACATTCTAGGCGGGTTATTAAGGATAGCAAAAAGATGTCATGGAATAAATTCGTGGGTTCCTTTAATCGACATACACCTTCCTCTGTCGTATGGGATAAGTTAAGACGTGTGGCTGGGAAACCGAACCATATGCCCATCGCCGGTCTCAAAACACCTACCGGAGCTGTTGTTGATACATTTGACGTGGCGAATACTTTAGGCAGTGCTTTCGCTGAGGTGTCTAGCTCAGGCAACTATTCCCCTGAGTTTCTTACAGTTAAGAACCAGGTGGAATCTCAAGAATTCTCGTTTCTTTCTGGCAACCTTGAGGATTATAATCGCCTTTTCACCCTGGCAGAGCTAGACAATGCACTCTCCTCTTCACGACACTCAGCACCAGGTCCAGATGGTATCCACGTCCAAATGTTGCAACATCTCTCTCCTGATGGCAAAGATTTCCTACTCGAGGTCTATAATCGTGTCTGGGTTGATGGCATTTTTCCAGACAAGTGGCGGGAGGCCACCATCATACCCATTCTTAAACCTGGAAAGGACCGCCATCTTCCTTCCAGTTACCGTCCTATTTCCCTCACCAGTTGCGTTTGCAAGGTGATGGAACGCATGATCAATGGACGGTTGGTGTGGTGGCTGGAATCCCACAATCTTCTGACGAACATCCAGTGTGGCTTTCGACGACGACGTTCAACTGCTGACCACCTTGTCTCTCTGTCAACTCAGATTATGGACGGGTTTCTTAAGAACAGCCCCACAGTTGGGATATTTTTTGACCTCGAGAAGGCCTACGACACGTGTTGGCGGGCGGGAATATTGCGTTCTCTGCACAACTGGAACATACGTGGACGCCTACCGTTGGTCATTCAGGAGTTTATGCGGGACCGCGTTTTTCGAGTGAGGGTGGGTTCGGTTTTTTCTAACCATTTAATTCAAGAGAACGGAGTGCCGCAGGGCTCGGTACTCAGCGTGACTCTATTTGCTATTGCGATAAATTCCATATCACTATGTGTGCCTCAAGGTGTCTCTTCCTGTTTATTCGTGGACGACTTTGCCATCTTCTGTACTTCTCAGCGTACACCGTTTTTGGAACGCCGTCTCCAGCGGTGTTTGGACAATCTCTATGCATGGAGCTCGAAACACGGTTTTCGTTTCTCCGCTGAGAAGACAGTCTGCGTTAACTTCTGGCGCCGTAAGTGGCATATGCCGCCGTCTCTTCGACTCGGGCCAGATTTACTTCCTTTCGCAGACGAGGCGAGATTCCTTGGTTTGATCTTCGATCGGAAACTTTGTTGGGCACCACAAATAGCACAGCTTAGAGCACGATGTGACCGTTCTCTAAATCTTTTACGGATACTAAGTGGCAAGTCTTGGGGTGCGGATCGGACGACATTGCTCCGTCTTTATCGTGCTGTTATTCGTTCGAAGTTGGACTATGGCAGCATTGTGTATTCTTCAGCTCGACCTTCAGTGCTCAGAAGGTTAGACACAGTCCATAACCAGGGCATCCGTGTGGCCGTTGGAGCTTTTCCAACGAGCCCAGTTGTTAGCCTCTACGCCGAATCGGGAGAACCTCCTCTGCGTTGTCGGCGTGATGTCCTGCTTGCTAATTATGGCTGTGGGCTGATGTGTATGCCTGGGCATCCAACTTATCACGCGTTTTTCTCCCCTGAGCTGCACGAGCGATACTGCCTCCGCTCTCTGAGCCCCAGGCCAGCAGGTTTTCGTTTCCGTGAGCTTCTACGCCAGCACCATGTTGACATTCCTCGGCTGTTATCCAAGGGAGAGAGTATACACCCCCCTTGGTTACGCGCTACCTCCCATGTCGATCTCGGGATGACGCTCTACGGGAAATCTGTTACGCCTCTTGATAGTATTCGTCGTTGCTTTTTAGAATTTTTATCCAAATACAGTGGCCGTATTTGTATTTACACCGATGGTAGTAAGAGCCCCGACGGTGTTGGATGTGCCTTTGTAACTGGCACCGCAACTTCTACTTACGGTTTGCCCAGTTGCACATCTATATATTCTGCCGAGCTATATGCTATTTATCAAGCCCTTCTGTATATTCGACGTCGAAAATTAGGTGACTGCCTTATTCTTAGTGATTCCCTTAGTGCCCTTCAGAGCATTCGTGAGCTGTACAATTACCATCCTTTGGTGCAGCGCATCCAGGACGTTCTCCACATTTTGCACGCTTCTGGCTTTAATGTGGAGTGCGCATGGATTCCTGGACACGTTGGCTTGCCAGGGAATGACACGGCGGATTTGGCAGCGAAATCGGCAGTCACAGCGCCCAGTGTTACGATTACCCATTCAACAGCAGAAGATTTTAGAGTGGCTGTACGGAGAGCCGTTTTTTCGACTTGGCATGCGGAGTGGTCGGCTCTCCGTGGTAATAAGCTGCGAGAGGTGAAGGACCTCCCTGTCAACTGGGTAACCTCCTCTCGTTTATTCCGCCGGGAGGAGGTAGTACTAGCTCGGCTAAGAATTGGCCACTGTATTTTTACTCACAGTTACCTTTTTAAACGTGAACCTGCTCCTGTCTGTGCGCTCTGTGGGGAGGCACAGACAGTTCGTCATGTGTTGCTGGAGTGTGGTCACCTGGCACACATTCGGTCATCTATGGGCATGCCGGCCTCTCTTGCCGAGGTCCTGGCAGATGACCCAAGAGCAGTGGACAGGGTTTTTAAATTTTTAGCAAAACTTTCTTTTACCTTGAGGTTTTAGTGTGATAGCGGTTTTTTTTTTAAACTCTTTTGGTTTTAATGTGTTGATTTTAGATGGAGTTTTATATCCAGCTCTGGTTAGAGGGCTGGACGTTTCTGTTACTTCCGTTTCAACTGTGTTAGCTCTTTTATTTGTGTTTACTTTTTTGTTTGGTATTTTCTTACTGGCTATTGCCAAGTTTTAATCGTAAGGGCGCTTATGACCTCGGCAGTTGAGCGCCCTTAAACACCATCATCATCATCATCATCATCCTCTGCGTTGTCGGCGTGATGTCCTGCTTGCTAATTATGGCTGTGGGCTGAAGTGTATGCCAGGGCATCCAACTTATCACGCTTTTTTCTCCCCTGAGCTGCACGAGCGATACTGCCTCCGCTCTCTGAGCCCCAGGCCAGCAGGTTTTCGTTTCCGTGAGCTTCTACGCCAGCACCATGTTGACATTCCTCGGCTGTTACCCAAGGGAGAGAGTATACACCCCCCTTGGTTACGCGCTACCTCCCATGTCGATCTCGGGATGACGCTCTACGGGAAATCTGTTACGCCTCTTGATAGTATTCGTCGATGCTTTTTAGAATTTTTATCCAAATACAGTGGCCGTATTTGTATTTACACCGATGGTAGTAAGAGCCCCGACGGTGTTGGATGTGCCTTTGTAACTGGCACCACAACTTCTACTTACGGTTTGCCTAGTTGCACATCTATATATTCTGCCGAGCTATATGCTATTTATCAAGCCCTTCTGTATATTCGTCGTCGAAAACTAGGTGACTGCCTTATTCTTAGTGATTCCCTTAGTGCCCTTCAGAGCATTCGTGAGCTGTACAATTACCATCCTTTGGTGCAGCGCATCCAGGACGTTCTCCGCATTTTGCACGCTTCTGGTTTTAATGTGGAGTGCGCATGGATTCCTGGACACGTTGGCTTGCCAGGGAATGACACGGCGGATTTGGCAGCGAAATCGGCAGTCACAGCGCCCAGTGTTACGATTACCCATTCAACAGCAGAAGATTTTAGAGTGGCTGTACGGAGAGCCGTTTTTTCGACTTGGCATGCGGAGTGGTCGGCTCTCCGTGGTAATAAGCTGCGAGAGGTGAAGGACCTCCCTGTCAACTGGGTAACCTCCTCTCGTTTATTCCGCCGGGAGGAGGTAGTACTAGCTCGGCTAAGAATTGGCCACTGTATTTTTACTCACAGTTACCTTTTTAAACGTGAACCTGCTCCTGTCTGTGCGCTCTGTGGGGAGGCACAGACAGTTCGTCATGTGTTGCTGGAGTGTGGTCACCTGGCACACATTCGGTCATGTATGGGCATGCCGGCCTCTCTTGCTGAGGTCCTGGCAGATGACCCAAGAGCAGTGGACAGGGTTTTTAAATTTTTAGCAAAACTTTCTTTTACCTTGACGTTTTAGTGTGATAGCAGTTATTTTTAAACACTTTTAATTTTAATGTGTTGATTTTAGATGGAGTTTTAATCCAGCTCTGTTTAGAGGGCTGGACCGTTCTGTTACTTACTTTTCAACTGTGTTAGCTCTTTTACTTGTGTTCTTTTTCCTTTTTTGGTATTTTCTTACTGCCTATTGCCAAGTTTTAATCGTAAGGGCGCTTATGACCTCGGCAGTTGAGCGCCCTTAAACACCATTATCATCATCGCCCAGGAAAAGGGGGAGCTACAAGACAACATAGCCACCGTAGAGTCCATGGCGGAAGAGGTTGGGATCCCGTTGAACCACACAAAGTGCTGCAGCCTTCACCTGTCCGGGAAGACCCCGAGAGGCTGCCGCCCAACAGAGTTCAGGGTCAACGGGCAGATCATCCGACATCTACGGGACGGGGAAGCCACAAAGTTCCTCGGCAAGCCAATAGGCTTCAACATCTTGCCGGGGAACCAGGACCTGGCAGAGATTCTACGCAGGGGGCTGAAGATATTGGAGTCCAAGTTGGCCCCCTGGCAGCAGTTGAACGCACTGAAGGCATTCTTCTTCCCTGCCTTGAACTTCCCCATGAGAATGGGGACATTTTCCAAAACCCAATGGGCAGGGATAGACCGGACGCTGGTGAGCAAGATAAGAAGGCTGCTCTACCTACCCAACAACTCAACGCTGGACTACCTGTATGGCAGTCGGGAGAAGGGTGGCCTAGGTATACCATGTGCGGCGGCCGACTCGGACTTCCACCTGGTCGACGCAGTATTCAAAATACTCAATTCTGTCGACCAGAGGGTGTCCGAGTTGGGTCGCCGGAAGCTAGAAGAGGCGGTCCAGGACAGGTGCCACAATCAACCGACGACGGCAGACTGCGCGCGATACCTGTCCGGAAACCTGGAGGAAGATATGGCCAACCCCTCGTCAACGAGCAGGAACATGTGGACGAGAGCAAGGGCGGCATCCCGGAGAGTGGCAGCGGAGTGGGTGGCTGACGGCGACGCGCTGGGCCTTAAAGTGGGAGACGCACTACTACACCAGGGGGAGAGACGCCGAGTCCTCCAGTGCCTAAGAGCCGAACTTAAAAAACACCATGATGAACGGCTCAAGGGACTGGTAAGGCAAGGCAAAGCCCTTCAGTGTGTCTCCCTAGACAAGAGCTCGGCGCACTTCCTATACAACGGGGACTACACCAGATTCGCCGACTGGAGGTTCATCCACAAAGCGAGATTGGACCTTTTGGCACTCAACGGACACAAGAGGAACCCCGAGGACAACAAGGCCTGCAGACTCTGTGGGTACGCCACAGAGACCCTGCCGCATGTCGTGTGTCACTGCATGCGGTACGCACAACTGTTCACCAGGCGGCACAACGCCATCGTGGAGCGGCTGAAGAAGGCGGCAGAGAGGAAATACCGGCTGCTGTTCGAAAACCAGGCGCCCTGCGGGCCAGGGCTACGCCCGGACCTCGTCATCCAGAACGACCAGCAGACCGTGATCCTAGACGTCACCGTCCCGTTCGAGAGCTCGCCGGAGGCGTTGCAGGAGGCCAGGCGGAGGAAGGAAGAAAAATACCGGACGTTAGCAGAGGAAATGGGAGCCAACCACCATAATGTTACTGTGGAGGCCATAGTTGTTGGAGCACTAAGCTCCTGGGACCCAGCAAACGACAAGATACTAAAGAAAAAAGTGTTCGCGAAAGTACCTGGGCCAGCTGAAAAAATTTTGTGTATCAGACTGCATTCGCTGGTCCAGGGACATATACGTGGAGCACCTGACTGGACAGAGACAAGTATGAGTGATAAGTGAAGTGCTGTCAGAGTGACGAAGACCAGCCAAGGACACAAAAACATTTAAAAAGTGCCTGGTCTGAAAGTGTAAATATGTAAATAGTGTAAATAAAATAGAGAAAATAGGACAATGAGAGACAATAAACTGAGAATGAAAATCAAACATGTTAGACAAGCGACGACATTCAAAAAGAAATATGTAAGATATGTAAATATTTAATTTAGTTTGTAAACCAAAATCTTTTTTGTAAACTGTATGTTGCTGAAACTCTGTTCTCTTTTGACTATCTAAACTAATGTACGTTAGATTATTACTCAATAAAAAACTCTGTTCTTATCAGCTTAATATCTGATACGTCCTCCATCGGAGGACCAGAATATTAAACTGATTTTTGGAATTTGACGGAGTGTAAGGAGCTTGCTCCACCTCTGTCGCGGGTTGACCTGGCATTGCAGTGCCGCCAGGATCGGCCCACCATTATAAGACACTAAACGTAGAGTAGAAAGCAATTAATCGCATTCTTTCTCTGTTTGCAGGAGGAAAAAGTACGCTGAAATCACGTTCCGTGGAGTTGGCTGTGAAGGTAAGTGAGAGATTTTCATACTTGGCGTAAAATTGTCTTTCTGTGGGGGCCTCTTTAATTTATACGATGTCTCGAATGTCGGGAGAGATTGTTTGCGCGAACGCGAATTTTATCGGGGTTCTCCTTCACAAACTGAGAAACAAAAGCACACAAAAAGGCGAGCAATAACCGCTTGAATTGTAATAGTTTAATCAGACATAATTCAGTTCATCTGCAATACTTTAATGGCAAACTTGAATTCTCGAAATAAAAGAAAAAAGATTCATATGTACACTCGCGTTCTTAAAAAACAAAAAAAAAAAAAAAAAAAAAAAAAAAAAAAAAAAAAAAAAAAACAACAACAAAAAAAAGAAAAAAAAATACGTATAAAAGTGGCATATATATACATGCCACTTTTATATAGCTCTTCTTGCAATTCGCGTCGTAGCAGGGCTTTCTGCACGCACAGTCCTGAGACTTGCAACAGAAGGACACGAAAGTTTAGTGTTTTCTCGGAAAATCAAATGGCATTACGTTTTTAAATGGTCGCGTGCCGTCCAGGGACGCCAGAGTTCGCCAGGCTTCGTTCACCTCCGGCATCCCTCGGTTAAGGGTACTTAGTATTCTTTTCTCTTTTATGCGCGGCATTGTTTTGCAGAGAGGATAAGAGATGGCGCCTGGTGTATTTTTGATCGTTTGTGATGCTTTTTCCTCCGCATTATTGAGGAAGTGAATGGAATGCCAACGTTATTGGAATTTAGGGGTTTAGCGGGTGGGTGTCGCAACGACAGGTGCACGTGAATGGAGGCTATACGCATCATGTGCTGTTGCCAGGCTCTTAACTTTTGGGCGGTGAGATCGGAACCCCACGGATATATGTATAAACTTTTGCTTTTCTCTTTCATATGTTATCGCTTCTCGGCCTTTTGGCTAAGATCAAAGTGTAGTATCTGTACTTCAAGAACATCAGGAACTTCAGGAACATCAGGTGTATCGTCCAGAATTGCGTAATGTATATTATTTAAGTTATTAATGCTCTCCTTAAGAGAGGCGTACATAGAGGTTCGACATGGTTTGCGGACGACATGGCTCGAATGCCCCGAGTTAACTGGGGACTATGGGCTCAGCTATGTACATAGTTAGATATAGGCTGATGTTCTCAATAATGTGATTTCCAATTTTTGATACGCATGACGTCTCCTGCCAACGTTGGGGCGCTGGCGCCCATAAGGAGGCAGGGGACTGTTTTGCTTGTGCGTTTCCCTGTTGCAGATGTATTTACCTGCACAGAGGAAGGATGTCGCTCCGCCTTCAAGGCTACTCCGTGGACGGCAATGCGAAGATCTGTGGAGCGCCACCTCGAGAAGAACCACGGCATCAGGATCTTGGGGACCAGGAATTTGTGTTGTAAGTGTGATTCAGACATTGGCCTCAGACCCTCTAATCATGCTTGTGGTTTGCCTACTCCACAGGGTGTGCGCCAGGGAGCTCCGACCGTCCTGGCCTACGCATGTGTGGAATGCGGAAGGACGTTTGCCACCAACCCAGGACTGAGGAACCATCTGATGTGGCACCGTGACCAGGCTATCCGGGCTAGGAACGCAGTCGAGCTCCCACGACCAGATACCAGACCGCGGCGAGGGAATCGGGCTGACGTGTTAGCTGTGCCCGCAACAGGGGCTGAGGTAGCTGTGCCCCCAACTAGGGCTGAGGTTCCTGTGCCCTCACCGGGATCGACGATCTCGACGCCAGACTCTTCTGGGTCGAGCAACGAGCCTGCACTTCCAGCGCAGGACGTATCAGCAAGCTTGGCTGATGACCCGGTGCCAGTCACGGCTGGACCGTCCACGGCTCCAGAACTTCCAGTGGCAATTCAGGCGGAGGACCTGAACCAGACACCCGAACCGTCTCCCCCTACGGAGTCGGACATGATTATACGGAGTGGAGGTAGTTCTGTTGCACAGCAAACACCAATAGCTGTGCAACTAGATATGGAGCGGCGTGCTGCATCTCCTCATAACCTGACTCCCCTATCTTCCCGGGTCTCCGAGTTGGGGACAGCTCCAGCTCGTGAAGCTACACCTGACGCACCTGAAGTTGAAGAGTGCGTAGATGTCGACGAAGGTGATCCACAGGTGCAACCCGCGGAAGATAACCTAATAATAGACGTGGACGACAGATCTCAGATCCACGAGTTCCTGCCTGAAATTAACGATATCCTCAGAGCCGGAACCTCCGAAGACAACTGGTTGAGGTTCGAAGGGATCTTGATGAGGATCACCGATAAAGTTAAAGAAATCGTCAAGATCCCTGTCCACCATGGCACCAAGAGAAGGAATATTAACATCGACACTGAGGACCCAGCTACGTTACAAAAGCTGTACAAGCGGAACAGGAGGAAAGCAGTAAGATTAATCCTCGGGGAGGAAGGGAAGAGGTGCGACATTGACAAAGAGACAGTGACGGCCTTCTTCAGGGAAACCTACAGAAGAAAGGAATGTGACCTGTCCGCATTCACTCCAGAAGACCAGGAGATAGATCAAACTGAAAGCAGACAGGGCGTGATGACCAACCGAATCACGCCAAATGAAGTCATGATAAGGCTGCAAAGATGCGAGAACACTGCACCTGGGGACGACCGCATTACATACAATCACTGGAAGTCGGTCGACCCAGCTTGCTCCGTACTTGCCAGCATCTTCAACGTCTGCCTCAAGTATGAGAAGGTCCCTGAAGAATGGAAGACCTCAATTACGTCACTAATCTACAAGAAAGGTGATCCGCATGAAGTAGCAAATTGGCGACCTATAGCCATCATGCGGACCATCTGTAAGTTGTACTCAGGTGTGCTGGCAAAGAGGGTCACCACCTGGCTAACCAATCAGAACATCTTGGCACCAGCTCAGAAGGGGTTTATGCCTCACGATGGAGTCTTCGAGCATAACTACACGCTCAGGAGAAAGTTCGACATCGCAAGAACAGAGAAGGGCGAATTTTTAGCAGCCTGGTTGGACTTCTCCAACGCCTTCGGCTCCGTCCCGCATCAAGCAATCTATGCGGGTTTAGAAAGGACAGGCGCTGGTGCCAAGTTTGTGCGAATCATTAAAGATATGTATAAAGATACATCAACTAGAATATTGACGGGTCAAGGTGCCACAGATACCATAGATATTAATGCCGGGGTTAAACAAGGATGCCCCATTAGTGGCCTGCTTTTCAACATAGCAATCGACCCGATCATAAGAAACATCCAAGGACAACAGGCCGAACATAAAATCCTGGCTTATGCAGATGACCTGGTGCTGCTAGCTAAAGAGCCTGAAGACCTCCAACAAAAAATCGACACAGTCTATGCCTTGGCTGCAAATATTAACGTCAAACTAAATCCAGAGAAATGTTTTACTTTGCATCTCTCTGGAAAGACACCGATTGGTACCAGGGACACCAAGTTCAAAATCGGAGACAGAGACATTAAACAGCTTGAAGACGGTGAGTTTGAAAAGTTCCTGGGGAAGCCGGTCGGATTCCATATTACTTCAAATTTGAAAGAGCTAGCTGATCTAATTCTCACCGCAAAGAAACTTCTCCAGTCTAAGCTAGCTCCCTGGCAGAAGCTTGATGCCCTCAAGACTTTTTTCTATACATCCCTTAACTTCCTGATGAGGACTGCCCAATACGCCAAGGGTGACTGGGCCAAGCTGGATGATGTCATCAGGGCAGAGATCAAGAAAGTTCTCAACGTCCCACAGGAAGCAGCAAATGACTACATATATGGCCCTTCAAAGCCTGGATGTATGGGTATTCCGGTAGCAGCAAGCGACTCAGATTTCCATCTGATCGACAACGCCTTCAAGCTCCTTTCCTCCAAAGACATACATACTGCGGAGCTAGCTCTTGGCGACCTACAGAGCGTCGTAAATAAGAGGCTACAGAGATTAGTCGACCATGATGATGTCGCTGCCTACCTGACTGGAGAGAACGAGGGCGAGTTCAGGCGAAACACAAACGCCATTTCTTCGACCTGGACTCAAGCTCGTAAATCTTCTGCCAGGTGCAACGTGGAATGGTCTTTTGAAAATTATAAGCCTGCCATAAAAGTCGATGACAAGACCCTGCGAGCAAATCAGAGACATCAGGTGCTGAGAACATTGAGAGACAGCAAAAGAAATCAGCACCTGAAACGTCTACTAGAGCTGCCCAGCCAAGGAAAAGCTATCGACTGCGTATCCATGGATTCTGCAAGCTCCCACTTCATAAAGACTGGCCTATACACCAGGTTCGCCGATTGGCGATTCGTTCATCGGGCTCGTCTAAACCTTTTGCCCTTGAACGGATGCAGGCATCAAGAACAGAGATGCGACAAGAGCTGCAGACGATGTGGATACGAAAGCGAGACCCTACCTCATGTAATAAATCATTGCATGAGGTACTCCTATATCATCACCCGGAGACACAACGCCGTGGTTAGTAGGGTCCGCAAGGCAGCCAGCAGCAGGTTCACCATTCTGGCCGAAAATCAAGTCGTGGAAGGAAACTTGAGGCCCGATCTAGTAATGGTGAAGGATGGTAATGCAGTCATCTTAGACGTTACCATTCCTTTTGACAACAGGAAGCAGGCTTTTGGTGAGGCAAGAAGAGCCAAGGTACAGAAATACCAACCCTTGGCCGAGGCTCTGAGCACCAGGTATCAGAAAGTGGAGGTGGACGCCATCGTTCTCGGGTCATTAGGCTCCTGGGATCCCGAGAACAACAAGATTATGAAAAGAATCTGCTCAAAGAAGTACCTAACGCTGTTTAAGAAGTTGTGTGTGTCGGACGTCATTAGGTACTCAAGAGACATCTACCCCCCCAGGGGCCTACTACGGTAGGTACGGGTTAGGCGCACCCGGGGTCCCGAGCCACCTTGACTCCCTCTGTGGGCAACCTCAGAGTGGTGAGGGAGTCAGTAGGTGAAAATGCCCACCCACGTGTAGGCCGTGCGTGGAGACCCGTGTCGGTGAAGAGGAATATCCTGGTTGGTTGAGGGTTGCGTACCTGAGCCTGGGCTTCTGTCTTTCAGTAACTGGGGAGGGTGCGCAACCTAATACACCGCTTTGGTTTCTGATTTGCCTAAACGGGAGGCTAGGGACTAACCCACCCCTAGTCAATCGGCCAGGACTAGGTATTACACCGAACTCCAGGGTGAGTGGGACGGCCCCCCCAGGGGCCTACTACGGTAGGTACGGGTTAGGCGCACCCGGGGTCCCGAGCCACCTTGACTCCCTCTGTGGGCAACCTCAGAGTGGTGAGGGAGTCAGTAGGTGAAAATGCCCACCCACGTGTAGGCCGTGCGTGGAGACCCGTGTCGGTGAAGAGGAATATCCTGGTTGGTTGAGGGTTGCGTACCTGAGCCTGGGCTTCTGTCTTTCAGTAACTGGGGAGGGTGCGCAACCTAATACACCGCTTTGGTTTCTGATTTGCCTAAACGGGAGGCTAGGGACTAACCCACCCCTAGTCAATCGGCCAGGACTAGGTATTACACCGAACTCCAGGGTGAGTGGGACGGCGAGCCCGCTATATCCCCTGTGTAGCCCTGTCACCCCAGTGGGGTGACCCCTCGTTGGGCTCCGTGGTGGGTGGGGAGCACTGGGGGATGAATTTATACCATTTTTTTATGGCACCAAAACCAAAACCCCTTATTTTAAAAGCAAACGTTGGAAAGGAAGTAGTCGAGTCATGTGGTCCTCGCTACTTGGTTATTCATAGGACAGAGGAAGGTAAGAAGTTCCTTACGGTGAGCCCTTTTACTATCCAAAAGGGTCTCGATGCCATTGCTGGTCCGGTCAAATCTTGCGTTCGAGCTCGTAACGGTACACTTCTTGTCGAAGCCAACTCCGCCTCGCAAGCTGCAAGGATACTTAAAGCCACCACGTTAGCCAGCTATCCAGTGAAGGTCGAGGTGCACAAGTCGCTGAACTCCTCCCGCGGTGTAGTAACAACACGCGCGTTGGACGGTTTGTCCATTGAGGAGATCCAAGAAAATCTTGCGACTCAGGGTGTCTCAGCTGTTTATCGGGTACAACGTAAGATCAACGGTGAATTCCTGCCTACTCGTACCCTGTTTCTTACTTTTGATCGGGTTGATCTGCCTCAAAAGATTAGAGCAGGGTATGAAGCCATCGAAGTTAGGCCTTATATACCCAATCCGCTGAGGTGCTTTAAATGCCAACGTTTTGGTCACACTAGTGAGTTGTGTACCGGCAAGTCCACCTGCGTCCACTGCGGTGACACCTCCCACGATGGGGCTTGTGCTTCAGCTCCATCGTGTGTGAACTGTAACGGTGAACACCCATCTAGTTCCCGAGACTGCCCCCGTTTTGCAGAGGAACGAGCGATCCAGGAGATACGGGTGAAAGAGAAGGTGTCCTTCTTGGAAGCCCGGAAGCTCCTGCGACTCCGCCAACCCTCTGCCCCGAGGTCCGGTACCTATAGCTCAGTTGCAGCTAAACCGGTACCGCGTCGGGAAATCGCAACACAGACCGGCGATATGAACGGGGCTACAATTGCGGAAAAGGTTATTTTAGCCCAAGCGCTGCCAAAGCCTTCGGCACCTACACCCAAGTTGGTATCAACATCTGCCAAATCCGCCAGCTTACAGAATAGTCCTGCACAGTTGTCACCGAAAGCCTCGACCTCCGGAAC
The DNA here is from genome assembly GCA_030762935.1 of Hymenopus coronatus. Taxonomy (NCBI): domain Eukaryota; kingdom Metazoa; phylum Arthropoda; class Insecta; order Mantodea; family Hymenopodidae; genus Hymenopus; species Hymenopus coronatus. The sequence continues at coordinate 24,646,698 of CM060889.1, forward strand.
TAAAGCTATTAAATTCACGACGTCTTCTGCCCCAGAAAGACAGTTTAAGACCAAGTATGTACGACAAGACTTTTTGAAAGAAAATGTGCAATCTATTACCAAGTCATCTAAAGGTAAGAAAAGTTCACGCAACTCCACACGTGTATCCTCCTCTGAAGGGTCATCTGGGGAGGAGGGCGTGAATCGGCGACGGCCGTCTTCGCCGATCAGCACATCCAATCGGTTCGAACTACTTGGACCGAAAACTGCTCTTGAAAAAGGGACCTCCCTTGTGGAGGAGATGGACCAGGAGGATTCTGCCGCCACTGCCAGAGGGACAGTGCGGAAACGGCAGGATCGTGCTCCTGAAAATAGTACCAGCCCAACGCCTAAGAAGAACAAATTGAACCGACCAGCTAATCCCAATCTGCAGAAGCGTCTTTCGATTTGAAACTTATCCCATAATATACTCAATGGCTATCCTCCATTGGAACATACGCGGAATTCGACCACATCGACCAGAGCTTGACTTGTTGCTGCGCCAGCATGAACCCTTGGCTGTATGTTTACAAGAGACGAAGCTCCGTCCACAGGACACCGTTACCATCAGGCAGTACTCCTCCGTACGATGTGATTTATCCCCGGAGGACGGTGTCCCGGCACATGGGGGCACTATGATGCTTATTCGAGATGATATTTTTGCCAACTCCGTACCCATACAATCTGCAATCCAGTCCGTTGCTGTCAGCATTAAGCTACCCTCCGCTTCATTCACCATTTGCAGTATCTATTTGCCTCCATCTGCGGACCTCTCGCACAGCGACTTAGAACACCTCATTTCGCAGTTGCCACCACCCTTTTTATTGGTAGGCGACGTCAATGCCCATCACCCTCTTTGGGGCTCTCCTCGGGCTTGTGCGAGAGGTACGCTACTTAAAGACTTCTTGGATAGTCAGAATCTTGCTCTCTTGAACACCGGAGAGCCCACCTTTCTATCTGACGCATTTCATAGTTTTTCACACATTGACATTGCAATTTGTTCCCCTCAGCTGGCAGTCACCTTATGCTGGAATATCATCTCGGATTTGCATTCTAGTGACCACTTTCCTTGTCGTATTAGTGTCTTGACACCCGTTGTATGTTCCACCCGTTTGCCTAGTTGGCGCCTAGACCACGCCAGCTGGGAACTGTACTCCCACTTGGCTGAATTTAGCTACGAAGAGCACGACTCTGTGAACCACTTGGTCGAACATCTTACAGGGACCATTCTTTCTGCTGCTGAGCAATCCATTCCGCGTTCGACTGGCTACAGCCGTCGATTTCCGGTACCTTGGTGGACCGCTGACTGTCGGGATGCTATTCGCGCTCGCAGACGAGCTCTACGGGTTTTCCAGCGTTTTCCTACACTGGATAACCTGATACACTATAAACGGATGCGTGCACATTCTAGGCGGGTTATTAAGGATAGCAAAAAGATGTCATGGAATAAATTCGTGGGTTCCTTTAATCGACATACACCTTCCTCTGTCGTATGGGATAAGTTAAGACGTGTGGCTGGGAAACCGAACCATATGCCCATCGCCGGTCTCAAAACACCTACCGGAGCTGTTGTTGATACATTTGACGTGGCGAATACTTTAGGCAGTGCTTTCGCTCAGGTGTCTAGCTCAGGCAACTATTCCCCTGAGTTTCTTACAGTTAAGAACCAGGTGGAATCTCAAGAATTCTCGTTTCTTTCTGGCAACCTTGAGGATTATAATCGCCTTTTCACCCTGGCAGAGCTAGACAATGCACTCTCCTCTTCACGACACTCAGCACCAGGTCCAGATGGTATCCCCGTCCAAATGTTGCAACATCTCTCTCCTGATGGCAAAGATTTCCTACTCGAGGTCTATAATCGTGTCTGGGTTGATGGCATTTTTCCAGACAAGTGGCGGGAGGCCACCATCATACCCATTCTTAAACCTGGAAAGGACCGCCATCTTCCTTCCAGTTACCGTCCTATTTCCCTCACCAGTTGCGTTTGCAAGGTGATGGAACGCATGATCAATGGACGGTTGGTGTGGTGGCTGGAATCCCACAATCTTCTGACGAACATCCAGTGTGGCTTTCGACGACGACGTTCAACTGCTGACCACCTTGTCTCTCTGTCAACTCAGATTATGGACGGGTTTCTTAAGAACAGCCCCACAGTTGGGATATTTTTTGACCTCGAGAAGGCCTACGACACGTGTTGGCGGGCGGGAATATTGCGTTCTCTGCACAACTGGAACATACGTGGACGCCTACCGTTGGTCATTCAGGAGTTTATGCGGGACCGCGTTTTTCGAGTGAGGGTGGGTTCGGTTTTTTCTAACCATTTTATTCAAGAGAACGGTGTGCCGCAGGGCTCGGTACTCAGCGTGACTCTATTTGCTATTGCGATAAATTCCATATCACTATGTGTGCCTCAAGGTGTCTCTTCCTGTTTATTCGTGGACGACTTTGCCATCTTCTGTACTTCTCAGCGTACACCGTTTTTGGAACGCCGTCTCCAGCGGTGTTTGGACAATCTCTATGCATGGAGCTCGAAACACGGTTTTCGTTTCTCCGCTGAGAAGACAGTCTGCGTTAACTTCTGGCGCCGTAAGTGGCATATGCCGCCGTCTCTTCGACTCGGGCCAGATTTACTTCCTTTCGCAGACGAGGCGAGATTCCTTGGTTTGATCTTCGATCGGAAACTTTGTTGGGCACCACAAATAGCACAGCTTAGAGCACGATGTGACCGTTCTCTAAATCTTTTACGGATACTAAGTGGCAAGTCTTGGGGTGCGGATCGGACGACATTGCTCCGTCTTTATCGTGCTGTTATTCGTTCGAAGTTGGACTATGGCAGCATTGTGTATTCTTCAGCTCGACCTTCAGTGCTCAGAAGGTTAGACACAGTCCATAACCAGGGCATCCGTGTGGCCGTTGGAGCTTTTCCAACGAGCCCAGTTGTTAGCCTCTACGCCGAATCGGGAGAACCTCCTCTGCGTTGTCGGCGTGATGTCCTGCTTGCTAATTATGGCTGTGGGCTGAAGTGTATGCCTGGGCATCCAACTTATCACGCGTTTTTCTCCCCTGAGCTGCACGAGCGATACTGCCTCCGCTCTCTGAGCCCCAGGCCAGCAGGTTTTCGTTTCCGTGAGCTTCTACGCCAGCACCATGTTGACATTCCTCGGCTGTTATCCAAGGGAGAGAGTATACACCCCCCTTGGTTACGCGCTACCTCCCATGTCGATCTCGGGATGACGCTCTACGGGAAATCTGTTACGCCTCTTGATAGTATTCGTCGTTGCTTTTTAGAATTTTTATCCAAATACAGTGGCCGTATTTGTATTTACACCGATGGTAGTAAGAGCCCCGACGGTGTTGGATGTGCCTTTGTAACTGGCACCGCAACTTCTACTTACGGTTTGCCTAGTTGCACATCTATATATTCTGCCGAGCTATATGCTATTTATCAAGCCCTTCTGTATATTCGACGTCGAAAATTAGGTGACTGCCTTATTCTTAGTGATTCCCTTAGTGCCCTTCAGAGCATTCGTGAGCTGTACAATTACCATCCTTTGGTGCAGCGCATCCAGGACGTTCTCCACATTTTGCACGCTTCTGGCTTTAATGTGGAGTGCGCATGGATTCCTGGACACGTTGGCTTGCCAGGGAATGACACGGCGGATTTGGCAGCGAAATCGGCAGTCACAGCGCCCAGTGTTACGATTACCCATTCAACAGCAGAAGATTTTAGAGTGGCTGTACGGAGAGCCGTTTTTTCGACTTGGCATGCGGAGTGGTCGGCTCTCCGTGGTAATAAGCTGCGAGAGGTGAAGGACCTCCCTGTCAACTGGGTAACCTCCTCTCGTTTATTCCGCCGGGAGGAGGTAGTACTAGCTCGGCTAAGAATTGGCCACTGTATTTTTACTCACAGTTACCTTTTTAAACGTGAACCTGCTCCTGTCTGTGCGCTCTGTGGGGAGGCACAGACAGTTCGTCATGTGTTGCTGGAGTGTGGTCACCTGGCACACATTCGGTCATCTATGGGCATGCCGGCCTCTCTTGCCGAGGTCCTGGCAGATGACCCAAGAGCAGTGGAGAGGGTTTTTAAATTTTTAGCAAAACTTTCTTTTACCTTGAGGTTTTAGTGTGATAGCGGTTTTTTTAAACTCTTTTGGTTTTAATGTGTTGATTTTAGATGGAGTTTTATATCCAGCTCTGGTTAGAGGGCTGGACGTTTCTGTTACTTCCGTTTCAACTGTGTTAGCTCTTTTATTTGTGTTTACTTTTTTGTTTGGTATTTTCTTACTGGCTATTGCCAAGTTTTAATCGTAAGGGCGCTTATGACCTCGGCAGTTGAGCGCCCTTAAACACCATCATCATCATCTGAGTGGGACGGCGAGCCCGCTATATCCCCTGTGTAGCCCTGTCACCCCAGTGGGGTGACCCCTCGTTGGGCTCCGTGGTGGGTGGGGAGCACTGGGGGATGAATTTATACCATTTTTTTATGGCACCAAAACCAAAAACCCTTATTTTAAATGCAAACGTTGGAAAGGAAGTAGTCGAGTCATGTGGTCCTCGCTACTTGGTCATTCATAGGACAGAGGAAGGTAAGAAGTTCCTTACGGTGAGCCCTTTTACTATCCAAAAGGGTCTCGATGCCATTGCTGGTCCTGTTAAATCCTGCGTTCGAGCTCGCAATGGTACACTTCTTGTCGAAGCCAACTCCGCCTCGCAAGCTGCAAGAATACTTAAAGCCACCATGTTAGCCAGCTATCCAGTGAAGGTCGAGGTGCACAAGTCGCTGAACTCCTCCCGCGGTGTAATAACAACCCGCGCGTTGGACGGTTTGTCAATTGAGGAGATCCAAGAAAATCTTGCGACTCAGGGTGTCTCAGCTGTTTATCGGGTACAACGTAAGATCAACGGTGAATTCCTGCCTACTCGTACCCTGTTTCTTACTTTTGATCGGGTTGATCTGCCTCAAAAGATTAGGGCAGGGTATGAAGCCATCGAAGTTAGGCCTTATATACCCAATCCGCTGAGGTGCTTTAAATGCCAACGTTTTGGTCACACTAGTGAGTTGTGTACCGGCAAGTCCACCTGCGTCCACTGCGGTGACATCTCCCACGATGGGGCTTGTGCTTCAGCTCCATCGTGTGTGAACTGTAACGGGGAACACCCATCTAGTTCCCGAGACTGCCCCCGTTTTGCAGAGGAACGAGCGATCCAGGAGATACGGGTGAAAGAGAAGGTGTCCTTCTTGGAAGCCCGGAAGCTCCTGCGACTCCGCCAACCCTCTGCCCCGAGGTCCGGTACCTATAGCTCAGTTGCAGCTAAACCGGTACCGCGTCGGGAAATCGCAACACAGACCGGCGATATGAACGGGGCTACAATTGCGGAAAAGGTTATTTTAGCCCAAGCGCTGCCAAAGCCTTCGGCACCTACACCCAAGTTGGTATCAACATCTGCCAAATCCGCTAGCTTACAGAATAGTCCTGCACAGTTGTCACCGAAAGCCTCGACCTCTGGAACTAAAGTTGGTAAATTCACGACGTCTTCTGCCCCGGAAAAACAGTTTAAGACCAAGTATGTACGACAAGACTTCTTGAAAGAGAATGTGCAATCTATTACCAAGTCATCTAAAGGTAAGAAAAGTTCACGCAACTCCACACGTGTATCCTCCTCTGAAGGGTCATCTGGGGAGGAGGGCGTGAATCGGCGACGGCCGTCTTCGCCGATCAGCACATCCAATCGGTTCGAACTACTTGGACATAAAACTGCTCTTGAAAAAGGGACCTCCCTTGTGGAGGAGATGGACCAGGAGGATTCTGCCGCCACTGCCAGAGGGACAGTGCGGAAACGGCAGGATCGTGCTCCTGAAAATAGTACTAGCCCAACGCCTAAGAAGAACAAATTGAACCGACCAGCTAATCCCAATCTGCAGAAGCGTCTTTCGATTTGAAACTTATCCCATAATATACTCAATGGCTATCCTCCATTGGAACATACGCGGAATTCGACCACATCGACCAGAGCTTGACTTGTTGCTGCGCCAGCATGAACCCTTGGCTGTATGTTTACAAGAGACGAAGCTCCGTCCACAGGACACCGTTACCATCAGGCAGTACTCCTCCGTACGATGTGATTTATCCCCGGAGGACGGTGTCCCGGCACATGGGGGCACTATGATGCTTATTCGAGATGATATTTTTGCCAACTCCGTACCCATACAATCTGCAATCCAGTCCGTTGCTGTCAGCATTAAGCTACCCTCCGCTTCATTCACCATTTGCAGTATCTATTTGCCTCCATCTGCGGACCTCTCGCACAGCGACTTAGAACACCTCATTTCGCAGTTGCCACCACCGTTTTTATTGGTAGGCGACGTCAATGCCCATCACCCTCTTTGGGGCTCTCCTCGGGCTTGTGCGAGAGGTACGCTACTTAAAGACTTCTTGGATAGTCAGAATCTTGCTCTCTTGAACACCGGAGAGCCCACCTTTCTATCTGACGCATTTCATAGTTTTTCACACATTGACATTGCAATTTGTTCCCCTCAGCTGGCAGTCACCTTATGCTGGAATATCATCTCGGATTTGCATTCTAGTGACCACTTTCCTTGTCGTATTAGTGTCTTGACACCCGTTGTATGTTCCACCCGTTTACCTAGTTGGCGCCTAGACCACGCCAGCTGGGAACTGTACTCCCACTTGGCTGAATTTAGCTACGAAGAGCACGACTCTGTGAACCACTTGGTCGAACATCTTACAGGGACCATTCTTTCTGCTGCTGAGCAATCCATTCCGCGTTCGACTGGCTACAGCCGTCGATTTCCGGTACCTTGGTGGACCGCTGACTGTCGGGATGCTATTCGCGCTCGCAGACGAGCTCTACGGGTTTTCCAGCGTTTTCCTACACTGGATAACCTGATACACTATAAACGGATGCGTGCACATTCTAGGCGGGTTATTAAGGATAGCAAAAAGATGTCATGGAATAAATTCGTGGGTTCCTTTAATCGACATACACCTTCCTCTGTCGTATGGGATAAGTTAAGACGTGTGGCTGGGAAACCGAACCATATGCCCATCGCCGGTCTCAAAACACCTACCGGAGCTGTTGTTGATACATTTGACGTGGCGAATACTTTAGGCAGTGCTTTCGCTCAGGTGTCTAGCTCAGGCAACTATTCCCCTGAGTTTCTTACAGTTAAGAACCAGGTGGAATCTCAAGAATTCTCGTTTCTTTCTGGCAACCTTGAGGATTATAATCGCCTTTTCACCCTGGCAGAGCTAGACAATGCACTCTCCTCTTCACGACACTCAGCACCAGGTCCAGATGGTATCCACGTCCAAATGTTGCAACATCTCTCTCCTGATGGCAAAGATTTCCTACTCGAGGTCTATAATCGTGTCTGGGTTGATGGCATTTTTCCAGACAAGTGGCGGGAGGCCACCATCATACCCATTCTTAAACCTGGAAAGGACCGCCATCTTCCTTCCAGTTACCGTCCTATTTCCCTCACCAGTTGCGTTTGCAAGGTGATGGAACGCATGATCAATGGACGGTTGGTGTGGTGGCTGGAATCCCACAATCTTCTGACGAACATCCAGTGTGGCTTTCGACGACGACGTTCAACTGCTGACCACCTTGTCTCTCTGTCAACTCAGATTATGGACGGGTTTCTTAAGAACAGCCCCACAGTTGGGATATTTTTTGACCTCGAGAAGGCCTACGACACGTGTTGGCGGGCGGGAATATTGCGTTCTCTGCACAACTGGAACATACGTGGACGCCTACCGTTGGTCATTCAGGAGTTTATGCGGGACCGCGTTTTTCGAGTGAGGGTGGGTTCGGTTTTTTCTAACCATTTTATTCAAGAGAACGGTGTGCCGCAGGGCTCGGTACTCAGCGTGACTCTATTTGCTATTGCGATAAATTCCATATCACTATGTGTGCCTCAAGGTGTCTCTTCCTGTTTATTCGTGGACGACTTTGCCATCTTCTGTACTTCTCAGCGTACACCGTTTTTGGAACGCCGTCTCCAGCGGTGTTTGGACAATCTCTATGCATGGAGCTCGAAACACGGTTTTCGTTTCTCCGCTGAGAAGACAGTCTGCGTTAACTTCTGGCGCCGTAAGTGGCATATGCCGCCGTCTCTTCGACTCGGGCCAGATTTACTTCCTTTCGCAGACGAGGCGAGATTCCTTGGTTTGATCTTCGATCGGAAACTTTGTTGGGCACCACAAATAGCACAGCTTAGAGCACGATGTGACCGTTCTCTAAATCTTTTACGGATACTAAGTGGCAAGTCTTGGGGTGCGGATCGGACGACATTGCTCCGTCTTTATCGTGCTGTTATTCGTTCGAAGTTGGACTATGGCAGCATTGTGTATTCTTCAGCTCGACCTTCAGTGCTCAGAAGGTTAGACACAGTCCATAACCAGGGCATCCGTGTGGCCGTTGGAGCTTTTCCAACGAGCCCAGTTGTTAGCCTCTACGCCGAATCGGGAGAACCTCCTCTGCGTTGTCGGCGTGATGTCCTGCTTGCTAATTATGGCTGTGGGCTGAAGTGTATGCCTGGGCATCCAACTTATCACGCGTTTTTCTCCCCTGAGCTGCACGAGCGATACTGCCTCCGCTCTCTGAGCCCCAGGCCAGCAGGTTTTCGTTTCCGTGAGCTTCTACGCCAGCACCATGTTGACATTCCTCGGCTGTTATCCAAGGGAGAGAGTATACACCCCCCTTGGTTACGCGCTACCTCCCATGTCGATCTCGGGATGACGCTCTACGGGAAATCTGTTACGCCTCTTGATAGTATTCGTCGTTGCTTTTTAGAATTTTTATCCAAATACAGTGGCCGTATTTGTATTTACACCGATGGTAGTAAGAGCCCCGACGGTGTTGGATGTGCCTTTGTAACTGGCACCGCAACTTCTACTTACGGTTTGCCTAGTTGCACATCTATATATTCTGCCGAGCTATATGCTATTTATCAAGCCCTTCTGTATATTCGACGTCGAAAATTAGGTGACTGCCTTATTCTTAGTGATTCCCTTAGTGCCCTTCAGAGCATTCGTGAGCTGTACAATTACCATCCTTTGGTGCAGCGCATCCAGGACGTTCTCCACATTTTGCACGCTTCTGGCTTTAATGTGGAGTGCGCATGGATTCCTGGACACGTTGGCTTGCCAGGGAATGACACGGCGGATTTGGCAGCGAAATCGGCAGTCACAGCGCCCAGTGTTACGATTACCCATTCAACAGCAGAAGATTTTAGAGTGGCTGTACGGAGAGCCGTTTTTTCGACTTGGCATGCGGAGTGGTCGGCTCTCCGTGGTAATAAGCTGCGAGAGGTGAAGGACCTCCCTGTCAACTGGGTAACCTCCTCTCGTTTATTCCGCCGGGAGGAGGTAGTACTAGCTCGGCTAAGAATTGGCCACTGTATTTTTACTCACAGTTACCTTTTTAAACGTGAACCTGCTCCTGTCTGTGCGCTCTGTGGGGAGGCACAGACAGTTCGTCATGTGTTGCTGGAGTGTGGTCACCTGGCACACATTCGGTCATGTATGGGCATGCCGGCCTCTCTTGCTGAGGTCCTGGCAGATGACCCAAGAGCAGTGGACAGGGTTTTTAAATTTTTAGCAAAACTTTCTTTTACCTTGACGTTTTAGTGTGATAGCATTTCTTTTTAAACACTTTTAATTTTAATGTGTTGATTTTAGAAGGAGTTTTAAATCCAGCTCTGTTTAGAGGGCTGGACCGTTCTGTTACTTACTTTTCAACTGTGTTAGCTCTTTTACTTGTGTTTTTTTTTCCTTTTTTGGTATTTTCTTACTGCCTATTGCCAAGTTTTAATCGTAAGGGCGCTTATGACCTCGGCAGTTGAGCGCCCTTAAACACCATTATCATCATCAGAGACATCTACGCCGAGCATATTACCGGCGTCCGACAGTGATGAAGTACCCTGACTGGGGTTTTGCTGTGGTTTTCCTCAGCCTCTCAAGGCGAATGCCGGGGTAAGACATCACCAAGTGCCACAGTGACAGAAGTGACTTATATATGCTAGACATATATATCTGTCTATTAATTTTTACCAAGTGTTTGTGACCACGGCACCACTACATTGGTGTACATTGACATTTGTATATATGGACAAATAATGAACATTCATTATAAACATTGTATATATTGTAAATATTTTGACATTGAGAATTACTCTCTACATTTTGTTTTATATAAATTTTGACTGAACAGATCTCCGAGCTAATATGTACATTTAATGTAGTAGTTAGTATTTGATGAATAAAAAAAAAAAAAAAAAAAAATATCTGTACTTCAAGAACATCAGGAACTTCAGGAACATCAGGTGTATCGCCCAGAATTGCGTAATGTATATTATTTAAGTTATTAATGCTCTCCTTAAGAGAGGCGTACATAGAGGTTCGACATGGTTTGCGGACGACATGGCTCGAATGCCCCGAGTTAACTGGGGACTATGGGCTCAGCTATGTACATAGTTAGATATAGGCTGATGTTCTCAATAATGTGATTTCCAATTTTTGATACGCATGACGTCTCCTGCCAACGTTGGGGCGCTGGCGCCCATAAGGAGGCAGGGGACTGTTTTGCTTGTTCGTTTCCCTGTTGCAGATGTATTTACCTGCACAGAGGAAGGATGTCGCTCCGCCTTCAAGGCTACTCCGTGGACGGCAATGCGAAGATCTGTGGAGCGCCACCTCGAGAAGAACCACGGCATCAGGATCTTGGGGACCAGGAATTTGTGTTGTAAGTGTGATTCAGACATTGGCCTCAGACCCTCTAATCATGCTTGTGGTTTGCCTACTCCACAGGGTGTGCGCCAGGGAGCTCCGACCGTCCTGGCCTACGCATGTGTGGAATGCGGAAGGACGTTTGCCACCAACCTAGGACTGAGGAACCATCTGATGTGGCACCGTGACCAGGCTATCCGGGCTAGGAACGCAGTCGAGCTCCCACGACCAGATACCAGACCGCGGCGAGGGAATCGGGCTGACGTGTTAGCTGTGCCCGCAACAGGGGCTGAGGTAGCTGTGCCCCCAACTAGGGCTGAGGTTCCTGTGCCCTCACCGGGATCGACGATCTCGACGCCAGACTCTTCTGGGTCGAGCAACGAGCCTGCACTTCCAGCGCAGGACGTATCAGCAAGCTTGGCTGACGACCCGGTGCCAGTCACGGCTGGACCGTCCACGGCTCCAGAACTTCCAGTGGCAATTCAGGCGGAGGACCTGAACCAGACACCCGAACCGTCTCCCCCTACGGAGTCGGACATGATTATACGGAGTGGAGGTAGTTCTGTTGCACAGCAAACACCAATAGCTGTGCAACTAGATATGCAGCGGCGTGCTGCATCTCCTCATAACCTGACTCCCCTATCTTCCCGGGTCTCCGAGTTGGGGACAGCTCCAGCTCGTGATGCTACACCTGACGCACCTGAAGTTGAAGAGTGCGTAGATGTCGACGAAGGTGATCCACAGGTGCAACCCGCGGAAGATAACCTAATAATAGACGTGGACGACAGATCTCAGATCCATGAGTTCCTGCCTGAAATTAACGATATCCTCAGAGCCGGAACCTCCGAAGACAACTGGTTGAGGTTCGAAGGGATCTTGATGAGGATCACCGATAAAGTTAAAGAAATCGTCAAGATCCCTGTCCACCATGGCACCAAGAGAAGGAATATTAACATCGACACTGAGGACCCAGCTACGTTACAAAAGCTGTACAAGCGGAACAGGAGGAAAGCAGTAAGATTAATCCTCGGGGAGGAAGGGAAGAGGTGCGACATCGACAAAGAGACAGTGACGGCCTTCTTCAGGGAAACCTACAGAAGAAAGGAATGTGACCTGTCCGCATTCACTCCAGAAGACCAGGAGATAGATCAAACTGAAAGCAGACAGGGCGTGATGACCAACCGAATCACGCCAAATGAAGTCATGATAAGGCTGCAAAGATGCGAGAACACTGCACCTGGGGACGACCGCATTACATACAATCACTGGAAGTCGGTCGACCCAGCTTGCTCCGTACTTGCCAGCATCTTCAACGTCTGCCTCAAGTATGAGAAGGTCCCTGAAGAATGGAAGACCTCAATTACGTCACTAATCTACAAGAAAGGTGATCCGCATGAAGTAGCAAATTGGCGACCTATAGCCATCATGCGGACCATCTGTAAGTTGTACTCAGGTGTGCTGGCAAAGAGGGTCACCACCTGGCTAACCAATCAGAACATCTTGGCACCAGCTCAGAAGGGGTTTATGCCTCACGATGGAGTCTTCGAGCATAACTACACGCTCAGGAGAAAGTTCGACATCGCAAGAACAGAGAAGGGCGAATTTTTAGCAGCCTGGTTGGACTTCTCCAACGCCTTCGGCTCCGTCCCGCATCAAGCAATCTATGCGGGTTTAGAAAGGACAGGCGCTGGTGCCAAGTTTGTGCGAATCATTAAAGATATGTATAAAGATACATCAACTAGAATATTGACGGGTCAAGGTGCCACAGATACCATAGATATTAATGCCGGGGTTAAACAAGGATGCCCCATTAGTGGCCTGCTTTTCAACATAGCAATCGACCCGATCATAAGAAACATCCAAGGACAACAGGCCGAACATAAAATCCTGGCTTATGCAGATGACCTGGTGCTGCTAGCTAAAGAGCCTGAAGACCTCCAACAAAAAATCGACACAGTCTATGCCTTGGCTGCAAATATTAACGTCAAACTAAATCCAGAGAAATGTTTTACTTTGCATCTCTCTGGAAAGACACCGATTGGTACCAGGGACACCAAGTTCAAAATCGGAGACAGAGACATTAAACAGCTTGAAGACGGTGAGTTTGAAAAGTTCCTGGGGAAGCCGGTCGGATTCCATATTACTTCAAATTTGAAAGAGCTAGCTGATCTAATTCTCACCGCAAAGAAACTTCTCCAGTCTAAGCTAGCTCCCTGGCAGAAGCTTGATGCCCTCAAGACTTTTTTCTATACATCCCTTAACTTCCTGATGAGGACTGCCCAATACGCCAAGGGTGACTGGGCCAAGCTGGATGATGTCATCAGGGCAGAGATCAAGAAAGTTCTCAACGTCCCACAGGAAGCAGCAAATGACTACATATATGGCCCTTCAAAGTCTGGATGTATGGGTATTCCGGTAGCAGCAAGCGACTCAGATTTCCATCTGATCGACAACGCCTTCAAGCTCCTTTCCTCCAAAGACATACATACTGCGGAGCTAGCTCTTGGCGACCTACAGAGCGTCGTAAATAAGAGGCTACAGAGATTAGTCGACCATGATGATGTCGCTGCCTACCTGACTGGAGAGAACGAGGGCGAGTTCAGGCGAAACACAAACGCCATTTCTTCGACCTGGACTCAAGCTCGTAAATCTTCTGCCAGGTGCAACGTGGAATGGTCTTTTGAAAATTATAAGCCTGCCATAAAAGTCGATGACAAGACCCTGCGAGCAAATCAGAGACATCAGGTGCTGAGAACATTGAGAGACAGCAAAAGAAATCAGCACCTGAAACGTCTACTAGAGCTGCCCAGCCAAGGAAAAGCTATCGACTGCGTATCCATGGGATTATGATGATGATGATGGTGTTTAAGGGCGCTCAACTGCCGAGGTCATAAGCGCCCTTACGATTAAAACTTGGCAATAGCCAGTAAGAAAATACCAAACAAAAAAGTAAACACAAATAAAAGAGCTAACACAGTTGAAACGGAAGTAACAGAAACGTCCAGCCCTCTAACCAGAGCTGGATATAAAACTCCATCTAAAATCAACACATTAAAACCAAAAGAGTTTAAAAAAACCGCTATCACACTAAAACCTCAAGGTAAAAGAAAGTTTGGCTAAAAATTTAAAAACCCTGTCCACTGCTCTTGGGTCATCTGCCAGGACCTCGGCAAGAGAGGCCGGCATGCCCATAGATGACCGAATGTGTGCCAGGTGACCACACTCCAGCAACACATGACGAACTGTCTGTGCCTCCCCACAGAGCGCACAGACAGGAGCAGGTTCACGTTTAAAAAGGTAACTGTGAGTAAAAATACAGTGGCCAATTCTTAGCCGAGCTAGTACTACCTCCTCCCGGCGGAATAAACGAGAGGAGGTTACCCAGTTGACAGGGAGGTCCTTCACCTCTCGCAGCTTATTACCACGGAGAGCCGACCACTCCGCATGCCAAGTCGAAAAAACGGCTCTCCGTACAGCCACTCTAAAATCTTCTGCTGTTGAATGGGTAATCGTAACACTGGGCGCTGTGACTGCCGATTTCGCTGCCAAATCCGCCGTGTCATTCCCTGGCAAGCCAACGTGTCCAGGAATCCATGCGCACTCCACATTAAAGCCAGAAGCGTGCAAAATGTGGAGAACGTCCTGGATGCGCTGCACCAAAGGATGGTAATTGTACAGCTCACGAATGCTCTGAAGGGCACTAAGGGAATCACTAAGAATAAGGCAGTCACCTAATTTTCGACGTCGAATATACAGAAGGGCTTGATAAATAGCATATAGCTCGGCAGAATATATAGATGTGCAACTAGGCAAACCGTAAGTAGAAGTTGCGGTGCCAGTTACAAAGGCACATCCAACACCGTCGGGGCTCTTACTACCATCGGTGTAAATACAAATACGGCCACTGTATTTGGATAAAAATTCTAAAAAGCAACGACGAATACTATCAAGAGGCGTAACAGATTTCCCGTAGAGCGTCATCCCGAGATCGACATGGGAGGTAGCGCGTAACCAAGGGGGGTGTATACTCTCTCCCTTGGATAACAGCCGAGGAATGTCAACATGGTGCTGGCGTAGAAGCTCACGGAAACGAAAACCTGCTGGCCTGGGGCTCAGAGAGCGGAGGCAGTATCGCTCGTGCAGCTCAGGGGAGAAAAACGCGTGATAAGTTGGATGCCCAGGCATACACTTCAGCCCACAGCCATAATTAGCAAGCAGGACATCACGCCGACAACGCAGAGGAGGTTCTCCCGATTCGGCGTAGAGGCTAACAACTGGGCTCGTTGGAAAAGCTCCAACGGCCACACGGATGCCCTGGTTATGGACTGTGTCTAACCTTCTGAGCACTGAAGGTCGAGCTGAAGAATACACAATGCTGCCATAGTCCAACTTCGAACGAATAACAGCACGATAAAGACGGAGCAATGTCGTCCGATCCGCACCCCAAGACTTGCCACTTAGTATCCGTAAAAGATTTAGAGAACGGTCACATCGTGCTCTAAGCTGTGCTATTTGTGGTGCCCAACAAAGTTTCCGATCGAAGATCAAACCAAGGAATCTCGCCTCGTCTGCGAAAGGAAGTAAATCTGGCCCGAGTCGAAGAGTCGGCGGCATTTGCCACTTACGGCGCCAGAAGTTAACGCAGACTGTCTTCTCAGCGGAGAAACGAAAACCGTGTTTCGAGCTCCATGCATAGAGATTGTCCAAACACCGCTGGAGACGGCGTTCCAAAAACGGTGTACGCTGAGAAGTACAGAAGATGGCAAAGTCGTCCACGAATAAACAGGAAGAGACACCTTGAGGCACACATAGTGATATGGAATTTATCGCAATAGCAAATAGAGTCACGCTGAGTACCGAGCCCTGCGGCACACCGTTCTCTTGAATAAAATGGTTAGAAAAAACCGAACCCACCCTCACTCGAAAAACGCGTTCCCGCATAAACTCCTGAATGACCAACGGTAGGCGTCCACGTATGTTCCAGTTGTGCAGAGAACGCAATATTCCCGCCCGCCAACACGTGTCGTAGGCCTTCTCGAGGTCAAAAAATATCCCAACTGTGGGGCTGTTCTTAAGAAACCCGTCCATAATCTGAGTTGACAGAGAGACAAGGTGGTCAGCAGTTGAACGTCGTCGTCGAAAGCCACACTGGATGTTCGTCAGAAGATTGTGGGATTCCAGCCACCACACCAACCGTCCATTGATCATGCGTTCCATCACCTTGCAAACGCAACTGGTGAGGGAAATAGGACGGTAACTGGAAGGAAGATGGCGGTCCTTTCCAGGTTTAAGAATGGGTATGATGGTGGCCTCCCGCCACTTGTCTGGAAAAATGCCATCAACCCAGACACGATTATAGACCTCGAGTAGGAAATCTTTGCCATCAGGAGAGAGATGTTGCAACATTTGGACGTGGATACCATCTGGACCTGGTGCTGAGTGTCGTGAAGAGGAGAGTGCATTGTCTAGCTCTGCCAGGGTGAAAAGGCGATTATAATCCTCAAGGTTGCCAGAAAGAAACGAGAATTCTTGAGATTCCACCTGGTTCTTAACTGTAAGAAACTCAGGGGAATAGTTGCCTGAGCTAGACACCTCAGCGAAAGCACTGCCTAAAGTATTCGCCACGTCAAATGTATCAACAACAGCTCCGGTAGGTGTTTTGAGACCGGCGATGGGCATATGGTTCGGTTTCCCAGCCACACGTCTTAACTTATCCCATACGACAGAGGAAGGTGTATGTCGATTAAAGGAACCCACGAATTTATTCCATGACATCTTTTTGCTATCCTTAATAACCCGCCTAGAATGTGCACGCATCCGTTTATAGTGTATCAGGTTATCCAGTGTAGGAAAACGCTGGAAAACCCGTAGAGCTCGTCTGCGAGCGCGAATAGCATCCCGACAGTCAGCGGTCCACCAAGGTACCGGAAATCGACGGCTGTAGCCAGTCGAACGCGGAATGGATTGCTCAGCAGCAGAAAGAATGGTCCCTGTAAGATGTTCGACCAAGTGGTTCACAGAGTCGTGCTCTTCGTAGCTAAATTCAGCCAAGTGGGAGTACAGTTCCCAGCTGGCGTGGTCTAGGCGCCAACTAGGTAAACGGGTGGAACATACAACGGGTGTCAAGACACTAATACGACAAGGAAAGTGGTCACTAGAATGCAAATCCGAGATGATATTCCAGCATAAGGTGACTGCCAGCTGAGGGGAACAAATTGCAATGTCAATGTGTGAAAAACTATGAAATGCGTCAGATAGAAAGGTGGGCTCTCCGGTGTTCAAGAGAGCAAGATTCTGACTATCCAAGAAGTCTTTAAGTAGCGTACCTCTCGCACAAGCCCGAGGAGAGCCCCAAAGAGGGTGATGGGCATTGACGTCGCCTACCAATAAAAAGGGTGGTGGCAACTGCGAAATGAGGTGTTCTAAGTCGCTGTGCGAGAGGTCCGCAGATGGAGGCAAATAGATACTGCAAATGGTGAATGAAGCGGAGGGTAGCTTAATGCTGACAGCAACGGACTGGATTGCAGATTGTATGGGTACGGAGTTGGCAAAAATATCATCTCGAATAAGCATCATAGTGCCCCCATGTGCCGGGACACCGTCCTCCGGGGATAAATCACATCGTACGGAGGAGTACTGCCTGATGGTAACGGTGTCCTGTGGACGGAGCTTCGTCTCTTGTAAACATACAGCCAAGGGTTCATGCTGGCGCAGCAACAAGTCAAGCTCTGGTCGATGTGGTCGAATTCCGCGTATGTTCCAATGGAGGATAGCCATTGAGTATATTATGGGATAAGTTTCAAATCGAAAGACGCTTCTGCAGATTGGGATTAGCTGGTCGGTTCAATTTGTTCTTCTTAGGCGTTGGGCTAGTACTATTTTCAGGAGCACGATCCTGCCGTTTCCGCACTGTCCCTCTGGCAGTGGCGGCAGAATCCTCCTGGTCCATCTCCTCCACAAGGGAGGTCCCTTTTTCAAGAGCAGTTTTAGGTCCAAGTAGTTCGAACCGATTGGATGTGCTGATCGGCGAAGACGGCCGTCGCCGATTCACGCCCTCCTCCCCAGATGACCCTTCAGAGGAGGATACACGTGTGGAGTTGCGTGAACTTTTCTTACCTTTAGATGACTTGGTAATAGATTGCACATTCTCTTTCAAGAAGTCTTGTCGTACATACTTGGTCTTAAACTGTTTTTCCGGGGCAGAAGACGTCGTGAATTTACCAACTTTAGTTCCAGAGGTCGAGGCTTTCGGTGACAACTGTGCAGGACTATTCTGTAAGCTAGCGGATTTGGCAGATGTTGATACCAACTTGGGTGTAGGTGCCGAAGGCTTTGGTAGCGCTTGGGCTAAAATAACCTTTTCCGCAATTGTAGCCCCGTTCATATCGCCGGTCTGTGTTGCGATTTCCCGACGCGGTACCGGTTTAGCTGCAACTGAGCTATAGGTACCGGACCTCGGGGCAGAGGGTTGGCGGAGTCGCAGGAGCTTCCGGGCTTCCAAGAAGGACACCTTCTCTTTCACCCGTATCTCCTGGATCGCTCGTTCCTCTGCAAAACGGGGGCAGTCGCGGGAACTAGATGGGTGTTCCCCGTTACAGTTCACACACGATGGAGCTGAAGCACAAGCCCCATCGTGGGAGATGTCACCGCAGTGGACGCAGGTGGACTTGCCGGTACACAACTCACTAGTGTGACCAAAACGTTGGCATTTAAAGCACCTCAGCGGATTGGGTATATAAGGCCTAACTTCAATGGCTTCATACCCTGCTCTAATCTTTTGAGGCAGATCAACCCGATCAAAAGTAAGAAACAGGGTACGAGTAGGCAGGAATTCACCGTTGATCTTACGTTGTACCCGATAAACAGCTGAGACACCCTGAGTCGCTAGATTTTCTTGGATCTCCTCAATAGACAAACCGTCCAACACGCGGGTTGTTACTACACCGCGGGAGGAGTTCAGCGACTTGTGCACCTCGACCTTCACTGGATAGCTGGCTAACATGGTGGCTTTGAGTATTCTTGCAGCTTGCGAGGCGGAGTTGGCTTCGACAAGAAGTGTACCATTGCGAGCTCGAACGCAGGATTTAACAGGACCAGCAATGGCATCGAGACCCTTTTGGATAGTAAAAGGGCTCACCGTCAGGAACTTCTTACCTTCCTCTGTCCTATGAATAACCAAGTAGCGAGGACCACATGACTCGACTACTTCCTTTCCAACGTCTTTATTTGAAATCAGGGGTTTAAGTTTTGGTGCCATAAAAAAAAATTGTATAAATTCATCCCCCAGTGCTCCCCACCCACCACGGAGCCCAACGAGGGGTCACCCCACTGGGGTGACAGGGCTACACAGGGGATATAGCGGGCTCGCCGTCCCACTCACCCTGGAGTTCGGTGTAATACCTAGTCCTGGCCGATTGACTAGGGGTGGGTTAGTCCCTAGCCTCCCGTTTAGGCAAATCAGAAACCAAAGCGGTGTATTAGGCTGCGCACCCTCCCCAGTTACTGAAAGACAGAAGCCCAGGCTCAGGTACGCAACCCTCAACCAACCAGGATATTCCTCTTCACCGACACGGGTCTCCACGCACGGCCTACACGTGGGTGGGCATTTTCACCTACTGACTCCCTCACCACTCTGAGGTTGCCCACAGAGGGAGTCAAGGTGGCTCGGGACCCCGGGTGCGCCTAACCCGTACCTACCGTAGTAGGCCCCTGGGGGGGCGTATCCATGGATTCTGCAAGCTCCCACTTCATAAAGACTGGCCTATACACCAGGTTCGCCGATTGGCGATTCGTTCATCGGGCTCGTCTAAACCTTTTGCCCTTGAACGGATGCAGGCATCAAGAACAGAGATGCGACAGGAGCTGCAGACGATGTGGATACGAAAGCGAGACCCTACCTCATGTAATAAATCATTGCATGAGGTACTCCGATATCATCACCCGGAGACACAACGCCGTGGTTAGTAGGGTCCGCAAGGCAGCCAGCAGCAGGTTCACCATTCTGGCCGAAAATCAAGTCGTGGAAGGAAACTTGAGGCCCGATCTAGTAATGGTGAAGGATGGTAATGCAGTCATCTTAGACGTTACCATTCCTTTTGACAACAGGAAGCAGGCTTTTGGTGAGGCAAGAAGAGCCAAGGTACAGAAATACCAACCCTTGGCCGAGGCTCTGAGCACCAGGTATCAGAAAGTGGAGGTGGACGCCATCGTTCTCGGGTCATTAGGCTCCTGGGATCCCGAGAACAACAAGATTATGAAAAGAATCTGCTCAAAGAAGTACCTAACGCTGTTTAAGAAGTTGTGTGTGTCGGACGTCATTAGGTACTCAAGAGACATCTACGCCGAGCATATTACCGGCGTCCGACAGTGATGAAGTACCCTGACTGGGGTTTTGCTGTGGTTTTCCTCAGCCTCTCAAGGCGAATGCCGGGGTAAGACATCACCAAGTGCCACAGTGACAGAAGTGACTTATATATGCTAGACATATATATCTGTCTATTAATTTTTACCAAGTGTTTGTGACCACGGCACCACTACATTGGTGTACATTGACATTTGTATATATGGACAAATAATGAACATTCATTATAAACATTGTATATATTGTAAATATTTTGACATTGAGAATTACTCTCTACATTTTGTTTTATATAAATTTTGACTGAACAGATCTCCGAGCTAATATGTACATTTAATGTAGTAGTTAGTATTTGATGAATAAAAAAAAAAAAAAAATAAAAATATCTGTACTTCAAGAACATCAGGAACTTCAGGAACATCAGGTGTATCGCCCAGAATTGCGTAATGTATATTATTTAAGTTATTAATGCTCTCCTTAAGAGAGGCGTACATAGAGGTTCGACATGGTTTGCGGACGACATGGCTCGAATGCCCCGAGTTAACTGGGGACTATGGGCTCAGCTATGTACATAGTTAGATATAGGCTGATGTTCTCAATAATGTGATTTCCAATTTTTTAAAACGCATGACGTCTCCTGCCAAAGTTGGGGCGCTGGCGCCCATAAGGAGGCAGGGGACTGTTTTGCTTGTTCGTTTCCCTGTTGCAGATGTATTTACCTGCACAGAGGAAGGATGTCGCTCCGCCTTCAAGGCTACTCCGTGGACGGCAATGCGAAGATCTGTGGAGCGCCACCTCGAGAAGCCCCCCAGGGGCCTACTACGGTAGGTACGGGTTAGGCGCACCCGGGGTCCCGAGCCACCTTGACTCCCTCTGTGGGCAACCTCAGAGTGGTGAGGGAGCCAGAAGGTCAAAATGCCCACCCACGTGTAGGCCGTGCGTGGAGACCCGTGTCGGTGAAGAGGAATATCCTGGTTGGTTGAGGGTTGCGTACCTGAGCCTGGGCTTCTGTCTTTCAGTAACTGGGGAGGGTGCGCAGCCTAATACACCGCTTTGGTTTCTGATTTGCCTAAACGGGAGGCTAGGGACTAACCCACCCCTAGTCAATCGGCCAGGACTAGGTATTACACCGAACTCCAGGGTGAGTGGGACGGCGAGCCCGCTATATCCCCTGTGTAGCCCTGTCACCCCAGTGGGGTGACCCCTCGTTGGGCTCCGTGGTGGGTGGGGAGCACTGGGGGATGAATTTATACCATTTTTTCTATGGCACCAAAACAAAAACCCCTTAATAAAGAAGTTGGAAAGGAAGTAGTCGAGTCATGTGGTCCTCGCTACTTGGTCATTCATAGGACAGAGGAAGGTAAGAAGTTCCTTACGGTGAGCCCTTTTACTATCCAAAAGGGTCTCGATGCCATTGCTGGTCCTGTTAAATCCTGCGTTCGAGCTCGCAATGGTACACTTCTTGTCGAAGCCAACTCCGCCTCGCAAGCTGCAAGAATACTTAAAGCCACCATGTTAGCCAGCTATCCAGTGAAGGTCGAGGTGCACAAGTCGCTGAACTCCTCCCGCGGTGTAATAACAACCCGCGCGTTGGACGGTTTGTCAATTGAGGAGATCCAAGAAAATCTTGCGACTCAGGGTGTCTCAGCTGTTTATCGGGTACAACGTAAGATCAACGGTGAATTCCTGCCTACTCGTACCCTGTTTCTTACTTTTGATCGGGTTGATCTGCCTCAAAAGATTAGGGCAGGGTATGAAGCCATCGAAGTTAGGCCTTATATACCCAATCCGCTGAGGTGCTTTAAATGCCAACGTTTTGGTCACACTAGTGAGTTGTGTACCGGCAAGTCCACCTGCGTCCACTGCGGTGACATCTCCCACGATGGGGCTTGTGCTTCAGCTCCATCGTGTGTGAACTGTAACGGGGAACACCCATCTAGTTCCCGAGACTGCCCCCGTTTTGCAGAGGAACGAGCGATCCAGGAGATACGGGTGAAAGAGAAGGTGTCCTTCTTGGAAGCCCGGAAGCTCCTGCGACTCCGCCAACCCTCTGCCCCGAGGTCCGGTACCTATAGCTCAGTCGCAGCTAAACCGGTACCGCGTCGGGAAATCGCAACACAGACCGGCGATATGAACGGGGCTACAATTGCGGAAAAGGTTATTTTAGCCCAAGCGCTGCCAAAGCCTTCGGCACCTACACCCAAGTTGGTATCAACATCTGCCAAATCCGCTAGCTTACAGAATAGTCCTGCACAGTTGTCACCGAAAGCCTCGACCTCTGGAACTAAAGTTGGTAAATTCACGACGTCTTCTGCCCCGGAAAAACAGTTTAAGACCAAGTATGTACGACAAGACTTCTTGAAAGAGAATGTGCAATCTATTACCAAGTCATCTAAAGGTAAGAAAAGTTCACGCAACTCCACACGTGTATCCTCCTCTGAAGGGTCATCTGGGGAGGAGGGCGTGAATCGGCGACGGCCGTCTTCGCCGATCAGCACATCCAATCGGTTCGAACTACTTGGACCTAAAACTGCTCTTGAAAAAGGGACCTCCCTTGTGGAGGAGATGGACCAGGAGGATTCTGCCGCCACTGCCAGAGGGACAGTGCGGAAACGGCAGGATCGTGCTCCTGAAAATAGTACTAGCCCAACGCCTAAGAAGAACAAATTGAACCGACCAGCTAATCCCAATCTGCAGAAGCGTCTTTCGATTTGAAACTTATCCCATAATATACTCAATGGCTATCCTCCATTGGAACATACGCGGAATTCGACCACATCGACCAGAGCTTGACTTGTTGCTGCGCCAGCATGAACCCTTGGCAGTATGTTTACAAGAGACGAAGCTCCGTCCACAGGACACCGTTACCATCAGGCAGTACTCCTCCGTACGATGTGATTTATCCCCGGAGGACGGTGTCCCGGCACATGGGGGCACTATGATGCTTATTCGAGATGATATTTTTGCCAACTCCGTACCCATACAATCTGCAATCCAGTCCGTTGCTGTCAGCATTAAGCTACCCTCCGCTTCATTCACCATTTGCAGTATCTATTTGCCTCCATCTGCGGACCTCTCGCACAGCGACTTAGAACACCTCATTTCGCAGTTGCCACCACCCTTTTTATTGGTAGGCGACGTCAATGCCCATCACCCTCTTTGGGGCTCTCCTCGGGCTTGTGCGAGAGGTACGCTACTTAAAGACTTCTTGGATAGTCAGAATCTTGCTCTCTTGAACACCGGAGAGCCCACCTTTCTATCTGACGCATTTCATAGTTTTTCACACATTGACATTGCAATTTGTTCCCCTCAGCTGGCAGTCACCTTATGCTGGAATATCATCTCGGATTTGCATTCTAGTGACCACTTTCCTTGTCGTATTAGTGTCTTGACACCCGTTGTATGTTCCACCCGTTTACCTAGTTGGCGCCTAGACCACGCCAGCTGGGAACTGTACTCCCACTTGGCTGAATTTAGCTACGAAGAGCACGACTCTGTGAACCACTTGGTCGAACATCTTACAGGGACCATTCTTTCTGCTGCTGAGCAATCCATTCCGCGTTCGACTGGCTACAGCCGTCGATTTCCGGTACCTTGGTGGACCGCTGACTGTCGGGATGCTATTCGCGCTCGCAGACGAGCTCTACGGGTTTTCCAGCGTTTTCCTACACTGGATAACCTGATACACTATAAACGGATGCGTGCACATTCTAGGCGGGTTATTAAGGATAGCAAAAAGATGTCATGGAATAAATTCGTGGGTTCCTTTAATCGACATACACCTTCCTCTGTCGTATGGGATAAGTTAAGACGTGTGGCTGGGAAACCGAACCATATGCCCATCGCCGGTCTCAAAACACCTACCGGAGCTGTTGTTGATACATTTGACGTGGCGAATACTTTAGGCAGTGCTTTCGCTGAGGTGTCTAGCTCAGGCAACTATTCCCCTGAGTTTCTTACAGTTAAGAACCAGGTGGAATCTCAAGAATTCTCGTTTCTTTCTGGCAACCTTGAGGATTATAATCGCCTTTTCACCCTGGCAGAGCTAGACAATGCACTCTCCTCTTCACGACACTCAGCACCAGGTCCAGATGGTATCCACGTCCAAATGTTGCAACATCTCTCTCCTGATGGCAAAGATTTCCTACTCGAGGTCTATAATCGTGTCTGGGTTGATGGCATTTTTCCAGACAAGTGGCGGGAGGCCACCATCATACCCATTCTTAAACCTGGAAAGGACCGCCATCTTACTTCCAGTTACCGTCCTATTTCCCTCACCAGTTGCGTTTGCAAGGTGATGGAACGCATGATCAATGGACGGTTGGTGTGGTGGCTGGAATCCCACAATCTTCTGACGAACATCCAGTGTGGCTTTCGACGACGACGTTCAACTGCTGACCACCTTGTCTCTCTGTCAACTCAGATTATGGACGGGTTTCTTAAGAACAGCCCCACAGTTGGGATATTTTTTGACCTCGAGAAGGCCTACGACACGTGTTGGCGGGCGGGAATATTGCGTTCTCTGCACAACTGGAACATACGTGGACGCCTACCGTTGGTCATTCAGGAGTTTATGCGGGACCGCGTTTTTCGAGTGAGGGTGGGTTCGGTTTTTTCTAACCATTTTATTCAAGAGAACGGAGTGCCGCAGGGCTCGGTACTCAGCGTGACTCTATTTGCTATTGCGATAAATTCCATATCACTATGTGTGCCTCAAGGTGTCTCTTCCTGTTTATTCGTGGACGACTTTGCCATCTTCTGTACTTCTCAGCGTACACCGTTTTTGGAACGCCGTCTCCAGCGGTGTTTGGACAATCTCTATGCATGGAGCTCGAAACACGGTTTTCGTTTCTCCGCTGAGAAGACAGTCTGCGTTAACTTCTGGCGCCGTAAGTGGCATATGCCGCCGTCTCTTCGACTCGGGCCAGATTTACTTCCTTTCGCAGACGAGGCGAGATTCCTTGGTTTGATCTTCGATCGGAAACTTTGTTGGGCACCACAAATAGCACAGCTTAGAGCACGATGTGACCGTTCTCTAAATCTTTTACGGATACTAAGTGGCAAGTCTTGGGGTGCGGATCGGACGACATTGCTCCGTCTTTATCGTGCTGTTATTCGTTCGAAGTTGGACTATGGCAGCATTGTGTATTCTTCAGCTCGACTTTCAGTGCTCAGAAGGTTAGACACAGTCCATAACCAGGGCATCCGTGTGGCCGTTGGAGCTTTTCCAACGAGCCCAGTTGTTAGCCTCTACGCCGAATCGGGAGAACCTCCTCTGCGTTGTCGGCGTGATGTCCTGCTTGCTAATTATGGCTGTGGGCTGAAGTGTATGCCTGGGCATCCAACTTATCACGCGTTTTTCTCCCCTGAGCTGCACGAGCGATACTGCCTCCGCTCTCTGAGCCCCAGGCCAGCAGGTTTTCGTTTCCGTGAGCTTCTACGCCAGCACCATGTTGACATTCCTCGGCTGTTATCCAAGGGAGAGAGTATACACCCCCCTTGGTTACGCGCTACCTCCCATGTCGATCTCGGGATGACGCTCTACGGGAAATCTGTTACGCCTCTTGATAGTATTCGTCGTTGCTTTTTAGAATTTTTATCCAAATACAGTGGCCGTATTTGTATTTACACCGATGGTAGTAAGAGCCCCGACGGTGTTGGATGTGCCTTTGTAACTGGCACCGCAACTTCTACTTACGGTTTGCCTAGTTGCACATCTATATATTCTGCCGAGCTATATGCTATTTATCAAGCCCTTCTGTATATTCGACGTCGAAAATTAGGTGACTGCCTTATTCTTAGTGATTCCCTTAGTGCCCTTCAGAGCATTCGTGAGCTGTACAATTACCATCCTTTGGTGCAGCGCATCCAGGACGTTCTCCACATTTTGCACGCTTCTGGCTTTAATGTGGAGTGCGCATGGATTCCTGGACACGTTGGCTTGCCAGGGAATGACACGGCGGATTTGGCAGCGAAATCGGCAGTCACAGCGCCCAGTGTTACGATTACCCATTCAACAGCAGAAGATTTTAGAGTGGCTGTACGGAGAGCCGTTTTTTCGACTTGGCATGCGGAGTGGTCGGCTCTCCGTGGTAATAAGCTGCGAGAGGTGAAGGACCTCCCTGTCAACTGGGTAACCTCCTCTCGTTTATTCCGCCGGGAGGAGGTAGTACTAGCTCGGCTAAGAATTGGCCACTGTATTTTTACTCACAGTTACCTTTTTAAACGTGAACCTGCTCCTGTCTGTGCGCTCTGTGGGGAGGCACAGACAGTTCGTCATGTGTTGCTGGAGTGTGGTCACCTGGCACACATTCGGTCATCTATGGGCATGCCGGCCTCTCTTGCCGAGGTCCTGGCAGATGACCCAAGAGCAGTGGACAGGGTTTTTAAATTTTTAGCAAAACTTTCTTTTACCTTGAGGTTTTAGTGTGATAGCGGTTTTTTTTAAACCCTTTTGGTTTTAATGTGTTGATTTTAGATGGAGTTTTATATCCAGCTCTGGTTAGAGGGCTGGACGTTTCTGTTACTTCCGTTTCAACTGTGTTAGCTCTTTTATTTGTGTTTACTTTTTTGTTTGGTATTTTCTTACTGGCTATTGCCAAGTTTTAATCGTAAGGGCGCTTATGACCTCGGCAGTTGAGCGCCCTTAAACACCATCATCATCATCAGTGCGCATGGATTCCTGGACACGTTGGCTTGCCAGGGAATGACACGGCGGATTTGGCAGCGAAATCGGCAGTCACAGCGCCCAGTGTTACGATTACCCATTCAACAGCAGAAGATTTTAGAGTGGCTGTACGGAGAGCCGTTTTTTCGACTTGGCATGCGGAGTGGTCGGCTCTCCGTGGTAATAAGCTGCGAGAGGTGAAGGACCTCCCTGTCAACTGGGTAACCTCCTCTCGTTTATTCCGCCGGGAGGAGGTAGTACTAGCTCGGCTAAGAATTGGCCACTGTATTTTTACTCACAGTTACCTTTTTAAACGTGAACCTGCTCCTGTCTGTGCGCTCTGTGGGGAGGCACAGACAGTTCGTCATGTGTTGCTGGAGTGTGGTCACCTGGCACACATTCGGTCATGTATGGGCATGCCGGCCTCTCTTGCTGAGGTCCTGGCAGATGACCCAAGAGCAGTGGACAGGGTTTTTAAATTTTTAGCAAAACTTTCTTTTACCTTGACGTTTTAGTGTGATAGCGGTTTTTTAAACTCTTTTGGTTTTAATGTGTTGATTTTAGATGGAGTTTTATATCCAGCTCTGGTTAGAGGGCTGGACGTTTCTGTTACTTCCGTTTCAACTGTGTTAGCTCTTTTATTTGTGTTTACTTTTTTGTTTGGTATTTTCTTACTGGCTATTGCCAAGTTTTAATCATAAGGGCGCTTATGACCTCGGCAGTTGAGCGCCCTTAAACACCATCATCATCATCATCCATTGGAACATACGCGGAATTCGACCACATCGACCAGAGCTTGACTTGTTGCTGCGCCAGCATGAACCCTTGGCTGTATGTTTACAAGAGACGAAGCTCCGTCCACAGGACACCGTTACCATCAGGCAGTACTCCTCCGTACGATGTGATTTATCCCCGGAGGACGGTGTCCCGGCACATGGGGGCACTATGATGCTTATTCGAGATGATATTTTTGCCAACTCCGTACCCATACAATCTGCAATCACGTCCGTTGCCCCCCCAGGGGCCTACTACGGTAGGTACGGGTTAGGCGCACCCGGGGTCCCGAGCCACCTTGACTCCCTCTGTGGGCAACCTCAGAGTGGTGAGGGAGCCAGAAGGTCAAAATGCCCACCCACGTGTAGGCCGTGCGTGGAGACCCGTGTCGGTGAAGAGGAATATCCTGGTTGGTTGAGGGTTGCGTACCTGAGCCTGGGCTTCTGTCTTTCAGTAACTGGGGAGGGTGCGCAGCCTAATACACCGCTTTGGTTTCTGATTTGCCTAAACGGGAGGCTAGGGACTAACCCACCCCTAGTCAATCGGCCAGGACTAGGTATTACACCGAACTCCAGGGTGAGTGGGACGGCGAGCCCGCTATATCCCCTGTGTAGCCCTGTCATCCCAGTGGGGTGACCCCTCGTTGGGCTCCGTGGTGGGTGGGGAGCACTGGGGGATGAATTTATACCATTTTTTCTATGGCACCAAAACAAAAACCCCTTAATAAAGACGTTGGAAAGGAAGTAGTCGAGTCATGTGGTCCTCGCTACTTGGTCATTCATAGGACAGAGGAAGGTAAGAAGTTTCTTACGGTGAGCCCTTTTACTATCCAAAAGGGTCTCGATGCCATTGCTGGTCCTGTTAAATCCTGCGTTCGAGCTCGCAATGGTACACTTCTTGTCGAAGCCAACTCCGCCTCGC
Source organism: Hymenopus coronatus (assembly GCA_030762935.1). Lineage (NCBI taxonomy): Eukaryota > Metazoa > Arthropoda > Insecta > Mantodea > Hymenopodidae > Hymenopus > Hymenopus coronatus. The sequence goes on from CM060889.1 coordinate 24,675,187, forward strand.
AAGCTGCAAGAATACTTAAAGCCACCATGTTAGCCAGCTATCCAGTGAAGGTCGAGGTGCACAAGTCGCTGAACTCCTCCCGCGGTGTAATAACAACCAGCGCGTTGGACGGTTTGTCCATTGAGGAGATCAAAGAAAATCTTGCGACTCAGGGTGTCTCAGCTGTTTATCGGGTACAACGTAAGATCAACGGTGAATTCCTGCCTACTCGTACCCTGTTTCTTACTTTTGATCGGGTTGATCTGCCTCAAAAGATTAGAGCAGGGTATGAAGCCATCGAAGTTAGGCCTTATATACCCAATCCGCTGAGGTGCTTTAAATGCCAACGTTTTGGTCACACAAGTGAGTTGTGTACCGGCAAGTCCACCTGCGTCCACTGCGGTGACATCTCCCACGATGGGGCCTGTGCTTCAGCTCCATCGTGTGTGAACTGTAACGGGGAACACCCATCTAGTTCCCGAGACTGCCCCCGTTTTGCAGAGGAACGAGCGATCCAGGAGATACGGGTGAAAGAGAAGGTGTCCTTCTTGGAAGCCCGGAAGCTCCTGCGACTCCGCCAACCCTCTGCCCCGAGGTCCGGTACCTATAGCTCAGTTGCAGCTAAACCGGTACCGCGTCGGGAAATCGCAACACAGACCGGCGATATGAACGGGGCTACAATTGCGGAAAAGGTTATTTTAGCCCAAGCGCTGCCAAAGCCTTCGGCACCTACACCGAAGTTGGTATCAACATCTGCCAAATCCGCCAACTTACAGAATAGTCCTGCACACTTGTCACCTAAAGCCTCGACCTCCGGAACTAAAGCTATTAAATTCACGACGTCTTCTGCCCCAGAAAAACAGTTTAAGACCAAGTATGTACGACAAGACTTTTTGAAAGAGAATGTGCAATCTATTACCAAGTCATCTAAAGGTAAGAAAAGTTCACGCAACTCCACACGTGTATCCTCCTCTGAAGGGTCATCTGGGGAGGAGGGCGTGAATCGGCGACGGCCGTCTTCGCCGATCAGCACATCCAATCGGTTCGAACTACTTGGACCTAAAACTGCTCTTGAAAAAGGGACCTCCCTTGTGGAGGAGATGGACCAGGAGGATTCTGCCGCCACTGCCAGAGGGACAGTGCGGAAACGGCAGGATCGTGCTCCTGAAAATAGTACTAGCCCAACGCCTAAGAAGAACAAATTGAACCGACCAGCTAATCCCAATCTGCAGAAGCGTCTTTCGATTTGAAACTTATCCCATAATATACTCAATGGCTATCCTCCATTGGAACATACGCGGAATTCGACCACATCGACCAGAGCTTGACTTGTTGCTGCGCCAGCATGAACCCTTGGCTGTATGTTTACAAGAGACGAAGCTCCGTCCACAGGACACCGTTACCATCAGGCAGTACTCCTCCGTACGATGTGATTTATCCCCGGAGGACGGTGTCCCGGCACATGGGGGCACTATGATGCTTATTCGAGATGATATTTTTGCCAACTCCGTACCCATACAATCTGCAATCCAGTCCGTTGCTGTCAGCATTAAGCTACCCTCCGCTTCATTCACCATTTGCAGTATCTATTTGCCTCCATCTGCGGACCTCTCGCACAGCGACTTAGAACACCTCATTTCACAGTTGCCACCACCCTTTTTATTGGTAGGCGACGTGAATGCCCATCACCCTCTTTGGGGCTCTCCTCGGGCTTGTGCGAGAGGTACGCTACTTAAAGACTTCTTGGATAGTCAGAATCTTGCTCTCTTGAACACCGGAGAGCCCACCTTTCTATCTGACGCATTTCATAGTTTTTCACACATTGACATTGCAATTTGTTCCCCTCAGCTGGCAGTCACCTTATGCTGGAATATCATCTCGGATTTGCATTCTAGTGACCACTTTCCTTGTCGTATTAGTGTCTTGACACCCGTTGTATGTTCCACCCGTTTACCTAGTTGGCGCCTAGACCACGCCAGCTGGGAACTGTACTCCCACTTGGCTAAATTTAGCTACGAAGAGCACGACTCTGTGAACCACTTGGTCGAACATCTTACAGGGACCATTCTTTCTGCTGCTGAGCAATCCATTCCGCGTTCGACTGGCTACAGCCGTCGATTTCCGGTACCTTGGTGGACCGCTGACTGTCGGGATGCTATTCGCGCTCGCAGACGAGCTCTACGGGTTTTCCAGCGTTTTCCTACACTGGATAACCTGATACACTATAAACGGATGCGTGCACATTCTAGGCGGGTTATTAAGGATAGCAAAAAGATGTCATGGAATAAATTCGTGGGTTCCTTTAATCGACATACACCTTCCTCTGTCGTATGGGATAAGTTAAGACGTGTGGCTGGGAAACCGAACCATATGCCCATCGCCGGTCTCAAAACACCTACCGGAGCTGTTGTTGATACATTTGACGTGGCGAATACTTTAGGCAGTGCTTTCGCTGAGGTGTCTAGCTCAGGCAACTATTCCCCTGAGTTTCTTACAGTTAAGAACCAGGTGGAATCTCAAGAATTCTCGTTTCTTTCTGGCAACCTTGAGGATTATAATCGCCTTTTCACCCTGGCAGAGCTAGACAATGCACTCTCCTCTTCACGACACTCAGCACCAGGTCCAGATGGTATCCACGTCCAAATGTTGCAACATCTCTCTCCTGATGGCAAAGATTTCCTACTCGAGGTCTATAATCGTGTCTGGGTGGATGGCATTTTTCCAGACAAGTGGCGGGAGGCCACCATCATACCCATTCTTAAACCTGGAAAGGACCGCCATCTTCCTTCCAGTTACCGTCCTATTTCCCTCACCAGTTGCGTTTGCAAGGTGATGGAACGCATGATCAATGGACGGTTGGTGTGGTGGCTGGAATCCCACAATCTTCTGACGAACATCCAGTGTGGCTTTCGACGACGACGTTCAACTGCTGACCACCTTGTCGCTCTGTCAACTCAGATTATGGACGGGTTTCTTAAGAACAGCCCCACAGTTGGGATATTTTTTGACCTCGAGAAGGCCTACGACACGTGTTGGCGGGCGGGAATATTGCGTTCTCTGCACAACTGGAACATACGTGGACGCCTACCGTTGGTCATTCAGGAGTTTATGCGGGACCGCGTTTTTCGAGTGAGGGTGGGTTCGGTTTTTTCTAACCATTTTATTCAAGAGAACGGAGTGCCGCAGGGCTCGGTACTCAGCGTGACTCTATTTGCTATTGCGATAAATTCCATATCACTATGTGTGCCTCAAGGTGTCTCTTCCTGTTTATTCGTGGACGACTTTGCCATCTTCTGTACTTCTCAGCGTACACCGTTTTTGGAACGCCGTCTCCAGCGGTGTTTGGACAATCTCTATGCATGGAGCTCGAAACACGGTTTTCGTTTCTCCGCTGAGAAGACAGTCTGCGTTAACTTCTGGCGCCGTAAGTGGCATATGCCGCCGTCTCTTCGACTCGGGCCAGATTTACTTCCTTTCGCAGACGAGGCGAGATTCCTTGGTTTGATCTTCGATCGGAAACTTTGTTGGGCACCACAAATAGCACAGCTTAGAGCACGATGTGACCGTTCTCTAAATCTTTTACGGATACTAAGTGGCAAGTCTTGGGGTGCGGATCGGACGACATTGCTCAGTCTTTATCGTGCTGTGATTCGTTCGAAGTTGGACTATGGCAGCATTGTGTATTCTTCAGCTCGACCTTCAGTGCTCAGAAGGTTAGACACAGTCCATAACCAGGGCATCCGTGTGGCCGTTGGAGCTTTTCCAACGAGCCCAGTTGTTAGCCTCTACGCCGAATCGGGAGAACCTCCTCTGCGTTGTCGGCGTGATGTCCTGCTTGCTAATTATGGCTGTGGGCTGAAGTGTATGCCTGGGCATCCAACTTATCACGCGTTTTTCTCCCCTGAGCTGCACGAGCGATACTGCCTCCGCTCTCTGAGCCCCAGGCCAGCAGGTTTTCGTTTCCGTGAGCTTCTACGCCAGCACCATGTTGACATTCCTCGGCTGTTATCCAAGGGAGAGAGTATACACCCCCCTTGGTTACGCGCTACCTCCCATGTCGATCTCGGGATGACGCTCTACGGGAAATCTGTTACGCCTCTTGATAGTATTCGTCGTTGCTTTTTAGAATTTTTATCCAAATACAGTGGCCGTATTTGTATTTACACCGATGGTAGTAAGAGCCCCGACGGTGTTGGATGTGCCTTTGTAACTGGCACCGCAACTTCTACTTACGGTTTGCCTAGTTGCACATCTATATATTCTGCCGAGCTATATGCTATTTATCAAGCCCTTCTGTATATTCGACGTCGAAAATTAGGTGACTGCCTTATTCTTAGTGATTCCCTTAGTGCCCTCCAGAGCATTCGTGAGCTGTACAATTACCATCCTTTGGTGCAGCGCATCCAGGACGTTCTCCACATTTTGCACGCTTCTGGTTTTAATGTGGAGTGCGCATGGATTCCTGGACACGTTGGCTTGCCAGGGAATGACACGGCGGATTTGGCAGCGAAATCGGCAGTCACAGCGCCCAGTGTTACGATTACCCATTCAACAGCAGAAGATTTTAGAGTGGCTGTACGGAGAGCCGTTTTTTCGACTTGGCATGCGGAGTGGTCGGCTCTCCGTGGTAATAAGCTGCGAGAGGTGAAGGACCTCCCTGTCAACTGGGTAACCTCCTCTCGTTTATTCCGCCGGGAGGAGGTAGTACTAGCTCGTCTAAGAATTGGCCACTGTATTTTTACACACAGTTACCTTTTTAAACGTGAACCTGCTCCTGTCTGTGCGCTCTGTGGGGAGGCACAGACAGTTCGTCATGTGTTGCTGGAGTGTGGTCACCTGGCACACATTCGGTCATCTATGGGCATGCCGGCCTCTCTTGCTGAGGTCCTGGCAGATGACCCAAGAGCAGTGGACAGGGTTTTTAAATTTTTAGCAAAACTTTCTTTTACCTTGACGTTTTAGTGTGATAGCGGTTTTTTAAACTCTTTTGGTTTTAATGTGTTGATTTTAGATGGAGTTTTATATCCAGCTCTGGTTAGAGGGCTGGACGTTTCTGTTACTTCCGTTTCAACTGTGTTAGCTCTTTTATTTGTGTTTACTTTTTTGTTTGGTATTTTCTTACTGGCTATTGCCAAGTTTTAATCATAAGGGCGCTTATGACCTCGGCAGTTGAGCGCCCTTAAACACCATCATCATCATCACGTCCGTTGCTCTCAGCATTAAGCTACCCTCCGCCTCATTCACCATTTGCAGTATCTATTTGCCTCCATCTGCGGACCTCTCGCACAGCGACTTAGAACACCTCATTTCGCAGTTGCCACCACCCTTTTTATTGGTAGGCGACGTGAATGCCCATCACCCTCTTTGGGGCTCTCCTCGGGCTTGTGCGAGAGGTACGCTACTTAAAGACTTCTTGGATAGTCAGAATCTTGCTCTCTTGAACACCGGAGAGCCCACCTTTCTATCTGACGCATTTCATAGTTTTTCACACATTGACATTGCAATTTGTTCCCCTCAGCTGGCAGTCACCTTATGCTGGAATGTCATCTCGGATTTGCATTCTAGTGACCACTTTCCTTGTCGTATTAGTGTCTTGACAGCCGTTGTATGTTCCACCCGTTTACCTAGTTGGCGCCTAGACCACGCCAGCTGGGAACTGTACTCCCACTTGGCTGAATTTAGCTACGAAGAGCATGACTCTGTGAACCACTTGGTCGAACATCTTACAGGGACCATTCTTTCTGCTGCTGAGCAATCCATTCCGCGTTCGACTGGCTACAGCCGTCGATTTCCGGTACCTTGGTGGACCGCTGACTGTCGGGATGCTATTCGCGCTCGCAGACGAGCTCTACGGGTTTTCCAGCGTTTTCCTACACTGGATAACCTGATACACTATAAACGGATGCGTGCACATTCTAGGCGGGTTATTAAGGATAGCAAAAAGATGTCATGGAATAAATTCGTGGGTTCCTTTAATCGACATACACCTTCCTCTGTCGTATGGGATAAGTTAAGACGTGTGGCTGGGAAACCGAACCATATGCCCATCGCCGGTCTCAAAACACCTACCGGAGCTGTTGTTGATACATTTGACGTGGCGAATACTTTAGGCAGTGCTTTCGCTCAGGTGTCTAGCTCAGGCAACTATTCCCCTGAGTTTCTTACAGTTAAGAACCAGGTGGAATCTCAAGAATTCTCGTTTCTTTCTGGCAACCTTGAGGATTATAATCGCCTTTTCACCCTGGCAGAGCTAGACAATGCACTCTCCTCTTCACGACACTCAGCACCAGGTCCAGATGGTATCCACGTCCAAATGTCCCCCCAGGGGCCTACTACGGTAGGTACGGGTTAGGCGCACCCGGGGTCCCGAGCCACCTGAACTCCCTCTGTGGGCAACCTCAGAGTGGTGAGGGAGTCAGTAGGTGAAAATGCCCACCCACGTGTAGGCCGTGCGTGGAGACCCGTGTCGGTGAAGAGGAACATCCTGGTTGGTTGAGGGTTGCGTACCTGAGCCTGGGCTTCTGTCTTTCAGTAACTGGGGAGGGTGCGCAGCCTAATACACCGCTTTGGTTTCTGATTTGCCTAAACGGGAGGCTAGGGACTAACCCACCCCTAGTCAATCGGCCAGGACTAGGTATTACACCGAACTCCAGGGTGAGTGGGACGGCGAGCCCGCTATATCCCCTGTGTAGCCCTGTCACCCCAGTGGGGTGACCCCTCGTTGGGCTCCGTGGTGGGTGGGGAGCACTGGGGGATGAATTTATACCATTTTTTCTATGGCACCAAAACAAAAACCCCTTAATAAAGAAGTTGGAAAGGAAGTAGTCGAGTCATGTGGTCCTCGCTACTTGGTCATTCATAGGACAGAGGAAGGTAAGAAGTTCCTTACGGTGAGCCCTTTTACTATCCAAAAGGGTCTCGATGCCATTGCTGGTCCTGTTAAATCCTGCGTTCGAGCTCGCAATGGTACACTTCTTGTCGAAGCCAACTCCGCCTCGCAAGCTGCAAGAATACTTAAAGCTACCATGTTAGCCAGCTATCCAGTGAAGGTCGAGGTGCACAAGTCGCTGAACTCCTCCCGCGGTGTAATAACAACCCGCGCGTTGGACGGTTTGTCCATTGAGGAGATCAAAGAAAATCTTGCGACTCAGGGTGTCTCAGCTGTTTATCGGGTACAACGTAAGATCAACGGTGAATTCCTGCCTACTCGTACCCTGTTTCTTACTTTTGATCGGGTTGATCTGCCTCAAAAGATTAGAGCAGGGTATGAAGCCATCGAAGTTAGGCCTTATATACCCAATCCGCTGAGGTGCTTTAAATGCCAACGTTTTGGTCACACTAGTGAGTTGTGTACCGGCAAGTCCACCTGCGTCCACTGCGGTGACACCTCCCACGATGGGGCTTGTGCTTCAGCTCCATCGTGTGTGAACTGTAACGGGGAACACCCATCTAGTTCCCGAGACTGCCCCCGTTTTGCAGAGGAACGAGCGATCCAGGAGATACGGGTGAAAGAGAAGGTGTCCTTCTTGGAAGCCCGGAAGCTCCTGCGACTCCGCCAACCCTCTGCCCCGAGGTCCGGTACCTATAGCTCAGTTGCAGCTAAACCGGTACCGCGTCGGGAAATCGCAACCCAGACCGGCGATATGAACGGGGCTACAATTGCGGAAAAGGTAATTTTAGCCCAAGCGCTGCCAAAGCCTTCGGCACCTACACCCAAGTTGGTATCAACATCTGCCAAATCCGCCAGCTTACAGAATAGTCCTGCACATTTGTCACCGAAAGCCTCGACCTCCGGAACTAAAGCTATTAAATTCACGACGTCTTCTGCCCCAGAAAAACAGTTTAAGACCAAGTATGTACGACAAGACTTTTTGAAAGAGAATGTGCAATCTATTACCAAGTCATCTAAAGGTAAGAAAAGTTCACGCAACTCCACACGTGTATCCTCCTCTGAAGGGTCATCTGGGGAGGAGGGCGTGAATCGGCGACGGCCGTCTTCGCCGATCAGCACATCCAATCGGTTCGAACTACTTGGACCGAAAACTGCTCTTGAAAAAGGGACCTCCCATGTGGAGGAGATGGACCAGGAGGATTCTGCCGCCACTGCCAGAGGGACAGTGCGGAAACGGCAGGATCGTGCTCCTGAAAATAGTACTAGCCCAACGCCTAAGAAGAACAAATTGAACCGACCAGCCAATCCCAATCTGCAGAAGCGTCTTTCGATTTGAAACTTATCCCATAATATACTCAATGGCTATCCTCCATTGGAACATACGCGGAATTCGACCACATCGACCAGAGCTTGACTTGTTGCTGCGCCAGCATGAACCCTTGGCTGTATGTTTACAAGAGACGAAGCTCCGTCCACAGGACACCGTTACCATCAGGCAGTACTCCTCCGTACGATGTGATTTATCCCCGGAGGACGGTGTCCCGGCACATGGGGGCACTATGATGCTTATTCGGGATGATATTTTTGCCAACTCCGTACCCATACAATCTGCAATCCAGTCCGTTGCTGTCAGCATTAAGCTACCCTCCGCTTCATTCACCATTTGCAGTATCTATTTGCCTCCATCTGCGGACCTCTCGCACAGCGACTTAGAACACCTCATTTCGCAGTTGCCACCACCCTTTTTATTGGTAGGCGACGTGAATGCCCATCACCCTCTTTGGGGCTCTCCTCGGGCTTGTGCGAGAGGTACGCTACTTAAAGACTTCTTGGATAGTCAGAATCTTGCTCTCTTGAACACCGGAGAGCCCACCTTTCTATCTGACGCATTTCATAGTTTTTCACACATTGACATTGCAATTTGTTCCCCTCAGCTGGCAGTCACCTTATGCTGGAATATCATCTCGGATTTGCATTCTAGTGACCACTTTCCCTGTCGTATTAGTGTCTTGACACCCGTTGTATGTTCCACCCGTTTACCTAGTTGGCGCCTAGACCACGCCAGCTGGGAACTGTACTCCCACTTGGCTGAATTTAGCTACGAAGAGCACGACTCTGTGAACCACTTGGTCGAACATCTTACAGAGACCATTCTTTCTGCTTCTGAGCAATCCATTCCGCGTTCGACTGGCTACAGCCGTCGATTTCCGGTACCTTGGTGGACCGCTGACTGTCGGGATGCTATTCGCGCTCGCAGACGAGCTCTACGGGTTTTCCAGCGTTATCCCACACTGGATAACCTGATATACTATAAACGGATGCGTGCACATTCTAGGCGGGTTATTAAGGATAGCAAAAAGTTGTCATGGAATAAATTCGTGGGTTCCTTTAATCGACATACACCTTCCTCTGTCGTATGGGATAAGTTAAGACGTGTGGCTGGGAAACCGAACCATATGCCCATCGCCGGTCTCAAAACACCTACCGGAGCTGTTGTTGATACATTTGACGTGGCGAATACTTTAGGCAGTGCTTTCGCTCAGGTGTCTAGCTCAGGCAACTATTCCCCTGAGTTTCTTACAGTTAAGAACCAGGTGGAATCTCAAGAATTCTCGTTTCTTTCTGGCAACCTTGAGGATTATAATCGCCTTTTCACCCTGGCAGAGCTAGACAATGCACTCTCCTCTTCACGACACTCAGCACCAGGTCCAGATGGTATCCACGTCCAAATGTTGCAACATCTCTCTCCTGATGGCAAAGATTTCCTACTCGAGGTCTATAATCGTGTCTGGGTTGATGGCATTTTTCCAGACAAGTGGCGGGAGGCCACCATCATACCCATTCTTAAACCTGGAAAGGACCGCCATCTTCCTTCCAGTTACCGTCCTATTTCCCTCACCAGTTGCGTGTGCAAGGTGATGGAACGCATGATCAATGGACGGTTGGTGTGGTGGCTGGAATCCCACAATCTTCTGACGAACATCCAGTGTGGCTTTCGACGACGACGTTCAACTGCTGACCACCTTGTCTCTCTGTCAACTCAGATTATGGACGGGTTTCTTAAGAACAGCCCCACAGTTGGGATATTTTTTGACCTCGAGAAGGCCTACGACACGTGTTGGCGGGCGGGAATATTGCGTTCTCTGCACAACTGGAACATACGTGGACGCCTACCGTTGGTCATTCAGGAGTTTATGCGGGACCGCGTTTTTCGAGTGAGGGTGGGTTCAGTTTTATCTAACCATTTTATTCAAGAGAACGGAGTGCCGCAGGGCTCGGTACTCAGCGTGACTCTATTTGCTATTGCGATAAATTCCATATCACTATGTGTGCCTCAAGGTGTCTCTTCCTGTTTATTCGTGGACGACTTTGCCATCTTCTGTACTTCTCAGCGTACACCGTTTTTGGAACGCCGTCTCCAGCGGCCCCCCAGGGGCCTACTACGGTAGGTACGGGTTAGGCGCACCCGGGGTCCCGAGCCACCTTGACTCCCTCTGTGGGCAACCTCAGAGTGGTGAGGGAGCCAGAAGGTCAAAATGCCCACCCACGTGTAGGCCGTGCGTGGAGACCCGTGTCGGTGAAGAGGAATATCCTGGTTGGTTGAGGGTTGCGTACCTGAGCCTGGGCTTCTGTCTTTCAGTAACTGGGGAGGGTGCGCAGCCTAATACACCGCTTTGGTTTCTGATTTGCCTAAACGGGAGGCTAGGGACTAACCCACCCCTAGTCAATCGGCCAGGACTAGGTATTACACCGAACTCCAGGGTGAGTGGGACGGCGAGCCCGCTATATCCCCTGTGTAGCCCTGTCATCCCAGTGGGGTGACCCCTCGTTGGGCTCCGTGGTGGGTGGGGAGCACTGGGGGATGAATTTATACCATTTTTTCTATGGCACCAAAACAAAAACCCCTTAATAAAGACGTTGGAAAGGAAGTAGTCGAGTCATGTGGTCCTCGCTACTTGGTCATTCATAGGACAGAGGAAGGTAAGAAGTTTCTTACGGTGAGCCCTTTTACTATCCAAAAGGGTCTCGATGCCATTGCTGGTCCTGTTAAATCCTGCGTTCGAGCTCGCAATGGTACACTTCTTGTCGAAGCCAACTCCGCCTCGCAAGCTGCAAGAATACTTAAAGCCACCATGTTAGCCAGCTATCCAGTGAAGGTCGAGGTGCACAAGTCGCTGAACTCCTCCCGCGGTGTAATAACAACCAGCGCGTTGGACGGTTTGTCCATTGAGGAGATCAAAGAAAATCTTGCGACTCAGGGTGTCTCAGCTGTTTATCGGGTACAACGTAAGATCAACGGTGAATTCCTGCCTACTCGTACCCTGTTTCTTACTTTTGATCGGGTTGATCTGCCTCAAAAGATTAGAGCAGGGTACGAAGCCATCGAAGTTAGGCCTTATATACCCAATCCGCTGAGGTGCTTTAAATGCCAACGTTTTGGTCACACAAGTGAGTTGTGTACCGGCAAGTCCACCTGCGTCCACTGCGGTGACATCTCCCACGATGGGGCCTGTGCTTCAGCTCCATCGTGTGTGAACTGTAACGGGGAACACCCATCTAGTTCCCGAGACTGCCCCCGTTTTGCAGAGGAACGAGCGATCCAGGAGATACGGGTGAAAGAGAAGGTGTCCTTCTTGGAAGCCCGGAAGCTCCTGCGACTCCGCCAACCCTCTGCCCCGAGGTCCGGTACCTATAGCTCAGTTGCAGCTAAACCGGTACCGCGTCGGGAAATCGCAACACAGACCGGCGATATGAACGGGGCTACAATTGCGGAAAAGGTTATTTTAGCCCAAGCGCTGCCAAAGCCTTCGGCACCTACACCGAAGTTGGTATCAACATCTGCCAAATCCGCTAGCTTACAGAATAGTCCTGCACAGTTGTCACCGAAAGCCTCGACCTCTGGAACTAAAGTTGGTAAATTCACGACGTCTTCTGCCCCGGAAAAACAGTTTAAGACCAAGTATGTACGACAAGACTTCTTGAAAGAGAATGTGCAATCTATTACCAAGTCATCTAAAGGTAAGAAAAGTTCACGCAACTCCACACGTGTATCCTCCTCTGAAGGGTCATCTGGGGAGGAGGGCGTGAATCGGCGACGGCCGTCTTCGCCGATCAGCACATCCAATCGGTTCGAACTACTTGGACCTAAAACTGCTCTTGAAAAAGGGACCTCCCTTGTGGAGGAGATGGACCAGGAGGATTCTGCCGCCACTGCCAGAGGGACAGTGCGGAAACGGCAGGATCGTGCTCCTGAAAATAGTACTAGCCCAACGCCTAAGAAGAACAAATTGAACCGACCAGCTAATCCCAATCTGCAGAAGCGTCTTTCGATTTGAAACTTATCCCATAATATACTCAATGGCTATCCTCCATTGGAACATACGCGGAATTCGACCACATCGACCAGAGCTTGACTTGTTGCTGCGCCAGCATGAACCCTTGGCAGTATGTTTACAAGAGACGAAGCTCCGTCCACAGGACACCGTTACCATCAGGCAGTACTCCTCCGTACGATGTGATTTATCCCCGGAGGACGGTGTCCCGGCACATGGGGGCACTATGATGCTTATTCGAGATGATATTTTTGCCAACTCCGTACCCATACAATCTGCAATCCAGTCCGTTGCTGTCAGCATTAAGCTACCCTCCGCTTCATTCACCATTTGCAGTATCTATTTGCCTCCATCTGCGGACCTCTCGCACAGCGACTTAGAACACCTCATTTCGCAGTTGCCACCACCCTTTTTATTGGTAGGCGACGTCAATGCCCATCACCCTCTTTGGGGCTCTCCTCGGGCTTGTGCGAGAGGTACGCTACTTAAAGACTTCTTGGATAGTCAGAATCTTGCTCTCTTGAACACCGGAGAGCCCACCTTTCTATCTGACGCATTTCATAGTTTTTCACACATTGACATTGCAATTTGTTCCCCTCAGCTGGCAGTCACCTTATGCTGGAATATCATCTCGGATTTGCATTCTAGTGACCACTTTCCTTGTCGTATTAGTGTCTTGACACCCGTTGTATGTTCCACCCGTTTACCTAGTTGGCGCCTAGACCACGCCAGCTGGGAACTGTACTCCCACTTGGCTGAATTTAGCTACGAAGAGCACGACTCTGTGAACCACTTGGTCGAACATCTTACAGGGACCATTCTTTCTGCTGCTGAGCAATCCATTCCGCGTTCGACTGGCTACAGCCGTCGATTTCCGGTACCTTGGTGGACCGCTGACTGTCGGGATGCTATTCGCGCTCGCAGACGAGCTCTACGGGTTTTCCAGCGTTTTCCTACACTGGATAACCTGATACACTATAAACGGATGCGTGCACATTCTAGGCGGGTTATTAAGGATAGCAAAAAGATGTCATGGAATAAATTCGTGGGTTCCTTTAATCGACATACACCTTCCTCTGTCGTATGGGATAAGTTAAGACGTGTGGCTGGGAAACCGAACCATATGCCCATCGCCGGTCTCAAAACACCTACCGGAGCTGTTGTTGATACATTTGACGTGGCGAATACTTTAGGCAGTGCTTTCGCTGAGGTGTCTAGCTCAGGCAACTATTCCCCTGAGTTTCTTACAGTTAAGAACCAGGTGGAATCTCAAGAATTCTCGTTTCTTTCTGGCAACCTTGAGGATTATAATCGCCTTTTCACCCTGGCAGAGCTAGACAATGCACTCTCCTCTTCACGACACTCAGCACCAGGTCCAGATGGTATCCACGTCCAAATGTTGCAACATCTCTCTCCTGATGGCAAAGATTTCCTACTCGAGGTCTATAATCGTGTCTGGGTTGATGGCATTTTTCCAGACAAGTGGCGGGAGGCCACCATCATACCCATTCTTAAACCTGGAAAGGACCGCCATCTTCCTTCCAGTTACCGTCCTATTTCCCTCACCAGTTGCGTTTGCAAGGTGATGGAACGCATGATCAATGGACGGTTGGTGTGGTGGCTGGAATCCCACAATCTTCTGACGAACATCCAGTGTGGCTTTCGACGACGACGTTCAACTGCTGACCACCTTGTCTCTCTGTCAACTCAGATTATGGACGGGTTTCTTAAGAACAGCCCCACAGTTGGGATATTTTTTGACCTCGAGAAGGCCTACGACACGTGTTGGCGGGCGGGAATATTGCGTTCTCTGCACAACTGGAACATACGTGGACGCCTACTGTTGGTCATTCAGGAGTTTATGCGGGACCGCGTTTTTCGAGTGAGGGTGGGTTCGGTTTTTTCTAACCATTTTATTCAAGAGAACGGTGTGCCGCAGGGCTCGGTACTCAGCGTGACTCTATTTGCTATTGCGATAAATTCCATATCACTATGTGTGCCTCAAGGTGTCTCTTCCTGTTTATTCGTGGACGACTTTGCCATCTTCTGTACTTCTCAGCGTACACCGTTTTTGGAACGCCGTCTCCAGCGGTGTTTGGACAATCTCTATGCATGGAGCTCGAAACACGGTTTTCGTTTCTCCGCTGAGAAGACAGTCTGCGTTAACTTCTGGCGCCGTAAGTGGCATATGCCGCCGTCTCTTCGACTCGGGCCAGATTTACTTCCTTTCGCAGACGAGGCGAGATTCCTTGGTTTGATCTTCGATCGGAAACTTTGTTGGGCACCACAAATAGCACAGCTTAGAGCACGATGTGACCGTTCTCTAAATCTTTTACGGATACTAAGTGGCAAGTCTTGGGGTGCGGATCGGACGACATTGCTCCGTCTTTATCGTGCTGTTATTCGTTCGAAGTTGGACTATGGCAGCATTGTGTATTCTTCAGCTCGACCTTCAGTGCTCAGAAGGTTAGACACAGTCCATAACCAGGGCATCCGTGTGGCCGTTGGAGCTTTTCCAACGAGCCCAGTTGTTAGCCTCTACGCCGAATCGGGAGAACCTCCTCTGCGTTGTCGGCGTGATGTCCTGCTTGCTAATTATGGCTGTGGGCTGAAGTGTATGCCTGGGCATCCAACTTATCACGCGTTTTTCTCCCCTGAGCTGCACGAGCGATACTGCCTCCGCTCTCTGAGCCCCAGGCCAGCAGGTTTTCGTTTCCGTGAGCTTCTACGCCAGCACCATGTTGACATTCCTCGGCTGTTATCCAAGGGAGAGAGTATACACCCCCCTTGGTTACGCGCTACCTCCCATGTCGATCTCGGGATGACGCTCTACGGGAAATCTGTTACGCCTCTTGATAGTATTCGTCGTTGCTTTTTAGAATTTTTATCCAAATACAGTGGCCGTATTTGTATTTACACCGATGGTAGTAAGAGCCCCGACGGTGTTGGATGTGCCTTTGTAACTGGCACCGCAACTTCTACTTACGGTTTGCCTAGTTGCACATCTATATATTCTGCCGAGCTATATGCTATTTATCAAGCCCTTCTGTATATTCGACGTCGAAAATTAGGTGACTGCCTTATTCTTAGTGATTCCCTTAGTGCCCTTCAGAGCATTCGTGAGCTGTACAATTACCATCCTTTGGTGCAGCGCATCCAGGACGTTCTCCACATTTTGCACGCTTCTGGCTTTAATGTGGAGTGCGCATGGATTCCTGGACACGTTGGCTTGCCAGGGAATGACACGGCGGATTTGGCAGCGAAATCGGCAGTCACAGCGCCCAGTGTTACGATTACCCATTCAACAGCAGAAGATTTTAGAGTGGCTGTACGGAGAGCCGTTTTTTCGACTTGGCATGCGGAGTGGTCGGCTCTCCGTGGTAATAAGCTGCGAGAGGTGAAGGACCTCCCTGTCAACTGGGTAACCTCCTCTCGTTTATTCCGCCGGGAGGAGGTAGTACTAGCTCGGCTAAGAATTGGCCACTGTATTTTTACTCACAGTTACCTTTTTAAACGTGAACCTGCTCCTGTCTGTGGGCTCTGTGGGGAGGCACAGACAGTTCGTCATGTGTTGCTGGAGTGTGGTCACCTGGCACACATTCGGTCATCTATGGGCATGCCGGCCTCTCTTGCCGAGGTCCTGGCAGATGACCCAAGAGCAGTGGACAGGGTTTTTAAATTTTTAGCCAAACTTTCTTTTACCTTGAGGTTTTAGTGTGATAGCGGTTTTTTTAAACTCTTTTGGTTTTAATGTGTTGATTTTAGATGGAGTTTTATATCCAGCTCTGGTTAGAGGGCTGGACGTTTCTGTTACTTCCGTTTCAACTGTGTTAGCTCTTTTATTTGTGTTTACTTTTTTGTTTGGTATTTTCTTACTGGCTATTGCCAAGTTTTAATCGTAAGGGCGCTTATGACCTCGGCAGTTGAGCGCCCTTAAACACCATCATCATCATCATCATCGTCTCCAGCGGTGTTTGGACAATCTCTATGCATGGAGCTCGAAACACGGTTTTCGTTTCTCCGCTGAGAAGACAGTCTGCGTTAACTTCTGGCGCCGTAAGTGGCAAATGCCGCCGTCTCTTCGACTCGGGCCAGATTTACTTCCTTTCGCAGACGAGGCGAGATTCCTTGGTTTGATCTTCGATCGGAAACTTTGTTGGGCACCACAAATAGCACAGCTTAGAGCACGATGTGACCGTTCTCTAAATCTTTTACGGATACTAAGTGGCAAGTCTTGGGGTGCGGATCGGACGGCATTGCTCCGTCTTTATCGTGCTGTGATTCGTTCGAAGTTGGACTATGGCAGCATTGTGTATTCTTCAGCTCGACCTTCAGTGCTCAGAATGTTAGACACAGTCCATAACCAGGGCATCCGTGTGGCCGTTGGAGCTTTTCCAACGAGCCCAGTTGTTAGCCTCTACGCCGAATCGGGAGAACCTCCTCTGCGTTGTCGGCGTGATGTCCTGCTTGCTAATTATGGCTGTGGGCTGAAGTGTATGCCAGGGCATCCAACTTATCACGCTTTTTTCTCCCCTGAGCTGCACGAGCGATACTGCCTCCGCTCTCTGAGCCCCAGGCCAGCAGGTTTTCGTTTCCGTGAGCTTCTACGCCAGCACCATGTTGACATTCCTCGGCTGTTACCCAAGGGAGAGAGTATACACCCCCCTTGGTTACGCGCTACCTCCCATGTCGATCTCGGGATGACGCTCTACGGGAAATCTGTTACGCCTCTTGATAGTATTCGTCGATGCTTTTTAGAATTTTTATCCAAATACAGTGGCCATATTTGTATTTACACCGATGGTAGTAAGAGCCCCGACGGTGTTGGATGTGCCTTTGTAACTGGCACCACAACTTCTACTTACGGTTTGCCTAGTTGCACATCTATATATTCTGCCGAACTATATGCTATTTATCAAGCCCTTCTGTATATTCGACGTCGAAAATTAGGTGACTGCCTTATACTTAGTGATTCCCTTAGTGCCCTTCAGAGCATTCGTGAGCTGTACAATTACCATCCTTTGGTGCAGCGCATCCAGGACGTTCTCCGCATTTTGCACGCTTCTGGTTTTAATGTGGAGTGCGCATGGATTCCTGGACACGTTGGCTTGCCAGGGAATGACACGGCGGATTTGGCAGCGAAATCGGCAGTCACAGCGCCCAGTGTTACGATTACCCATTCAACAGCAGAAGATTTTAGAGTGGCTGTACGGAGAGCCGTTTTTTCGACTTGGCATGCGGAGTGGTCGGCTCTCCGTGGTAATAAGCTGCGAGAGGTGAAGGACCTCCCTGTCAACTGGGTAACCTCCTCTCGTTTATTCCGCCGGGAGGAGGTAGTACTAGCTCGGCTAAGAATTGGCCACTGTATTTTTACTCACAGTTACCTTTTTAAACGTGAACCTGCTCCTGTCTGTGCGCTCTGTGGGGAGGCACAGACAGTTCGTCATGTGTTGCTGGAGTGTGGTCACCTGGCACACATTCGGTCATGTATGGGCATGCCGGCCTCTCTTGCTGAGGTCCTGGCAGATGACCCAAGAGCAGTGGACAGGGTTTTTAAATTTTTAGCAAAACTTTCTTTTACCTTGACGTTTTAGTGTGATAGCAGTTCTTTTTAAACACTTTTAATTTTAATGTGTTGATTTTAGATGGAGTTTTATATCCAGCTCTGTTAGAGGGCTGGACCGTTCTGTTACTTACTTTTCAACTGTGTTAGCCCTTTTTACTTGTGTGTTTTTCCTTTTTTGGTATTTTCTTACTGCCTATTGCCAAGTTTTAATCGTAAGGGCGCTTATGACCTCGGCAGTTGAGCGCCCTTAAACACCATTATCATTATCATTATCACGTCCAAATGTTGCAACATCTCTCTCCTGATGGCAAAGATTTCCTACTCGAGGTCTATAATCGTGTCTGGGTTGATGGCATTTTTCCAGACAAGTGGCGGGAGGCCACCATCATACCCATTCTTAAACCTGGAAAGGACCGCCATCTTCCTTCCAGTTACCGTCCTATTTCCCTCACCAGTTGCGTTTGCAAGGTGATGGAACGCATGATCAATGGACGGTTGGTGTGGTGGCTGGAATCCCACAATCTTCTGACGAACATCCAGTGTGGCTTTCGACGACGACGTTCAACTGCTGACCACCTTGTCTCTCTGTCAACTCAGATTATGGACGGGTTTCTTAAGAACAGCCCCACAGTTGGGATATTTTTTGACCTCGAGAAGGCCTACGACACGTGTTGGCGGGCGGGAATATTGCGTTCTCTGCACAACTGGAACATACGTGGACGCCTACCGTTGGTCATTCAGGAGTTTGTGCGGGACCGCGTTTTTCGAGTGAGGGTGGGTTCTGTTTTTTCTAACCATTTTATTCAAGAGAACGGAGTGCCGCAGGGCTCGGTACTCAGCGTGACTCTATTT
The DNA here is from genome assembly GCA_030762935.1 of Hymenopus coronatus. Lineage (NCBI taxonomy): Eukaryota > Metazoa > Arthropoda > Insecta > Mantodea > Hymenopodidae > Hymenopus > Hymenopus coronatus. The sequence continues at coordinate 24,693,809 of CM060889.1, forward strand.
GCTATTGCGATAAATTCCATATCACTATGTGTGCCTCAAGGTGTCTCTTCCTGTTTATTCGTGGACGACTTTGCCATCTTCTGTACTTCTCAGCGTACACCGTTTTTGGAACGCCGTCTCCAGCGGTGTTTGGACAATCTCTATGCATGGAGCTCGAACCCCCCCAGGGGCCTACTACGGTAGGTACGGGTTAGGCGCACCCGGGGTCCCGAGCCACCTTGACTCCCTCTGTGGGCAACCTCAGAGTGGTGAGGGAGTCAGTAGGTGAAAATGCCCACCCACGTGTAGGCCGTGCGTGGAGACCCGTGTCGGTGAAGAGGAATATCCTGGTTGGTTGAGGGTTGCGTACCTGAGCCTGGGCTTCTGTCTTTCAGTAACTGGGGAGGGTGCGCAACCTAATACACCGCTTTGGTTTCTGATTTGCCTAAACGGGAGGCTAGGGACTAACCCACCCCTAGTCAATCGGCCAGGACTAGGTATTACACCGAACTCCAGGGTGAGTGGGACGGCGAGCCCGCTATATCCCCTGTGTAGCCCTGTCACCCCAGTGGGGTGACCCCTCGTTGGGCTCCGTGGTGGGTGGGGAGCACTGGGGGATGAATTTATACCATTTTTTTATGGCACCAAAACCAAAACCCCTTATTTTAAATGCAAACGTTGGAAAGGAAGTAGTCGAGTCATGTGGTCCTCGCTACTTGGTTATTCATAGGACAGAGGAAGGTAAGAAGTTCCTTACGGTGAGCCCTTTTACTATCCAAAAGGGTCTCGATGCCATTGCTGGTCCGGTCAAATCTTGCGTTCGAGCTCGTAACGGTACACTTCTTGTCGAAGCCAACTCCGCCTCGCAAGCTGCAAGGATACTTAAAGCCACCACGTTAGCCAGCTATCCAGTGAAGGTCGAGGTGCACAAGTCGCTGAACTCCTCCCGCGGTGTAGTAACAACACGCGCGTTGGACGGTTTGTCCATTGAGGAGATCCAAGAAAATCTTGCGACTCAGGGTGTCTCAGCTGTTTATCGGGTACAACGTAAGATCAACGGTGAATTCCTGCCTACTCGTACCCTGTTTCTTACTTTTGATCGGGTTGATCTGCCTCAAAAGATTAGAGCAGGGTATGAAGCCATCGAAGTTAGGCCTTATATACCCAATCCGCTGAGGTGCTTTAAATGCCAACGTTTTGGTCACACTAGTGAGTTGTGTACCGGCAAGTCCACCTGCGTCCACTGCGGTGACACCTCCCACGATGGGGCTTGTGCTTCAGCTCCATCGTGTGTGAACTGTAACGGTGAACACCCATCTAGTTCCCGAGACTGCCCCCGTTTTGCAGAGGAACGAGCGATCCAGGAGATACGGGTGAAAGAGAAGGTGTCCTTCTTGGAAGCCCGGAAGCTCCTGCGACTCCGCCAACCCTCTGCCCCGAGGTCCGGTACCTATAGCTCAGTTGCAGCTAAACCGGTACCGCGTCGGGAAATCGCAACACAGACCGGCGATATGAACGGGGCTACAATTGCGGAAAAGGTTATTTTAGCCCAAGCGCTGCCAAAGCCTTCGGCACCTACACCCAAGTTGGTATCAACATCTGCCAAATCCGCCAGCTTACAGAATAGTCCTGCACAGTTGTCACCGAAAGCCTCGACCTCCGGAACTAAAGCTATTAAATTCACGACGTCTTCTGCCCCAGAAAGACAGTTTAAGACCAAGTATGTACGACAAGACTTTTTGAAAGAAAATGTGCAATCTATTACCAAGTCATCTAAAGGTAAGAAAAGTTCACGCAACTCCACACGTGTATCCTCCTCTGAAGGGTCATCTGGGGAGGAGGGCGTGAATCGGCGACGGCCGTCTTCGCCGATCAGCACATCCAATCGGTTCGAACTACTTGGACCGAAAACTGCTCTTGAAAAAGGGACCTCCCTTGTGGAGGAGATGGACCAGGAGGATTCTGCCGCCACTGCCAGAGGGACAGTGCGGAAACGGCAGGATCGTGCTCCTGAAAATAGTACCAGCCCAACGCCTAAGAAGAACAAATTGAACCGACCAGCTAATCCCAATCTGCAGAAGCGTCTTTCGATTTGAAACTTATCCCATAATATACTCAATGGCTATCCTCCATTGGAACATACGCGGAATTCGACCACATCGACCAGAGCTTGACTTGTTGCTGCGCCAGCATGAACCCTTGGCTGTATGTTTACAAGAGACGAAGCTCCGTCCACAGGACACCGTTACCATCAGGCAGTACTCCTCCGTACGATGTGATTTATCCCCGGAGGACGGTGTCCCGGCACATGGGGGCACTATGATGCTTATTCGAGATGATATTTTTGCCAACTCCGTACCCATACAATCTGCAATCCAGTCCGTTGCAGTCAGCATTAAGCTACCCTCCGCTTCATTCACCATTTGCAGTATCTATTTGCCTCCATCTGCGGACCTCTCGCACAGCGACTTAGAACACCTCATTTCGCAGTTGCCACCACCCTTTTTATTGGTAGGCGACGTGAATGCCCATCACCCTCTTTGGGGCTCTCCTCGGGCTTGTGCGAGAGGTACGCTACTTAAAGATTTCTTGGATAATCAGAATCTTGCTCTCTTGAACACCGGAGAGCCCACCTTTCTATCTGACGCATTTCATAGTTTTTCACACATTGACATTGCAATTTGTTCCCCTCAGCTGGCAGTCACCTTATGCTGGAATATCATCTCGGATTTGCATTCTAGTGACCACTTTCCTTGTCGTATTAGTGTCTTGACACCCGTTGTATGTTCCACCCGTTTACCTAGTTGGCGCCTAGACCACGCCAGCTGGGAACTGTACTCCCACTTGGCTGAATTTAGCTACGAAGAGCACGACTCTGTGAACCACTTGGTCGAACATCTTACAGGCACCATTCTTTCTGCTGCTGAGCAATCCATTCCGCGTTCGACTGGCTACAGCCGTCGATTTCCGGTACCTTGGTGGACCGATGACTGTCGGGATGCTATTCGCGCTCGCAGACGAGCTCTACGGGTTTTCCAGCGTTTTCCTACACTGGATAACCTGATACACTATAAACGGATGCGTGCACATTCTAGGCGGGTTATTAAGGATAGCAAAAAGATGTCATGGAATAAATTCGTGGGTTCCTTTAATCGACATACACCTTCCTCTGTCGTATGGGATAAGTTAAGACGTGTGGCTGGGAAACCGAACCATATGCCCATCGCCGGTCTCAAAACACCTACCGGAGCTGTTGTTGATACATTTGACGTGGCGAATACTTTAGGCAGTGCTTTCGCTCAGGTGTCTAGCTCAGGCAACTATTCCCCTGAGTTTCTTACAGTTAAGAACCAGGTGGAATCTCAAGAATTCTCGTTTCTTTCTGGCAACCTTGAGGATTATAATCGCCTTTTCACCCTGGCAGAGCTAGACAATGCACTCTCCTCTTCACGACACTCAGCACCAGGTCCAGATGGTATCCACGTCCAAATGTTGCAACATCTCTCTCCTGATGGCAAAGATTTCCTACTCGAGGTCTATAATCGTGTCTGGGTTGATGGCATTTTTCCAGACAAGTGGCGGGAGGCCACCATCATACCCATTCTTAAACCTGGAAAGGACCGCCATCTTCCTTCCAGTTACCGTCCTATTTCCCTCACCAGTTGCGTTTGCAAGGTGATGGAACGCATGATAAATGGACGGTTGGTGTGGTGGCTGGAATCCCACAATCTTCTGACGAACATCCAGTGTGGCTTTCGACGACGACGTTCAACTGCTGACCACCTTGTCTCTCTGTCAACTCAGATTATGGACGGGTTTCTTAAGAACAGCCCCACAGTTGGGATATTTTTTGACCTCGAGAAGGCCTACGACACGTGTTGGCGGGCGGGAATATTGCGTTCTCTGCACAACTGGAACATACGTGGACGCCTACCGTCGGTCATTCAGGAGTTTATGCGGGACCGCGTTTTTCGAGTGAGGGTGGGTTCGGTTTTTTCTAACCATTTTATTCAAGAGAACGGAGTGCCGCAGGGCTCGGTACTCAGCGTGACTCTATTTGCTATTGCGATAAATTCCATATCACTATGTGTGCCTCAAGGTGTCTCTTCCTGTTTATTCGTGGACGACTTTGCCATCTTCTGTACTTCTCAGCGTACACCGTTTTTGGAACGCCGTCTCCAGCGGTGTTTGGACAATCTCTATGCATGGAGCTCGAAACACGGTTTTCGTTTCTCCGCTGAGAAGACAGTCTGCGTTAACTTCTGGCGCCGTAAGTGGCATATGCCGCCGTCTCTTCGACTCGGGCCAGATTTACTTCCTTTCGCAGACGAGGCGAGATTCCTTGGTTTGATCTTCGATCGGAAACTTTGTTGGGCACCACAAATAGCACAGCTTAGAGCACGATGTGACCGTTCTCTAAATCTTTTACGGATACTAAGTGGCAAGTCTTGGGGTGCGGATCGGACGACATTGCTCCGTCTTTATCGTGCTGTGATTCGTTCGAAGTTGGACTATGGCAGCATTGTGTATTCTTCAGCTCGACCTTCAGTGCTCAGAAGGTTAGACACAGTCCATAACCAGGGCATCCGTGTGGCCGTTGGAGCTTTACCAACGAGCCCAGTTGTTAGCCTCTACGCCGAATCGGGAGAACCTCCTCTGCGTTGTCGGCGTGATGTCCTGCTTGCTAACTATGGCTGTGGGCTGAAGTGTATGCCTGGGCATCCAACTTATCACGCGTTTTTCTCCCCTGAGCTGCACGAGCGATACTGCCTCCGCTCTCTGAGCCCCAGGCCAGCAGGTTTTCGTTTCCGTGAGCTTCTACGCCAGCACCATGTTGACATTCCTCGGCTGTTATCCAAGGGAGAGAGTATACACCCCCCTTGGTTACGCGCTACCTCCCATGTCGATCTCGGGATGACGCTCTACGGGAAATCTGTTACGCCTCTTGATAGTATTCGTCGTTGCTTTTTAGAATTTTTATCCAAATACAGTGGCCGTATTTGTATTTACACCGATGGTAGTAAGAGCCCCGACGGTGTTGGATGTGCCTTTGTAACTGGCACCGCAACTTCTACTTACGGTTTGCCTAGTTGCACATCTATATATTCTGCCGAGCTATATGCTATTTATCAAGCCCTTCTGTATATTCGACGTCGAAAATTAGGTGACTGCCTTATTCTTAGTGATTCCCTTAGTGCCCTTCAGAGCATTCGTGAGCTGTACAATTACCATCCTTTGGTGCAGCGCATCCAGGACGTTCTCCACATTTTGCACGCTTCTGGCTTTAATGTGGAGTGCGCATGGATTCCTGGACACGTTGGCTTGCCAGGGAATGACACGGCGGATTTGGCAGCGAAATCGGCAGTCACAGCGCCCAGTGTTACGATTACCCATTCAACAGCAGAAGATTTTAGAGTGGCTGTACGGAGAGCCGTTTTTTCGACTTGGCATGCGGAGTGGTCGGCTCTCCGTGGTAATAAGCTGCGAGAGGTGAAGGACCTCCCTGTCAACTGGGTAACCTCCTCTCGTTTATTCCGCCGGGAGGAGGTAGTACTAGCTCGGCTAAGAATTGGCCACTGTATTTTTACTCACAGTTACCTTTTTAAACGTGAACCTGCTCCTGTCTGTGCGCTCTGTGGGGAGGCACAGACAGTTCGTCATGTGTTGCTGGAGTGTGGTCACCTGGCACACATTCGGTCATCTATGGGCATGCCGGCCTCTCTTGCCGAGGTCCTGGCAGATGACCCAAGAGCAGTGGAGAGGGTTTTTAAATTTTTAGCAAAACTTTCTTTTACCTTGAGGTTTTAGTGTGATAGCGGTTTTTTTAAACTCTTTTGGTTTTAATGTGTTGATTTTAGATGGAGTTTTATATCCAGCTCTGGTTAGAGGGCTGGACGTTTCTGTTACTTCCGTTTCAACTGTGTTAGCTCTTTTATTTGTGTTTACTTTTTTGTTTGGTATTTTCTTACTGGCTATTGCCAAGTTTTAATCGTAAGGGCGCTTATGACCTCGGCAGTTGAGCGCCCTTAAACACCATCATCATCATCATGGAGCTCGAAACACGGTTTTCGTTTCTCCGCTGAGAAGACAGTCTGCGTTAACTTCTGGCGCCGTAAGTGGCATATGCCGCCGTCTCTTCGACTCGGGCCAGATTTACTTCCTTTCGCAGACGAGGCGAGATTCCTTGGTTTGATCTTCGATCGGAAACTTTGTTGGGCACCACAAATAGCACAGCTTAGAGCACGATGTGACCGTTCTCTAAATCTTTTACGGATACTAAGTGGCAAATCTTGGGGTGCGGATCGGACGACATTGCTCCGTCTTTATCGTGCTGTGATTCGTTCGAAGTTGGACTATGGCAGCATTGTGTATTCTTCAGCTCGACCTTCAGTGCTCAGAAGGTTAGACACAGTCCATAACCAGGGCATCCGCGTGGCCGTTGGAGCTTTTCCAACGAGCCCAGTTGTTAGCCTCTACGCCGAATCGGGAGAACCTCCTCTGCGTTGTCGGCGTGATGTCCTGCTTGCTAATTATGGCTGTGGGCTGAAGTGTATGCCTGGGCATCCAACTTATCACGCGTTTTTCTCCCCTGAGCTGCACGAGCGATACTGCCTCCGCTCTCTGAACCCCAGGCCAGCAGGTTTTCGTTTCCGTGAGCTTCTACGCCAGCACCATGTTGACTTTCCTCGGCTGTTATCCAAGGGAGAGAGTATACACCCCCCTTGGTTACGCGCTACCTCCCATGTCGATCTCGGGATGACGCTCTACGGGAAATCTGTTACGCCTCTTGATAGTATTCGTCGTTGCTTTTTAGAATTTTTATCCAAATACAGTGGCCGTATTTGTATTTACACCGATGGTAGTAAGAGCCCCGACGGTGTTGGATGTGCCTTTGTAACTGGCACCGCAACTTCTACTTACGGTTTGCCTAGTTGCACATCTATATATTCTGCCGAGCTATATGCTATTTATCAAGCCCTTCTGTATATTCGACGTCGAAAATTAGGTGACTGCCTTATTCTTAGTGATTCCCTTAGTGCCCTTCAGAGCATTCGTGAGCTGTACAATTACCATCCTTTGGTGCAGCGCATCCAGGACGTTCTCCACATTTTGCACGCTTCTGGTTTTAATGTGGAGTGCGCATGGATTCCTGGACACGTTGGCTTGCCAGGGAATGACACGGCGGATTTGGCAGCGAAATCGGCAGTCACAGCGCCCAGTGTTACGATTACCCATTCAACAGCAGAAGATTTTAGAGTGGCTGTACGTAGCGCCGTTTTTTCGACTTGGCATGCGGAGTGGTCGGCTCTCCGTGGTAATAAGCTGCGAGAGGTGAAGGACCTCCCTGTCAACTGGGTAACCTCCTCTCGTTTATTCCGCCGGGAGGAGGTACTACTAGCTCGGCTAAGAATTAGCCACTGTATTTTTACTCACAGTTACCTTTTTAAACGTGAACCTGCTCCTGTCTGTGCGCTCTGTGGGGAGGCACAGACAGTTCGTCATGTGTTGCTGGAGTGTGGTCACCTGGCACACATTCGGTCATCTATGGGCATGCCGGCCTCTCTTGCTGAGGTCCTGGCAGATGACCCAAGAGCAGTGGACAGGGTTTTTAAATTTTTAGCAAAAGTTTCTTTTACCTTGACGTTTTAGTGTGATAGCGGTTTTTTAAACTCTTTTGGTTTTAATGTGTTGATTTTAGATGGAGTTTTATATCCAGCTCTGGTTAGAGGGCTGGACGTTTCTGTTACTTCCGTTTCAACTGTGTTAGCTCTTTTATTTGTGTTTACTTTTTTGTTTGGTATTTTCTTACTGGCTATTGCCAAGTTTTAATCATAAGGGCGCTTATGACCTCGGCAGTTGAGCGCCCTTAAACACCATCATCATCATCATCTCCTGATCTTGTGGAGCATATATGGACAGGTCACATTCCTTTCTTCTGTAGGTTTCCCTGAAGAAGGTCGTCACTGTCTCTTTGTCAATTTCACATCTCTTGCCCTCCTCCCCGAGGATTAATCTAACAGCTTTCCTCCTGTTCCTCTTGTACAGCTTTTGTATCGTAGCTGGATCCTCAGGGTCGATGTTAACATTTCTCCTCTTGGTGCCATGGTGGACAGGGATCTTGACAATTTCTTTGACTTTTTCGGTGATCCTTATCAAGATCCCTTCGAACCTCAACCAATTTTCTTCAGAGGTTCCGGCCCTGAGGATGTCGTTTATTTCAAGTAGGAACTCGTGGATCTTAGATCTGTCATCCACGTCTATTATAAGATTATCTTCCACGGGTTGCACCTGTGGATCACCATCTGCGACATCTACGCTCTCTTCATTGATAGGTGCATTAGAAGTAACTTCACGAGTTGGAGCTGTCCCCAACTCGGACACCCGCGAAAATAGGGGAGTGAGGTTTCCAAGAGGTGTTCCGCGCCGCTCTATTGGTTGTTGCACAGCTATAGGTGTTGGCTGTGCAACAGTAGCGCCTCTACTCCGTGAAACATTTTCCGCCTCCGTAGGAGGAGCCGGGTCGGGCGACTGGCTCAGGTCCTCCTCAGGAATTCCTACTGGAAGTTGTAGAGCCGCGGACGGTCCAGCCGTGACTGGCACCGGGTCGTCAGCCAAGCTTGCTGATGTGTCCTGCGCTGGAAGTGCAGGCTCGTTGCTCGACCCAGAAGAGTCTGGCGTCGAGATCGTCGATCCCGGTGAGGGCACTGGAACCTCAGCCCTTCCCCCCAGGGGCCTACTACGGTAGGTACGGGTTAGGCGCACCCGGGGTCCCGAGCCACCTTGACTCCCTCTGTGGGCAACCTCAGAGTGGTGAGGGAGTCAGTAGGTCAAAATGCCCACCCACGTGTAGGCCGTGCGTGGAGACCCGTGTCGGTGAAAAGGAATATCCTGGTTGGTTGAGGGTTGCGTACCTGAGCCTGGGCTTCTGTCTTTCAGTAACTGGGGAGGGTGCGCAGCCTAATACACCGCTTTGGTTTCTGATTTGCCTAAACGGGAGGCTAGGGACTAACCCACCCCTAGTCAATCGGCCAGGACTAGGTATTACACCGAACTCCAGGGTGAGTGGGACGGCGAGCCCGCTATATCCCCTGTGTAGCCCTGTCACCCCAGTGGGGTGACCCCTCGTTGGGCTCCGTGGTGGGTGGGGAGCACTGGGGGATGAATTTATACCATTTTTTTCTATGGCACCAAAACAAAAACCCCTTAATAAAGAAGTTGGAAAGGAAGTAGTCGAGTCATGTGGTCCTCGCTACTTGGTCATTCATAGGACAGAGGAAGGTAAGAAGTTCCTTACGGTGAGCCCTTTTACTATCCAAAAGGGTCTCGATGCCATTGCTGGTCCGGTCAAATCTTGCGTTCGAGCTCGTAACGGTACACTTCTTGTCGAAGCCAACTCCGCCTCGCAAGCTGCAAGGATACTTAAAGCCACCACGTTAGCCAGCTATCCAGTGAAGGTCGAGGTGCACAAGTCGCTGAACTCCTCCCGCGGTGTAGTAACAACACGCGCGTTGGACGGTTTGTCCATTGAGGAGATCCAAGAAAATCTTGCGACTCAGGGTGTCTCAGCTGTTTATCGGGTACAACGTAAGATCAACGGTGAATTCCTGCCTACTCGTACCCTGTTTCTTACTTTTGATCGGGTTGATCTGCCTCAAAGGATTAGAGCAGGGTATGAAGCCATCGAAGTTAGGCCTTATATACCCAATCCGCTGAGGTGCTTTAAATGCCAACGTTTTGGTCACACTAGTGAGTTGTGTACCGGCAAGTCCACCTGCGTCCACTGCGGTGACACCTCCCACGATGGGGCTTGTGCTTCAGCTCCATCGTGTGTGAACTGTAACGGTGAACACCCATCTAGTTCCCGAGACTGCCCCCGTTTTGCAGAGGAACGAGCGATCCAGGAGATACGGGTGAAAGAGAAGGTGTCCTTCTTGGAAGCCCGGAAGCTCCTGCGACTCCGCCAACCCTCTGCCCCGAGGTCCGGTACCTATAGCTCAGTTGCAGCTAAACCGGTACCGCGTCGGGAAATCGCAACACAGACCGGCGATATGAACGGGGCTACAATTGCGGAAAAGGTTATTTTAGCCCAAGCGCTGCCAAAGCCTTCGGCACCTACACCCAAGTTGGTATCAACATCTGCCAAATCCGCCAGCTTACAGAATAGTCCTGCACAGTTGTCACCGAAAGCCTCGACCTCCGGAACTAAAGCTATTAAATTCACGACGTCTTCTGCCCCAGAAAGACAGTTTAAGACCAAGTATGTACGACAAGACTTTTTGAAAGAAAATGTGCAATCTATTACCAAGTCATCTAAAGGTAAGAAAAGTTCACGCAACTCCACACGTGTATCCTCCTCTGAAGGGTCATCTGGGGAGGAGGGCGTGAATCGGCGACGGCCGTCTTCGCCGATCAGCACATCCAATCGGTTCGAACTACTTGGACCGAAAACTGCTCTTGAAAAAGGGACCTCCCTTGTGGAGGAGATGGACCAGGAGGATTCTGCCGCCACTGCCAGAGGGACAGTGCGGAAACGGCAGGATCGTGCTCCTGAAAATAGTACCAGCCCAACGCCTAAGAAGAACAAATTGAACCGACCAGCTAATCCCAATCTGCAGAAGCGTCTTTCGATTTGAAACTTATCCCATAATATACTCAATGGCTATCCTCCATTGGAACATACGCGGAATTCGACCACATCGACCAGAGCTTGACTTGTTGCTGCGCCAGCATGAACCCTTGGCTGTATGTTTACAAGAGACGAAGCTCCGTCCACAGGACACCGTTACCATCAGGCAGTACTCCTCCGTACGATGTGATTTATCCCCGGAGGACGGTGTCCCGGCACATGGGGGCACTATGATGCTTATTCGAGATGATATTTTTGCCAACTCCGTACCCATACAATCTGCAATCCAGTCCGTTGCAGTCAGCATTAAGCTACCCTCCGCTTCATTCACCATTTGCAGTATCTATTTGCCTCCATCTGCGGACCTCTCGCACAGCGACTTAGAACACCTCATTTCGCAGTTGCCACCACCCTTTTTATTGGTAGGCGACGTGAATGCCCATCACCCTCTTTGGGGCTCTCCTCGGGCTTGTGCGAGAGGTACGCTACTTAAAGATTTCTTGGATAATCAGAATCTTGCTCTCTTGAACACCGGAGAGCCCACCTTTCTATCTGACGCATTTCATAGTTTTTCACACATTGACATTGCAATTTGTTCCCCTCAGCTGGCAGTCACCTTATGCTGGAATATCATCTCGGATTTGCATTCTAGTGACCACTTTCCTTGTCGTATTAGTGTCTTGACACCCGTTGTATGTTCCACCCGTTTACCTAGTTGGCGCCTAGACCACGCCAGCTGGGAACTGTACTCCCACTTGGCTGAATTTAGCTACGAAGAGCACGACTCTGTGAACCACTTGGTCGAACATCTTACAGGCACCATTCTTTCTGCTGCTGAGCAATCCATTCCGCGTTCGACTGGCTACAGCCGTCGATTTCCGGTACCTTGGTGGACCGATGACTGTCGGGATGCTATTCGCGCTCGCAGACGAGCTCTACGGGTTTTCCAGCGTTTTCCTACACTGGATAACCTGATACACTATAAACGGATGCGTGCACATTCTAGGCGGGTTATTAAGGATAGCAAAAAGATGTCATGGAATAAATTCGTGGGTTCCTTTAATCGACATACACCTTCCTCTGTCGTATGGGATAAGTTAAGACGTGTGGCTGGGAAACCGAACCATATGCCCATCGCCGGTCTCAAAACACCTACCGGAGCTGTTGTTGATACATTTGACGTGGCGAATACTTTAGGCAGTGCTTTCGCTCAGGTGTCTAGCTCAGGCAACTATTCCCCTGAGTTTCTTACAGTTAAGAACCAGGTGGAATCTCAAGAATTCTCGTTTCTTTCTGGCAACCTTGAGGATTATAATCGCCTTTTCACCCTGGCAGAGCTAGACAATGCACTCTCCTCTTCACGACACTCAGCACCAGGTCCAGATGGTATCCACGTCCAAATGTTGCAACATCTCTCTCCTGATGGCAAAGATTTCCTACTCGAGGTCTATAATCGTGTCTGGGTTGATGGCATTTTTCCAGACAAGTGGCGGGAGGCCACCATCATACCCATTCTTAAACCTGGAAAGGACCGCCATCTTCCTTCCAGTTACCGTCCTATTTCCCTCACCAGTTGCGTTTGCAAGGTGATGGAACGCATGATAAATGGACGGTTGGTGTGGTGGCTGGAATCCCACAATCTTCTGACGAACATCCAGTGTGGCTTTCGACGACGACGTTCAACTGCTGACCACCTTGTCTCTCTGTCAACTCAGATTATGGACGGGTTTCTTAAGAACAGCCCCACAGTTGGGATATTTTTTGACCTCGAGAAGGCCTACGACACGTGTTGGCGGGCGGGAATATTGCGTTCTCTGCACAACTGGAACATACGTGGACGCCTACCGTCGGTCATTCAGGAGTTTATGCGGGACCGCGTTTTTCGAGTGAGGGTGGGTTCGGTTTTTTCTAACCATTTTATTCAAGAGAACGGAGTGCCGCAGGGCTCGGTACTCAGCGTGACTCTATTTGCTATTGCGATAAATTCCATATCATTATGTGTGCCTCAAGGTGTCTCTTCCTGTTTATTCGTGGACGACTTTGCCATCTTCTGTACTTCTCAGCGTACACCGTTTTTGGAACGCCGTCTCCAGCGGTGTTTGGACAATCTCTATGCATGGAGCTCGAAACACGGTTTTCGTTTCTCCGCTGAGAAGACAGTCTGCGTTAACTTCTGGCGCCGTAAGTGGCATATGCCGCCGTCTCTTCGACTCGGGCCAGATTTACTTCCTTTCGCAGACGAGGCGAGATTCCTTGGTTTGATCTTCGATCGGAAACTTTGTTGGGCACCACAAATAGCACAGCTTAGAGCACGATGTGACCGTTCTCTAAATCTTTTACGGATACTAAGTGGCAAGTCTTGGGGTGCGGATCGGACGACATTGCTCCGTCTTTATCGTGCTGTGATTCGTTCGAAGTTGGACTATGGCAGCATTGTGTATTCTTCAGCTCGACCTTCAGTGCTCAGAAGGTTAGACACAGTCCATAACCAGGGCATCCGTGTGGCCGTTGGAGCTTTTCCAACGAGCCCAGTTGTTAGCCTCTACGCCGAATCGGGAGAACCTCCTCTGCGTTGTCGGCGTGATGTCCTGCTTGCTAACTATGGCTGTGGGCTGAAGTGTATGCCTGGGCATCCAACTTATCACGCGTTTTTCTCCCCTGAGCTGCACGAGCGATACTGCCTCCGCTCTCTGAGCCCCAGGCCAGCAGGTTTTCGTTTCCGTGAGCTTCTACGCCAGCACCATGTTGACATTCCTCGGCTGTTATCCAAGGGAGAGAGTATACACCCCCCTTGGTTACGCGCTACCTCCCATGTCGATCTCGGGATGACGCTCTACGGGAAATCTGTTACGCCTCTTGATAGTATTCGTCGTTGCTTTTTAGAATTTTTATCCAAATACAGTGGCCGTATTTGTATTTACACCGATGGTAGTAAGAGCCCCGACGGTGTTGGATGTGCCTTTGTAACTGGCACCGCAACTTCTACTTACGGTTTGCCTAGTTGCACATCTATATATTCTGCCGAGCTATATGCTATTTATCAAGCCCTTCTGTATATTCGACGTCGAAAATTAGGTGACTGCCTTATTCTTAGTGATTCCCTTAGTGCCCTTCAGAGCATTCGTGAGCTGTACAATTACCATCCTTTGGTGCAGCGCATCCAGGACGTTCTCCACATTTTGCACGCTTCTGGCTTTAATGTGGAGTGCGCATGGATTCCTGGACACGTTGGCTTGCCAGGGAATGACACGGCGGATTTGGCAGCGAAATCGGCAGTCACAGCGCCCAGTGTTACGATTACCCATTCAACAGCAGAAGATTTTAGAGTGGCTGTACGGAGAGCCGTTTTTTCGACTTGGCATGCGGAGTGGTCGGCTCTCCGTGGTAATAAGCTGCGAGAGGTGAAGGACCTCCCTGTCAACTGGGTAACCTCCTCTCGTTTATTCCGCCGGGAGGAGGTAGTACTAGCTCGGCTAAGAATTGGCCACTGTATTTTTACTCACAGTTACCTTTTTAAACGTGAACCTGCTCCTGTCTGTGCGCTCTGTGGGGAGGCACAGACAGTTCGTCATGTGTTGCTGGAGTGTGGTCACCTGGCACACATTCGGTCATCTATGGGCATGCCGGCCTCTCTTGCCGAGGTCCTGGCAGATGACCCAAGAGCAGTGGACAGGGTTTTTAAATTTTTAGCCAAACTTTCTTTTACCTTGAGGTTTTAGTGTGATAGCGGTTTTTTTTAAACTCTTTTGGTTTTAATGTGTTGATTTTAGATGGAGTTTTATATCCAGCTCTGGTTAGAGGGCTGGACGTTTCTGTTACTTCCGTTTCAACTGTGTTAGCTCTTTTATTTGTGTTTACTTTTTTGTTTGGTATTTTCTTACTGGCTATTGCCAAGTTTTAATCGTAAGGGCGCTTATGACCTCGGCAGTTGAGCGCCCTTAAACACCATCATCATCACCCCTCAGCCCTTGTTGGGGGCACAGCTACCTCAGCCCCTGTTGCGGGCACTGCTACAACCTCAGCCCGATTCCCTCGCCGCGGTCTGGTATCTGGTCGTGGGAGCTCGACTGCATTCCTAGCCCGGATAGCCTGGTCACGGTGCCACATCAGATGGTTCCTCAGTCCTGGGTTGGTAGCAAACGTCCTTCCGCATTCCACACATGCGTAGGCTAGGACGGTCGGAGCTCCCTGGCGCACACCCTGTGGAGTACGCAAACCACAAGCATGATTACTAGGCCTGGGGCCAACGTCAGAATTACACTTACAACAAATATTCCTGGTCCCCAAGATCCTGATGCCGTGGTTCTTCTCTAGATGGCGCTCCACAGATCTTCGCATCGCCGTCCATGGAGTAGCCTTGAAGGCGGAGCGACATCCTTCCTCTGTGCAGTCAAAAACATCTGCAACAGGGAAACGCACAAGCAAAACAGTCCCCTGCCTCCTTATGGGCGCCAGCGCCCCAACGTTGGCAGGAGACGTCATGCGTATCAAAAATTGGAAGTCACATTATTAAGAACATCAGCCTATATCTAACTATGTACATAGCTGAGCCCATAGTCCCCAGTTAATTCGGGGCATTCGAGCCATGTCGTCCGCAAACCATGTCGAACCTCTATGTACGCCTCTCTTAAGGAGAGCATTAATAACTTAAATAATATACATTACGAAATTCTGGACGATACACCTGATTTTCCTGAAGTTCCTGATGTTCTTGAAGTACAGATACTACACTTTGATCTTAGCCAAAAGGCCGAGAAGCGATAACATATGAAAGAGAAAAGCAAAAGTTTATACATATATCCGTGGGGTTCCGATCTCACCGCCCAAAAGTTAAGAGCCTGGCAACAGCACATGATGCGTATAGCCTCCATTCACGTGCACCTGTCGTTGCGACACCCACCCGCTAAACCCCTAAATTCCAATAACGTTGGCATTCCTTTCACTTCCTCAATAATGCGGAGGAAAAAGCATCACAAACGATCAAAAATACACCAGGCGCCATCTCTTATCCTCTCTGCAAAACAATGCCGCGTATAAAAGAGAAAAGAATACTAAGTACCCTTAACCGAGGGATGCCGGAGGTGAACGAAGCCTGGCGAACTCTGGCGTCCCTGGACGGAACGCGACCATTTAAAAACGTAATGCCATTTGATTTTCCGAGAAAACACAAAACTTTCGTGTCCTTCTGTTGCAAGTCTCAGGACTGTGCGTGCAGAAAGCCCTGCTACGACGCGAATTGCAAGAAGAGCTATATAAAAGTGGCATGTATATATATGCCACTTTTATACGTATTTTTTTTTTTTTTTTTTTTTTTTTTTTTTTTTCTTTTTGTTTTTTAAGAACGCGAGTGTACATATGAATCTTTTTTCTTTTATTTCGAGTTTGCCATTAAAGTATTGCAGTTGAACTGAATTATGTCTGATTAAACTATTACAATTCAAGCGGTTATTGCTCGCCTTTTTGTGTGCTTTTGTTTCTCAGTTTGTGAAGGAGAACCCCGATAAAATTCGCGTTCGCGCAAACTATCTCTCCCGACATTCGAGACATCGTATAAATTAAAGAGGCCCCCACAGAAAGACAATTTTACGCCAAGTATGTAAATCTCTCACTTACCTTCACAGCCAACTCCACGAAACGTGATTTCAGCGTACTTTTTCCTCCTGCAAACAGAGAAAGAATGCGATTAATTGCTTTCTACTCTACGTTTAGTGTCTTATAATGGTGGGCCGATCCTGGCGGCACTGCAATGCCAGGTCAACCCGCGACAGAGGTGGAGCAAGCTCCTTACACTCCGTCAAATTCCAAAAATCAGTTTAATATTCTGGTCCTCCGATGGAGGACGTATCAGATATTAAGCTGATAAGAACAGATCAATGTCTTTGTCTTGATTAATCTTATTTACATTTACAACAAAGGTATATACATAGGTTTATTCAGGCTAGGCTTTTCAGTGTCAATACGTTTATTTAGTTTCTTATATGTTTCAGCCTGTCGTCGTCGAATCTTCACACTTTCTCACTTTCACTTAAACACTTCACACTTGTCTTTTTCCAGTTAAATGTTCATTGTAGATGTCCCTGGACCAGCGTATGCAATCGGATACACATAGTTTTTTGAGCTGGCCCAGATACCTCCGCGAACACATTTTCTTCAGGAGTCGGTCGTTCTGGGGGTCCCAGGAACCCAGTGCACCTACCACGATGGCCTCTACCTTCACATTTGGGTGTGTCGTCGCCATTTCCTCAGCTAGTGGCTGGTACTTCCTTATCTTCCGTTCCCTGGCTTGCGTCAGTGCCTCCGTGGAACTCTCGAACGGAACTGTGATGTCAATGATGATGGTCTGCTGGTCATTCTGCACCACGAGATCCGGGCGCAGTTCTGGTCCGCAGGGTGCCTGGTTCTCGTATAGCAGCCGGAATTTGTGTTTTGCCGCTTTCTTCACTCGTTCCACAATCGCGTTATGCCTGCGTGTGAAGAGCTGCGCATATCGCATGCAATGGCACACCACATGCGGGAGGGTTTCGGTGATATAACCACATCTCCTGCAGGCCTTGTTGTCTCGCGGGTTGCGCTTTCTGCCATTGAGGGGAAGAAGGTCCAGCCTTGCTTTATGGATGAAACGCCAATCAGCAAATCTTGTATATTCTCCTGTATATAAGAAGTGTGCTGAGCTCTTGTCCAACGAAACGCATTGCAGTGCCTTGCCCTGACGTATTAGCCCCTTGAGCCGCTCATCGTGCTGTTTTTGTAGGTCGGCTCGGAGGCACTTCAGGACTTGTCGCCTCGCATTTCTGCTGACTATTGTGTCTTCTTTCTTTATGCTCAGCCCATCATCTTTCACTATCCACTCAATGTTGGTTCTTCTCGAGGCCGCTCTCGCCCTGGTCCAGATGTTCTGGCTCGTCGATGATGGATTAGCGAAGCCATTCTGCATGTCGCCAGTGAGGTAACTTGCGCAATCTGCCTCTGTGGGCAAGATTGTGTGCGGTCACGGACCACTTCCATCAGATGTTCTCGCCCTAGCTCTGCGATCCTCGTGTCAATAGAGGTTAGAATCTTAAATGCTGAGTCGACAAGGTGGAAATCAGAGTCAGCAGCCGCACATGGTATTCAAAGTCCTCCATTTTGTCTACTCCCATAGATATAATCCAGGCTTGAGTTACTCGGCAGGTACATCACTTTCCTCAGCTTCCCCAGCAGCACCTTATCCACGGCCGCCCACTGCATCTTCGGGAATTGGCCCATTCTCATGGAGAAGTTCAACGCAGGGAAGAAGAATGTTTTCAGGGCGTTTAGTTTCTGCCAAGGGGCCAACTTGGAGTCTAGGATTTTTACTCCCTTTTGCAATATACCATTCATGTCTTCTTTGGCTGGGATAATGTTGAAACCAGCTGGCTTCCCCAGGAGCCTAACTGCCTCTCCGTTCTTCAGTGTCCGTATGGGTCGCCCGTTTATCTGGAATTCGGTTGGTCGTGATCCCCTTGGCGTTTTTCCACTCAGGTGAAGGCTACAACACTTTTCTTCGTTCACCTGAATTGCGATGTCTCTGGCCATCTGTTGTACAGTCTGAATGTTCCTCTGTAACTCTTGGCTGTCTTCGGAGAGCAGTACTACATCATCTGCGAAGGCGAGGACTTTGACTTCCCTTTCTTCACTCTGTACCTTACGCAGCAGTGGATCCAGGGCAAGATTAAAGAGTAGGCCACTCAGGGGGCACCCCTGTTTGATGCCTCTCTGTACACGTACAGGCTCTGTTAGTCCATCCATCGTCATCACCCTCGTAGTGCAGCCATTGTACATATTAGTGACGATGTTGCAGAATTTCGCCCCTGCTCCAGCATGTCTAAGGCTCGCCTGGATGGCTCTATGCGGGAGAGAGCCAAAAGCATTGGAGAAATCCAACCACGCGATGTAAATGTCACCATTGTTATTTCTTGCTTTGTCCATTTCAGTTGCAAGAGCATAGTTGTGCTCTAGCACACCATCGAAGGGCATGAAACCTTTCTGTGCTGGCGACAGAATGTTGTTCTGCTCTGCCCATTTGGACAGTCTGCTCGACAGCACCCCGGTGAATAGCTTATATATGGTCTTCGTGAGTGCAATAGGGCGCCAGTTACTAATATCTTCTCGTGGTCCCTTCTAGTAAATGAGAATAGTTCTACTTTCTTTCCAGGATCCCGGAACATCCATATACTTTATGCATATATTGAAGATAGTTGCTAGGAGGTTGCATCCAGGATCCACTTCTTTCCAATGGTTGTAGGTTATGCGGTCATCACCTGGCGCAGAATTTTCACACCGCAGAAGTCGCCTGTGCACCTGCTCAGGTGTTATTCTGTGAAGGGGCACTGGCTCGTTGTTGGAGTTCCCATTGTAGCAATCTAGTTGGACATGCGCATCACTACAGGTGTTCCGGAAGTGCTCTTCTATCTCTTGCTTCGTGATCCTGCATGTCTCAGAATCCTGCTCCAATATAAGCCTCATTGCTCTTCTTCTGTTTTGGCGGTATAGGCGTTGGATGTACTTTGGATCTTCTGGATCCTGTCGGCTTTCACGTGATGCTGCTTGTGCTGCTGTAGGAGTGCGGATTTTTAATAAGACCTGGATATCTGATGTGATGGTCCCCAAGGTCTCCTGGAACCTCCTCCATTGAGCCGTGCTCGTGCTCTCCGCTAAAATTCTTTGAAGTGAAGGGAGGTGTCGATGGACAGGGGTCTCATCATTCGGTTCTAGTTCTGTGGTGGCGAAAGGTTCATGACCTCTGTGGTCCTCTTCTATAACGTCTCCAGCTTCATCACCTGACTCTGCCTCGTCTAAAGAGGAGGTCGAAGTTTCTTCCTCATTTGCTGGCACATTCTCCCCTTCTGCTGTCATCTCGTGGGTCGATGGGTCAATCTCCCGAGGCGACTCGTCAACTATTGGGGTTCCTTCGGTATCTCCAAAGATCGGCGTCATCACGTACTCCTGCTGTCCAACGTCTCCGCTTTGCGTGCGCGAAGTCCTACTGGAATCAGATTCTCCATCTGGTTGTTCCTCTACATCTGTGTTATTGTCGACTTCTGTGTTGTGCTCTAGGTCAATCGCCCATTCTGCGCTGCTCTCAGAGTCTATCATATTATCTTCATTTCCATTAATTGTCGGCTCTCTTGTAGACATGACCAACTGGGCACGCTCTTCCTCATCTGGTATTTCTCCGTTTCCAAACTCTAACTCCGCCCACTGGTTCTCTACCTCTTCCTCGTGCATGGCATATCCTGGTCCTCGTGCTGGGACGTTCCCTGGTGAAGGCAGCTGCTGTGGCTCTCCGTTTATTCCGGGTTTCTCTGTCTGTTCTGGTGTACTATCCTCCTGGTCCGAGTTGTTTCCTCCATGCAGCGTAATTCCACTGTGTGGATTGCTCCCCTCCGTGTTGTCCTCAGGGTAATTTACATCACCTTCGCTCTGGGGCGTAGAGATATACTCTAAAATCAAGCTTCCTTCTGGTGTTCTATCCTCCTCTACGTCGGCATCCGCGCTGTTTTCAGTTCTCCCCCATTCCAGGGTCCCCTCGGCCATTTCACGGAGCTCCTGTAGTTCATGCCATCTTCTGTGGTTGCAAAGGGCATGTCGAGATGGAAAGCTACTGTTACATTTTCCACATGTATGGCGTAGGTCGTCCTCCTGTGCCAGCACCTCACGTTCCGCTAAACATCTATGTGCCCGGGGTCTTTGTCCAAGCTCTCGGAGACACCCTCTGCAGATATTTCTTGTGGTGTTGATCTTTATGCCATGTTCTCTGATGAGGTGTCTCTCTAGTGACCTCTTCGTCGCCGTCCAGTCCCTGGTCTTGAACTTCGAAGTGCAGCCTTCTTCTGTGCTGGTGAAGCAGTCGACGGTTGGGTGGAACACGACGAGCTTGTCATCCTCTCTTCTAACTTCCATCATCCTCTGGTGGGCGAAGTTGCTTGGCAGCTGTATCACCCGTAGATCGGCTACGTCCAGATAGCCCGCACAAGCCAAAAATCTTGCTTATTGGCTGAAGCCCGTAGTCCCCAGTATTATCGGGGCATTCGAACCATGTCGTACCACCAGAGCGGCCGCCCGCCCTGGTGGACTTCCAATAAGCCCAAAAATCAGATCTGACCTATCCAGAGGTAAAGGAATTAAGCTGATAAGAACAGATATTTTTTATTGATCAAATTCTAACTACTACATCGAATGTACATGTTGCGTCAGAGATCTGTTCAGTCAATTATATAAATATAAATTTTAAAGGGAATAATTCTCATTGTCAACATATAATATACAATATACACAAACATCATAATGAAAGTTCATTAGTGTCCAAACTGTTCTTATAATATAAAACATTGTACACCATGTAGTGGTGCCGTGGTCACAAACACTGTATAAAAAATAGACAGATATATATGACAAGCATATATAAAACACTTCTGTCTCTGTGGCACTTGGGTGATGTCTTACCCCGGCATTCGCCTTGAGAGGCTGGGGAAAACCACAGCAAAACCCCAGTCAGGGTACTTCGTCACTGTCGGACGCCAGTTATATGCTCGGCGTAGATGTCTCTGGAGTACCTAATGACGTCCGACACACATAACTTCTTAAAAAGCGTTAGGTACTTCTTCGAACAAATTCTCTTCATAATTTTGTCGTTCTCGGGATCCCAGGAGCCTAATGACCCGAGAACGATTGCGTCCACCTCCACTTTCTGATATCTGGTGCGAAGAGCCTCGGCCAAGGGTCGGTATTTCTGTTCCTTGGCTCTTCTTGCCTCACCAAAAGCCTGCTTCCTGTTGTCAAAGGGAATGGTAACATCTATGATGACAGCGTTACCATCCTTCACCATTAGGAGATCTGGCCTCAAGTTTCCTTCAACGACTTGATTCTCGGCCAGAATGGTGAATCTGCTGCTGGCTGCCTTGCGGACCCTACTGACCACGGCGTTATGTCTCCGGGTGATGAGTTCGGAGTACCTCATGCAATGATTTATCACATGAGGGAGGGTCTCGCTTTCATATCCACATCGTCTGCAGCTCCGGTCGCATCTCTGGTCTTGATGCCGGCATCCATTCAAGGGCAAAAGGTTTAATCGGGCCCGATGAATGAATCGCCAATCTGCAAACCTGGTGTATAGGCCTGTCTTGACGAAGTGGGAACTTGCAGCATCAGTGGATACGCAGTCAATAGCTTTTCCTTGACTGGGCAGTTCTAGTAGGCGTGTCAGGTGCTGGTTTCGTTTACTGTCTCTTAATGTTCTTAGCACCTGATGCCTCTGACTCGCTCGCAGGGTCTTGTCCTCAATTTTGATTGCAGGCTGGTAATTTTGAAAGGACCATTCCACATTACACCTGGCAGAAGATTTTCGAGCTTGAGTCCAGGTCGAAGAAATGGCGTTTGTGTTTCGCCTGAACTCGCCCTCGTTCTCTCCAGTCAGGTAGGCAGCGACGTCATCGTGATCGACCAATCTCTGAAGCCTCTTTTTTACGACGCTCTGTAGGTCGCCAAGAGCTAGCTCCGCTGTATGTATGTCTTTAGAGGAGAGGAGCTTAAAGGCGTTGTCGATCAGATGAAAATCTGAGTCGCTTGCTGCTACCGGAATTCCCATACATCCGGACTTAGAAGGGCCATATAGGTAGTCATTTGCTGCTTCCTGGGGGACGTTGAGAACTTTCTTGATCTCAGCCCTGATGACATCGTCCAGCTTGGCCCAGTCACCCTTAGCGTATTGGGCAGTCCTCATCAGGAAGTTGAGGGATGTGTAGAAGAAAGTCTTGAGGGCATCCAGCTTCTGCCAGGGAGCTAGCTTAGACTGGAGAAATTTCTTAGCGGTGAGCATAAGATCAGCTAGCTCTTTCAAATTTGACGTGATGTGGAATCCTACTGGCTTCCCCAGGAACGTGTCGAACTCACCGTCTTCGAGCTGTTTTATTTGTATATCTCCGACTTTGAACTTGCTGTCCCTGGTGCCAATAGGTGTCTTTCCAGAGAGGTGTAGAGAGAAACACTTCCCTGGATTTAGCTTAATGTTAATATTGTCAGCCAAGGCATAGACTGCATCAATTTTTGTCTGTAGTTCTTCAGGCTCTTTGGCTAGCAGCACCAGATCATCTGCATAAGCCAGGATTTTGTGTTCGGCCTGTTGTCCTTGGATATGTCTGATGATCGGGTCAGTTGCAATATTGAAGAGCAGGCCGCTGATGGTGCATCCTTGCTTCACCCCAGCATTGATATCTATTGTATCAGTGGCACCTTGACCCGTCAGTATTCTAGTAGTTGCCTCGGTATACATGTCTTTCACAATTTTGATGAACTTGGCACCAGCACCTGTCCTTTCTAGTCCCGCATAGATGGCTTGATGCGGGACGGAGCCAAAAGCATTGGAGAAGTCCAACCAGGCTGCAAGGAATTCGCCCTTCTCAGTTCTAGCAATGTCGAACTTTCTCCTGAGCGTGTAGTTATGCTCAAAGACTCCGTCGTGAGGCATGAACCCCTTCTGAGCAGGTGCCAAGATGTTCTCGTTGGTCAACCAGGTGGTGACTCTCTTTGCCAGCACACCTGTATATAACTTGTAGATGGTCCGCATGATGGCTATAGGTCGCCAGTTTGCTACGTCATGCGGATCACCCTTCTTGTATATAAGTGACGTAATAGAGGTCTTCCATTCGTCAGGGACCTTCTCGTACTTGAGGCAGACGTTAAAGATGCTGGCAAGTACGGAGCATGCTGGGTCGACCGCCTTCCAGTGATTGTATGTGATACGGTCGTCCCCAGGTGCAGTATTCTCGCATCTTTGCAGCCTGAACATAACTTCATTTGGCGTGATTCTGTTGGTCATCACGCCCTGTCTGCCTTCATTCTGGTCCATCTCCTGATCTTGTGGAGCATATATGGACAGGTCACATTCCTTTCTTCTGTAGGTTTCCCTGAAGAAGGTCGTCACTGTCTCTTTGTCAATTTCACATCTCTTGCCCTCCTCCCCGAGGATTAATCTAACAGCTTTCCTCCTGTTCCTCTTGTACAGCTTTTGTATCGTAGCTGGATCCTCAGGGTCGATGTTAACATTTTTCCTCTTGGTGCCATGGTGGACAGGGATCTTGACAATTTCTTTGACTTTGTCGGTGATCCTTATCAAGATCCCTTCGAACCTCAACCAATTTTCTTCAGAGGTTCCGGCCCTGAGGATGTCGTTTATTTCAAGTAGGAACTCGTGGATCTTAGATCTGTCATCCACGTCTATTATAAGATTATCTTCCACGGGTTGCACCTGTGGATCACCATCTGCGACATCTACGCTCTCTTCATTGATAGGTGCATTAGAAGTAACTTCACGAGTTGGAGCTGTCCCCAACTCGGACACCCGCGAAGATAGGGGAGTGAGGTTTCCAAGAGGTGTTCCGCGCCGCTCTATTGGTTGTTGCACAGCTATAGGTGTTGGCTGTGCAACAGTAGCGCCTCTACTCCGTGAAAAATTTTCCGCCTCCGTAGGAGGAG
The DNA here is from genome assembly GCA_030762935.1 of Hymenopus coronatus. NCBI lineage: Eukaryota > Metazoa > Arthropoda > Insecta > Mantodea > Hymenopodidae > Hymenopus > Hymenopus coronatus. Next base: position 24,717,906 of record CM060889.1, read on the forward strand.
CCGGGTCGGGCGACTGGCTCAGGTCCTCCTCCTGAATTCCTACTGGAAGTTGTAGAGCCGCGGACGGTCCAGCCGTGACTGGCACCGGGTCGTCAGCCAAGCTTGCTGATGTGTCCTGCGCTGGAAGTGCAGGCTCGTTGCTCGACCCAGAAGAGTCTGGCGTCGAGATCGTCGATCCCGGTGAGGGCACTGGAACCTCAGCCCTTGTTGGGGGCACAGCTACCTCAGCCCCTGTTGCGGGCACTGCTACAACCTCAGCCCGATTCCCTCGCCGCGGTCTGGTATCTGGTCGTGGGAGCTCGACTGCATTCCTAGCCCGGATAGCCTGGTCACGGTGCCACATCAGATGGTTCCTCAGTCCTGGGTTGGTGGCAAACGTCCTTCCGCATTCCACACATGCGTAGGCTAGGACGGTCGGAGCTCCCTGGCGCACACCCTGTGGAGTACGCAAACCACAAGCATGATTACTAGGCCTGGGGCCAACGTCAGAATTACACTTACAACAAATATTCCTGGTCCCCAAGATCTTGATGCCGTGGTTCTTCTCTAGATGGCGCTCCACAGATCTTCGCATCGCCGTCCATGGAGTAGCCTTGAAGGCGGAGCGACATCCTTCCTCTGTGCAGTCAAAAACATCTGCAACAGGGAAACGCACAAGCAAAACAGTCCCCTGCCTCCTTATGGGCGCCAGCGCCCCAACGTTGGCAGGAGACGTCATGCGTATCAAAAATTGGAAGTCACATTATTAAGAACATCAGCCTATATCTAACTATGTACATAGCTGAGCCCATAGTCCCCAGTTAACTCGGGGCATTCGAGCCATGTCGTCCGCAAACCATGTCGAACCTCTATGTACGCCTCTCTTAAGGAGAGCATTAATAACTTAAATAATATACATTACGCAATTCTGGACGATACACCTGATTTTCCTGAAGTTCCTGATGTTCTTGAAGTACAGATACTACACTTTGATCTTAGCCAAAAGGCCGAGAAGCGATAACATATGAAAGAGAAAAGCAAAAGTTTATACATATATCCGTGGGGTTCCGATCTCACCGCCCAAAAGTTAAGAGCCTGGCAACAGCACATGATGCGTATAGCCTCCATTCACGTGCACCTGTCGTTGCGACACCCACCCGCTAAACCCCTAAATTCCAATAACGTTGGCATTCCTTTCACTTCCTCAATAATGCGGAGGAAAAAGCATCACAAACGATCAAAAATACACCAGGCGCCATCTCTTATCCTCTCTGCAAAACAATGCCGCGTATAAAAGAGAAAAGAATACTAAGTACCCTTAACCGAGGGATGCCGGAGGTGAACGAAGCCTGGCGAACTCTGGCGTCCCTGGACGGAACGCGACCATTTAAAAACGTAATGCCATTTGATTTTCCGAGAAAACACAAAACTTTCGTGTCCTTCTGTTGCAAGTCTCAGGACTGTGCGTGCAGAAAGCCCTGCTACGACGCGAATTGCAAGAAGAGCTATATAAAAGTGGCATGTATATATATGCCACTTTTATACGTATTTTTTTTTTTTTTTTTTTTTTTTTTTTTTTCTTTTTGTTTTTTAAGAACGCGAGTGTACATATGAATCTTTTTTCTTTTATTTCGAGTTTGCCATTAAAGTATTGCAGTTGAACTGAATTATGTCTGATTAAACTATTACAATTCAAGCGGTTATTGCTCGCCTTTTTGTGTGCTTTTGTTTCTCAGTTTGTGAAGGAGAACCCCGATAAAATTCGCGTTCGCGCAAACTATCTCTCCCGACATTCGAGACATCGTATAAATTAAAGAGGCCCCCACAGAAAGACAATTTTACGCCAAGTATGAAAATCTCTCACTTACCTTCACAGCCAACTCCACGAAACGTGATTTCAGCGTACTTTTTCCTCCTGCAAACAGAGAAAGAATGCGATTAATTGCTTTCTACTCTACGTTTAGTGTCTTATAATGGTGGGCCGATCCTGGCGGCACTGCAATGCCAGGTCAACCCGCGACAGAGGTGGAGCAAGCTCCTTACACTCCGTCAAATTCCAAAAATCAGTTTAATATTCTGGTCCTCCGATGGAGGACGTATCAGATATTAAGCTGATAAGAACAGATCAATGTCTTTGTCTTGATTAATCTTATTTACATTTACAACAAAGGTATATACATAGGTTTATTCAGGCTAGGCTTTTCAGTGTCAATACGTTTATTTAGTTTCTTATATGTTTCAGCCTGTCGTCGTCGAATCTTCACACTTTCTCACTTTCACTTAAACACTTCACACTTGTCTTTTTCCAGTTAAATGTTCATTGTAGATGTCCCTGGACCAGCGTATGCAATCGGATACACATAGTTTTTTGAGCTGGCCCAGATACCTCCGCGAACACATTTTCTTCAGGAGTCGGTCGTTCTGGGGGTCCCAGGAACCCAGTGCACCTACCACGATGGCCTCTACCTTCACATTTGGGTGTGTCGTCGCCATTTCCTCAGCTAGTGGCTGGTACTTCCTTATCTTCCGTTCCCTGGCTTGCGTCAGTGCCTCCGTGGAACTCTCGAACGGAACTGTGATGTCAATGATGATGGTCTGCTGGTCATTCTGCACCACGAGATCCGGGCGCAGTTCTGGTCCGCAGGGTGCCTGGTTCTCGTATAGCAGCCGGAATTTGTGTTTTGCCGCTTTCTTCACTCGTTCCACAATCGCGTTATGCCTGCGTGTGAAGAGCTGCGCATATCGCATGCAATGGCACACCACATGCGGGAGGGTTTCGGTGATATAACCACATCTCCTGCAGGCCTTGTTGTCTCGCGGGTTGCGCTTTCTGCCATTGAGGGGAAGAAGGTCCAGCCTTGCTTTATGGATGAAACGCCAATCAGCAAATCTTGTATATTCTCCTGTATATAAGAAGTGTGCTGAGCTCTTGTCCAACGAAACGCATTGCAGTGCCTTGCCCTGACGTATTAGCCCCTTGAGCCGCTCATCGTGCTGTTTTTGTAGGTCGGCTCGGAGGCACTTCAGGACTTGTCGCCTCGCATTTCTGCTGACTATTGTGTCTTCTTTCTTTATGCTCAGCCCATCATCTTTCACTATCCACTCAATGTTGGTTCTTCTCGAGGCCGCTCTCGCCCTGGTCCAGATGTTCTGGCTCGTCGATGATGGATTAGCGAAGCCATTCTGCATGTCGCCAGTGAGGTAACTTGCGCAATCTGCCTCTGTGGGCAAGATTGTGTGCGGTCACGGACCACTTCCATCAGATGTTCTCGCCCTAGCTCTGCGATCCTCGTGTCAATAGAGGTTAGAATCTTAAATGCTGAGTCGACAAGGTGGAAATCAGAGTCAGCAGCCGCACATGGTATTCAAAGTCCTCCATTTTGTCTACTCCCATAGATATAATCCAGGCTTGAGTTACTCGGCAGGTACATCACTTTCCTCAGCTTCCCCAGCAGCACCTTATCCACGGCCGCCCACTGCATCTTCGGGAATTGGCCCATTCTCATGGAGAAGTTCAACGCAGGGAAGAAGAATGTTTTCAGGGCGTTTAGTTTCTGCCAAGGGGCCAACTTGGAGTCTAGGATTTTTACTCCCTTTTGCAATATACCATTCATGTCTTCTTTGGCTGGGATAATGTTGAAACCAGCTGGCTTCCCCAGGAGCCTAACTGCCTCTCCGTTCTTCAGTGTCCGTATGGGTCGCCCGTTTATCTGGAATTCGGTTGGTCGTGATCCCCTTGGCGTTTTTCCACTCAGGTGAAGGCTACAACACTTTTCTTCGTTCACCTGAATTGCGATGTCTCTGGCCATCTGTTGTACAGTCTGAATGTTCCTCTGTAACTCTTGGCTGTCTTCGGAGAGCAGTACTACATCATCTGCGAAGGCGAGGACTTTGACTTCCCTTTCTTCACTCTGTACCTTACGCAGCAGTGGATCCAGGGCAAGATTAAAGAGTAGGCCACTCAGGGGGCACCCCTGTTTGATGCCTCTCTGTACACGTACAGGCTCTGTTAGTCCATCCATCGTCATCACCCTCGTAGTGCAGCCATTGTACATATTAGTGACGATGTTGCAGAATTTCGCCCCTGCTCCAGCATGTCTAAGGCTCGCCTGGATGGCTCTATGCGGGAGAGAGCCAAAAGCATTGGAGAAATCCAACCACGCGATGTAAATGTCACCATTGTTATTTCTTGCTTTGTCCATTTCAGTTGCAAGAGCATAGTTGTGCTCTAGCACACCATCGAAGGGCATGAAACCTTTCTGTGCTGGCGACAGAATGTTGTTCTGCTCTGCCCATTTGGACAGTCTGCTCGACAGCACCCCGGTGAATAGCTTATATATGGTCTTCGTGAGTGCAATAGGGCGCCAGTTACTAATATCTTCTCGTGGTCCCTTCTAGTAAATGAGAATAGTTCTACTTTCTTTCCAGGATCCCGGAACATCCATATACTTTATGCATATATTGAAGATAGTTGCTAGGAGGTTGCATCCAGGATCCACTTCTTTCCAATGGTTGTAGGTTATGCGGTCATCACCTGGCGCAGAATTTTCACACCGCAGAAGTCGCCTGTGCACCTGCTCAGGTGTTATTCTGTGAAGGGGCACTGGCTCGTTGTTGGAGTTCCCATTGTAGCAATCTAGTTGGACATGCGCATCACTACAGGTGTTCCGGAAGTGCTCTTCTATCTCTTGCTTCGTGATCCTGCATGTCTCAGAATCCTGCTCCAATATAAGCCTCATTGCTCTTCTTCTGTTTTGGCGGTATAGGCGTTGGATGTACTTTGGATCTTCTGGATCCTGTCGGCTTTCACGTGATGCTGCTTGTGCTGCTGTAGGAGTGCGGATTTTTAATAAGACCTGGATATCTGATGTGATGGTCCCCAAGGTCTCCTGGAACCTCCTCCATTGAGCCGTGCTCGTGCTCTCCGCTAAAATTCTTTGAAGTGAAGGGAGGTGTCGATGGACAGGGGTCTCATCATTCGGTTCTAGTTCTGTGGTGGCGAAAGGTTCATGACCTCTGTGGTCCTCTTCTATAACGTCTCCAGCTTCATCACCTGACTCTGCCTCGTCTAAAGAGGAGGTCGAAGTTTCTTCCTCATTTGCTGGCACATTCTCCCCTTCTGCTGTCATCTCGTGGGTCGATGGGTCAATCTCCCGAGGCGACTCGTCAACTATTGGGGTTCCTTCGGTATCTCCAAAGATCGGCGTCATCACGTACTCCTGCTGTCCAACGTCTCCGCTTTGCGTGCGCGAAGTCCTACTGGAATCAGATTCTCCATCTGGTTGTTCCTCTACATCTGTGTTATTGTCGACTTCTGTGTTGTGCTCTAGGTCAATCGCCCATTCTGCGCTGCTCTCAGAGTCTATCATATTATCTTCATTTCCATTAATTGTCGGCTCTCTTGTAGACATGACCAACTGGGCACGCTCTTCCTCATCTGGTATTTCTCCGTTTCCAAACTCTAACTCCGCCCACTGGTTCTCTACCTCTTCCTCGTGCATGGCATATCCTGGTCCTCGTGCTGGGACGTTCCCTGGTGAAGGCAGCTGCTGTGGCTCTCCGTTTATTCCGGGTTTCTCTGTCTGTTCTGGTGTACTATCCTCCTGGTCCGAGTTGTTTCCTCCATGCAGCGTAATTCCACTGTGTGGATTGCTCCCCTCCGTGTTGTCCTCAGGGTAATTTACATCACCTTCGCTCTGGGGCGTAGAGATATACTCTAAAATCAAGCTTCCTTCTGGTGTTCTATCCTCCTCTACGTCGGCATCCGCGCTGTTTTCAGTTCTCCCCCATTCCAGGGTCCCCTCGGCCATTTCACGGAGCTCCTGTAGTTCATGCCATCTTCTGTGGTTGCAAAGGGCATGTCGAGATGGAAAGCTACTGTTACATTTTCCACATGTATGGCGTAGGTCGTCCTCCTGTGCCAGCACCTCACGTTCCGCTAAACATCTATGTGCCCGGGGTCTTTGTCCAAGCTCTCGGAGACACCCTCTGCAGATATTTCTTGTGGTGTTGATCTTTATGCCATGTTCTCTGATGAGGTGTCTCTCTAGTGACCTCTTCGTCGCCGTCCAGTCCCTGGTCTTGAACTTCGAAGTGCAGCCTTCTTCTGTGCTGGTGAAGCAGTCGACGGTTGGGTGGAACACGACGAGCTTGTCATCCTCTCTTCTAACTTCCATCATCCTCTGGTGGGCGAAGTTGCTTGGCAGCTGTATCACCCGTAGATCGGCTACGTCCAGATAGCCCGCACAAGCCAAAAATCTTGCTTATTGGCTGAAGCCCGTAGTCCCCAGTATTATCGGGGCATTCGAACCATGTCGTACCACCAGAGCGGCCGCCCGCCCTGGTGGACTTCCAATAAGCCCAAAAATCAGATCTGACCTATCCAGAGGTAAAGGAATTAAGCTGATAAGAACAGATATTTTTTATTGATCAAATTCTAACTACTACATCGAATGTACATGTTGCGTCAGAGATCTGTTCAGTCAATTATATAAATATAAATTTTAAAGGGAATAATTCTCATTGTCAACATATAATATACAATATACACAAACATCATAATGAAAGTTCATTAGTGTCCAAACTGTTCTTATAATATAAAACATTGTACACCATGTAGTGGTGCCGTGGTCACAAACACTGTATAAAAAATAGACAGATATATATGACAAGCATATATAAAACACTTCTGTCTCTGTGGCACTTGGGTGATGTCTTACCCCGGCATTCGCCTTGAGAGGCTGGGGAAAACCACAGCAAAACCCCAGTCAGGGTACTTCGTCACTGTCGGACGCCAGTTATATGCTCGGCGTAGATGTCTCTGGAGTACCTAATGACGTCCGACACACATAACTTCTTAAAAAGCGTTAGGTACTTCTTCGAACAAATTCTCTTCATAATTTTGTCGTTCTCGGGATCCCAGGAGCCTAATGACCCGAGAACGATTGCGTCCACCTCCACTTTCTGATATCTGGTGCGAAGAGCCTCGGCCAAGGGTCGGTATTTCTGTTCCTTGGCTCTTCTTGCCTCACCAAAAGCCTGCTTCCTGTTGTCAAAGGGAATGGTAACATCTATGATGACAGCGTTACCATCCTTCACCATTAGGAGATCTGGCCTCAAGTTTCCTTCAACGACTTGATTCTCGGCCAGAATGGTGAATCTGCTGCTGGCTGCCTTGCGGACCCTACTGACCACGGCGTTATGTCTCCGGGTGATGAGTTCGGAGTACCTCATGCAATGATTTATCACATGAGGGAGGGTCTCGCTTTCATATCCACATCGTCTGCAGCTCCGGTCGCATCTCTGGTCTTGATGCCGGCATCCATTCAAGGGCAAAAGGTTTAATCGGGCCCGATGAATGAATCGCCAATCTGCAAACCTGGTGTATAGGCCTGTCTTGACGAAGTGGGAACTTGCAGCATCAGTGGATACGCAGTCAATAGCTTTTCCTTGACTGGGCAGTTCTAGTAGGCGTGTCAGGTGCTGGTTTCGTTTACTGTCTCTTAATGTTCTTAGCACCTGATGCCTCTGACTCGCTCGCAGGGTCTTGTCCTCAATTTTGATTGCAGGCTGGTAATTTTGAAAGGACCATTCCACATTACACCTGGCAGAAGATTTTCGAGCTTGAGTCCAGGTCGAAGAAATGGCGTTTGTGTTTCGCCTGAACTCGCCCTCGTTCTCTCCAGTCAGGTAGGCAGCGACGTCATCGTGATCGACCAATCTCTGAAGCCTCTTTTTTACGACGCTCTGTAGGTCGCCAAGAGCTAGCTCCGCTGTATGTATGTCTTTAGAGGAGAGGAGCTTAAAGGCGTTGTCGATCAGATGAAAATCTGAGTCGCTTGCTGCTACCGGAATTCCCATACATCCGGACTTAGAAGGGCCATATAGGTAGTCATTTGCTGCTTCCTGGGGGACGTTGAGAACTTTCTTGATCTCAGCCCTGATGACATCGTCCAGCTTGGCCCAGTCACCCTTAGCGTATTGGGCAGTCCTCATCAGGAAGTTGAGGGATGTGTAGAAGAAAGTCTTGAGGGCATCCAGCTTCTGCCAGGGAGCTAGCTTAGACTGGAGAAATTTCTTAGCGGTGAGCATAAGATCAGCTAGCTCTTTCAAATTTGACGTGATGTGGAATCCTACTGGCTTCCCCAGGAACGTGTCGAACTCACCGTCTTCGAGCTGTTTTATTTGTATATCTCCGACTTTGAACTTGCTGTCCCTGGTGCCAATAGGTGTCTTTCCAGAGAGGTGTAGAGAGAAACACTTCCCTGGATTTAGCTTAATGTTAATATTGTCAGCCAAGGCATAGACTGCATCAATTTTTGTCTGTAGTTCTTCAGGCTCTTTGGCTAGCAGCACCAGATCATCTGCATAAGCCAGGATTTTGTGTTCGGCCTGTTGTCCTTGGATATGTCTGATGATCGGGTCAGTTGCAATATTGAAGAGCAGGCCGCTGATGGTGCATCCTTGCTTCACCCCAGCATTGATATCTATTGTATCAGTGGCACCTTGACCCGTCAGTATTCTAGTAGTTGCCTCGGTATACATGTCTTTCACAATTTTGATGAACTTGGCACCAGCACCTGTCCTTTCTAGTCCCGCATAGATGGCTTGATGCGGGACGGAGCCAAAAGCATTGGAGAAGTCCAACCAGGCTGCAAGGAATTCGCCCTTCTCAGTTCTAGCAATGTCGAACTTTCTCCTGAGCGTGTAGTTATGCTCAAAGACTCCGTCGTGAGGCATGAACCCCTTCTGAGCAGGTGCCAAGATGTTCTCGTTGGTCAACCAGGTGGTGACTCTCTTTGCCAGCACACCTGTATATAACTTGTAGATGGTCCGCATGATGGCTATAGGTCGCCAGTTTGCTACGTCATGCGGATCACCCTTCTTGTATATAAGTGACGTAATAGAGGTCTTCCATTCGTCAGGGACCTTCTCGTACTTGAGGCAGACGTTAAAGATGCTGGCAAGTACGGAGCATGCTGGGTCGACCGCCTTCCAGTGATTGTATGTGATACGGTCGTCCCCAGGTGCAGTATTCTCGCATCTTTGCAGCCTGAACATAACTTCATTTGGCGTGATTCTGTTGGTCATCACGCCCTGTCTGCCTTCATTCTGGTCCATCTCCTGATCTTGTGGAGCATATATGGACAGGTCACATTCCTTTCTTCTGTAGGTTTCCCTGAAGAAGGTCGTCACTGTCTCTTTGTCAATTTCACATCTCTTGCCCTCCTCCCCGAGGATTAATCTAACAGCTTTCCTCCTGTTCCTCTTGTACAGCTTTTGTATCGTAGCTGGATCCTCAGGGTCGATGTTAACATTTTTCCTCTTGGTGCCATGGTGGACAGGGATCTTGACAATTTCTTTGACTTTGTCGGTGATCCTTATCAAGATCCCTTCGAACCTCAACCAATTTTCTTCAGAGGTTCCGGCCCTGAGGATGTCGTTTATTTCAAGTAGGAACTCGTGGATCTTAGATCTGTCATCCACGTCTATTATAAGATTATCTTCCACGGGTTGCACCTGTGGATCACCATCTGCGACATCTACGCTCTCTTCATTGATAGGTGCATTAGAAGTAACTTCACGAGTTGGAGCTGTCCCCAACTCGGACACCCGCGAAGATAGGGGAGTGAGGTTTCCAAGAGGTGTTCCGCGCCGCTCTATTGGTTGTTGCACAGCTATAGGTGTTGGCTGTGCAACAGTAGCGCCTCTACTCCGTGAAAAATTTTCCGCCTCCGTAGGAGGAGCCGGGTCGGGCGACTGGCTCAGGTCCTCCTCCTGAATTCCTACTGGAAGTTGTAGAGCCGCGGACGGTCCAGCCGTGACTGGCACCGGGTCGTCAGCCAAGCTTGCTGATGTGTCCTGCGCTGGAAGTGCAGGCTCGTTGCTCGACCCAGAAGAGTCTGGCGTCGAGATCGTCGATCCCGGTGAGGGCACTGGAACCTCAGCCCTTGTTGGGGGCACAGCTACCTCAGCCCCTGTTGCGGGCACTGCTACAACCTCAGCCCGATTCCCTCGCCGCGGTCTGGTATCTGGTCGTGGGAGCTCGACTGCATTCCTAGCCCGGATAGCCTGGTCACGGTGCCACATCAGATGGTTCCTCAGTCCTGGGTTGGTGGCAAACGTCCTTCCGCATTCCACACATGCGTAGGCTAGGACGGTCGGAGCTCCCTGGCGCACACCCTGTGGAGTACGCAAACCACAAGCATGATTACTAGGCCTGGGGCCAACGTCAGAATTACACTTACAACAAATATTCCTGGTCCCCAAGATCTTGATGCCGTGGTTCTTCTCTAGATGGCGCTCCACAGATCTTCGCATCGCCGTCCATGGAGTAGCCTTGAAGGCGGAGCGACATCCTTCCTCTGTGCAGTCAAAAACATCTGCAACAGGGAAACGCACAAGCAAAACAGTCCCCTGCCTCCTTATGGGCGCCAGCGCCCCAACGTTGGCAGGAGACGTCATGCGTATCAAAAATTGGAAGTCACATTATTAAGAACATCAGCCTATATCTAACTATGTACATAGCTGAGCCCATAGTCCCCAGTTAACTCGGGGCATTCGAGCCATGTCGTCCGCAAACCATGTCGAACCTCTATGTACGCCTCTCTTAAGGAGAGCATTAATAACTTAAATAATATACATTACGCAATTCTGGACGATACACCTGATTTTCCTGAAGTTCCTGATGTTCTTGAAGTACAGATATTTTTTATTGATCAAATTTTAACTACTACATCGAATGTACATGTTGCGTCAGAGATCTGTTCAGTCAATTATATAAATATATATTTTAAAGAGAATAATTCCCATTGTCAACATATAATATACAATATATACAAACATCATAATGAAAGTTCATTAGTGTCCAAACTGTTCTTATAACATAAAACATTGTACACCATGTAGTGGTGCCGTGGTCACAAACACTGTATAAAAAATAGACAGATATATATGACAAGCATATATAAAACACTTCTGTCTCTGTGGCGCTTGGGTGATGTCTTACCCCGGCATTCGCCTTGAGAGGCTGGGGAAAACCACAGCAAAACCCCAGTCAGGGCACTTCATCACTGTCGGACGCCAGTTATATGCTCGGCGTAGATGTCTCTGGAGTACCTAATGACGTCCGACACACACAACTTCTTGAACAGCGATAGGTACTGCTTTGAACATATCCTCTTCATGATCTTATTGTTCTCAGGATCCCAGGATCCTAATGACCCGAGAACAATGGCGTCCACATCAACCTTCTGGTATCTGGTGCTCAGAGCCTCGGCCAAGGGTTGGTATTTCAGTACCTTAGCTCTTCTTGCCTCACCAAAAGCCTGCTGTCTGTTGTCAAAAGGGATGGTGACGTCTATGATGACAGCGTTACCATCCTTCACCATTACGAGATCGGGCCTCAAGTTTCCTTCGACGACTTGATTCTCGGCCAGAATGGTGAATCTGCTGCTGGCTGCCTTGCGGACCCTACTGACCACGGCATTGTGTCTCCGGGTGATGATGTCGGAGTACCTCATGCAATGGTTTATCACATGAGGCAGGGTCTCGCTTTCATATCCACATCGTCTGCAGCTCCGGTCGCATCTCTGATCTTGATGCTTGGATCCATTCAACGGTAGAAGGTTTAGACGTGCCCGATGAATGAATCTCCAATCTGCGAATCTGGTGTAAAGACCAGTCTTGTTAAAATGGGAGCTGGCAGAATCTGCGGATACGCAGTCAATAGCCTTTCCTTGGCTGGGCAGCTCTAAGAGGCGTGTCAGGTGCTGGTTTCTTTGATTATCTCTTAATGTTCTTAGCACCTGATGCCTCTGACTTGCTCGCAGCGTCTTGTTGTCCACTTTTATTGCAGGCTGGTAATTTTCGAAAGACCATTCCACATTACACCTGGCAGAAGATTTACGAGCTTGAGTCCAGGTCGAAGAAATGGCGTTTGTGTTTCGCCTGAACTCGCCCTCGTTCTCTCCAGTCAGGTAGGCAGCGACATCATCATGATCGACTAATCTTTGTAGCCTCTTACTTACGACGCTCTGTAGGTCGCCAAGAGCTAGCTCCGCAGTGTGTATATCCTTGGAGGAAAGGAGCTTAAAGGCATTGTCGATCAGATGGAAGTCTGAGTCGCTTGCTGCTACCGGAATACCCATGCATCCGGACTTGGTAGGGCCATAGATATAGTCGTTTGCAGCTTCCTGTGGGACGTTGAGAACCTTCTTGATCTCGGCCCTGATGACATCATCCAGCTTGGCCCAGTCACCCTTTGCAAATTGGGCAGTCCTCATCAGGAAGTTAAGGGATGCATAGAAGAAGGTCTTGAGGGCATCTAACTTCTGCCAGGGAGCTAGCTTCGACTGGAGAATCTTTTTTGCGGTGAGCATCAGATCTGCGAGCTCTTTCAGGTTTGACGTTATGTGGAATCCGACTGGCTTCCCAAGGAACTTGTCAAACTCACCGTCTTCAAGCTGTTTGAATTCTTGATCTCCAATTTTGAACTTGGTGTTCCTTGTGCCAATCGGTGTCTTTCCAGTTCTGGACGATACACCTGATTTTCCTGAAGTTCCTGATGTTCTTGAAGTACAGATACTACACTTTGATCTTAGCCAAAAGGCCGAGAAGCGATAACATATGAAAGAGAAAAGCAAAAGTTTATACATATATCCGTGGGGTTCCGATCTCACCGCCCAAAAGTTAAGAGCCTGGCAACAGCACATGATGCGTATAGCCTCCATTCACGTGCACCTGTCGTTGCGACACCCACCCGCTAAACCCCTAAATTCCAATAACGTTGGCATTCCTTTCACTTCCTCAATAATGCGGAGGAAAAAGCATCACAAACGATCAAAAATACACCAGGCGCCATCTCTTATCCTCTCTGCAAAACAATGCCGCGTATAAAAGAGAAAAGAATACTAAGTACCCTTAACCGAGGGATGCCGGAGGTGAACGAAGCCTGGCGAACTCTGGCGTCCCTGGACGGAACGCGACCATTTAAAAACGTAATGCCATTTGATTTTCCGAGAAAACACAAAACTTTCGTGTCCTTCTGTTGCAAGTCTCAGGACTGTGCGTGCAGAAAGCCCTGCTACGACGCGAATTGCAAGAAGAGCTATATAAAAGTGGCATGTATATATATGCCACTTTTATACGTATTTTTTTTTTTTTTTTTTTTTTTTTTTTTTTTCTTTTTGTTTTTTAAGAACGCGAGTGTACATATGAATCTTTTTTCTTTTATTTCGAGTTTGCCATTAAAGTATTGCAGTTGAACTGAATTATGTCTGATTAAACTATTACAATTCAAGCGGTTATTGCTCGCCTTTTTGTGTGCTTTTGTTTCTCAGTTTGTGAAGGAGAACCCCGATAAAATTCGCGTTCGCGCAAACTATCTCTCCCGACATTCGAGACATCGTATAAATTAAAGAGGCCCCCACAGAAAGACAATTTTACGCCAAGTATGAAAATCTCTCACTTACCTTCACAGCCAACTCCACGAAACGTGATTTCAGCGTACTTTTTCCTCCTGCAAACAGAGAAAGAATGCGATTAATTGCTTTCTACTCTACGTTTAGTGTCTTATAATGGTGGGCCGATCCTGGCGGCACTGCAATGCCAGGTCAACCCGCGACAGAGGTGGAGCAAGCTCCTTACACTCCGTCAAATTCCAAAAATCAGTTTAATATTCTGGTCCTCCGATGGAGGACGTATCAGATATTAAGCTGATAAGAACAGATCAATGTCTTTGTCTTGATTAATCTTATTTACATTTACAACAAAGGTATATACATAGGTTTATTCAGGCTAGGCTTTTCAGTGTCAATACGTTTATTTAGTTTCTTATATGTTTCAGCCTGTCGTCGTCGAATCTTCACACTTTCTCACTTTCACTTAAACACTTCACACTTGTCTTTTTCCAGTTAAATGTTCATTGTAGATGTCCCTGGACCAGCGTATGCAATCGGATACACATAGTTTTTTGAGCTGGCCCAGATACCTCCGCGAACACATTTTCTTCAGGAGTCGGTCGTTCTGGGGGTCCCAGGAACCCAGTGCACCTACCACGATGGCCTCTACCTTCACATTTGGGTGTGTCGTCGCCATTTCCTCAGCTAGTGGCTGGTACTTCCTTATCTTCCGTTCCCTGGCTTGCGTCAGTGCCTCCGTGGAACTCTCGAACGGAACTGTGATGTCAATGATGATGGTCTGCTGGTCATTCTGCACCACGAGATCCGGGCGCAGTTCTGGTCCGCAGGGTGCCTGGTTCTCGTATAGCAGCCGGAATTTGTGTTTTGCCGCTTTCTTCACTCGTTCCACAATCGCGTTATGCCTGCGTGTGAAGAGCTGCGCATATCGCATGCAATGGCACACCACATGCGGGAGGGTTTCGGTGATATAACCACATCTCCTGCAGGCCTTGTTGTCTCGCGGGTTGCGCTTTCTGCCATTGAGGGGAAGAAGGTCCAGCCTTGCTTTATGGATGAAACGCCAATCAGCAAATCTTGTATATTCTCCTGTATATAAGAAGTGTGCTGAGCTCTTGTCCAACGAAACGCATTGCAGTGCCTTGCCCTGACGTATTAGCCCCTTGAGCCGCTCATCGTGCTGTTTTTGTAGGTCGGCTCGGAGGCACTTCAGGACTTGTCGCCTCGCATTTCTGCTGACTATTGTGTCTTCTTTCTTTATGCTCAGCCCATCATCTTTCACTATCCACTCAATGTTGGTTCTTCTCGAGGCCGCTCTCGCCCTGGTCCAGATGTTCTGGCTCGTCGATGATGGATTAGCGAAGCCATTCTGCATGTCGCCAGTGAGGTAACTTGCGCAATCTGCCTCTGTGGGCAAGATTGTGTGCGGTCACGGACCACTTCCATCAGATGTTCTCGCCCTAGCTCTGCGATCCTCGTGTCAATAGAGGTTAGAATCTTAAATGCTGAGTCGACAAGGTGGAAATCAGAGTCAGCAGCCGCACATGGTATTCAAAGTCCTCCATTTTGTCTACTCCCATAGATATAATCCAGGCTTGAGTTACTCGGCAGGTACATCACTTTCCTCAGCTTCCCCAGCAGCACCTTATCCACGGCCGCCCACTGCATCTTCGGGAATTGGCCCATTCTCATGGAGAAGTTCAACGCAGGGAAGAAGAATGTTTTCAGGGCGTTTAGTTTCTGCCAAGGGGCCAACTTGGAGTCTAGGATTTTTACTCCCTTTTGCAATATACCATTCATGTCTTCTTTGGCTGGGATAATGTTGAAACCAGCTGGCTTCCCCAGGAGCCTAACTGCCTCTCCGTTCTTCAGTGTCCGTATGGGTCGCCCGTTTATCTGGAATTCGGTTGGTCGTGATCCCCTTGGCGTTTTTCCACTCAGGTGAAGGCTACAACACTTTTCTTCGTTCACCTGAATTGCGATGTCTCTGGCCATCTGTTGTACAGTCTGAATGTTCCTCTGTAACTCTTGGCTGTCTTCGGAGAGCAGTACTACATCATCTGCGAAGGCGAGGACTTTGACTTCCCTTTCTTCACTCTGTACCTTACGCAGCAGTGGATCCAGGGCAAGATTAAAGAGTAGGCCACTCAGGGGGCACCCCTGTTTGATGCCTCTCTGTACACGTACAGGCTCTGTTAGTCCATCCATCGTCATCACCCTCGTAGTGCAGCCATTGTACATATTAGTGACGATGTTGCAGAATTTCGCCCCTGCTCCAGCATGTCTAAGGCTCGCCTGGATGGCTCTATGCGGGAGAGAGCCAAAAGCATTGGAGAAATCCAACCACGCGATGTAAATGTCACCATTGTTATTTCTTGCTTTGTCCATTTCAGTTGCAAGAGCATAGTTGTGCTCTAGCACACCATCGAAGGGCATGAAACCTTTCTGTGCTGGCGACAGAATGTTGTTCTGCTCTGCCCATTTGGACAGTCTGCTCGACAGCACCCCGGTGAATAGCTTATATATGGTCTTCGTGAGTGCAATAGGGCGCCAGTTACTAATATCTTCTCGTGGTCCCTTCTAGTAAATGAGAATAGTTCTACTTTCTTTCCAGGATCCCGGAACATCCATATACTTTATGCATATATTGAAGATAGTTGCTAGGAGGTTGCATCCAGGATCCACTTCTTTCCAATGGTTGTAGGTTATGCGGTCATCACCTGGCGCAGAATTTTCACACCGCAGAAGTCGCCTGTGCACCTGCTCAGGTGTTATTCTGTGAAGGGGCACTGGCTCGTTGTTGGAGTTCCCATTGTAGCAATCTAGTTGGACATGCGCATCACTACAGGTGTTCCGGAAGTGCTCTTCTATCTCTTGCTTCGTGATCCTGCATGTCTCAGAATCCTGCTCCAATATAAGCCTCATTGCTCTTCTTCTGTTTTGGCGGTATAGGCGTTGGATGTACTTTGGATCTTCTGGATCCTGTCGGCTTTCACGTGATGCTGCTTGTGCTGCTGTAGGAGTGCGGATTTTTAATAAGACCTGGATATCTGATGTGATGGTCCCCAAGGTCTCCTGGAACCTCCTCCATTGAGCCGTGCTCGTGCTCTCCGCTAAAATTCTTTGAAGTGAAGGGAGGTGTCGATGGACAGGGGTCTCATCATTCGGTTCTAGTTCTGTGGTGGCGAAAGGTTCATGACCTCTGTGGTCCTCTTCTATAACGTCTCCAGCTTCATCACCTGACTCTGCCTCGTCTAAAGAGGAGGTCGAAGTTTCTTCCTCATTTGCTGGCACATTCTCCCCTTCTGCTGTCATCTCGTGGGTCGATGGGTCAATCTCCCGAGGCGACTCGTCAACTATTGGGGTTCCTTCGGTATCTCCAAAGATCGGCGTCATCACGTACTCCTGCTGTCCAACGTCTCCGCTTTGCGTGCGCGAAGTCCTACTGGAATCAGATTCTCCATCTGGTTGTTCCTCTACATCTGTGTTATTGTCGACTTCTGTGTTGTGCTCTAGGTCAATCGCCCATTCTGCGCTGCTCTCAGAGTCTATCATATTATCTTCATTTCCATTAATTGTCGGCTCTCTTGTAGACATGACCAACTGGGCACGCTCTTCCTCATCTGGTATTTCTCCGTTTCCAAACTCTAACTCCGCCCACTGGTTCTCTACCTCTTCCTCGTGCATGGCATATCCTGGTCCTCGTGCTGGGACGTTCCCTGGTGAAGGCAGCTGCTGTGGCTCTCCGTTTATTCCGGGTTTCTCTGTCTGTTCTGGTGTACTATCCTCCTGGTCCGAGTTGTTTCCTCCATGCAGCGTAATTCCACTGTGTGGATTGCTCCCCTCCGTGTTGTCCTCAGGGTAATTTACATCACCTTCGCTCTGGGGCGTAGAGATATACTCTAAAATCAAGCTTCCTTCTGGTGTTCTATCCTCCTCTACGTCGGCATCCGCGCTGTTTTCAGTTCTCCCCCATTCCAGGGTCCCCTCGGCCATTTCACGGAGCTCCTGTAGTTCATGCCATCTTCTGTGGTTGCAAAGGGCATGTCGAGATGGAAAGCTACTGTTACATTTTCCACATGTATGGCGTAGGTCGTCCTCCTGTGCCAGCACCTCACGTTCCGCTAAACATCTATGTGCCCGGGGTCTTTGTCCAAGCTCTCGGAGACACCCTCTGCAGATATTTCTTGTGGTGTTGATCTTTATGCCATGTTCTCTGATGAGGTGTCTCTCTAGTGACCTCTTCGTCGCCGTCCAGTCCCTGGTCTTGAACTTCGAAGTGCAGCCTTCTTCTGTGCTGGTGAAGCAGTCGACGGTTGGGTGGAACACGACGAGCTTGTCATCCTCTCTTCTAACTTCCATCATCCTCTGGTGGGCGAAGTTGCTTGGCAGCTGTATCACCCGTAGATCGGCTACGTCCAGATAGCCCGCACAAGCCAAAAATCTTGCTTATTGGCTGAAGCCCGTAGTCCCCAGTATTATCGGGGCATTCGAACCATGTCGTACCACCAGAGCGGCCGCCCGCCCTGGTGGACTTCCAATAAGCCCAAAAATCAGATCTGACCTATCCAGAGGTAAAGGAATTAAGCTGATAAGAACAGATATTTTTTATTGATCAAATTCTAACTACTACATCGAATGTACATGTTGCGTCAGAGATCTGTTCAGTCAATTATATAAATATAAATTTTAAAGGGAATAATTCTCATTGTCAACATATAATATACAATATACACAAACATCATAATGAAAGTTCATTAGTGTCCAAACTGTTCTTATAATATAAAACATTGTACACCATGTAGTGGTGCCGTGGTCACAAACACTGTATAAAAAATAGACAGATATATATGACAAGCATATATAAAACACTTCTGTCTCTGTGGCACTTGGGTGATGTCTTACCCCGGCATTCGCCTTGAGAGGCTGGGGAAAACCACAGCAAAACCCCAGTCAGGGTACTTCGTCACTGTCGGACGCCAGTTATATGCTCGGCGTAGATGTCTCTGGAGTACCTAATGACGTCCGACACACATAACTTCTTAAAAAGCGTTAGGTACTTCTTCGAACAAATTCTCTTCATAATTTTGTCGTTCTCGGGATCCCAGGAGCCTAATGACCCGAGAACGATTGCGTCCACCTCCACTTTCTGATATCTGGTGCGAAGAGCCTCGGCCAAGGGTCGGTATTTCTGTTCCTTGGCTCTTCTTGCCTCACCAAAAGCCTGCTTCCTGTTGTCAAAGGGAATGGTAACATCTATGATGACAGCGTTACCATCCTTCACCATTAGGAGATCTGGCCTCAAGTTTCCTTCAACGACTTGATTCTCGGCCAGAATGGTGAATCTGCTGCTGGCTGCCTTGCGGACCCTACTGACCACGGCGTTATGTCTCCGGGTGATGAGTTCGGAGTACCTCATGCAATGATTTATCACATGAGGGAGGGTCTCGCTTTCATATCCACATCGTCTGCAGCTCCGGTCGCATCTCTGGTCTTGATGCCGGCATCCATTCAAGGGCAAAAGGTTTAATCGGGCCCGATGAATGAATCGCCAATCTGCAAACCTGGTGTATAGGCCTGTCTTGACGAAGTGGGAACTTGCAGCATCAGTGGATACGCAGTCAATAGCTTTTCCTTGACTGGGCAGTTCTAGTAGGCGTGTCAGGTGCTGGTTTCGTTTACTGTCTCTTAATGTTCTTAGCACCTGATGCCTCTGACTCGCTCGCAGGGTCTTGTCCTCAATTTTGATTGCAGGCTGGTAATTTTGAAAGGACCATTCCACATTACACCTGGCAGAAGATTTTCGAGCTTGAGTCCAGGTCGAAGAAATGGCGTTTGTGTTTCGCCTGAACTCGCCCTCGTTCTCTCCAGTCAGGTAGGCAGCGACGTCATCGTGATCGACCAATCTCTGAAGCCTCTTTTTTACGACGCTCTGTAGGTCGCCAAGAGCTAGCTCCGCTGTATGTATGTCTTTAGAGGAGAGGAGCTTAAAGGCGTTGTCGATCAGATGAAAATCTGAGTCGCTTGCTGCTACCGGAATTCCCATACATCCGGACTTAGAAGGGCCATATAGGTAGTCATTTGCTGCTTCCTGGGGGACGTTGAGAACTTTCTTGATCTCAGCCCTGATGACATCGTCCAGCTTGGCCCAGTCACCCTTAGCGTATTGGGCAGTCCTCATCAGGAAGTTGAGGGATGTGTAGAAGAAAGTCTTGAGGGCATCCAGCTTCTGCCAGGGAGCTAGCTTAGACTGGAGAAATTTCTTAGCGGTGAGCATAAGATCAGCTAGCTCTTTCAAATTTGACGTGATGTGGAATCCTACTGGCTTCCCCAGGAACGTGTCGAACTCACCGTCTTCGAGCTGTTTTATTTGTATATCTCCGACTTTGAACTTGCTGTCCCTGGTGCCAATAGGTGTCTTTCCAGAGAGGTGTAGAGAGAAACACTTCCCTGGATTTAGCTTAATGTTAATATTGTCAGCCAAGGCATAGACTGCATCAATTTTTGTCTGTAGTTCTTCAGGCTCTTTGGCTAGCAGCACCAGATCATCTGCATAAGCCAGGATTTTGTGTTCGGCCTGTTGTCCTTGGATATGTCTGATGATCGGGTCAGTTGCAATATTGAAGAGCAGGCCGCTGATGGTGCATCCTTGCTTCACCCCAGCATTGATATCTATTGTATCAGTGGCACCTTGACCCGTCAGTATTCTAGTAGTTGCCTCGGTATACATGTCTTTCACAATTTTGATGAACTTGGCACCAGCACCTGTCCTTTCTAGTCCCGCATAGATGGCTTGATGCGGGACGGAGCCAAAAGCATTGGAGAAGTCCAACCAGGCTGCAAGGAATTCGCCCTTCTCAGTTCTAGCAATGTCGAACTTTCTCCTGAGCGTGTAGTTATGCTCAAAGACTCCGTCGTGAGGCATGAACCCCTTCTGAGCAGGTGCCAAGATGTTCTCGTTGGTCAACCAGGTGGTGACTCTCTTTGCCAGCACACCTGTATATAACTTGTAGATGGTCCGCATGATGGCTATAGGTCGCCAGTTTGCTACGTCATGCGGATCACCCTTCTTGTATATAAGTGACGTAATAGAGGTCTTCCATTCGTCAGGGACCTTCTCGTACTTGAGGCAGACGTTAAAGATGCTGGCAAGTACGGAGCATGCTGGGTCGACCGCCTTCCAGTGATTGTATGTGATACGGTCGTCCCCAGGTGCAGTATTCTCGCATCTTTGCAGCCTGAACATAACTTCATTTGGCGTGATTCTGTTGGTCATCACGCCCTGTCTGCCTTCATTCTGGTCCATCTCCTGATCTTGTGGAGCATATATGGACAGGTCACATTCCTTTCTTCTGTAGGTTTCCCTGAAGAAGGTCGTCACTGTCTCTTTGTCAATTTCACATCTCTTGCCCTCCTCCCCGAGGATTAATCTAACAGCTTTCCTCCTGTTCCTCTTGTACAGCTTTTGTATCGTAGCTGGATCCTCAGGGTCGATGTTAACATTTTTCCTCTTGGTGCCATGGTGGACAGGGATCTTGACAATTTCTTTGACTTTGTCGGTGATCCTTATCAAGATCCCTTCGAACCTCAACCAATTTTCTTCAGAGGTTCCGGCCCTGAGGATGTCGTTTATTTCAAGTAGGAACTCGTGGATCTTAGATCTGTCATCCACGTCTATTATAAGATTATCTTCCACGGGTTGCACCTGTGGATCACCATCTGCGACATCTACGCTCTCTTCATTGATAGGTGCATTAGAAGTAACTTCACGAGTTGGAGCTGTCCCCAACTCGGACACCCGCGAAGATAGGGGAGTGAGGTTTCCAAGAGGTGTTCCGCGCCGCTCTATTGGTTGTTGCACAGCTATAGGTGTTGGCTGTGCAACAGTAGCGCCTCTACTCCGTGAAAAATTTTCCGCCTCCGTAGGAGGAGCCGGGTCGGGCGACTGGCTCAGGTCCTCCTCCTGAATTCCTACTGGAAGTTGTAGAGCCGCGGACGGTCCAGCCGTGACTGGCACCGGGTCGTCAGCCAAGCTTGCTGATGTGTCCTGCGCTGGAAGTGCAGGCTCGTTGCTCGACCCAGAAGAGTCTGGCGTCGAGATCGTCGATCCCGGTGAGGGCACTGGAACCTCAGCCCTTGTTGGGGGCACAGCTACCTCAGCCCCTGTTGCGGGCACTGCTACAACCTCAGCCCGATTCCCTCGCCGCGGTCTGGTATCTGGTCGTGGGAGCTCGACTGCATTCCTAGCCCGGATAGCCTGGTCACGGTGCCACATCAGATGGTTCCTCAGTCCTGGGTTGGTGGCAAACGTCCTTCCGCATTCCACACATGCGTAGGCTAGGACGGTCGGAGCTCCCTGGCGCACACCCTGTGGAGTACGCAAACCACAAGCATGATTACTAGGCCTGGGGCCAACGTCAGAATTACACTTACAACAAATATTCCTGGTCCCCAAGATCTTGATGCCGTGGTTCTTCTCTAGATGGCGCTCCACAGATCTTCGCATCGCCGTCCATGGAGTAGCCTTGAAGGCGGAGCGACATCCTTCCTCTGTGCAGTCAAAAACATCTGCAACAGGGAAACGCACAAGCAAAACAGTCCCCTGCCTCCTTATGGGCGCCAGCGCCCCAACGTTGGCAGGAGACGTCATGCGTATCAAAAATTGGAAGTCACATTATTAAGAACATCAGCCTATATCTAACTATGTACATAGCTGAGCCCATAGTCCCCAGTTAACTCGGGGCATTCGAGCCATGTCGTCCGCAAACCATGTCGAACCTCTATGTACGCCTCTCTTAAGGAGAGCATTAATAACTTAAATAATATACATTACGCAATTCTGGACGATACACCTGATGTTCCTGAAGTTCCTGATGTTCCTGAAGTGCAGATATTTTTTATTGATCAAATTCTAACCACTACATCGAATGTACATGTTGCGTCAGAGATCTGTTCAGTCAATTATATAAATATAATTTTTAAAGAGAATAATTCTCATTGTCAACATATAATATACAATATATACAAACATCATAATGAAAGTTCATTAGTGTCCAAACTGTTCTTATAACATAAAACATTGTACACCATGTAGTGGTGCCGTGGTCACAAACACTGTATAAAAAAATAGACAGATATATATGACAAGCATATATAAAACACTTCTGTCTCTGTGGCACTTGGGTGATGTCTTACCCCGGCATTCGCCTTGAGAGGCTGGGGAAAACCACAGCAAAACCCCAGTCAGGGTACTTCATCACTGTCGGACGCCAGTTATATGCTCGGCGTAGATGTCTCTGGAGTACCTAATGACGTCCGACACACACAACTTCTTAAACAGCGATAGGTACTGCTTTGAACATATGCTCTTCATGATCTTGTTGTTCTCGGGATCCCAGGAGCCTAATGATCCGAGAACAATGGCGTCCACATCAACCTTCTGGTATCTGGTGCTCAGAGCCTCGGCCAAGGGTTGGTATTTCAGTACCTTAGCTCTTCTTGCCTCACCAAAAGCCTGCTGTCTGTTGTCAAAAGGGATGGTGACGTCTATGATGACAGCGTTACCATCCTTCACCATTACGAGATCGGGCCTCAAGTTTCCTTCGACGACTTGATTCTCGGCCAGAATGGTGAATCTGCTGCTGGCTGCCTTGCGGACCCTACTGACCACGGCATTGTGTCTCCGGGTGATGATGTCGGAGTACCTCATGCAATGGTTTATCACATGAGGCAGGGTCTCGCTTTCATATCCACATCATCTGCAGCTCCGGTCGCATCTCTGATCTTGATGCTTGGATCCATTCAACGGTAGAAGGTTTAGACGTGCCCGATGAATGAATCTCCAATCTGCGAATCTGGTGTAAAGGCCAGTCTTGTTAAAATGGGAGCTGGCAGAATCTGCGGATACGCAGTCAATGGCCTTTCCTTGGCTGGGCAGCTCTAAGAGGCGTGTCAGGTGCTGGTTTCTTTGGTTATCTATTAATGTTCTTAGCACCTGATGCATCTGACTTGCTCGCAGCGTCTTGTTTTCCACTTTTATTGCAGGCTGGTAATTTTCGAAAGACCATTCCACATTACACCTGGCAGAAGATTTACGAGCTTGAGTCCAGGTCGAAGAAATGGCGTTTGTGTTTCGCCTGAACTCGCCCTCGTTCTCTCCAGTCAGGTAGGCAGCGACATCATCATGATCGACTAATCTTTGTAGCCTCTTACTTACGACGCTCTGTAGGTCGCCAAGAGCTAGCTCCGCAGTGTGTATATCCTTGGAGGAAAGGAGCTTAAAGGCATTGTCGATCAGATGGAAGTCTGAGTCGCTTGCTGCTACCGGAATACCCATGCATCCGGACTTGGTAGGGCCATAGATATAGTCGTTTGCAGCTTCCTGTGGGACGTTGAGAACCTTCTTGATCTCGGCCCTGATGACATCATCCAGCTTGGCCCAGTCACCCTTTGCAAATTGGGCAGTCCTCATCAGGAAGTTAAGGGATGCATAGAAGAAGGTCTTGAGGGCATCTAACTTCTGCCAGGGAGCTTGCTTCGACTGGAAAATCTTTTTTGCGGTGAGCATCAGATCTGCGAGCTCTTTCAGGTTTGACGTTATGTGGAATCCGACTGGCTTCCCAAGGAACTTGTCAAACTCACCGTCTTCAAGCTGTTTAAATTCTTGATCTCCAATTCTAAACTTGCGTTCCTTGTGCCAATCGGTGTATTTCCGGAGAGATGCAAAGAGAAGCATTTCCCTGGATTTATCTTAATGTTGATATCTGCAGCCAAGGTGTAGACTGTATCAATCATTCTTTGAAGATCTTCAGGCTCTTTGGCTAACAGCACCAGATCGTCTGCATATGCCAGGATTTTATGATCAGCCTGCTGTCCTTGAATATTTCTAATTATAGGGTCAATTGCAATGTTATAAAGCAGGCCGCTGATGGGGCATCCTTGCTTAACCACGGCATTCAAATCAATATTGTCAGTGGCACCTTGACCCGTTAAGACTCTTGTTGTTGTCTCCGTATACATGTCTTTAATTATTCTCGTAAACTTGGCACCAGCGCCTGTCCTTTGGAGACCCGCATAGATGGCTTGATGCGGTACGGAGCCGAAGGCATTGGAGAAGTCCAACCAGGCTGCTACAAATTCGCCCTTTTCTGTTCTGGCAACGTCGAACTTCCTCCGGAGCGTGTAATTATGCTCGAAGACTCCGTCGTGAGGCATGAACCCCTTCTGAGCAGGTGCCAAGATGTTCTCGTTGGTCAACCAGGTGGTGACTCTCTTTGCCAGCACACCTGTATATAGCTTATAGATGGTCCGCATGATGGCAATTGGTCGCCAGTTTACTATGTCATGCGGATCACCTTTCTTGTGAATTAGTGACGTCATTGAGGTCTTCCACTCTTCAGGGACCTTCTCGTACTTAAGGCAGACGTTAAAGATGCTAGCAAGTACGGAGCATGCTGGGTCGACCGCCTTCCAGTGATTGTATTTGATACGGTCGTCCCCAGGTGCAGTATTCTCGCATCTTTGCAGCCTGAACATTACTTCATTTGGCGTGATTCGGTTGGTCATCACGCCTTGTCTGCCTTCAGTATGGTCCATCTCCTGGTCTTCTGGAGAATATACGGACAGGTCACAATCTCTTCTTTTATAAGTGTCCCTGAAGAAGGTCGTCACTGTCTCCTTATCAATTTGGCATCTCTTGCCCTCCTCCCCGAGGATCAATCGGACAGCTTTCCTCCTGTTCCTCTTGTACAGCTTTTGAATGGTAGCTGGGTCCTCAGGGTCGATATTGATATTTCTTCTGCTGGTGCCGTGGTGGACAGGGATCTTGACGATTTCTTTTACTTTGTTGGTGATCCTCATCAAGATCCCTTCGAACCTCAACCAATTGTCTTCCGAGGTTCCGGCCCTGAGGATATCGTTGATTTCAAGAAGGAACTCGTGGATCTTAGATCTGTCGTCCACGTCAATAATTAAGTTATCTTCTGCGGGTAATTGCACCTGTGGATCACCTTGCACGACATCCACGCTCTCTTCCAGATCAGGTGCATTGGATTTATCATCACGTGTTGGGGCTGTCCCCAACTCGGAAACCCGCGAAGATAGGGGAGTCAGGTTTACAAGAGACGCTCCGCGCCGCTCTATTTCAGGTTGCACAGCTGTTGGCATTTGCTGTGCAACAAAATCACCTCCGCCCCGTGGTGTCATCTCCGCCTCCGTAGGAGGAGACGGGTCGGGTAACTAGTCCAGGTCCTCCCCCTGAGTAGTCACTGGAGTATGTAGAGCCGCGGACGGTCCAGCCGTGACTGGCACCGGGTCATCAGCCAAGCTTGCTGATATGTCCTGCGCTGGAATTGCAGGCTCGTTGCTCGACCCAGAAGAGTCTGGCGTCGATGATGATGATGATGGTGTTTAAGGGCGCTCAACTGCCGAGGTCATAAGCGCCCTTATGATTAAAACTTGGCAATAGCCAGTAAGAAAATACCAAACAAAAAAGTAAACACAAATAAAAGAGCTCACACAGTTGAAACGGAAGTAACAGAAACGTCCAGCCCTCTAACCAGAGCTGGATATAAAACTCCATCTAAAATCAACACATTAAAACCAAAAGAGTTTAAAAAACCGCTATCACACTAAAACGTCAAGGTAAAAGAAAGTTTTGCTAAAAATTTAAAAACCCTGTCCACTGCTCTTGGGTCATCTGCCAGGACCTCAGCAAGAGAGGCCGGCATGCCCATAGATGACCGAATGTGTGCCAGGTGACCACACTCCAGCAACACATGACGAACTGTCTGTGCCTCCCCACAGAGCGCACAGACAGGAGCAGGTTCACGTTTAAAAAGGTAACTGTGAGTAAAAATACAGTGGCCAATTCTTAGCCGAGCTAGTACTACCTCCTCCCGGCGGAATAAACGAGAGGAGGTTACCCAGTTGACAGGGAGGTCCTTCCCCCCAGGGGCCTACTACGGTAGGTACGGGTTAGGCGCACCCGGGGTCCCGAGCCACCTTGACTCCCTCTGTGGGCAACCTCAGAGTGGTGAGGGAGTCAGTAGGTGAAAATGCCCACCCACGTGTAGGCCGTGCGTGGAGACCCGTGTCGGTGAAGAGGAATATCCTGGTTGGTTGAGGGTTGCGTACCTGAGCCTGGGCTTCTGTCTTTCAGTAACTGGGGAGGGTGCGCAGCCTAATACACCGCTTTGGTTTCTGATTTGCCTAAACGGGAGGCTAGGGACTAACCCACCCCTAGTCAATCGGCCAGGACTAGGTATTACACCGAACTCCAGGGTGAGTGGGACGGCGAGCCCGCTATATCCCCTGTGTAGCCCTGTCACCCCAGTGGGGTGACCCCTCGTTGGGCTCCGTGGTGGGTGGGGAGCACTGGGGGATGAATTTATACCATTTTTTCTATGGCACCAAAACAAAAACCCCTTAATAAAGAAGTTGGAAAGGAAGTAGTCGAGTCATGTGGTCCTCGCTACTTGGTCATTCATAGGACAGAGGAAGGTAAGAAGTTCCTTACGGTGAGCCCTTTTACTATCCAAAAGGGTCTCGATGCCATTGCTGGTCCTGTTAAATCCTGCGTTCGAGCTCGCAATGGTACACTTCTTGTCGAAGCCAACTCCGCCTCGCAAGCTGCAAGAATACTTAAAGCCACCATGTTAGCCAGCTATCCAGTGAAGGTCGAGGTGCACAAGTCGCTGAACTCCTCCCGCGGTGTAATAACAACCCGCGCGTTGGACGGTTTGTCAATTGAGGAGATCCAAGAAAATCTTGCGACTCAGGGTGTCTCAGCTGTTTATCGGGTACAACGTAAGATCAACGGTGAATTCCTGCCTACTCGTACCCTGTTTCTTACTTTTGATCGGGTTGATCTGCCTCAAAAGATTAGGGCAGGGTATGAAGCCATCGAAGTTAGGCCTTATATACCCAATCCGCCGAGGTGCTTTAAATGCCAACGTTTTGGTCACACTAGTGATTTGTGTACCGGCAAGTCCACCTGCGTCCACTGCGGTGACACCTCCCACGATGGGGCTTGTGCTTCAGCTCCATCGTGTGTGAACTGTAACGGGGAACACCCATCTAGTTCCCGAGACTGCCCCCGTTTTGCAGAGGAACGAGCGATCCAGGAGATACGGGTGAAAGAGAAGGTGTCCTTCTTGGAAGCCCGGAAGCTCCTGCGACTCCGCCAACCCTCTGCCCCGAGGTCCGGTACCTATAGCTCAGTTGCAGCTAAACCGGTACCGCGTCGGGAAATCGCAACACAGACCGGCGATATGAACGGGGCTACAATTGCGGAAAAGGTTATTTTAGCCCAAGCGCTGCCAAAGCCTTCGGCACCTACACCCAAGTTGGTATCAACATCTGCCAAATCCGCCAGCTTACAGAATAGTCCTGCACACTTGTCACCGAAAGCCTCGACCTCCGGAACTAAAGCTATTAAATTCACGACGTCTTCTGCCCCGGAAAAACAGTTTAAGACCAAGTATGTACGACAAGACTTCTTGAAAGAGAATGTGCAATCTATTACCAAGTCATCTAAAGGTAAGAAAAGTTCACGCAACTCCACACGTGTATCCTCCTCTGAAGGGTCATCTGGGGAGGAGGGCGTGAATCGGCGACGGCCGTCTTCGCCGATCAGCACATCCAATCGGTTCGAACTACTTGGACCGAAAACTGCTCTTGAAAAAGGGACCTCCCTTGTGGAGGAGATGGACCAGGAGGATTCTGCCGCCACTGCCAGAGGGACAGTGCGGAAACGGCAGGATCGTGCTCCTGAAAATAGTACTAGCCCAACGCCTAAGAAGAACAAATTGAACCGACCAGCTAATCCCAATCTGCAGAAGCGTCTTTCGATTTGAAACTTATCCCATAATATACTCAATGGCTATCCTCCATTGGAACATACGCGGAATTCGACCACATCGACCAGAGCTTGACTTGTTGCTGCGCCAGCATGAACCCTTGGCTGTATGTTTACAAGAGACGAAGCTCCGTCCACAGGACACCGTTACCATCAGGCAGTACTCCTCCGTACGATGTGATTTATCCCCGGAGGACGGTGTCCCGGCACATGGGGGCACTATGATGCTTATTCGAGATGATATTTTTGCCAACTCCGTACCCATACAATCTGCAATCCAGTCCGTTGCTGTCAGCATTAAGCTACCCTCCGCTTCATTCACCATTTGCAGTATCTATTTGCCTCCATCTGCGGACCTCTCGCACAGCGACTTAGAACACCTCATTTCGCAGTTGCCACCACCCTTTTTATTGGTAGGCGACGTGAATGCCCATCACCCTCTTTGGGGCTCTCCTCGGGCTTGTGCGAGAGGTACGCTACTTAAAGACTTCTTGGATAGTCAGAATCTTGCTCTCTTGAACACCGGAGAGCCCACCTTTCTATCTGACGCATTTCATAGTTTTTCACACATTGACATTGCAATTTGTTCCCCTCAGCTGGCAGTCACCTTATGCTGGAATATCATCTCGGATTTGCATTCTAGTGACCACTTTCCTTGTCGTATTAGTGTCTTGACACCCGTTGTATGTTCCACCCGTTTACCTAGTTGGCGCCTAGACCACGCCAGCTGGGAACTGTACTCCCACTTGGCTGAATTTAGCTACGAAGAGCACGACTCTGTGAACCACTTGGTCGAACATCTTACAGGGACCATTCTTTCTGCTGCTGAGCAATCCATTCCGCGTTCGACTGGCTACAGCCGTCGATTTCCGGTACCTTGGTGGACCGCTGACTGTCGGGATGCTATTCGCGCTCGCAGACGAGCTCTACGGGTTTTCCAGCGTTTTCCTACACTGGATAACCTGATACACTATAAACGGATGCGTGCACATTCTAGGCGGGTTATTAAGGATAGCAAAAAGATGTCATGGAATAAATTCGTGGGTTCCTTTAATCGACATACACCTTCCTCTGTCGTATGGGATAAGTTAAGACGTGTGGCTGGGAAACCGAACCATATGCCCATCGCCGGTCTCAAAACACCTACCGGAGCTGTTGTTGATACATTTGACGTGGCGAATACTTTAGGCAGTGCTTTCGCTGAGGTGTCTAGCTCAGGCAACTATTCCCCTGAGTTTCTTACAGTTAAGAACCAGGTGGAATCTCAAGAATTCTCGTTTCTTTCTGGCAACCTTGAGGATTATAATCGCCTTTTCACCCTGGCAGAGCTAGACAATGCACTCTCCTCTTCACGACACTCAGCACCAGGTCCAGATGGTATCCACGTCCAAATGTTGCAACATCTCTCTCCTGATGGCAAAGATTTCCTACTCGAGGTCTATAATCGTGTCTGGGTTGATGGCATTTTTCCAGACAAGTGGCGGGAGGCCACCATCATACCCATTCTTAAACCTGGAAAGGACCGCCATCTTCCTTCCAGTTACCGTCCTATTTCCCTCACCAGTTGCGTTTGCAAGGTGATGGAACGCATGATCAATGGACGGTTGGTGTGGTGGCTGGAATCCCACAATCTTCTGACGAACATCCAGTGTGGCTTTCGACGACGACGTTCAACTGCTGACCACCTTGTCTCTCTGTCAACTCAGATTATGGACGGGTTTCTTAAGAACAGCCCCACAGTTGGGATATTTTTTGACCTCGAGAAGGCCTACGACACGTGTTGGCGGGCGGGAATATTGCGTTCTCTGCACAACTGGAACATACGTGGACGCCTACCGTTGGTCATTCAGGAGTTTATGCGGGACCGCGTTTTTCGAGTGAGGGTGGGTTCGGTTTTTTCTAACCATTTTATTCAAGAGAACGGAGTGCCGCAGGGCTCGGTACTCAGCGTGACTCTATTTGCTATTGCGATAAATTCCATATCAATATGTGTGCCTCAAGGTGTCTCTTCCTGTTTATTCGTGGACGACTTTGCCATCTTCTGTACTTCTCAGCGTACACCGTTTTTGGAACGCCGTCTCCAGCGGTGTTTGGACAATCTCTATGCATGGAGCTCGAAACACGGTTTTCGTTTCTCCGCTGAGAAGACAGTCTGCGTTAACTTCTGGCGCCGTAAGTGGCATATGCCGCCGTCTCTTCGACTCGGGCCAGATTTACTTCCTTTCGCAGACGAGGCGAGATTCCTTGGTTTGATCTTCGATCGGAAACTTTGTTGGGCACCACAAATAGCACAGCTTAGAGCACGATGTGACCGTTCTCTAAATCTTTTACGGATACTAAGTGGCAAGTCTTGGGGTGCGGATCGGACGACATTGCTCGGTCTTTATCGTGCTGTGATTCGTTCGAAGTTGGACTATGGCAGCATTGTGTATTCTTCAGCTCGACCTTCAGTGCTCAGAAGGTTAGACACAGTCCATAACCAGGGCATCCGTGTGGCCGTTGGAGCTTTTCCAACGAGCCCAGTTGTTAGCCTCTACGCCGAATCGGGAGAACCTCCTCTGCGTTGTCGGCGTGATGTCCTGCTTGCTAATTATGGCTGTGGGCTGAAGTGTATGCCTGGGCATCCAACTTATCACGCGTTTTTCTCCCCTGAGCTGCACGAGCGATACTGCCTCCGCTCTCTGAGCCCCAGGCCAGCAGGTTTTCGTTTCCGTGAGCTTCTACGCCAGCACCATGTTGACATTCCTCGGCTGTTATCCAAGGGAGAGAGTATACACCCCCCTTGGTTACGCGCTACCTCCCATGTCGATCTCGGGATGACGCTCTACGGGAAATCTGTTACGCCTCTTGATAGTATTCGTTGTTGCTTTTTAGAATTTTTATCCAAATACAGTGGCCGTATTTGTATTTACACCGATGGTAGTAAGAGCCCCGACGGTGTTGGATGTGCCTTTGTAACTGGCACCGCAACTTCTACTTACGGTTTGCCTAGTTGCACATCTATATATTCTGCCGAGCTATATGCTATTTATCAAGCCCTTCTGTATATTCGACGTCGAAAATTAGGTGACTGCCTTATTCTTAGTGATTCCCTTAGTGCCCTTCAGAGCATTCGTGAGCTGTACAATTACCATCCTTTGGTGCAGCGCATCCAGGACGTCCTCCACATTTTGCACGCTTCTGGTTTTAATGTGGAGTGCGCATGGATTCCTGGACACGTTGGCTTGCCAGGGAATGACACGGCGGATTTGGCAGCGAAATCGGCAGTCACAGCGCCCAGTGTTACGATTACCCATTCAACAGCAGAAGATTTTAGAGTGGCTGTACGGAGAGCCGTTTTTTCGACTTGGCATGCGGAGTGGTCGGCTCTCCGTGGTAATAAGCTGCGAGAGGTGAAGGACCTCCCTGTCAACTGGGTAACCTCCTCTCGTTTATTCCGCCGGGAGGAGGTAGTACTAGCTCGGCTAAGAATTGGCCACTGTATTTTTACTCACAGTTACCTTTTTAAACGTGAACCTGCTCCTGTCTGTGCGCTCTGTGGGGAGGCACAGACAGTTCGTCATGTGTTGCTGGAGTGTGGTCACCTGGCACACATTCGGTCATCTATGGGCATGCCGGCCTCTCTTGCTGAGGTCCTGGCAGATGACCCAAGAGCAGTGGACAGGGTTTTTAAATTTTTAGCAAAACTTTCTTTTACCTTGACGTTTTAGTGTGATAGCGGTTTTTTAAACTCTTTTGGTTTTAATGTGTTGATTTTAGATGGAGTTTTATATCCAGCTCTGGTTAGAGGGCTGGACGTTTCTGTTACTTCCGTTTCAACTGTGTTAGCTCTTTTATTTGTGTTTACTTTTTTGTTTGGTATTTTCTTACTGGCTATTGCCAAGTTTTAATCATAAGGGCGCTTATGACCTCGGCAGTTGAGCGCCCTTAAACACCATCATCATCATCATCATCAGCGTACTTTTTCCTCCTGCAAACAGAGAAAGAATACGATTAATTCCTTTCTACTCTACGTGTAGTGTCTTATAATGGTGGGCCGATCCTGGCGGCACTGCAATGCCAGGTCAACCCGCGACAGAGGTGGAGCAAGCTCCTTACACTCCGTCAAATTCCAAAAATCAGTTTAATATTCTGGTCCTCCGATGGAGGACCTATCAGATATTAAGCTGATAAGAACAGAGTTTTTTTATTGAGAAAATGTTCTAACGTACAATTTAAATAGATTTGGCAAAACAGAGTTTTCAGCAACATGGAAGTTTACAGTATACAAGAATTTCAGAATATTTACATATTTCTTTTCACCTTCTCTGAGGTTTTTCAGTTCAATGTCTTTGTCTTGATTAATCTTATTTACATTTACAACAAAGGTATATACATAGGTTTATTCAGGCTAGGCTTTTCAGTGTCAATAAGTTTATATAGTTTCTTATATGTTTCAGCCTGTCGTCGTCGAATCTTCACACTTTTTCACTTTCACTTAAACACTTCACACTTGTCTTTTTCCAGTTAAATGTTCAATGTAGATGTCCCTGGACCAGCGGATGCAATCTGATACACATAGTTTTTTGAGCTGGCCCAGATACCTCCGCGAACACATTTTCTTCAGGAGTCGGTCGTTCTGGGGGTCCCAGGAACCCAGTGCCCCTACTACGATGGCCTCTACCTTCACATTTGGGTGTGTCGTCGCCATTTCCTCAGCTAGTGGCTGGTACTTCCTTATCTTCCGTTCCCTGGCTTGCGTCAGTGCCTCCGTGGAACTCTCGAACGGAACTGTGATGTCAATGATGATGGTCTGCTGGTCATTCTGCACCACGAGATCCGGGCGCAGTTCTGGTCCGCAGGGTGCCTGGTTCTCGTATAGCAGCCGGAATTTGTGTTTTGCCGCTTTCTTCACTCGTTCCACAATCGCGTTATGCCTGCGTGTGAAGAGCTGCGCATATCGCATGCAATGGCACACCACATGCGGGAGGGTTTCGGTGATATAACCACATCTCCTGCAGGCCTTGTTGTCTCGCGGGTTGCGCTTTCTGCCATTGAGGGGAAGAAGGTCCAGCCTTGCTTTATGGATGAAACGCCAATCAGCAAATCTTGTATATTCTCCTGTATATAAGAAGTGTGCTGAGCTCTTGTCCAACGAAACGCATTGCAGCGCCTTGCCCTGACGTATTAGCCCCTTGAGCCGCTCATCGTGCTGTTTTTGTAGGTCGGCTCGGAGGCACTTCAGGACTTGTCGCCTCGCATTTCTGCTGACTATTGTGTCTTCTTTCTTTATGCTCAGCCCATCATCTTTCACTATCCACTCAATGTTGGTTCTTCTCGAGGCCGCTCTCGCTCTGGTCCAGATGTTCTGGCTCGTCGATGATGGATTAGCGAAGCCATTCTGCATGTCGCCAGTGAGGTAACTTGCGCAATCTGCCTCTGTGGGCAAGGATTGTGTGCGGTCACGGACCACTTCCATCAGATGTTCTCGCCCTAGCTCTGCGATCCTCGTGTCAATAGAGGTTAGAATCTTAAATGCTGAGTCGACAAGGTGGAAATCAGAGTCAGCAGCCGCACATGGTATTCCAAGTCCTCCATTTTGTCTACTCCCATAGATATAATCCAGGCTTGAGTTACTCGGCAGGTACATCACTTTCCTCAGCTTCCCCAGCAGCACCTTATCCACGGCCGCCCACTGCATCTTCGGGAATTGGCCCATTCTCATGGAGAAGTTCAACGCAGGGAAGAAGAATGTTTTCAGGGCGTTTAGTTTCTGCCAAGGGGCCAACTTGGAGTCTAGGATTTTTACTCCCTTTTGCAATATACCATTCATGTCTTCTTTGGCTGGGATAATGTTGAAACCAGCTGGCTTCCCCAGGAACCTAACTGCCTCTCCGTTCTTCAGTGTCCGTATGGGTCGCCCGTTTATCTGGAATTCGGTTGGTCGTGATCCCCTTGGCGTTTTTCCACTCAGGTGAAGGCTACAACACTTTTCTTCGTTCACCTGAATTGCGATGTCTCTAGCCATCTGTTGTACAGTCTGAATGTTCCTCTGTAACTCTTGGCTGTCTTCGGAGAGCAGTACTACATCATCTGCGAAGGCGAGAACTTTGACTTCCCTTTCTTCACTCTGTACCTTACGCAGCAGTGGATCCAATACAAGATTAAAGAGTAGGCCACTCAGGGGGCACCCCTGTTTGATGCCTCTCTGTACACGTACAGGTTCTGTTAGTCCATCCATCGTCATCACCCTCGTAGTGCAGCCATTGTACATATTAGTGACGATGTTGCAGAATTTCGCCCCTGCTCCAGCATGTCTAAGGCTCGCCTGGATGGCTCTATGCGGGAGAGAGCCAAAAGCATTGGAGAAATCCAACCACGCGATGTAAATGTCACCATTGTTATTTCTTGCTTTGTCCATTTCAGTTGCAAGAGCATAGTTGTGCTCTAGCACACCATCGAAGGGCATGAAACCTTTCTGTGCTGGCGACAGAATGTTGTTCTGCTCTGCCCATTTGGACAGTCTGCTCGACAGCACCCCGGTGAATAGCTTATATATGGTCTTCGTGAGTGCAATAGGGCGCCAGTTACTAATATCTTCTCGTGGTCCCTTCTTGTAAATGAGAATTGTTCTACTTTCTTTCCAGGATCCCGGAACATCCATATACTTTATGCATATATTGAAGATAGTTGCTAGGATGCTGCATCCAGGATCCACTTCTTTCCAATGGTTGTAGGTTATGCGGTCATCACCTGGCGCAGAATTTTCACACCGCAGAAGTCGCCTGTGCACCTCCTCAGGTGTTATTCTGTGAAGGGGCACTGGCTCGTTGTTGGAGTTCCCATTGTAGCAATCTAGTTGGACATGCGCATCACTACAGGTGTTCCGGAAGTGCTCTTCTATCTCTTGCTTCGTGATCCTGCATGTCTCAGAATCCTGCTCCAATATAAGCCTCATTGCTCTTCTTCTGTTTTGGCGGTATAGGCGTTGGATGTACTTTGGATCTTCTGGATCCTGTCGGCTTTCACGTGATGCTGCTTGTGCTGCTGTAGGAGTGCGGGTTTTTAATAAGACCTGGATATCTGATGTGATGGTCCCCAAGGTCTCTTGGAACCTCCTCCATTGAGCCGTGCTCGTGCTCTCCGCTAAAATTCTCTGAAGTGCAGGGAGGTGTTGATGGACAGGGGTCTCATCATTCGGTTCTAGTTCAGTGGTGGCCCCCCCAGGGGCCTACTACGGTAGGTACGGGTTAGGCGCACCCGGGGTCCCGAGCCACCTTGACTCCCTCTGTGGGCAACCTCAGAGTGGTGAGGGAGTCAGTAGGTGAAAATGCCCACCCACGTGTAGGCCGTGCGTGGAGACCCGTGTCGGTGAAGAGGAATATCCTGGTTGGTTGAGGGTTGCGTACCTGAGCCTGGGCTTCTGTCTTTCAGTAACTGGGGAGGGTGCGCAGCCTAATACACCGCTTTGGTTTCTGATTT
The DNA here is from genome assembly GCA_030762935.1 of Hymenopus coronatus. Taxonomy (NCBI): domain Eukaryota; kingdom Metazoa; phylum Arthropoda; class Insecta; order Mantodea; family Hymenopodidae; genus Hymenopus; species Hymenopus coronatus. Next base: position 24,753,621 of record CM060889.1, read on the forward strand.
GCCTAAACGGGAGGCTAGGGACTAACCCACCCCTAGTCAATCGGCCAGGACTAGGTATTACACCGAACTCCAGGGTGAGTGGGACGGCGAGCCCGCTATATCCCCTGTGTAGCCCTGTCACCCCAGTGGGGTGACCCCTCGTTGGGCTCCGTGGTGGGTGGGGAGCACTGGGGGATGAATTTATACAATTTTTTTTTTATGGCACCAAAACTTAAACCCCTGATTTCAAATAAAGACGTTGGAAAGGAAGTAGTCGAGTCATGTGGTCCTCGCTACTTGGTTATTCATAGGACAGAGGAAGGTAAGAAGTTCCTTACGGTGAGCCCTTTTACTATCCAAAAGGGTCTCGATGCCATTGCTGGTCCTGTTAAATCCTGCGTTCGAGCTCGCAATGGTACACTTCTTGTCGAAGCCAACTCCGCCTCGCAAGCTGCAAGAATACTTAAAGCCACCATGTTAGCCAGCTATCCAGTGAAGGTCGAGGTGCACAAGTCGCTGAACTCCTCCCGCGGTGTAATAACAACCCGCGCGTTGGACGGTTTGTCCATTGAGGAGATCCAAGAAAATCTTGCGACTCAGGGTGTCTCAGCTGTTTATCGGGTACAACGTAAGATCAACGGTGAATTCCTGCCTACTCGTACCCTGTTTCTTACTTTTGATCGGGTTGATCTGCCTCAAAAGATTAGGGCAGGGTATGAAGCCATCGAAGTTAGGCCTTATATACCCAATCCGCTGAGGTGCTTTAAATGCCAACGTTTTGGTCACACTAGTGAGTTGTGTACCGGCAAGTCCACCTGCGTCCACTGCGGTGACATCTCCCACGATGGGGCTTGTGCTTCAGCTCCATCATGTGTGAACTGTAACGGGGAACACCCATCTAGTTCCCGAGACTGCCCCCGTTTTGCAGAGGAACGAGCGATCCAGGAGATACGGGTGAAAGAGAAGGTGTCCTTCTTGGAAGCCCGGAAGCTCCTGCGACTCCGCCAACCCTCTGCCCCGAGGTCCGGTACCTATAGCTCAGTTGCAGCTAAACCGGTACCGCGTCGGGAAATCGCAACACAGACCGGCGATATGAACGGGGCTACAATTGCGGAAAAGGTTATTTTAGCCCAAGCGCTGCCAAAGCCATCGGCACCTACACCCAAGTTGGTATCAACATCTGCCAAATCCGCTAGCTTACAGAATAGTCCTGCACAGTTGTCACCGAAAGCCTCGACCTCTGGAACTAAAGTTGGTAAATTCACGACGTCTTCTGCCCCGGAAAAACAGTTTAAGACCAAGTATGTACGACAAGACTTCTTGAAAGAGAATGTGCAATCTATTACCAAGTCATCTAAGGGTAAGAAAAGTTCACGCAACTCCACACGTGTATCCTCCTCTGAAGGGTCATCTGGGGAGGAGGGCGTGAATCGGCGACGGCCGTCTTCGCCGATCAGCACATCCAATCGGTTCGAACTACTTGGACCTAAAACTGCTCTTGAAAAAGGGACCTCCCTTGTGGAGGAGATGGACCAGGAGGATTCTGCCGCCACTGCCAGAGGGACAGTGCGGAAACGGCAGGATCGTGCTCCTGAAAATAGTACTAGCCCAACGCCTAAGAAGAACAAATTGAACCGACCAGCTAATCCCAATCTGCAGAAGCGTCTTTCGATTTGAAACTTATCCCATAATATACTCAATGGCTATCCTCCATTGGAACATACGCGGAATTCGACCACATCGACCAGAGCTTGACTTGTTGCTGCGCCAGCATGAACCCTTGGCTGTATGTTTACAAGAGACGAAGCTCCGTCCACAGGACACCGTTACCATCAGGCAGTACTCCTCCGTACGATGTGATTTATCCCCGGAGGACGGTGTCCCGGCACATGGGGGCACTATGATGCTTATTCGAGATGATATTTTTGCCAACTCCGTACCCATACAATCTGCAATCCAGTCCGTTGCTGTCAGCATTAAGCTACCCTCCGCTTCATTCACCATTTGCAGTATCTATTTGCCTCCATCTGCGGACCTCTCGCACAGCGACTTAGAACACCTCATTTCGCAGTTGCCACCACCCTTTTTATTGGTAGGCGACGTCAATGCCCATCACCCTCTTTGGGGCTCTCCTCGGGCTTGTGCGAGAGGTACGCTACTTAAAGACTTCTTGGATAGTCAGAATCTTGCTCTCTTGAACACCGGAGAGCCCACCTTTCTATCTGACGCATTTCATAGTTTTTCACACATTGACATTGCAATTTGTTCCCCTCAGCTGGCAGTCACCTTATGCTGGAATATCATCTCGGATTTGCATTCTAGTGACCACTTTCCTTGTCGTATTAGTGTCTTGACACCCGTTGTATGTTCCACCCGTTTACCTAGTTGGCGCCTAGACCACGCCAGCTGGGAACTGTACTCCCACTTGGCTGAATTTAGCTACGAAGAGCACGACTCTGTGAACCACTTGGTCGAACATCTTACAGGGACCATTCTTTCTGCTGCTGAGCAATCCATTCCGCGTTCGACTGGCTACAGCCGTCGATTTCCGGTACCTTGGTGGACCGCTGACTGTCGGGATGCTATTCGCGCTCGCAGACGAGCTCTACGGGTTTTCCAGCGTTTTCCTACACTGGATAACCTGATACACTATAAACGGATGCGTGCACATTCTAGGCGGGTTATTAAGGATAGCAAAAAGATGTCATGGAATAAATTCGTGGGTTCCTTTAATCGACATACACCTTCCTCTGTCGTATGGGATAAGTTAAGACGTGTGGCTGGGAAACCGAACCATATGCCCATCGCCGGTCTCAAAACACCTACCGGAGCTGTTGTTGATACATTTGACGTGGCGAATACTTTAGGCAGTGCTTTCGCTGAGGTGTCTAGCTCAGGCAACTATTCCCCTGAGTTTCTTACAGTTAAGAACCAGGTGGAATCTCAAGAATTCTCGTTTCTTTCTGGCAACCTTGAGGATTATAATCGCCTTTTCACCCTGGCAGAGCTAGACAATGCACTCTCCTCTTCACGACACTCAGCACCAGGTCCAGATGGTATCCACGTCCAAATGTTGCAACATCTCTCTCCTGATGGCAAAGATTTCCTACTCGAGGTCTATAATCGTGTCTGGGTTGATGGCATTTTTCCAGACAAGTGGCGGGAGGCCACCATCATACCCATTCTTAAACCTGGAAAGGACCGCCATCTTCCTTCCAGTTACCGTCCTATTTCCCTCACCAGTTGCGTTTGCAAGGTGATGGAACGCATGATCAATGGACGGTTGGTGTGGTGGCTGGAATCCCACAATCTTCTGACGAACATCCAGTGTGGCTTTCGACGACGACGTTCAACTGCTGACCACCTTGTCTCTCTGTCAACTCAGATTATGGACGGGTTTCTTAAGAACAGCCCCACAGTTGGGATATTTTTTGACCTCGAGAAGGCCTACGACACGTGTTGGCGGGCGGGAATATTGCGTTCTCTGCACAACTGGAACATACGTGGACGCCTACCGTTGGTCATTCAGGAGTTTATGCGGGACCGCGTTTTTCGAGTGAGGGTGGGTTCGGATTTTTCTAACCATTTTATTCAAGAGAACGGTGTGCCGCAGGGCTCGGTACTCAGCGTGACTCTATTTGCTATTGCGATAAATTCCATATCACTATGTGTGCCTCAAGGTGTCTCTTCCTGTTTATTCGTGGACGACTTTGCCATCTTCTGTACTTCTCAGCGTACACCGTTTTTGGAACGCCGTCTCCAGCGGTGTTTGGACAATCTCTATGCATGGAGCTCGAAACACGGTTTTCGTTTCTCCGCTGAGAAGACAGTCTGCGTTAACTTCTGGCGCCGTAATGGGCATATGCCGCCGTCTCTTCGACTCGGGCCAGATTTACTTCCTTTCGCAGACGAGGCGAGATTCCTTGGTTTGATCTTCGATCGGAAACTTTGTTGGGCACCACAAATAGCACAGCTTAGAGCACGATGTGACCGTTCTCTAAATCTTTTACGGATACTAAGTGGCAAGTCTTGGGGTGCGGATCGGACGACATTGCTCCGTCTTTATCGTGCTGTTATTCGTTCGAAGTTGGACTATGGCAGCATTGTGTATTCTTCAGCTCGACCTTCAGTGCTCAGAAGGTTAGACACAGTCCATAACCAGGGCATCCGTGTGGCCGTTGGAGCTTTTCCAACGAGCCCAGTTGTTAGCCTCTACGCCGAATCGGGAGAACCTCCTCTGCGTTGTCGGCGTGATGTCCTGCTTGCTAATTATGGCTGTGGGCTGAAGTGTATGCCTGGGCATCCAACTTATCACGCGTTTTTCTCCCCTGAGCTGCACGAGCGATACTGCCTCCGCTCTCTGAGCCCCAGGCCAGCAGGTTTTCGTTTCCGTGAGCTTCTACGCCAGCACCATGTTGACATTCCTCGGCTGTTATCCAAGGGAGAGAGTATACACCCCCCTTGGTTACGCGCTACCTCCCATGTCGATCTCGGGATGACGCTCTACGGGAAATCTGTTACGCCTCTTGATAGTATTCGTCGTTGCTTTTTAGAATTTTTATCCAAATACAGTGGCCGTATTTGTATTTACACCGATGGTAGTAAGAGCCCCGACGGTGTTGGATGTGCCTTTGTAACTGGCACCGCAACTTCTACTTACGGTTTGCCTAGTTGCACATCTATATATTCTGCCGAGCTATATGCTATTTATCAAGCCCTTCTGTATATTCGACGTCGAAAATTAGGTGACTGCCTTATTCTTAGTGATTCCCTTAGTGCCCTTCAGAGCATTCGTGAGCTGTACAATTACCATCCTTTGGTGCAGCGCATCCAGGACGTTCTCCACATTTTGCACGCTTCTGGCTTTAATGTGGAGTGCGCATGGATTCCTGGACACGTTGGCTTGCCAGGGAATGACACGGCGGATTTGGCAGCGAAATCGGCAGTCACAGCGCCCAGTGTTACGATTACCCATTCAACAGCAGAAGATTTTAGAGTGGCTGTACGGAGAGCCGTTTTTTCGACTTGGCATGCGGAGTGGTCGGCTCTCCGTGGTAATAAGCTGCGAGAGGTGAAGGACCTCCCTGTCAACTGGGTAACCTCCTCTCGTTTATTCCGCCGGGAGGAGGTAGTACTAGCTCGGCTAAGAATTGGCCACTGTATTTTTACTCACAGTTACCTTTTTAAACGTGAACCTGCTCCTGTCTGTGCGCTCTGTGGGGAGGCACAGACAGTTCGTCATGTGTTGCTGGAGTGTGGTCACCTGGCACACATTCGGTCATCTATGGGCATGCCGGCCTCTCTTGCCGAGGTCCTGGCAGATGACCCAAGAGCAGTGGACAGGGTTTTTAAATTTTTAGCCAAACTTTCTTTTACCTTGAGGTTTTAGTGTGATAGCGGTTTTTTTAAACTCTTTTGGTTTTAATGTGTTGATTTTAGATGGAGTTTTATATCCAGCTCTGGTTAGAGGGCTGGACGTTTCTGTTACTTCCGTTTCAACTGTGTTAGCTCTTTTATTTGTGTTTACTTTTTTGTTTGGTATTTTCTTACTGGCTATTGCCAAGTTTTAATCGTAAGGGCGCTTATGACCTCGGCAGTTGAGCGCCCTTAAACACCATCATCATCATCTTTGGCTAACAGCACCAGATCGTCTGCATATGCCAGGATTTTATGATCAGCCTGCTGTCCTTGAATATTTCTAATTATAGGGTCAATTGCAATGTTATAAAGCAGGCCGCTGATGGGGCATCCTTGCTTAACCACGGCATTCAAATCAATATTGTCAGTGGCACCTTGACCCGTTAAGACTCTTGTTGTTGTCTCCGTATACATGTCTTTAATTATTCTCGTAAACTTGGCACCAGCGCCTGTCCTTTGGAGACCCGCATAGATGGCTTGATGCGGTACGGAGCCGAAGGCATTGGAGAAGTCCAACCAGGCTGCTACAAATTCGCCCTTTTCTGTTCTGGCAACGTCGAACTTCCTCCGGAGCGTGTAATTATGCTCGAAGACTCCGTCGTGAGGCATGAACCCCTTCTGAGCAGGTGCCAAGATGTTCTCGTTGGTCAACCAGGTGGTGACTCTCTTTGCCAGCACACCTGTATATAGCTTATAGATGGTCCGCATGATGGCAATTGGTCGCCAGTTTACTATGTCATGCGGATCACCTTTCTTGTGAATTAGTGACGTCATTGAGGTCTTCCACTCTTCAGGGACCTTCTCGTACTTAAGGCAGACGTTAAAGATGCTAGCAAGTACGGAGCATGCTGGGTCGACCGCCTTCCAGTGATTGTATTTGATACGGTCGTCCCCAGGTGCAGTATTCTCGCATCTTTGCAGCCTGAACATTACTTCATTTGGCGTGATTCGGTTGGTCATCACGCCTTGTCTGCCTTCAGTATGGTCCATCTCCTGGTCTTCTGGAGAATATACGGACAGGTCACAATCTCTTCTTTTATAAGTGTCCCTGAAGAAGGTCGTCACTGTCTCCTTATCAATTTGGCATCTCTTGCCCTCCTCCCCGAGGATCAATCGGACAGCTTTCCTCCTGTTCCTCTTGTACAGCTTTTGAATGGTAGCTGGGTCCTCAGGGTCGATATTGATATTTCTTCTGCTGGTGCCGTGGTGGACAGGGATCTTGACGATTTCTTTTACTTTGTTGGTGATCCTCATCAAGATCCCTTCGAACCTCAACCAATTGTCTTCCGAGGTTCCGGCCCTGAGGATATCGTTGATTTCAAGAAGGAACTCGTGGATCTTAGATCTGTCGTCCACGTCAATAATTAAGTTATCTTCTGCGGGTAATTGCACCTGTGGATCACCTTGCACGACATCCACGCTCTCTTCCAGATCAGGTGCATTGGATTTATCATCACGTGTTGGGGCTGTCCCCAACTCGGAAACCCGCGAAGATAGGGGAGTCAGGTTTACAAGAGACGCTCCGCGCCGCTCTATTTCAGGTTGCACAGCTGTTGGCATTTGCTGTGCAACAAAATCACCTCCGCCCCGTGGTGTCATCTCCGCCTCCGTAGGAGGAGACGGGTCGGGTAACTAGTCCAGGTCCTCCCCCTGAGTAGTCACTGGAGTATGTAGAGCCGCGGACGGTCCAGCCGTGACTGGCACCGGGTCATCAGCCAAGCTTGCTGATATGTCCTGCGCTGGAATTGCAGGCTCGTTGCTCGACCCAGAAGAGTCTGGCGTCGATGATGATGATGATGGTGTTTAAGGGCGCTCAACTGCCGAGGTCATAAGCGCCCTTATGATTAAAACTTGGCAATAGCCAGTAAGAAAATACCAAACAAAAAAGTAAACACAAATAAAAGAGCTCACACAGTTGAAACGGAAGTAACAGAAACGTCCAGCCCTCTAACCAGAGCTGGATATAAAACTCCATCTAAAATCAACACATTAAAACCAAAAGAGTTTAAAAAACCGCTATCACACTAAAACGTCAAGGTAAAAGAAAGTTTTGCTAAAAATTTAAAAACCCTGTCCACTGCTCTTGGGTCATCTGCCAGGACCTCAGCAAGAGAGGCCGGCATGCCCATAGATGACCGAATGTGTGCCAGGTGACCACACTCCAGCAACACATGACGAACTGTCTGTGCCTCCCCACAGAGCGCACAGACAGGAGCAGGTTCACGTTTAAAAAGGTAACTGTGAGTAAAAATACAGTGGCCAATTCTTAGCCGAGCTAGTACTACCTCCTCCCGGCGGAATAAACGAGAGGAGGTTACCCAGTTGACAGGGAGGTCCTTCCCCCCAGGGGCCTACTACGGTAGGTACGGGTTAGGCGCACCCGGGGTCCCGAGCCACCTTGACTCCCTCTGTGGGCAACCTCAGAGTGGTGAGGGAGTCAGTAGGTGAAAATGCCCACCCACGTGTAGGCCGTGCGTGGAGACCCGTGTCGGTGAAGAGGAATATCCTGGTTGGTTGAGGGTTGCGTACCTGAGCCTGGGCTTCTGTCTTTCAGTAACTGGGGAGGGTGCGCAGCCTAATACACCGCTTTGGTTTCTGATTTGCCTAAACGGGAGGCTAGGGACTAACCCACCCCTAGTCAATCGGCCAGGACTAGGTATTACACCGAACTCCAGGGTGAGTGGGACGGCGAGCCCGCTATATCCCCTGTGTAGCCCTGTCACCCCAGTGGGGTGACCCCTCGTTGGGCTCCGTGGTGGGTGGGGAGCACTGGGGGATGAATTTATACCATTTTTTCTATGGCACCAAAACAAAAACCCCTTAATAAAGAAGTTGGAAAGGAAGTAGTCGAGTCATGTGGTCCTCGCTACTTGGTCATTCATAGGACAGAGGAAGGTAAGAAGTTCCTTACGGTGAGCCCTTTTACTATCCAAAAGGGTCTCGATGCCATTGCTGGTCCTGTTAAATCCTGCGTTCGAGCTCGCAATGGTACACTTCTTGTCGAAGCCAACTCCGCCTCGCAAGCTGCAAGAATACTTAAAGCCACCATGTTAGCCAGCTATCCAGTGAAGGTCGAGGTGCACAAGTCGCTGAACTCCTCCCGCGGTGTAATAACAACCCGCGCGTTGGACGGTTTGTCAATTGAGGAGATCCAAGAAAATCTTGCGACTCAGGGTGTCTCAGCTGTTTATCGGGTACAACGTAAGATCAACGGTGAATTCCTGCCTACTCGTACCCTGTTTCTTACTTTTGATCGGGTTGATCTGCCTCAAAAGATTAGGGCAGGGTATGAAGCCATCGAAGTTAGGCCTTATATACCCAATCCGCCGAGGTGCTTTAAATGCCAACGTTTTGGTCACACTAGTGATTTGTGTACCGGCAAGTCCACCTGCGTCCACTGCGGTGACACCTCCCACGATGGGGCTTGTGCTTCAGCTCCATCGTGTGTGAACTGTAACGGGGAACACCCATCTAGTTCCCGAGACTGCCCCCGTTTTGCAGAGGAACGAGCGATCCAGGAGATACGGGTGAAAGAGAAGGTGTCCTTCTTGGAAGCCCGGAAGCTCCTGCGACTCCGCCAACCCTCTGCCCCGAGGTCCGGTACCTATAGCTCAGTTGCAGCTAAACCGGTACCGCGTCGGGAAATCGCAACACAGACCGGCGATATGAACGGGGCTACAATTGCGGAAAAGGTTATTTTAGCCCAAGCGCTGCCAAAGCCTTCGGCACCTACACCCAAGTTGGTATCAACATCTGCCAAATCCGCCAGCTTACAGAATAGTCCTGCACACTTGTCACCGAAAGCCTCGACCTCCGGAACTAAAGCTATTAAATTCACGACGTCTTCTGCCCCGGAAAAACAGTTTAAGACCAAGTATGTACGACAAGACTTCTTGAAAGAGAATGTGCAATCTATTACCAAGTCATCTAAAGGTAAGAAAAGTTCACGCAACTCCACACGTGTATCCTCCTCTGAAGGGTCATCTGGGGAGGAGGGCGTGAATCGGCGACGGCCGTCTTCGCCGATCAGCACATCCAATCGGTTCGAACTACTTGGACCGAAAACTGCTCTTGAAAAAGGGACCTCCCTTGTGGAGGAGATGGACCAGGAGGATTCTGCCGCCACTGCCAGAGGGACAGTGCGGAAACGGCAGGATCGTGCTCCTGAAAATAGTACTAGCCCAACGCCTAAGAAGAACAAATTGAACCGACCAGCTAATCCCAATCTGCAGAAGCGTCTTTCGATTTGAAACTTATCCCATAATATACTCAATGGCTATCCTCCATTGGAACATACGCGGAATTCGACCACATCGACCAGAGCTTGACTTGTTGCTGCGCCAGCATGAACCCTTGGCTGTATGTTTACAAGAGACGAAGCTCCGTCCACAGGACACCGTTACCATCAGGCAGTACTCCTCCGTACGATGTGATTTATCCCCGGAGGACGGTGTCCCGGCACATGGGGGCACTATGATGCTTATTCGAGATGATATTTTTGCCAACTCCGTACCCATACAATCTGCAATCCAGTCCGTTGCTGTCAGCATTAAGCTACCCTCCGCTTCATTCACCATTTGCAGTATCTATTTGCCTCCATCTGCGGACCTCTCGCACAGCGACTTAGAACACCTCATTTCGCAGTTGCCACCACCCTTTTTATTGGTAGGCGACGTGAATGCCCATCACCCTCTTTGGGGCTCTCCTCGGGCTTGTGCGAGAGGTACGCTACTTAAAGACTTCTTGGATAGTCAGAATCTTGCTCTCTTGAACACCGGAGAGCCCACCTTTCTATCTGACGCATTTCATAGTTTTTCACACATTGACATTGCAATTTGTTCCCCTCAGCTGGCAGTCACCTTATGCTGGAATATCATCTCGGATTTGCATTCTAGTGACCACTTTCCTTGTCGTATTAGTGTCTTGACACCCGTTGTATGTTCCACCCGTTTACCTAGTTGGCGCCTAGACCACGCCAGCTGGGAACTGTACTCCCACTTGGCTGAATTTAGCTACGAAGAGCACGACTCTGTGAACCACTTGGTCGAACATCTTACAGGGACCATTCTTTCTGCTGCTGAGCAATCCATTCCGCGTTCGACTGGCTACAGCCGTCGATTTCCGGTACCTTGGTGGACCGCTGACTGTCGGGATGCTATTCGCGCTCGCAGACGAGCTCTACGGGTTTTCCAGCGTTTTCCTACACTGGATAACCTGATACACTATAAACGGATGCGTGCACATTCTAGGCGGGTTATTAAGGATAGCAAAAAGATGTCATGGAATAAATTCGTGGGTTCCTTTAATCGACATACACCTTCCTCTGTCGTATGGGATAAGTTAAGACGTGTGGCTGGGAAACCGAACCATATGCCCATCGCCGGTCTCAAAACACCTACCGGAGCTGTTGTTGATACATTTGACGTGGCGAATACTTTAGGCAGTGCTTTCGCTGAGGTGTCTAGCTCAGGCAACTATTCCCCTGAGTTTCTTACAGTTAAGAACCAGGTGGAATCTCAAGAATTCTCGTTTCTTTCTGGCAACCTTGAGGATTATAATCGCCTTTTCACCCTGGCAGAGCTAGACAATGCACTCTCCTCTTCACGACACTCAGCACCAGGTCCAGATGGTATCCACGTCCAAATGTTGCAACATCTCTCTCCTGATGGCAAAGATTTCCTACTCGAGGTCTATAATCGTGTCTGGGTTGATGGCATTTTTCCAGACAAGTGGCGGGAGGCCACCATCATACCCATTCTTAAACCTGGAAAGGACCGCCATCTTCCTTCCAGTTACCGTCCTATTTCCCTCACCAGTTGCGTTTGCAAGGTGATGGAACGCATGATCAATGGACGGTTGGTGTGGTGGCTGGAATCCCACAATCTTCTGACGAACATCCAGTGTGGCTTTCGACGACGACGTTCAACTGCTGACCACCTTGTCTCTCTGTCAACTCAGATTATGGACGGGTTTCTTAAGAACAGCCCCACAGTTGGGATATTTTTTGACCTCGAGAAGGCCTACGACACGTGTTGGCGGGCGGGAATATTGCGTTCTCTGCACAACTGGAACATACGTGGACGCCTACCGTTGGTCATTCAGGAGTTTATGCGGGACCGCGTTTTTCGAGTGAGGGTGGGTTCGGTTTTTTCTAACCATTTTATTCAAGAGAACGGAGTGCCGCAGGGCTCGGTACTCAGCGTGACTCTATTTGCTATTGCGATAAATTCCATATCAATATGTGTGCCTCAAGGTGTCTCTTCCTGTTTATTCGTGGACGACTTTGCCATCTTCTGTACTTCTCAGCGTACACCGTTTTTGGAACGCCGTCTCCAGCGGTGTTTGGACAATCTCTATGCATGGAGCTCGAAACACGGTTTTCGTTTCTCCGCTGAGAAGACAGTCTGCGTTAACTTCTGGCGCCGTAAGTGGCATATGCCGCCGTCTCTTCGACTCGGGCCAGATTTACTTCCTTTCGCAGACGAGGCGAGATTCCTTGGTTTGATCTTCGATCGGAAACTTTGTTGGGCACCACAAATAGCACAGCTTAGAGCACGATGTGACCGTTCTCTAAATCTTTTACGGATACTAAGTGGCAAGTCTTGGGGTGCGGATCGGACGACATTGCTCGGTCTTTATCGTGCTGTGATTCGTTCGAAGTTGGACTATGGCAGCATTGTGTATTCTTCAGCTCGACCTTCAGTGCTCAGAAGGTTAGACACAGTCCATAACCAGGGCATCCGTGTGGCCGTTGGAGCTTTTCCAACGAGCCCAGTTGTTAGCCTCTACGCCGAATCGGGAGAACCTCCTCTGCGTTGTCGGCGTGATGTCCTGCTTGCTAATTATGGCTGTGGGCTGAAGTGTATGCCTGGGCATCCAACTTATCACGCGTTTTTCTCCCCTGAGCTGCACGAGCGATACTGCCTCCGCTCTCTGAGCCCCAGGCCAGCAGGTTTTCGTTTCCGTGAGCTTCTACGCCAGCACCATGTTGACATTCCTCGGCTGTTATCCAAGGGAGAGAGTATACACCCCCCTTGGTTACGCGCTACCTCCCATGTCGATCTCGGGATGACGCTCTACGGGAAATCTGTTACGCCTCTTGATAGTATTCGTTGTTGCTTTTTAGAATTTTTATCCAAATACAGTGGCCGTATTTGTATTTACACCGATGGTAGTAAGAGCCCCGACGGTGTTGGATGTGCCTTTGTAACTGGCACCGCAACTTCTACTTACGGTTTGCCTAGTTGCACATCTATATATTCTGCCGAGCTATATGCTATTTATCAAGCCCTTCTGTATATTCGACGTCGAAAATTAGGTGACTGCCTTATTCTTAGTGATTCCCTTAGTGCCCTTCAGAGCATTCGTGAGCTGTACAATTACCATCCTTTGGTGCAGCGCATCCAGGACGTCCTCCACATTTTGCACGCTTCTGGTTTTAATGTGGAGTGCGCATGGATTCCTGGACACGTTGGCTTGCCAGGGAATGACACGGCGGATTTGGCAGCGAAATCGGCAGTCACAGCGCCCAGTGTTACGATTACCCATTCAACAGCAGAAGATTTTAGAGTGGCTGTACGGAGAGCCGTTTTTTCGACTTGGCATGCGGAGTGGTCGGCTCTCCGTGGTAATAAGCTGCGAGAGGTGAAGGACCTCCCTGTCAACTGGGTAACCTCCTCTCGTTTATTCCGCCGGGAGGAGGTAGTACTAGCTCGGCTAAGAATTGGCCACTGTATTTTTACTCACAGTTACCTTTTTAAACGTGAACCTGCTCCTGTCTGTGCGCTCTGTGGGGAGGCACAGACAGTTCGTCATGTGTTGCTGGAGTGTGGTCACCTGGCACACATTCGGTCATCTATGGGCATGCCGGCCTCTCTTGCTGAGGTCCTGGCAGATGACCCAAGAGCAGTGGACAGGGTTTTTAAATTTTTAGCAAAACTTTCTTTTACCTTGACGTTTTAGTGTGATAGCGGTTTTTTAAACTCTTTTGGTTTTAATGTGTTGATTTTAGATGGAGTTTTATATCCAGCTCTGGTTAGAGGGCTGGACGTTTCTGTTACTTCCGTTTCAACTGTGTTAGCTCTTTTATTTGTGTTTACTTTTTTGTTTGGTATTTTCTTACTGGCTATTGCCAAGTTTTAATCATAAGGGCGCTTATGACCTCGGCAGTTGAGCGCCCTTAAACACCATCATCATCATCATCATCAGCGTACTTTTTCCTCCTGCAAACAGAGAAAGAATACGATTAATTCCTTTCTACTCTACGTGTAGTGTCTTATAATGGTGGGCCGATCCTGGCGGCACTGCAATGCCAGGTCAACCCGCGACAGAGGTGGAGCAAGCTCCTTACACTCCGTCAAATTCCAAAAATCAGTTTAATATTCTGGTCCTCCGATGGAGGACCTATCAGATATTAAGCTGATAAGAACAGAGTTTTTTTATTGAGAAAATGTTCTAACGTACAATTTAAATAGATTTGGCAAAACAGAGTTTTCAGCAACATGGAAGTTTACAGTATACAAGAATTTCAGAATATTTACATATTTCTTTTCACCTTCTCTGAGGTTTTTCAGTTCAATGTCTTTGTCTTGATTAATCTTATTTACATTTACAACAAAGGTATATACATAGGTTTATTCAGGCTAGGCTTTTCAGTGTCAATAAGTTTATATAGTTTCTTATATGTTTCAGCCTGTCGTCGTCGAATCTTCACACTTTTTCACTTTCACTTAAACACTTCACACTTGTCTTTTTCCAGTTAAATGTTCAATGTAGATGTCCCTGGACCAGCGGATGCAATCTGATACACATAGTTTTTTGAGCTGGCCCAGATACCTCCGCGAACACATTTTCTTCAGGAGTCGGTCGTTCTGGGGGTCCCAGGAACCCAGTGCCCCTACTACGATGGCCTCTACCTTCACATTTGGGTGTGTCGTCGCCATTTCCTCAGCTAGTGGCTGGTACTTCCTTATCTTCCGTTCCCTGGCTTGCGTCAGTGCCTCCGTGGAACTCTCGAACGGAACTGTGATGTCAATGATGATGGTCTGCTGGTCATTCTGCACCACGAGATCCGGGCGCAGTTCTGGTCCGCAGGGTGCCTGGTTCTCGTATAGCAGCCGGAATTTGTGTTTTGCCGCTTTCTTCACTCGTTCCACAATCGCGTTATGCCTGCGTGTGAAGAGCTGCGCATATCGCATGCAATGGCACACCACATGCGGGAGGGTTTCGGTGATATAACCACATCTCCTGCAGGCCTTGTTGTCTCGCGGGTTGCGCTTTCTGCCATTGAGGGGAAGAAGGTCCAGCCTTGCTTTATGGATGAAACGCCAATCAGCAAATCTTGTATATTCTCCTGTATATAAGAAGTGTGCTGAGCTCTTGTCCAACGAAACGCATTGCAGCGCCTTGCCCTGACGTATTAGCCCCTTGAGCCGCTCATCGTGCTGTTTTTGTAGGTCGGCTCGGAGGCACTTCAGGACTTGTCGCCTCGCATTTCTGCTGACTATTGTGTCTTCTTTCTTTATGCTCAGCCCATCATCTTTCACTATCCACTCAATGTTGGTTCTTCTCGAGGCCGCTCTCGCTCTGGTCCAGATGTTCTGGCTCGTCGATGATGGATTAGCGAAGCCATTCTGCATGTCGCCAGTGAGGTAACTTGCGCAATCTGCCTCTGTGGGCAAGGATTGTGTGCGGTCACGGACCACTTCCATCAGATGTTCTCGCCCTAGCTCTGCGATCCTCGTGTCAATAGAGGTTAGAATCTTAAATGCTGAGTCGACAAGGTGGAAATCAGAGTCAGCAGCCGCACATGGTATTCCAAGTCCTCCATTTTGTCTACTCCCATAGATATAATCCAGGCTTGAGTTACTCGGCAGGTACATCACTTTCCTCAGCTTCCCCAGCAGCACCTTATCCACGGCCGCCCACTGCATCTTCGGGAATTGGCCCATTCTCATGGAGAAGTTCAACGCAGGGAAGAAGAATGTTTTCAGGGCGTTTAGTTTCTGCCAAGGGGCCAACTTGGAGTCTAGGATTTTTACTCCCTTTTGCAATATACCATTCATGTCTTCTTTGGCTGGGATAATGTTGAAACCAGCTGGCTTCCCCAGGAACCTAACTGCCTCTCCGTTCTTCAGTGTCCGTATGGGTCGCCCGTTTATCTGGAATTCGGTTGGTCGTGATCCCCTTGGCGTTTTTCCACTCAGGTGAAGGCTACAACACTTTTCTTCGTTCACCTGAATTGCGATGTCTCTAGCCATCTGTTGTACAGTCTGAATGTTCCTCTGTAACTCTTGGCTGTCTTCGGAGAGCAGTACTACATCATCTGCGAAGGCGAGAACTTTGACTTCCCTTTCTTCACTCTGTACCTTACGCAGCAGTGGATCCAATACAAGATTAAAGAGTAGGCCACTCAGGGGGCACCCCTGTTTGATGCCTCTCTGTACACGTACAGGTTCTGTTAGTCCATCCATCGTCATCACCCTCGTAGTGCAGCCATTGTACATATTAGTGACGATGTTGCAGAATTTCGCCCCTGCTCCAGCATGTCTAAGGCTCGCCTGGATGGCTCTATGCGGGAGAGAGCCAAAAGCATTGGAGAAATCCAACCACGCGATGTAAATGTCACCATTGTTATTTCTTGCTTTGTCCATTTCAGTTGCAAGAGCATAGTTGTGCTCTAGCACACCATCGAAGGGCATGAAACCTTTCTGTGCTGGCGACAGAATGTTGTTCTGCTCTGCCCATTTGGACAGTCTGCTCGACAGCACCCCGGTGAATAGCTTATATATGGTCTTCGTGAGTGCAATAGGGCGCCAGTTACTAATATCTTCTCGTGGTCCCTTCTTGTAAATGAGAATTGTTCTACTTTCTTTCCAGGATCCCGGAACATCCATATACTTTATGCATATATTGAAGATAGTTGCTAGGATGCTGCATCCAGGATCCACTTCTTTCCAATGGTTGTAGGTTATGCGGTCATCACCTGGCGCAGAATTTTCACACCGCAGAAGTCGCCTGTGCACCTCCTCAGGTGTTATTCTGTGAAGGGGCACTGGCTCGTTGTTGGAGTTCCCATTGTAGCAATCTAGTTGGACATGCGCATCACTACAGGTGTTCCGGAAGTGCTCTTCTATCTCTTGCTTCGTGATCCTGCATGTCTCAGAATCCTGCTCCAATATAAGCCTCATTGCTCTTCTTCTGTTTTGGCGGTATAGGCGTTGGATGTACTTTGGATCTTCTGGATCCTGTCGGCTTTCACGTGATGCTGCTTGTGCTGCTGTAGGAGTGCGGGTTTTTAATAAGACCTGGATATCTGATGTGATGGTCCCCAAGGTCTCTTGGAACCTCCTCCATTGAGCCGTGCTCGTGCTCTCCGCTAAAATTCTCTGAAGTGCAGGGAGGTGTTGATGGACAGGGGTCTCATCATTCGGTTCTAGTTCAGTGGTGGCCCCCCCAGGGGCCTACTACGGTAGGTACGGGTTAGGCGCACCCGGGGTCCCGAGCCACCTTGACTCCCTCTGTGGGCAACCTCAGAGTGGTGAGGGAGTCAGTAGGTGAAAATGCCCACCCACGTGTAGGCCGTGCGTGGAGACCCGTGTCGGTGAAGAGGAATATCCTGGTTGGTTGAGGGTTGCGTACCTGAGCCTGGGCTTCTGTCTTTCAGTAACTGGGGAGGGTGCGCAGCCTAATACACCGCTTTGGTTTCTGATTTGCCTAAACGGGAGGCTAGGGACTAACCCACCCCTAGTCAATCGGCCAGGACTAGGTATTACACCGAACTCCAGGGTGAGTGGGACGGCGAGCCCGCTATATCCCCTGTGTAGCCCTGTCACCCCAGTGGGGTGACCCCTCGTTGGGCTCCGTGGTGGGTGGGGAGCACTGGGGGATGAATTTATACAATTTTTTTTTTATGGCACCAAAACTTAAACCCCTGATTTCAAATAAAGACGTTGGAAAGGAAGTAGTCGAGTCATGTGGTCCTCGCTACTTGGTTATTCATAGGACAGAGGAAGGTAAGAAGTTCCTTACGGTGAGCCCTTTTACTATCCAAAAGGGTCTCGATGCCATTGCTGGTCCTGTTAAATCCTGCGTTCGAGCTCGCAATGGTACACTTCTTGTCGAAGCCAACTCCGCCTCGCAAGCTGCAAGAATACTTAAAGCCACCATGTTAGCCAGCTATCCAGTGAAGGTCGAGGTGCACAAGTCGCTGAACTCCTCCCGCGGTGTAATAACAACCCGCGCGTTGGACGGTTTGTCCATTGAGGAGATCCAAGAAAATCTTGCGACTCAGGGTGTCTCAGCTGTTTATCGGGTACAACGTAAGATCAACGGTGAATTCCTGCCTACTCGTACCCTGTTTCTTACTTTTGATCGGGTTGATCTGCCTCAAAAGATTAGGGCAGGGTATGAAGCCATCGAAGTTAGGCCTTATATACCCAATCCGCTGAGGTGCTTTAAATGCCAACGTTTTGGTCACACTAGTGAGTTGTGTACCGGCAAGTCCACCTGCGTCCACTGCGGTGACATCTCCCACGATGGGGCTTGTGCTTCAGCTCCATCATGTGTGAACTGTAACGGGGAACACCCATCTAGTTCCCGAGACTGCCCCCGTTTTGCAGAGGAACGAGCGATCCAGGAGATACGGGTGAAAGAGAAGGTGTCCTTCTTGGAAGCCCGGAAGCTCCTGCGACTCCGCCAACCCTCTGCCCCGAGGTCCGGTACCTATAGCTCAGTTGCAGCTAAACCGGTACCGCGTCGGGAAATCGCAACACAGACCGGCGATATGAACGGGGCTACAATTGCGGAAAAGGTTATTTTAGCCCAAGCGCTGCCAAAGCCATCGGCACCTACACCCAAGTTGGTATCAACATCTGCCAAATCCGCTAGCTTACAGAATAGTCCTGCACAGTTGTCACCGAAAGCCTCGACCTCTGGAACTAAAGTTGGTAAATTCACGACGTCTTCTGCCCCGGAAAAACAGTTTAAGACCAAGTATGTACGACAAGACTTCTTGAAAGAGAATGTGCAATCTATTACCAAGTCATCTAAGGGTAAGAAAAGTTCACGCAACTCCACACGTGTATCCTCCTCTGAAGGGTCATCTGGGGAGGAGGGCGTGAATCGGCGACGGCCGTCTTCGCCGATCAGCACATCCAATCGGTTCGAACTACTTGGACCTAAAACTGCTCTTGAAAAAGGGACCTCCCTTGTGGAGGAGATGGACCAGGAGGATTCTGCCGCCACTGCCAGAGGGACAGTGCGGAAACGGCAGGATCGTGCTCCTGAAAATAGTACTAGCCCAACGCCTAAGAAGAACAAATTGAACCGACCAGCTAATCCCAATCTGCAGAAGCGTCTTTCGATTTGAAACTTATCCCATAATATACTCAATGGCTATCCTCCATTGGAACATACGCGGCATTCGACCACATCGACCAGAGCTTGACTTGTTGCTGCGCCAGCATGAACCCTTGGCTGTATGTTTACAAGAGACGAAGCTCCGTCCACAGGACACCGTTACCATCAGGCAGTACTCCTCCGTACGATGTGATTTATCCCCGGAGGACGGTGTCCCGGCACATGGGGGCACTATGATGCTTATTCGAGATGATATTTTTGCCAACTCTGTACCCGTACAATCTGCAATCCAGTCCGTTGCTGTCAGCATTAAGCTACCCTCCGCTTCATTCACCATTTGCAGTATCTATTTGCCTCCATCTGCGGACCTCTCGCACAGCGACTTAGAACACCTCATTTCGCAGTTGCCACCACCCTTTTTATTGGTAGGCGACGTGAATGCCCATCACCCTCTTTGGGGCTCTCCTCGGGCTTGTGCGAGAGGTACGCTACTTAAAGACTTCTTGGATAGTCAGAATCTTGCTCTCTTGAATACCGGAGAGCCCACCTTTCTATCTGACGCATTTCATAGTTTTTCACACATTGACATTGCAATTTGTTCCCCTCAGCTGGCAGTCACCTTATGCTGGAATATCATCTCGGATTTGCATTCTAGTGACCACTTTCCTTGTCGTATTAGTGTCTTGACACCCGTTGTATGTTCCACCCGTTTACCTAGTTGGCGCCTAGACCACGCCAGCTGGGAACTGTACTCCCACTTGGCTGAATTTAGCTACGAAGAGCACGACTCTGTGAACCACTTGGTCGAACATCTTACAGGGACCATTCTTTCTGCTGCTGAGCAATCCATTCCGCGTTCGACTGGCTACAGCCGTCGATTTCCGGTACCTTGGTGGACCGCTGACTGTCGGGATGCTATTCGCGCTCGCAGACGAGCTCTACGGGTTTTCCAGCGTTTTCCTACACTGGATAACCTGATACACTATAAACGGATGCGTGCACATTCTAGGCGGGTTATTAATGATAGCAAAAAGATGTCATGGAATAAATTCGTGGGTTCCTTTAATCGACATACACCTTCCTCTGTCGTATGGGATAAGTTAAGACGTGTGGCTGGGAAACCGAACCATATGCCCATCGCCGGTCTCAAAACACCTACCGGAGCTGTTGTTGATACATTTGACGTGGCGAATACTTTAGGCAGTGCTTTCGCTGAGGTGTCTAGCTCAGGCAACTATTCCCCTGAGTTTCTTACAGTTAAGAACCAGGTGGAATCTCAAGAATTCTCGTTTCTTTCTGGCAACCTTGAGGATTATAATCGCCTTTTCACCCTGGCAGAGCTAGACAATGCACTCTCCTCTTCACGACACTCAGCACCAGGTCCAGATGGTATCCACGTCCAAATGTTGCAACATCTCTCTCCTGATGGCAAAGATTTCCTACTCGAGGTCTATAATCGTGTCTGGGTTGATGGCATTTTTCCAGACAAGTGGCGGGAGGCCACCATCATACCCATTCTTAAACCTGGAAAGGACCGCCATCTTCCTTCCAGTTACCGTCCTATTTCCCTCACCAGTTGCGTTTGCAAGGTGATGGAACGCATGATCAATGGACGGTTGGTGTGGTGGCTGGAATCCCACAATCTTCTGACGAACATCCAGTGTGGCTTTCGACGACGACGTTCAACTGCTGACCACCTTGTCTCTCTGTCAACTCAGATTATGGACGGGTTTCTTAAGAACAGCCCCACAGTTGGGATATTTTTTGACCTCGAGAAGGCCTACGACACGTGTTGGCGGGCGGGAATATTGCGTTCTCTGCACAACTGGAACATACGTGGACGCCTACCGTTGGTCATTCAGGAGTTTATGCGGGACCGCGTTTTTCGAGTGAGGGTGGGTTCGGTTTTTTCTAACCATTTTATTCAAGAGAACGGAGTGCCGCAGGGCTCGGTACTCAGCGTGACTCTATTTGCTATTGCGATAAATTCCATATCACTATGTGTGCCTCAAGGTGTCTCTTCCTGTTTATTCGTGGACGACTTTGCCATCTTCTGTACTTCTCAGCGTACACCGTTTTTGGAACGCCGTCTCCAGCGGTGTTTGGACAATCTCTATGCATGGAGCTCGAAACACGGTTTTCGTTTCTCCGCTGAGAAGACAGTCTGCGTTAACTTCTGGCGCCGTAAGTGGCATATGCCGCCGTCTCTTCGACTCGGGCCAGATTTACTTCCTTTCGCAGACGAGGCGAGATTCCTTGGTTTGATCTTCGATCGGAAACTTTGTTGGGCACCACAAATAGCACAGCTTAGAGCACGATGTGACCGTTCTCTAAATCTTTTACGGATACTAAGTGGCAAGTCTTGGGGTGCGGATCGTACGACATTGCTCCGTCTTTATCGTGCTGTGATTCGTTCGAAGTTGGACTATGGCAGCATTGTGTATTCTTCAGCTCGACCTTCAGTGCTCAGAAGGTTAGACACAGTCCATAACCAGGGCATCCGTGTGGCCGTTGGAGCTTTTCCAACGAGCCCAGTTGTTAGCCTCTACGCCGAATCGGGAGAACCTCCTCTGCGTTGTCGGCGTGATATCCTGCTTGCTAATTATGGCTGTGGGCTGAAGTGTATGCCTGGGCATCCAACTTATCACGCGTTTTTCTCCCCTGAGCTGCACGAGCGATACTGCCTCCGCTCTCTGAGCCCCAGGCCAGCAGGTTTTCGTTTCCGTGAGCTTCTACGCCAGCACCATGTTGACATTCCTCGGCTGTTATCCAAGGGAGAGAGTATACACCCCCCTTGGTTACGCGCTACCTCCCATGTCGATCTCGGGATGACGCTCTACGGGAAATCTGTTACGCCTCTTGATAGTATTCGTCGTTGCTTTTTAGAATTTTTATCCAAATACAGTGGCCGTATTTGTATTTACACCGATGGTAGTAAGAGCCCCGACGGTGTTGGATGTGCCTTTGTAACTGGCACCGCAACTTCTACTTACGGTTTGCCTAGTTGCACATCTATATATTCTGCCGAGCTATATGCTATTTATCAAGCCCTTCTGTATATTCGACGTCGAAAATTAGGTGACTGCCTTATTCTTAGTGATTCCCTTAGTGCCCTTCAGAGCATTCGTGAGCTGTACAATTACCATCCTTTGGTGCAGCGCATCCAGGACGTTCTCCACATTTTGCACGCTTCTGGCTTTAATGTGGAGTGCGCATGGATTCCTGGACACGTTGGCTTGCCAGGGAATGACACGGCGGATTTGGCAGCGAAATCGGCAGTCACAGCGCCCAGTGTTACGATTACCCATTCAACAGCAGAAGATTTTAGAGTGGCTGTACGGAGAGCCGTTTTTTCGACTTGGCATGCGGAGTGGTCGGATCTCCGTGGTAATAAGCTGCGAGAGGTGAAGGACCTCCCTGTCAACTGGGTAACCTCCTCTCGTTTATTCCGCCGGGAGGAGGTAGTACTAGCTCGGCTAAGAATTGGCCACTGTATTTTTACTCACAGTTACCTTTTTAAACGTGAACCTGCTCCTGTCTGTGCGCTCTGTGGGGAGGCACAGACAGTTCGTCATGTGTTGCTGGAGTGTGGTCACCTGGCACACATTCGGTCATCTATGGGCATGCCGGCCTCTCTTGCCGAGGTCCTGGCAGATGACCCAAGAGCAGTGGACAGGGTTTTTAAATTTTTAGCCAAACTTTCTTTTACCTTGAGGTTTTAGTGTGATAGCGGTTTTTTTAAACTCTTTTGGTTTTAATGTGTTGATTTTAGATGGAGTTTTATATCCAGCTCTGGTTAGAGGGCTGGACGTTTCTGTTACTTCCGTTTCAACTGTGTTAGCTCTTTTATTTGTGTTTACTTTTTTGTTTGGTATTTTCTTACTGGCTATTGCCAAGTTTTAATCGTAAGGGCGCTTATGACCTCGGCAGTTGAGCGCCCTTAAACACCATCATCATCATCATCATCATCATCATCAGTGGTGGCGACTGGTTCATGACCTCTGTGGTCCTCTTCTATAACGTCTCCAGCTTCATCACCTGACTCTGCCTCGTCTAAAGAGGAAGTCGAAGTTTCTTCCTCATTTGCTGGCACATTCTCCCCTTCTGCTGTCATCTCATGGGGCGATGGGTCAATCTCCTGAGGTGACTCGTCAACTATTGGGGTTCCTTCGGTATCTCCAAAGCTCGGCGTCATCACGTACTCCTGCTGTCCAACGTCTCCGCTTTGCGTACGCGAAGTCCTACTGGAATCAGATTCTCCATCTGGTTGTTCCTCTACATCTGTGTTATTGTCGACTTCTGGGTTGTGCTCTAGGTCAATCGCCCATTCTGCGCTGCTCTCAGAGTCTATCATATTATCTTCATTTCCATTAATTGTCGGCTCTCTTGTAGACATGACCAACTGGGCACGCTCTTCCTCATCTGGTATTTCTCCGTTTCCAAACTCCAACTCCGCCCACTGGTTCTCTACCTCTTCCTCGTGCATGGCATATCCTGGTCCTCGTGCTGGGACGTTCCCTGATGAAGTCAGCTGCTGTGGCTCTCCGTTTATTCCGGGTTTCTCTGCCTGTTCTGGTGTACTATCCTCCTGGTCCGAGTTGTTTCCTCCATGCAGCGTAATTTCACTGTGTGGATTGCTCCCCTCCGTGTTGTCCTCGGGGTAATTTACATCACCTTCGCTCTGGGGGGTAGAGATATACTCTAAAATCAAGCTTCCTTCTGGGGTTCTATCCTCCTCTACGTCGGCATCCGCGCTGTTTTCAGTTCTCCCCCATTCCAGGGTCCCCTCGGCCATTTCACGGAGCTCCTGTAGTTCATGCCATCTTCTGTGGTTGCAAAGGGCATGTCGAGATGGAAAGCTACTGTTACATTTTCCACAGGTATGGCGTAGGTCGTCCTCCTGTGCCAGCACCTCACGTTCCGCTGAACATCTATGTGCCCGGGGTCTTTGTCCAAGCTCTCGGAGACACCCTCTGCAGATATTTCTTGTGGTGTTGATCTTTATGCCATGTTCTCTGATGAGGTGTCTCTCTAGTGACCTCTTCGTCGCCGTCCAGTCCCTGGTCTTGAACTTCGAAGTGCACCCTTCTTCTGTGCAGGTGAAGCAGTCGACGGTTGGGTGGAACACGACGAGCTTGTCATCCTCTCTTCTAACTTCCATCATCCTCTGGTGGGCGAAGTTGCTTGGCAGCTGTATCACCCGTAGATCGGCTACGTCCAGACAGCCCGCACAAGCCAAAAATCTTGCTTATTGGCTGAAGCCCGTAGTCCCCAGTATTATCGGGGCATTCGAACCATGTCGTACCACCAGAGCGGCCGTCCGCCCTGGTGGACTTCCAATAAGCCCAAAAATCAGATCTGACCTATCCAGCTGTAAAGGAATTAAGCTGATAAGAACAGATATTTTTTATTGATCAAATTATAACTACTACATCGAATGTACATGTTGCGTCAGAGATCTGTTCAGTCAATTATATAAATATAAATTTAAAGAGAATAATTCTCATTGTCAACATATAATATACAATATATACAAACATCATAATGAAAGTTCATTAGTGTCCAAACTGTTCTTATAACATAAAACATTGTACACCATGTAGTGGTGCCGTGGTCACAAACACTGTATAAATAATATAGACAGATATATATGACAGGCATATATAAGACACTTCTGTCTCTGTGGCACTTGGGTGATGTCTTACCCCGGCATTCGCCTTGAGAGGCTGGGGAAAACCACAGCAAAACCCCAGTCAGGGCACTTCATCACTGTCGGACGCCAGTTATATGCTCGGCGTAGATGTCTCTGGAGTACCTAATGACGTCCGACACACACAACTTCTTGAACAGCGATAGGTACTGCTTTGAACATATCCTCTTCATAATCTTGTTGTTCTCGGGATCCCAGGAGCCTAATGACCCGAGAACAATGGCGTCCACATCAACCTTCTGGTATCTGGTGCTCAGAGCCTCGGCCAAGGGTTGGTATTTCAGTACCTTAGCTCTTCTTGCCTCACCAAAAGCCTGCTGTCTGTTGTCAAAAGGGATGGTGACGTCTATGATGACAGCGTTACCATCCTTCACCATTACGAGATCGGGCCTCAAGTTTCCTTCGACGACTTGATTCTCGGCCAGAATGGTGAATCTGCTGCTGGCTGCCTTGCGGACCCTACTGACCACGGCATTGTGTCTCCGGGTGATGATGTCGGAGTACCTCATGCAATGGTTTATCACATGAGGCAGGGTCTCGCTTTCATATCCACATCGTCTGCAGCTCCGGTCGCATCTCTGATCTTGATGCTTGGATCCATTCAACGGTAGAAGGTTTAGACGTGCCCGATGAATGAATCTCCAATCTGCGAATCTGGTGTAAAGGCCAGTCTTGTTAAAATGGGAGCTGGCAGAATCTGCGGATACGCAGTCAATAGCCTTTCCTTGGCTGGGCAGCTCTAAGAGGCGTGTCAGGAATTAAGCTGATAAGAACAGATATTTTTTTTATTCATCAAATGCTAACTACTACATTAAATGTACATATTAGATCGGAGATCTGTTCAGTCAAAATTTATATAAAACAAAATGTAGAGAGTAATTCTCAATGTCAAAATATTTACAATATATACAATGTTTATAATGAATGTTCATTATTTGTCCATATATACAAATGTCAATGTACACCAATGTAGTGGTGCCGTGGTCACAAACACTTAGTAAAAATTAATAGACAGATATATATGTCTAGCATATATAAGTCACCCCCCAGGGGCCTACTACGGTAGGTACGGGTTAGGCGCACCCGGGGTCCCGAGCCACCTTGACTCCCTCTGTGGGCAACCTCAGAGTGGTGAGGGAGCCAGAAGGTCAAAATGCCCACCCACGTGTAGGCCGTGCGTGGAGACCCGTGTCGGTGAAGAGGAATATCCTGGTTGGTTGAGGGTTGCGTACCTGAGCCTGGGCTTCTGTCTTTCAGTAACTGGGGAGGGTGCGCAGCCTAATACACCGCTTTGGTTTCTGATTTGCCTAAACGGGAGGCTAGGGACTAACCCACCCCTAGTCAATCGGCCAGGACTAGGTATTACACCGAACTCCAGGGTGAGTGGGACGGCGAGCCCGCTATATCCCCTGTGTAGCCCTGTCACCCCAGTGGGGTGACCCCTCGTTGGGCTCCGTGGTGGGTGGGGAGCACTGGGGGATGAATTTATACCATTTTTTCTATGGCACCAAAACAAAAACCCCTTAATAAAGAAGTTGGAAAGGAAGTAGTCGAGTCATGTGGTCCTCGCTACTTGGTCATTCATAGGACAGAGGAAGGTAAGAAGTTCCTTACGGTGAGCCCTTTTACTATCCAAAAGGGTCTCGATGCCATTGCTGGTCCTGTTAAATCCTGCGTTCGAGCTCGCAATGGTACACTTCTTGTCGAAGCCAACTCCGCCTCGCAAGCTGCAAGAATACTTAAAGCCACCATGTTAGCCAGCTATCCAGTGAAGGTCGAGGTGCACAAGTCGCTGAACTCCTCCCGCGGTGTAATAACAACCAGCGCGTTGGACGGTTTGTCCATTGAGGAGATCAAAGAAAATCTTGCGACTCAGGGTGTCTCAGCTGTTTATCGGGTACAACGTAAGATCAACGGTGAATTCCTGCCTACTCGTACCCTGTTTCTTACTTTTGATCGGGTTGATCTGCCTCAAAAGATTAGAGCAGGGTACGAAGCCATCGAAGTTAGGCCTTATATACCCAATCCGCTGAGGTGCTTTAAATGCCAACGTTTTGGTCACACAAGTGAGTTGTGTACCGGCAAGTCCACCTGCGTCCACTGCGGTGACATCTCCCACGATGGGGCCTGTGCTTCAGCTCCATCGTGTGTGAACTGTAACGGGGAACACCCATCTAGTTCCCGAGACTGCCCCCGTTTTGCAGAGGAACGAGCGATCCAGGAGATACGGGTGAAAGAGAAGGTGTCCTTCTTGGAAGCCCGGAAGCTCCTGCGACTCCGCCAACCCTCTGCCCCGAGGTCCGGTACCTATAGCTCAGTTGCAGCTAAACCGGTACCGCGTCGGGAAATCGCAACACAGACCGGCGATATGAACGGGGCTACAATTGCGGAAAAGGTTATTTTAGCCCAAGCGCTGCCAAAGCCTTCGGCACCTACACCGAAGTTGGTATCAACATCTGCCAAATCCGCCAACTTACAGAATAGTCCTGCACACTTGTCACCTAAAGCCTCGACCTCGGGAACTAAAGCTATTAAATTCACGACGTCTTCTGCCCCAGAAAAACAGTTTAAGACCAAGTATGTACGACAAGACTTTTTGAAAGAGAATGTGCAATCTATTACCAAGTCATCTAAAGGTAAGAAAAGTTCACGCAACTCCACACGTGTATCCTCCTCTGAAGGGTCATCTGGGGAGGAGGGCGTGAATCGGCGACGGCCGTCTTCGCCGATCAGCACATCCAATCGGTTCGAACTACTTGGACCTAAAACTGCTCTTGAAAAAGGGACCTCCCTTGTGGAGGAGATGGACCAGGAGGATTCTGCCGCCACTGCCAGAGGGACAGTGCGGAAACGGCAGGATCGTGCTCCTGAAAATAGTACTAGCCCAACGCCTAAGAAGAACAAATTGAACCGACCAGCTAATCCCAATCTGCAGAAGCGTCTTTCGATTTGAAACTTATCCCATAATATACTCAATGGCTATCCTCCATTGGAACATACGCGGAATTCGACCACATCGACCAGAGCTTGACTTGTTGCTGCGCCAGCATGAACCCTTGGCTGTATGTTTACAAGAGACGAAGCTCCGTCCACAGGACACCGTTACCATCAGGCAGTACTCCTCCGTACGATGTGATTTATCCCCGGAGGACGGTGTCCCGGCA